>OX465420.1:6575437-7835016 GCA_950005045.1 Agrotis exclamationis | reverse complement strand
CATTCTTTGCTGGCCAAGTCTATCTTAATAAGTATGTTATATCCTTTATCTTTTAGGTTACATTTATTTTAATTCAGGGCTTCTGTTTTTTCCTTATTAAGTAGGTATTGAAAACTATTGTTTATGTACTTAGTAATAGGCCACTCTGGTTCTCATGGCCTCAATTTATCTCAGAGATAATAGCTGTCTTTACAGCAGTCTTTTCTTCGGTTCGGGGTCGCGGGACTGTCTCATCAGGTGACCTTGGAACGTAAAAGGCTATTGAAGGACACCGTGGATTTTAGTCAGTACGAGTCTGACAGTCCCTCCCGTCCCGCCCGGGTTGATAGCCCGCTCATTTGATGATATTACCACGATAAAAAAAACCGGCCAAGTGCGAGTTGGACTCACCCCGGTCACCGGGGAGAGTGGAACCGGCGAGAGATATCGTGCGGTGTTCCACAGGGATCGGTCTTGGGACCGCCCCTGTGGAACATCGGATACGATTGGGTGCTGCGCAGCGACCTCCCTGACGGCGTCAGCGTAATATGTTACGCTGACGACACGCTCGTCCTGGCGGAGGGAGAGTCGCACCAGGCGGCGGCCGACCTGGCGACGCAAGCGGTAGCGACAGTCGTCGAGAGGATCCGGCAGCTGGGACTCGAAGTGGCGCTGCACAAAACGGAGGCCATGTGTTTTCATGGCCGCGTTAACGCGCCACGGTCCGAGTCCCACATAACGGTGGAGGGGGTTCGCATCGGCGTCGGGAGGACGATGAAGTACCTAGGACTCGTCCTCGACAGCCGGTGGAACTTCAGGGAGCATTTCCTGAGTTTGGCCCCAAAGCTGAACCGGGCAGCAGCCGCCCTCAGGCGACTCCTGCCTAATCTCAGCGGGCCAAACGCCTCCTGCCGTAGGCTGTACGCCGGTGTCGTGCGGTCCATGGCCCTCTACGGGGCCCCCGTGTGGGCCCTGAGCATCCGGACGCGACCACTGAAGTTGGTCGCATGCCAGAGGGTCATGGCTATCCGGATGATCCGGGGATACCGCACGATCGCCGGCGAATCGGCCAACCTGCTTGCCGGATTACTGCCCTGGGATCTGGAGGCGACTGCCCTCCAGCGCGTCTACGAGTGGCGCGTGGAGGCGCAGCGCCGGGGTGTATCGCCGCTGCCTCGAGAAGTCGAGGCGCGGCGGGAAGAGCTCCGGCGCGATCTCAGGGCAGTATGGAGAGCACGACTGTCGCTACCGACGGCCGGGCACGCCGCAATCGCGGCGGTAAGACCCCTCTTTGAGGAGTGGCTGGATAGGAGTCACGGCGTCCTGACCTACCGCATGACGCAGGTCCTCACCGGACACGGAAGTTTCGGGAGGTACCTGTGTCTAAGGAGAAAGGAGGAAACGCCTGGGTGTCACCACTGCGAAGATCGCCCGGAGGACACAGTAGAGCATACGGTGCAAGACTGCCCAGCTTGGGCAGAGCACCGACGTGTCCTCACGGCGGCGATAGGCGGAGACCTCTCGCGCCCGGCATTGGTTGCGGCCATGCTGCGGGGCGAGACGGAGTGGGAAGCGGTCGCCTCCTTCTGCGAAGCAGTAATGCTCGCGAAGGAGGAGGCGGGCCGCGTGAGAGAGAGGACAATGTCCTCCCTCCGCCCCACCCGCGGTGGTGGACGCCCACGGCGACGGACGTCGCAAGACGATCTCCGGCCACCGTAGGCGCGGGCATGCGGGCGGCGAGTAAAGGGCAACTCGCAGCCCGACCATGGACCATGCCCGGGTCGACGGCGCGTTGTGTTCCACGCGCGCCTCAAAGAGCGTCAGCATAATGACGGGGCCCCCTCTCTAGAGGGCCAAAGCCTGCCGGGGTCGCGGGACTTATACCATTACCGTGACCCCGGGACATAAAGGGCTACTGAAGGACACCGTGGATTTTAGTCAGTACAAGTCTGACAGTCCCTCCCGCCCTGCCCGGGGTGGGAGGACTCATTTGATGATTTTACCACGATAAAAAAAAAAAAAAAGTGCGAGTTGGACTCGCCCATGAAGGGTTCCGTAGTAGCAAGCATAGATTAGGGATATAATTATATTGAGATTAGTGAGTAATATACACAAAAAATAAAAATAACTTTGTTTTTCATAGTGTTTTTATGAATCATCATCATCAGCCGGTAGACGTCCACTGCTGAACATAGGCCTCCCCCTTAGACCGCCACGCCGAACGACAATTCGCCACTTGCATCCATCGGTTGCCCGCGGTTGTATGAATGGCAATGTTATATTTGCGGTTTTTGAAAATGTACTTTATTATCTCAAAAACTGCTAACTATATCTCATACAAACTAATTTTCGTTGGAAGTTTTTATTGAGGTCTACATTATATAAATAAGTATACAGGGTGATTTGTTATTCGATGCAGTCCTTGAAATGGGTGATACTAGACCTTATTTGCAACAATTTTAACCCCGACAATATGGGGTCTAAACTGACTGGTTTTAGAGATATCGAACTTTAAAGATTTTTCGAAAAATTTCTACCTCTCCCTCATTAAGTGCTTATTGTTAGAATGTAACGATAGTCACCACTTAGAATTTATGCTTTTCTGATAGAATATGAACGACTGAATCTAGTGAATACAAGTTTGTTATAAAAGTAATCATATCTTGGGAAATTAAGTGTCATAAAGTTTCTGTTTTGAAGATTTCTGAAAACTTTCCTTGTCTTTCAAAGCATATTTTTCAAAATAAATGTATGACACTTGGTGTACAAATTACAGAAAAAACTTCCTTGTCTCATTATCTTTCTAAAATGGTGCCACAGTATCCACTTTTTCTTAGTGTCTTACCAGAAAATTAGGGTTGTTACTGACAAAGTAGTAAATCAAAGAAAATCGCTTATAATGTTTTTTTGACCCAACATTTTTTTTCTGTGGTTTTTGTCCAAACTGCTATCTGATATTAGCTTTTTGAGTTAATGCGCGTAATTTTGGTCGATCGCATCAAGCAAAATCGGTCTTTATCTGGAGTATTTTTACCTATGGACCAGATAGTCAAACCATCGATTTTCTTTCATTTGAAACAGCTACTTGAAACAAATGTACAATGACGGAATGTTTAAAAGCTCTGGTTTCGCAAAAAAAAACTAAACTGGCGTGCATAAAAGTTGGGTCACCCTACTTGTAGGACAGGTAAAAATACTCCAGATAAAGACCGATTTTGCTTGATGCGATCGACAAAAATTAAGCGCATTGACTCAAAAAGCTAATATCAGACAGCAGTTTGGACCAAAACCACAGAAAAAAAAATGTTGGGTCGAAAAAACATTAGAACCGATTTTCTTTGATTTACTACTTTGTTAGTAACAACCCTAATTTTCTGGTAAGACACTAACTAAAAGTGGATACTGTGACACCATTTTAGAAAGGTAATGAGACAAGGAAGTTTTTTCTGTAATTTGTACACCAAGTGTCATACATTTATTTTGAAAAATATGCTTTGAAAGACAAGGAAAGTTTTCAGAAATCTTCAAAACAGAAACTTTATGACACTTAATTTCCCAAGATATGATTATTTTTATAACAAACTTGTATTCACTAGATTCAGTCGTTCATATTCTATCGGAAAAACATAAATTCTAAGTGGTGACTATCGTTAATTTCTAACAATAAGCACTTAATGATGGAGAGGTAGAAATTTTTCGAAAAACTTTTAAAGTTCGATATCTCCAAAACCAGTCAGTTTAGACCCCATGTTGTCGGGATTAAAATTGTTGCAAATAAGGTCTAGTATCACCCATTTCAAGGACCGCATCGAATTACAAATCACCCTGTATATATTTTTTTAGTTTTATCATTCTCTTATTTTAGAAGTTACAGGGGGGGGGGACACTCATTTTACCATTTTGGAAGTGTCTCTCGCGCAAACTGTTCAGTTTCAATTCTAAGTATGGGGGAACCCCTAAAATTTATATTGTTTTTATTTTTGTGTGAAAATCCTAATGCGGTTCACATAATACACCTACTTACCAAGTTTCAACAGGATAGCTCTTATAATTTCGAAAAAACGTTGACATACGGACAGACAGACAGACAGACTGACAGACAGACAGACATGACGAATCTATAAGGGTTCCGTTTTTGCCATTTGGCTACGGAACCCTAAAAAGAAGCCTTTTTTTGGTAGTATGTTGAGTTCCAAGGCCATGCTAACTACTATGCTACTACTATGTTAACGGATTTGGATGAGGTTCATGTATAGTTTATAGCTTGGATTAACAAAGGATAGTTTTTATCCTGATTTATGTTCCCGTGGGATAATTTTCGAGTTGTAGCGGGCAAAGCCGCTGGCAAAAGCTATTAACTCATAAATGATTCAACTATAGAGTTCGTATCAGCTTGCAGATATTATTGGCATAAATGTATAATCATAATTAATTGGTACAAAAAAGCAGGTGTCTTCATGACTTCGTTTATTCACTTACCCGTCCATACATAATTTTTAATTCATTTAAGCAATTTATGTCGCAATTAATGTAATGGACAACTGACACGAGCATTAAAATTCTAATGATATTTCCTTTTTATTGAACTGCGTAATGGTTTTAGATTTCACTTTTTAGGTTTTAACCGTATTTTATATTGAATGCTGTGACAATTTTATTCAGTGGGGGATCTTTTCGAAGAATAGTTTAGTAGGTATTTGATTTTAGAAATGACGACTAATTAACCAGATGATTAATAACTCAAACCTGCTTCCTTTATCGTATTCAGGTAAAATTAATTTAAACATGTTCACCAAGAGCCACCACCATAATAGCAGTGTCCTTCTTCTTATTGTGTCGATGAGAAACTAAATCGTGCCTGCCCAGAACTGGGATACTGGTTTGCTGTCCAGAGCTGCTTCCATCGACAGGCTATCAGGACACGATATAAAGTGTCCCATCGTTTGTTTAGGGTCGCGGGACTGTCTTATCAGGTTACATTGACCCCGGAAGGTATAAGGCTATTGAAGGATCACCGTGGATTTTAGCCAGAACGAGTTTAACAGTTTCTTGCGCTCATCCTAGAGTGGGAGAACCCATTAGAGGATTATAGCACGTACAAAAATGGTTATGTTTGTAAGTACTGCCCTTTTATACGGTTTTTACAAAACTGTACCTACTACAAGAAGACCATCATAATGAAACCATAACGCTTATGAATCTTATACTAAGATAAAAACTCCCATCTTGCATAAAATTATCTCCAAGTAACAATAACAATTTATAGGCACATGCGTAACTGCAGAATTTATTACCTTTATTACGGGTATCGTAGCACAATGAGCTCATTTCACAAGGGGCTTGCATCAACGAAGCTAGCTATAAGTATTCGCAATATGCCGTGAGCTCAATGGGTGCCTTAAGACGTCTTCCCTCTCATTAAAGTGTCGAATATTGTCAAATATACCGCGCGTCCATTAAGGGCAAGAGTGGGCGGTGATATTGAGAAGTTATCGGGTCCAGTTCACGTGGCGTTAGTGAGTTAGCGATGAGTCTTGAGATAATTCTGCAGACCGTTTTTTATTATTAATTGATGCAGTGGTAGAGTATTGCGCCGACCCCAAATAGAATGGGATAAGGGCAGGAAAAATAAGAAGAAGATGCAGTGGTAGAGTTTTAATTACTCTATCTTTCAGCATAAGAAACATTAACTTAAGTATTAGGTATTGATTTTAAGACAACACCTCGCGTGTAGGTACACAACAGGTAAGAAACAACTTGTGACTTTAGTTAACTTTTTTGAGTTCAGATAAAATAAACCACGAAGACAGTAGAGATTAAAATTAGAATACATATCCTACAGAAGTCAAACCAATACGAACTTGACACTTTCACTGGAATGCCACGCATCCAAGTGCCAAGTTAAGGTGTTTCTAAGAATTGATTAGCAAGGCAAATTACCTGGCACTCTCATAATTTATAAATCAGTCACTACCAGAGACGCCAACGGGGCAACGTTTGGATAGTTTTCTTTCAGCTATTCCATGTCAACAACATGGATTTTGTTTGAGCCAAGTATTGAATGGGTATAATAGGTTTAAAAAGCCTTAAACATGAATTTCCCCCAAATATCTAAGTTATATCTTTTGTTTTGTAGACATGGAACAGACCTAGGTATTTGTGTGACAAATAACGTGAATAGGTTCACTGGTGTGTGTGTTTGCTAAATACAAAGTAAAAGCTTCATCAAAAATACAATTTTCAATAAGCTAAGCAACACTGAAGCTGATACACAGTTGAAACAATTAAACTGAAGTTTATTTGGGCATTCTTTAAGGCGTCACTTAATGTTAGTGAAATAAGATACGTGTGACTTGTATACCTACCTATTATACAAGTCACACGTGAATCATAACAGAACCTATGTATAAACTGCTCCGAAAGAAAACTATTCATGCATGTCACTGTCAAACATAACAGATACATTATCTTCAGATACGTCTGCGGTCGCTACCCGTCCAACTCCGCGCTTCTAGGCGGGGCGACGTTCGAACTGACTACCTTCAATTACCGGCCTAAGAGCGCTTATTATTTAGAAATTCAATCGGTAAATACAATAATCGTTTCGCATGACAACGCGTTAGCCGGCGGCGTGCCGCGGTCCACTTTCAATTTTGTTAGGACTTAATTAGGTATCGAATCAGGATTATAAAGCTTATTATTTATGAACGGTATTATGGTTAATTCTTGACTTTGATTAATCGATTTTCCGAATAGTTTTGATATGATTGCTTTGGAATCTTTAGAGTTAGAAATCGATATAAGTAGTGCAGCATAGGTTCGAGCTTTGTCAGGATTCGAATATTTGGTCTGTATGGCATTGCTTAGTGTTATTTATTTCATCACCATTGCTCTGAAGACGGTGAAGAAAAACATTGTGCCAAATGGCACTGGGCCCGCGTAGTCCACTCACAATATGAGGGGCCTATATACCAGCAGCAGTGGGTAGGTACATTTAAGCTGACTATGCTTTTCACCAATATCCAATCAGATTACCCTGTCATGACAGCTATGAGAAGTGTGTTGGACGAATACCACACAGCAAAACGAAATGAATCAGCTTTTTATAACTTTTGAAAAATAGAAGGGAAAGATCCAAAAATAAAACAAACATTCATGCATCCAACTAAATATTTATTTCGCCCATTTACAATATAAATTGATGATAAATGGCTACGTTTCATCACTAGTGAGCGCGCCCCAAACTCAACTACGCTTTGTACTGAATAATTTCATTTGGCGAACTATCCACCTAACACTATTCAATGTATTCGATATATTTACCAATTCACAAACAGTACAATCGTTAAGAATGTGTACGCCATTTCATACAAACTTTCAAAGCCTTAATTTTCAAAATGACTGATCTGATTTTTATTAAATTTCATACGCATAAGAAGGTTACATTGGCCTATGAGAACAGTAGAAATGTACTAAATTAAAAAAATATATTAGTACGCTATGTTTGTATGGAAAATTTTAAATATAGCTGTAGAGTACGCGCCACGACTGAAATCCTTTTGACGCAACGCTAGTGTCTATGTCATTATATCAAAATGCATTAAAAAAAATGTAGTACTATGCATTTTCCGAAGGACTTCAATCGTGGTGCGGACTCGGGGTAAATATTTTTCTTTTTCGAAAAATGTTCTTTGACATTTTATAGGTATGAAATTTCGTGAATATTCCATCCATCATTTCGAAAACCAAGAACTTGAAAGTTTGTATGAAATTCCGTTCGACGTACTAACTCTTAAATACAATATTAAAACATAATAAATACCAATGCGTATGTAATATTAAATTATTTATAAAAATAGCTGAAGAAATTTTTGGTACGATTATAATTAATTACATTAAAATTAGTTTTTAAATACGAATGGACTAAGACTACTGAGAAATATGTAACATTAACGTAAAGGAATACAATGATCACGCGTAAACATACAATAACTAGTAGAATATCAGTCGAAAATCATTCAGCTTAGGTAACTCAAAACTTCATTATATAATTCAGGGGCCACACTGCAGTTAAATATCGCGATTATGGACTTAAAAGTACGTATAAACGGTTAAGGCGCAAAAAGCTTATTCGCAAAATGGCAACCTAGTCGCAAAAGGACAAGTTCTCAAAATAGTCAATTCTCTAAACGCCTAATTCTCAAAATGGCCAATTCTCTAAAAGCCCTCTGTTTACTATACAACTAATTTGTTTCGTGTTACGCAAAGAATTCTTAGATTTTTAAGAATTACACTCAAAAATGTAGCAAAAAAAAAATTATTTTGATCATTTGCAATTTTGAGAATTAGGCTTTTAGAGAACTGGCCATTTTGAGAATTAGGCGTTTAGAGAATTGGCCATTTTGAGAACTTGTCCTTTTACGAATTAGTCTTTTCGCGCCTAAACCGTATGAACGTCCATCATCGCTATAATTAATGACATTTCCCATTAGTGTAGCCCAGTATAATAGAAACATCAAAAAATGTTTAAAAACTTCGGTTACGGGAGCGTTTCACCAACAAAAATATTTCAAATGGTATTAATTGATATAAAATTGACGAATAAGTGAGAAATAAAACATTTTTAGTTGGTGAAACGCACTTTTATCTATGTCTATTATAAAAATGTATAAAATTAACTAGATAAGTTATTTTATATGTACGAACAAACACGGTTTATATTCGTATGTGTAATTTGTGCTGTAGGTATATTTTTTGATAGCCATTAACTTTTTAACTATTAGGTAAAAGTTAAAATTTATTAAGATTATAATGCAAGCAACTTAACATAGTGTACATTCAACAAAAGAATTAAGTATGCAGGCAGTAAGTTTTAAATGGTTTTCCAATGTTGTGTTGTACAACTTGTACATAAGTTTCAATGTGTAATTGTGTACGGATACCAAACTCTTTGGTTGCATGTAGCAAACAACCAAAAAGTATATAGCATGCATATAGTAGACAGGATAATTGTTCAAAACCTGCTGTCTGCTAGTCTAACTCTTTTGTTGACTTTATATTTTTAGAATGTATAAAATAAAGCATTGAAACTTTTATATCTTGTATAATATATTCTTCAAAAATAAGATAATTATTAGTGTCGATAGTAAATAAGCGAGAACGTAAAATAATGGTCATTGTTAAAATAAGTTGGTCGTTTCCGTAACTGTGAGAAAAATCTAATTATACATTTCGCTCTTATCTTAATTAATGTGCCGACTGTACTTTCAAAATGGCTATGTTGATGGCTATCGAAAAATTATCAAGTTTACAACAGTTATATAGCCATAAAAACTAGATAATACATAATATAATAGTAAAATATAAAATGTGGAACAATACAAGTTACGATTACACACGAGTAAATACATTAACAGATGTAAAGAGTTTTATGAAATTGTTCGTTGGAAATGTAAACCTTAACACTAGAACTTAAGAGCTATAGTTTTAAAAATCTAACGCGTAAACGTATGAAAAATATCACTTGATTGTCGGAAAGACTTGTATGAAAGACTTTTAGTTTGATGTAGAAAATTGATTTAGTTACATTATTTGGTATTAATATTGCATTATTTTTGTTATAAAGGAAGTATCATTATTTAGATACATTGTGGAAGGTATAGTCGCTTGTAAAACCACCCCCCCCCCCCACCGAAACATTTTAATGAGCGAGATCGGATTTTGACCTATAACACTGGGTACTCAGCAGTGTTGCATGTAACGTATCAGATACGGTATCAAGTGAGTACGTACGACGTACGACGTACGACCCGTCGAGTGGCGGTATCACTGCGAACACAAAGGCGGCTCGCAGTGTGCTCGAACGAGCCGTACCCACTTGCAGGTTGGTACAGAATCTGATACGTTACATACAACACTGCTAAGCGAGTACCCAGCTTAATCTGCGCGTGGGCATACCACAGTAATGTAACAATTGATTGATACGTTACATACAACACTGCTAAGCGAGTACCCAGCTTAATATGCGCGTGGGTATACCACTGTAATGTAACAATTGATTGATACGTTACATACAACACTGCTAAGCGAGTACCCAGCTTAATATGCGCGTGGGCATACCACTGTAATGTAACAATTGATTGATACGTTACATACAACACTGCTAAGCGAGTACCCAGCTTAATATGCGCGTGGGCATACCACAGTAATGTAACAATTGATTGATACGTTACATACAACACTGCTAAGCGAGTATCCAGCTTAATATGCGCGTGGGCATACCACTGTAATGTAACAATTGATTGATACGTTACATACAACACTGCTAAGCGAGTACCCAGCTTAATATGCGCTTGGGCATACCACTGTATACACAATTGATTGATACGTTACATACAACACTGCTAAGCGAGTACCCAGCTTAATATGCGCGTGGGCATACCACTGTAATGAACACATTTTAATACTCAGTTTAGGACACTAAATATGTTGATGTAACGCTAAAATCTAAATGGTTACATTACAGGTGAATTCTCTCAGTGAGGGGAGCACCTTAAGTTTTGGTACACTCAATAAATATTGTATATTACAGTGTAATTACAATCTTATCTATATATATAAAAGAAAGTCGTGTTAGTTACACTATTTATAACTCAAGAACGGCTGAACCGATTTGGCTGAAAATTAGTGGGGAGGTAGCTTAGAACCAGGAGAAACATATAGGATACTTTTTACCTTTTTTTATTTCGTTTAGTTTTATCCCGTTTCCATGGGACGTGACATAAAACGAGGTATAATAAAACGCAATTGACATGGAATGACAGCAAAACGAAAAATTTATCAATCAAAACATCAATTGACCGGTTGATGCGTTTGTATTGAGTTTCTAAACTTATTGTGCCGATATTATCATAATTATCAATGCCATGCCGCCACCAAGACGATCAAATTTTTATCCGGTTTCCGTGAGACGTGACATAAAACGTAGTGACACGATCACTAAGAAGGTATTGGTGCCGAAATTGAATAAGGGATCTGAACAAAAAGTACTAGGAAAACATGAAGAATAATGTTCATGCCGCCCGGCGCCCGATCTTCAATGCTAAAAAGTATTTCGGTGAATACTGAATACCCAAAAAATGTACTAGGACTGCATAAATTAAATACAACCATACGACGAAAAAGCGCCTGGGTGTCACCACTGTGAGGATCACCCGGAGGATACGGTAGAGCATTCGGTGCAGGACTGCTCCGCTTGGGCAGAGCACCGCCCCGTATCCTCACGACGGCGACATGCAACAGGCGGAGACTTCTCGCGCCCGGCATTGGTCGAGGCCATGCGAGACGGAGTGGGAAGCGGTCGCCTCCTTCTGCGAAGCAGTCATGCTATGGAAAGAGGGGGCGCGCCGCATGAGGGAGAGGATACCGTCCTCCCTCCAACCCAGCTGCAGTGGTAGACGCCTACAGTGACGGACATCGTCAGACAATCTCCAGCCACCGTAGGCTAGAGCATGCGGGCGGTAATTATACCTATATAAGAAAGTTGTGTTAGTTACACTATTTTATATGTATAACTCAAAAACGGCTCAACCGATTTGGCTGAAAATTGGTGTGGTAGCTTAGACCCAGGAGACGGACATAGGATACTTTTTATCCTCTTTTTTTTATGTAGGTAGGCAAGTATGTAGGTAGGGAGGTAGGTAGAGTAAGTATGAGGTAGGTAGATAGGTTAGTAGGGTAGGTAAGTATGTGGGGGTAGGGTAGGTAGAGTAAGTATGTAGGTAAGTAGGGTAGATAAGTATGTTGAGGTAGGGTAGGAAGGTATGTAGGGGTAGGGTAAGTAGAATAAGTATGTAGTAGTAAGTAGGATAGGTAGAGTAATTATGTAGGTAGGTAGGTAGGTAGAGTAGGTAAGTATGTAGGGGTAGGGTAGGTAGAATAAGTATGTAGGTAGGTAGTTAAGTTAGTAGGGTAGGTAAGTATGTAGGGGTAGGGTAGGTAGAGTAAGTATGGAGGTAGATAGGTAGGTTGATAGGTACGTAGGCAGATTGGTAGGGTAGGTACGTAGGTAGGCAGGTGTGATAATAGGCTGCATGGACCTGGATTTTTGCACCGATTTTCAGGGCAGGACAACGTCTGCTGGGCCCGCTAGTAATAGATAAAATTACACTTCTTGAAACGTTTGATATTGCAAAATTAGCAAATGCTCATATAAAGATATTACAAAATTTCAATTTTATATAAAACGCGTTATGAATTTAAATTGTTACCATTTGTTTTTTAATTAAAATTCAAGAGATCAAATTATATTTAAAGCGTTATACTTTATATTACATATTTCAAAGTCAATAAGGTTAAAAAAGATTTCATGATTATTGATAATTCATTAGAAGAAAAATAGATATTATAAAATGTATCTAAGAAGTTACAATAATTATGTAAAAAATAGCTTACGAAAATTGTATTAAAATTCATCAAAATATGGTATAAAAAGACTAAATAAAAATTGCACCATTAGATAAGGGAAGATTGCAGCTACATAACAAGTTTACGAAGGGCGTCATATCAGGCGTATAGAATCTTTATTCTTTGGATATTTCAAAATATAATAAATTCTGCGTATACATACATTTTTTTCAATTCATTTTTAATTTTTAGTCTGTGATTCGACACAGCAGAAAATACTCTTTTAATTTTTATAATATTATTTCACATAAAAGACGGACTAAAGTTAACTACATATTGAGCAAAGGAATACGGACTAAACACTACCACGAGGGTTAAAAAGCTTTAAAACATATTTGCATTAATATAGGTAGTCTCTAACACAAAGATATAAAGCCCAAAATGACTTGTCAAACATTTGTTGATGATTCATTATTTCATTATGCAAAAGCAATACTGTTTATAATAACTTTACTGACTACAGTAGGTAAAAGAAGCTATAGGTATATCTCAAATAAAATTCATACAAAAATAATACAAATAAAATTATAATATTTACTTACGATTTACCTGTTATACGTCAACTCGTAAAAATGTTGCCAAACTAATACTTTTTATAGGAATCATACCTATCAAATAAAATCACGAATAAAAATATTGACACAAGTCTAAATACCTACATTTGTGAATTTTGTGATCAAAAACAAAAGCTGGGTTTGAAAAAAAAATGATATTTATACTTTTTCTTTCAACATTTTTTAAACTTTTCCTTCTTTCCATTGTAATAGAAAATAACTACTATAAAGTAAATAAAAACTGATTTATGCAGTCTATTGTTAAGTTTGTAAAATTTTAGATGTATGTAAATTAATATTATATCACTGTTATATGGCCCCGACATATAAAACTAAATGCTTTCTGTGCCGAAACAAAAAATACAATTTCATTAATCACATAAAATTAAATCTAATAATTTTATTCCATTGACGGAATGATATGCATAATACATATTATATTAAAATAATAAAATATACTTCCATAGTATTTCAATAGGTTACGCCTTTTGAAAAAGAAGAAGCAATGGAGTGTCGTGTGACTCCTTGCTATGAACATTTTAACAGGCTTCGTTTGATTATTACGACACAGCAATTAGAGTTTAATAACGCACATACATTAGTTACATTATATTCAATTTATTTTAAAATAGTTTTTTTTTTATGACGGAAAAGTTTTCATTATTTTACTAGCTTCTCGAAAATATAGAAACAATATTTCCTTTCGCATCATTGCAATGGTTTACATTCCCAGTCTTATTTTCCTTCAACATCTAACATCTCTTGTTATCATTCCATTTAAGCCAATGGTGCAAAAGGAAGCGCGTTTCGGACATTTTGAACTGGAAGCACATGTATCCGCCACTCATTTAAGCTGATACTTAGTTGTAGATACAATAAACACATTATAATATTCTTCAAATCTACAAATTACGGACTTGCATTTTTAAACGCATTTTAAATATAGCGAAATTCCATACTTAGACAATCATGCGCAGGTAAGTTGTGGAATTGTGTACTTACTAGCACTGTCAGAACAAAAGTGCCTATTAGAGAACTTTTAAGAAATTTAGTCAGATATGACTCCTCTGTGAACGACAAAAGGTTCAAATTAAAATGAATCATGCGATTTTGTAAATGGTAATTTTGTAAATAATTATATCCTTTTGGATAATATGATATACCCCTTTTGCGCTAATTGGTTAACATCAAACATATAATAAGTAAACCAACTCCCGTTGTCTGAAAGCCTCACCATTAAACAAAATGGCGTCTGAAGTAAGCTGTCTTGATTGGTCAATCAAAATTAAATCAACCGATCGCATCACATGAATCTGACAATATATTTTTTCTGAAACTGGAAGTTATATCTTTATCTTACTTTTTTTAACAATGTGACTCTCCATTCTCATGGTGTCCGGAATCGAAGGAGCTGAGATGTCCAAGTCCTTTTGGTGGGATGGGGGGAGGTTTCTCACCTTCGTCCACTCGCAGTGGTTCTGACATCATTGAGATTATTTCCTCGTAGCGCAGCGAGTCTACTGTTAGGTCCAGATCTGGAAGAGGTTACGGAGATGTAGCACCTATTTTTTTTTATTATAGTGCCTCTTTCTTTGACAAGTGGTGTAAGTAAAGTGTCTTGAAGATAGCCATGATTATTTTTATTCCATTTATTATAATGTCGCATTACAAGGCCTACATGTCCCAGGTCTGCAAATTCTGATAAGATTTCTGCTATGATGTACTCATGTCAGTTATTTCAAATTTGGGGATTACTTACATTTTTTTATACAATCTTGATCCCAATGAGGACCATACTATTTAGTCAAAAACGATTATTGCAATCGGGGTTAAAGAGATTCGATGAATTGAGGCACTGCAGAACTAGTTTTTATGTCTATCCCTTTGAGAAAAATACCGGTCTTAGTCTCTACCGTAAGTCAAACAGTAGACATCCTGACTTACAGACAGACACAAACGAATAAAGCCGGTCCAGACTGGTGTAACGTGTAATGTAGTCCACAGTGTAATGTAACGCGTATTCTAACTGTGGACGGCACACGAGCGTTACATGTAATGCTCGTAGTGCCGTCCACACTTTACTCTTACGCGTTACACCAGTCTGGACCCGGCATAATACTATACATAGAGAACATATTTCATGCAACTTTGGACATTGAATAAGGTACTATGAATGTTTACAACGAATTAGTAACGTACCTTTGTGCAGATGAGCGTGGTCATCAGCGTTTCCATACGCGTGGTCGACACTGACGCCGGAGTCCCGCGCGTCGTCTGGCGTGTCTATAGAGCGGGTGCCGCGACGAGGAATCGCGGGCGGGGCTTCTATCCATGAGCGTTTGTCTCCTACGAAAAAAGGGTAATTTTTTTTCGTGGTTCGAAGAAGCATCTTATTTCCTCAGAGTTGTAGAGGTCAAATAGGCAGTTGCTACATATAAAATACTGGTATTCAGTTGCAATCATTACAAGCCAGTTGCAATAGCTTGGAAGTAGAATCAACAAACTATCACTGAGTCTTAGCTTATTGTAAGCACAAGCATGTTGCATACTGAAATGTTTAGATGCCACATAGTTCTCGTACGAACAATGAAGCGTGACTGTCAGTTTCAAATAGTTCTTAGTCGTAGTTGTAAGTATTGGAGAAGATTACACCACCTTGTTCATAATTTAGTTCAGAGGAGGATAACTTACCAGAAACTCTGGGTGGTAGCGGAGGTGCATCACCGGGTTCGCTCCACGAAGCACGGCTACTGTGTCGACACTGTTCCATCAATTCCCCATCAATTGAGTCCCTGGAAATAACAGTAGTTTGAATTTTCTATTCTAAATCAATAGAGGAAAGTGCAGTTGCTCTCATACTGTCGACACATATCTTTTCGGAAACGGCTGTCCTGAGCTTATGTGATTTTTAAGGGTGTGATACGGTTTGGTAGTGCTAACGCCCGAAATGAATATTCTATTTCAATCCAATATTGATCCTTTGTTTTTAGCGGCTGCTTTTGATTGGACATCTGGCAAATTCGGTTGTTGATTGGTTACAGATGACGATCGGAGTCAAAATAGAAACCGCGATAGTTTTATTCATTTCCAGCGTTAATGTCTACCAATTTGCCAGTCGTATCAATCGCATCACAAATACCATAAGTACCTTCTTCTGATTTTGTCCCATTGCCAAATAAAAAATTGCTATGAAAGAACTATAGAACAGATCTGAATGTTACTTACCGGTATTTCTCTAGTGGCGGTCGTGTAGGACTCCTGGGGTCTCCAGACTTGGGTCTGATAGGTAACGGTGGTGCAGACTTGATCATAGAGTTATCTTCCACACAGTCCCGGTTGTCACTGACCGGGAGACTGCTTGACATTATGCTCTGTTGTTCCATTGCGTCCTCCATTGATAGCTGTTATTACGTATAAGGTTTTATTTTATGGCAATACATACTCAAGTTGTTCATAAGAATAGAACTGTAAAAATCGAATATAGTGGCGGTAATTTAAAGAACTCATGACTAACTGACGATGGCATGCACAAAATCAGGCAAACTGAAATAAGCGTTGCAGGAAGCTCACTTTTTTATCGTGCGAAAATCATCAAATGAGATCCTATCCAGGGCAGGACGGGAAAGACTGTCAGACTTCTGCTGACTAAAATCCACGGTGACCCTTCAATAGCCCTTTACGTTGCGGAGTCACGGTTACGGATGAGACAGTCCCGCGACCCCGGCCAGCTTTCGCCCTCTTGGGAAGCCTCGTCACTGACGAGTCGTCAGATTGCTGACAGCTCTTTGAGCCGGGTGCAGAAGGCACAACTAAGGCCTGAATTCTTCTTAACTCATGATTATATTTGTGATGTAATACCACCATAAGGCAATGCTGACGTCTAAGGTGCGCACTACATTGCTATTTCAGGTGTTAGCAAACGTAGCTCAAACACGCACTTCTAACAAATGTGTGTTACTTCCTGAATATTGATGTTTTTCAATTGAAACTTGGCTGTATAAAAGAGTTCTTCAAAGATTAATTGCGTCGATATGTGTATTTTATGCACAGTATCTAAATAGAAGGCGTAACTTACCGGCTTATCATATAGATGTCCATCGTCATAGTAGTTATCACTTTGTTGAATGCTTTGAGATCGTTTGTCTAACGCTGGAACTGGCGGTAGTGGTGTGCTGAAAATATGAACAACATTTAAAAATATTGTCTTGTAGATTATTTAAGGACCAACTCAAGATGAATAATAATGATAAAGAATTAACATACTTTACAATACTTTCTGATAGTTGCCTTCGAGCACGCGCCAATCCCGGACCTAAGTTCTGCCGAAGTTGGTTGAATCGTTCTACGAGTCGCCTGAAAATATTTAAAAAATGTTTAACGTTTTTCACTCTCATATTTAGACGCCTTCGAAGGTGGTGTTGGAGGAAGACGCTTGCAATACCCTAGCTTGCATTCCAAAGCAAAGAATCCATCTTGCACGAGTTAATGTAAATACCAGGCTCTCTATACATTGATGTCCATTCTCCTTTCATGATGCGTCCTTGGCCAAGGATAGGCAGAGATGGGGTAACATCATTAGGAAGGAAGGATCACGACTCTCAATTATGAAGAATATGATTTGAGTAGGAGGATTTAAGTCAGTTTGTGTTGGAAGCTAATTATTTTATAATGAAGCAGCGAACTGTGTTACTGACCTGTGCAACGGTTTAACGTCTTCCGGCGCTAATCTTCCATGTAGGGTCAAGCCAGCATCGACCACTGCGAGTTGTGAAGACACCAGCCTCCTCAGCTGAAAGAAAGATATATTCATAGTATCGAATTAACAATAAATTCTATTCTATCTACCCTGGTACGTAAAGGGCTATTGAAGGATCACCGTGGATTTTAGTCAGTACAAGTCTGACAGTCCCTCCCGCAACGACCATTTATATCTAGACGCCTCATGCACGATCTGACTAACGAAAATTATTCTGTCAAGTCGCTGAGGTACGACGTAAGCGAGGGAGACGGGGTACTGCGTTCTGATTGGCTAATACTGCGTTCTGATTGGCTAACTCAAGGTCAGTGCGACGAGGGGACTCACAGGAGTGGTCGAGTCAAGACGGTTTTAAGACTTTTTTACCTAATGTGTTGACAGACATTGGTCGCCTGTGATTAGGAGTCTAGATATAAATGGTCGTTGCCCTCCCGTCTCACCCTGGGCAGGAGGACTCATTTGATGATTTTACCACGCAAAAAAAGGGGTAGATGACTTTGTTTTTTATTTTACGTTTTAAAATCATTAAATGAGTCCACCCCCCTGGGTGGAGCGGGATGGACTGTCAGATTCGTATTGACTAAAATCCAATCTTGTCGTGCCACATTAAACATTTGTTGAACAATTTTCTAAAAAAAAAAAGTGTAACTACAAAACGACCCTTATATCAACGTCAAATGCCATTTCGACGTTGTCAGTTTTTTTAGACAAGTGTTCCACAAATGTTTTACTTCTTTTTAGTAAGACCGTTTGACCAGAAATTGATCCTTATGAGCAACACTATCGAATGGTGTAATAATACAGGGTGTGATTTTTTTTCCAAAATCAGCGGGATCGATTCCTGGTCAAGATTATTGAATTTTCTTAAATCCAATTATGCAGTTTTAGTTTTCGTCAAAATCGGCCTCGAGACTCCTTTCAACGTTTTTCTATATTCCTCATAGTTTCGGATATAGCCATCCACGCCCAGTTGAAAAATTCACCCTGTATACAATTAAACGATTTTTTTCACATTTCTATGAGAAGAGTGTCATGTTTAACATGTTCTATTGCGTGTTTGATATTAAATCAGAATCTTCCACGTGTTTTTTTTTTTTAAACTGTCTTTTCTTGGAAATCCATCTTAAGATCGTACACTGTAGTACAAGTTGCTGAGTTCTCGCGGTCCGAACAAAGTGGGTCGGCGGTCCGGATGTGGACCGCGGTCCGCCATTTGGTGACCCCTGCGAACTAAAAACTAAATAGAACGCGCGACTACGACTAATGGAGTGTTAAATATGATCAACAATAGCTATATACCTTCGCCGCGGCCGCAGCCTCCCTCGGACTGGCCGTCCTACTGAACTCAGCGGTCATGAAGGCCTGCTCGTACTTAGTGATCCCTCCCTGTACGTTGGCGTCGATGGTCCCCTGCAGTCTCATACTGAAGGGGTTGATGTTGAGTGTGGGGTCCGCTGTGTACTGGGAGATTAGGCTGCGTAACTCGCGCTCGGTCGCTTCCATTGTTTCACAGGCGTACTGGAATGGAGTTGAAATGATTGGAATTATAATTGAGATACCTGTATTTTATCGTCAGTGCTGTGGGCTCGATTTCCTCAAAGCAAATCGGGTGGAGTTAGTAAATGCGCTAGAATGGGCAAATTAAATCGTCTGAGGTCGTTTGTCGTCTCTCTTATGCTTGATGAAATCTTGCAGGTCTTCCCTTTGAGCCAGCTAGAGGATTTAGGAATTTTACGACATAATGACGAAAGAAGTCAATACTTATGTCATTTTTTTATGTATTTAGGTAAAACATTTTTTTTTTTGGATACGCAATACTTATAGAACGAGTAAAAGAAATTATATACTGTAATACTTACTTCAACCGGTGGTATTTCTTCTACAGATCTTGAAATAACTTCAGACCACCTCAGAATGCCTGGTAACGTGACTTCCGTTACTAGTGTCGTTCTTTCAATCCAGAGGCTCTGAAAATAAAAGAAAAAATAAATAAGTCTTGATTCTTACACAGAAACGCCGGTTGCTATTTGATAATGGACTTAATTAACTACCAAGCTAAAAAAAACAGTGTTTCATTAAGGACGCGTTTACGAATCTGACGAAAATAAGCAGTTTTTCGGTACATTTTGCGGCAAAATGATACAAAACCAAATGTAACTAATAATTACCACAGATAGATTACTCCTAAATCTTCAAATGGTAGCAATTTTTTATTCGAAAATTTTGGTTTATAATATTGTAAAAAGTAATTTCCGTTACCTCTTCACACAAATTTGACGAAATCGTACTGACTTTAGGGACATTTTTCTTTTATTAAATAACATAAATTTATGTATTTAAAAATATTTTATGTAAGCAGACATGTTCAACTCAAAAAGGTAGCAAAAAAAAACTAACAAAATGTTACAATACGCTCAGAAAACAAAAAAATTGAGTCTTATTTTTTCACATATTTAGCGGTAACACGTGATTCTTATTGGATTGAAATAAGGGTTATTTTAATGGTCACTGTCTTGATTTATTGCACAAAAATTTGTAATGAAATATTAGTCTGCGCTCGGCCGCCGTCGTGAGTGGACACTGTGACGCTTGTAAGCAGCTCCTCGTATAGGAAAAGATCGCTGTACGAATACAAAATATTTGACCTAACAAACTTGATCCTTCACGCATTCTGCACGGACTACGGACAACCAAGGTAAGATTTTATTCACAGTTTCTTATATGTACTTATAAATTTCATATTTAGTTTCGGACTTTATGGAGTGACCTGAAATGTACTTCGAAGACTGCTACTGGAACTAATAGACGAGTAGAGCTAGATGTGTCGTGTTTGGGCTCGTTTTGTTAGTTATGATGAGATCTTACCTCCGGACTTGAGGGACTGACCTGAAGGTCTACTTCTGTGACTCCGACTGGAACTCCGCGACGGATCGAACTAGATGTGTCGTGTTTGGGCTCGTTTTGTTAGTTATGATGAGATCTTACCTCCGGACTTGAGGGACTGACCTGAAGGTCTACTTCTGTGACTCCGACTGGAACTCCTCGACGGATCGAACTAGATGTGTCGTGTTTGGGCTCGTTTTGTTAGTTATGATGAGATCTTACCTCCGGACTTGATGGAGTGACCTGAACGTCTACTTCGGTGATTGTAACTGGAACTCGGCGACGGATCGAACTAGATGTGTCGTGTTTGGGCTCGTTTTGTTAGTTATGATGAGATCTTACCTCCGGACTTGAGGGACTGACCTGAAGGTCTACTTCTGTGACTCCTACTGGAACTCCTCGATGGATCGAACTACATGTCAGTGGCGTAGGGTAAATATTCTTGAAAGTGAAGCCGGACCAAAACGTGAATTCCAGTAACTACAGCTTTGGCCTAATATTAGCCTTTTTAGTTTAAATATTCAACCCAAATTCTTGTCAAATACCTACATATCTATCTTACATATGAACTAGAATTTTAGTATCCGTAGCACCGGTTATAACATCGCCCATGTACACAATAAGCTAAAAATGCTCATAAAATAAAAACTACTGAACCGAACTATGATTTTTTATGGGACCAAATGGCAGGCGTCTTCGCCATCAGACCCCTAATGACAGTTGCAACCCGTCTAGGTGAAAAGTTCTTATCAATACAAATTAATCAAGCTCAAACACAAGGTAGCTGCTGTGAATCGTTGAGGAGTTCCATCAGCTGTCTCTCGGCTCCATCATCAGAAATTATACTCCAGACCTATATTAAATTGTGGTGCTTTGAAATACTTACTTAATGAAAAAACTTACAAACACACTAGTCGCCCCTAAGATTTTTGAAAAGATCCACTCGATTTCTCTGGTCTTGCATCATCAAACTCTGATTTTCTTATCATGGGACCACATTTGGATAGGGACACGATATCGAATCCGATACTTTACTCATATCGCTACTTTTTGATTCGATACTAGTATTCAGATATTCGATACTTTCTTTCGATACTAGTACTAATATCAGTACTTAGTATCAAGTATCGATTCCATAAAATAAAAATTAAAATAACAACTAACTCATAAGTACCAATTTAACGCATCAGCTTAACGTACTTAGATAGGTATTCTGAACCTCAGAATAATAACTAAAACAATAGAAACCTTAACTAAAATAGCAACAGACTGTTTTTGTCTCTGTGCATTGTGAAGGCGTAAGAAAGGGATGCATAATTATACATCTCAACATTCGTGATTCATAACGTTGCCAAAAGTTTTCTATATGCGTGTGTTGTAAAAGTGATGTTCAACACACACAAATTCACTAAACCGTCCACACTAATGCCAGCCACACACGTTACAGTATACTTGTACAAATTTCTAACATAGTCACTATCCTGTGTTTGTGCAAGTCTAGATTTGCACAAGTATACTGGTACCGTGTATGGTCGGCATAAGACGTATACCATTTTCAGTTGGTCTGACTTTACGAAAAAGATCATCGCGCAGTAAGAACGTACTTTTAATTTAGTAGCATTATTACAACCAAGTAGAACCACTTGACATTTTAACTCGTGACTCATTCGAAAATAACAAGAACTGTGCGGTGTTTTTGTTTCACTCACTCTCGTGTTCAGTGTACTGTCAGATATGAGTAAGATAGCTGTACATAGCTTTTATTTTTGTACCTATCAAACCTTTTTTTGTAGGTACCTATCTAAATTGTTTGTTATTTTATTTTAATTGTGGTTCATTAATACATCACAACAAGTCACATTCATGATCTGCGCATCCCTGTTGTGGATCATGTGGCTGTGAATTAAAAATATGGCGCGGGCATGCGTGCGGTGACGATGGGTGACTCGCTGTCCGACCATGGACCATGCCCGGGTCGACGGCGCGTTGTGTTCCACGCGCGCCTCAAAGAGCGTCAGCATGATGACGGGGCCCCCCTTTAGAGGGCCAAAGCCTGCCGGGGTCGCGGGACTTATCAAATTACCATGACCCTGGAACGTAAAGGGCTATTGAAGGACACCGTGGAGTTTAGTCAGTACAAGTCTGACAGTCCCTCCCGTCCTGCCCTGGGGTGGGAGGACTCATTTGATGACTACCATTACAAAGCTAAAAAAAAAAATAGTAGCGAAACTCCAAATTCTTTCGATACTTACTCATATCGATACTTTCGTTTCGATGCTATTACTAATTTGATACTTTTGTTTCGATACCGATACTATATCGATATCGCTACTTATGGTTGCGATATCGTGTCCCTACATTTGGAATATCTCTTTCCAAGTTCCAACAAAAAAAAAATTAAAAAGATCATCAAAATCGGTTCGTTAACGAAGAAGTTATATCGTGAACAAGGAACAAACAAAAAAAACAACATTGTACACCGGACCTGGTGTACGAAATGGGTCACCTCTTTTTTTGTGGCCGGTTAACAAATTGGAGGCTATTTTTGAACACTATTTTGAAATTCATGTTCACAAAACCTTATACTAATCGCCTACAGATCTTAACACCGCGATTCAGGATCGTGACGTAATTGCACAACGCCATCTAGTTTAAACTTCGAAACTAACATAACACCGTTTTACGGTGAACATTTACCAAAGAATACAATTGAACTGAACTAACCTTGTTATTACTGCACTCACTACGCAAAACTTATCAATTTCAACAATAATACCAAATCAAATGCAAATGTACAGATGAAAACAATAACATACAAAATTATAAATAAGCGCGAAAAAAACTAATGTGAATCTGTCATCCAAATTATACTATCTAAACGAATTACGAAGTCCAGTATCATTCCATCTCATTCTGGCGTACGCATTACATATCTCTGTCCTTATCGTAAGCCGTAAAATCGCGGGTTATAACTTACTTAAACTAGCCGAGTTATGAGCTCACGGTCGCTAAAAGAAATGCAATGAATTAGATAGACTGAATTCCTGGTTCGCGTTGCGGCTTCCTTGCTGTTTTGCGCGAGTTGAAATTGCTCGGATAAAAATGGTAGGCGTTTATTTATTTCTTTGTTATTTTCATAAGCAATAATGTTATACCTGCAAAGTAACTTGAATAGGTAATTAATTTGTTTTAATGATAATTGAAAAGATTAGTATTTACCAGATTGTCATATTTCGGAAGGGAACTCGATAGGAATCGTTTTGTATTAGAGATTCGCTGCTGCTACATGTATCGAGTTTGGGCTCGTTTTGTTAGCTATGTTGAGACCTTACCTCCGGACTTGATGGAGAGACCTGCTGGTGTACTTCGAAGACTGCTACTGGAACTAATAGACGAGTAGAGCTAGATGTGTCGTGTTTGGGCTCGTTTTGTTAGTTATGATGAGATCTTACCTCCGGACTTGAGGGACTGACCTGAAGGTCTACTTCTGTGACTCCGACTGGAACTCCTCGACGGATCGAACTAGATGTGTCGTGTTTGGGCTCGTTTTGTTAGTTATGATGAGATCTTACCTCCGGACTTGAGGGACTGACCTGAAGGTCTACTTCTGTGACTCCTATTGGAACTCTTCGATGGATCGAAATAGATGTGTCGTGTTTGGGCTCGTTTTGTCAGTTATGATGAGATCTTACCTCCGGACTTGAGGGACTGACCTGAAGGTCTACTTCTGTGACTCCTACTGGAACTCCTCGACGGATCGAACTAGATGTGTCGTGTTTGGGCTCGTTTTGTTAGTTATGATGAGATCTTACCTCCGGACTTGATGGAGTGACCTGAACGACTACTTCGGTGATTGTAACTGGAACTCGGCGACGGATCGAACTAGATGTGTCGTGTTTGGGCTCGTTTTGTTAGTTATGATGAGATCTTACCTCCGGACTTGAGGGACTGACCTGAAGGTCTACTTCTGTGACTCCTACTAGAACTCCTCGATGGATCTAACTACATGTATCGAGTTTGGGCTCGTTTTGTTAGCTATGTTGAGACCTTACCTCCGGACTTGATGGAGAGACCTGCTGGTGTACTTCGAAGACTGCTACTGGAACTAATAGACGAGTAGAGCTAGATGTGTCGTGTTTGGGCTCGTTTTGTTAGTTATGATGAGATCTTACCTCCGGACTTGAGGGACTGACCTGAAGGTCTACTTCTGTGACTCCGACTGGAACTCCTCGACGGATCGAACTAGATGTGTCGTGTTTGGGCTCGTTTTGTTAGTTATGATGAGATCTTACCTCCGGACTTGAGGGACTGACCTGAAGGTCTACTTCTGTGACTCCGACTGGAACTCCTCGACGGATCGAACTAGATGTGTCGTGTTTGGGCTCGTTTTGTTAGTTATGATGAGACCTTACCTCCTGTCTTGATGGAGTGACCTAAAGGTCTACATCTGTGACTCCTACTGGAACTCCTCGACGGATCAAACTAGATGTATCGTGTTTGGGCTCGTTTTGTTAGTTATGATGAGATCTTACCTCCGGACTTGAGGGACTGACCTGAAGGTCTACTTCTGTGACTCCTACTGGAACTCCTCGACGGATCGAACTAGATGTGTCGTGTTTGGGCTCGTTTTGTTAGTTATGATGAGATCTTACCTCCGGACTTGAGGGACTGACCTGAAGGTCTACTTCTGTGACTCCTACTGGAACTCCTCGATGGATCGAACTACATGTGTCGAGTTAGGGCTCGTTTTGTTAGTTATGTTGAGACCTTACCTCCGGACTTGATGGAGAGACCTGCTGGTGTACTTCGAAGACTGCTACTGGAACTAATAGACGAGTAGAGCTAGGTGTGTCGAGTTTGGGCTCGTTTTGTTAGTTATAATGAGATCTTACCTCCGGACTTGATGGAGTGACCTGAAGGTGTACTTCGGTGATTGTTACTGGAACTCGGTGAGATCTTATCGCCGGAATTGATGAGCTGATCTGAACGTATACTGTTTTATATACTTTTGATAATTAGCATGAATTCCCTTCGTCAATATTATTTGTGCATAGTGCCAGTGGCATAACTTTCAGAGCTAACGAGCTCAAACTCGACACATCTAGTTCGATCCGTCGCCGAGTTCCAGTTACAATCACCGAAGTAGACGTTCAGGTCACCCCATCAAGGCAGGAGGTAAGGTCACCTCATAACTACCAAAACGAGCCCAAACACGACACATCTATTTCGATTCATCGAGGAGTTCCAGTAGGAGTCACAGAAGTAGACCTTCAGGTCACTCTATCAAGTCCGGAGGTAAGATCTCATCATAACTAACAAAACGAGCCCAAACACGACACATCTAGTTCGATCCGTCGAGGAGTTCCAGTAGGAGTCACAGAAGTAAACCTTCAGGTCAGTCCCTCAAGTCCGGAGGTAAGATCTCATCATAACTAGCAAAACGAGCCCAAACACGACACATCTAGTTCGATCCGTCGAGGAGTTCCAGTAGGAGTCACAGAAGTAGACCTTCAGGTCAGTCCCTCAAGTCCGGAGGTAAGATCTCATCGTAACTAACAAAACGAGCCCAAACACGACACATCTAGTTCGATCCGTCGCCGAGTTCCAGTTACAATCACCGAAGTAGACGTTCATGTCACTCCATCAATTCTGGAGGTAAGATCTCATCATAACTAGCAAAACGAGCCCAAACACGACACATCTAGTTCGATCCATCGAGGAGTTCCAGTAGGAGTCACAGAAGTAGACCTTCAGGTCAGTCCCTCAAGTCCGGAGGTAAGATATCATCGTAACTAACAAAACGAGCCCAAACACGACACATCTAGTTCGATCCGTCGCCGAGTTCCAGTCTCCAGTAGGAGTCACAGAAGTAGCCCTTCAGGTCACGTCATCAAGGCAGGAGGTAAGGTCACCTCATAACTAACAAAACGAGCCCAAACTCGACACATGTAGTTCGATCCGTCGAGGAGTTCCAGTAGGAGTCACAGAAGTAGACCTTCAGGTCTGTCCCTCAAGTCCGGAGGTAAGATCTCATCATAACTAACAAAACGAGCCCAAACACGACACATCTAGTTCGATCCGTCGCCGAGTTCCAGTTACAATCACCGAAGTAGACGTTCAGGTCACTCCATCAAGTCTGGAGGTAAGATCTCATCATAACTAACAAAACGAGCCCAAACACGACACATCTAGTTCGATCCGTCGAGGAGTTCCAGTAGGAGTCACAGAAGTAGACCTTCAGGTCAGTCCCTCAAGTCCGGAGGTAAGATCTCATCATAACTAACAAAACGAGCCCAAACACGACACATCTATTTCGATCCATCGAGGAGTTCCAGTAGGAGTCACAGGAGTAGACCTTCAGGTCAGTCCATCAAGTCCGGAGGTAAGATCTCATCATAACTAACAAAACGAGCCCAAACACGACACATCTAGTTCGATCTGTCGCCGAGTTCCAGTTACAATCACCGAAGTAGACGTTCAGGTCACTCCATCAAGTCTGGAGGTAAGATCTCATCATAACTAACAAAACGAGCCCAAACACGACACATCTAGTTCGATCCGTAGAGGAGTTCCAGTAGGAGTCACAGAAGTAGACCTTCAGGTCAGTCCCTCAAGTCCGGAGGTAAGATCTCATCATAACTAACAAAACGAGCCCAAACACGACACATCTATTTCGATCCATCGAGGAGTTCCAGTAGGAGTCACAGGAGTAGACCTTCAGGTCAGTCCCTCAAGTCCGGAGGTAAGATCTCATCATAACTAACAAAACGAGCCCAAACACGACACATCTAGTTCGATCCGTCGAGGAGTTCCAGTAGGAGTCACAGAAGTAGACCTTCAGGTCAGTCCATCAAGACAGGAGGTAAGGTCTCATCATAACTAACAAAACGAGCCCAAACACGACACATCTAGTTCGATCCGTCGAGGAGTTCCAGTCGGAGTCCCAGAAGTAGACCTTCAGGTCAGTCCCTCAAGTCCGGAGGTAAGATCTCATCATAACTAACAAAACGAGCCCAAACACGACACATCTAGTTCGATCCGTCGCCGAGTTCCAGTTACAATCACCGAAGTAGACGTTCAGGTCATTCCATCAAGTCTGGAGGTAAGATCTCATCATAACTAACAAAACGAGCCCAAACACGACACATCTAGTTCGATCCGTCGAGGAGTTCCAGTAGGAGTCACAGAAGTAGACCTTCAGGTCAGTCCCTCAAGTCCGGAGGTAAGATCTCTGGATAAACATTAGACCTTTCCCAAATATCCCATCCTTTCTTCCCCGCCTAATTTAAATTTACCGCCATAATTGCGAGCGACACTAAACGCTCGCGCTGCACTTCTGCCCTCTGACGGCGGAACCAATAACTTGGAGTCAAAAATTCGTGCGCGCCGACACGTAACTGCTCCCGAGTCCTATGTGAAAATAAATGTGAAAATCAATAATAAAACGACTTCGCCAACAAGTGATTGACTGATTAGTTCTCGTAACCTTCTGGTGTCGTGAACCAAGAAGAATCTGAAGAGTATATTGGATACTTGCTCCGGCCGGCCGGCCCTACAAGCCCCGAGCAAAGCGGTACCTCCAGTCCCTGCCTTTCCAGGTTAGTGTCTGTTCTTTTCTCGTCATCCGGAATCTCAGGGTTGCGATACTAGCATCAGGGAATGCAATCCTTGCTGCAGACGAAGTCCCAACATTTAATTTTGGTGCCTCCTGTGAGGAACGAGCAACCTCACATTCTCTTTTTAGTCATAAAATCTCGTTGAATGAGTACATATTGCCTTGTAATATCGTGTATTCTTATGAATATAATAAATCATAAGTAAGAATAACGAGTAAAATAAAGTATTTGTGGTATTTCATAG
Source organism: Agrotis exclamationis (assembly GCA_950005045.1). Lineage (NCBI taxonomy): Eukaryota > Metazoa > Arthropoda > Insecta > Lepidoptera > Noctuidae > Agrotis > Agrotis exclamationis. The sequence goes on along the minus strand of OX465420.1, from coordinate 7,806,519 downwards.
TTTTTTAACAACGCAAAAGCGTAAGTACCTACATACACTCGGGTTCCCGCCAAACGCCGACTCTGGCCAGCGGACCACGATTGTAGGTCAACTACTCACACTCATTCATCCATAAGTTATTATTTGCTCAGTAAAATTTATCGTAGTTTGAATTTAAAACTTATACTTTTAAGGTAATTTTCGTATAACTGTTTCTTGCAATAACTGATGCTAGTATAAGCTAACGGATAGTTTCATGGTCAAATAGTTGTGCTCGAGAAAATACCTAAGTACCTACTTTACTTCATTTGTTACGACTAAACGCGATAATATTGATCTGTGTGTCTAAATTATAACGGAATTATTAAAATTCTACATTATTTAGATTTATATTAAAAATTGCCTAAGGCTTATTCCAATTGCAGTTCGGATAGTTAGGTACCTACTTACCTACATCTTCTTAAATAATATCTCATCTATACATCGCGACAAATACCTACGCAGGTTAATATGTCTGTTGAGGTGGAATTACAGGCGTGCCTTAGAAGGCGTGAATACGATTTTAAATGTATGCAAATAATCTACGATCTGTCGAAAATAGTCCAACAGGATAGCTCAAAGTTATCCACCTTCAAGGCTAGATATAAAAAAATTGAACAGATTAGGGCTGCCTTCATGGAAGCTAGTGAACATGTAACCAAATTACAGTTACAATTAAAACCCAATTCAGAAATAGAATTAGGTCCGATGTTGTCATTTGATGAGTTGTATTACGCTGCGGTTGAAGTGGCCGAGTCTTTGCTCGCGACGAGCGCGTCGACGCCCGCGACTGATGCCGATCCGTCCGCACATTGTCGTCGGGAGGATTCAAGTGTACAAGTGAAATTACCAAAATTGGAAATTCCGCGTTTTGATGGTAAAATCGAAAACTGGCAGACTTTCAAGGATAGTTACATCCCGCTCATTCATGGCAATAGTTCCCTTTCGGACACGGAAAGGTTTCATTATTTGTTGTCGTGTTTGTCTGGGTGTGCGTTGACCTTGGCCAAGGGCGTACCTATAACCGCGTCGAATTATCCCGTAGTTTTTAATCTTTTATTAGATCGTTATGACAACAAACGCATATTAGCGAATACATATTTAGAAAAAATATTTAAATTAACGCCTATCAACAAACCGTCTCTTGAAAATTTATCCGAACTGACCAATTCTTTATATGAAAGCGTAAACGCGTTACGTGCGTTAAAAATAGATGATCTAAGCGAATTTATTTTATTTCACATCGCCTCGCGATCACTTGATCTCGAAACCAAAAAACGGTTCGAGTTACAAAATACTCACGAGATTCCTAAGTTTAATGATTTAATTGTTTATTTACAAAACTATATAAAAATTCTGGAAGTTAGTCAACCTATCTCAGTTTCGACTACTCCATCGAATTCTTCTAATAATAATAAACAGTTTCGAAATAAAGGTCAGCAAAAGTCATCATCATTGGTAGCATCTACGAATCAAAGTAATAATAATAATAATTCGTCGGGCTCCGTACCTTGTTTATGTTGTAATGAACATCATTCTATTTACCGATGCGGTAAGTTACATTCTATGACACTTGAACAGCGTGAACAAGTTGTGCAGAAATTCAAATTGTGTACCAATTGCTTAAGGCCAGGTCACGATAGCAATAATTGTAAATCTAAAACCACATGTTTTATTTGTAACGCTAAACATAATACGTTATTACATGTGGAAAATAAAAGTTTATTAACGTGTTCGATTCAGTCTAACGAAAATAACGAATGTTCCGCTAAAGGTACGAGCACACTTACCTGCGTAACGTCACAAACTTCGAATACAAATAATAATTGCAGTACGAAAATACTGGGCTCGGCGGTGGTGCGATTACGTCACACGGACGGTTCGCTTCAGTGTGCACGCGCCGTTATTGACAGTGGTTCGATGGATTCTTTTATCACTAGCGCATGCGCGCGCCGCCTAGGTTTACGTATTAGGAAATGTAATTTGAACGTCACCGGGCTCGGACAAAGTAATGTTTGTGATATAAAGGGTTACACTTTTGCTTCGATTATACCTCATTCTCGTGAGTCTCCTAAATTCGATTTACCTTTAGTAGTTTTACCTAAAATTACTTCCATGATGCCTTCATCAACACTACCGTTGCATGTCAAGGATCATTACAAGCATCTTGATCTCGCCGACCGCGACTTCGATAGATCCGGTCCGATCGATCTTCTGTTAGGTGTCGAGTGTTTTGATCAAATATACACTGGCTCACGTTTCAATCCCGGTCCCGGATTACCTTGCGCTTTGGCTAGTGTGTTCGGCTGGGTGATAAGTGGACAATATTTTCATAACACACCATCTAATAATTTAACCTGTGAATCCGTTACGTCACTTCTCGTGTCATCTTCCACGATCGAAGATCTCGTTCAACGGTTCTGGGATTCTGAAGAACCGCCGAAATGTAAAATTTCCGGTTTTGAAGACGAAATTTGTGAACAAATGTATAAAAAGGGTACTTACTGTACACGAGAGGGTCGGTACGTAGTTCCTTTAATGTTAAAGGAGGATGCCCCTTTTTTGGGTGATTCATCTCACCAAGCTTTTAATCGCTTTCTTAGCTTAGAAAGGCGTCTCAATAATCAGACCGAGCTGAAGGCTGATTATAAGGAATTTATGCACCAGTACGAAGAGCTAGGCCATATGCAGCTTGCAGACTCTTCGACTACTAATCGGTACATAATTCCACATCATTGCGTCGTGCGCCCAGAGAGTTCTACAACACGACTTCGAGTAGTCTTCGACGCTAGCAGTCGGACTACAAACAATCTTTCTCTGAACGATATAGTTCATGTTGGACCGAAACTTCAAATTGATATTGTCGATTTAGTTACGAAATTCCGACTTCATAAAATTGTTTTCACTGCGGACATTTGTAAAATGTACCGCCAAATATTGGTACGTCCTGAGGACAGGTGTTATCAGCACGTTTTGTGGCGCGATGAGCCTAACGAGACTTTGAAAGAGTATGAGCTGAATACCGTGACTTATGGAGTCAGCAGCTCCCCTTACTTAGCTATTCGCACTCTGCGTCAACTTGCTGAGGACCACGGTTCTGAATACTCAAGTCGCGCCGCTCAAGTTCTGTGCGAAGACACGTTCATGGATGACGTCACAACTGGCTGTTCATCTCTTGATGAAGCCAAACAATTAAAAGAGGATGTCACCTCGTTATTATCAAAGGGTCATTTTGAACTCCGTAAGTGGAGTACGAATACTCCAGAGCTGTTGTCTGATGTTCCTCCTGACCATCTTCAGACTTCCAAATCTTTCGATGATGTTGGAAATGAGTTTGTCAAGATATTAGGGATACGGTGGAATCCATCTTGCGACAATTTTTCCTATAAGTTTTCTGACTCCTTTGACGTTAAATTTACTAAAAGATCTATCCTCTCAATAGTGGCACGCATTTTCGACCCACTCGGTTGGATCAGCCCGGTAGTGTTTTCAGCGAAATCACTTCTACAAGAGATGTGGCGCTTAAACTTAGGTTGGGACGAAGCTATCCCATCACATTTAGCTAAAGTGTGGCATTTAATAGCGGCCAACTTATCTGATTTACAAAATATTTCACTTCCGAGACTGATTATGCCTACCAATCCACTCGAAAGTCATTTAGTAGGGTTTTGTGATGGTTCACTGAAAGGGTATGGCTGTTGTGTCTATCTTTGTGTAGTGGTAGATGAAGTCACCACTCTTACTAACCTGTTAATTGGTAAATCTCGAGTAGCTCCGTTAAAACCGACTACGATAAACAGACTTGAGCTAAGTGCAGCTGTGCTTCTAGCGCAAGTTATGTCACATATGTACAACTTACTCAAAGATAAAATTCACATAAATTCTATGAAGGCTTACTCGGACAGTACGACCACGCTTTCTTGGCTCAACACAGCACCTCATTTACTAAAAATGTACGTGGCAAATAGAGTTGTGCAAATAACTGATTTAATTAGCCCCGAATTTTGGTTTCATGTGTCCACTGAGGATAACCCGGCCGACTGTTGCAGTCGCGGTGTTATGTGTTCAGATTTAATTGACCACCCACTCTGGTGGAATGGTCCTTCTTGGTTGCAAATGTCGCCAAATAAATGGCCTTGCAAACGTACGTTGCTCGTAAATGCAGAACTGCCGGAGTTAAAACCGTCTGTTCCCTGCAGCTTACACGTTACTGAATCTGATAATTCGCTTCTGACGTTAACTTCTAGACTTTCTTCTCTTACAAAGATTCAACGAACTTTAGCATGGTGTTTCCGTTTTATATCAAACTCAAAGGTTGTTTCCTCAAATAGAATTTTTTCTGCTCTTAGTAGTTCTGAGTTAGAAACATCAATGAAGAGACTAGTCAAGTTTACTCAAGACCATTATATGTCGTCTCAAGTCAGTCAAGTGAAAAATCAAGAGCAATGCGACAAATCTATTCAAAAACTTTCTCCTTTCTTGGATGAGGATGGTTTATTGCGAGTGGGGGGTCGCATCGATGAGGCTAATCTATCTCCATCTGCGCTACATCCTCTTCTCTTACCTAAACTAAGTCCATTGTCAAAGCTGATTGTCGAACATTTCCATTTAAAATATTTGCATTGCGGTCCAAGGACTTTACAGTCCCTAATTCAAAGAAGGTTCTGGATAATTGGATTAAGACTCCTTATTCGTACCACCCTCTCAAAGTGTGTGCGTTGCTTCAAAGTAAAACCAGTGCCCAGTCAACCCATGATGGGTAAGCTACCAGCTGCTCGTCTTCAGCCCTCTCGATGCTTCCAAACCACAGGAATTGACTTCGGTGGCCCATTTATTCTAAAGGAAAGTCGTCGACGTGGAGCTAAAACCTATAAGGCATACATGTGCCTTTTTGTTTGTTTAAGTTCGAAAGCCGTCCATCTGGAGGCCGTTACTGAATTGAGTTCAGAAGCATTCCTCGCGGCTCTGGATAGATTCGTTTCCCGTCGCGGAATGTGTAATACAATCCTTTCCGATTGTGGCACTAACTTTGTAGGTGCAAATAAACACCTCAAGGAAGTAGTTAGTGAACTTCAAAAACATCACTCTGAAATATCAGATGGTCTAGCTATTCGGCAAATAAAATGGAAATTTAACCCGCCAGGTGCACCACATTTCGGTGGCATATTTGAAAGTGGCATAAAGTCCACCAAATATCACCTTAAGCGTGTGGTTGGCGCCCAAGTTTTAACACTAGAAGAATTTATTACGATTCTCGCCAAAGTGGAAGCTGTGTTAAATTCACGCCCGCTTTGTAGTTTATCTCCGGATCCGCAAGAATCGAACGTTCTGACTCCAGGACATTTCCTGACGGGAGGTCCTTTAGTTTCACTGCCGGAGGAACCTGTTAGTGAATGCTTATGTCCACGTTCTCGTTGGCAAATGCTTAAGAAAATCACACAAAGTTTTTGGCTTGCTTGGCAACGTGATTATCTGCATACACTTCAACAAAAAACTAAATGGTTAAAAAATACACCTAACCTCAAACTTAACGATTTGGTCCTTGTAAACGAACCTAATCTTCCGCCGTTGCTATGGAAATTAGCTCGTGTAGAACAGATCCATCCGGGATCAGATAATATAGTCAGGGTTCTGACTCTTCGAACTGCAAACGGTAAAACTATGCGCAGGCCAGTAGTTAAGGTCTGCCCGCTACCTATTAATTAACTAATTTCTTATCTTAATTCCCGAACAATATTGTGTATTGATCAATATTGTTCAAGTAGTTTAGTTTAGACACTAATGTTCGTTAAGTTCTATATGTATTTTATATTTCTCGAGCACTGCTAGTGGATCTCTGGCAGTCCTTTGGCTTGCGAAATCCTGGTCGATTTCGAGTGGGGGGAAATGGATAAACATTAGACCTTTCCCAAATATCCCATCCTTTCTTCCCCGCCTAATTTAAATTTACCGCCATAATTGCGAGCGACACTAAACGCTCGCGCTGCACTTCTGCCCTCTGACGGCGGAACCAATAACTTGGAGTCAAAAATTCGTGCGCGCCGACACGTAACTGCTCCCGAGTCCTATGTGAAAATAAATGTGAAAATCAATAATAAAACGACTTCGCCAACAAGTGATTGACTGATTAGTTCTCGTAACCTTCTGGTGTCGTGAACCAAGAAGAATCTGAAGAGTATATTGGATACTTGCTCCGGCCGGCCGGCCCTACAAGCCCCGAGCAAAGCGGTACCTCCAGTCCCTGCCTTTCCAGGTTAGTGTCTGTTCTTTTCTCGTCATCCGGAATCTCAGGGTTGCGATACTAGCATCAGGGAATGCAATCCTTGCTGCAGACGAAGTCCCAACAATCTCATTATAACTAACAAAACGAGCCCAAACACGACACATCTAGTTCGATCCGTCGCCGAGTTCCAGTTACAATCACCGAAGTAGACGTTCAGGTCTCTCCATCAAGTCTGGAGGTAAGATCTCATCATAACTAACAAAACGAGCCCAAACACGACACATCTAGTTCGATCCGTCGAGGAGTTCCAGTAGGATTCACAGAAGTAGACCTTCAGGTCAGTCCCTCAAGTCCGGAGGAATGATCTCATCATAACTAACAAAACGAGCCCAAACACGACACATCTAGTTCGATCCATCGAGGAGTTCCAGTAGGAGTCACAGAAGTAGCCCTTCAGGTCACGTCATCAAGGCAGGAGGTAAGGTCACCTCATAACTAACAAAACGAGCCCAAACTCGACACATGTAGTTTGATCCGTCGTGGAGTTCCAGTAGGAAGTAGATCTTCAGGTCACTCCATCAAGTTTGCAGGTGAGGTTTCATCTTAGCCAACAAGTACATATTACTTAAAAAAAAATTACAATTTTCATCGTATCAAAATTAGTTCACTTGACTATTTATTCCCGCAGCTAACACGCTAACGCTTGTGTGTGTGACTTGTGTCTATGTAGTAGTTCAATTCTCAACTTGTCATTTTTGCATATACGTCCTTAAGCCTCTTGGTACACGGGTAGAGGAGTATTCGGTAGAGTCAACTAGCACACTAATCTACCAGTTCCAAGTACTCTGCCAGTTTTAGTAGAGTAACTGTCTACACATGAATTTACATTTTGACCTCTTAACCGATACTACGACTCAATGAGCTGTATGTCAATTGTTTAACTATTGTGTCTGGTTTATATACACATGATAGTATAATAGAAGTAGGACATCATGAATGTCACTCAAGAAAACGTAAGGAACGCTCTAATAAACTTAACTGATTTATTATTGAAGGAGGTAACAAAAACTCTCGAAGAGGAACAAAATAGGAAAAAGAGAACATGCTGTGGTATCTTAGAACAAACGGCACGGTACGCTGTAAGCACTGCCATCTATTAGCCGCTTCAAGAAAAAAAAGGCTGTTTGTAATTTTATCAAAGGATTATTACTAGATGGCACTATGAAATAACGATGACAAATGACGTTGACATTTGACTTGATTTGATTTGACATTGTTTTGAATCTTTTGAATTTTTCACAAGATTTTTTTTCGGTTGAAGTGTATGCGCTTAACCTGTTAATTTTCTTGTATTTTCGTGTTTTCTCGCTTTTGTTTTACTAGAGTACGTATAGTTGAACTTTGTTCCTCCGGCTTTACTTTACTCGATGAGTTTAAGATGGCTCAAAGGTCCTGTTGTGTTCCCGGCTGTTCCATGAAACTTGGAGGCGGTAAGTTGTCTCAGTCTGAGTATATTTTATAATCGTAATTTCGTATCACCGTATGTGTAGAATTTCGACATGTTATAGAATTCCCGTTTTCCGGCTTAGAATAACATTATTCCTTACGTACTAAGTAACTGGTAGTACCTACTTCAAAGTTGTTTTAGTTCAAAGTTACTACATAAAATTCTGAAATTACCCACCTATGTAGGTACTTGTAATTCTTACTGATATAATCCTACTAATAATATTATAAATGTGAAAGTGTGGGTGTTTGGATTTTTGGATGTTTTTACTCAATCACGCAAAAACGGCTGAACGGAATTGGATGAAATTGGGTACACAGATAGTTTATAACCGTGATTAAAACAGGATACTTTTTATCCCGGTATGACGTTCCCGTGGGATAATTACTACTTAGCCAATTCTCACATTCCTATTATGCTTCGTCTGCTTAGTGATGGGAGATTATTCCATGGAAACCTGTTTTCTGGATTTAAAATGTCCTTTAAGTTAATCCAGGTCATGGTCTACCTGTGTTCGCCCAAACCTATTCAGCTGTTGAAGTGTGGTTGAGTAACAAATATCTAAACATAATATAATTATGTTAGCTAGAAAAGTCAGTAGTATTATGTGTATGACTCCAGACCACTCATTATTTTTTACTAACCGAAGATACAAGTTTATTTTATTAAGGGACAAAAAAAAACAGTTAAATGTTCAAGTTTAAAATTATAATTTGAGTGTTATGTTACGTTTTCTTTTCTTTTTTATGTTTGATGAACATCTTGCAACAAGTTCTTAATTATCATGTTTTAGGATTGCCGTTGCACCGGTTTCCAAATTCAAACAATCCTGCTCAAATAGAACGTTTTCGCACTTGGGTTATGAAAATTGGAGGAGATATTATTGGAGAAAATAACGAATTCATACTTATATAAGAACAGAAAAGTGTGTCATAAACATTTTGAAGATGTTTACACATTTCCAAATATGAAACTAACTGCACTGGCAATTCCAACACTTGAAATTCCAGGTAAAAATTGTTAATTTTAAAAATACTATACTCTTTTTATTGATGGAAGAAAGTAAAGGTAAATAATCTAACAATGTTTTGTTTTGTGAAATACTAAGCAATTTAAAAATAGAAACTTACTTCATGAAGAAGTTTTTTTAAGCAGATTAATATTACTCTAGTCTTATTATTAGAAATTGTGTCTGAAAATATTAAATTTTCATAAAAGTAAAAGTATGTTCTTTAAATTTTGATTGATGATGATAACGGCTTCCTATGAATAAATCCTTTTATCCCAAAAGGTTGTGTTCATCCCTATTAATAATCACTCATATAAATTTCAGGTGTGCATGTTGGTGAGCGCAGGCATATTGAACTGCCATCTACGGCAATTCAAATGACGACTCTTCCAGACCCATTCCCATCAACACAGATTTATCTTCGAGGCCAGGTAAATGATTCACTACATAAACTTCTAATGGAAAATAATAATAGAAAGCATCAAGGCCTCCTAAGTGAAATTATTGTGGAGGTTTTTATAATTTTAATAGAATACTTATTATTATTTGTGAAATATAAATGTTTAGGCGAGTTTAGCGATTTTTGGCAGGGGTAAATCTTCGGGCACGCTGCAATCGCGGCGGTAAGACCCCTCTTTGAGGAGTGGCTGGAAAGGCGTCACGGCGTCCTGACCTATCGGATGACGCAGGTCCTCACCGGACACGGATGTTTCGGGAGGTACCTGTGTCGGATGGGGAAGGAAGAAACGCCGGGGTGTCACCATTGCGAAGATCGCCCGGAGGACACAGTAGAGCATACGGTGCAAGACTGCCCCGCTTGGGCAGAGCACCGCCGTGTCCTCACGGCAGCGATAGGCGGAGACCTCTCGCGCCCGGCATTGGTCGAGGCCATGCTGCGGGGCGAGACGGAGTGGGAAGCGTTCGCCTCCTTCTGCGAAGCAGTAATGCTCGTTAAGGAGGAGGCGGGCCGTGAGAGAGAGAGGACAGCGTCCTTCCTCCGCCCCACCCGCAATGGTAGACGCCCACGGCGTCGGACGTCGCAAGACGATCTCCGGCCACCGTAGGCGCGGGCATGCGGGCGGCGAGTAAAGGGCAACTCGCCGCCCGACCATGGACCATGCCCGGGTCGACGGCGCGTTGTGTTCCACGCGCGCCACAAAGAGCGTCAGCACGATGGCGGGGGCCCAAGAGGGCCAAAGCCTGCCGGGGTCGCGGGGCTTATCTCATTACCGTGACCCCGGAACATAAAAGGCTATTGAAGGACACCGTGGATTTTAGTCAGTACAAGTCTGACAGTCCCTCCCGCCCTGCCCGGGGTGGGAGGACTCATTTGATGATTTTACCACGCTAAAAAAAAAAAAAAAAGGGGTAAATCTTACCTATTATATATATTCGCTTCACCACCACCGACATGCTAATGTTAACTGTATCTGTGAGTATGACCTGTTGCGCTTGACTAGAGCATTGAAAAAGAAAACAATACAGAAAAAAATAAGTTAAAATAACTAAAACCCGACTACGAAAAAATCGCGCACTAAAAAGTATAAAACAAGAACAATCCGTGTTACAGAAATCTTTTAATTAATAGCCGTTGTCGTATGCCACCTGCGGTTGTTTCACACAATCTTTATTGGCTAGGTGGCGTACGACCACGGCTATTAATTAAAATTTTCTGTAACACGGATTGTTCTTGTTTTATACTTTTTAGTGCGCGATTTTTTCGTAGTCGGGTTTTAGTTATTTTAACTTATTTTTTATTTACACTATTTTGGGGTTATTTGATATAATAAGCAAAGCAGCGAGTGAATTTAAAATGTACTCATTAAGCCTTTTCATTTGATACCCATGTTGACACTGTTAGAAACAGGCAAAGTAGCTAGTAAAAGCTATATAATGTATATATATTTCAAATGTGCTCATCAAGCCCTTTAATTTGATACCCATGTCGATACTGTGCGAAATTATTTTTTTTCGGTTACGACTTTTCATCCCCTAGAGGGCGCCATATTGGATTTAGTGACACGTCACCTACCCTATAACCAGCGGACAACTGAGACGCTTCTAACGACACCTCATTTGTCAAGTAGTGATAAGTAGTTCAGAAGTTATGAGGGAACAGCTGATGAACATACATACAAACATACATACATACCGGTCAAAATCATAACCCTCCTTTTTGCTTCGCCGTAGTCGGGTAAAAATAGTTATATACCTATAGATTACAGGTAATTTTAAAGGAAATCTATGGTCTTGAAATGACATGGTAAATCTCCAATATTGTGCATATAAACTTACATTTGCAGTTGGAATGTATAGGAGAACACTTGGCCGGTTTTTTTTTTAATTATACTAATATTATAAAGCTGAAGAGTTTGTTTGTTTGGTTGAACGCGGTAATCTCAGGAACTACTGGTTCGAATTGAAAAAATATTTTTGTGTTGGATAGTCCATTTATCGAGGGAGGCTATAGGCTATATAACATCACGGTACGACCTTTAGGGGCTGAGCAGCGGGTGACACCGCGGGGAACAGCTAGTTAAATATATAAATAATTAGTTAAATATTTTACAGTGGTACAGAACCCTTCGTGTCCGACTCCGACTCGCACTTGGCCGGTTTTCTTTAATAATTAACCCAATGTTAATTTATATTTATTATGTTCTTACAGTCATGAATATTGAACTACCATCTACTTCAGTTCAAATAAAGACAGCCTCAGCCAGACCAGTTCAAACTGACACAGATATTATCTTCGAGGCCAGGTAAATATTATACAGTAGTCCAAAGATAGTGTTGACCAATTTTGCTGATAGATATTTTGCGGTTGGTAATTGATAAAAAATACATTTTTTTAATTTTGTTTTGCTATTGTGATTACAGTAATGAGTATTGAAATGCCATCTGCTTTACTTCAAATGGAGATGGCTGCCTCTACCAGACCAGTTCCGGACCAATGGACACAGACATATCTAGATCTTCGAATCCAGGTAAATAAAAAACAAAATAATTATTAAAATACTATAAGTAGAATGCCTCATTTATCTAGTAGCGCAATCGCGACTGCTGAGCATTAGGCCCCGGGTTCGATTCCCAGGTCGGGCAAAGTGTTATTGGGTTTTTCTTAAGGAATTTCTCAGTAGCAGTCACGGAGTCTGGATTTGTGCCCGGTTGATGGCAATAGGTTCGCCTCCTAATACATGGGACTTAAACATAACTCGCGAAATGTGTGTGTACTATTAGGTACTTACACCTTTGCTTAACCCTCCGGGGATTACAGGCGTGATGTATGTACTATGAGTAATGAATATTGGTGTAAGACTTGTAAACAAATAATGATGTTCAAAATAAATATTCTACACATACTGTATAATAATATTTTAAACTAGCTTCTACCCGCATAATTTATAGCCTATAGCAGTCAGGAATATTGTAGCTTCCTACCAGAAAAAAACATTTAGAATTGAATAATTTGTTCCAGAGATTACCCCTACATACAAACAAACAAGCAAATTTTACCTATATAATATTAGTATATAGATAATACCCAATGCATAACTTTGTTTTTATTTTTCAGGTCGTTATAAGATTTCCATGCCTTTGACTGCAACAGAAAAGAAGCTGAAAGACATATATCTGAAGTCAAAGCAAAATTGCGCAAAGCTCGCAATACAAACAAAAAGCTAAAAATGGAAATAATGATGGCAGAAAAAATTATGAAATCATCTGCCTATCAAATGGTGAAAGAAAAAATGACACCAGCAGCTCAGACATTTTTCGCAATGCAGATTAAGCAGTTTGCAAAGAAACCTGCAGGGAGGCGTTTTACTCTAGATGAGAAAGTTCTCTGTTTATCTTTATACAAGCCTTCCCCTAGAGCATACCGAATACTTAGTCAAATGTGCATACTTCCCAAGCGAAAAACTTTGGAGAAATTGCTTTGCAAAATAAATCTAGAGCCAGGATTCAGTGAAGTAATATTTCAACATTTAAAAAAAAAGTAGAAAAAATGCCCGCCCGTCACAAGTATTGCTGCCTGATTTTTGACGAAATGGCCATAGCACCTAATTTATCCTATGACAAGACCAATGATATTATCCACGGTTTTATTGATAATGGTGAAGAGAGATCAAAGACATTCTGTGACCATGTGAGTGTTTTCATGATAAGGGGTATTTGTAAAAAATACAAACAACCTATATCATTTTCATTCTGTAAAGGAAGCACTAAAACAGCAGATTTATGCAAGCAATTAAAACATATTATTCATTCTTTAAATGAAATTGGGTTAAATGTGGTTGCTACAGTATGCGACCAAGGAGCAACCAATATGGCTGCACTTAATCTTTTGATGAAGGTAACTGAAGGAGACTATTTAAGGTGTGGCAAAAATAATCCTGGAGGCTTTTTTGAGATAGATTCAAAAAACATGTACCCAATTTATGACCCACCTCATCTCATGAAGGGCGTTAGAAATAACCTGATTACCAAAGATTTACAGTTCAAAGAAGATGGTAAAATAAAGTTAGCTTCCTGGTCACACATAGAAGCTTTATATAAACGAGGACCAAGATATAGAGGAGTCAAGCTTATGAAAAAGTTAACAGCTGAGCATGTATATCCACAGCTAATACCAAAAATGAGCGTCAAACACGCCACACAAGTGTTTAGCAACACAGTTGGCCTGACTATGGGGTACATGGCAGGTTTGTTTCATTGAACATTTATACTAACAGTACATTTGACTTAAATTCTGTGATCATTTTATCATAGGTTTTGGGAGGTGGAATTTCCAAAAAATATTTTTAGTGTCTGCTTCGATAGTAAAGGAACTTACTGTAAATAAAATATAATAATTTGTAGCTTCAGTAGTAGGCTCTGCGTTAGTGATACGTTAATTAAACCATAGTGGTTTAGGTGGCGCTCTGTGGTTTCTGCCTATGGGAAAAAGGCGTGAGTTTATGTATGTATGTTAAACCTTAGTCTGGCCAAGTCGTTAGTGAATCTTTCATTATCGATGCAAAAAATTAAAGTTAATTAAAAACTTTTTTCTTTTCAGATGAAGGGAGACTCCCGAAAAAAAGTGTGGACACAGCCGATCTCTTGCTATTTTCGATAAATTGTTCGATTCTGTCAATGGCAATTTCCATAGACCTGACATAGGAAAAATTTATAGATGTGCTGTAACTCGGCAATCTCCACATCACAGATTGTGGTATAGAAGTTTACCAATATTGAAATCCATGACGTTCATCACAAAAACTGGTCACAGAGCAACTGTGCCGTCTTTAACGAGTTGGGTAAAAACTCCATAACATCCAAGACTATCATAAATATATTAAGATTAAAGAATATGATAGCACAAAAACTTGGCTTTCTTACCCAAGTCGTGAAGCATTTTCATTTTTTTTTTATTCAGAAATTATTAAGTTTTAAATATTTAGTTGTAATAAAGATATGTTTCTGATGTTGTTAACAATTTAAAAAGAAAATATTGTTACAGATGTTCTAAAGACAAAATGTCAAAGCAAAAATATAAAAGCTTATTTAGAACTACTGTTAACAATAAATATCAACTACAATTTTATTACATGTAACAATCATAGAAATTCATCTATAAAATGTATGATAAAAAAACTAATTTTGTTCTTTCTGAATAATTGGTGCAAGGATATGAACCAGATAATATCTGGAAAAACCACGTTTTTTGATGAAAGTGATGAGATGAAAGTGGCAGCACATAATTATTATGTAACACATAAAACCAGAAATAAAAACTAATAACCTATCATATTGTTTCTTTTTCCCTTTAAGAAAAATGTCATGCATTGTTTTCAAGATTTGTGTTACCCTGAAAACACAAATTTATGAAAACAATGCAATAACAATAATATCTCTAAAAGCTGGGTACCCTAGTACGGCTGCACTATACCTATATATGTATGTATCTATGTAGTGCAGTGGCTTTCGTTCATGAAGCAACCACTACACGGCAGCACTTTCGCGACCTCGAGCGAAGCCGAAGTTGCCCATCTATAACAGTATATTAATCTATGAAAGAGAATTTCGTTTTTGATTTTTTGTATCAATTCATTAATTCCAAAGTTTTCCTAGGACATTTCACGAACTATATATTCATAGGCCGCATTTCTTTTATTTTTGTCTTTATAATCACGATGGCTTATATCCCAGATACTCGGAAACTCCCCGTAAAGCTCCACTAGCTTTATAGTTTCTGAATCAGTCCACTTCATGTTATTTATTTGCATAAATCACTACCAAAATAAAAACTTAGCAAACAACATAAACAATGACACGTGCGTGCTGTAAACAAGTCTGAACTTGCTACTCTACTAACCATTTACATGGGTCGACTAGGCGGTAGAATGGACACCGGGGTGGGGGAAGGAAAGTGGTAGAGTAGCTTGCCCCCGGTGCTAGCTGCTCTACTCTACCAAATTTTAGTACTCTACTCTACCAATTCTGTCTACAGCAGTATAGTTAGTGGGATAGTTAGTACTCTACCGCGCTACTCTACCGAATACTCTACCCGTGTACAAGAGGCTTTAATGTTATTAACTCTTTACTTGGATTGATCTGACAGGCCTGTTGGTCTAGTGGTTAGTGACCCTGACTGCTATGCCGGAGGTCGTGGGTTCGATTCCCACACAGGACAAATGTTTGTGTGATGAGCACGATCATTTGTTCTGTGTCTGAATGTAATTTATCTATAATATGTATGTATTTAGAAATATATAAGTATGTTTATCAGTTGTCTAGTACCCATAACACAAGCTCTGCTTAGCTTGGGACTAGATGGCGTTGTGTGATAGTTGTGGAATATTATTATTATTGACAGACTTGTTATAACTTTTTTATCTTAACACCGCCCGGGGTGTTGAAAAGGGGAGGACTGCCAGATTCTTACTGACAAAAATCCACACTGTTCCTTCTTTTGCCTTTTTGTTCTAGGGCCACGGTATACTTTTAAGACAGCAGTATCAGCAGGAAGAGAGCTACCCAAAGTGAAAATCGTCCTTACTACTACGATATGATGCAATTCGATGACTTGAAGTCGTCGTGGCGAGCGTGTTTTGTTTTTTATCTGCTCGTAGACAACCACGTTTTATGTCATAATTATGTCGTGGTGGTAAGGATGATTTTCACTTGTAGTTGGAATCGGTCGAATTGCGTCGCATCACGTTATGGTGAAGCTCCCTTACCTACCTATAGCTTCTATAGCAATAAGTATAGTTTACCTTGAACTCGTTATCCTTATCAATGGGCGGCTTCTGCAGCGGTCGGTCACAGAGGAAGGTGTCGACGTCATTGCACGCGTAGAAGCGCTTCACCTGGTCAGGAGTACCAGACGGCCATTGACGACGTGACGCGACTGGCTTCACGTTGCAGATTTGTATGTCTGTAAATGTGTGTTTTGGAATAATTTTGAATACTAACTAAATTATTACAGCATCAACCTTAACTGAGAAGTGGTGGCCCAGTGGTATCAGCCCCGACTTACGAGTTGAAGGTCGTGCGTTCGAACCCAGCCAGGAGCATTACTTTGTGTAATTTATTTTTCACTTCAGTAGCTCAAACATGTAGGTTTTGCTGCCTGAAATCAGTGAGCAAAATGCGATTTTGCTCACTGAGTGAGACAAAGTAACTTTTTAATTTTTGTTTTCAGAAAGCCGCGAATATCTTATTCAGCCTTGGGGTAATCATACAATTCGAATTCCGATTTTGAATTCGACCTCAAAGACAACGCTCGGTTTGTACTGTGTGTTTTGCAAAATTTCTTTACAAAAAGAAATTTTGCAAAAAGATAATTATGTCAGTGTAATTTATTGATTTTTTAACTTTATATGTATGTAGGGTGGTGTGGATGACCGAAATAAAACTTCTTCACTTCTTGAAAACTTCTTTTCTTTAATTACTTTTAAACTTCTTAAATTATACGTCTTCACCTTTCGTTAGCTCACTCGCCATCTTTCTTTTCCTCTCTCTCCCACACATACTCTCCCATTCACTCATCGCTGCGTTCCAGTTTACTTTTTCTTAAAATTATGATGCGTTCCAAATTAACATCCTACATGTATACGTAGTATTTGAACGAAAATAAGTATTTACTGCAAATAAAACTGATAATTAACCTGTAAATATTTATTTCTAGTTTCAATAATG
Source organism: Agrotis exclamationis (assembly GCA_950005045.1). NCBI lineage: Eukaryota > Metazoa > Arthropoda > Insecta > Lepidoptera > Noctuidae > Agrotis > Agrotis exclamationis. The sequence goes on along the minus strand of OX465420.1, from coordinate 7,789,581 downwards.
TTAGGTAAATATTTTGAATAATAAAATATCATGGGTGCTATAATTTCCGAACACGCCTTAATTTAAATAAAAGAGCAGGAATAAAATTTCGTGGCTGGCGATGGCGTAAAGAGTTGAATAAGTTAATAGTTATTTAAATCTATTCCTGTTTATTATTTTATCTCCTAAAGTGTTCTCGCTGCTGAAGTGAAAAGTTATGTGTGTTACACGAGAGCAAAGTTTTTTGCATCTCGTGCCTTTGAATCCCTCGCCACACTCAGGTTTCAACTTTAGAATCACTCGCTACGCTCGTGATTCAATCGTTGAATCCTTCGCTTGCTCTGGATTCAAAATCAGCACTCGCAGCAAAAAACGACTTTGCTCTCTTGTTGCACAAATAACTATTATCACCACTGCTTTCAAAAACGGTGAAGGAAAACATCGTGAGGAAACCGACATGTCCTAGAACCAAAAACTTCGAACAGGGCCCGCGTGGTGGATTATGGCCCACTCCCTCTCACAGAGAGGAAGCCTGTGTCCCAGCAGTGGGAACATTTATAGACTGATGGTGATGATTAACCTTAACTGGAAGTTTCAATTTATTTTACAAATTAACGAATCTCAGTGGTGTTAATTCATTTTTGCGAGTTTTTACGCGCGAAATGATGCTCTACATGTTGCCTACTACTTTTGTGTTCCTATATGTTTGATTTAGAAACACAGATATAGCTGCAATAATAAAAATGTTGCGCAACTGTGTTTATCCAATGAATTTAAGGCTTGAACGTGGCAGACCACTGTGTACACTTACATTGTCCATCATTGGCGATGATGGAGTCGTCAGGTGGAGTGTTCCGCATCAGTATGTGCGCGGCGACGTACTCTGCCTGAAGTCTTTGAGTAAATGCACCAATACGCTCATAATCATGGCCGCGGTACACGAATTGTTTGTTCTGTGAAATATAACATTAAGTTTAGCATTTAAAAGTTTGACATTTACACGTTGAACTATTTGTCAATGTATGCCCGAAATAGGATTTTCAGCCAAAACTGAGCCTTAGCTCAGTTTTGTTCGAATCCTAAATCGAATCTTCAGTTGAACATTATTGTTGTATGTTTGTACCCCAGACGCGATCATTACTGGATTGCTTTGGGATTTTGGATTAATCCTGTCTATTGGAATCTGTTTTCGTATAAATTTGACGTTTATCATTTTGAAAAATGGAGTATTCTATGGTGATTTTAGATATTTCTAACCCTGATGTCGTACCTAAAAACTCCTAGATTTTCTTAGTACTGAACAGTTCCACTAACAAAAATAAGTTATATTTCTTACCCTCACGAACAACGGACATCCTTTTCCATAGAACCCAACCCTGAAGTACTCAGGCTCTGGTCTCAGTTGTTCCATCACAGAATCCAAGAAGGTGGCGTGTGTACGCAAACAGTTGGACAGACGAGGGTAGTCGCACAACTTCACTTCGTATAGCGTTGCCAGCTCCTTGAGAAGTGGTAGGCCTTTTTCCCAACACTGGAATATAATCATCGAATTTTAATAAGACAAATTATAACGAGGGCTGGTTCGTAAAGAAGGAAAGGAGTTCATGGAAGGACTTGGGGAAGGCCTTTGCCCAGTAGTGGGAGTACAGATGGTTTTAAACGGCCACTTAGCAATATCCCAAATGATTCACCATCGTGATTGAATAGCAAATGGCGTTGCGGGAAATGCACAAGCCCAGTGATTTCCAGCAACTTCATCGGCTATTCTTGTATAATTAAACGCTGCTTACGATCTATGTTAAACCTAAAAACTACAGACAGTTGTGTGCCTGTGTTTAGGTCGCTGAAAGTACTGACCTTCCCGTCTTTGTACATTTTAGAGGTTGCTATATTTGTTAAAACGAATTTTTATTTATTTCCGTCACTAGCCGATTTGAGAACTCGGTCAGGTCCAATAAGACAACAATTAAAAACTTAATACACACAGGCAAATACAAGACAGCATTACTAAGGAAAAATATTATGTCAATGGGACCTATCATATATAATAAAATTCCACACAGTTTTAAAGAACACCCTATACGTATATTTAAATCTAAGCTGACTGCACTGTTATTAGAAAAATGTTATTATTGTATTAATGACTGAATGATTGGCCTGTTGGTCTAGTGGTTAGTGACCCTGACTGCTATGCCGGAGGTCGTGGGTTCGATTCCCACCCAGGACAAATGTTTGTGTGGTGAGCACGATCATTTGTTCTGTGTCTGGGTGTAATTTATCTATAATATGTATGTATTTAGAAATATATATGTATGTTTATCAGTTGTCTAGTACCCATAACACAAGCTCTGCTTAGCTTGGGACTAGATGGCGTTGTGTGATAGTTGTGGAATATTATTATTATTATTATATTATTAATGACTTTTTAAATGATAAGAAAATATGACTATGTAAGTAAGTGTTCACTTGTGTTCGTAGAATTACCGTATGCCTAAATATAATTTAAAACAATTCAATTCATTTCAGTGACTATTTCTATTGTATTTAATAATGTTAATTAGAACGACATGATATTTGTTATTAATGTTAAAGTATTGATTTATTATTTATTTCTGTAAATTTGAATATTTAAAATTTGAATTGAACAACATGATATTTGTAATTAACGTTAAAGTATTGTATTATTATTGATTTCTGTAAATTTGCATGCCGTAAGGTAGAATGTAGCGGATACCTTCAACCAAGTATCATCTTTTACCTGTACCTACATTGTTGCAAATAAATATCTGAATCTGAATTAATTCACGAAGTGAAGCATTTTTATTAATATTGCTATGTGGCCGTTTTAGACCCTCAAGCTGTAGAATTAAATCTTTAACATTATTAAAGACACCTATTGCTTTGGGAAAGTTAAAGTTGTTTCAACGCTTTTAATTAAGAAGTCTGAGCATGACAGCGATAGCTCGGTTGGTAAAAACGTCCGGTGTACAGAATCGCCAGGTTGTAGGTCCAAATCCTGCTCGCAGGCGATTTGTATGATTAGGAACAATAGAAACCCAAGGATATATGTATGAAAAATACTTGAAGTATGTAGATACCTTTCCACGATTAAAGTATTGTAGCACTTGGTTGTAGAGCGCTTCTTTTCGTTTCCACTCGGGCATCTCCGGGTGTTCGGGGTCAACGCCGATCTGATCGCTCTCCCAACTCAAAGTTTCCGCGTACAACTGAAAATATTAATGAAATGGTTTACTTTTGCTTTTGTGTTTAATATTATGATGCAAACGCGCTTTAATTAGAACATTAACATAGTATATCTGCTATATATTTATTCAAATTTTGAAAAATATGTATTACTGTGTCGTCGTCGTACCATTGCAGCGACAGGATTTCCTCATTAAAAACCTGAGAGTCAAAAACGGCGATTTTGCAATCAATGATTCACATCGCAGTCATTGGCTATTCGTCTATTATACATTCAAGTAAATCATTGCTTATTTTTATCGTGGTGAAATCATCAAATAAGTCCTCCCAACTATGGAGGGGCGAGAGAGACTGTCAGACTTGTACTGACTAAAATCCAAGGGGATTCTTCAATAGCCCTTTACGTTCCAGGGACACGGTTATCTGATGAGAGTCACAGTTACCTGATGAAGAATCATTGCTTAAAGTGGCCGTTTTAGACCCTCTGGACTATTATAAAAGTCTGAAATCGATAATCTACCTCAAGCAAACGTGACGATTTATCGATTGGTACAGGTGTTATTTATATTAACATGAGGACTTTATTTCAGTAGTAGCTTACCAACAAAGTGCACCCAGCTTCAATGAAGTTATCAGAGGCAATGTGAAGATCGTGTAGCTTATACACGTAGCGCAAATACATCTCTTTACGATCAATCTCGTTTTTGTAAAAGTTCTGAAACACAAATAGATGAAACGATCAGCTAAGACAGCTTTGTGAAGGTAAGATAAGATACAGCTAGGGTTGAAGATGGAACCTCATGAATTTTAGCAGGACAGCAGTTTTTTTTTTAGTTAAACGTTTCCCATACTAGGATTTCTCCTGTATCGTGGGTGCTTTTACGAACATAGATATTCTCAATGCAATTTTGGACCCTTTCAAAACGATTTAAATAAAAAAGTGCCAATACAGGTTTCATACAGGTTTTTACTTCAAACTTCGCATCTTTTGTATGACACGATCGCTGAAGTAGCATACAAATTTATTAATAGTCCACTTACCAATAAATTGACAGTAGCTGCCATCCTCTTATCCCTATGCTCAGCTCCCTGCATCACAGCACGATAGTCCAGCAGTCGTTCCAACAATCTAGTCACACACGCCACGAAAGCTGCGCCGGCCTCTCGCCATCCTTCCGTTGAAACTCTTTCCATCAACCTGAGATTATTATAGGACTTTTGTGAAAAACTGAAGGGAAACGTTGAGTAGTAAGCTTTTAGTCTAAAGTGAAGATTTATTGTCACAAGTTGATTATGTCTGTGTAAGTCATTAGCTGGAATAAATATGTTTTTTAATTACTCTTTCCGTGGTTTATATAGGACAAGGATATTTCCCTTTAGGAAAATGATCGACCAAACCATATTGTTTTATATTTAATAATAATAATAATAATCCACAACTATCACACAACGCCATCTAGTCCCAAGCTAAGCAGAGCTTGTGTTATGGGTACTAGACAACTGATAAACATACTTATATAAGGTGCTTTATTATTATCTGCCACCGCTTTAATGGGGGGTAGTATTGTGTTTAAACATTACAATAGTGAAGAAATTTCGTACCTTGGAACAGTTGATTCAATTTGAGAAAATAAACAAGTTAAATTAACATTGGCTCTATTCTGCATAACGTGGTTCACAAATTACGCGCGATGTATCGCTTCGTCAATGAAAACAACTGCTATCTCTTTCTATCTGTTCTGTGAATGAAAACTGAAATCAGCTGGCTAGCTTCGTCACTATCTAACCTACCTACTAATACGCAGGCAAACAAATGTTTTAAAAGTGTAATTACTTACCAGCTACCACATTCTTCCAAAAAACTGACGTAAATAAGATGATAAACTTCCCATCACACTTAAAACAGGCTTTGGACTGATAAGTTAGTGTAAGAATCGCAATTTTTATTCTTATTATTTTTAAACAATAAGTACATTAATATCAAATAACAAATTACAGTAACTTGGCGTGTTTAAAAGTTAATCATCTTATTTACAATAATTGCACAGTATTTACACTTAATTACACACTTCCTACATTAGCTACAAAACTGTTGCAAGAGTCCGCCTTCGCGTTGCACACGAACGAAGGCACGCTCACGTACGTGTCTCTTCACTTTATTGAATGTGTCCGTTTCACTTTTTACCTGCCTAAATGCGCGTTTGATGCGCTTTTTAAGTTCTTCCGCACGCACTTCTAATATCATATCCAGTTTGGCCGTACACAAGGTCCTTTACACGACCCCACAAAAAAAAGTCTAAAGGGATTAAATCCGGTGAGCGAGGAGGCCATGGCACTGGCCCTCCTCAACCTCAGACCTGCCTGCGTCAACGGGAGGCGGGTCAAAGCGGCCGTGTTTACTGAATCTGTACACGGCATCCAGAATGGTATGATGGCTCACTCGCACACCAAACCTCTGCTGGTACAAGTTTACTGCATGCGCAGTTATGACGTTACACTCGATCACTCACGGTAGCACAATACCATTTCAAGGTATTATTGATTGGAATACCGTCGTCTGGGAGGCATTTTTAAAGGAAGCGCGAGCGATTTTCCCGTCGCTAACTGCTAAAACTAACTAGTAACTACCGAGCGGGCGGGCGCGGCGACGGGAAGAGACTGGCGAGCGGGCGCGGGCGGTCAGCTGGCGCGTGCGATGAACAGAGTAGTGCGGGTGAGAGTGGGGGCGCGCGGGGGAGGGCTGCGCCTTGACGACCGAGTCGCCGCCGGCGCGCAGCGGCATCGTTTGATAAGTATGGCAACAGTGTACGAAAGGCGCGCTGGCGTTTTGCGAAATGATTTCAATGAATTCAGTGCGGAGCGGCAACAGCATAAGTCTACTGGATGGTTTTATACTAATAAATCCAGTCAAATTTATACGTAATTATTTTTGTATGAAAAAAAATATGACAAATAATCAATTATTTATCTTTACTATTTAAATCTATACACGCAATACGATCTCCCATTAAAGCGATGGCAGATAATAATGAAGCACCTTATATATCTAAATACATACACATTATAGATAAATTACACCCAGACACAGAACAAATGATCGTGCTCATTACACAAACATTTGTCCTGGGTGGGAATCGAACCCACGACCTCCGGCATAGCAGTCAGGGCCACGAACCACTAGACCAACAGGCCTGTCATATTTTACACAAAAGAGAGAGAGAGATGAGTAGTTTATTAATTTATATTTAATTTATTTATTTGAATCAGACATAGTCCATAATGTGAATGTGTATTAGCATGAAGCTGCAACTGATGATCAAAATATCTGATAGTAAATCATTTGGCTAAAAATGTTGGGTGCCAATCGACAGACTTTGGACTCGACTCTGGAGAAATTGCAGAGGTGGCTCAAAAAACGGACACTTTCACATTTTGTCAGCTACTTATTTTGTTCTACTCCTGAGCAAAGGCCTCCCCAAGTTTGTGTACGGTTTCGTCAATTCACGAGGAAGCCATCCAATGCCATGTACGGCCATCTTTTCCTCAACTTATTTTTTATGGGTGGTAAAATTATCAAATGAGTAAACACGCCCTGGGTGGGCCGAAAGATACTGTCACACTCTTACTAAAAATCCACCCTATGCTTTCGGTTGCTCTTTGCATTCCAGCGGCAAAGCGCCAAAGCATCCTGTTTAGACAATACCGCGATGTTCTTTTTGGCTGACCGAGACTTCGTCTAGCTGGTTTTAGGGTTCCATTCTTGCGACATTATTTATTCATACAAATATTCCAGAAAAATATCTATCAGTATCTATGTCCGGAGCTGAATCCGTAATTCATCCGTACCAATTTGACCGACCCATAACACTGTCACACAATAAACTTGCGCCATAAATCGTTCACCATACTATTATTATAAGATACTTAATTGTAACATTGAATAAGAAAATTTTTAACAAAATACGTTGAAAAACACTCGAACATTTTGTTTTGTCTGTTATCAAACAAATTCGCCGACCAACTGACGGTGAATAAATTTAACTAGTTGTGTCAAAGTAATTAAGGAGTAATTAATATAAATAAAAACGTGTTTAGATTATGTTGTACAGTTGTAGTTGGTCTAAAAATGTATTCTTGTTTTGAAATGACGTCATAATTAACGGTTGTGGTACTTACACTGAGCTCAAATGTTCCCTGAGTAGCGTGGACAATAGAAGTATGATTAGACGAAATGTAAATTGAGTAATGGTTTAAGTTGTTATGGTAAAACGAGGTAACATGGTAATATACAAAAATGGAAAAACGTATAGCATTAAAAGGGAAACTTATTCCCTTATGAATTTTGGTAGTGCATTAAAATTCAAGTGCGTTATAAAAACATGCTAAATGGTAAAAAAAGCCCGTGCGTAAGAAGGTTTAATTCCTAGGCCAAAACCAAAGCGTCTCTGAGTCCCTAGATAAATGGACGTGATTATCGTTACTCAGCAGTCTCTAATAAATTTTCAACTTTAAATGCTAGCACATAAAGTTGAGAATCTATTAAAGACTACAGAGCGTTTCCGTTTGCTCCGTTCGCTATCGCTCAGCAGTTTTAATGGATTTTCAACTTTATACGATTAGATATTAAGTTGAAGATGTATTGAAGGCCTCTGGGCGTTTACGTTTATCGATTGCCGTTTGACTATAGGCCTTGAATCAGTGTTGCCAGGTTTGAAATCTAGCGGATGGTAGAATTATTCTAAAAATACGGTAGATTTTCCGAAATTACGTTGTAACATATATTTGAAATACGGTAGAATTTAGTAGCCCGCGAAATTCAATCTTTCTTGTGTTTTTTTGCAATTTTCATATCAGTAACAAGTTTTACCTTGATCAAAATATGATTCGCGACAGAAGCAAATATAATTTTAAATATAAGAATGTTTAAAAAATTCGCTCCATTCACTCCCACAATAAAATTTGAATTTCACGGGCTACTATAACGCAATCACCAGGGTCAGAGTTAAAAAAAAACGTATTTTTAATCAGAATCAGACAGCAGTATAATCGTTTCAATGTTTTTATACATATCCATATAATGTTTTGGATCATATCGTGAGTGGGATTAAAATAAGTACAGGTTTTTCCTTGACGCTGTATGGCCTGCTGCGTTATGAGATTTCCCTTGATGGAATTCGTAAGAAGTTCATTCCGTTTTTACCGACTTCAAAAAAAAGGAGGTTATCAATTCGACCCGTATGTATGTAATATTATCAGAACTGCCCAGTTTTCATATATGTTAGTCTATATCAGCGTCTGAACAAATGTGCCAAATTTCATAAGTGTATGTATGTATGTATGTATGTATGTATGTATGTATGTATGTATGTATGTTTTTATGTTTGTGCACGCATATCTCCGGAACTATAAGGTCGATTTAAGTAATTCTTTTTTTGTTGTACTAGGTATTGTTCAACTTAGGGTACACTGCAAGTTTCATCAAAATCGGTTCAGTAGTTTTAGAGATATGGATTTTTTTATGTTGTGACGGATTACAAGATTGGTGCATATGTAAGAAAATTTTGTATTTTACAAGAATTTGGGTTGAATATGTAATAAATAAACTAAAAAGGGTAAAATAAAAACTTTTTTTAAAAAAAGTACCGACTTCAAAACAAATACAAAAAGTTTAAAATAACTTTTCTTTCGGAAGTCGGTGGCTTTGTTTTGTTGTGTCATTGACTATTGCCACCGACTTCCGAAAGAAAAGTTATTTTAAACTTTTTGTATTTGTTTTGAAGTCGGTACTTTTTTTAAAAAAAGTTTTTCGTTCTTATGTCGTTAACTCTGCTGAAGACTCTTTCGCACTCAGCATTCGAGTGCGGTAGAGACAAAATGGCCAGCATAAATTTTGACAAGAGTGGGTCTGAGTGTTCATTGGGTATTACGGTGTATTTTGCTACCGTAATTATAATCCTACGGTAGGTGGTAAATATTTGCTGGTTACGGTGTTTTACCGTAATTACGGTGTAGTTGGCAACACTGGCCTTGATAGTCTTTTCTTTTTGTTTCGTTATTCACTTTCATTATCCACATGTAGGTACCATCGGCCAATGTAATCTCTTACCACCCTAAAGACTATACCCTTATGCAGCGCTCGGCCGCTATAGAAGCGGTTATGTGCAAGCATTAGCCAATAGCAGTAGATAGGACAAGTTGACGCGTAAATGTATTGTAAGTATTACTAACGTAAAAAATTACAAATTTCTCTTTCTATGTTCTTTTCATAAAAATGGTGGTCAGACATCTGTGACCATTGTTAGAAATCACAGATGTGCCAGTTTTTTTTTTAACATCACTATGTTTACCAAGATGTTATACAAAAAGGTTTATATATCTTCCGTTATTTTTTCATTGTAACAGCTAGTAGTACAGCTACTAGTAGTTGGCCGATAGTACATGAAACATGTATACTTACTAAAAATTTTTCAAAGGGATGATACCACATTGAAATCTAATTTTATCTGATAACATACCGTTTATACGTACACAGAAAGAGGTGACGTGATAACCTGGTTGCGAACTACAATAGCTGAACCAAGATAGCGCTCAAAAAGAGCACTCAAAAAACTAGGGAGACATGCGCAGCAATATTATGGGACATTCATAGCATCGACAATCTTGTTAAAGTGGTCGGGAAAAACTGGATATCCATAACACAAAACCGTCAGAAGTGGAAAGATTTGGAAGAGACCTACACTCAGCATTGGGTGACTAAAGGTTGAAGAAAAGAGAGAGAGAGCAAATAAAATACTTACACAGTATCAAACAGTCTTCTATAATGGTCATCGGCCTTATTATCAGCGACCAGTGAGTCCAGTTTGTCAACTAAAGCTGCCTCAGTCCGTCTCGCTTCCCCTGTGTGTGCTCTCTCAGCTGCCATCAATGCTACGAGCGCTCCTAACGCGGCCCGACGTAACTCACTCACTAGAGTGATTTCTAGGAGAGCACCTACCGCTCCGGGGACTAAGTGTAGTTGGGCGGGACCTGGAGGAATGGTTATAGTATTAATTTCAAGGACAAGGTTTTCTTTTTCATGTGAGAATATGGCAAAATCTGGTATCGAGAGGTAATTAAACCGTATGTCGGAACACCACATCTTCGCCTGTGGAAACCTGATGAAGCTTAGCTAAGCGCTCCGGCTGTAGTGCTATGACGTCACTACTGTACCTAGCTCCACACCTGCCCCAGCTGTCCACTCACCCAGCATGTTCCAGGTGGCCAGTACCCTCATCCCGGCCGCCGCTCGCATGCGCGGTCGGTCAGGTCCTCGTCCCGACCAGCGCTCCGGCTGTAGTGCTATGACGTCACTACTGTACCTAGCTCCACACCTGCCCCAGCTGTCCACTCACCCAGCATGTTCCAGGTGGCCAGTACCCTCATCCCGGCCGCCGCTCGCATGCGCGGTCGGTCAGGTCCTCGTCCCGACCAGCGCTCCGGCTGTAGTGCTATGACGTCACTACTGTACCTAGCTCCACACCTGCCCCAGCTGTCCACTCACCCAGCATGTTCCAGGTGGCCAGTACCCTCATCCCGGCCGCCGCTCGCATGCGCGGTCGGTCAGGTCCTCGTCCCGACCAGCGCTCCGGCTGTAGTGCTATGACGTCACTACTGTACCTAGCTCCACACCTGCCCCAGCTGTCCACTCACCCAGCATGTTCCAGGTGGCCAGTACCCTCATCCCGGCCGCCGCTCGCATGCGCGGTCGGTCAGGTCCTCGTCCCGACCAGCGCTCCGGCTGTAGTGCTATGACGTCACTACTGTACCTAGCTCCACACCTGCCCCAGCTGTCCACTCACCCAGCATGTTCCAGGTGGCCAGTACCCTCATCCCGGCCGCCGCTCGCATGCGCGGTCGGTCAGGTCCTCGTCCCGACCAGCGCTCCGGCTGTAGTGCTATGACGTCACTACTGTACCTAGCTCCACACCTGCCCCAGCTGTCCACTCACCCAGCATGTTCCAGGTGGCCAGTACCCTCATCCCGGCCGCCGCTCGCATGCGCGGTCGGTCAGGTCCTCGTCCCGACCAGCGCTCCGGCTGTAGTGCTATGACGTCACTACTGTACCTAGCTCCACACCTGCCCCAGCTGTCCACTCACCCAGCATGTTCCAGGTGGCCAGTACCCTCATCCCGGCCGCCGCTCGCATGCGCGGTCGGTCAGGTCCTCGTCCCGACCAGCGCTCCGGCTGTAGTGCTATGACGTCACTACTGTACCTAGCTCCACACCTGCCCCAGCTGTCCACTCACCCAGCATGTTCCAGGTGGCCAGTACCCTCATCCCGGCCGCCGCTCGCATGCGCGGTCGGTCAGGTCCTCGTCCCGACCAGCGCTCCGGCTGTAGTGCTATGACGTCACTACTGTACCTAGCTCCACACCTGCCCCAGCTGTCCACTCACCCAGCATGTTCCAGGTGGCCAGTACCCTCATCCCGGCCGCCGCTCGCATGCGCGGTCGGTCAGGTCCTCGTCCCGACCAGCGCTCCGGCTGTAGTGCTATGACGTCACTACTGTACCTAGCTCCACACCTGCCCCAGCTGTCCACTCACCCAGCATGTTCCAGGTGGCCAGTACCCTCATCCCGGCCGCCGCTCGCATGCGCGGTCGGTCAGGTCCTCGTCCCGACCAGCGCTCCGGCTGTAGTGCTATGACGTCTCTACTGTACCTAGCTCCACACCTGCCCCAGCTGTCCACTCACCCAGCATGTTCCAGGTGGCCAGTACCCTCATCCCGGCCGCCGCTCGCATGCGCGGTCGGTCAGGTCCTCGTCCCGACCAGCGCTCCGGCTGTAGTGCTATGACGTCACTACTGTACCTAGCTCCACACCTGCCCCAGCTGTCCACTCACCCAGCATGTTCCAGGTGGCCAGTACCCTCATCCCGGCCGCCGCTCGCATGCGCGGTCGGTCAGGTCCTCGTCCCGACCAGCGCTCCGGCTGTAGTGCTATGACGTCACTACTGTACCTAGCTCCACACCTGCCCCAGCTGTCCACTCACCCAGCATGTTCCAGGTGGCCAGTACCCTCATCCCGGCCGCCGCTCGCATGCGCGGTCGGTCAGGTCCTCGTCCCGACCAGCGCTCCGGCTGTAGTGCTATGACGTCACTACTGTACCTAGCTCCACACCTGCCCCAGCTGTCCACTCACCCAGCATGTTCCAGGTGGCCAGTACCCTCATCCCGGCCGCCGCTCGCATGCGCGGTCGGTCAGGTCCTCGTCCCGACCAGCGCTCCGGCTGTAGTGCTATGACGTCACTACTGTACCTAGCTCCACACCTGCCCCAGCTGTCCACTCACCCAGCATGTTCCAGGTGGCCAGTACCCTCATCCCGGCCGCCGCTCGCATGCGCGGTCGGTCAGGTCCTCGTCCAGACCAGCGCTCCGGCTGGAGTGCTGTCGATGTTACGAGGGCTACGCCTAGCTCCATGTAGCCGGACCATAACTGAGGAGGAAATGTGGATAGGTATTTTAAAGTAGATTGTTTACCAAGGGAGAAACAACTACATTTAAGGCGAGAGAAGAATATTGGGCGTAGCGAGGGATTCTAAAGTAGAATCCGAAGCGATTCAAAGTACGTGAACTTACATTCTACTTTTTATCCCCCAGTATGAGAAAATAAATAAGTGCAACTTATCAACGAAACCATTTACATCTATTTATTTAAATACAATTAGGACACAACATAAAAATAATTAGACGCTAATGTTTAATTTTTAAACAATTATGAAAGTGTATCGTAACAATTTTATTTGCAAGGGAATTTGTAGATAGATTTTACATCACATTTTTATCGCACCGTTATGATATTCTCTGGAGTCAATATACCTATATTTTACCAGCGAGTCGTTTGACCAATACAATGTTCTTTCCTTTGTGGTCCGAAATAGAATCATTGAGTTTCAATATACACATTCCAAATTCAAATTATTTTGAGTCATTGTTTAAAAAGGAGTGAAAAAAGAGCGGTTTTGCTCCCTGTTTACGAGGATCAACTAAATATCCAACTTACCTGTGAATCAAACTGTGGTGGTTCATCTCCTAAGAACCTCTCAAGTAATGGTTGTGCGAGGTCTTGTAATGCGGACAGCAACACCTTACAGCTTTGCACTCGAAGTACCATCCAGTCTGCTGGGAAGACCTGTTCAAATACACAAAACAATTACATACTGCCCATGTATTTTAGAGACTTGGCCCTGAACACTTTCTAGGCCATGATTGGGGAGCTGTAAATATGAAATGTATGGCTTCAAAAGATAGATAGACTAGTGCAAAGAGTAGTGGGCACAAGTTCATGCGTTGCCGAAGTTTGCGATTGTTTTGTATTGATTCAACGCAAGAAAATATACTAGGCAGCCAGGGTTATATATTTAAGTTTAATCAGTATGGTATGTTTACTTTTTTTGAGAAATAAATTTCTTTCTTCGAAACAGTGCAGTGGAGGGAGGCCTTTTGCCCAGGAGTGGGACCGAGCAGGCCAGAAAAAAATATTTGTGCCTAAACCGATTTCGAAACGTATACTACGTTTCGAAATCGGTTTTTTCTATTGTCTACTTACGTCTTGTTCAATAAGATGCCTGAACACCAAAAAGGCTCTCATCAGGAAGTCCTTCAAAGGTTTTCGATCATGTGGATGCGGCGCAAGATGACTCCAAAGTCGCTGGTAGTGGACAGGTTTGAGGAGTTCCATCACTCCGAGGAGACCGGCTACCATTGAACCCTGAGGAATGAAAGCATTATTACACGTATTGTTAAACATTATCAAAAAGATTCCCGTATCTACAATATTGATCCACTGACTCTGACTGTCATTAAGAGATCTTTGGCGGTTTAGGCTTGATTGATCTAATTCGTGACTAAGACCGGGACATATTCATGTTAGGATCCTTGTTAGAAGCCCGTTAGGTAAAATAGGAGCCCCGCGTAACTAGGTTCCTACTGGCAATTACGCCTTATTACCTATTGTTTTTATAATGACTACCAATCCTGAATTAAAACAATCATGAATTGGACCAATCGCGCTCAAGGATCTTTGGCAGTAGTTACAAGTAGTCAGTCTGTGATGCAAGTCTGGTAAATAGTCTTACCTATGGGTATCGTATTACCCAGTACTGTGACTTTTTGTGACTTTTTAGTACGTATGTATAAAAAAAGTACTTACAAGCACAGGCGAGTTCTCTCCACTCAGATGCGGTACAGTCTCGGCCAGTACATCTAAGGTGTTCAGACACAGCACATCTACGTACGGGTCCAACTCATCATCTTCTATAGGCCGGTCAGGGTCGTATTACTTCCACAATAGAGCTTATTATTGTACAAATAAAACAGGTACTTACGAGTACAGGCGAGTTCCCTCCAATCAGATGCCGTAGTCTCGACCAGTTCATCTAAGGTGTTCAGACACAAAACCTCTACATCCGGGTCTAACTCATCACTTTCTATAGGCCGGTCGAGGACGTATTACTTTGACAATACAGCTTATTATTGGACAAATAAAACAAGTACTTACAAGCACATGAGAGTTCCCTCCAATCAGATGCAGCACAGTCTCGACCAGTACATCTAAGGTGTTCAGACACAAAACATCTACATCCGGGTCCAACTCATCATCTTCTATAGGCCGGTCAGGGTCGTATTACTTCCACAATAGAGCTTATTATTGGACAAATAAAACAAGTACTTACAAGCACAGGAGAGTTCCCTCCAATCAGATGCAGTACAGTCTCGACCAGTACATCTAAGGTGTTCAGACACAACACAAATACGTCCGGGTCTAACTCATCATCTTCTATAGGTCGGTCGAGGACGCATTACTTTGACAATACAGGTTATTATTGGACAAATAAAACAAGTACTTACAAGCACAGGAGAGTTCCCTCCAATCAGATGCAGTACAGTCTCGACCAGTACATCTAAGGTGTTCAGACACAACACATCTACGTCCGGGTCTAACTCATCATCTTCTAAAGGTCGGTCGAGGACGCATTACTTTGACAATACAGGTTATTATTGGACAAATAAAACAAGTACTTACAAACACAGGAGAGTTCCCTCCAATCAGATGCAGTACAGTCTCGACCAGTACATCTAAAGTGTTCAGACACAACACATCTAAATCCGGGTCTAACTCATCATCTACTATAGGTCGGTCGAGGACGTATTACTTTGACAATACAGCTTATTATTGGACAAATAAAACAAGTACTTACAAGCACAGGAGAGTTCCCTATCAGATGCAGTACAGTCTCGACCAGTACATCTAAGGTGTTCAGACACAAAACATCTACATCCGGGTCTAACTCATCACCTTCTATAGGCCGGTCGGGGTCGTTTTACTCCCACAATTGAGCTTATTTTTGTATAAATAAAGTACTTACAAGCACAGGAAAGTTCCCTCCAATCAGATGCAGTACAGTCCCGACCAGTACATCTAAGGTGTTCAGACACAACACATCTAAATCCGGGTCTAACTCATCATCTTCTATAGGTCGGTCGAGGACGTATTACTTTGACAATACAGTTTATTATTGGACAAATAAAACAAGTACTTACAAGCACAGGAGAGTTCCCTCCAATCAGATGCAGTACAGTCTCGACCAGTACATCTAAGGTGTTCAGACACAACACATCTACGTCCGGGTCTAACTCATCATCTTCTATAGGCCGATCTGGGTCGTGTTTCTTCCATAGTAAAGCCACTAGTTCTCCGATCATTTCGGCACATTGTGCTAGTTCGTCGCGACGCGCTAGATGGACTCGTAGGTGGTGGCAGGCTGTGGTTAGGATTATATTTCTGGCCTCTGAAAGAATAATTATGAATTTAAATTCTGCAGAAACAGTTATGGAATCGTAGATTGTTAAGTTATAGTCGAAACCCGCCTTTAAAGCTCCGTTCCTGATAAAAAACTGATGACTGCAAATCGTAGAAATGTTTGTTCTAAGAAATGTGTCAATGGGCCGGCAATATTAATAATTATAGGAACAATGAATCTTGGTGTAGATGAGTGTTCGAGCACGTCCTCAGGCAACGTGGAGCGAAGATTTTCCCGAGGTGCCCAGTGAGAACTGGATGAGAGTGGCCGGGGATCCGAGTGAAATAGTGTGCGATAGGAGAGGCCTGTGTCCAGCAGTATACCTACTGATATAATCTGATGATGTTTACGAGCTAACCCTGTCTTACCTGGATCCTCTCCTAGCGGTCCCTTCAGTATATCCTGTGCCGCATGTAGCCTGGCCCGCGCCAGTTGTGGTGGTGGTGGTGGGTGGTGGTGTGGTGCGTCCAGTACTAAAGCGGCTGCACGCGCTGCCTCGCTAGCTCCTAAAGCGCCGCACACTTCGCGAGTTACTTCAGCCCATGATGACATTAGGGCCACCTAAGATTGAAAGTTATAGATTTTTAATCAGCAGGTTGATTATGATTTGGTTTAGATTAGGGGGAAACATACACATGTTCGGTTTGAACTTAAAATAGTATTTAAATAAAAATAAATGTTTCTTATCAAATAAACTTTTTTTTTAATTATGTTTTAAAGAGTGGTTGGAAGGATATGGGGGAGGCTTTTGCCCAGCAATGGGACAGCTAATCTAACTTTGCCATTCATACAAACACTATGAAAAACAAAGTTATTTTTATTGTTTGTGTATATTTCTTACTAATCTTTTCTTTCTTATATATAAAAATCAATTGCTGTTCGTTAGTCTCGCTAAAACTTGAGAACGGCTGGACCGATTTGGCTAATTTTGGTTTTGAATTATTTGTGAAAGTCCAGGGAAGGTTTAAAAGGTGAGGCGGTACGAAGTTTGCCCGGTCAGCTAGTCTCAATATAATTATATCCCTAATCTATGCTTGCTACTACGGAACCCTTCATGGGCGAGTCCAACTCGCACTTGGCCGGTTTTTTTGAGTTAGGTGGTGTCATTTCTTCCAATTTATTAGTTGAATTGGAAGAAATGGCACCACCTAACATGAATTAAAACTGCAAGCAGAACATAAGGATCTTGTAAAATCTAGTATTAAACGAAGATCACAAACCTGCGCAGGCGCCAGATGTTCCTTGTACGGATGTTGAGCAAACGCTTTCAATGCATGTAACGCCGCCCTCACATCTCTTCTAAAGCTGTCCTCGTACTGTCCTCCAGTGGCACGCGCGAACAGTCTGCGCGAGCGCACCGCCAGTCTGAACACCGCGCCGAGAGAGCGGAGACACTTGCGGATAGGTTCCTGACCTTCTGCGCTAGCTGCCCATTCGGCGCAGTGTTGGACTGATGAGAGGAGGCCCCTAGAGGAAAAGAAGTCGCAATGTGATGTGTAAGGGATTGCAGTTCGATTGACTTGACGTCGTCATGGCGAGTGTGTTTTGTTTTTCATCTACCCGTTGACAACCGCACGTTTTGTCATAATATGTCACAGTGGTAAGAATGATTTTCACTTGTAGTTGGAATCGGTCGAATCGAGTCGCATTGCGTCATGGGTAAGCTCCCTAAGTTGGAGCAAAAACTATTTCAGGGTAAGAATAATACCGTGAAAAACTAGGGAGCGTTTGGTATCAGCTCAACAGTACCAGGATAATGACATACGTATATCTTAAGTATTATTCTTACAATGAAATACTTTTTTTGTTCTTTTGCTCAAAGCAGTGTTTCTTAAACATTTGTTTATGAGAGGTGAACTGATTTTTTTTTTTGTATTTATGACCTAAGGTAAACCTAAAAGATCATTGTTTAAAAAAATACAATCCAAATAAAAGTTACAACTAGAAAAATGAAAAAAAAATGTTTCTTCGCACTTGTAGGACTATTTTTTTAATGAATGAAGTGATGAAAAAATACATTTGACTAACTTATTTAAAGAAAGTATATATAACAAAATAAGTATTTATAACAAAGACTTACTTGTAAACAAGCGCCGCTGAGAAATGTTCTTCAATATAAACGTCAAGTACTGGTCTAAAGTGCTGAAACCGACTCTCGTCCAGCAAGCTGCATATCGATATCAATACTAGGAAGACTGTGCCGGAATGTGGAGTGCTGAAAAAAAAATAGTAATCAGCATGGTTGCTTCGTTGGTCAGCTCCTAAGTTCCATTCTAAGGTCGGACAAACTGTTAATTGGATTTTCCCATCAGGATTTCGCAGTAGTAGCCACGGATTCTGGATTTTTGCCCGGTGGTGGTAAGGGTAATTTTTAAAGAAAAAAAAATGTAAGCCCATTGTTTCGCCCCAATCAGAATGTATCAAATCACATCACATGGCAAAATTGGTAAAACAAAAAATATTAAATATCACCAAGTGCATAAGATAAATCAATCAAATATGTCTTTTTGAGAGGTAAAATCAAATATCGTCTTACTGACTAAAAGTCGTTAGGAGTAAGGAGAAATAAAATAATGCTTCGTGAAATACTTGCCTGTTACCATCTTCAGTAGAGAATAAAGCGAACAACGCATCGAGTACATCCCTGAGGAATTTGATGAGTTCTTCACAACTGAGTCCGTCCCCAAGCCTCAGTACTCTTAGTAGTGTTTCTTGTACTTTCTCTGGTCGTGCGCGCCATTGGAGTAGAGCTAGGAGATCCTCTGTAAAGATGATGTTACATTGTTAGAAAAAAATGAGAAATCAGAATAAATTTTATTTTTACATAAAACAAGCCTTAGGCTGCGTTTCCACCAGAGATGCGCTATGCTACGTTGCTGCGGATGCGTTTGATATCCACCAATCACATTCATTGGTTTACATAGCACAGCACTGGTGGAAACGGATTCAACTAAGATGTGTTTTTTATATGTAAGGATGCGTGCTATGGCTGCGTGCTGTGGCTGCGTGCTATGGGTCGTTTTCCCGAGTATCGATACATCGCATAGCTCGAGCTGCGCATTTTCGTAGCGCAGCTACCTTGTGACAGCGCATCTTCGTAGCGCAGCTACCTTGTGACAGCGCATCTTCATAGCGCAGCTAGCTTGTGGCGGCGCATCTTCATAGCGCAGCTACCTTGTGACAGCGCATTTTCGTAGCGCAGCTACCTTGTGGCGGCGCATCTTTGTAGCGCAGCTACATAGCGTAGCATTAGTGGACACGGTCACACAGTTTCGTAGCTCAGATTTTACATCCTCGCAGCACAGCTACATAGCACATCTCTGGTGGAAAGGCACCCTTATACCCGTAGTTTTCCATTTCCCGAAAGGCTAATAAAGAAAAACCTTTGTATTCGGTCTATAAATGCGTAGGGCATGGTGATGTGAGAAGCCTATGTTCAGCAGCGGACGGCGATAGGACTGTGGCCGATTTGATTGATTGAAATATGTATAAGATCGATTTCTCTATGACAAAACTTATCAACTTCTATACAAAGTTTCATGCTCTATTTACCTAATTTGCAGGGTAATCAAACCTTTTTGTTTTTCTATGTGCCTTTGTGGTTCAGTAGGTGTGTCTTTCTGAATACGATCTATTAGATAGATTTTAGGTAGCATGTGACGTACTATTTTTTTTTCTACGCCCAAGTGGTTAAATTCGTAGTAAATTAATTCGAAAACAACAATAAAAATGGCTAAGTATTTATTTTTACAATTTAGCAGACGTCATACAAGCACTTCTGACCCATATATCTATGCCACTACAATAGTTAAATTAATAGCATTTGAACCCACGACCTCTTGATTGGCAGCCAGTTATTTAGCCATTAGGATTTGGTCGGTGAAGACTGTTAGTTCCAGATATGTGCCGTGACCTTATCATATTCAATCAATGTGTAACGTTTGGTAATAATAAGAGGTTGGTAGAATGCGATGTATGAATGTCGTGCTAGTGTGTTCCATAATGTCGAATTTATTGTAGGTTTTTGACATAGGAGCGTATATTGCTGACTAAATTTGAGTAAACATTAAAATTACGTATTATTTTACCAAAACTGAAACCTAAGCTTGTTTTCTGTTCGGATGAAAAGGCAATATCTTTTTCAACACATTTGCTCGAAAAATGCATTTACAAAGCCTTGTATTGTGCCTTATTTGTGCCTTACATTGTTCGAAAGTTAAAAATTACGCACCATACAACGGAACGTGCGGTAAAATAGGTACTCTCATATAAGTACCTATTTTACGTCATACCCCGTTGTATAGCACCGTGCGTTTTTTTTACGGTTTTTTTTTTTATTTCCATAAAAAAATATAAGAATTTCACCAAAGAGTTTCACGTTATGAGAATAAACTACCTGACTGATCGAACCTCCTTGGAAGCGCTTTTGCTTAAGACGTTGTCTCACTTTAATACTAAAGAGTAAATGAGACGAAAGATGTAGTTCTAATTTTTACCACGTGCATGTGACGCCATTTGCAAATTCGCGCCATTTCCATATTAGAAATTTCAAAAATTGTTCCGACTTGCCCACTGTTATATAAAGTTTGTCTAATGTTTTCTCGCAAATGTGTTGAAAAACATTATATGACACACGTGCAGAAATTGGTATTTACAAACTCGTGACTATGGTAAGTCTTACATTAGTCTACTCGTTTGTAAAAACCAACTTACCGCACTAGTATCATAAATAACTATAACGCTACCAACACATAGGCTTAAAAAAGCCACTGTCCTATTTATAAACAGACTGCTTTCGAAACAAAAGAATGTGCTCTAAAACAAGTAAAGGTAAAATTTTGTTTAGAAGGCATCCGAACTATTTACTAGACAGAACATTTCTGCAGCAAATCGGAAAAACTGGGCCAAAATACCGTGTTACCTCTTTAGACAGTTCCGAGACCCCATTACAACCCCTTTAACATGCGATTGGACTCAGATAATTGATGACTTATCTATTCCCAGTTACAAAGGAGCTAACTTTGAAACATATCCTTATTCTTCTTATATCCTTGTCGAGCAGTAGCGGTTTCAGTTGAAATATAACAATAGATACCTGAAAGTTACTCACCATTCTGCGTCAACTTAGTGGAGCACAACAACGTGCTGATGGTACAGTTTTCTTTGGAGCTTCTTTGGAATGTCGGCACCACGCCGTTGATAGAGCCCGAGCGAGTTGTGTCGGCCGCGCAGGACGGTAGCGAGAGGTAGCTTGCTGATGTTAGTCTGAAAAGTAAAATTGATTTTTATATAGTGTGCACTAATGACTGATTTCGCTTAAATCTATGAATTTCAGTTTTATAGTTTGGAAATGGAAAGAGGACTTTTTAGGTGTAAAACGTTCAAACAAGGGAATGAAAGATTCAGCTTCAAAGTTGCGATGGCCTATTTGGTAAGGCGTCTGGAGTACTCATCCAGAAGACGCGGGTTCGAGTCCCACTCGCGGTTGAATTTATCTTTCTTATAAATCTTTAGCACTTTTTAAAATTATCAAGTATAAATAGGATTTAAAATGAAAATAGTGAGAAAAGCTCCACGGACAATTTTCCGTTTTATCTGCCTGCGGAATTTCGCTAGCTATTTTAATGTAGTTTTTAGTGTACCTAACCAAACTAATTCAGTGAATGTCAAGATTCTTTCCAAGATTCATTTGTGCTCAATTCAAGCAAAATTATAGCTTGGTTTTTGAAGCGAGATTTTGATGAAATATCAAAATCACAAAGTTATAAACCCTTGAATGGTTTGAAGAATTGAAGGTTCAAAATACAGGGTTTATGTAAGTAATATAATAAGTATCTTCACTAAAATGTTTTGCTGTGTTTTGTACTTACTTTGCAGGATCATCACACTTATATACATAAAGTTCATGTGCTCCATCTCTCAACGTAGCCCCGCTAGCTTCCATGAGTCGTGCGAACGCGAAACCGTACAGCTTTCTCTCGGTTTTGTCTCGAGCTGGAAATTCAATTAAATATTAACGATATTTCATTGATGTATCATAAAATAAGTGCTTTTAATGCTGCCTATTATAACTACTGGTGGGGTATTACAACGTCTTAAAACCAGGCTTGTTCATGTGAGTGAACGAGATGGCGCTAGACGACTTGTATAGCTCTGTCACTTTCACTCGCTACAATAAGCCTGGTTTTAAGACGTTGTAATACCTCCCCTTATCAAACAACTGGCTGGTAAAGTTTGATACTCTTAAAAATTTTTACGACTAGTTTCGCACACGGCTTTGCTTGGTTTTGATTGTATCAGGGTTGCTAGTAACGAACTTATCAACGTGGAAACGATGACTTGATTCGATCGGAACAAGCTTTTTGTTAAATAAAATGAGACATGTTTTTCGCTTTTACCAGATCCGATCCCCCTCTAGAGGGCCAAAGAGTGCCGGGGTCGCGGGACTTATATCATTACCATGACCCTGGAACGTAAAGAGCTAATGAATGACACCGTGGATTTTAGTCAGTACAAGAGCGATCATGAGGTCCGATGAGGCCGATTCTGCATCGATAAGTATGATTTTTCTTTTAAAGGTTCAAAGGGGTATAAAAAATAAAGGGTTATATCAGTGCTGTGGCTCTGAGGGAAAAATGTAGTTAAAATAATGAGACGGTACGGTTGGCGCAGCAGCCGAGCGATCGACTGAAACGCTGCGTGTCGCGGGTTCGATTCCTGCACGGAATAAACTATTTGTGTAACTTACATGTAATTGTTCCGGGTCTAGGTTTTTGTATAAGTAAATGTTGGTAAGTAGTAAAAACCAACAATCATTTAAGATGGACTGTTTTTTTTTTTTTAAATTGAATGCAATACTTACTAGAACAGTGCCTGAATTCTATCCTCACATGGGCATTGGTAAACGTCTCTAATGGTACCGTGAGTCGAAGATGTTCACCCCATGCTGGACTGTTGTTGTGGTATAATACTACTGACTCGTAGGAAGTTGAGCCTGTCCCGCTTGCACCCCATACACATTCCTGTGTGAGAGAAAGAGATAGTAAAGTACGTATTAGGTATGACAATATAAAGGGCCAAAAAATATACCCAATTTTTTTCGTCGGCATCCAAGTTCGATCAGTAGCTAAATTGTATAATATTAGTAAGACTAGCAGCCCGCTTCAAATTTTCATCCTACCAGAATATTATGAAAACTTTCTTACATACAAACCTTGTCTTGATAATAAAGAACACAAAAAACATAATCCTATTCGGTGCAGACGTTCGGAAATTATGCGCGTACAGACAGACTTAAGTGAGTCTGTTTTGTATAGAAGGATTAGACTTCTCATTTAGGGTCAATTCACACCGAGACGCGAAGCGACGCGACGTGACGCAACGATACTGCAAATGTGTATCTTATCATGTAGTGAATAAAGTTAGATTTTGAGTCGCCAATAAAATGCAGCGCGGCGCCGCGCTTCGCCGCGCTGGGTTGTGACAGGTGTATCTTTTCGTGTAGGAAATAGAGTTAGATTTTGAATAGTTCTATTGATATGTACGCGCAGCGTCACGTCTCGGTCTGAGCTGACCGCTAAAGAGCAAAAAAACGCCAACGCAAAAATAAAGAGTGATTCAGAACTTTGAAATCTGTTGCTTGGACTTGCATCATTATTACGCATTAGTTACATGTGTTTCCCAATAGATGGTGCTGGCAGTCAAAAGGTGACTTGCACCATTCACAAAGAATTTTTAGTGGTTCCGTCTGTGGTCGACCAGTGAGTCAGTGACGCAGTTACGGGTAAATCTATTTCGCATTTTTTTATGTTCTGCTTTGCATAATACCTTTTTACTACATGCAAGAGATTTCTAATATTTTAATTATGAGTGTGTTTGTTTGCAGGTAAGTTCCGTATTAAAGTACAAGCGGCGGACACTAAACAAGATTAAAGGTTACATATCATCACACAATTAATACCCGTAAGGTAAGGCAGAGGTCTTCCTAATAATAATACCAAACCCCACATATCGCCAGCTATGTTTTAAGTCCCATTATAAGGGGGCGAGCCTACTGCCATCAGGCGGGCACTAATCCAGATTCACACTAAGGGCGTGCACTAAGACAAATTACTAATTGAAAAACCTTACTAAACTTAGTTCAACTTGAGAATTGAAGTCACCTTTCCATGGTTGGAGGCAATCAGGCCGTAAACCTAAGTCAAATACACATAATGAGGACTAATCTGAGCAGTTCCAAAAATGTCCGCTTGGGCAGCGCCACTGCCTCTGGAGACCTGTCAAACTATCAAACTCTATAATGAGGACTAATCTGAGCAGTTCCAAAAATGTCCGCTTGGGCAGCGCCACCGCCTCTGGAGACCTGTCAAACTTTCAAACTCATTCCTTTACAAAAAATAAATAAATACACTTACATTAATAACCTGTCCCGTACTATCATTCACGGTCACCGTAGCCAGAACATTCTTAGCCGTACTCTTTCCTCCTCTTTCAAACTCTGCTTTCTCTAATGTTAGATAGAGGTCGTTGCGAACATCTCCCGGCATGATGACGTCAGGGAAGCCTCGTTTGGCTGTGACTGTGGCCCCGGACCCCACTGCTTCTGATATGCTGCCTGCGTTTGATAGGAGTCGCAAGGCTACTACTATGCCTGAAAAATAATTACATATTTGGTGTTAGAGCTGATTTTTCTCGACACTATGAGCACCACTACGCATAGTATGACCAATTCCATCTACTTATAGATAAAGTTATTTTTGCTTTTTTTTTTGTCTGTGTGAGGTCGGAATAAGGTAGTTATTCATGTACTTACACTGATACATACAGCGAAAGAATAAAGTGGATATGCCCCAAATCAGGAATTACTTTTATGGAGCAGAAAAATCCTTTAGTTATTTACTTTGTTTGTTTAATCTATCACTGATATTTTTATTACTATTATATTTATTTGTAATACTGTTTTCCACACGAGATTGTATTGGAAGATCCATATTAATATCAATATTTCGATGCAAGTACTAAAATAACTCTACCTAATTCCGACCTATGGTGATGTCATATGGTTTTATACTGTTTATGTGTCGTGCTATTCGACACGTAAACAGTATAGAACCATTTGTTCACCTTCATCCCTAGAACGTTCTAAATCTTTCCACATTCTGTAATTTTGGCTATTATTCTGTCAGCAAAACTCAATTCTACGGTGTCATACTACGCCCGCAGTCGCGGAACTGTCTCATCATGACCCTGGAACGTCAGGATCACCGTGGATTTTAGTTAGTACAAGTCTGACCAACGACCATTTATATCTAGATGCCTCATGCACGATCTGACTAACGAAAATTTTCTGCCAAGTCGCTGAGGTACGACGTAAGCGAGGGGGACGAGGTACTGCGTTCTGATTGGCTAACTCAAGGTCAGTGCGACGAGGGGACTCACAGGAGTGGTCGAAACTAATACAACTTAAGACTTTTTTGCCTAATGTGTTGACAGACATCGGTCGCCTGTGATTAGGAGTCTAGATATAAATGGTCGTTGAGTCTGACAGTCCCTCAAGCCCCGTCCTGGGTAGGAAAACGGGATTACATTATTACCTACTGACAAATTAATAAAATTGTATCAACATAATTAACAGGTTGCAGTAAGCAGTATTTCCTTAATTGACCTGTTATACAAGGTCTGAGTTCACACAGAAAAGGTACGAAAATTAATTACCTCGCTGACTCAGTGTGCATATTGTTTATAACACTAATTGAAATAAAACTCTTTCAAAATAAAACACGTGAGAAATTATGTTTTCTTGTGAAAATTATAACACATTTACATAACATCGAGAATCGGTTTACAAAATTTCATTGTACTCTGAAATGTAAACATAACTGAAGTTGATTGTTTACTATAAATCATTTCGAATTAATGCTTATTATGCTTACTGCTAGCATAAATAAATTGCAAATCGAATTAGTCTGTCAGCTAGAATTTTGAAAAATAATGGACATGTATTTTTTCTCTTGTTAAATCAATGCACATTTTTTTACATTTGGCGCCGTGTCTGGGCTATTGGACTGCTGCGTTGTGTGTCGCAATGATCTGCATGTATCTGCAAGTAGTTGTTTCGGGTCTGGGTGTTTGTGTATGTGAGTTTCTATGTTTGTAAACGCACCCACGATACAGGAGAACGTTTGTGTGTGTGGGGCAACGTTTTTTTTTTAAAATAAAAAGATTTAACGCATCAAAATTCGAGAGTGGGGCTCGTGACGTCGGAAGCAAGTAAAAATTGCTACTTGCTTGTGACGTATTGGCATTTTTAAAAGAGTCGTATTTTGTTTAATTTTGGCAATTTTAAAAGAGCCGTATTGTCATAACAAAATAACTGACAGACTATTTAGATTTGTCCAGTCAAATATCTTATTATTTAAATCTCTGTATCAAATAACACACGTATAATCTTAAGTAATAATTTAGAAAATCTATGGTTGATTTGTAAGAATTCTAAAGGTGTAACTAAACTGTCATCAGGTGATGAATCAGATTGATGACTTTCAAGTTGATTCAGTGTGTTACATGTTGCTAACTGTACCATTTGCTCATGTCCAGTTCGTATAACGGATAAGTTATTGCAAATGTCATTATTCCTTAAATATATACATATAGCAATATTGATTGAGGAAAATATATTCAGACATTAATTACGAACACAATTAATTAATTTAATTTCTTAATTATTCCTTAGAAATAAAATACAGTTGTAAATAAATTAAGGTATTAGAAATACTATATTATAATTTATTATGATTCGGTACAACGAATACGTTCTGTGGCGAACAATATACATTGGCCGGTATGAATCCCGTATTTTTGTGATTGTATGCTTTCTGAATGCAGTTTATCAAAAATATCTTTGTTGTTAACTTGTTTACACCAATAAACAATTTTTATATTATATAATATCACAAAGAGAGCTATGGTGGCCCAGTGGTATCGGCCTCGACTTACGAGCTGTGGGTAGTTGGGTTCGAACTCAACCAAGCACATTACTTTGTGTAATTTATTTCATCACCACTGCTCTCAAAACGGTGAAGGAAAACATCGTGAGGAAACCGGCATGTCCTAGAACCAAAAATTCGTGGACTTGTGACATTACTAACGCGAACTGGGAGGCCTAAGTGCCAGCAGTGGGAACTTTTATAGGCTGATGATGATGATGAGATTGTTACTTGAATTCGATCATTTTCAAATACAGGATTTGCATTCTGGCTGCACCTTTACGCATAAATTATGCTAATGCAAGCTAAGTGCATTAATGGCACTGTGAAGTTCAATTAACAATGCAAAATAAATTGTCGCCTTCCTGTAATCTTTTGAAGATACTATCTTTACGTTAACTTGGTTCATCCTTTGAGAAGGGAAACCATATATCAGTATTTGAGATGCTGATGATAAACTTTATAATTAGGCAAGGTGATAATTACTTGTTTCCCTTTTATACAAATATTTGTATGATCTATGACTACTTGTTCCGGGTCTGGGTCTGGGTGTTTGCGAGTTTAAACATTTATTTTGTAAACACAACCACGATACAGGGGCAAAGTACATTATAATAGTGTGGGGTAAAAATTTGTAAAAAAAAAATTCCTACCTACTTTACTTTTAAAACTGAGTAATTTTAAGGAACACAGTAAAATTTTGGTGTACGGGTCAAATTATTCTTAGCGTGTCCATAAAAAATACAATCAACCCAACACTTCTAGTCTGTATCTATTAGTATTATTACATTATATCATTTATTTATTTATTCATTGGATCCCATCAACCGCTGGCTACACACTTATATACAAGTATAATATAATACAGAACAGGGACAAATACCAGTGTGCACTTCTAACTATAGGAGAATACATCATTCGCTCAGAATCTAGGTATAGTAAATACGAAAAGGAAAAAAATAGGTTAAAATAACTAAAACCCGACTACGAAAAAATCACGCACTAAAAAGTATAAAACAAGAACAATCCGTGTTACAGAAATTTTTAATAATAGCCGTGCTCGTACGCCACCTAGCCAATAAAGATTGTGTGAAACAACCGCAGGTGGCATACGACCACGGCTATTAATTAAAAATTTCTGTAACACGGATTGTTCTTGTTTTATACTTTTTAGTGCGCGATTTTTTCGTAGTCGGGTTTTAGTTATTTTAACTTATTTTTTATTTACACTATTTTGGGGTTATTTGATATAATAAGCAAAGCAGCGAGTAAATTTAAAATGTACTCATTAAGCCTTTTCATTTGATACCCATGTTGACACTGTTAGAAACAGGCAAGTAGCTAGTAAAAGCTATATAATGTATATATATTTCAAATGTGCTCATCAAGCCCTTTAATTTGATACCCATTTCGATACTGTGCGAAAATATTTTTTTTTTCGGTTACGACTTTTCATCCCCTAGAGGGCGCCTTATTGGATTTGGTGACACGTCGTCTACCCTATAACCAGCGGACAACTGAGACGCTTCTAACGACACCTCATTTGTCAAGTAGTGATAAGTAGTTCAGAAGTTATGAGGGAACAGATGAACATACATACATACATATCGGTCAAAATCATAACCCTCCTTTTTGCTTCGCCGTAGTCGGGTAAAAATAAAAATAAATCAAAATATCTACTAACATGTATAAACATTCGACTTGACAAATCATTATTCGTTCTTCCAATCTATACATACTAATTTTATAAAGTGGTAAAGTTTGCTAGTTTGTGAGTTTGTTTGTAGGAAGTATTATCTGGAATTACTAAACCGAGTTTGAAGATCTTTTCATCCGTAGAAAGCTACGTTATTCACGAGTGTCATAAAGGCACACATTTTATTTTTTACAGTAGCTTTAACTCGCAGCTTCTTTACAATCAATTTAAAACAAGTGGCGTTGAACAAGTGGCGTAAGTTTTTATTGTTTTCCTCGGAAACAGTTCTTTTTTCAGGAAGAAATGTATCCTAAATCATATATGCAAATATATGTATAAATTTCAGGATGTTTAGCCAATTGGTTTAGGCGAGAAAAGGTGACAAATAAACTTACTTTCGCATTTTATAATATTATTAAATTAAAGTTAAAAGAAGTTAAGATTGCACCTGTGCAAAGCCAGGGCGGATCGCTACTCATAAATCAATAAATAACATAATATCTAACATCTAATAGATATGCAATCGACATTCTCTTCTGTCACACTAACCGGTGTGCGAGACTGGTTATAGACGCAATAAGTAACGTTATCTAATGTTCACGATTTATTCGCTGATTTAATTAGTTGAATCTGATTAACTGTTTTGGTGTTTCTGTTTGCGGTATTGTTTTGATCTTAGATAGGTCTGTAGCGCAATATTCTTAAGTAGGCGACTGTACGCGAAAGCGAACGCGAAGTCTTTCTTCCGCACGAACTCGTTAATTCAAGAGTGATCGCGTCTGTTTCGCTTTGCCTGTCACCGCACCGCACCCACGTGCGGTTGATCACGCAGGTCACTGCGATAGACTATCATTGATTTTTTTCATTCGCACCGCTTCGCTTCGCGATCGCTTTAGCGATGAATCGGCTACCTAGAACACCGTGGTAATGTTAAGTATTTTCGGTTTACTACGATTATGCTTTCAGATTACGCGAGTCATCAAAAATTTTAAGTCGGCTATACTAATTTAAATTAGAACCGTGACAGACAGCCTGGTAAAGCTGATTTTGGGTAAGCGACAATACAAACAAGTTTTCAGTTGGGGGGGAAAAAAGTATGCATTCACTCATTGAATGCATATTTTTTTTCCCTTGATGTTTGGGAGGCTACCGCTGCTTATCCCACCAACGGACATGCAACTGACTTCACTCATGCATTCTACTCTCGATTGAGTTGAGAGGAAATTACTGACCAAATTTTGACGTGGCCCCGTCCTGACCGTGACCTACTATTGATTAGTAATAATATAAATATTTAATTATTTTTGAATATTAACATTTCAGTATCCTTAAGGTAGCGATTCGCGGCGGAGAGAAGGCAAGAGACAGCGACAGGAGACCGCGACAGTACTTAACATTAGACAATGTATGAGCGGCAGTTCGCGAGCGAGACAACGACAGGAGGCAGATACGGTAGTAATCTCCGATCGCGGTCTCCTATCACGGTCTCCTGTCTCGGTCTCCGGTCGCGGTCTCCGGCGCGGACCGGCACCTTTAGAAGTGATCAACTTACCATAGTTTGGTTGTCCAGGTAGTATATTGCACTTATTCGTCTGTTTTCGTATTAGCATGTCGTGTAACTGATGGAAGTCCTTCTCTTCACATTGGTAGACCTTGAAACAATAAGCAATGAATGCAAATAACAATTAATTCATTATTTTACTGGAAACATCAGCATTTTTGCTTTGGAATGAAAGTGTAAGTATAACATTAATCAAACAAGTGTAAGAATCAGGATTGATAAACTCAAAATTGATAGATATTTAATTTTCATTTTTTTCTTATATGTTTGTATTTTTTTCCCTTATAGAATTGTATTTGCATACTCACCTTGCACATTAAGTTCTTAAAGGACTTGCTCAATATTTTTGTAGCGTCCAAGGATCCTTATCCCCAATACCAACCTTCCCATTTTACTTACTTTAAACGTATACTCCTTCTCTCCAGGATGTTGCCCTGGTTGTCTTAGGAACTCAGCTAAAGGTAACACTCCGGCTCCCAAAGGCCTCCTGGCCACTGGGCCCCTTCGTTCTCCGGTACCACTGCCGCTGCTGCCGGCGCCGGCCCATCGACCAACACGTATGACCCACGCGACCAGCCATAACTCGCGAGTGAGATCTGTTGTTGATAGGTCCTGGAATAATGGTTGTTATGTTAGATATTACATTGTTGACTTGCTTATGTCAGCGGCGTTCTCCGCATCAAGTTCGGTAATCTATCCTACGGGAACGTCATACCCAGATAAAAACTATCCTAAGTGTTGTGTAAATCCAGGTTGTAAACGAATGTGAACCAAATTCCATCCAAATCCAGTAGGTTTTATGTGGGAAAGACTAACAAACATTCATCCATCCCACTAACTTTCGTATTTATAAAAGTAGAAAGATAGTATTGTAATCTACCCTTTATGAAAAAAAAAATGGTTACCCAAGCGTAACACCTGAACAAATAAAATTAAGTTTTAGTACTTTAAAATTCGTTGCCTCAAATCTGTGCCAAATCAGACGTTGAATGCTGAAAGAATTTCAATTTGTCTAAATCATAACCTGCTTTTTATTAGGGTTCCGTAGCCAAATGGCAAAAACGGAACCCTTATAGATTCGTCATGTCTGTCTGTCTGTCTGTCTGTCTGTCCGTGTATGTCACAGCCACTTTTTGTCGAAACTATAAGAGCTATCCTGTTGAAACTTGGTAGAAAGATGTATTATGTGAACCGCATTAGGATTTTCACACAAAAATCAAAACAAAACAAATTTTGGGGGTGCCCCCCATACTTAGAATTGAAACTCAAAAAAAAACCCATGCGTGTGGATTATCTATGAATAGGTCTTTAAAAATGATATTGAGGTTACTAACATCATTTTTTTCTAAACTGAACAGTTTGCGCGAGAGACACTTCCAAAGTGGTAAAAAGTGTGCCCCCCCCCCCGTAACTTCTAAAATAAGAGAATGATAAAACTAAAAAAAAATGTATAATGTAGACCTCAACCAAAACTACCAACGAAAATTGGTTTGGATGAGATACAGTTAGCAGTTTTTGAGATATAGTACATTTTCAAAAACCGCAAATATAACTTTGCCATTCATACAAATACTATAAAAACAAAGTTATTTTTATTGTTTGTGTATAGAATAGAATAGAATAGCATTTATTTGTTAACATAGGTAATTATTTACAGATATTATGTTTGTTACACAGAGCGCTATGTTATGCCGGGAGGCGTACAAAAATATTCATTTAGGACATGCAATTAACAATTGAATTAAGACATTAAAATTACATTATTTGGCAGTCTTATTATTATGTCGGACCTAAATGAGGAACTATTGATATATGTCAAATAAAAAATAATAATAATAATAACTATAAATGTCAAAATAATTTATAAAGCATGTCAAGATAATTAAAAGTCAACAAATTATTCAATGCCAGTGTTTATAATTGCAATAAATTATTAATTTGTCATTAAAATATTCCTCAATTGAATTTCCTATTATCTAATGAAGACTGGAAAGATTCAACAAATCCTTTTCTCTGACAGAAACTCAAGAACACTGTAGTACGTTTTATCTATTAAAAAATTTCGTATTTTATTCTTAAACTGCAAAGTATTCAAGTCTTTCCAATCTCTAGGTAGTTTATTATAGATAATTGGGCCCATGCAATAAACACTCTTGCGCATTAAAGCGGTTTGACACCTCATTTGACATAATGTACTGTTGTCACGCCTATTTCTTGGAGCTACATCAGACATACGCACGAAACGACTTGGATTTTGCTTGACGAACATAGCTACCTCCAAAATATAAATACACGGGAGTGTCAGGATATTGTGCTGCTTAAAGTATGGCTTGCAACTGTCGGTCGTTTTGAGCTTAAACATTGCTCGCAAACATCTTTTTTGAGCTTTAAATGCTATATCTTTATCAGTCGAGTTCGCCCAAAAAATCACACCGTAACGTAAGTGACATTCAACTATGCCGTGATAAGCCGTTATGAGTGTTCGTGTGTCTACTATGGAAGATAATTTAAATAAAACATATGAGGATGAACTTAATTTTTTACACAGTAAATTTATATGAGATTTCCAATTTAAGTTGTGATCTATTTGTAGTCCTAAAAATTTAGTGTCACTTACTTCTTCAATGTGGTCATTATTATAATGTATGTTAAGGTTCGGCACACCGGGTGTACGTTGTCTGAAGTGGATTATCTTTGTCTTACTTAAATTTATATTTAAATTATTTTTATCAAGCCATTTAATTACGGAGTCAAGAGAATCATTAATGTCATTTTCATATGTAGTTAAATTTTCACAAGGGATTGTTATGGTGCTGTCATCTGCAAACATAGTCAAGGGCTGTTTAATGGAACATTATATATATATATTATTATTACTTACTAATCTCAATATAATTATGTATATCTCTAATCTATGCTTGCTGCTACGGAACCCTTCATGGGCGAGTCCAACTCGCACTTGGCCGGTTTTTTTCTTTAAAATTGTCATGATGTTGATCTTTCAATAATAAAACCATGAAATTGTACATCAGTTGTAGAAGTAGGGCATACCTACAATAGTATATTTCCTTATAAAGAATGGTATACGTGACTTTTTCATAATGCAATAACAAATTAATCACAGCGCACAGAAATTTCACTGAAGCAGTGACTCTTTTGTGGTGGCATTTGACGAATGAACAAAGAATTTTTCAGATGTTTACCTATAGTTTTACTCATAAGTGAGCCTGTGCATACTTCTAGTATGGCCTGAATAGCGTCAAACTTAACTAGAGCAGCCAAAAAGGGCCGTTCGTAAAAATCACCCGGTATTTTGATAAGGTCTCTTTAACGAGATCATTTATGAATTGCGATAAAATTAGCCAAATAGCCCAGGTATTCTATTCTATAGTTTTTCCAAACAAGAAATAAAATACAGTTACAGCGCAATTCATAAAATAGTCCTTTTCTTGAACCCGTTATCAACTTTTTTTCGAAACAAGCACGCGACTCTGTTTTACAGTCTTTAAAATCATCTTAAGCCTAGCCTTTGCCGGCTTCAATTCCAACATTTTACGTGGAGCGACTGCCTATCTGACCTGTACAACCCAATTAGTACTGGATAATACGATACTCCTTGTTGTCAGACTATTATGAGATCTGTAACGACTGTCAAAAAAATCTACAAATGAAAGAAAGAAAAAAAAAAAAAAAACTGTGTTTACTGGCATTAAAACGAATTAAAACTATCCTTTCTTTTTAATGCCAAATGACTATTCTACTATCCATGCTGTTTGCATGGGCCGATCAAAAGCCCTTCACCTAAAAGATAATCTTGGCCTTTAAACACCTGCATGAAGCTTCGTGTCTTGGACTAATTGCATCGGAATTGACCCTACCACTTCGGCACGTTTGAGTCGGTTTGAGTTATAAGCACGCATATGCCATTGAAAAATTACTGGCGCAGTTTTGCGATATGCCTTAATAACCATAGACTTTATGTTTTCCTCAATAAACTTCTTAATTAATTGTTCAATAAGGATATTATGCTTTTATTACCTTTGGTTTCTTTTCGCCCAAATGTAATTCATATCCTAGCTAATATAATAAATGCGAAATTTAGTATATCGTTTGTTACGCTTTCAAGCTGAAACCGATATCGATAGACTGATTTTGATGAATTTTGGTACAGAGATAGGACCCTGGAGATACGCTATATACTTTGCCTTTTTTTCAGCGTGGTAAAATCATCAAATGAATGCCTAAAATGCCTGGAGAAACTTGAAGGGGCAAGCGCAAGCTTTTTTCCTAATATAACGTTAATAATTTTTCACTAAAAATAATGATAAAACTTCTTACAAATACCTAGATAAATAAACTCATCAAACCTAACCTAACCGTGCATTACCATGGCAGTCACGTAAGTAAAAAAATATATTTGCAAACACCATTTATTTGAAGTTGTCTGTAGTTGCCTATTAGGTACATTCAATAAGACATAAGTAACAATAACATGATCTTTAAACAAGTAGAAGACGGCCGCACAAATTATAAGTCAGCCATAACTTGAATCTATACGTAAATAGCCCTTCTTATCGCAATGACCATTAGTCCTTTAGCCAAAGCGGCTAAAAAGAGTTGTACCTTCTGTTATCGACACCTCGATTATACTGCACTGAACCAGTTTTCTTGCCTTCACCTCAATGACGTGTTGCAAAACGATCAAGTTACTATTAAAAATTGTTTACGTATCAAGAGTAAACATTTGGATAGAATGTCCTGGCTTTTGCATGATTAAGTTCTGTAGTTTTTGTGTGCCTCCACGGAAAAAAGCTTAATACGATAGCTAAAATATAACTAAAAGATTACTTTATGTATATGAAGAGTTATCGACAGTATCGATAAATATTTGCAGTACATTAAACCAGATCCTCACATAAAATAAATTGTAAGTTGGTTGTCTGGGTGTGTGACAGCGTTGAATTGAATTTGAAAATTGGATTGTCATGATGTGGTTTTTAGCAAAATTTAGAGGAATTTTATGTTGTGTATATTTTTTGTACATAACCATAATATGCAACAAATAAATCTATATATATTTTGTTGTGTCTTAATATTGTGGGCCGGTCGGTAGTTTGTATTCAAAGACTCGACATTATTAATAAATATTTACACTAAATTTAGCAAGATTACCACAAAATTGATCGTAATTCTAAAGCAACAACGCAAATATTGATCGCGTTCGGAATTGAATTGTACCGGTATCTGAATGTTATCTCGATACTATTAAGGCTTGTATTGTTTCTAGTTGAATAACATTCTACCGAAGCGAAGCATATCGGCACTGGAGCGTTTAACGATTCCTGATTACTGTGTGCTAAATAACCAATACTCATAATAAAACAGAAAAAATGCCATTTTGTAAAGACTGTTATCAACGGGTCACAAGACCTCGATAAAGATTTATGAGATTTTACTCAATTCGTCGTTTTTGTCAAACGAAGAGGAAGCAACAGCTGTTTATTTTAATAAAACTGCATAAAAACAATTCTCAACTACAAAGACTGACGGTTTACCATAGGTACCTACCAATATTTCGCGGTTATGAACAGGTAAGATTTACCGGAAAATCTGTCTGGGATTTTTAACATTGCAATACTTACCGCAAACAAGGTACTGTTGGCGTGCAATCGATCCACGTAATTCGAGAATCCGTCCCTGGCTATCCTGATCCGGAATCTCTCGGATAAAGGTTGAGCTCTCCTGGCATCGTGAAGCCACAGTAGCAGTTCTGCTTCATCCCCACCCGCGGTATGGCCGAAGTCTCGCATACTGCACATGAGGTGGTGGGATTGGACGGTCGTGGTGGTGGTGATATTCGAGCTGTTTGAGGTGAGCGTTCCGGAACTGAAGCTGCTGCCCGAACCGCCTGCGCGACGGAGTGTGCCACGCCACTGGGGAAGAAGGAAACATGATGAGTTCCCGAACTTTATTTCCTAGACACCTTGAATTACATAGATCACCCACTGTAATCGAAATATCAGTAAAATAGAGTAATCATCTTCATCATATTATAGGTGACTGAAAAAAAAAACCTGTCTGTCAGATTATCAAAAAATATTTAACCCATATTTTTTCTATTCTACATCATCATTATCAGCCGGAAGACGTCCACTGCTGAACATAGGCCTCCCCCTTAGACCGCCACGCCGAACGACAATTCGCCACTTGCATCCATCGGTTGTCCAAATTGACGAAGATACGACATTTAAAATTGGCAATACGTCACAAATAAGTACAAGTTTTACTTTTTGACACGTTTTATCTTTGTTTTTATTTTTTTTAACTAATTGACGGACTAATTTGGTTTGAAATTTATTTATGTTGTCAAAATACCTATTAATAAACTGATATTTCGACTACACTTAGTATTATAAGAGAAAAATAAAACCCTTATGTGGAAATCTGACTCAAACCCTGTTATGGAATGGTAAAATTCACTGTACACTTGTGCAGTGTAGTGTCTATCTAGACATCAATATCGATCGAATTCGACATTTTATCGAAAACAGAGAAGTTAAAATTAGATACGCAGGTTTTAGAGTACATTAACTTAGTGGATCAGTTTTTTCTAGCTTACATCCAATGTCCGCTCCACTAAAAGAAACATAGTCGTGAGTTCGTAACGCGCACGACTTAGTTCTTTGATCCATACACAACTTGGTATCACTGCCAGACAAGTTTTATGTGGAGCGACTGCCGTCTGCCATCCGCATCTATTATGGAAACCGGGTCTGTGCAGTATAGAAGTGTAATGTGGAAGCGAGTAGCATTTCGAGATTTTGTTATTAATTGTGATAGTTGTAGGTAGCCAACATAGGAGCGATGAAGATCATGGGTTTGTCTTTTACAAGAATTAGAACAGATTGGTGTAATAAGTTAGTATAGAGTGTGAGGAGGTCGTGGCTAAATTATAATACGTGCGTCTGTCGATTTTCTGTCTTCGTGCTTCGGAAAGCAGATTAACACGGTCTCGCAGGTATGTGTAGATATTTGAGTGCCGTTACACAGGCAGGCCAAAAATTCTTACAGTAAGTCTTGCTAAAGAGATGTTTAACTACGGAGTATTGACTAGGATATGGATAGCAGATAGGCAGGTACCTCATTTAATTAAAATACTGGTATTCAGTTGCATAAGTTTAGACTGAAAGCCAACCAATATAGTAGGACAAAGGCTAAGGAGAAAAGCTAAAAAGAAAATAGACATTAATGTGACACGGCACATGTTACGGATTGTCTAATTATGGAAAAAGTTTGTCCAAGTACTTCATTGCGTCATCATCATTGTTGTTGTACCTATATTAATTTGACCTCATAAAAATGTGTTACATAACTTTAGAACGTCTCTTAATTTGGTTCTCATTAAGCCCATTCATAAAGTGTAAATGTGTGTAACATAATATGCGTCCTTCAACAACTCGTAAGGTAAACAAAATTATTATGATACTGTTCATTGGCCAACATTTTTTCGCTGTTCCGTATCTATGATATTTTATAACCAGGTTGTAGCTATTGTGGCTATCAAACTTTCTAAGAACATTATAAAAAAATAACAATGTTGTCATAGTGTAAACGTAAAACTCGTCTAACTAGCTCTAGTCTAGACAATATCATACTGTTGGATTTCAACCTCAAGTCGCATCGTTGAGAGTTCAAATTCAGTTCAATGAATATGCATTCATTCAGGTGTTTCTTTATGATAGCGAAAATGGTCATATAAGTTATGAAACTCGACCTCTTAAATCACTCACATAGCTACACACGTACTTCCATAGAAGGCAGGAGTATCTATACTTATGGCATAAGCTCGCAAGCACAGATTTGCTGACTTC
The DNA here is from genome assembly GCA_950005045.1 of Agrotis exclamationis. Classification (NCBI taxonomy): domain Eukaryota; kingdom Metazoa; phylum Arthropoda; class Insecta; order Lepidoptera; family Noctuidae; genus Agrotis; species Agrotis exclamationis. The sequence goes on along the minus strand of OX465420.1, from coordinate 7,751,445 downwards.
ATATAAAAAGATACCTTGTCATGTTCGTGAAGCCACTGCTATCAAGTTTGCGATATATGGCGGTTGTAGAAATAAGAAATTAATAACTTAGTGTAAAACAGAATAGTTGAATCGATGCCGTGGTACGCACTTTTGTGAAAATTTGAAATGTTCATCGGGCAGGCCCTGAAGAAGATGGACTGACGGACTAGATCTTCCGCCGGAAAGAGGAAAAGACGGGTTCGGGAAAAGCGGTAATATGAGCGAAGAAAAGGTTTTACCAGAAGGGAAACAGAAAAGAGTACAAAACAGGAAGCTTTTCCAAGGAAATAAACCCGATCTTTAGACACGTGGATTCTTTTCATCATTTGCCCAGCTTTTTCCCAACAGTATTGAGGCTTCCAGTCTAACCAGATCCAACAGAATACCAGTAAACCTGTCTAGTCCTTCTCAAGCTCTCATTTAGTTCCAACATGTGTTTTGATCCTTAGTTCCATAATAAGTAGGTACTTCTAAAGCCTGGAGTCTGTTTGCTCGACCAATAAATTACACATTGGAAACTCAGTTGACAAATATTGAAACAAGGATAAAAGACACGCCTACGCAGAAATACAATTATTCACCTTTTGGAACAATAGAAAAACTAAATGCCTATGTACGAGTACGACCAACAGGTACCTACAGAAACAAGTCTGATATTTATTCCACAGAAGTTTCCCCAATTAAAGTTTTGTATAATTTAAGACCAATTTATATTGCTGGAGAATGGAATGGAAGCGAATTTTGGTATCGAAAGCTTACAAAGCATAATGAACTTTATGAATGGTTACGTAGACTAAAAACTAGCCGGAAAAGTAATTGCGCGTCTTTAGAGAATTCTCGGGCATTCTCGGGAATTTTCGCAGTTAAGATCTCTTATTGAGTTAAGGATACGTTACATAATTGGCAAGATGACTGAAAAAATTCAATTTGATTATCATTTATTTTTTGACCCTTATTTTTTTTCCGTGACGAAAGCGAGAATTAGCGAAGATACGATGCGATACGAGTCTAGGTATAATTTTTCATAGTTCTTACGCCACGAATCCCCAATCGAGTCTTGATGGGTTAATATTTATCTCAAAATTTATTGATTAAAAAAAATGTTTCCATTATTTTTGAAAACTCTCGAACTAATTAGACTTGCAATTTAGTGCTACTATAATTATGCCGATTGTAAAAAAATCTTTTATTATTATTACAAAAAATAGCTTCCATTCCATTACACGTCAAAAGAAATTAAGCCTAAAATCCTAAACACATAGCAATAAACTTGCATTCATAAATAACAGTTAGGATATTAAATATTAGTTACGGGTGTAAATGAATAGGTACTAACGTTTCAGGTGGGAAGGTACTGATATAAATAAAACATAGTTTATGTTACCATCCCATACATATCGTTTACAACCATGAGCTGTATGTACTGCAAGTAGATTAAAGGGAGCCCATAAAGTTATATTATCGACTTTGCATCCTACCTGATGCTGTTAGCAGTTTATGACGGATACATGTTTTTCGTTCTGAATAAAACATGGGTTGGATGCTTTTCTAGGCTGGAGGCGATGATTGATAGGGAATTGGGATACATGAATGTGGTACAGGCTCTCTAGTCGAATTCGCAATTGTTCAACACAATTGACACAAAACATCAGAAGCTTCACTTAGGTTCAACATTATCATCACTGAGTGCCGTGTTCGCTTTATGATGAGTAAAGGCCTCTTCCCTTATGGGCCCTATTTCGCTGATCTGCGCAAGCTCAACCAACTGTTGTCCGCGATCTTTTGAATATTGCCTCTCATCACCTGTCTACTGTCACTAAGGTTACAACTAACTATTTAGCTATTTTTATTAGCCACGTCTCATTTCTGGACATAGGTCTCCTCTTTCTTTTTCCAAATCTCTGGTCTTTCAACCATACTTTAGGGGAACAAAAAGCTTGTCGTCAAAAAAGTTTGAGGTTTATAAGACCAAAGATATTCTGGTGAATTAAAGCCTATATACAAGTTTTGCAGACACCGAACTTTGTGAAGTAACAAGTTTGACAACTCTAAACAGTAGTCGCGACTACCACGTCCTATCCAGTTTGTCAAAAATAGTGATTACTGCATTTATATAATAACACTAGAATTTGTTATGTCATAAGCTAATATTAGAAATAACAATTTAGCGTTGACATGATCATCAATATCGTTTATTTTAAATGTTAATTTCAAGAGAGAAAAATTCAGGCTTGGATGCAGGATGCAGCACCGCCGTCCCGCCCTCATGTTTATGCACATGTAGGGCCAGGGGCTCATAACATTTAATGTCATGGATTTCCGCAAAGTTATATATACGCCTGATTTCATAACTTATCGTAATTAAAATAATACTCGTAAATATCCATATTTTCAGTGTAATTTTAGATCTATTATTTCCTTGTTAAGGTTACTTTTGGTCTCACAATCTTACCGAATAAGGAAGCCAACTTCAAGTATGTTAGATGGCCGTAACTGCCACTTACGCTTAGATCACAATTTGAAGAAGCATTACGAACAGCTTTTATCGCAAATTCCTATAATTAAACGGGTATTCTGGTTGGACAAGAATAACTTGAATCAGCTGAGGGCTTTATATTCTTAGGTTTACTGGTTTTAATGTACAGTTAGGCGCATAAATTACTGTTGGAGGGATAACTTTAATTAGCATTAACGAAGTCGTCGCGTCAAGTATAGTTTATGTATCTTACTTTATGCTACACTAACTTGTTTATTTGCAAGTAATGTGGCTTCTCGATGTTTTAAATCGTCATTGAAAACATGTTAGTCCGAAATCTTTGTTATGTTTCATTTTCGGAGGTCGATAGTTCAGTATACTATTTTGATAATAATATTCAGCTAAGTATGTTGTGGTCCGGGCACGCCGCAATCGCGGCGATAAGACCCCTCTTTGAGGAGTGGCTGGATAGGAGTCACGGCGTCCTGACCTACCGCATGACGCAGGTCCTCACCGGACACGGAAGTTTCGGGAGGTACCTGTGTCTAAGGAGAAAGGAGGAAACGCCTGGGTGTCACCACTGCGAAGATCGCCCAGAGGACACAGTAGAGCATACGGTGCAAGACTGCCCCGCTTGGGCAGAGCACCGACGTGTCCTCACGGCGGCGATAGGCGGAGACCTCTCGCGCCCGGCATTGGTTGCGGCCATGCTGCGGGGCGAGACGGAGTGGGAAGCGGTCGCTTCCTTCTGCGAAGCAGTCATGCTCGCGAAGGAGGAGGCGGGCCGCGTGAGGGAGAGGACAATGTCCTCCCTCCGCCCCACCCGCGGTGGTGGACGCCCACGGCGACGGACGTCGCAAGACGATCTCCGGCCACCGTAGGCGCGGGCATGCGGGCGGCGAGTAAAGGGCAACTCGCAGCCCGACCATGGACCATGCCCGGGTCGACGGCGCGTTGTGTTCCACGCGCGCCTCAAAGAGCGTCAGCATAATGACGGGGCCCCCTCTCTAGAGGGCCAAAGCCTGCCGGGGTCGCGGGACTTATCTCATTACCGTGACCCCAGAACATAAAGGGCTACTGAAGGACACCGTGGATTTTAGTCAGTACAAGTCTGACAGTCCCTCCCGCCCTGCCCGGGGTGGGAGGACTCATTTGATGATTTACCACGATAAAAAAAGTATGTTGTGGTCAGACTGGAAGCATATATCTTGTTGTATTATGTCGTAGCCCGGTCGTTGAATTAGCCGCATCGAGTAATGCCTAGACATCGTGATAAACTTCGGCACTTCACGATGTGCCCAATAAATAGGCGAATCGACAACGAATTAACGTATTTTTTTCGCACAAGACTACACTTAAACAAGTAGGTAAGTACCGTCTATAGTGCCCTGTTTCAATATGGGCAACGCCTTTGGACAGCAGTGGGATATTATTATGGCTAAAAAGGAAGAAGAAGTTACTCAGATTTAGGTACGGTTTGCTTGGTTGATGACTTTTGGGGAGGGTATGTTTTATGATGACGGTGATGTGATCCGACCGACTTCAGCCAAGGCGCTTGCTTCAGCTCCGCTGTAGTAGTCGTTCGTGTGCTTACATGTGGCTTATGTCACCAATCTTCTTTGTGAATACGAATAGGGTATACTTATATCGTGTAATATCAATTGGCTGGATTGACGTAAATCTACTCTTTGCCCGATCTTTTCATTGGTAAATTGTTTGAGATTGGGAAATTTAATGAATCGTATTGTATTACGTTATACTCGTATTTAAACCCGCTACGTATCTGCGTATTTTTATAAGTACGTCATTCATCTAAAACAATCAGTTTTACTTTACCATTGTTCCTGAATAATTTTACTATGTTTTACGTAGTAGGAACAAACAGGAAAGTGTTTATGAATGAATAGTTATTACCGCCGGAACAATGTGGCATGGGGTAAAACCTTTTAACCCACCTGCATAACTAATGTGAAATGATTTCATCTGTTTACGTTATAACCTATATTTTATTTATTTTCCTTATGATCTCTTGGACAGCTCCGAGTTTGTCTGGCATATTAATCATCATCATTGCATATTTATTAACCCTTACTTGTTTTTTTTAATCGCGGTCAAATCGTCGAATGAGTCCTCCTACCCAGGGCGGATGGGAGGTACTGTCAGACTTGTACTGACTAAAATCCACGGTGATCCTTCAATATCCCTTTATGTTCCAGGGTCACGGTTACCCGATGAGACAGTCCCGCGACCACGAACCCTTACTTGTTAAGGTGGGGTGTTACTACAGTGCATTTTAAAGCCGCAACGGCACCGAAAGCCATTTAACAATGCCACGAAAGATTCGACCCCGCTTGAGGGGCAGCTTAGTTGCTTAAGCTTCTGGAGTACTTACTCCGAAATACGCAGGTTCTAGTCCCGCTCGTAGTCATTGATTCTTTCCGAAAAAATCTTTACCAGTCTGAGGCCTAAAAATAATAAGCCTAGAAACAAATAAACTCGATTCAGGGGACCTATACCAATTTGTGGTCCTAGACACACTGTATTAGAGTAGGTTAGGCAGGTCATCTTATCTTACATCAGCTCAGTCACAAAGTATCCAGATAATGTTCCGTTTAATTGGGGCCATTCATAATCCTCGCGATGAAGCAGTCGACTAGTGTCATGTCCTACTTCAAAGTGATGCAATTTTGAAACTGAATACTGATAAATTGCCTTGCAAGATGCGAAAGTACAACTACACATATATTCTTTTCTCAAATAAAACTACTAGAATTTTAGCCTGTTTTGTTCTGCCATATACTTAGAGGTACAATTATCGGCATGGATCTTGAGCGCTGACCTATACCTGCGCAGAAGTAATTTATTAGGTCCCTTTGGTAGATGAATTGAGGAACGGGGGCGGGGAAAGTGTAGTGATTGGCCCGCGTAGCGTGCCGTAGCGCATAGCGTCATAACCGCCACTCGGGATTCGTTGTTTTGTGCGTTTTATTTGTTTTATGTGCGTTTCATTTGTCGATAAGTGTACGATGCGCAAAGCGATCCCCACTCTTACGCCGAGCGCTCAAGAACCGTGCCGGTATTAGTACATAAATTGTTCAGCATTGTAATTGCGTATGGGCTAGACGGACCGAAGATGGCTGAGGTAAGACATACTGGATGCGGAAATCGGAGGACAGGGTGATTTGCCACAGCCTGGAAGAGGCCTATGTCCAGCTGTAGACTGCAATAGGCTGAGTTGATTGAATTTGTTCGATTAACTTAATACCATAAAACAGAAATACGACTTCCCGAATCGCTATCAAATATTAGGTATACGCGCCAGGTCTTGTAGTACTATTCTCTTAGGAGCGTTGACCCAGTGTCAAATTACAGTTTGGTATTAAATAATTGACAGCAAAGTGTCAGGACACTATCTCAAAGCTCTGTCTCGTCGACGAACAGTCTAGAAATTGATTTTAGAGAATAGCATATTATATTAACTTACAGCCGCTGCTCTTTCTGCGCTTTCAACATGAACTCTGTATAACTCCACGAGGCTCATATCCTCAGGATCGACTGCTTCCGCGCCACGGCGAGGCACCAGCTCCAGGCCGAGTTTTCTGAAAAGGAAGAAACATGGAAGTTTAGTTTTGGGATTCTTCATGACTATCACAGTTTTAGCAGCCTGTTTCTTTATCAAGAGCTTAAGTTTTGATTGACGATTACGGAAGTTACAGTAAAGCCTTATTTAGACTATGCAACCAAAATTGGGATTTTTAATGGACAATGAATTCAGTTATTCTAACAAATACCGTGATGTAGTCAAACTTGTATACAAGTTCTTGCAGCGTGTAAATGGGCCTTAAATGTGTTTCTTTATACAAGTTACAGCTTAACTAAAGGTCATTTGATTGATGATTTTTAGATTTGCCAAAAGACACCTCGTAATGTCCCCAAAATCGTGGGGAGCTTTTGTTTATACAAAACAGAATGTTACTTTAGCCGTTACTGTTACAGAAGAAACTGGACGTAGGTTTTCTTAGTCGTATTCTAAAGAGGCTAAAAATAATTCACGGAGATTCTTTTGTTTCTAACTTGGACAAATGCAGTTTTATGGTGAACAAAGACTTTAAGTGCTGGCCTACATATTTTTATTGTTGAAACTACGAAGTTCAAAAGCAGGTAAATTGTTTTGTTTGGGAAAATCAATACACGCTTTGGGTTTGTTTGAGTTGATTTTAACAATAGCTTAGGTGTTATTGACGCAAATATGTATTTATTGTTGTGGTAAATCGCCAAATAAGGCGATATGAAAAATATCTAGAAAACACCAAAACAAGACAGGCAGGGATATGCCATAGCGTTTCCCTGGTGTCATTAATTTTCAATACTACGTCATTCAAATTTTCCGATAGGGAAAAAAAGCTTAACTAGCAAGTTTCTTTTAAGGTTTTTGCCTTATTTATGGCTTATTTTACCACGATAAAAAAGTTTATTTTAAAACCAGGGACATTTTCCCTTGTTTTTATCATAATTATCATCTTTGAGGTTACATTTTTTTTCTGTTAAAAGGGATCTTGTCAAGTAAATCCAAAACAAAAACTAATGTTATTGACACCAATAAGGTATTCTCAGTATTCTAATTAATTGATGACACAGAAAAAACCGGTTAGTGAAACCGATTTCCTCTTATAAAATACCTGTCCGTGCGAATATTATGATTCACCGAAAAAAAGATTCTAAACCTCGCTGCCTTTAGTTTGTTAGTGTTACTCTTAATGTCAGAATGAGAAGGACCATTTAGGTACTTTTTTATTAGAAGGAGTTTTTTTTTTTCCTAAATTACGTACCTACTGGTTTTTGGTATGGGTTACTGCTGTTTTATAACTACACTGATGTCTATGTTCTATTTAAAGGGTGTTCGTGTATGTGAGTTTCAATGTTTGTAAACCAGGGTTGGCATGTTTAAAACAAGTTGTTTTAAAACACCTGTTATAAACAGTGTTTAAAACAGTTTGAAATTAAACAGTGTTTTTTATTACACGTTTTAACTACTTTTCATGGCGGATGAATGCCTGTAAAATGAAAATAAATTAATATTCAGGGGTCTTAATAGCTTGACATTAAATAATTTGAGTGTATGCCCCTGCTATGTCACATTTTTTAACTTTTATTGGCATTGTAATGAAATAATACTTCAAAACATTAGAAAAAAAACAGTAGATGTTTTTTTTTTCCATTGATATTTTTTTTTTAATATTTCATTACAAACAGCGAATTTGGAAAAGATCTAGTCTAGAAATGAAACATATAATTTATTTATAAGTTAAGACGTCGACCCATAGTCAAATTAATTTGAAAAAATTACTGAAACTAAAAAAAAAATAAAAAAAACACTTGCTTAAAACAATTTGAACAGTTTGTTTTGTAAAATTAAAAAAAGAACTGTTTTTTTTCCAACCCTGTTGTAAACGCACCCACGATACAGGAGAAATTCCTAGTGTGGGGGCAACGTCCTTTTTTTTAAAGTGCATTATATTTATATCTACTCATCGTTCTAGGTGTCTTAGGCCGGCCATACACTGACTGCTTGAATACTAACGACAGTATCGACTACTTCAAGCTGCGACTGCATAGCAAACTAGACTAGACGGCACGGGTAGCGCAGTGGCTGAGCGATTGGACTGCTGCGCTGCGTGTCGCGGGTTCGATACCCGCACGTAGCAAATATTTGTATGATCTACAAGTAGTTGTTTCGGGTCTGGGCGTTTGTGTATGTGAGTTTATAATATATGTTTGTAAACGCACTCACGACACAGGAGAAATTTCTAGTGTGGGGCAAAGTTTCAAAAATAAAACTACAGTCTTAGAGCGGTTATTTACTGACTGCTTGAAGCAGTCATTATCGACAGCGCAAGCAATCGAACTACTTCGGGCGCTTGGTGCACAGTTAAGCAGTTGCCAGGCAAACGCGAAATCGCTCGAGCAATGGAATTGAATTGAATTCAGGAGCAGTTGATACTGAATGCTGGAGTAATTAGCAAGAGCAGCGTTAAGCAGTTGCAATTTGGCTGCAGTTCGTGTACATTGATTGATCACTGGCTAACTGCTCAAGAAGGTAATCCGTGTATGGGCGACCTTAGGATGCAGGGGCAGTTATTGCTATACATAGTACGAATGTTAGGCAGATTATTTGGTTCAATCCTAATGCGACTGGGCTTTGTAAAGTTACCAGGCTGTGTTTAAATATTATGGGAACCGAATAAAAATATATTATGGAAACTTTATAACAATTTACAATTGTTTCGTTTACTGTCAATGTTGCCATACAAAACGTGTTCGAGTAAAGACATTGATCCAATTTAAACATCGAGCAGATTAACGGTAATCAAGATTTAAAAACCAATTTGCTGTAAACGGTTCTAATTCCATATGGTCGTGCAGTTAATTGAAGAAGCGGAGATTGCAAATAAATAAAAATTATATGTTTTAGAACAACTATTTTAAAAGCCAAATTAGATGAACGGGCAAACGGTCACGTAAGAGCCCGTCGCCGTTGTAGTCTGAGCTTTCAATCAACTCACGCGCATGTTGTTATTCAACTTCAAATGTGACGGGAATAAAATAAACTTTATTGGCAATCAGTAAGGTATAAATTCCATTATTTTTTCTTTGTAAGGCTGTATTTTATACATGCATTTTTATGAGTTTTCCTGTAAGCAAAATGTTTATATGGAATTTGCAATGCAAACATTTAATTGTTGTGAAATAATTGGGTGGGGTTTTTTAGTTCCACTGTCATGGCAGGTAAGCGGAAGTTCAGGTGTATAAATTACAACAAACTCAGAACAAAACATTTTTTTATAATGCAAGCTTCGTTTATGAAAATTCTGTTGAGGTGTCAAAATTGAACACGTATACAAGTTTTGTGTCCGTGCTATTAACCGGTGTAATAACTTACAACAATCTATGTTGAACCGACCAATTGGTCGGCTTTCAATTGTCAAAACAATTGTTAAAAAATGGCCACAGTTTGAGATTTAATCATTGTGGAGGTCAAAAGCTTACGTAAAATGCACCAGGTAGATGATACATTGAAAGTTATTTTCAAGCGAAGCCGGGACGTACCGCTAGTGTTCAATATAATTTTCCGAAAATATATTAAACTTAACGAACGAAATTGCTCGCTTTATGTTTTTTATCCACGTGTTTGGTAAGACCATACTTAGTTGCGTTGTTAAACTGTTGCATTGTTAATAAAGTATATTGATCAACTAAGTATTTATTTTAATATGATAACCTCTTTGACTTCAGACTGTGCTGGGTTTCCCAATCATCACATCAGTATAAGATTGATTTCAGCTTAGTCCCCGAGGAAAACAACAATAACGTTTCTATGAAAAGATGGCGCCTCGCACAAGGGAAGCCGCGGGCAAAAGCTAGTAATAATTATACTTACAATACATACCTTTCATCATAGTCATAGACCATGTCAAAGTTCTCCTAATCTTTATAGGATAGATATTTCATCATATTAATTAAATAATTGCGACATTATGACACATTGTTTTCGAAGTAATTGTTTTATGAAAACTATTGTTTTATGAATCGGTAATGCACTGACGAAAAATGTCAGTTAAAATTCCCTATAAATCAAGTGGCTTTTTTTTTTTTTTTTATCGTGGTAAAATCATCAAATGAGTCCTCCCACCCCGGGCAGGGCGGGAGGGACTGTCAGACTTGTACTGACTAAAATCCACGGTGTCCTTCAATAGCCCTTTATGTTCCGGGGTCACGGTAATGGTATAAGTCCCGCGACCCCGGCAGGCTTTGGCCCTCTAGAGAGGGGGCCCCGTCAAAATCAAGTGGCTTAGGGAAAACAATAATTGAGAGTAATAAAGTGAATCATGAAAGACGTCATAGATAGTTAAAACAAAGGGCTTTTATTATATTTTTGAGAAAATCAGTCGGATAGGATAAGTAACTGCACTGGCTGCAAATAAATAATTGTAGCCAAACTCACAAAAACTTTTAATTATTTTATATGTTCAATCCTATCGTACTATTACCAAAATCTCTGTTACTTTGAAAGCCAGAATTAGTGGCGAAAAACAGAAAAGCGCCGAAAGAATAAAGCTCGACGAAAGCCTGTAGATTGAATTTAACTAGATCTTGGATTCCTAATAAACTAATAAGAATATAAAAACGTGGGAAAATAGAGGAGAACGTGATCATCTGCGTATAGAAGGCATTTGACATCCTTAATCCAACCACACACTCCCTCAAATCTACCAAACAACTATCCATGGTTGAATAAAGAGTGTCCATGGAGTTTCTTGCCCGTTCTTCTCCATAGAGATCTACGCTTTGGAATGGGCATCTACAGTACTTTCACAGTTTTTATGTCTTGTGACTGGGACTGTAGCACCGTAACTATTTTTAAACTATTTTATTTTACTTTTGTCTTTTGACAATTCAAAAGTGCCTGTAACTGGCCTACTTGAAATAAACGATTTGATTTTGATTTTGATAAAGAACAGCCAAGAAGACGGCACACCCATAGGACCCATAGTGAGAATCTATAGAATAAATTGTCCTTCTCTGATCAGTTGATCGGATCTCTTCAAATCCTATTTGAATTCTAAACTGATAATATTACCTATGCAATATATACTCGTCAAAACAAAATAAGGGCCACTTTTTAAATTGCACTTTAAATAAGTATTGCTCTTATTCTGGGTACATAATTAATACTAAATATCTTGTTATGGTTTCTTTCAAGTATTAATATTGTTTCTACTGCATAATTGGAAATTCATCACTTTTTTTTAATTCGATATTTGAGATTACTTCGAATTTACGATATGGTGTTTTTTAATTTTCAAACGTCTAACGGAGTTTTCTTCGACTAATACAGCAAGCAGGCTATAATGATCTTTCAATCTCATAATGTCACGTATTCGGAGACATATGGACGCAAAAACAGCAACTTGGGGTGTCACCTTAATCCAGGGGGCCCGTAGCCAGAAGAGGTAGGTTTAATGGTGGAATATTCCCAACGAGTGGTTCAAAATGCTTGAAACTGGTCTTAAAAGACGGGTAATATCACCAGACTCCGTGATCAAGGAAGTAAGTAAGTAAGTAAAGCCCAAGAAGACCATTAAGTTTGTTTAACCGCACAAATAGAGCGAAATCTACTGCGCGGACCGTACAAACTCCATTCCCTCGAGCTACAGGCACCCCTATAAATGACTACACTATTCCGAATCGACTCCATAAAGACTAACAATACTCAAGAAGATGCTTGGTTCGTCTCCAGTTAACTGCAGCTGTATGGTGCAAATCGTGAAACATTTGCGAAGGAGAAAATTTATTGAACTGTTTTGACTGGACTTCATGGCTTTTTATTGATGACTGGTGGGTTATTTTTTTCAATAAAAACTGATTAATAAGAGAGTAGAGAAGATTTAAACAACAGGTTTCAGATCCTTGCACTCTTAAAACAGACTGTTCTGGCGAGTTCTGAGTTATGCTCGGGGGCGGTTATCTCTATCACGCAAAACTGAGCTCGCACTTCTTAACGAGGGTGCTGTAACTCCTCAAAATTGCGTAGAGAATGTGGTGCAACTCCACTTTATCCCATTCGCACAGCAAGGAATACCTGAATTCTTCTTGAAGCAGGATAATGCTCGAGCGAACACGACGCGACTAACAGTGCACACATTCCCTTACGCTCGAATTACGATGTTACAGTGGACACTCAGGATTTTTACCTGAGTTCTATTGAGCATTTAAGAGATAAGTAAAAGAAGAGTGAAAAAGAAAGTAAAATTCCCATCCACACGCAGCTGGATCTCATAAATTGTCTGAAAACTTGCTGGTAGAGTATCCCAAAAGAAAATGTTCGGTATTTAATCCAGACTATTCCACCTCCCATAAAATGAGCAGAACAGAGAGAACAGAGTTAAAAGAGAAGCTTAAAAGAACACTTTGGAACATTAAAGACGTTATTTTTTCGATTTTTTATGTTTTATGTAACTTGATACATTCCTGCAATTCCTCACTTTTCATTCAATTTGGTTTATTTTAACGATTTATTGGAATACATATTTAATTTTCGTGTATTTCCATCTAAAACCATTAATATTAATCAGATTCAGTCATTGTAACTAGTAATATTTAAACATTATTTAATAAATCGATAAAAACCAGGTGGCCCTTATTTTGTTTTGAGTAGTATACATTGGTTTTCCATAAAGGACTTTGTATATTATAAAAACTATTTTAAGTATGTATTGTGACAAGAATAACATGGTATGAATATTTATTAATTTGTATAAGTTGTTTAAGCATCTATGATTTATAACCAATTTTGGATGACATTAAAATACTATCTACAAATAAAAGTAGTTAGATATCCATTTTATGTGCGGCGGAAATGTGTGATAATGAATTTTCCTAACCATATTTGGACCTGCGAGATTTTCAAATTGAATATCTCAATTACTTTCTGAACCTATTGCAATAAAGATAAAATATCCTCCAAGAATTAACTTAACTATAAAACACATTTCTGGTTTGTTTTATACTTCAGCACTTTCATTTTTATGAGACAAGCAAAAAATGTCCTTGTTACGCCTATCCCAAAGCTCCAAGCAATATGCAAAAATGTTGAGAAATTCCCAGACTAACAAAGGTATGGCATAGCATGGCCACGTGGTTATCTCGGATGCCTTCGATGCGCGCGAAATAACCGGCTTGCTTGTATTTGCAAACGCTCTCCCACACCAGAGACATTCCAGGACATTTCAATTTGTTTAAGTCCAATATATGCAAGATTGTAATTCTGATACCCTGTATCGATAAAGCCTAGCCATGTGGGCAACTATATCGGGCCTTACAAAATGAAAATAAGCCCCTCCATCCATACATATCGTTTTATTATTCACCATTTGAAGGTCCTCTGCATAATACATGAAACAGTTTAAGCACTTTTTATTTCTGGAAGAGACGCTTAAGCAGTAAGTAATAAAGTTGAAAGTTCAGCGAAATTCAACTCATGATCGTGAAGCTAGGATATTAAAAGTAACGAATAAGTTTGACCTACAACAAAAAAAAAATGACTGAACATTTTTAAGTGGTAACATTGTTAATAATAACAAATAAATGAATGAAGTGTTCTTATTGGTTGATGATTGCCTAAATAAATCCATGGTATGGGACCGTTCAATGTGCAACACAGAAAGGTCACCAAACCAGTTATTCAAGCGACACTGGCTGATGTCTGGAGGTGGTTACCGCACGCCACCCAATGCGCAAGCGACTAAGAACTCGAAAAATTTAATATCGATCCTTTCAAGATACTTTTCCTAGGAATTCGGCCAGTTACCACAAAATTTATTAGTTTTTTTTTTAATTTCAAGGCTACGCACTTTATATTCGGTTGCTGCACCTAACTGTATTTTCACATTATTGCATGGTCAGGATTCGTGTATTTGTTAAGGTTTTTCTTCGAATTTAACGTTTGTGCTACTTCCAAGGAACTGTTGAATTCTTTTTACATAACTGGTATTTTGAACGAAGCATTGAACGATGCAGACAAGGTATGTTAGTTATTCCGGGCGGATGAGAATGGACGCGCCTTTAAAGTGAGCTTGGTGACGAATTTGCACGTGGTCGATAAATCAACCTTAGTTTTACTTAATAGGCAGTCATTATACATAGACGCTAAGGAAGACATTGTATCGACTAGGTGCTAATAAATCTTATCCATATTACGAAAGAAGCTTCCTATACATTTAAGCTCAAGACAAATAATAACATCACCAAAATATAGCCAGTCATTTTCCATCAATTCGGCTTAATTGAAGGTACACACGACTACACATCAAGCTATACAAAACCAGTGGAAGCTGATCGTTCACTGTGCGAAACGATCTAGTAAAGCGAGGCCATGATTAACTGGTTTAACATAGCTTGATGTGTAGCCGTGTGTACCAGACGAGTACCAGCTACGCATAGAAAGATACTTAGTGTGAATATTCTTCACTCATGGTCAACGACCAATTGACATAGCATAGCCACCTACTTAAATATTCGAAGTTGAATGACCTGTCTAATCGACGGTTGATATAAGACCATGAAATTGTCTACACATGATGACGTCGACAATATTTCCAATATCTCAGGATATGACGTCATACAAAAATATTTGAATAGGATCTGTCTACGTACTGTATTTACATAAAAAGGTTAAGTTAGTAAGATGTTGGAGCCAAAGTAATTTTCGAAACTACTCATTTTGTAAAAAATCTTTTAAGAATTATTTAGAATGAACTTTTAGTTTAGAACTGTTTTTTTTTTATCTTGTAGACATGGGAAAATTGTTATCCGTTCCGATGGGATCATTTTGAACCCTAAGTACTTACACAAAGTTGTAGACAAAAGCTTGTCAATTCCGAATGAACAGGTATACATTTTATTTGTACAGGGAAAATCTTCAGAACTAATGATTTCGATTCCGAAAATTCTTTCACTATGGGAAAGCAAAATTATCCTTGACTTTTGTAGGTCATATTTAATACGATCCCGTGGAATAACTACGAACCTGCACGCTAACTAAATCGCAAAAAGCAAAACCTTGTGCAAAAAGCTGTTGTTACCTATATTATAAGTTGTCAATCTGTAACGGTAAGCAGAGGCATATCATCATCAGCCTATAATTTTCCCCTGCTCGGACACAGGTGTGTGGATTAATATGTGTGGAGTAATCCACCACTCGGATTTCCCAGTGCGAGTTGGGTATCTAACGGTAACTTTATTAAAATTCCCATATGGTTTTATGAATTCATAAATTATCTACCAAATACGGTGCTACTACAACACTAGATCATCGTATACCTACAAACGGCGATTCCTACGTCATGAATCCTATTTGTGTTCGTTATTTCTATGTATTGGATATAAATAGGTGATTTACGTTATAAATTCATGTCCAGCATGATTTGCTATGACATACGAGTAGTTTATGTTAATAAATTCAACGTCGTCATTACAACTAAGTTAGTCGATTAAAGTAGTTAAAGGACATGAATACTGTGAGATGGATTATCTGCGGTAAGGCACGTGTTCATTAGGCAAGTCTTGTATACAAATATGACGTCGAATTGGTATACAAGTTGCTTGAGTTAAAAAACACAATTTACAGTTCAAATTACCTACTTGCTTGTTTGCAGGTGTGTTAAGTTGCATACAATTTGCAACTGGTGTAATTGATGTAGGTAAGACCGCTGCCAGGCTCAAATGGGATTGAGCGGGCCACGATATCCGCATGCACAAAAGTCGCTGAGCAAAAATATGCACTCAATGGGTGCCTGAGAATGGACGACGCCGCCGCCGAGGCCGGCCCAAAAAGAGGTGGCGAGACGATCTGGATGCGTACCTCGATGGCTGGTCCGAAGTGGCACTAGAAAAGAGCACTTGGAAGGATATGGGGGAGGCCTTTGCCCAGCAGTGGGACATAAATGGCTAGTAAAAAAGAAAATGTATGCAAATAACTTTTATAAAACGCGGCCTTAGTGTATTTGTACAGACGCCAGCAAGTCAACCTACCCAAATCTGTCTAATTTCTTTAGTGGATTTTCAACTTTATCATAATAGTGGAAGGTTAATATTCGATTGATAAAATTTATACAGATTTGAGTAGATTGACCTGCTGGCGTCTGTACCTGAATCTTGCAATTTGCATGACATGCAAGATTTTATTCGTTTGTGCTTTGCATTTCAAGGATATGGATATACGCTAAGGAAACTTCTTCTACAACATATACTTTATACAGGAGTGGCACTGAAGCAAAAAGGGCAATTGAAGGAACAACTTGGGTTTTAGTCAGTAAAAGTCTTGACACTTTCATCTACTCCACCACATTTCCCAGGATGCCAAAAAATAAAATTCACCGAATACTGAGTCTAGGTCTCTTCTAAATCTCTCCACGTCAAGGAAACTATTAGATATAACCCCTTTTTCTGCGGTTTGACTTGTCCGTTAAAGGATGATGCAACACAGCTCTGGGGCCTTACCACGAGCTCTTAACGCGATCCAGTTTAGGCTGTGGAAAAGAGACAGAGCTATACAAGTCATCCAGCGCCATCTCTTCCCCACAGCCTAAACTGGATCGCATTAACAGTTCATGGTAGGCCACCTGATATTGCTTGAGGGTCCTTACATGAGCTCTCGTGGACACACGAGGAAAATGAATATCACACAAAATTAGCAGGATGGTATGCACAGATTTAAGATTATATTATTACCTGGTATATTCAAAATGTACCTACATGCATATAATATTTTATATAACAACAACATGTTAGAACCAATTGCGCACGAATTAAAAATAAAATTGACAATGCTGCTATTGTTTTATTAATTGTAAGGACCTGATAATATTTGTGTTGTTTTTTCCTGCCCCCTATTAAATTGGAATCGGGGCAGCTTGTCTTCTTTACCTATATTACTCTAAGTACCTACTGGCCGCCGTGGTTTCACCCCTATAATACTGCTGGCTCTTATTGGTCGTGATGTTTTATAGCCTATAACGTTCCTCGATAAATGGATAATGCAACACAAAACGCAACAATATTTTTTCAATTTGAATCAGACGTCCCTGAGATGAGCCCGTTCAACCAAATAAAAAAACTTTCCAGCTTAATAATATTAGTATAGATTACTTGTAATTTCTAGCCAAATGATCGTTTACAGTCCATCAAATTAGTTATAAGAATAGACAGACATATTTATGTAAATTAAAATAAAACATGTTAAAGGAATTTCTTTATACGACCATTAGCACCTTCCTAAATAGGAATTCCTAAGCACATACTAAAAAAATCAGTGTCTCTCGAACCCAGCCGAAAATAAACGATAAATGAAGCTAGATTTCATCGTGACAGACCAAACAGGTAAATCAAGTTTTGCACAACTCCGGCGCATCGAACTTCATCACGTTACGACGTTTCATTAGACGATTATTTCGTAATCCTTTCTATTAAATGCTGTCTAGATCGTCGCGGATTTTAAAGATCGTCCGATTTGCTGAAACTAGACACAAAGGTCGAAATCCTAACTAATTTATAAATCTGTAAGTTTGATTTGTACCATTGTTTAGATTTAAAACGGGATATTTCTAAAAACTTATATTGATTTGTACCTTTTCACGCCGAAACCACTGAACCGATCATCCTGAAATTTTGCAAATACGTTGTCCAGAAATGGATATAATGTACCTCCCAAAAAAGTACTGTACAATAAACTATTCGAAGAATACCATTTAAAAAGTAGGAACGACAGAAAGTTAAGTTTCTCTAGCGAACAACTTCAATTGTCATTAGTGAAATGGCACAATGAAAAATAATAAAGGTTCGAAAAGAATTAGAAAAAACAACTAATTAGATGCTCGTTTAGCCAAATCATCATTCAATTACGATATAATAGAGAGAAACCCCAATTTAGAAAAATGCCTGACGATATACTAATGTTTTTAAGACAAGATTTCCTACCAGGTAGGGTGATTGCGCCGGTTAGCGACCAGTTAGCTGGGTTGCCCACTTCAGATGAGGAAATAAAAATGTTGTTTACACGCAAAATAGTATATGTTAATGTGAATTTGTCCCAAATATAATGTAGTTTGGATACAAAAACATAAAATGAAATACATTCATACAAAAATATTTATAAAATGCTGAAAAAGTGAAAATATAGCGAAAACGTCGGTTTACGACCATTTTTATCAGTTTGTGACCACCAGTGAGCTGGTTTGCGACCGCTATTATAATATGAAAAGTATACCAATAACAATTATAATCGCTTTAAAAATAGTTTAATTTTTGCTTTTTAATAAAAACAAAAATGGTAATCATTTGGTGTAATGTTTTCTTATAATTAAAAAATAACAATCTTACATTTTGTAGAGACTTAGTCATAGTTGTAATAAAATCAACAATCATCGGTCAAACAGTATCTTAATATGTAGTAGTGTAGTATCCTTGGGATCTGATACAGTCTACATGTTTCTCTTATTCCCCTTCCCTTGTTTTCGGATATCATCGAGAGATTTTTTCAGTGCTTCTTCTGTGTACTGGACAGTCTTTTTCTTATTTTTGTTGACTCCAAATTATTTGGAAGCTCCATCTAAATAAAAAAATATAAATGTAGTTTGCTTTTTATGACTAAATTTTGTTTTAAACTGAAAAATAGTAGGTATTTCTGTTAGCGGCCATTATTTCTCTCATACTAAATTATGGTGGCCGGAAACCAATGTCTTTATTTCGCTTACTTTGGTTTACGACCACCTGTTTTGTAGGTAAATTAAACAAACTTCTTACAAAGAAACTGGTGGTCGCTTACTAAGGAACTACAAAGAAAAACTTTTACAATACTAAATTCAAAATTGTAACAGTCCTGTATGAAGCATTAGGATCAAATTAATCAAAACAAAATAATGCTGATTTCGTCGGTTTGCGACCATGTGGTCGCTATCCCGGGCACGCCGCAATCGCGGCGGTAAGACCCCTCTTTGAGGAGTGGCTGGATAGGAGTCACGGCGTCCTGACCTACCGCATGACGCAGGTCCTCACCGGACACGGAAGTTTCGGGAGGTACCTGTGTCTAAGGAGAAAGGAGGAAACGCCTGGGTGTCACCACTGCGAAGATCGCCCGGAGGACACAGTAGAGCATACGGTGCAAGACTGCCCAGCTTGGGCAGAGCACCGACGTGTCCTCACGGCGGCGATAGGCGGAGACCTCTCGCGCCCGGCATTGGTTGCGGCCATGCTGCGGGGCGAGACGGAGTGGGAAGCGGTCGCCTCCTTCTGCGAAGCAGTAATGCTCGCGAAGGAGGAGGCGGGCCGCGCGAGAGAGAGGGCAATGTCCTCCCTCCGCCCCACCCGCGGTGGTTGGCGCCCACGGCGTCGGACGTCGCAAGACGATCTCCGGCCACCGTAGGCGCGGGCATGCGGGCGGCGAGTAAAGGGCAACTCGCAGCCCGACCATGGACCATGCCCGGGTCGACGGCGCGTTGTGTTCCACGCGCGCCTCAAAGAGCGTCAGCGTAATGACGGGGCCCCCTCTGTAGAGGGCCAAAGCCTGCCGGGGTCGCGGGACTTATACCATTACCGTGACCCCGGAACGTAAAGGGCTATTGAAGGACACCGTGGATTTTAGTCAGTACAAGTCTGACAGTCCCTCCCGCCCTGCCCGGGGTGGGAGGACTCATTTGATGATTTTACCACGATAAAAAAAAAAAAAAAAAAAAAAAAAAAAAAATGTGGTCGCTATCTAACGTTTTTGATAAATAAGCATTTCGGTTACCGACCACTTGATTTTATCTTAATAATAAGTTTAAAAAAAGCAAAATACAGCTTAATTATAATCCATACTTATCGATTGTACAATTTAACATGTAACTGGTGTGTAAAACATGAAATAAAGTAATAAAACTTACCTTTGAGTGCCGCGCGCCGTGTTAGTTTTTTTTTCAATTCGCGGTACGTCCACTCACCACGGAATCAAGACGCGCATTTATCAATATTTTTTTGGCTCTGGGTTAACCCATTTATTTCAAACTTTGCAAATTCTTATTTCATAATTATGTATAAAGCACGTTAGATTTATTTTTTATGTATGTTATCTCTACAAATACAATTTTCTTGATTTAAAGTAACTTAGTCCGTCAAATGGTCGCCTACTGAAGGTGGTCGCGAAACCGGCGAAACGACCCTATAAGAATCTAACTGTCTGCATTATTTTAAAAACTTTAAATAAAAAATGTTACCGACTTCAAAAACGACCACGAAAAAGGGTAAAATAAGCTACCAAATAACTTTTCTTTCGGAAGTCGGTGGCTTTGCTTTTTTATTTCATTAAGTTTTTTGCCGTCGGTTTTGAAGTCGGTTACATTTTTTTTTAAGTTTTTTATTCTACCCTTTTTAGTTTAATTCAATCCAAATTCATGTTAACATGTATACTGCATCGAACAATAACCCTTATGGGTGCAAAGATCTCATCAATTTAAATTAATTAAGTCCAAATATGTATTAAGGTAGCTGCTGTAAACCGTTGAGGCGTTTTCTCGACTGTCTCTCGGCTCCATCATCAGATCAACTCCAGACCCTTATTAAATTGTAGTGCTTTAAAATTCTTAATGAAAAAACTTACAAACGCACTAGTCGCCCCTACGATTTTTGAAAGTTCCCCTCGATTTCTCTGGTCTTCCATCATCAAACCTTGATTTTCTTATAATGGGACCATCTCTGAAATATATCCTTTCCAACAAAAAAGAATCATCAAAATCGGTTCATAAACGACGAAGTTAAGCGCGAACAAACATAAAAAAAGAAAAAAATCATAAATACGGTCGAATTGAGTAACCTCCTTTTTTAGAAGTCGGTTAATTAAAAAGGTAAAACTATGTATAATTTAAAAAATAGGTATTAATAAAATTTAAAAACATATAGAAGCTACGTATAAGCTTTTGTAAGCTCCACTACTGCAGATTGACTTGAAGAGCAAGTATATTCTGAACGCCGGTAAAATACCACGTGCAACGGGGTCACTATAATTATTATGACAAGTAGTACCTAATAAGCTATTATAAAGATATCGGATTAATACAGATTTTAGCTATGCCAAATGATAATTATCTAGAAAATTAAAAATTCTATAGAAGTAGCATAACTGAGAGAACGTAAAAAACAAAATCGCACCCCTAATGGAAAAAGTTGCATTTTCCTCATGCTCGGACACCACTCAACATAATAAATGAATTTTAATGAACTTCAGAAAAAAATCTGAAGCCCAAAAAGATAAATCACTGACATACGTTCAAAGGAATGAGAAGCGAAAAATTATCGCAAGTTACACCACAGTCAGCAAAAACTAGTCTGCTAACTTGAAAATTATGAGACGATAAAACGTTTAGAAAAGTCCGGTGTAGAAATAAAAATAATGAACGCACCGAGCTTGCTGATAAGCTGTTCAAGTACTCGCAAGTTACGTAATCGTGTGCTTAAAGTACTAAATATGGGCAATCGGGTAAAACCACATCTCAGCTGTATCTAACTTTTTATACTCGCTGAGGAACAGGTAAGTCGCATGCTTGTCCAATGAGGCTACAGCGGCCGCCAGCGCTTTGCAGCCAGACCCGTCATTACTGAGATATATATAATTGACTGTTTATTGACTGATACTAATGTACTGATTGCATGATCTTTTAAGTTTGCTGCGGTAATATAATATATTAAGCAAAATTTGAATAGCCATATTATTTTATACAGGTAAAACTCCTACCCTATTATACCCTATATCATCCCTTATCTGATTACAGTCAAGATCAGCCCTAAAAAAACAAGTGCAGCTTTTGCTCGTTTAAATGACCTAATATCTTATAGCACAAACAAAATAATGCAACTTTTAACTAAATTACTATGGCCCGAAAATGTGTTAATTAACAGCCGCGAGCGGTCCTCACTCGTCGAAACCAGTCATCAAAATCTCGCCAAAAAAATCGACATGAAGATCAAAGTATGGCTCACAGTGCAACCTCACACTGGAGTCAAAACCCTCTCGACTCACAACTCGTTCAGTACCCGTGGCTAGTGGCTACTGTGCATTTAGAGAAAGACGGCAAATGTACGAGGCCTACGAACTTGATCAAGGGAAGAGAGAGACAGCTATAGATGCGCGTGAGCAACATAGACGTTCAACATCGGTAGAAAATCCCGCGCGAGTCACCGTGCGCGAGGCCGATCGAATCGGACGCTCGGTCGTTCAGTTTAGTTTCCGACATACGAGCAGCTGGTGCGTTGTGCTCCGGCCCCCCAGTTGCAACTCGCTTTACTCCGCTTATTATATTGTATGACATCTCCCTTGTAATACAATGACGTAAAACCATTGTAGTAAAGTATTTTAGACGTATAAGTGAGACTGTGAATAGTGTTGTGTTTAAAAGAACGAGCGACTTGCGATCATAAAATTTTTAAGAACAGTGGCTGGAAAGTAACAGTTAGGTTTAAAAGGTAAGTGAGTTGTGTCACAAAAGCTTACTGGAATGGATTGAGTCGAGCTTAACTCATATCGACGACGCGAGGAATGTTGTTTGACAGCATACATGTGCGGGAACAAAAGCCTTGTGCATAGTCATCACATTTCTTTTTTATTCCGCCCGCTGTCTTGCGAGGTAGGAATGGCGGGTTAGTAATGAACGAACGATTAATGGGTTCATATAAAAGTAAATGATGTTATGAATTAAAGACGCCTCGATGTGCCAGTGTAGAGTATCTCATGGTCACAGGTAGCGGCTGTGTCCCCGTTTACCTGAGCGACGACTGAGGGGGAAAGGGACGCCGCACTATTTACCGGGAACTCCATTTGAATAGAATGGACAAAGCAAGTTCATCTAAAGGAATGAACGTGTTTAAATATCACCTTGTTTAGTTAAATAATTACCACGTTGTGATTCATAAGATTGAAGTTAGGATGTGTTTTGAAGTAACAAACCGTGAGGTATTATTTACTAGATTCTCAATAAGAAACTGTGCCACACTTGTGCCTAAACACGCGAAATTCACGGTCCACGAAGCTTCATTGAAGATGAGCCGACCAAGGACACAGTGAATAAAGAAATAAAAACAATTAAACCAGTGCCCGCTTAACTTCGTTACAACCCGGACATGTTCGCGTACAAAACAAAATAACAATCACATTGTCAGTGACTGTAGAAAATAATTTCCTACTGTGCGAGTGACCGCGTACTAATAATAACTTACAGAGCTAGGTGGATATATTAACTGGACGCAATTTAGACGACATAATTAATAACAATTTGGCAAATTAGGAGCACTTAATACATTTTAACAGGAATTTCCGAAGTAATGACGTTAATATAATCACGCAGTAGTGTCATTATCTAAAGCGTTAAAGGTCAATACATCAAGTAGTTTAAATGTTATTTCATAACATTTACCGTACGGCACATTTGAATTTCAAATAACGCGTGAAAGAGTGTAGGAAATTATCGGGTTCTCAATAGTTACCGTGTGAGAGTTTCTTTGGTACCATGCCACAAAAGGGGGCATCTTTAACCGGTCTCACATATTATTCTTGTCACGGCGTGCGGCCACGGCACCTGCATCCATGATGACGGCGAAGCGCCTGGCGATAACCTCTAAAACACGCCTTGAACTTGCAAACTTGTTTAAGTATTCGTGTTTCTCATATAAAATATTAGTTACACTAATTGGCAGTAAAGTCACGGTTATTCATGTCTTTCTTTGACTCCAGAGCTTTTTTACATATTCTAATATTCCCAAGAATCCATGGAATGGAATTTGAGTAAATTATACCAACCAGGATTCTTATGCTGGACAATGAAAGAGACGGCAAAGAAATGCAGAAAAATACTAAGCACGTTCAACGTAAGAAAGTCTATTAGATCCCTCATTGCGTACGCAGCACACGCGCTATCAATTAGCCCGTATAAGTTTTACAAAGCGATGTTTTGTTTACAAAGCCATACAGAATTTAAAAGCATATCTTTAACCTCAGAACGATAAATTATTTTTATCTGCTGAAAGATATCCATTCTTTGCATTTGCAATACTGCCCATAAATAATATGAAGAATTTTATCAGAGCGTGTAGTTTAAAGGTCTATGAAACATAAGCCGGACCGCATTAACGCAACCGCAGGTCCACATTGGAAGCGCATTTCCGTATGAATGGACACAAAACATGACATGACGAAAGGCAGCCATAGTCAGTCACCGCGGATGTTATGACCCAACTGGCTTATCTGGTCACCGCCTATAATTTGAACGATTTCTTCTACGTTTATAAGTACCACGTGTTTTCATATTGTTTTTCTACAATGTAAACAATGCGGGAAGGAATGCCACTAACAATCAACGCAGTCAATGAGAGTTAATTATATCAGACACGAGACGACAGCACCGACCGAACTGAATCAGTATGTTGCTTCGCCGCGAGGCTGAGACGTAAATTACGACAGAAGCGACAAACTGGGCCGTTCACTTGCACTGCAAATCTCAGCGTTACCTAATTTCGGACCAATCGTTCCACGTCATTAGCCACGCTTTCTGATGAAATGCTTATTGTCCGACTGAGCTATCTATCGATACGAGAGGTTTGAGATTCTTTCCCACGAAAGTCGGTATTGTATTAAGTTTGAACGTGTGCTGTGCAGGTTGAAGCGGCACACATTTACCGCAATTAGTGTCCATTCAGTTGAGAGCCGACGCGTGCCGTTTAGGGTCAAATAAGTACTGAAGCTGCATGTAGCTCATTAGCACAAGTTTGGGAGTGAAATCTGACTTTTAAATGCATGGACAAGAATTCTCATACGCTTAACAGCGCTTTATTATTAAGATTTAAAAGAGGAACCTATACACGCCAAAGTAATTTATAACAAAAGATAATAAAATCGAGTTAGCAACACGAAGTGCCGCCTGTGACGGTGATAAATGGTCTGCGGTAACAAACGAGTGGAACAAGGATATGCAGTTAAGAGCGGCACAAAGGTTCAGGGACAGAGCCCACCCGCCACTGCCTGTTCGCCTGTGCATGTCATAAACAGCGGAATGTACGCCTCACCTCTCCCCCTCCGGTGCCCATTATCAGTCACGGCGTTAGCAAACAGCGGGTTCCTTAAAATATTTATCATTCAGGGAATATGTCGACGCACCGATATCTCATGGAATACACAATTGACATGAGCAAATATTTGTGATTACTTTGATGGTAAATACTGGTGCCTACATGCGAGAAACTTGGTTCGCAAAACTTGTTACGAATATGTTGCAGGCAAACAATTAGCTTGGTACGTAATTCAGTTATCAAATATTAATAACTAGAACGAACTTTCTTCTGAAACGAATCGATCGTCGAGATCGCGACATGCACAGCCGGCAAAGATTGTCGCTGCTCAAACTGGTTTCCGCGTAAAATTCGCGTTGCCAAGCGATGCATCAGCCAGGGTCGGTTGAGGTAAAGCAGCGGGGGGGCACAGGGGAGGAGGGAGGTTAAAAACGCAGGAGGCGCACGAACAGCGGCCGGTCGACGACCCGCCACATGCCCTGCGCCGGCGCACCATTCGCCTTCACCGCACTCCATCCTAACACGATTACGATTATGTTTAGCAAAATAGTTAAAAATGAGTTTCATGCCACATATCTATCATGATGCAGAATTTATAGTATGAGTTGCATGCATTGAAAATGACATAGACGTTAATGTTATGATGACTATCACATGAATGTAGTAAATTCTATCAATAACAGTTATGATACACGTATGTCTCCGAGCTGATTTCGTAACCAATGATCAATTAATATTGCCCCCTGTGAGCGACCTAAATAGCACATGCTAGATGCGACACGGCGTAGGAACGAGATCAAGAAGTCGCCAAGGTTAGATCCATTTATCATAAGTTGTCTACTAGACAGTACGTATTCATTCATTTATACATATCCTACAGCGATAGACCAGAATGAACACAAGCATAGTTAGTTAAGAATAAAAGTCAATAAGACGACTTCACATTATTGACACGTGGTGTTAGCGGAAAGAAAAAATATTATTTTATAAAAAACCGCTGGACCCGACTGGACAAGGCGTGGGCGAGAGGTAGCTACATCGTTGAAATATGTCTGAGGTCATTGATTGAGAAGACCAGCCCTAGTAAATGGATTCGTGTTCTCTTCACATAACTGTTTATCGAATTGGGATAAACTTATAAAGCAAATATTTATACGAAAATGAAGACATGAGAACGACGAATCGACACAGCTGTTACGCACATTGGTGGAATCAAAACACTAATAAAGTTTACCGTTTAAGTTCTAATTTCGTATGGATGGCGTATGGCACTTGTCACGAAGTTAGTTAAGACGCGTCGATGTATTTATAGTGGTCTTTTGTGACTGGTGTTCTAATGTAGACAAAGGGTTGTTTTAGACGTCTGCCGTTTGTTTTGGTTGTAAAGTAAAACATTCATTGGCAATTCATATAGAAATGTTTGATGGTTAACAGAATACAAAATCACTATAAGTCTGCAAGTGCAATGCTTTTGACTGCATAATGTTTTGCCTTATTAAAAGTTCAATGCTTTGGAACTTTAATTTAATTGTTTTATTTTTTGTTTCAGACAACGAAGTAATTTAACACATTAAAGATGGCAGTATTTGGTTTGGTGTCATCAGTAGCGGGCTTCGTGAAGGTCCGCTACCTCATCGACAAAGCTGTAATAGACAACATGGTGTTCAGAATGCACTATCGCATCACATCAGCCATATTGTTCCTGTGCTGTATACTTGTCACCGCTAATAATCTAATTGGTAAGTTCAAAATAAATATTGATTTTGCATAGGGCCTAAAATAGCACCCTGTGATACTCCTAGCATTTTTACGGCATTTAGTTGTGCATCCGATCCTTATTCTATCTTCGGGGAATGTATGAAATGAACTAGGTATACCTCCTACAAATAAAATATCTGTAGGGTAATAAAAAATAGTAGGTACGCCAATGTTAGAAAATAGCTTGTATCAGCTAGTGATTTGCTCACGGAAGTCGTAAACGGGATATGGGTCATTGTCGCATTGCTAGACAGGCAGACGATGGGACAGCAACCTGTTACAACTGTTTTATACGTATTGTCTTTAAATTCTATAATTTATTATGCGGAATAGTGCCGAGGAATATATTCTACTACAAAGAGAAATGACCATGAATATAAATAGCGATATTTGAATGCCACAAGGTATTTGGTAGTCATATCAATGCAATGTGATAAATAGTTTTGAATGCGTGTGAAAGCAAACATGGGAATATTCCATTTGTTTATACAGTTAAATACGGATGCGAATATTAAAGTTAAATTCAAAAGACAATCAATTTAACATCACAAAGACACAATCCCAGGAAATGAACAGTAAAACAAATTAATAAGATAAACTTAGCCTCTTCCGAACGTTTTTCCTCGTTTTAATATAGTAATCTATTGAATTCAAGGGAAGACTGTTCCCATGAAAACAAGTGACAAGACTAAGTCAGCAGAACGTAACCTGACTAATATTATTCCCCTATTCACGCTCAGTGGAGAATCAACCTGTTTCTTAATAAGGTGTATTGTAATTAAGTTTAATACGGATATTTAAATTAATTTTTACCTTATTATTTGAAGTAGACGTCTATTTATGTATTGTTATTATAATTAATTTTATTGACATTAGGTACTTACAAAAACCACATACTCATTTGACAATTTATTTTACGTGTTCCTTTTTAACGTGGAGTAGAATAAGGTAATATTTCTTTGAAGTAAGTTAGTCAGTATTTTATTTTTAAATTGACTACTGTGAGAGGACTGCTACTTTACATAAATTGACTGGGATTACTAAGAAAAATGTATCAGTTGTTTTATTATTCATGGTCTAAAGAGGTCTAATGAGAAAGGCCAAAGAAAATATGGATGGATTGTCTAAGGAATGATGTGAAAGAAAAAGGAATAAATGATACTGTGACGTCTGATAGGGGAGAATGGAAGAAGAAATAGTGTTGCGCCGACCGACCCCAAGTAGAATGGGATAAGAGCAGGAAGAAGAAGAAAGGGGTCTAATGAGGTAATCGAGTTTCCAGAGCGATGGACAGGCAACCTCTCATTACTGACGTATCATTGCAATTTCTGAACCACAATCATTTCACCCGAGCATGAGAACGTACAAAGCAACAATAAATTGAATTAATTGTGTAATAAACTACAAAATTATCTTGAGCATTATAACCAGCGAGAAAGCAAAACGAGAAATTGTAACATTCAAGTGAAAGCTTATTAAAACAGACCCCCTAATTGCTAAACGTTTGTGTTTTTAAAATGATGCAAAGTCTGACCTAGACACTAACCTAAAGACCGAATAACACAAAGAGTCTAACCAGAAATAACAGTCCGTCTCGTCTGATCTCGTAACTACCGTAAAAGTGTGAATCATTTTCAGGTCATTGTTCAGAACAGGAACACCGTGTGTGTAACAGTTACCTAAATTGAGACGTCATGAGTTCATGACAAATTTATTGTACAAACATACAACAAGAGTCGTATACGTACGTGATAAGATTCAATTCACTGGAGCGAAACGGGTCAGTGAACCTACAAAGCATACAAGATTATGTATTAGGAAACAAGTGTATTTGATTGAACCGATTGTGGAAAGTTTGTGCATATACCTACATATTTGCGTAGGCGGGCGAGACATCGAGCGCACCGGCTGCATCAGTGTCAACATTCCTCTAACTCACAGTTTTATAAAGATTTTTTGAGGAAAGATTGAGCTACGTGCAGGATTCGAACCTGCGTCCTTCCGGGTCGGTATTCTAGAACGCCTTGCTTAAAGTGGCTGTTTAATCATCAATTGCATCTTCTAGTTTTGAATCATAGAAACAGAAGTTTGTGTTATCTATACCTAGTTACCTACATACTCTGAATCCCGATTAATGATGAAACGTACGCCCACTCTTTCATTGTCCCACTTTAACTTTGGCGCTTTTATTCCTTTTACGTGTTTTATTAATTTCATTGTATAGCCTCACGAAACAATTAATATTTTATACAAGTGCACTTGAAATTAGAAACTCTAAACTGATAAAAAACCTACACGATCTAATTGTGTCGACTGATCACCTAAACATAGAAAAGTAAAGGTCATGGAAATCTTTTTACGGTCGACTGATGCTGTACACTATTCTACAGTTCTTCTGGCGGTTCTTCTCCATGGAAGCGACCAACCCGAACCGAGCACCTGTTGTCGACATTTTATAAGTGCCCTTATGGGCCTATGTGAAATAAAAAAAAACAGTTCAAAGTCAAATACAATGTAGAACGTGTTAATGCTCCTGTTTACATGTTGAACTTAATTTATAAATAACCTTTATTGCGGAAGTTTACGTTATCTTACTAGTTATATCCTGTGGAAATCCTTCCTATGATATACTGGGTGTTATTTATTCTTCATGTGTAACCAAGTTTTTGTATTCAACGTCTATAATCTGAAGCGTTTTACTAGCTTGTGATTGATCGTTAGGATCTCTATAGACTGCCTAGTTTATTGGGCTTTCCTGGAATTCGGATTCTGAACTATCTCTACTATTATCTTTAGCGCAGCCACATAGTGAATCAACTGAATCGTTGTCCGTGACTTCCGAATAATATCTAATTCACACTTCAAGTTTCTGTTACATAACGCACATCTGGACGGGTTCCAGACAGAGGCTTATTAGAATCATAACAGTCATCATTATCATACACACGATAAAGACCATAAACAATCGTTAAATATCTCGTGTACACATTAGGTATACATTATCCCCAATTACCTAACGATATTGTGTGTTAATGAAGCGATTATGACATACAGTATTTTTGCATGGCTGATTTGGTGCTCGTTGTTTGTTGCATTCAGTACTTGTGGACTATTGCTAATATTGTGTTTGAGATTTATATCTTCAAGTGAAGCATCTCTGCAAATATGAATAACAGTAGTCGTTCAATTTTCTATTGGAAGATAAACGATTCGGTTCAGATAAAGGTATCATGCAACAAACTAGTTCTCAGCAAATTGAAGATACTCATTACCCGTTATGTAAAGAACGTGATGATAGGAAGTGTTCGAATACGCCGGTGGAACAAACGATGTTTACGTTCAACGTTATCGCAAGCTCCCCATTCGATGAGCCACAAACACAAACAAACTACTGCTTAATAGCCACTTGTAACTTATACTTATTAACCTTCTGACGATTATTGCTGTGTGAGCAAACGATAAAAATAGAATAAGCTATTCCAATTTAGTAAATTAAATCGTGATTCGTGAGACATAGAATTTACACGTGAAATAATTATATTAACTACAATAGAACTATTATCTTCAACGATTGCACGATTTGCATTTGACATGTTACGTGCGCTATTAATAAGTTAACTAATGAAATTGTTTAATTAAGTCATCTTCCTGATTTTGGAATTTGACTAACCTATTTTGCTTAGTGCTGCAACTACTTCTATTATTAGTTTTCCTTATTTAAGCAGGTTGTTGACCAGTTCGTGACAAACAATAATTTGACTGCAAACAAATTAGTCAAACCTGCGTTTACCTTTGTAAATCTATTTAGTGTCTAACAGTCAACAGAGAAATCAGGTCTGACAGTTTGAATTCTAAAATGAGCAATTACGTACAAGTATGTTGGTAATTTACACGTCTCGAGATAGTTAATGGGTCATTAGGCCGTAGCATTGTCTGTAACTTTCCAATTGTATGCAGGTACATAGACGTTCCAACAATAGTAATATCGAAGAAACCTGCATACTAAAGCATCCAGGTTCCTTACAGTCACGTACTCGGTGCACATTGTCTCATAGGTAGTTAGTCAGCAGTCCATATGGAGTTTATTGCAGCGTTGCAATCCGTGATATTTTGCCCTACATGCAACCTGAACAATCACATTTGCGCCTCAGGTGTTAGTAATCAAAACATAGTCGTTAGTAACGATAACAGTTACTGATTGGCTGTTACTATGCATCTCACTGTGAGAACTGGATAACGAGCTTTAATATTACTTTGCTAATAAGAGCACTGAACTATTAATGCAATTTCTTTGTCATTTAAAAATACAAAAAAAAGCTAATAGGATATTGATTGCATCGTTTTGATGAATTATCATTAAAAACCTGACCTAGGAAACTACTAGTTTAAAAATACGATATGATGTTCATCAGTATAGTTGGGATGAGTCACATTTGATGTTTTATCAGAATTCGGATTGTAAAAGGGATGTGTGGTAGATAACACCTCGCAAGTACTTCACAAACAATACGTCCATAATTTTTGGTCGTCCACAAAACTGACAGTGAACACATTTTGCATTTTGCAATCGTCAACATTATTAAGACGAACATTATTCAACGTCACGACCTAAATTCTTCATTCCGTATTTATAATATTTTGTACCCATATATGCGCAAGTGTATACGAGCATAAATGTGTTTTATTTATATGACAGTTAAGTTCATGCAGCAGCTCACCATGACCCACTAGTAACCAGACAATCGCAGCAAAACGAGTATTTCAGGGTACTATTGATGGAACCATTTTAAGTCCTTATCGTGTACTTTTATCACTTCATAAGTTAGAATTTGCATAACTTGAATAGCTTGACGATAACATTAACAACATTCGAAAGGTAATTTGCTCGGTTTGTTGATGGATCCACAAACCTGTCCAATTATAGTGCAGTTATGTGTCGCTTGCGTTTTCTCTCGTTTGTTAGAATTAGGAAGTCAATGCACTTTGTGGCGATAAAGAAGACTGCAACTTACTTTCGTCTTACATGGCCTCTTTCTTTTTTGTTTTGTGTGATTACCGACTTCAAAAAAAAGGAGGTTATCAATTCGACCCGTATGTATGTAATATTATCAGAACTGCCCAGTTTTCATATATGTTAGTCTATATCAGCGTCTGAACAAAGGTGCCAAATTTCATAAGTGTATGTATGTATGTATGTATGTATGTATGTTTTTATGTTTGTGCACGCATATCTCCGGAACTATAAGTTCGATTTAAGTAATTCTTTTTTTGTTGTACTAGGTATTGTTCAACTTAGGGTACACTGCAAGTTTCATCAAAATCGGTTCAGTAGTTTTAGAGATATGGATTTTTTTATGTTGTGACGGATTACAAGATTAGTGCATATGTAAGAAAATTTTGTATTTTACAAGAATTTGGGTTGAATATGTAATAAATAAACTAAAAAGGGTAAAATAAAAACTTTTTAAAAAAAAAGTACCGACTTCAAAACAAATACAAAAAAGTTTAAAATAACTTTTCTTTCGGAAGTCGGTGGCTTTGTTTTGTTGTGTCATTGACTATTGCCACCGACTTCCGAAAGAAAAGTTATTTTAAACTTTTTTGTATTTGTTTTGAAGTCGGTACTTTTTTTTAAAAAAGTTTTTGTGTCTCAGCATTGTGAGTCTTGACGTTTATACAAAGCTGGTCTGTGATAGGCTTTTATATTTCTTCGTCATCTACGACTACATCTGCAATAGCAGTTGCATCACTATTCCTCATCCGTCTAGCAATAAAAATGTCACTGTCAACGTTGTTTGTTAATTCATTCTTATTTGTATGTCCGTCTGAGATTCTCAAGACGATGATAAATGCACTAACAATTGTAAGTGCTCGTTATGGAGCAATTAGCAAGCATGTGACTTTAGTCAATTCGACACCTCGGCTGTTGAGTCAGAGTTAACGGTATTCATATTATGATACAATATTTCACAATGTGAAATGACCCTTACACATGTAGATTCTTAGATATTCGAACAAGATAGCAGAATTTAATTTTATTTAGAAATTGTAATTTTTTCGCCATTGTTATTATTTTAATCGTCAAAGCCAGGACATTGAATGGTACAATTTGTTATCGAGGAAGCCTTTGCCTCAATTAGTAAGTAGTCATTGATTGTGATCAATAATAATTGCTGTCAATCAAATCAATTTGTGGAACATCAACATTTTTCTGCGTTAAAACCGGAAAATTCAGGTGCTCGGTAGACCGCCTGTCGCATGATGTGCTGTATCTGGTTAAAACGTGAATTTCCCAGGACTGTGCCTTGCAGCATCCGTTATTTAGCAAGCTGGTCACTCCCAACATTGTCACGTGTATTTAGGTATTGAAATGGTATTGTATAGTTCAATGCTATCCGAAACAGACCAGTTTAAATTAAATGAGATCATATGACGGGATTTAACAGGACAAATTAAATACTCGTTCGTCTATTTTTAATGCGATTATGCACATTACCCACATATCACAGGTAAATAATAATTAATATAGGTAGGTATTTATAACTGCGTCAATTAGGAACCAACCAATGTTATCTTTATACATTACATTTATTTTAACAACGACGGTCTCAATGTGTTTTTTAAACAAGACTCGATCTTGAGATAAATTCAACAGATATCCACGTGATCGGACCATTTATTTTTAAACCGATAACAGGAACATAAAACGCCGGACCTCAGCCCTCGACAAGACCAAGGTGATTTGAATCACGGTCGACAAATTGCGACAGGTTGTGGGGCAGATGCACTATTAGTAACGATATTAACGCATCCGCAATCGTTGTTGCAATGTCAGGGCCATGGAACGAATAATATTAGTCTACATATCTATAGCCAGAAGCGTTTCAACGGCCCTTCAAGGCCTCACATTAATAATAACGAGTATGTTAATCCGGACTTTAAAACATAACTGTAAACTCATAAGTTTAATTTCATTAATGACTCAGGGGTCATGGTCTAAGAAAGCTACCAACGTTGAAAGCTTTTAACAAGGAAAATGGAGACATAAGCTACCCTAAATCTCGTAACAGTGATTCATCACGACTTACATTTAATCCACGTCAGGTAAAAAACCGCAGAACACGATTTGCCTACGTGCCTGGTTAGGGTTCGACTGACTTTCGCAATGCAGCTTGCGGTTTTTTGGTTTCACACTTTTGTTTAAATTCTTATTGTTTTATTGAAAAGCTGACTACCGAGAATAAGATATCATCTTTTTGTTATGAACCATTTGCCAGTTTACAAGGTAGTCAGAGTAGTTTTTACAAAATAAATATGAATTGAAGGTCCTACAATATATTCAACTCAGACTATATCCACTGCACAGATAAGCGTAGGTGTACCTATACTTAACAATGCATCAGAAATCCTTATCGTCTATTTCCTTTCAGGCGACCCGATCTCATGCATCAACGACGGAGCGGTCCCCGCCCACGTCCTCAACACCTATTGCTGGATTACCTACACGTTCACACTTCCGAACTCACCAGCCAGGGGCATTTCACATCCTGGTCTTGGGAATGACTATGAGGAAGAGAAACGCATCCATGCCTACTACCAGTGGGTGCCGTTCATGCTGTTCTTCCAAGTAAGCACTTTCAATTATTTTTATCATCATTAAACACCGATTATTAAAGATTTCTTTGTACTCGATCGAGAGGTCTCTGTATTACGACGTTACGTAAAGTATGACGTAATTTTTCAACGAGTAAGTAAACCTGATGACTTGCTGCCTGCAAGTTTTTGTTGCTAGAAACAAACAGGTTTAAAGTTCAATCATGTAGTTTTCTATTCGAATACATAATGGCGTGTGTGGACTTCGGAATAATTTCGTAATTGATGTAATTGACAATTAACCTCATTTTTTCAGGGTCTGCTGTTTTACGTGCCCCATTGGGTATGGAAGAACTGGGAGGAAGGCAAGGTCCGCATGATCTCAGATGGTATGCGTGGAACTGCTGCCAGCATAGCTGATGACAAGAACAACCGTTTGGTAAGTTGCAGGCCTTCCCGACTCCTTGAACAATCCCGTGGGTAATACAATAACAAACAGATAATGTTAGTACATTAATAAGGCCAATATACATAGGTATCTTGTTTCTTAATAAAGTGGAACAATTGAGATAAGTCCCGATACTAATGAAACTTGATGAACGTCCCTAATAAGACAAATTAACTGAGCCTGGAACGTCTATTATGTAATATTCTGTTCTGTTCAGATGGCCCTGCTCCTAGGCTAATATTCGTGATTGTATTTTACAGAATCGTCTTGTCCAGTATTTGGTGGATACCAGACACATGCACAACACTTATTCCTTCGGTTACTTCTTCTGTGAGGCGTTGAACTTTATTAATGTGGTAAGTAGATACTTTTGAAGATACTCCACATAACTCCACGCCAGTGATCAAAGGCAAATGGCTTAATATTACAACCACAGTTCGTCTGCTACGATTGTGAGTTAAAGACAACCAGTGAACGTATATCGTCACGCTATACTATCAAGGGTGCATTGTCCTGAAGCATGATCGCCTACAAAGATTACATCCTATATAATAGGAGGCGTGTCTTAACCGACTCATCTCCCTATAATGAAATAATCTTAAGACGCGGACTACGATTTTAATCGCTTATGACCGTGTAAACTATTGTCACCACTATGGAGCGTCAATAAGATTGAAAATTGAAAAAATGACATTTGTGTTGAAATGTGACGTATGCTGCGAATGGGCATTTATTTTACTGGTTTTCTTTAGATTATTTAAAATATAGACATAAAATTAAATAATGGTTCGGTTAAAGTTTTAAAAAAATGGAAAACCTACTAAATTCTTAAAAAAAAACTGTTGTTATCGCTGGAAATACAGAGATCTTCGACGTCAAAGTTTATTTTTGTGCTACAACTTCCCAATTTTTATTGGGAATACTTACTATACTGCAAACTCTTATTTATTATTCTGTTCGGTTTAAATTCTTCTTTATACCCTTCTCTGTTCACTGTATTTTTCGCGTTGCTTATTTTTATTACATTACGTCATACTCGACGTTCTAAGAAACCAATTTTTGGGAATATAAGATAAGACCGCGCCTTAAGATACTAAATATTATCATTCTTAATGACCTTGTGTGTTGTTTTCAGGTGGGCAACATCTTTTTCCTGGACACATTCCTCGGTGGTGCCTTCTTGACGTATGGTACTGATGTTGTCAGATTTTCAAACATGAACCAGGAGCAAAGAACTGATCCTATGGTAAGTGAAACATTTTGATTCATCCTTCATAACACTACAGCTATAATTCCAAGGTTAGCAAAGGTGTACCCTGTAGTACACCAAGATTTTCACCAAGTTCCATGAGACTATTGATAGATGAATTAATGATGATGGCAATAGGTTACTAACAGTTTACAACTTGGTAAAAAGTAGTAAAGCAGTATGAGAGTACTATAATTCTCGCAAATCTTACTGCAAGCAGTTGCAACTGGGGCATGTAGCAACATTTAACCAAAAAAATATCATAGTACAGACAGTCACGTCTATAGAACCAACATTTGAGTTTCTGGTTTGCATTCTATTGTTTAAACGTCGAATATAGATTATATGAATGAGTAAAACAAACTCATTCCTAAGTTTTATATACCTTTGAGGCATTGGAACTTACGATATTATCGTGTATGATAGTATCTTCTAAATATTTAATTGGGAGTAACCATAGTTTACTTTACACATATGGGGTGCCTTCATAGCTGGTTTTTGACACATGCAGATCGGCCCTAATCGGTGCAGGTAAACTTGTAAAAGCAATACAAACGGCAATTTGGCATTATGTGCAAGTGTGATCACTTTGGTCTACTTTGCCTACACCGACCAGTACCGACAACCTGCTTCTTTATGAAGGCACTCGTATTCTTGTTCTGAACTACAAACTGCCTTTTCTTTTTCACCAACCATGTTATGGTCGGCTGCCGGTCTTATCACGACAAGCTGGAACGTTTGACTATATCTGATCACATAATTATTTTGCTCACTATCTACCTACTATACTATTGCCTGTTGTGTTAAGTTAAATACCAAATATTTAATTTACTTTGTCTTTTCCAGATTGAAGTCTTCCCAAGAATAACAAAGTGTACATTCCACAAGTTCGGTGCTTCTGGAACGATCCAGAAACACGATGCGCTATGTGTGCTAGCCTTGAATATCCTCAATGAGAAGATTTTCATCTTCCTGTGGTTCTGGTACGTTGACCTCCGTTTACTTTACCTGCATGATTTCATGCGTTGCTAAGTACTGTGTGAATTTAAAATATTGCTGTAGATGATTATCTTTTTATTTCCTTGCATAATCTTAAAATAAACAAAACTATAACGAATAACTTTGCCATTAAGGTCCATTTTGATTCTTCCTTGCTCTAAAACTGTTAAATTTCAATGATCGTCAGTCATTGCATTTTATACTTTAAAGCAATGACACAAGACTAACTTCGGAGGTGCTCATAAGAACTGTCGTTATTCGTTTTTTTTTATTCTTGCAGGTTCATCATCCTATCAGTGGTGTCCGGATTGGCCCTGGTATACTCAGCAGCAGTAATCCTATTGCCAAGAACCCGGGAAACCATCCTCAAGAGACGATTCCGTTTCGGAACACCGTCCGGTGTCGAATCCCTTGTTAGGAAAACTCAGGTATGTGTTAACAGATACTTTGTAGATTGATTTACTACCAAAACAATAGTTGAATGTTGTCAAAACCAAAGTTTGATTTGTGTTTAGGTGGTCTCTTTAACTAAGAAACACGCTGTTCTTTGAATCTGTTAAAACTTTTAATGCAATTTTGAACCCTTTAATAACTAAGTCCATTGGCTTTCCAGGTGGGTGACTTCCTACTTCTGCACCTGCTAGGTCAGAATATGTCACTGCGCGTATTCGGCGAGGTTCTAGACGAGTTGTCCCGAAGACTGCACATGAACTCCAACGCACCCTCCGCCCCTTCAACGCTCGAGATGGCCCCCATCTACCCCAACATTGACAAGTACGCAAAGGAAACAGAGACGTAAGTTTCCAGACTGAGCTTAGACAATACACGCAGCAATCTCAGAATAGTCCTAGAAAATGTATTGCGATTTTGTCTCGAATACGACTTTCGAGAAAACATATGAGATTCCTATACAATCCATTTACGATTGATCTCGATTCTTGTATCCGAGACTATTTTCTTTCTGTGAAGAAGTTATGGGACACAGTGTATTGTTCTTTTAGTATTTGTAACGCTCATTCGCAGTAATGTAAGAAATTCAGTTCCAACGACATGAATGACCATGACATTCCTTATTTTACCTGTTTATGTAAGACAAACAATTGCCTTTTTGCCTTGAGCTTTAAATTAAGTGAATTTATACGGTTTTTAATTAGAATAAAATTGTTGAAACTTTTCGTATAACCTACTTATCAACTTGTTTGTTATTATAATATGGAATTTGCTGTGGTACTACGACTTTGCGAATAAGACACATTTTACTTTTTACTGAATAACGACATTTTAATTACATGTTTAGTTAGTTTTGTAAGTTCCAAGCAACTCGCAGATAAATGCAATTGATATTTAAAGTACATACAAAGTATACATTCATTTTTTTTTTATTCTAAGTATAGCATATCTTTTGTCTTAGGATTTTATGAAATTGATTAAGGTTGCAGCATGTGAGATCTGAGCAAGTTATACGTAGATATTTTATTTCCTTCATCAAATATTTTAATTATGTAACAGAAAATGGCTTGCCCACATCGTGCTGCCAGTAACCTTACGTGAGATATAGAAGACATTTTCAATTTTAACATTTTCTTTATATTTTTTTCTTTTTTAAAGATAAGGTTGATAAAATATGTAAGACCAATAAGACCATAGCAATGCATTTTTAATGAAATTAGATAAGTGATACTCCAATGAAACCATGCCGAATGGTCTTCGCTATTGATGATCTTATTGATATGAAATATTCAGTGAGTTATTTGTAGTAGAATTAAAACTATAACAATGCTTCAGAATACACATATCGAGTTTAAATTAAGTCTTTCATTTACAATTAAGTAGATATTATATAATTAGAGTATTTTATACGTGCTTTTCTTTTGTTCCATTGGTTTAGTATTCGTGTTTATACATGTAACTAGTAGTATAATTATTTGTTTGAATAGCTACGTCTGGGAGTATCTGCTGATAGTCAAATTTTATATAATGTTACTTCAATCTTGTGATTGATATCAAAAGTATATTGGTACTAAGAAAAAAAGGATCCTAAAATATGTATGAAGTGTGAATGGATGTAATAATCAAGGAACATCTATCTATAAGTTCGAAGTGAACACATTATACTCATAAAT
Organism: Agrotis exclamationis; assembly: GCA_950005045.1. Classification (NCBI taxonomy): domain Eukaryota; kingdom Metazoa; phylum Arthropoda; class Insecta; order Lepidoptera; family Noctuidae; genus Agrotis; species Agrotis exclamationis. Next base: position 7,712,134 of record OX465420.1, on the reverse strand, counting down.
TGTTCCAAATGTGCCATTTAATAAGATTTCCAGAAGGAAGGCCACGATTCTCAACGTATCTCAAATGTTATTGTAGAATAAGATTTTGAGTCATGCATTATTTTAATAGATATGTGTGTTTGGATTGAAAAACTTTCTTGAAATCTCGAAAAAATGTCTTCCATACACTCGAGCAGTGTTTTGACGGAACTTGACTTGTTCAGTTTGCCTTGTATTTACTAGTTTTTAATATAAACTTTGCTATTCCTATATAAAATGTTTTGTAGTTGATAAACGATGCTGCCTTACTTCCTACGTAATATTTCTGAGACTGCAACAATCATTATTTCAATGTGTTACATTGTCTACACTATATTTGGTAATAAATGACTTCAAATAAAATTATTTTAGTTTTATTTGTGCACTTAAAAACAAACATAAATGCATAGAATACCTTCTACAACAAAAGCCTTCAAAATGTATGCAAAAATTAGTCATCATGCTGAATTGGATCCAAAGAAGCCATCCTGTATCTGTATTGAAAAGGAGGAAACAAAACAAAATTCTAAGCCTTTTCAAACCTAATTTAATTGGAACATAAGAGATCATGGAACAGGAAATCAAATATATATAGCCTTACAAAAAATATACCAACAGAAGGGTAATGTTAGTATGATAGAATGAGAATGTTATTCACAGATTTGTCAAGAAAAGAAATAATGAGAGATTGTTGTTTTATTGTGAAAAAAACAAAAGCTTCATAGTATAAGAACACATAATTATGATTAGCACCAAAACCCAAAGTACCTACTTAAAACAAAATTGTGCTTGCGAACGTCAAGTATGATAAATTAATAAAAAATAATTATTATTATGAAGAATATAATAGGATTTTAAGTAACATGCGACATGCTTACAACACTAAATTTAACACTTTAACCCTTTTCTGTCAATTCACTTCCTATTCATATTTATTTTTGCTTTAAGTATACCCCAAATTTTAAAGCCACGACGACTACTCTTATTTACTCGTAAATCACCACCACCTTGGATTTGTACATTTTCTTCAGTTTCATCAACAGGAGGATCGCCCTCGAAACCACTAGAAACCATGGAAACGATACCCGTGACGATTAATTAGTTTTTCAATTCTACCATCTTAGATTTATATCCTTCTTTTTGGTATTAGCGACTTCAAAGCTACGGAAATTATTCCCACGACGCAATGGCGGACTCGCCATTATTCTTTATTCTTACATATGAATAGATACCAAGCACCCCAGAAAATAAAATTAACTGCACCCTTTAATCACATCACGTCCAATCCTTGAAGGCTTCGAGATACATTTAGTACCGACGCCTATAAATTGACGGTAAGGCACAAGACCTTTTTTTTGTGAACATAATACGTCAGTGGGGCCGTTCAAGTATTACGTAAGCAGATTTATTACAATTATTTAACCCCCGTCCCCCTTGTCAGCGAAAGTAAGCAAAGCTCTTACTCCCCCCATTCTTACGTAAACATTTTTCAATTAATGTATTGCTTTTGCCTAAACGTATGCATTATTTGCGGAAATCCCCGAAAATGCGTTTCGTTTTCAAGCAAAGACAATGTGAGGGTTGCCATTCGTGTAAAAAAGTAAATAACTACCGAAAACGTAATCATCATCTAGACTTCCTTACCCCGATGTCATCCAAAATAAGCAAAGCAAAGACCCCCCACCCGCCCATAGTGCTTACGTAATACTTGAACGGCCCTAGTGCTAACACATTACGTCAGTTAAGTTTAAGTTCCGTGTAATATGGGAACAGCTTTAACTAAACAAAAACCCACTACGCGATTGTTAATTTCTAGTCAACAGAAAAACCAGTGCATCCCAAAACCATGCTAACGACACTCACCTGTTCCCCCAGTCTAGTTTGGCGACGAGCTTGAGTCTCAACGCCCGAGTTTGGTCCTGGGTCAACGTGCCTGCCAGAAGAGCTCGTCTGCCACTCAGGAGTTCGCGCATCACTTTCGCCACTGCGCTGAATCTGTAGGTCTCTCGCTCCTGGAAAAAGGGGGTTGAATAGTAAACTTATTTGACTGGAAAACCTTTTGAAGATGATTCACTGAGTATCGTATGAGGGATGCTTTTGCCAAAATAAATATCGTATTTTGACCCGTGTTCTTTGACGACTGCTTGTGGTTGAACGTCTTTAAGACGCGGATTGGCCAATTTGGTCTTGATGTATTGTAAAAGATCGCAATTAAAATTGCAACCGTTTTCGGCGATAGAGGTAAAAGAACCGGGAGGTCTTTTCCCAGCACAGGAATATGAAGCAGACCAGTAAAAGTTACGTTTAGTTTATTGTAAGCATCAAGCTGTTTGTCCCGGAAGAGTTAGGTAGAGGTGTACCAAAACGGTGACCTAGAAGTACACGAAAATGTCACCAGTTAAGTCCTATATAATATGGGGCGAGCCTATTCCCATCAACCGAGCACAGGTCCAGGCTCCGAGGCTGCTACTGGAAAACTCCTAATCGAAAAATCTAAAACATTTTGCTCAACCTGAGAATCGTTCCCTCTATGCTCAGCAGTCGCGTTTGTGACCAGTAGACCGTCAGACAATAAGTTACTGTTGTCTGAAATTCTGAAATAACGCACTCACACGCGTATCAAGTACCATATTCTACACATTGTTATTGTGAACCGACCGAAAACTTATCTACCATTGTTAGTTTTTAAATAATATATCATGCTGTAATAGTATTATTGTCCAAAACAATATGTATGGAACTTCAGAATTGCTCAATGAAATCAGCTGGCAAATATTTTGATGGTGACTAACAACGTCACGGTTTCAATTGGTTCTCTGGTCTATGAATGGTTGTGGATGAAAGCTGTGGGGGTATCGGCCGCCACTCCGTCCGTCCATCAAGTGATCTCAGAGAAGACGGTAGCGCAGTAGTCACCTGCTGCCGTGCACTGCGAGGGTCAGGGAAGACCCCTTTAGAAACTGCCCAGAGATGTGCCCCAGCAGATGTTGTACATGGTTGGTATTTTAAGAGGACCCGATTCCCCTCCTTCATGTGCTGATGTTGATCACCGGATCGTTCAGGTGAGAATCCCACTACATAATGGTGAAGTAATAAATTACCCTTTTACTTAGTGCAATGTATTACATATTACCATTGCAGTAGCAAAACTCCGTAGGTGAGACCTTTGATTAAATCGCAGAAGTGAGAATCGGTATAGGTTGATTATGTTATACTGACATACTTGGTTATTACCTTGCGTCATGAGAGTTCGACGACTTTAACCAAAACCGGCCAAGTGCGAGTTGGACTCGCCCATGAAGGGTTCCGTAGCAGCAAGCATAGATTAGAGATATAATTATATTGAGATTAGTAAGTAATATACACAAAAAATAAAAATAACTTTGTTTTTCATAGTATTTATATGAATGGCAAAGTTATATTTGCGGTTTTTGAAAATGTACTATATCTCAAAAACTGCTAACTGTATCTCATTCAAACCAATTTTCGTTGGTAGTTTTGGTTGAGGTCTACATTATATATTTTTTTAAGTTTTATCATTCTCTTATTTTAGAAGTTACGGGGGGGGGGGACACACTTTTTACCACTTTGGAAGTGTCTCTCGCGCAAACTGTTCAGTTTAGAGAAAAATGATGTTAGTAACCTCAATATCATTTTTTAAGACCTATTCATAGATACCCCACACGTATGGGTTTGGTGAAAAATTTTTTTTTGAGTTTCAATTCTAAGTATGGGGGGCACCCCCAAAATTTGTTTTGTTTTGATTTTTGTGTGAACATCCTAATGCGGTTCACATAATACATCTTTCTACCAAGTTTCAACAGGATAGCTCTTATACTTTCGACAAAAAGTGGCTGTGACATACACGGACAGACAGACAGACAGACATGACGAATCTATAAGGGTTCCGTTTTTGCCATTTGGCTACGGAACCCTAAAAAGCGAATAAAGTAGGATATAAACAAAAGTTCATTCTCGGAATTATTGGTGTCTAATATTCATATTGTTCTACTACCTATGTAAGAAAAAGCTACACAAGGAAAACGACAACCAATGACTCATGAATAACAAAGGGAACTGTGAAGAGACTATTTATGACAAATCTTACGACCTATACAAACATTATGCAGAATAGCTGCCACAGTGTCTAACTTTTATTTAAATACTGTAAGATGAAAATCTCTTAAGAATGTTGCTATGTTGACCAAATATTGACAAGGCACTAAGCAAAGTAAAGCTATAGTAATATCATAAAATACGAAAGTGTCTTTACCTGTCTGTCAGTATGTCCTATCTGTAACTTTTTATCTCCGTAAAGAAAGCACGAATTTAGATATTTTGCAGACAGTGATTTAGCTTATGAAATAGGATGTTTTTTAACCCGCTAGTACATATTAGTCATATTACCTACCCGGTTAAAAAATCTTATGGTCTAGGTCGGAAACGATCCCACAAAAATATTTTTGCGGGGTAATATCCGACCCTTAACGGCGGAATCACGTGCAAGAGTTAATTAAGAAACGAGTGACATGTCTGATACGATTGAATGCGCGCAGATATAAGGATAACATTTTTTTTTGTTCCAACTAATAATTATCGATTTTTAAACTCGTTTTACTCGTACTCTGATGAGTCACTAGTGCATTGATATGGCGAAATGTCATTAGGAAAGCTGTAAGTTCAAACTCAACACGTTTTATATAGAAGGCTATATGAGTAAGGGAATGCCAAGAAACCCTGACTGTTTGGACTGGTTGAAAGTACGGAATAAGAAGCCACGTTGCGCCGACCCCAAGATAAAAAGAAATGAGTCATCCGTGCGGAACAATCTGATCTACAGTTATCAGTCAACCATAGCAGTAGGTAATATGAATTGCCGCTTTTATAATTTCTTTAAAAATTCAAATACTTTCACTTGATAAGTTACAATAGCATTCAGTGATAAAATAAACACGAAAGAAAGGCAGACGCACTAATTGTTACCATGTAATCAGAACCTGATCAACTATTTTGTAGCGTTTTTTTACTTAATAAAAAGCATAACTCTCCCTTGCAATTGGGTAAAAAACAAAACATTGTCATTTTTGAGGTAAATTAATTACCTCTCACAGAAAGGAGGCCTGTGTCCCAGCAGTGGGAACATTATAGGCTGATGATGATGACGAATTACTTGCTTTTACATTTATGAGGGTAAACACAATGGGTTGGATCTTGGTCTCAATCTAACCCAGATACAAAGATGAGATAGAATCGTGTGCTGTAGACGAGAAATACAGTAGTTACGTACGACGAGTAGCAATGTATTTAATGCCGATGAATCATTTTCATAAATTAATTATTTACTAATAAAACAATTCATTGTTATTGCCACACTATCTGTACCGGAAAACGGAAAAGTTAATACAATACCTACATATAAAAAATAAACGTATGGCTAGCAATTAAAGTTCAATCATAAGGCGCTAGAAATTCTATCCACGTGAATCGTTTCCTGTCTCTAGTGTAACTTGTGTAATGTCATTGATACAAAGTCGACAGTTACCTTTGTAGACAAACGCTTTGTTTCTTCCAATATAATTTACTGTTAATTTACATAATAAAGTATTTAAGTTACTTAAAAAAGTTGTTCCAATAAAGAAATTTAAAAAAAATGTTTAGTGAAAGTTATTCCATTTTTTTTGCGTATTTGCAAGGGCCAGTTGTAAAAAATAAATAACGATAGAAAGTCAGCTCTATTGCCAAGTACCATAATTATTATTATGTTATGTTCTAAAGTAAAATAGTGTTAAAATAAGGCAAAACACAAGGTCCTACTGAAATGGGTTGACTTGAAAACAAAGACGATCGAAGCATTGTGCAGTATGATTCATTAGTTTGTTACATTGACTGAAATGAATCCATATTTTAATTGCAGCTTTACTGGCCTACAGAAACACAGCTGCGACGCTAAGATGGATCCACAGGTCCCAGATGTTTAGCATGTGTAATCATATTGTATCAATCTAGTACAGATTGAGAGAGATATTTGATTATCCAAATAAGTACCCAATAATTGACCTATAGGCAACAGACTTCACACCATAGACTACCAACATTATTATTTCCCCTTCTTTTCAAATCCATCTAAAGGTTGTCTTGAAAAGGTCGCTTTTAGCGATAAGACCGCCCATTGTGTATTTATCTCTTCGATCATATTTATCTGTTATTTATTGCCTATTTATCTGTGATTTGTATGGTGTGCATAATAAAGAGTATTCTATTCTTCAGAAACTCAAGTCTTTCTCAAGGTTTATCACTGTAAGCCACCTACAACCACTACCAGTCTCTACTTAAAAAAATGTCCGTAAAAGATACCACAGCCCTGCTGGAACGCCACTAAATGCCTTTCAAATGCCATTGGAGGAACAAGTTGGAGCTGTCAAAACAGGTAACGTAAAGGGCTATTGAAGAAACACCGTGGATTTTAGTCAGTACGAGTCTGACGGTCCTACTCCACCCAGGGTGGGAGGACTCATTTGTTGATTTTACCACACAAAAAAAGGAACAATGTGGTCTTTCTGCTCATTATGAGTCTGACAGTCCCTTCCAATCCAGTCCACTCACAGCCGGATTTACTAATCAATTAACAATAATTGATCATAAAAAAATATAGAAACGGTGAATTTTCCAACTGGGCGTATTTCGTAGGATGTGATTTTTTTTTTCCAAAATTGGCGGGGTCGATTCCTGGCCAGGATTATTGATTTTTCTAAAATCCAATGATGCAGTTTTAGTTTTCGTCAAAATCGGCCTGAGACTTCTTTCTTCTTCTTTCAGCATTTTTCCTTTATTCCTCATAGTTTCGGTAGCCATCCACGCCCAGTTGAAAAATTCACCCTGAACATTTTAACAACACTGCCGTATATGTTCCTTACTAAGGCCAAGTCACACAACATTAACTATAATAATATAGAAATCACAGTAAGGAACCTTAGACTTGGCACGACTTAGTCTAGATTTCATTACTTTTCTGCTCCATCGAGCTCCATCGAGTTTTAGCTAGGTTTTTACAGAATGTTTTTGGAGGGATAAATATTGACGACAGTAATATTAGTGATTGTAATCAATAATATTTTCATCTCAAGCGTTCCTCTTCAGCCAATAATCACGAACTGATAAGAATCAGCTATTGCATCAGTTTCCGTTGCTATATTCTACTCCAGAACCTTACTGAGAATGCTTATCATACGGGTAGTTTGTATTGAAGTCAAATTACAGTGTTGGTCAATGTTATCATTGCAGTGGTGGACAACCATTCTCAAACTTCCTCTGTTTTTCTGTCTAGCAGATAATATCCTGGAGGATATTGGTTCACCTTGTGGTACTACCAACATTGTGCCTTTTTAAAACTAGCGAATCTCCTTCGGCAGCTCACTTTACTAATCATCATCACCATCCTCTATGTGGTAGTCAATCAAGTCAATTGTCGTGTTAAGACGTCTTTAATTTCGATAGATAGATATGCGATAACCTCTTGTGGCGGCTTAACGCCCCACATATGTCCCTACCAACTAATGTAGCACCGTGTAATTAAATTGTAAATATGTTATAATTAGATCGTAAGTAGGTACCGTGTAATTAAATTGTAAATATGTAAAGTTAGATCATAAGTAGGTACCATGTAATATAGCTTCAGTTTAATTGTTTAGTTTAAGATGCACGTAGCCAGTAAGTTTCTCACGCTTTGGCACGACGAAATCTTTTGTTTTTTTTTAGGTATTAGGCTGCTTTTCCACCAGAGATGCGCTATGTAGCTGTGCTGCGAGGATGTAAAAGCTGAGCTACGAAACTGTGTGACCGTTTCCACTGATGCTACGCTATGTAGCTGTGCTGTGAAGATGGGTAGCTGCGCTACGAAGATGCGCTGTCACAAGGTAGCTGCGCTATGAAGATGCGTAGCTGCGCTACGAAGATGCGCTGTCACAAGGTAGCTGCGCTATGAAGATGCGTAGCTGCGCTACGAAGATGTGCTGTCACAAGGTAGCTGCGCTATGAAGATGCGTAGCTGCGCTACGAAGATGTGCTGTCACAAGGTAGCTGCGCTATGAAGATGCGTAGCTGCGCTACGAAGATGTGCTGTCACAAGAATCCGTTTCCACCAGTGCTGTGCTATGTAAACCAGTGAATATGATTGGTGGATATCAAACGCATCCGCAGCAACGTAGCATAGCGCATCTCTGGTGGAAAAGCAGCCTTATCCATCGGCTAAGAAGCTTTGAAGTAATAGATAAAATAGACTATTATTCAGGCATTCCGATGCATTACACAGCTGCAAGAAAGAACTTTTTCATTCTTTTACCTACCGGCCGACCCTTGCAATACTTACATCCCGTACTACACGTTTCTAAAACGTTTTTTAATTCGCGTAAGCAACGCGAAAGTGGTGACCCCGACGTGATCGTGTATTTAGTAAACGTGAGCTTGCGGTTTATAAACGGTCGGGCCGCAGTGATAAATTAACGGCAACGCGGCGAGTTGACAATTTGTGATACTCCGCGACATTCAAGTGAGTGCAAGTGCAGTGACATCATGACGGCTCCGACTTCAACCCCCGGTAGCGGCAGTGTTAACGGCCCAGCCACGAGTCCCGCAGAGGAAAGAATTCAAAGGCTAGAGGCCGAGTTATCGTCAGCGAAGGGGCTCCTAAAGGCCATGCAAAAGCCACCGGCATCCGTCTGCAGTGCGGAGCGCAGCGCGAGATCACAGTTTCTATAGATAGGCTAAAGCCAGCATGTTTGTCGAGAGAACCTGAACAGTACCCGGACAGTAGCGTAAATGACAACCCGGTCGAAGTATTTCGTAACAATCCCTCAGGATGACGTAATTATGAGTTATGATTCGGGCTCACACACCGCAGCCGAGGGAAACCCGCTGGAGGGAGCGTCAGACGCAGGTACTGCGACTGAAGAAACTGCCCACGACCGAGCGGCACACGCACCGGGTAGGAACCAACGCACGGTTCCGCGCAGGTCTAATAGACGTATTCGTTTCCTGACTATTATCAGGCTGGTTTATCATGATTCAGGTCACTAGCAGATTTATAGCCTAAATCACGAGTTTTGTTCCGTGATCTGAATCACTGGTAGGGGGGTACCTGTGGCGGCTTAACGCCCCACATATGTCCCTACCAACTAATGTAGCACCGTGTAATTAAATTGTAAATATGTTATAATTAGATCGTAAGTAGGTACCGTGTAATTAAATTGTAAATATGTAAAGTTAGATCATAAGTAGGTACCATGTAATTAGATTGTAAATATTTATAATTAGATAGTAAGTAGGTACCAATGTAAATATTTTTTGTATATAGCTTCAGTTGAGTTGAGAGCTGTTGAGTTAATTGTTTAGTTTAAGATGCACGTAGCCAGTAAGTTTCTCACGCTTTGGCACGACGAAATCTTTTGTTTTTTTTTAGGTATTATCCATCGGCTAAGAAGCTTTGAAGTAATAGATAAAATAGACTATTATTCAGGCATTCCGATGCATTACACAGCTGCAAGGTTATTAATGTTTTATTGCACGCAGCTGCAGTGTGTTGTTTTTGTAAATTGTATTGTGAGCTAGCAATTAGGAAAATGTGTTTGTCGGAAATGTAACAATATGGCCTAGTGCCATAAACGAAATGCCGACTGTAATGTTTTATTTTTTTATAACGTTGGGCTTCCCAGAGCGCATCTTTTATTGTGATTTTTGTAACAATGCTTACTATAGTTTTAGTTGTAAGAAGTTTGCCGCCAGCGAGTGGGGAAGACAAAAATGTATTTTTAGTGGACGCACAACCGCCACACAAAAACAGTCGACACGCAACCTTCACTCGGAACAGTCGACGCACGACCGCCACACGGGACAGTCCACGCACAACCAGTACACGGGTCAGTTGGTGGACAGTTCACGTGCATCCTTCACACGAGTCAGTTCACTCACTCTGTTAGTCCGTGATTATACATCTCTGCTGCAAGAAAGAACTTTTTCATTCTTTTACCTACCGGCCGACCCTTGCAATACTTACATCCCGTACTACACGTTTCTAAAACGTTTTTTAATTCGCGTAAGCAACGCGAAACTCTACAGCCTCTTGCGACACCATCAGCCGATGGAGTGCTCACTAAGTCAGATGGCAAAAGGCGAGTCCTTTTGACAAAAGAGTAAAACAAAAATGTGTGACTTACCACATACAGCTTCTTCCATAGTCTCGCCCATTCTCTCAAGACGCAGGCAATCTCCCTGACCAGAGGATCATCCTTCAGTTCAGCGATAGCAGTGGCTCCCGATCCCTTCACGATGCATGGCCGGATTGTCACCACACATGATGGGAATATGCCCCATGATGATCTGTTTTTTGAGCTGAAGCCTCGATACCAGACTAAAAGAAATAAATTATTGATGAATCTTAAAGGCTTAGTACAGAAAGACGAAATAGACTATATTGAACACTGGACCAAGAATTTGAAAGTAAAACTGGTTTTAGTGGTAATTGATTGATGAAAACGCCTTCATAGATAGCAATGTACCAAAGGGCATTCACTATTTTGATAGAAAGGAGGCTCATCACTGTTATCTGTCATTGCCACTGAGGTTCTCGTTTGTGTTAACGTTAGGAAAAGCTTTCCAAAATCTACTATTACCAATGGATTGAACTTTTGACCATGACTGTGACAAGAGATATTGTAGCTGAGCCAGAAGTGGGTGGCAGAAGAATATGTTAGACTAGACCAGTGTTTTTCAACCCGTGGATTGAATATTTATTTGTCACCAAATAAATAACATGAAAAAAAAAGCAACGGGGGTTGCGAAATATTTCTCCTAAAGGGGCCGTGCCATGAAAAAGGTTGAAAAACACAGGACTAAACCATAGCTGGATAACAAAGATTTATTAAATTCCAAGAGAATTTAATTAATCTTTTTTCTCCTACACCGCAACATTCGAAGACTTGTAACAACAATAGTGACTCTCACAATGGATTTATTTTCCAGTACAATACAGCAAAAATGGTCAGAAATAAAAAAAAACTTCTAAAATTGAAAAAACTATTATCCATATTTTTATAACGTTTCTTATTTCCTTGAAATTTAGGTAAGTAAACTTTTTATTCTAATATCAAGTTAATCACATATTTGCTGCACCCAGGGATTACCCAAACACTAAAGATAAACAGGAAGTTGAACTTATTTGGGCAATTTTACTATTACCCATGACATTAATTATGAAATAATTTAGTGTTCTACTAGACTAATTAATAGAGCTAGGTCTCTTCCTATGGGTCAATTGCCTGAACTGTGTGGGATGATAATAAATAGGTACATAATTACATAGTAATGTTTCTATTCCATTACAGATAAGCATATAAAGAGAACTAGAATTTGTAACTAATTAACATTTCAGATTGTGTTTTTGTGTCAATGTCTGTCTGCATTTTAATGAATGTTAACATAAAAGGATGTTATATAGCAACATAGACATCATCATAACTTTGGTTTTAGAATATCTAAATTTGAAGAATATCCGAGTTTAAAGAAATGTCATAGTTAATTTTATTGAAAAGAACAAACACCTCTTAGGACCTAAAACCTTCTTAGACCACCATTCAATTCTGCAACTATGTTAAAACAGTTTTTTTTTTAAACTTTTTTAATTACTTGAAGATTTTCTTTGGAAAGAAAAATTACCTCCATTTTCCTCCAATATCTGGACCGTTTCTCCGATTTCCAATGGCAGTCCTGATCTGACATCTCCCTTCCAGTTATAAACAGCTGAAATTAAATAATTATAATGTTGAAACTGCAAACTGACATAATCTGTCCATCTTTAATAAAATCCCCTTACACAATCCAACTTCAGGGACAAATCTTACTTCTAATGGAGAGGAAAAAGCCCCTAAATCCACCATGTGGGCACAACCTACTTCATACAGCTGGAGTTTATTCCACTGGGCTACCTCACCAATTACCCAAAGCCTTGATTATAGCCAATTTTATTTTTTTATCAGTCTTTGGCCTCGACAGCTGGCTTTAGACTAGTATGTTAATTTTTTGTAGATGCTTGACTACAAACAAGCTTTAATTTATGTTTATTTAATTTTCCTGCTAGCTTTTGGACATGCATAGAAATGTTTTTCATTCATTATAATGGTGACTGTGAATGAATGAGAATGAACTGCCAATATATTATTTATGTGATGTAAATAACAACTCTTGAATGGGACAGTTAATGAATCCTTGAACAAAGGCAGATAAGATACCTAGTTTACAAGAGCCGAGATCAAAATTTACTTTTTTTATCAGATAATCATTAAAATATAATCAAGGATTCTTTCTTATTTCAAAATGTATTTTGTAAACAATACATTTTTTTTTCAATGATTTCTGGATTTTTTTTTTGACCTTAGGTTATCACTATATTCATTTAAAATAGACATTCATCTAAAATATTTACTACTAAGGAAATGTAAGATAACTAATAATTTTATTAGGTACTGGCTTCATGGTATTGTGTTCTTATGTGCATGAATCTCTAATTATGCCTGTCACTGTCACATCTTGAAGTTGCGTTTAAAGTCATACTTATTCTATAAATAGGCATAAAAAAATACCTTGATTTCAAAAACAAGGCCGGAAAGTTAGGAAAAACAGACTGGTTTTCAAACAATGGACTCTGCAGTCTGCAGTATAGCAAGTTGCGTGAGATTTTATCAACAGATCATGGGCCTATCTTGTATGCTTTCTCATAACTCACATAAAATAGTTAAAATTCATAACATGTTATTACGTTTCCGCTGTAATTGGCAGGATGTATCCGGACCGCGTAATGATGATTGATTAAAAAAAAATTACAACTTACCAACAGCTAGCTTTGGTGATTTCGTAGGAATCCACATTTTCACACCAAACACTGCCAGCTTCTACGAATTTTCATAACATTCACTGATTCATTATTGAATAATTGTTATTTTCATCCGAAAATAGATAATCAATTCGGAACAAAACCTGCTGCGTTCGATCAAAATTTTTGACAGAAGTGATGTGAATTCACCCGACTAAGAAAGACCAAAAGATACAAAAAATAAAGTTCGCATTTAGTCGAGTTTAATCAACAATCATTTTTGCTTCGTTACTTTTGCTTTACGCAGAAGGTAATTTAGGTACGTAATAATAATATCGTGAGCCCGATAGATTAGACAAATAAAGTGTTTCAAAGTAAATAACTTTTATACAATAAATTACGGGTTTTTTCTACTCTTGAAAAGAAAAAAGAAAAACTCTTGAAAAGTCTAGATAAAGGAACCCTAGATTATTGTTTGGCGTAGCCACATGAGATAGAGAATGTTGACGTCACAAATGGGGAGTGTTGTCATTCTGCAAACTTTTTACCCGACTAGCGGGTACATTAAATACTTCGATCATTTATAACAACTAGATACACAATCAGCGACAAAAAACGTCCTCAGCAAAAGAATGACCAAATCAGAGATCGGTCATCCTTTTGGTTTAGTACTGTTCTAACGCTCGGAACGTAAACATGCCTCCGTGCTCGTTTAAAAAGTGCAAAAATCACTCTTCCAGGACCGTAATAAAGGATGTAATCTCATTTTTTCAGTAAGTACTAACATTACCAATATATAATAACTATCACTGTACTATAAATGTTGATATTTCGTTAAGAAATCGCCGTAAGACATTTATTTTAAAATTGACGAAATTATCAGCCGGGTTTATAAAGCACCTAAATTGAAAAGACTTTTACTAAACTTACAGTTCGTAGTGTCGCATGGCTACTTGATTTAGTCGGGTAACATGTGTTGATTCGAGTCGCGGTCATAAAATTTAATGTGTTTTTATGACCGTTCTAAATCCGACTTTAACTCATTTGAATAAGGTTTAATTTCTTTTGGTATAATATGTTGGCCAGTTATGTTTATTTCTGTTTTCTTTCTCTTTGTATTTTACGACTTGAGGACAGTTTTTAAGTTCGTTTTTGTACGGGATTGTGTATCTAGTTGTTATTAATGATCGAAGATTAAATATTATCACGCGTGATCGATAATGGTCGATATGGGTAATAATATGTCAAAAGGACAACCTGTTTATCAGTGAAGGAAAACATCATTGCATGTGACTTTTTCCCTTAATCTGCCTAATTAAGTACAGAGAAGAATTTAATGGCGTAAGATTGTGAAACCTGCTAAGCCATACTAAGTCAACATTATGCAAGGTGGAGTATCATGTGACCCCAACCCTTGAATGTTAGGAATATATCAGGGTTGAAAAAAAAAACAGTTTTTTATTATTTCAAACAGTGTTTTTTTTGTTTCTTTTTAGTTCGAATTAAATTGAAATAATGCCCTCACATTATTTCAAATTGTTTCGACCTAATATTTCATTTCCAGACTAGATCTTTTTAAAATGGCCATTGTAAACTCTAATCAATACTCTTGTAGTAATATCAGTAATGGGGAAGGCCGGTCAAAGCTAATTGTAGATGGCGCCACCATAGCTAAGTCCTAATCCGACCAATGAGGTAGTACTATTTTGAAGTACCTATAAGATTTGAGCCAATGACGATGCTTGGAACAAGCTATACTAGCGCCATTAGTTCCCCATTTTCGCGGTCAAATAAAAACACAAAAAAAAACACATCGAGAAAGAGCTGAAGTCTCCTGCCAATTTATTTTTAAATCTCTTATTATGGATTCAAATTCCTGTATCCTGTATAACATGTAGTGTTTGTTAAAAAATAATTATCAATTTTCATATATTATCGTACAGACTGAATTGTCCGGGAAATATATTGCCCGAATCTGGTATCCCTAAAATCCGCGAAATGTTGTGGCTGGCCTTGAAAAAACTGGCTACGCGCTGAGAGATGGCGATAGCTATGCTCTGTCCCTTTTCGTCTTATGTGTTTTTCTTTCTTGAGGGAAAGAGAAGGAATTATCCCGCGTTCTATATGCGTTCTATACTTTTTCTCTTTCTACGTTTAAGATTGTCATTTTTGACATTTGAGGATGACGTATGAAAATTAGTAATTTCATGATAGTTTCGTGTTTGTTGTTGCTGTTGGTTTGTTATTATCATCGACAGTTTCTGAAGTAATTATAGAAGAATAAAAAGTTCAACTATCATAATGTCTGATAATTTCATACCCTTAAATCAGAGCACGCCAATTCAAAACAGATGGCAGCAACAAGACAAAAGTCAGCAAAGATACAACAATAGGCAGCACGGTGGTAAATGGCGCGGAGGTAATCTTAGTAACTGGAATAACAGCTCTCGGAATAGTAGCTATGGAGTAAGTAGATGAATTATGTATACTATTATAAGACGACCCACTGACCAACATTCATTTTTCTTTCTGACAAAGATAACTACGACATGACTGTGAAAGCAAAGCTTAATTCACAATGATGTAAAAAGTTTATGTTTATGTACACACTTCATTTGGGCTCTACTATAACAAGTCTGCACATCAAACTTAGCACAACCCGTATAAGCTGGACCATTCATTGTGTGGAAAGATAATAATTATGGGTTTCTTTCTAGGTTTGTAGACATGTTACAAGCTGTGCTTGGTTTGAAGCTCACCAAACATTACTCTCATGTGTTTAATACTTATTCTTGTAATTGGTACTTCTTCACTATAACTTTTCTTAGTATAACAAAATAATGTTATTTAATTTACTTAATTTCAGAGCAACTCAAGCAACAATAGTTATCAAGAAAGATACAACATAGATGCTTACCTTCATCCTTCAATGTTACAAGACCCTTGGTCCAGTCTTCGACAATATAATGCCAGTAGGCAAAATAGTAACACATAATTGTTTTATGTTACTTAGGTATAAGTTCAATGTAAAGCTTACTTAGGCTGTTAATACAGAATATCATTCAATACTCAAGTATTACTTAAAATTACTTACAATTGTTGATGACTGGGATATCAATATCTAAAAGTAATATGTAAACAATACCAGACTGCACAACTTAGCAATATGTCTTTTTCAATGCGGTCATCTTAATTAGGAATTTATATTAATCAATATAAGTCTAAAGCCATGGCAGATACCTGAAGTATTTTTAGAAGTGTCGTAACTCCAAACAACATTATTCACATTTCTCGCATCTTCTGCGCTCCTGGTACCAGCGTGATTAAGCAATCAGTTATTTGAATTGTCCAGTTAAGTTCACAGTCAACGGTAACTATGACACGAGAGAGTGGTTTCATCCTCATGTATGAAAGAAAGAAAGACTTAATACTAGATTTAAGCCATAATATTTAGTTTGAAACTAGTTATAAATAATGCTTGAGTCTTGAGTTCTGTAATACGGGACTAAGGATGATATTGTTTGTATGAATCAAATAGTATATTTTTGAAAGATGAGTGTTACCAAAAATTGAGACAGTCCTTTTTAAAAGTGTTCCTATAATGCATGTTGCTAACCTTCAAGTATCCAAAAGATTGGTGACAATAATGCCATTACTTCCAGTAATGTCCGTATAATTTTATAATTTACTTGGTAAGTGACAATAATTTCTTGAAACCTAGGCTGATTATAAAAAAATTGTTTATTTCAGACTACTAAATGTCCATGTTTGACATGACTGTGACAAGTTTTATTTTCAAATAAATTTTGAAAATTTTTTTTTGCTATGTGTAAGCATATCCATTTTTACAACACGCTAGTCACTGACACAACTTTTAAATAAAACAATGTAAAAGGAAAGTAATATTCGTGTTTATTATTTTTTTAAATACCAATTCGATCTAATATGAGAATGAAAAATAACAGGTAGAATTGTGCCATCAATATTTAGAACATAATTATGAAATTTAAAAAAATGTATATATGTATTTATAAAAATCGATAAGTTTCTTAAATTATAACATCCAATACAATTTTATGAGATTACTCAACTTCAATATCAATATAAAAATTTATTCAAACAAGATTGCAGCTACATGTAGATCAGGTTTCTAGTAAAAATAATTTTATATGATTTGGTAGGTAACAAATATAATATTCCAACTAACAACACAAATGACCTTTAAAATTCTTGGATACATCATTAAAGGCATACCTATTTATAAGTTATTTACAGAATTAATTTGTTATGCAGTCTATTAATATGATTTTATTAAAGACCAAATGTTTATTTGTTTTCCCTATACTCTGTGTGGGCGATTGAAGCGCCTCCCAGTGGTCACATTATTGGGGGGTCTATAATGTCTGCCAGCTGGTCCTTTCAATGAATTTTTACTTGTCTTTAATGGGAAGATCATAATTATATTTGTTTCTTAGCAAACTGTTTTTATTTTTATGTTTTTTGCTCTAATTAAGAAGTTATATTAAATTCAAAATCATTATTTGAACTCCGAGCCGAAAACACGCCGACAGCGCCCGACGGGACGGTGTGACGTCACTTAACAATTTCTATACTACATCGTTAGTACCTACGTTCCAACTTTGAAATTAGAAGCCATTTGACTTTTTAATTTGTGTTTTTTGTCATTTATTAGTGGTGAATTTATTATGTAAAAAAAAAATACTTTTTCTAAATTCAAATACCTACCTACCTACCTAATTCTTGCCAACTAGATAATTATTTTGATAAACATTTCGGCTTGCTCTATAGTAAAAATAAAACCTAATTTGGCCCTGGACCCCGTGGTCCCAAGCCATGCGGCGTTAGGGAGACCTACCACCGCCAATGTAGGATCGTTCAGCCGTTATCTAAAGGTAGCCTGCGAGGTTGTTGTCGTTTTTTTTTAGTGATTTTGTATAAATTTAGGTACAGACGCCAGCACATCAGGCTACCACAATCTGTCAGATTTCTGTAATAGATTTTCAACTTCATCCCAAGATAAGAAGGTTTACGTTCGATTGCCAAAATTTTAAAGATTCGGGTAGGTTGATGTGCTGGCGTCTGTACATTCATTTGATAACAATGAATTACCAATTTAACCTACTAATTGAAGTGTAAACATTTGTAGTAAATATTAATAATACCTATAAGTAAGTAGGTAGGTAACACTTGCATGCAGTAATTGCACAATTATATCAATAACACACAATAATATCAGGTACAGTCAGCATTCTATTAAGTGTTAAGTGGACTGAGTTTTTTGAGGGATACTTGCGACAGTAATTTCTAATACCTATAACTAACAGAAGCTCTTAGACGGCAACCGGCCTTTGGCCCTACAAGGCCAAATGTTTACCAGAGACGCAGGAATTTCTTGAGAAGTTACCGCGGGATATGAGCAGGAGAGCAGGGGCGTAGCTACCGCCGTATCTGCCGTATTAATTATACGGGGCCCCCAACATGCGTAAACAAAAATTAATAAAAACTTAAAGATTTATTAAATAAGATAGTTATTTACTTTTACACAATTTATTTGTCCAATCTATCTCTGATATTTTTGTTATTATATGTAATACTGTTTTAAGCACGAGAGATCCATATTAATATCAACATTTCGATGCAAGTATTAAAATAACTCTACCTAATTCCGACCTCTGTGATCAGTCGCATCTTGTTTTTTGATGACGTTTGTCCAATTTTTTGTTTAGGTATATTTCGGCGTAGATACAGAGAAATGCATTTTTTTACTTGAGTTATAAATATTTACCCTACCTAAGGGCCCCCAAACAAATTTTTATACGGGGCCCCACCAAGACACGCTACTTACGCCTCTGGATATGAGTAAATGAAGGGTTGTTTTTAGTCAGTACCTACGAGTCTAACAGTTCCTTCCGCTCCACCCTGAGATTTTCTGCCAAAAACCTTTTTTGACAACTGTATTGAATTTGCCTTTCAATTTCAATACAGTTAGCAACGAAAGTCTGTAAGGTCTAAAAAGATAGCATAGCACACAAAATCTTTAAAAAACATTGTACCTACCGAACATGTCAAGTATCGAATAAGTTTAGGACAATTTAAATAATGTTATCTATTAAAATATCCGTTTTAATTAACTTTCTTTGCTAAATGTCCTTATTAATTAAACGCGTTTTCAATTATAACTTGTTCTAAAATCTAATGAAACTGTAGCAAGTTGACAAAGGACTAATATTGATCATGTGTCACCTAATTAAGATGCTACCACTACGTTAATAAACACACGTCCTTACCCTTTTATCGGGAACGCATTATAATAAAACAATCTAGAGTTCCAAAGGAGAGTGAGCGAACCGGTCGTGGTTGTCTTTTTCTGTCATTAGTGCAGTAGTATAAAGGTGCTTCGTTTGGAGACTCGGTGTGTATTTGCATACGGCTGTCTCAGTGTCTCAGTGATAGACAAAATGAAGTTTTGGGCGCTAGTGTTGTGTTTTGTGCTCATTAATATGGCGTTGGCTTTGGGTAAGTAACAAAATTATCTACTTATTCTATTTTTCTCAAAGGTAGGATTTAAGGTCCTATAGATCCTGTTATACCAGACTACTTATAACTTATCTATGTACCAATTTTATCCTGATCAGAGGCCTTAACACAAGATTTCTGTATTTTATTTACAGTAAGTACTTGAAGTATTTACTGCGTTTATAAAAAGCGCCTTTAGTGTATAAACGAGGAACTATTTTTTCCCTTCATATTAATGACAGTTACAGTTTATTTTACGTCATCAAAAACGGGAAAAGTAAACTTTTGATGTGATTGATTAGGTAACAAACTTCCATACATCAATTCAAACTTTATAAATAGGAACATCTGAACGTCAACGTATGGCTAAATTTTAGCTCCTTAAAGATTGAACTCCACGTCTTCGGTGCGCTCGCGGGATTGTCTCATCATGCTACCGTGACCCTGGAACATAAAGGGCTATGGAAGGATCACCGTGGGTCAGTACAAGTCTGACTGTCCCTCCCGCCCCGCGCCCTCGGTGGGAGGACTCATTTTGATGATTTTACCACGATGAATAAAAAAAACGTCTTTGGTGCGTAAGCTTAGGTAGGTATTTCACTAATTGATTAGGTAAAGTGGCAGTCATATAACCTATCACATTATGTCCTACAGTTTAGTCAGAGACTTACAAGTTACAACGGAACTATTGTTCTAGCAGTGCACCTGCCCTCTTTAAGAACTTGCTCACAAACTTATAACAGTAGTCAGTAACTAGTGGAAGGCACAGAAGTTTTGTTTAAACTGCGGCTTGCACTATTTACCTACTGTTCAGCATAGAAGTTGTTACCATGTTCTTACCTTCCTTTAGTTTTCTCAGTAAATAGGTATCTACATACTCGAGCAAAATTATGGAATTACTCGTAATTTAATCCGGGATAGCTCCTAAAATGATTCCGTTATTTGAATGAATTTGGTATCAATTTAAAGTTAACAGTTGTAATCTTTTAAAATTATACTATTTTTGTTATTCTTAACTACCTAGTTATTAAGTACCGGTAATTTGGTTCTACTGTGCTCCTTACGGGTAATTATGCTCCTGTTCTGTAAATTGTTTTCGAATATTCTAAAAAATTGAAAATTTTGCAAAAATTCATTAAATTGTAAACGCAACCGAAACATTTCACTGAATTTCACATCCGAAGGCATCAGAAGCATCAGTATTAGGTTGCAGAACATAACTGGAGCAGTTTGAATTTGGAAGTTTGGAAGGCATTACCTACTTTGCTCCAACAGCTTTAACAATGTAGATTACGTAGAAACTATTTCTAGGAGCAAAGATACCCGACAACATGGGTAATTGTGCTCATTATTATTATTTTGTCAAAAATAAATGAGGTAATATTATACTCATAATATCTATTTCCCTATAAATACCTGTCAAATAAGGCTTGCGAGTATTTTTTTAAATCAGTTGTTTTCAAAATATTCATAACTAGCTGACCGGGCAAACTTCGTACCGCCTCAAAAAGAATAACCTTTTAAACCTTCCCTGGACTTCCAGAAGTAATTCAAAACCAAAATCAGACAAATCGGTCCAGCCGTTCTCGAGTTTTAGCGAGACTAACGAACAGCAATTGATTTTTATATATAAGAAGACTAGCTGACCGGGCAAACTTCGTACTGCCTCACCTTTTAAACCTTCCATGGACTTCCAGAAGTAATTCAAGACACAAAATTAGCCCAATCGGTCCAGCCGTTCTCGAGTTTTAGCGAGACTAACGAACAGCAATTGATTTTTATATAATAGACTAGCTGACCGGACAAACTTCGTACCGCCTCACCTTTTAAACCTTCCCTGAACTTCCAGAAGTAAATCAAGACCAAAATTAGCCAAATCGGTCCAGCCGTTCTCGAGTTTTAGCGAGACTAACGAACAGCAATTGATTTTTATATATAAGACTAGCTGACCGGGCAAACTTTGTACCGCCTCACCTTTTAAACCTTCCCTGGACTTCCAGAAGTAATTCAAGACCAAAATCAGCCAAATCGGTCCAGCCGTTCTCGAGTTTTAGGGAGACTAACGAACAGTACTTAATTGATTTTTATATATAAGACTAGCTGACCGGGCAAACTTCGTACCGCCTCACCTTTTAAACCTTCCCTGGACTTCCAGAAGTAATTCAAGACCAAAATCAGCCAAATCGGTCCAGCCGTTCTCGAGTTTTAGCGAGACTAACGAACAGCAATTGATTTTTATATATAAGACTAGCTGACCGGGCAAACTTCGTACCGCCTATTAAAAAAAAATACTCACCTTTTAAACCTTCCCTGGACTTCCAGAAATAATTCAAGACCAAAATCAGCCAAATCGGTCCAGCCGTTCTCGAGTTTTAGCGAGACTAACGAACAGCAATTGATTTTTATATATAAGACTAGCTGACCGGGCAAACTTCGTACCGCCTCACCTTTTAAACCTTCCCTGGACTTCCAGAAGTAATTCAAGACCAAAATCAGCCAAATCGGTCCAGCCGTTCTCGAGTTTTAGCGAGACTAACGAACAGCAATTGATTTTTATATATAAGATTTTCAACATTTGGAACAAAAATCGGAGTAAAGGACCAAATTACGGTACTCAAGATTGCGCAGAATATTTCCATAGTTGTGTTCACAAGTGTAGTTGCAATAACGTGAATTAGTAAAAGGAGGAGCATGACCATCATTCATGAATAAATATCATGCTTGTTTTTCTAAAGCGGCGAGATAGAAATGCACCAAAAAAGTACATTAACATACATTTCGCCAGTTTCTGCCTTAATTCCCGTTTTGCGGGACTGTCTATTAGGTAACCGTGACCCTGGAACGTAAAGGGCTATTGATCGACACCATGGATTTTAGTCGGTACGAGTCTAACAGCTTCTCCCATCCGCCCTTGGGTGGGAGGACATTAATTAATCACGTTAATAAAAAAGTACGCTGTAAATAAAATATAGTAAACTAGTGATGAGTCCTCTCGTACCACACGTCATACCTACTTATCAGTAAAATCCGGCTTTCAACAGATAGGTACCTACCAGTTTCCGAAGGAGTATTAGAATTACAGGTTTCCACAAAACCGGTTAGGTACTAAATATAAAATTTACGACACCTAAAGTCATCCAATCATTATATTCCTGACCTAATTTTATTGCTAGACTTGCAAAGATCTGGTATAACTAGCATTTAATTTTATGTGGGTTTTTATGCTCCTTTTACTGTTCGGTTGGTTGGAGTAGTGGTTGACCGGTCATCAAATCCAAGGCCTTAAGGGTATACAGCTATCGTGTCGCGTTTGTTCGCTAGAGTGCCACAAATTTTATATTTTTTTAAACGTTGCCTCACACAAGTAAATTTCTCCTGTAGTCCTCCGTGGGTGCTTTAATAAACATAGAAACTCACATACATAAACACCCAGACCCGGAACAACTACTGGCAGATCATACAAATATTTGTTCCGGGCGGGGATGGAACCCGCGACAGGCTGCGCAGCAGTCGAACGCTCAGCCGCTGCACCAATCGTCCTCCGCAGACAGATCAGATACAAAGGGATACAAGCGGCACATTCATATGTTCGAACAACTAGAACTTCGTAACATGGGCTACCAACAGCCAAAAAAAAGCCTTTTCAGTAACCTAAATGAATTCGAAATCTAGTGATGAATAGGGTAGTTTACTGCATAAATAAATTGAAAATCTGTTTAGTTCGTCAGTCTATCTTTGTCAACATTAAAATTTAATGTTGACAAAGATAAAATGCTTCGAAATTCAGGAGTGTGGCTTGTGACGTCATAACACCTGCAAATTGTACCAACCGAGTAACGTTTTGTGATTTTTAAAAGCGTTGTATCTTCATCAATTTTGGTTTACGTAACAAAAGAATAAATACGGGTCAAATATTTTTTGATAATCTATTCTTATTCTTCATTCTTTAAGAAAAAAAAACGTTGCCCCACACTAGGAATTTATCCTGTGTCGTGGGTGCGTTTACAAACATATAAACTCACATACGCCCAGACCCGAAGCAACTACTTGTAGACCATACAAATATTTGCTATGTGCGGGAATCGAACCCGCGACACGCAGCGCAGCAGTCCAATCGCTCAGCCATTGCGCTAACCGTGCCGTCAATCTATCTTTCGGACTTATATTTTTTTTAGTACCTAAAATAGCCATCTGTAATAACCAAATTATATTTTTTTCAGCGGAATGTCCCGAAGGCGAGTACAACCCAGGCCCCAACTGTGGCCTAGAACCATCCTGTTCGACAAGAAGCTCCCACGCATATCCGAAGCATACCTGTGATTGTTGGTGCAAACCTGGCACTTATAGAAATATCGATACCCATGCCTGTGTGGAACTTTCGGGATGTTAATATTAAATAGTTTTGTTAAATGAATTTAGTCTTTATATGTTCCTAATTAGGGTAAGTGTTTCTTTTACGGAACCCTTTCCGTACTCAAAGGGTTTCTGTCCGTCTGTCTGTCATCAAGCTGTCATGAACCCTTATCTGATAATTTGAGTGGAGATGATCATTTCAGTTGCTGCTATAACAACAAATAAATATTTAAATAAAACTGGCATAATGTTTTTGCCCTTTTTATAGATATTAGTATGGAATCCTTGGTGCGCGAGTCCGATTCGCACATGATTCGCATATGGACGGTTTTTTTTCTAAGAGAATTTTAGAACTAACCTGGAATATTACATCTAACTTAGGTTTTTTTTCGGAAGACTCAGTTCATCATCACCATCATTAGCCGAAAGAGCCACTGCTAAAAAAAGGCCTTCCTCTTAGACCACCACGCCGAACAACAATCCGCCACTTCCATCCATCGGTTGCCCGTGACTGTCACAATGTCTGTCGACGGTTCACCTAGTGGGTAGGCCGGCCTACGCTGCGTCATCAGGTTCGTGGTCGCCTTTCGGCTTTATGTGTTGATAAGCGGAAAACTGGAGAGCGGTGGGATCAATTTGGGTAAATAATTCTTTTTTATTGTTCGTAATGTCTCAGGACAACGAAACAGTTATTAGTAAATTGCATATAAAGTATGATTTTAGAGAAAAAAAAAATCTGTTGCAAGTGGGATTCGAACCCGCGTCTTCTGGATTAGTACTCCAGACGCCTTAACCAACTAGGCCATTGCAACCCACTCTGGATAAGAAGACGCGGGTTCGAATACCACTTGCAACAGAATTTTTCTTTCCTCAAAAATCATCTTTAAGATGCGCCTCGCATGCGTTAATGCGCTTAAAAACAATTAATATGCATATAAGTAAAGTAGTTTGTTGTCACGAGCGATCTGTTAAACTATTGTCAAACAGATAGGCGAAGCGAAGCGTTTTTTTTTTGTAATGTATGGAATTGTTTGATGCCTGTCACATAGACTATTAGATCGCTTTCGCTTTTCTATATGACAGGATGCGCTTCGCGTTCGCTTCGCCTGTCTGTTTGACAATAGCATTAAGGTATCAAATGGATCAGATCGCTATTATTTAATAAATTGCACAATCATATACTTCTTTGTCCATACTCTTCGACTGCACTGAGATAAAGACGGGCATTCAAAATATAAGAAACAGAACTACATACGTCATATTTTTTTTTCTCTATGTCACTATTTTTTATCACAAACCAGGACATACCTACGTACTCGTACTCTTTACAAAAAAGATACTTACTCATCAATTCTTTTGTGGCCTGTACAATTCCTGGCAGAAATAATTAGCCACCAACCTAAAAAAAAGAAACAATTACCTCTACGACTAAGCAAGTCTATGACCGAAGCGCGAATTAAATGTAAGCATCATCTTGCAGACCGTGACGGACATTATTATCACTAATGAACTCATTTGAATGATTTATAATACAATACAAAGATATTCAATACGTACTACAACTGTTTTATATCCTGTTTCCTTAAGAATATGCATCACCAGTGTTTTTGTATGAAATTATAGCGCGCCTTAGATATATGGCCCAACACTATATGAATAAAGTAAATACATAGGTGTATTCAAATATTTGTTTCCAATTGTCACTTCCATTCACACAAATATCAACTTATTTAATACAAATATTAAGTTGAAATTAGGATTATTAACAATGTTACAGTTTTTGGAGAATAGCTAATAGACCCTGCTGCGGCTTCGCCCGCGTAGAGTTCGGTAACTGTCCTTAGTCTTTACTTTGGTCAAATTTTTAGAAAATTAATTATTAATAGAGATTCAAATTGTGACCTAGAGTTGCTGCTATGCTTTAGGTACAGGCGCCATTACATCTATCTATCCCAAATTCTGTGAAATTTTCCCAATCGAAAATTAATGTTCTATTTTAGTGCTTATGGTTGAAAATTTGTTAAAGAAATTTGACAGATGAAGTAGATCAAGGTAGACTGATGTGCAGGCGTCTGTATCACTACAGGTAAGAAGGTAATCGTCAGCATTAATAACATACTAAAATTATGAGTACGTCATATAAGCGTAGGTTTATACTTCTATTGTCCGGTTACATTTGCTTATAACGCGTGAGAATCTTGTTCTCGACAATCAGTATCATAGAATCATTCGGAGTAAATCGTTTTAAAATTAGTTTTCTGTGTATACGTGTCGAAGTTTCGTCTCTAAACGGTTGTCTGTTGCCAGTTATTTTATTTTATCAGTTGAAGTATTAATCGTTTTAACATTAATACTTGATGAGAGACGTATTATATGGTTCTGGACATGCGCGTCATTATTTGTTTCTGAGATAAGAATCAAAATTAATTTGAACTAAATCGTCAATATAAAATAATACAAGTAAAGCCCAAATACCCTATTGTTCAGGAGCCCTAAAATGCTGCAAAGTTTCAGAAAACAGTAGCTTTAAAATATTTTATTTTCAAAAGCTATCGGACAAATTAGCGGCCCAGATAATCAAGGTGAAGAAGTTATTTAAACAGTGTTTTGTTTTGATAAACTGCATTCGTGTTTGTGTGTGTGTCCCGTCAACATGAAATTCTGGATAATTGTATTGTTTGTGGCTGTTATTGGCTTCCAGTATTCGATTGGTGAGTATTTTTTAACAGTTTTTCATTTAGAAGTCTGTAAAATACGTAGGTAACTGTAAATATTTGATATGTCGTTTATATTGATGATGCCACGAATAACAATATTAATAGCATATCTAGCACACAAACTCACCCCAATCTGATATCCTACCAATATTTTAATAGATTTTCATGTTTAACACAAAAGAAAAAGGTTCATGTTCGATCGGGATTTGAGGTGCTTGGCAGCTTTACTTAACTTTTATCATAAACTAAAAATAGAAAATTATAAAATTACAAATACTTAAATAAAACTGACCTAAAAAAAATCGTTTAGTCCACTTTCGTCCCCACGACCCCCAAGAATTAAAGTGTCCGCTCGACCCCTAACTACAGTTTCTTCTCGACCCTTAGGGGTCGAGAGTGGATTTCATTTTGAAGCCAAATTTTGGTTCCCACTCGACTCCCAAGTACAGTTACGATGAAAAATCATCAGTCTACCCTATGGTTGCAAACTATTCAACTAAAATATCGTTCATTTTAATCCTTGTTCGTAAGAATCGACATTTGTGTAGTTACCAAGTGATCGGTGCATGCACATTGTGCACAAGTACTTCTTGCAAAAATGTCTGACATACCGACTACAACTGATATTAGGGCGCATTTAAAATGTATAACTTCCCAAAGAGGAGGACGTCTTCTACTTCTGGAAGGACATCAGTGTTATCTTAAGAAAAAGTTTAAAACGGAACATCTTATTGGCGTTGTATTACTCGGCCGATAACATAGGTGTACCTTATAATTACACCCACAATCTAACCTTTACCTACCCACCACTGTAATATTGCCATCAGCTAAGAATAAATCCAGACTCCGTAGTTGCTACTGAGAAATTCCTAATAGAAAAACCTAGTAACATGCCTGACCCGGGAATCAGAGCTTCAGCAGTTGCGCTTGCGACCACTAGACCGACGAGGCAGTCTTTTTAAATGTCAATTCCTGAATTTTGCCTTTAGTACGTCACTGTACCAAAATATTAATTATCGTATTAGGGAATGAGAGTGGACTCAACGTGCATCCTTTGTATGAAAATCCATTCTCACCCCCTAGGGGTCGAGAGTGGATTATGTTTAGGGGTTGAGAGGAAACCAATGAGCAAATCTTTTTTAAGGGGTCGAGGGGTCGAGGGTGGACTAAACGAAAAAAAAAATAACGATAATTTCGAAATCTGGTGGCAACAAATCAATCACATACCTAAATAATTAACTGTCTTCCAAAGTCAAGGCAATTTTGCACTTTTCAGAAGTCAGTATTTTTTTTTAATTATGTATAATTTATGCGTAGTAGGTTTTACCCAAGTAGGTTCTAAAGATATCTTCATAACTTAATACCTACGTTTTTCCGAGACTCGTGACCAGTTTTAATTAAAGATATCACGACTTGTCTTATTGATGAATATAAACACAATCGCGTTATTTGTATTGTTGTTTATTACTTTATTGTGAAGACTATCTATGGGTATTATATAAAGCCATATAGGCGTAGGTGGCTGCTAAATGATGTCATGTTGGATATAATTGTTGTTAAATTAAATATGTACTTACATCAACGCGCCCGACCTTAAGAAATACCTAACTTTACCAAGATACCTACCAGATTTTACCTATTTCACAGTAGAATTGCAGAATCCATTCCATTCCAGGGTTGCTCATTGTTGGAAAGAGTTTCTGCAACCCTGGAAATAAAGACAATTGAAGGAATAAGATGACTTCTAGTCAGAAAGAGTCTGATGTGACCTTGACTCCATCCAGGTTCATATCGGAGTAGACATTCAATGATTTTGCAAACTCTTACCAAAAAGTTTGTCTTTTTATTGACAAGATTTAAAATAAACTGGGTCTACGATGTGTTAAAAGTTAAATAAATAACTAAATACTCAAAAGTCTTTCGTACAAATTCTATGTATTTTTTCACAATCATCTCAAATCATTTTCAGCTGACTGTCCCCCTGGCCAGTACAACCCTGGTCCTGATTGTTCCTTCGAGATCATCTGCGGTCTTCCCAGCGCCCATTCAGCCAGAAGACACTACTGCGACTGCTGGTGTAATCCTGGAACAGTGAGGGATTCACTGACCAACGAGTGCGTTGAGAAATGTCCACCGATTAGTAACCCCTGGTTGCCCAAAACCAGTTAATGTTTTTGTTAAGTTATTTAAATATTATGTGAAGTAAGTTGTGTGTTTAATTTTATAAGTGTTGTAGTTTTTTTGAGGCGTTATAATAGGTCTGTTGATTCGTAGTTAAATCTTTGGTATAGCTCAGTTACTTCGTGTAAAAAATAGGGAAAACCGAAGTGGTGATTCAATGTGTTTGTTTTAAGTGGAAGTACTCGTATCTTTTGTTGTACGAAAATAACAATAAGCTTTATTGCTACGGTAAAACCTAGAGAGCAGTGGTGGCTCAGTGGTAACGATCCCAACTTACGTGTGTCCGAACCAAGTGAAATGCATTACTTTGTTTAGGTAATCTATTTCATTATTGTGCTCTCAAAAGTAAGTAAAACAACATGAGGAAACCGGAATGTCCTAAAACCAATAATTCAAAGAAATGTGATATCTAGGTACCCGCATTGAAGCCGTGTGGTGGTTTACAGGCCCTCCTCATAGAGAGGAGGCTTGTGTCGCAGCTGTGGGAATATTAAGGGTACGCTAGTCGGTCATTCTTCCATACAAACGTAGTTTGGCGATTACTCCAACATTTGACGGTATACATTCAGAATATTTAGTATATGTGCGTAGGCGCCCTAGCTTCTTACTACTCATCCATCTCATCGGTACCTACGTGATGTTGGATGAAATAGCATGCATTTTAATCCCGCCCGCCAACGAGTTCGTCCCGCCGACTAGGGCACCCTTAAAGGCTGATGTTTATGCTATGCAATGTCAATTAAAAAGTTAAGAATAGAGATTAAGATATCTTATTTACTCTGCGTTTGTTTTGCCCTATAGTAGTACCTACATTCACGAGAGCAATGTGCTGTTCTTGATGAAAACGGTAGCGACTTATGCTTTGTCCAATTTATTTCTCACGTCTGCTCTCAAAAGGGGAAGAAAGAATCTAGAAGGCCCTGGAAAAAAAAACGTAAGTAGTCATAATGACACCTGAAGTACTATTCTATACTTAAGTAGTACTATTTTAGATAGGTACTGTGTAAAGTTTTGTGTGCAGAGCGGTCCCACAGTCAAAACATCAACTGCATCTACAAACTGTTTTTTCACTGGAGGCAGTGTTCATAGAAAATAGCACTGCTGTTGAAAAGAAGGCGTATATTCCAGGAGCGGGAACATAATATGTTGACAATCAACCAAGTTTACTAAGAGCATGATTGAATGAGGTCAATTCGATTTACATTCTTATCTTTGACCTGGATAATGTACTTAAATGTGTCAGACAGAACATAATATTTATTTTTACAGACGCTATCTACTTATGTCACGTCAATAAATAACTCGTGTCAGTATGTAAAAGGTTAGCGTACACGTGTAAGCACTATTTTCGTTTTTTTTTTCTACAAAGCTCTACTGAAACGTACATTATTTCTATCTTCATGTCGTGTTAAGATGTGACCTTACTCTGGGAGCTAACCCGCCTCTGGGAACGCCACAGGCTCTTGAAACCTTACAGATCTACTACACCTGGGAACATAGATTTATTAATATCGTAATGGACTCTGTGTGTAACCATCAGTGATGACGTATGGTGCCGAAACGTGGTCCTTTACTGTAAGGCCTCATTAGTAAGCTCAGTATAGTCCAACGAGCTATGGAGAGGGCTATGGTTGGAGTCTCTCTGCGCGATCGACTCAGAAATGAGGAGATTCGTAGACGAACCAAAGTTACCGACATAGCCCAACGAATTAGTAAGTTGAAATGGCAGTGGGTAGGCCATATAGCACGCAGACTGATGGCTGATGGGGCCGTAAGGTTCTCGAATGGAGACCACGCACCGGCAAGCGCAGCGTAGGACGTCCACCCACTAGGTGGGCAGACGATCTTATGAAGGCCACAGGATCACGCTGGATGCAGGCCGCTTACAACCGGTCCTATTGGAAGTCTAAAGGGGAGGCCTATGTTCAGCAGTGGACGTCTTACGGCTGATATGATGATGATGAATGGACTCAGCGTAGGTAGATTAGGAGTAATATTAAGATTGGTGGATTAACCCGGATTTGGCGGCACGGATGGTGAGCAATTGGCAGCGGAGCTGCGTGTTGCGGATTCGATACATAACACACACAGTACATATATTTTTATCTGGCTGTTTGTGTATGTAACTCTAAATGTTTGTAAGCGCACCCAAGACGCAACGTGGGGATTTTTAAGAACGACGTTTTTCTTTAGAACTTTAGACTTCACTATGGCTATCTGTCGTCAGCAGTATAATGATAATCTATTGTAGTCTTTGTGGTTGCTGACGTTGAATATCATAAATCTTAAGTTGTTTTTAAATTAATAACTCATTAAGGTCAATTGAGTTTTAATTGACACACGCAAAAGGTATTATAACTAAGTAGGTAATACAATAAATACAAGAATTGTAAAACTACTATGGATCTTTTAGACATCTGAAATAAATGATTTTATTTATTAATACTCGTCCAATAGTCGAATTTATTTAATTTTTCGGTTTCGAAAATAACTAAATAAGCTTTATAATATGCTTCTTAATAGGTTCTACTTCATGAATTAATATACAATAGATATTCCCACGTTTAAGACGAAAATTGATCCACAGAAACGTAAAAGTAACGCGATACCTAATAGCTGTTGAGTTGATGCCGATGCTGTGGCTCTCGTTTTGTGTGAATCCATCCATCCTCATAAACTCAAACTTTCGCATTACATTTATATCATTATTGAAGAAAATAAAATAAACACAGCTTACCTACATTATAAGGTAGACCATCATCATTCAAATTACGCACTTTCGTACTGTGCCTTCGTACTACTACTAAGTACAAGTCAAAGTCATCAAAAACAATTCAGTTTCCATTCTATAATAGTTCTTGCAACTTCATTCAAAAGTCGATCAACGTTTATCAACATAGATCAAACGAAATAGGTCCATAATTGGGACACACCTATACGTAATTGCTTTATCGCACTAGGTTGAAAATGCTTCATTCTTTCAACAGCAAAAAGTGTCAAGCTTTCTATTAGCGTTTTTTGTTACTCGTTGCACAGTGCACACATAGAAAATGTGTGAACAACTGATTAATTGCTATTTGTTGTCGGCAGGCACTTGTGAAATGGGTTGGGGATCGAAGTAAAAGTATGTCTTGAAAAGACTATTTTGTATAGTACTATTACGTGTTTATGCGTGATTGGTCGGTGAAAGTTGCAAATAGGAAAGAATAGAAGGTTACGGAGGAGACCTTTTCCTCAGCTTTGGGCCAATAGAGGTTAATGAAACGTACCTGTATTTCTTTGGGCAGTTATAAAATGAACGTGGAGTGGACTGCTGTTTCCGTCCTTCTCCTTGCAAGTTCTGCACAGTGGGTTGTCTGTAACCCTCTAAGGCGATTATACATAACTGTGTGCCACGGCTGGTTGGTTATCTAGAAGGCCTGCCTGTTTGTTGGCCGACTTGAATAGAGGACTTTCTTCTTTCTTCAAATGAGTCCACCTTGGGTGGAGCGGAAGAGACTGTCAGACTCATCATCATCATCATGACATTAGCCGTAAGACGTCCACTGCTGAACATAGGCCTCCCCTTTAGACTTCTAATAGGACCGGTTGGAAGCGGCTTACATCCAGCGTGATCCTGTGGCCTTCATAAGATCGTCTGCCCACCTTGTAGGTGGACGTCCGTCCTACTGTCAGACTCGTACTAATTATTTGCCGTATTCATTCAATAGCCCTTTACGGTCCAGGGTCACGGTTTCCCGTTTAGTTCTCACGGTTTTTAGTTCTGCGACTCCGGTCTATGGTTATTCCACTAAGTAATACATTTAACTATCTAGAAATATAAATTAATTAGCATCCGAGTTCTCATCAAAATCATTGCAAAACACAGCGGTCGTACAGACAGATACTAAAAGCAACTTTGTTTAAATAAGTAGGTATTTATGATGGATACTTAGAGCATTTTCCTGTAAAGCCTAGCTCGTCTATTCGATACTGTTGCTGAGTGGCCTGTCCGGAAAAACGTCGGGAAAACGACGACAAATAATCGTCTAATAGCCTGCCGTCTACAGCAATCATAGCTCTTTCTCGTTCACTGAATTTATGATGCCTTAAGAGAATTATTGTCACCAGTTATTTTGGGAAATTTTTAGTAGTGGTGGCTATGTTTTCTAAAACATGACAAAATATTCTATAATATTGCAAGCACGATGGGCTATGCTAGCGCTGCTCCTGTTGCTGTTGACATCTTTCTTTTGAGTGCAAAATCATATTGTGCTGAGACCCTCAAAGTGGCGCTAGTACACTGTGGTGTGCTACCATGACGTGTTAAAGTGTGAGTGATTCCGCTCAGGGAACGAGATGGCACTAGACGACTTGTATAGCTCTGTCTTTTTCCTACAGCCTAACCACTCACGCTTTAAGACATCATGGTAGTAGGCTAAAAACCCACCTGTTCCTTCAGTTGCCCTTTGCGTCTTGAAACTCTGGCAGGCACCAGTACAGATTGGGCGCTACCGGTGGGGGTAACAAGTGTCATGTGTCACCATCATAAAATCTTTAATAAATTATAGCTTTAGTATTATTGGTAGAACAAAAAAAGTATTTATTATTTTTTGTTAATGTAGATACTAAAACTTCCGCACTGGTAAAAAAATCTGTTTAATTGTAATTTCTTGAAAAAGCCCAATTTTACAGAAAATAAAAATGGCGAAGCTCGTTTGCCCAGGTAATAAATAAAAAGTCATTATAAACAATAGGCGACTTCTCCCTAATTGATTTTAGGCCTAAAACGTCCATTTATTATTTCTTAACAGCGTCAACATTCGATACGGAGGTTTTCGCCACATCAAACTAAAATAAATATAATTTACGAAATTGCCATAATCAATTCTGTTGAGGACCACGCCATTCCGAAATTATGGAGCCGTGACCTTGTTATGCAGATTCTAATGTTTTTCGGCTGATTGTATAAAACGGTTTTTCTGATAAGTCTTGGTCGATATTTGCAGCCTTTACGTTGTGGTTTATGTTAAGTTTATGAAAATCAGCATATTTTATAATATAATATCTTCATTATCTCATTACATAGCCGAATGAAAAGCTAAAAGAAAATTAAAGCCTTACCTATACGAATATTATAATTATAAAGCTGAAGAGGTTGTTTGTTTGGCTAAGCGCGTTAATCTCCTGAGATTACAAAAAAAAAAAGATTTTTTCAATTCGAACCAGTAGTTCCAGAATTACTGGTTCGAATTGAAAAAATATTTTTGTTTTGGATAGTACATTTATCGAGGAAGGCTATAGGCTATATAACATCACGCTACGATAATAGGAGCCGAGCAGCGGGAGTGAAACAACGGGGAACAGCACGGGAACAGAAAGTTTTACATTATTTTAAATAGCAATACTAAACCACATTGTTTTCAATTTGTCACTTTAATTTGGAGAAACATTGCCTCTAAAGTAAATGTTAAGTGCGCATAACCAGAAAGTTGGCAACGTCGCAAATAGCTGTCAAATATTTACAAGTTTAAATTAATTTGGTAAATTTACTGTATAAAAATAAGATATATGGCTCTGTAGTGCACTAAAACATTGATTAGGGAATGCAATAATTAATATCGATATTTAAAATAATTAATTGCATTCCTATATCAATGTTTTAGGGCACTACAGAGCCATATTTCTTATTTCCATACAGTAGGTAACATTGCTAAATTAATTAAAAGTTGTTAATATTTGACAACTATTTGCGACGTTGCCAACTTTCAGAATATACGCTCTTAAGAAGAAGAATATTTTTTTTGTATTAAACTTAATAACAAATTCTTTAGGTATCCTATCGGTATACGTGTCAAATTTATTATAGACGATGTGATAGCCCGCGTCGCGCGCCCTCTCTGCGTGGGTGATTCTTCTGCGAAACGGAACTAACCTTTTAACACAAGAGCTATCTCGAGTTAATCAAAGAGGTATTGAATAACACAATAGGAGCATGAGGTCCTTGGTTTGATTACTAGATCAGGTGGCCTACCATGAACTGTTAACGCGATCCAGTTTAGGCTGTGGGAAAGAGATGGCGCTAGACGACTTGTATAGCTCTGTCTCTTTCCCACATCCTAAACTGGATCTTTCCATGGGTTCCGTTTCTTATTTTCCATGAGGAATATCTCAATAATAGCCTCAGAGCCTGGATTTGTGAGCAGTTAATGGCAGTAAGTTTTCCCCATTATGGTATATCTACACTTATCAGGGCCGGACTGTGGCCAGTTAGGGCCTCAAAAAAATATCGATGCATACATTTTATATGAACTCGCTCAATCATATCCTTGTCCGGATTGGCGACAGAGCTCCAATCACAGACTAGATAGGTTGTTCCAATGCTAGTGAAGTTTCGAGTCATGAGCCCGTCACTTCCCGGACACGGCCTTGTCATGTGTGGATAGAATGACGAAAGTTGTAGGTGTACTTACTTTTAGGTACACTTGCCAGGAATTATGGGCATGATTTTTATGTCGTTGTAACATTCTTTGTAAGAACAATGTTAAACCTCTTGTACCAACTACACACTAAAGTGACATGCGTCTCGTTTGACGTAACTCACGTCGACGTTGCCAGTCGCACCATCTGAATACGTGAACGGGATGTCAATCTGTAAAAAAGATACATAAATCAATGGTAGAGAATTTGCATGAGCACTGAAATGTTTTTGGTGAAAATGAAGCAGTAATATTTCCCAGGCGCGTAGTATACGTCACCAAAGGTTATGAAGTATGTAAGAATCGTATTAGGTGAATTCCTGTAGTTTTGCCTACCCGAAAAAAGGCGTATATAACTTTTCTAAGACCGTATACATAATACTGGGTCGACAGCGCGTTGTGTTCCACGCGCGCCTCAAAGAGTGTCAGCATGATGACGGGGCCCCCCTCTAGAGAGCCAAAGCCTGCCCAAAGATTTTGGTCAGTACGAGTCTGACAGTCCCTCCCGCCCTGCCCTGGCTGGGAGGACTCATTTGATGATTTTACCACGATAAAAAAAGACAGAGGAAATACAGACCCCGGCAGGGAATTCCACTCCTTAGCTTTGCGCACAATAAAATTAATCTCTAATCTAACGAATTAGTGGGCGCTATCTCTTTATACTACCTTTTTTGTGGTAAAATCATCAAATGAGTCCTCCTACTCAGGGCTGGGCGGGAGGAACTGTACTGACTAAAATGCACGGTGATCCTTCAATAACCCTTTACTTTCCAGGGTCACGGTTACCCGATGAGATAGTCCCGTAAGATGAGACAGTCCCGCGCTCTATACTACACAAAGTTTAGGCAATTAAACTACCTGTTCTCATCTCTGTCAATTTGGACAGTAGTGGACAATGAATACTATCTAGAAACGGTTATTCACGGACAGTAGTGGACATGCACTTCACGTGTGTAAGTACGAAGCGTGTCTACGGCTAAGTGGGTGTAAGCGCTTAATCCAATAGCCGTTATTCGGGTGAATGCTTAGCTCTTACATTAGTCTCAGGACTTGTCTTTCTAGCAGTTTAGTGGAAGGTGGTGTTTATGTTTCTGAGCCTATGATTACGGTCCCAATGATGGTCAACGATTACTTTTTTTCATGAACGCTTTTCAGGTGTACAGTTCACGATTCATGAGTTGGCCATCTCGTCTATTTTTGCTGTGCCGGGGCCAGTGATAATAATATTGTCCAGCTCCCAATACGCTCTGTTACCATTACTTTATTGGGGAATTAGACTTCCTGAATCTCTGATATCGTTATGTAGTACTTTAATTTGGTTTATTTAAGTGTCCAGTAGCTCCATTCATGTCATCATCATCAACTGGGAGGCGTGACTGCCATATTAAGCATGTACGCTTGGCAGGCGGTTTTGGGATTGCATTTATAGGTCACCGTAACAAAAGAACTCTGCTGCCTTCCCTCGGTGTCTGGTAGCGCAGCAGGACGTATCATGGTATCGATAGACGTCGCTAATGTTAGTTTTGTCACTTTCCTAAGGTTTTTTCTTTTAAATTCAGTAGAATTTAATGCATTTTCCCGAAACCAACTCTATAGAACGTCTCCTTTTTCAATCCTTACAAACTCCTTTCGTCTTGTCCACGTTCATGCGAGTCACGAGTATTAAGTCAGTAGTTATGAAAATAGGCACAGAACGTCTAATCCTCCAACAGCCACTTCAAAGAAGGACACTTTCCCACAAAACAGATAACTCACAAAGCTATCAAGTCATTTCCTCAAGTTTATCTGAAGAGAGATTTCCCAGTTCACGATAACTGGGTCCTGTATAAGGAAAATAGCGTACGGGAAAAACGTTAGTATTTCATTAATTTGCTTCTAAGTACAAAAGTGATCCGTCCGGACGTTTCAAACCCCGTTTTAGGGTTCCGCTCCATACTTTTGTGGCGAAAATTGGTTACTTGGTGTACCTTTTGTATTAGTTTCCACACAGTTTGACAGTTCCACGAATACGTGTCTACTTTAGCCTTTCTTTTACTCGTGGAAAAATCATCGAATGAGTCCACCCAGGGCGGGATGGGAGGGATTGTCAGACTTGTACTGACTAAAGTGGATTTTAGTGATCCTTCAAAAGCCTTTCCCCTTTCCAGAGTCACGGTTTTACCTTAGCCTTTGAAGCTGTTTTGATATAAAAAAAAACTCGATAAATCCATCCTTATTTGCCATCTACCTAAATGTAATCTTAATTGTTTCTGGGAGAAATATTTGCTTTTATAAAAAAAAAAAACATAGAGAACATTATAGAGTTAATCATTTATTATAAATGAATGTAGAGACTGAAAATATATCTGAGGCATTTTTTTTAAGACGATTAACTTTAAAACACCTTAAAGAGTACGGAATCTTAACAATGCGAGTCAGACTCGAACTTGGGCGGTTTTTTGGGCCTTGGATTCCTCTCGGAGGGCGGAGGAGGGCCTCGTGTGGTTTGGACCGGTCTTTGTGCGGTCGGATGTAACCCTCGGCGTTGTATTGCAGCCTAATATTAGTCCAAACACGTTTGACTTTTAGCCCTTCCACGTAATTATTATACCCTTAATTATTGGCGCTTTAGGACGTTTGCGATGAATTTATTATGCTTGAATGGGATGCGATGGGTTTATTTACAATTTTAGGTTTTGTCGACCTTTCCGAGGGTTGTTTTACTATATACTGTAAGTACAGGTGGGATGTTATTTTTAGTACCTATTGAAGTTACACTGACACATCAATTAGGATAACGTAGCTATACCTAGTCTAGGTCTACAATCTAATCCATTAATTATTAATTCTCTTATCTAATTTAAAACCAATCGAGCCTTCGTGAGCTTCTTAAATATTCAGTTCATTACAATGAAAGCTGCCAATATAGTTCAGTAGGGCACATAATCTTTCCTTGCATGTTAAGTGATTTTCTACTACTTATGCGTCTGACCTATATTCTCGATTAAGGACACCTATAGCGTCAACGCGACACTTAAAGGGGTGATGTCAGAAAGCGATTAATAGGTCGTCTGGCGTCTCGGGGTGCACCGCGATGGTCTGCCGACCGGAAGCGGCTCGCACCGAATAATCGCATCGATCGCCAAAAAACTAACCCACATACGCACTGGCAGCGTAGCCGGAATTATTAATCGCGAGGAGTAAGGGGGCGCCAGGGTGACGAAGGGTGGGCAGGGTGGCGGGGAGGGCGCGGCGCGCAGGCGCGGGCGTGCGGCGGGCACTTCGCGATTAAGGCTCGCGCGCTCCGGCCGCGTCCACCCGCGGCGTCGCGATGCGCGAGCAGCCGGCCCCGCGGCCGCTCCCGCAAGCGCCGCGCTAACCTGTACCCATGCAGTGGCGAAAACTTACCAGGTTGAAGTCTTCGCCGGGCGGACAGTCGCGCGCTCGGAGGATGCTCTGCTGCGGCCGCAGGAAGGTATGCGATCCGATCGATAGCGCGCGCCGAAACCGTCGCCCCTCCCGGCCCGGACGCCGACGCCGTTTCGTTACGCCGTTCGACGACCCCGCTCACTAATGCCTCACTAAATCATGCTTCTTCTTGACTCTCATCTTTCCTTAGCCTAAGTTCGTGTCATGAAATTCCATCATCGAGTTCATTTATCAAATTATTCAGTTGCAACCCTACTGTAGCTAATTTCATCTGATCCTTACCTTATGTTTCAGGGCGCTAAGTGCTTAACCGCTTTTCATATCGTTAATTACTTAACTATCTTTATTTGTGGACAATTATAAAGTATCGTGACTGTTTAAT
Organism: Agrotis exclamationis; assembly: GCA_950005045.1. Taxonomy (NCBI): domain Eukaryota; kingdom Metazoa; phylum Arthropoda; class Insecta; order Lepidoptera; family Noctuidae; genus Agrotis; species Agrotis exclamationis. The sequence goes on along the minus strand of OX465420.1, from coordinate 7,673,221 downwards.
TAATCAAAGAAGCTGAATGCTTGAAAAGTTTACGTTTTCTAAGCAATTAGTGAAGTTTGGTTGAAGGGCAGGTAATCAATCTGTAGGTCATATGAATGTGGGCCGTGGAATCGATCATTATTTAAGGCCATCGACTATTGTGGTGCGGTGATCGTAGAAAATAGATTGTGGTGCTGCTCTATTTTAAACTTGGAGCGGCCCCGACGTACCTACCCACTGGATGACAAAGCCTACATTTTATTTTATAAGTACAATTACAATCATAAAATGCAGAAATTTTCAGTGAAAATCACGTTATTTAAGTACTAAAATGGTTATTAAAATGGTTGCCGGCGTCGTAACGCCTTATGTAGACGCAGCATCTCGCCATCTTGTGCAAAGATATCGGTAGGTACTGAGCTACACTTATAGTGAAACTGCGGGTAGTTTTACTATTAGTTTAGCAGTTCATAGTGTTGAGTATATAACCGTTATTTAATTGACTAAAGGACAACTAGTACTATGTGTGCTGTTTTATTTCTAATTATTATAAAGAAATAATGGAAATTATTACAAGTATTTGGGTAACGTAATTCATATACTAATCCATCGGAATTTACATTCTAAACATATTTTGTAAAACATGTATTTTTTACTGATCGTGATTATATGTACTTACAATAATTAATGGTTATACTTATGTACAAACCACAGTCAAGGAGTTTATTGACAAAGTGTTAACAGCTATTGAAACTTTTAAACATAATTACATGTTGATTTGGGACCGTTGTCACTTAAGTACCGTTTAAGTCCAAGCTACTAACTTATCAAGTTGTATTACAGTAATACATATTTTTCTGTGGTCGATGAACTTATAACAATTCGTAAAAAACTGCTATGTATAGATGATATTTTTGTTCTGATACTAGAAGACTTTTGGTCGTTTGTGGGTTCGGACCCAGGCAGGTACAGACGCCAGCACATAAACCTTCCTCAATCTGTCAAACTTCTTCAATAGATTTTCAACCTTATCACAATAATAGAAGGTTAATTTTCGATCGGTAAATTCTGACAGATTCGGGTAGGTTGACCTTCTGGCGTCTGTACATTAGCATAGCATAATCATTAATCAGTTTTTCCCACGTTTTTATACACTCACTTTTCTTGTTTGTTTGTCGTTCCGGTTGGACTTTTGCAACTCAATTTTGAGGCACTTCCCGATAAGCTAGCAGGCTGAAATTTTGTACACGCTTTGAGTTCTGATGACAATACATGACTAGATATGAAACGTCATAACAAATCCAATATGGCGGCCTCCCCAAGATGGCGGACTAGCTGTTTGAAACTCACCCCTATGATATGGGTATCAAATGAAAGGGTTTGCTGTCAGGAATACGAAAAAAATAGTCACGTGACTTAAATCCAATATGGCGGACGTCCAAGATGGCAGACAGGCTATTTGAAATGCGACCCTATGATATGGATATCAAATGAAAGGGTTTACTATCAGGAGTACGAAAAAATAGACACGTAACTTAAATCCAATATGGTGGACGTCCAAGATAGTAGACTGGCTGTTTGAAATCCACCCCCATGATATGGGTATCAAATGAAATGGTTTGCTGTCAGGAATACAAAAAAAATAGTCATGTGACTTAAATCCAATATGGCGGACGTCCAAGATGGCGGACAGGCTTTGAGGCACTTCCCAATAAGCTAGCAGGCTGAAATTTTCAGTGTAGCTTCAAACCCGATGAACAATGATAAAAATAATAAAATAATTAATAGATTTAAAAAATCTAAAAACCCACGTTTTTAAATGTCCTAAAAATAAGAAAATAACCCTACGGGGCTGAGAGAGGGGCCACTCAAAACGTGGGGGCGTATCTTTGCAAGTTACACCCACGATCTATACACGTCATGTAAATATAACCCATAAATAATCCTTTAAAAAATATACGCCCCCACGTTTTGAGTGGCCCCTCTCTCAGCCCCGTAGGGTTATTTTCTTATTTTTAGGACATTTAAAAACGTGGGTTTTTAGATTTTTTAAATCTATTAATTTAATGTTTCTACTGCTGAAACATAAACCTCCCTTTTGTGAGAGGGAATGGGTACTCCACCACGCTGTCCCAGTGCGGACTGGTAAATGTGACATAATTGCGAATTTATGTCGCGTCGAATTTTTGGTTCCAAGACATGCCAGTTTCCCTACTATGTTTTCCTTCACCGTTTTGAGAGCAGTAATAAATTACACAAAGTAATGCGCCTGGCTAGGTTCGAACCAACGGGAACTACGTTCATCGGAGCTGTTACCACTGAGCCACTATTGCTCACGGGTGCACGGAGCTCAAATCAAATTCGCTGACACGAGTCATCCACAAGCTCAGCCACAAAATGAGGCATAAAATATGGTCTACCATTCAAAACACTATAATAATAGGTAATATGCTGAATTGAAAGCAGTTTCTAATCATAATTGCTGACTTAACTAGAGAAATGTTGAGAACACTTTGAAGAAGTCTTCTTTGGAAAATGGAGGGTATCTAATACGAGCGGAGAACACGCGCCAATCAACGGCATAGTGAGCTTTCCTAGAGATCTCTCAGTGGCAGTTTCTGAGTTGGTAGTATGACACTCTCATAGTTAAACTTTTGGCTTAGAAAACCCTTATAGAGAAAAACCTTATAACAATTAACAGACCTTGGAATAGAACCCAGGACTGTTCGTTCCACGAATTTGTAACAGTTCGTGAGATCACCAAAAGGGTTCAAGTGGTATATGGACACAAAGTCCTCCTTACTTACTCGGCGTAAAGAACCGATCCACGCATAGACAGTTATGACGTTATCGGCCCGTGAATCTGAACCCTCAACCGCGCAACGTCCACATTTTTCGTCGACTCCTTGACCATAAAGGTTTCGAAACTTAAAAACAGCTTCTTTTCTATGTTAAATGAATGATAACAATTTGTACGTTGTGTCTCTTCCAGGGTGGAAGTGTTATTTTACCTGAAGAAGACTTATTTTAACATTCACACAGTACCTAATGTCAGAAATATGAACAATAATTCGTTCGACTTTTATTCACCGCATTTTATTGTGACATGGTTGTAATGATTCATGTCACGATACCGAGTTGGTGCTGAGATCTATTGTAACTATGTACTACAATTTTCTGGTTATCTATTTGCGGGAAAATGTTATCTCATTTAATGCCATCATCATCAGCCTTGTGCTCTTCCCTTTTATGTCATGTTTCCCTAACAAACACGAGTCACAACCAGGTTTTACCCATGATGTTCGGATCTTCGGTATACATCGTCTTTAAAAAAAAAACATCGACTGTTCCCAAAAAGAAACCTGTAAAAAAACCTGTAGGTACCTACATAGTCTCTGAACGAATAGAGCAGCAGATTCATATACATTCAACTATCTCTGCTGGGGCATCATCACCCACTATTGTAGTTAGGTCTCTCGTTACTTGTGCCAAGCTCCACCGTGACGGCAACAATGTCGTATGTCCATCTCGCCGCCAAACAACTTTAGACCTTAAAGTAGGTCAAATTATGGTTGGCAAAGGTACCTGTCAGGGTTAACCATTAGGATTATAATATGGCAAGTCATGTCAATTGATGGAAGACTTAGAGTAAGGATTAAAGGGAGAAACAAATGAGGCGTTATTCATACTAACACAGTTGTAATAGGTATGTACAGTCCGCATCAAAAGTTGCTGACCACATTCAGATTTTCAAAATCGCTATACACCGTAATAATACGGTGTACAACGATTTTGAAAATCTAAATGTGGTCAGAAACTTTTGATGCTGACTGTACATATAATAGACTAACCAATATTCGTAAAATGTTCCCACTACTGTGACAGAGGCGTGCTATTAGAGGAAATGGGTTATAAATGTAATCCATAACGATATCCCAATATGGGTTGGTAGATGTCACATTTCTTCATATTCTCTTAGGACTTTAGGCACAGATTATTTAGGTCTAAAAAGTTAGAGAACATTTTCGAACAACAGAATTACAGGTAGATTAGACCAATTTATTTTTTCCGTACTTACCGAGATTAACAAAAATCTTTTTTAAAAGAGACGTTTCTAAAATGTTATCTGATAACTTTTTAGATTTACGTATCTTGCCAAAGTGTTTGATCAGTCATTTTGAAAGTAATATACTCGAAAGGTTACATGAAATGCCGTTCGGCGCATACAACAAATAAATAGCCGCAAAATCTTTCCTATCATTCTGAAATTCCCCTGATTTTGAATTGGGTAAACAGAATAGCCAACGATTAAACTCGTTCCTACGGTTAATTATTAACGAAATATCAAACCAGGTTTGGTCGTGGCTTATGTAGGTCAATCAAACCCCATATGTACCCATAGAAAGGGGTTGAATGGGTTAAAGCCAAAACTCACGGAATAACACAAACAATTTTTCAACCCTCATTTACCGGTTGATTTTTTTACGTTTACCGCTACGAGAACTTAATTTAACGAAACTGGTACGAAATTGGTTGAAATTAAGAAGAGTTTAATTTGGATGTAACAGTTGTATACTAATTTGTAAAATTTTCCTATAAAATCCAAAAAGAATTATACTATAATAGGTAATATCAAAAGTTTAGTAACGTTTATTATCAAAATAATTTTTAACTGCAGGAATTGTATTGACCATCTTCATTTATTATATATTGAGAGCCATGTTCCTTATTTGTATGCTCGCACAGTTATGATGATTTCGTTATGAAAGTCTGACGGCAAATGACATCATGTCAGAATCTTCCAAATGCTGTTTGTGTTTAACATACAACTCCGAAAATACGTTTCTATCTTAAATATTCACGTTCTTTCGATTCCCATTCTACTGTATCACACTATTTCACATTCAACTGAACGCTCACATCAACATTTGACATTCGTTCCCTTTTTTATGCTTACGACGTAATGTAAGGTTCTCATATTTTATATAACCTTGCATTGCAGGCAGCATATTTTTGCCTTCTATCTAAATGTGGACCGATTTTTAATATTCTGGGAATTTGGAATGAACCAATTATTTTAAGAACACACATACGAGTACAGTCGTTTCCAAATTTAAATTTGGAAACGACTGTACATTCTGTATTATGCTTTATTTTGGTCTAATTTAGACCAGTTCAAAAAGATAAAATCATTTGGAGTATTTTTTGTGAATTTAAAAGTTTAAAACAAGTATGAAACACCGACTCAAGGCTGCAAAACAATAGCCCAGACTAACTTTTAAAGAAGTTCCAACACAATCCTCCTTTCACACACGACAAATCGCGGCTCATGAGCATCAGAAATAATCAACACCAGTACAATATTGTGATGTGAAGTGACTCCACTCCATTCAACCTTTACCGAGGGTTGAGTACCCCGGGACGGGCGTGGCTTACGTCAAATTACAATAATCAAAGTACAACGCGCTTTGAATAAATAACTAAGTTTCCACGGGGTTTGTTGGACACTTGACAACTATTTGTTGACGCAACTTGATGATGAAGTATCTGAGGCAGTTTAGGGTTGATTTGCATAGTTACGGTAATTATGTTAAAGGAGTTGAAATAGCGGTATGTTAACACTTTCGTGAAGTTTACTAGGCCGTTTAACCGTTTCTCTTCTTGTTAAAATATTTATCACTTTTTTTTTTGTAAACGGTTACTCTTTTGACGCGACGCTATTAGCATATTCCAAATTAAAATACGTTATCACACCAGTGCTTTCGATATTGGAAACATGCAATTTGTTACCGTTGTATTTTATCACCACACTTTGTTAGTTTCAAAAACTGATAAGAGTTGGCCGCAAAAATGTAGGTTTAACCAAACCGTTTTAGCCCTGACACGTATGTTAAAAACATTCATGTTAGTCCTAGGCATCCTGCAGGGTTCCGTAGTTTTTCGGCACAATGAAACACTAGCTTCGTTGTGAGAGAAACGTTTTGAAATTCTTATTAATTTTTTCAACATTCTGCTGGAATGGATCAAGGAGATTTAAGATTGATCTAATTATAGAGAGGCAGTCAAACATGTCATAGAAAAAAAACGAGATCTCATAAATCGTTCAATCATTCAATTTTCTGACAGCAACCGGTAATGTTTAGTTGTTTGATCAAAAGTTATTAGCTAACAATTTGTAAAAATCATATATATTTTTTAACCAGTCGTTAACAAATAAATTGTTATAACAAATAGTTTTAAAAATAATTATGAAAAACGTGATGGTCTAGATAAAATGATAAATAAATTATTTAGTTCACATTCTAAAGCAAAACGCAAATGTCTTTTCGTGTGATAGGAAAAAAAACTGAATCAGACTGAAAATGTAAAGCTCTATTATCCTCGTTTTTCCCCACACAACTCTAAAAAGCACGTGATTTGATAAGAGTAAAGTGAAGCTAATAGGCTTAGTGCGTTCTCCTTATCAGATCAAAGTGTTCCACTATCTATTGTCACGGCAAACAATATTGCAGCCGGTGACGTCACTCGTGGGCGGACAACTGCTGAAGGCAACACGTTTCATGAATTGGAACAAAGCCTGGGATATGGGAGACAAAGTTCAAGGACTTCTGTGCATTGAGGAGCGATGCATTGTGCATCGATGATTGCACCGTCATTGCTCTTGGGTTTCAAAAAGCCTGGTGATATTTTTCAAATTAGGCATTGTAGCGAGAAACATTGAAAATCATAGATTCTTTTTTATCGTGGTGAAATCATCAAAATCTGATATAAAAAAGATTTTTGAAGAAAGAAAAATTCTCCTGCGATTGGGAAGTGAACCCGCGTCTTCTGGATAAGTACTCCAGACGCCTTACCAATAAGGCTACCGCTATTTTCCTTTTCTCAAAAATCATTTTTACGATGCGCGTCGCATGTGCTGTGTTTAAAAATAATTAATTAAATCAAAATTGTCGACAAAAATAAGTTTTGGAATGTAGTAAAAAAATCAAACGTTTTCAAAGTAATTGATATAAGTACTTGTCTAGACAAGTGTGTACTGAGACAGCTTATTCTCATCTGTATATAAAAAACATCAAATTCAACTCTCAATCTCATAAATCAGGGACTTTCAATGTTAAGTGTGTTGGTTTTCGTCCCAACTTATATAACAACACGAAAGTGAATTTTGAAAGTTCCCTACCTAAAGGGTAAAACAGGACCCGATTACTAAAACTTCGCTGTCTGTCCGTCTGTCACCAGCCTGTATCTCATAAACCTTGATAGTTAAACAGTTGAAATTTTCACAGATGATGTATTTATGTTGCCGCTGTAACTACAAATATAATAAAATACATATTTAATGGATCACCGTACAACAAACGTGATTTTTTTGCCGATTTTATAGGTGTACGGAACTCGACTCGGAATTGGCCGGTTATTTTTTTCGTTTTCACACGTAAATCACTGAACCATTGTTGATTAGGACTGAAGTCGGTTAAAGATGACTTCTTTATGCATGTAACTTAAATCAAAAGAACTGGGGGTAAGGGGGGTTGAGTAAGCCGCTGACAAGAGCTAGTATTTACAAAACGGAAATTACACTTTTTTGGGTCGTTAATCGTGAAATAAGTCCTCCCGCTCCCGCTGGAGCCGGAGAGGCTGTGAGACTTGACTGTCTAAAAACCATCTTGTTGTTAGTTATTATATGCGTTCAAGGGCCGTGGTGCCCTATGGAAATTACCCTTCAGATAAACAAGATACTTAATGATTTTCAGAGGCCTTACTTGACTTTTCAAGTCTTTTTCGTAAACTGAACTTTGTCGTTAACTTGATGGAAAAATTAGTTTCTAGTTCCTACACTAGAGGCCTTTTTTCATTTTCCATACATTAATCGCCGTAAATACTTCAAGTACGCTGTAAGTAAGTTTCGAAAATCTTTTCTTAGTAGCTTCTGGTTACCTCTCTAGTTAAGAAAGAGTAGGTACACAGAAAGATCAAGAGATTATTATAAATCGATTGAAAAGTCAAAAGACTCCTTTACATCGATGATTTTATTCGATTATATCAATGGTATCGATACAATATTTCATTCGATTATTGTAATGGTGCATTAACTGTTATTTACTGAGCCATCAATTTGCTGTCTGATTCGAATATTGTTTGCTTTTGTTTATTGATGGTTATTGTTACCGCTTCGATTTATATTGAGGTTCAATGAGCTTTATATTATTATTGATTACAATAAAATTGGCAATGATAAGTTTTATTTATTTTTAATTATTCACAGCGACGCGTCTCCTTTGCAGTGCAGCTTTGGTGACTTTCGAAAAGAAAATATTGTTTAGGTTGATCCTTCTTAATTGATACTAGAAATACAACAGAAAATAAAAGGCCCCTCTATCTCAGCATGTGCATTTGAATAGGTCGAGTGTCCTAGAGGACGTATCTGTCTGTACTTGCATTGTATTTTTTTGTTCTAAAGTTGAAATCGATTGTATTTTCATATAATTATTTGATATCACGACAAGCAAAATAGCAATAATAAAAGCTAAAAACGAAATTCTTAAAATAAATTGAAAGTATCATTGCTGGCAGCTACCGACTGTTTCCATTAAAGCAGCTCAATTTAAATAAATCAAGCGACTCAATTCACAATAGCTTAGGATAATAAATTCAATCGTCCGTCGACTTTCTCGACTTTGTCAGCCGTTTAACCAATTTAGAACTTTGTGTAAGTTGCTTCTGAAGAAAAATTGTATTTCGTTCTTTGTTTTAGCCTTTTGATCCATGGCTTTAAATTTATTTTGAGGGAAAAGGTCGTATTCTTTATCTACCATTTATGAATGATGATCTACACAAACCGTTTCTGATGGCAACAGTGTTTTATACCTATAGAGGGTTGTTTTTTGAAAGATGGGGCGGTAAGGTTACCTTATAGGTACTTAGCTTAGTTAATAGTTGTAACAAGAAATTGTTATTTAAATTTTATAGTGGATATGTAGAAATTATAATTAACTTGTCAACCAGAAGACAACAATCGATATCTCCTACGGACCGGCGGCGATAGGCCCCACCAGAGAGGCTGGACAAAGTGGCAAACAATAGTGAGTCTTTATCGAAAATTCAACTATATTGATTTTAATCGCTGTTTAACTATTAATTAACTTGTATTGTATAATTATTTCAACAGTATTTTTTGACCAGGCCTATTTGATTATACTGAAAATTGTCTTGGCTTCGTAGCTAATTTTTAAACATTTGTACATCTTCTGATATAACATAGCGAACTCCTGATTTATTACCAACATTTTTGTACCTATGATAAACAAATGAATAAATGACCGACCGCTTATGACTTAAAGAATAAAATTTGAAATTCTTTTTTTTTTTTTGGGACAAGCCCACCACACTATATTCCCAAACCACTATAACTCATGCAAGCCAGAATTAACGACTACAGAGAGTTTTCGTTAATCGTTTGCCACTTTTTAGAGGTAGGCTGCTCGGCTACCTTGACTTTTACTATTTATCCCAGTGACGTCCTCGTGTGTTAATTGCTGAAATTCTCGCGGGCAACGCCGCGGACATAAATAATTATAATATGTTAGAAATAAATAAGTAAATAATATTCTTGTATTCCACTCGATGATAATCTTTAAGCCGCTGGAAGAGCGCAAAGACGGCTTTTCTTAAGGGATCAAACAGAAAAAAATCATAAAAAATATCTGAATAATATCATTATTTGTACTTCTTTTCTTACAAGAGATTTGTTCGGGATAATAGGTAAGACATCACTAATGGTAACAGTGGATTTTTCTTGTAAATCTTTATAACAATGTATTTCCTCATTATATACGTACCTGTTATATAAGCTTATCGTAGACGTTACTGTCGGTGTTTTAGTATATTTTGCAGCAAATAACATAATATCATTCTTTATCTTGTTTTGAATACTTAGAAAATCTTCACTTTTACATTATCGAGTAATTTCATAACCAACAATATACTGATGATGGATTTGATTTGAGGATTTGTAGGGTCTGTTCTAGGTGTACCAGTATCTGGTTGCGAGACTATCGGGTTACCGTTCCCCCGGAACGTAAAGGGCTATTGAAGGATACCGTGGTATTTTAGTCAGTACAAGTCTGACAGTCCCTCCAGTCCTGCTTTGGGTGGGAGGACTTATTTAATTTTGATGATATAACCACGTAAAAAACAAAACTGCTACTACTATCAAAGCACGAAAACCGTACCTTTGGCCGTGTAATTCTATTTGTGACTTACAGACATAAGATTAGTCCGTGGTCGGAACTAAACATTGATGACAGCAGTATTGGACATTTGTACCAACTCCTGATAAATGAAAATAAAGGGCTATTGTAAGAATACTGTGGATCTTACTCAGTACGAGTCTGATAATCTGTTTCACTCAACCCTGGGCGGGAGGGCTAATTTGATGATTCTACAATGCAAAAAAAAGAGTCATTTTTCTAATCAAGCTGTAACATGTTTAACAAACTAATTGTCTTGTATGTCGTGTGTCAAGCACGAGAAAAAGCCTTTTCATTACTCATACTCTGAAAGTAGGTCATTACATGTCTGATTAGCCGTTTGAAAGTTATCCATTGCCGCCCTAGGGAAAATCGCTTTCAACTGACAGCTGCCAAATTTAAGAAAAAAAAAACTAGTTCTGTTTTGACATTTCTATTGAACCATGTTCAAACTTTTTATACAGCCACGAAATTAAAGAGCGATTCAAAATTAAAATAACATAAAGTTAAGTATTATGAATATAAATAATGACTTTAAAATAATTTAGTTTCAACTATTTCTCTAAAATAATACAGATTTCCACAAAATCTTTGCCAATTTTTAAATAGTGAACATGAAAAATCCTGGCTGTATAGCTGGACGACCACAGCACAAAAATTAAAAAAGAAACAAGCGGCAATGTGACAATCCGATCTACACTCAGTTTTTCTTTAGCTAAAATTTATGTTGTTAATTTTACTTTCCTCGTATTCGTAATGAAAAGCACAGTGTTTACCTCGGGTAAATTACTTATTTAGTCCCTCGAACTATTAGCGCCCTCACTACGTTACGGGCGCCAAACCCCGTTTCGGGACGTAAATAAGTAACTTTCACGCCTTGGATAACAATGTACTATTGTTTGGCAAACACAGTCTATGTGACTTATACAAAGCCTACATGTATTATTTTCATAGATTGAGCGGAACCTTCCATACGATAGATCTATTTTGTGATTACAATGTTTGTTTTTTTACCATCAGTCTATGTAAAGTTTTCATGCATATAAAATGGAAACTCGTTCAGATTATTTTGCGAGTATGAATGTAAATTTTTAAAACAAAACTAACTTTATTATACAGTACATTGTTGAGTACATTTTCAAAATGGACAAACTATGAAAAAGGCTTACGAGGACTACCTTAAGTCCATCAAGGCATAGAGATTCTGGAGGTATAAATTTATGGGATATTTATATTAGTCTTATTTCAGTCTCTGCAGGCATTGATGGATGTCATTTGTAGATCTTTGACAGTCGTTACTGTTGGTCAGAAGCTCTAAAGTCTGACAACCAGTCTTACGTTGTGGTATCATATTATCCAGTTACTGTGTTATGGAGGCTTGATAGGCAATCGCTCCATGTTAAATAATATTGATATTCAGTTGTATCTGGTGCGATGAAGCCGACCCCAATATAGTTGGGAAAAGGCTGCGCAGGTGATGATTGGTTGCCTTCTTTTTTTTGCGTGGTAAAATCATCAAATGAATCCTCCCGCCCAGGTTGGGGTGGGAGGGACTGTCAAACTTGTATTGACTTAAATCCACGGTGATCCTTCAATAGCCCTTTACGTACCAGGGTCACGGTTACCAGGTGAGACAGTCCCGCGACCCCGGCAAGCTTTGGCCCTTTTAGGGGGCCCCGTCAGATTGGTGACAGTTCTTTGAGGCGCGCGTGGAACACAACGCGCCGTCGACCCGGGCATGGTCCATGATCGGGCGGTAAGTCACCCATTACTCGCCGCCCGCATGCCCGCGCCTACGGTGGCCGGAGATCGTCTTGCGACGTCCGTTGCCTTGGGCGTCTCCCGCGGCGGCTGGGTCGTGAGGTGGACGCTGTCCTCTCCCTCACGCATCCCGCCTCCTCCTTTGCTAGCATGACTGCTTCGCAGAAGGAGGCGACCGCTTCCCATTCCGTCTCGCCCCGCAGCATGGCCTCGACCAGTGCCGGGCGATGATTGGTTGCCTTTAGATAGGCAACCAATCATCACCTGCGTATCCTTTTAACACGTAAAGTGGTCATAACTTTTCAACCGTAACTTTCACCAACATGCTCAGTTAAAAAAGTTTTACAATGAACTCGCCCATGCCTGAATCGATTTGATCCATACTTTTAGGGACACTCTGTGTGGATTGATTTTTTAAATATTATTGAAGCGGCTTATTAATTAATTAATTAATTATTATATCATTTATTTAATCAAGTATCCAGGACTCAATATTTGTTAGTAAAACAGAAAACTTATTCTATATTAGGGACTATCACAAATAAAATTATTACAATACAACAAAACAATACAATAAACCTATACAATAAAATACAATTAAATTATACAATGAAATACAATTAAATTATAAATTAAAATACAATTAAATGAAACAGTCAAATCATAAAACAATAATAAAATAATTAAGACTACTCAAATCACCGCTGCACCATCCCATGTGAAACTGCACAGCAGTGATTCACGTACCTGCAGTCCAACCTACTTGCAATCATGTTCAGTATGCTGTTGGAGCTAGCCCTCACCCTGCGCACCAGGGAGGCGCACCGTTTGCGCATTATAGTGAGAAAACAATCCGTACGCTCCTCCGCGAACATCCCTGATGCGCTGCAGAAGCGCGGCAGCCCCAACAGCACCCTGAACGCATTGTTATATTGGATACGGAGGGCATTGTAAGATTTTTGAGTATATCTAGCCCACAGGCCGCAAGTATAGAAAGATGTGCAGTAAGCCCTGAAAAGAGTAACTTTCACATCTCTCGAGCATCTTGCGAACCTGCGAGCCAGCATGTTCGCTCTCACTGACAAGGCCCTCCGCTCCCTTTCCAAGTCTTCATCATCCTTGAGGTTAGGAGTCAAAATATGCCCTAAGTACTTAAAACTATAAACCCTCCTCAACAACACTCCGTTAAGGAAAATGGGTGGAGTTACTTGTGGGCTTTTTCCCCCTCCCTCAAAAACCATGATCTCAGTTTTTTTGACATTGTATATCAAGCCATGACTTTCAGCATACCTTTCACATATGGAAATAAGCTTCCGCAAGCCACAAGGCGACGCGCTCAGCAGCGCCATGTCATCAGCGTAGCTAATATTATTTAGACTTATTCCGTCAATACGGCATCCAACATTGACGCTGCTGAGCTCGCCAATCAGTTCGTCCACGTATAGGTTGAAAAGCCAGTCAACCCACCCTGCCTCACCCCACACTGGAGTGCACCCATAAGAGTCCGACATAGTCCCTGCCCACCTCACTCTGTTGACCTGGTTTCCATACCAATATTTCAGAATGTTGATAGCTGCTATTGGAACCTGCAACTTATCTAACTTCTGCCAAAGAATATCGTAGAAAACCAAGTCAAAAGCCTTCGAAAGGTCGAGGAAACAACAGTAGACGGAAGTATTTCGCCTCGCATAGTAGTTGACAGCATGCTTAAGACACAGCACTGCACTTTCTGTTGATAGCCCTGGGCGAAAACCAAACTGGTTATCATGCAAATTAATGTACTTATTCAACTGTGTATTAAGCATGCCGTCAAGCACCTTCGAGATGACAGTGGCTAACGATATGGGCCTATAGTTAGTTTTATCCGCAAGATCACCTGTTTTGTTTTTAACTATAGGCACCACCACAGTCTGTAACATCTCCGCAGGCATATAGCTGTGATTCAAACAGAAAGAAAATAACATAGCCAAAACTCTAGGTAAATGAGGTCCGGCATATCGGAGATGCTCAATACTGAGACCATCATGTCCCGGGGACTTGCCTTTTTTCATCGAATCTACCACTCGATTTCGAAACAGTTTTCAATACCGAAGCGCGAATTTCATCTGAATTTATTTTATTGAGTAAAAAACGTTTATTTAAGAAGAACTTTGAATGAAAATGTTAACAAGCAATTGGGAAAGATTTATTTTGGTTATGGTATCATTCAGTAAGTGGCAAAATTGTTCAAGTTTGAATATCGAACTGTCTTGAAAATTTTGGTTTGTGTGATATGCGTGCTAAAATAAAGCTCCATTATTTATTTAAAGGAAACGCCTTTTTACTCAACTTCTAATAGAAAATAATATACGGAGATAATCTGAAAATTAAAAAGTCTAAAGTTTAGAAATAGCTTTTAAAAGAATGAAGTTTTCATTAAAATTAGATAAATAATTATAATATTAAAATTTATATGCCTTTAAATTTAAACAGATAAATAAATTTAAAGTTTTTAATTTTATCTCTACATCTGGGCTCAGACCATTACTTTCAAATAAGTCGTGTTAAATCAATCGATGTTTGAGCTACTTCAATATTAAAAGCCAATACATTAACGAGGTAAAGTTACTTCAAGCGAACCAAACCGTCTTGAATCTTTGAGAAGTTTATCTACTGGGAGAGCAAAAGTAAATAACGAGCTACGAATTTATAAGATGTAGATTATAATAAATAGCAAGTTATAGAACTGGTAATGTTTGAGCAATGGTGGCCCAGTGCTCGGCACCGACTTGCGAGTTGTAGGTCTTAGGTTCGAACCCACAGAAGCCCTTTACTTTGTGTAATTGGTATAATCACTACTGCTTTCAAAATGGTGAAGAAAATATCGTGAGTTTTGTAATAAAGCCAAACATGCTACGAACGTTTTTACGATCTTAATAGAGAACGAGAGAGTCTATGGTAGGTAGTCAAAAATTATTTCTTCGTGAAGATGTCAGACTTGAGAGAAAACTCGTCGAAAAGCTCGCCAGAACGCTCGTTGAAACGCTCTCGTTTGTTTTTCTGTAATGTAACATTCGACAAGAATGCTTATTACAAGTGAATGCTCAAGTTAATCAGCACCCATAGCCGACCTTTACCTGATTGCTTTTCTGAAAACCACATTATAGAAAATTCATCTTAAGTCACTAATCCTAAGGTTGAAATTAAAACAAAAAGTATTAATCACAAAGAAAATCGCCCACACTAACCAAAAATAAACAGAAAAGAAAATTATACTTTGTATTTTCTTACTTACATTTTTCTTACTTACACTTTTCTTACTTCAATTAAAATTTTCTTGGCATTTATTTTATACAAGTTCCCTAGTTCGAAGAAATAGGTAGGTAGGTAGAGAAACCTTAGACATAGTGTGGGATTACCGGGAGACGCCTACATAACCCCCCAGTCTTTGTGAGTCACACGTTAAATTAATTCTTTTCTTTGTAAAGTTTGCATGTGATGGGTGATTCAGAGTTTAGGGGTATGGAGTTAAGATAGTTAATAATAATAATATTCCACAACTATCACACAACGCCATCTAGTCCCAAGCTAAGCAGAGCTTGTGTTATGGGTACTAGACAACTGATAAACATACTTATATATTTCTAAATACATAAATATTATAGATAAACTAGCTGACCCGGCAAACGTTGTTTTGCCATAAATTAAAAATGTTGTCTAAAAAATTAAAAAAAATGTAGGGGTGGACTACCCCTAACATTTAGGGGGATGAAAAATAGATGTTGGCCGATTCTCATAGATACCGGATAAGCACAAAAAATTTCATCAAAATCGGTCAAGCCGTTTCGGAGGAGTATGGCAACGAAAACTGTGACACGAGAATTTTATATATTAGATTACACCCAGACACAGAACAAATGATCGTGCTCATCACACAAACATTTGTCCTGGGTGGGAATCGAGCCCACGACCTCCGGCATAGTATTCAGGGTCACTAACCACTAGACCAACAGGCCTGTCAGTTGTGGGTGATTGTGATTATATTATTTGGGTTCATCATGTACTAGATGTAGACAGTGGCTTCATCCGCAACTACTCGAAAATTATTCCACGGGAACATAAAAATCTATCCTATGCTATGTGTTAATCCAGAATATAAAATATCTTACAGGCCTCTTGGTCTAGTTAGTGACCCTGAGGTCGTGTGGGATCGATTCCCACCCAGGACAAATGTTTGTGTGATGAGCACGATCATTTGTTCTGTATGTCTGGGTGTAATTTATCTATAATATTTATGTATTTAGAAATATATAAGTATGTTTATCAGTTGTCTAGTACCCATAACACAAGCTCTGCTTAGGTTGGGACTAGATGGCGTTGTGTGATAGGTGTGGAATATTGTATTATATTATCTGTGAAGATTTTACCACGTAAACACGTACCGTATATTAGATTCGCTCGGAGAATTCAAATTCAAAATGGAATGTGTAAACTATCTCGCTCTTCTGTCATAATTACCACATAAAAATTACATCATCTCGAAAGGCCTATGTAAATATTTACGAGACAACATTCCCCAACTTTCATACTAAAAGCTCCGCTCCTCGGGAAATTTTTAAGCGGGGCGTATTCGTAAGTCGGCTAATGTCCCGTGGTGCTATTAAAGGCACTTTGGCCTGGTCCCACGTAAGGGCCATTAAAAACTTTATACCATATTACCCTCTACGTCTTGGGCCGAAAATTGAGGCTACTTTAGAAGGATTGAATCCAATGTTCTTTTTTAAAGTGTTTTGTAATTTTTGGCAAAGTTCGTGAAGGCTGTTTTTGAGGAAAGTAAGACTGGTCGTTTAGGTTCTCTTTGTTACATAAACACTGCCTAAAATGGTGGTTGGCGTAGTGGCTGCGCAATTGACTGTTGTGCTGCGTGTCGCGGGTTCGATTCCCGAACGAAACAAATATTTGTATGACCTACAGTTAGTTGTTCCGGGTCTGGATGTTTGTATATGTGAGTTTCAATTTTTGTAAAGGCAACCACGATCCGAAAAAAACATGAAGAATGCCTAAAGAGAAGAGCGCTATCGGTTTTAAAAAGAGTCCTTATTCCAAGTACAAATTTCTATCTTACAGCGGCTTTCAAACGCGCGTTTTGTCAACGCGCATTCTGAAAGCCAAGGGGCTATTTTGAAGTGTACAAATCCAAACTGTATGGTGTGTATACTTGAGCGCCCAATGTTACAATACGTTGGTCACCCGTGGTCCTCAAAAGTTTCACTGAAAACATAAAAAACCAATATTTATTTTTAGCTGTCTACTTTTCACCACGTCTTTACCCCTTATCAAACTTAAATTGAATTATTGGCATGAAATGTTTGCCGATTTCGTAATAAACTCCTCGCTTCCATAAAAAAAACGAGCTTGAACCACATTTATTAATCCCGCAAACTTTATTTTCCTTCTCCACATTTCGATGATGGAAAATAATCACTGCCGCTTTATAAATAAAGGTCAAGTTAGATTGTGAGATGTCACAGCTCATTAAGGACGCCTACACACTTCTCTCCAGACGGCCACGCCCTCTTAAGGTCGACACGCACTCTAGACATATTTAATTATATGAGAATTGAGACGATACGCGTATGAGAAGCTGCAAAAAATTCACGAATATTTTGAAATCATTAAAGCTGGAAGATCCTGTGTTTTTTTGCATACAAATAGTTTATAACAAAATTGCAGTCTGGGGGTCAAAATGGAGAGAGTTTGACAAATTTCTGTTGAACGATTTCATAAAATTTTGTCCATTTTAGACAAAATGCAGGGAAACGCAACATGTAGAATGAGGAGGATTCTTTTGACACACACGGTCGCGGGACTTATTCCATTACGTCCATCCGTACGAACGTAAAGGGCTCGTGAGGACACCGTGGATTTTAGTCAGTACAAGTCTGACAGTCCCTCCCGCCCTGCCCTGGGTGGGAGGACTCATTTGATGATTTTACCACGCTAAAAAAAAAGAGTCCGACACACATAGCGGGAGGTGTAATTTAGACGATATCCCACAAAAAAAAGACCAGTACATACTAACAAGGCCAGTTAACTAAAAGCCTGATAAAATCAGCGGGTTCAGTCGTGTAATCCAATCACTACAAGCGCAATAAAACGCGAATCAGTTACAAGCCAATTTGCAACTACACAGTAACTAACGTAATAGCTGGAAAATTAATCACGGCCGCTAAATACAGCGCCGTTTTATATAAAAGCCATTAATTACTGTAGCACACATTAAATTACTCCTTTAATTGCTTGATAAGTGAAATGGCGACCAAAGCTTTTAAGCGCTTCACCGCCACAGGTGTATCGGACCATAGGGGAAAACTATTTATTTATGTTCATGGGTTAACCACGCCGTGGGTTTTATTTACCATGTAACATGAAATAAAAAACAACAGTGCAGTGGCTAAGCGACCGACTACTGCGCAGCGTGTCGCGGGTTTGATCCCCACAGGAAATTAATATTTGTCATACAAATATTAATTCCCTGTGTGGATCAAACCCGCTGCAATAGTTGTTCCGAGTCTGGGTGTTTGTATATGTGTGTAAACGCACCCACGATAAAGGAGAAATTCCAAGTGTGGGGCAACGTTTAAAAATATTTTCCAGCGATTCTGAGTCAACAAATGTTTAAAAATCTACATGTAGATAACGGTGTCAGATGCGCATTGTCCGCCAGCGAGTAAATTAATTTAATATTTTTACTCGCAAATATTTATAATTTAAGAACATTTTAATTGATGAAAGTGTATTGTAGGTCGCCCTAATTAATTTGACCCCAAAAATATTCCATGGCAAGCTTAGAAACTTTAAGTTCAAATTATGAAGTTAAATTAGATTAAATCGTAAATAATGTTGTAAATTATTGCTTTAATTTCATGTTTGTAGTACTTAACGCCTAACGTTTTTATTTCAACCGTAAATTATAAGTTAGGAAGTAATGAAACAACTTGTAATCACGGTTATTTATGGGTTTTGTCTCGCGACGAGCCTTTAATGACTTTCAACAACTTCCTGGTTTTTTTTTCAAGGGAATCCCACGCATCAAAAGTGCGCTAATATCAGTAAGTGAGGCTGCGTGTAAGAGTATGTATGTACAGTAGGTATATGAAGAGCTGAGGAACAAAACGCTTCGTCTTAACGTACAATAGTCCTCCCGGTCTGACGCCATGCCTGCCCCCTCCCCCTGCACCACACCCCTCGCCCGCCTGTCTCTGTGAGCGGCGCCTAATGAGAAGCGTTGAAACCTAAAATTTGGTGCCAACTCGAACTCTGAAGTGCTCTAGACAGTCGAGAGCTGAAACGTCGACAACTGGAGCAAACCTCCCTCATCAGTGACAAAGAAAAATAGCCTCTATCTCATCGCGATAAAGATAGAAGTGGATGCAGTAAAGAAATTTGTCAGTCTCAAGTGGCAAATGGCGGTATTGATAGAATTTTTACGGTTCTATTTTTAAGAGCTTTTATGTCAGCTGTAACCTGATTTTTTCCTTAGAAAATACGATTTCATTTACTTTGGTCCCGCATTTTTGTAACATTCCGTAGTTTTACTTTGATGTTTTTAAAACATTTTAAAAACATAACCAATATTTTTCTTTAATGTATTTCCGTTTGTTTATCTTGGTATTTTGTATTTTGTACAGCCATTAACACAAAATCGATATGAGAACAGGGTCGTAATGATTACTTAACAACCCTTACCGATCGTTCGACCGACCAATCATTACATTGATGTAAAATTAAGTAGAAAGACACAACACATAATTACGACATACAACCTACTAACTGTAATTTGTTTCCCTAAAACAAAACAATAAATCATTATGAAAATGAACAAGATAAGACCATCGAAAAACATAATATACTGCATTAAAATATGAAAGAATATCTTTTGGGGCAAACAATGAGGTTTATTAAATAACAAATACTTTGTCTTGTTAACAAAAGCTTTTCCAGGAAATTTCTCAGTACTGACTTCTTATAAAACCGCAAAAAAGTCTTTTAAAAGCTACGAACGCGCTCTGTCAAAGGCACTATTCAGTGTAAAATATTTTCTTGTATTAAAAATCAAAGTAAAATATAAACTAGAAGCAAATTAATAAGGTTTTATCAAAAGAATTTCTAACAAAGAAAACATTTAGAGCTTATTAAAATTTTCTAAGTTGTTACGAAGAATAGTTGTACAGCGTAGCTCCTCGTAGCGCTACGAGAGTGCTACGAACTCTTGTAGCTTCTTAGCGTACACTAGTGAACTGTTTGTATCGACATGTTTGCATATCTACACTTGTATTATAAAGTATGATTTTGACGACTTTGCATTGTTCAATCAGGCCCCACCGGCCTTCCCGCCGGCAGTTTTTTCAATTCGAGCCAATTCCTGAGATTAGCGCGTTCGAACAAACAACACTCTACAGCTATCAGCTTTAAAATATGCGAACATGTCGAGGCACAAGCCGGCGGGCTAGGCCGGCGGCATGATTGAACAATGCAAAATCGTCAAAATCATGCCGCCGGCCTAGCCCGCTGGCTTGCGTCGGCGGGCCGGCTTTGGTGTGCAGACAGCATTAGACACTAGCAAACAAACTTTTTTTTCTTCTTTTTATCTGCAATCGGCTTTAAGCCATAATCAGATGTTGTCTGGGATTAATTTGGATTGAGTACGATTCCATTAAACAGCACCGTAAGTCAGTAGAGACTAAATAGTTAGTTCTTCTGGTCTATGTGAAAAAAAAAAACATAAAGAAAAAATAAAACGGGGGCCCCGTGTAACCAACACGCGGTATTCTATTTTGCGCGAGCCTCGTAACAATTGCTACTCCTACTACTGTGTTGATCCGGTACTGTATACTTACAAAAATTACCCATTGAATAATTTATGCAACAAGAATGAAAAAAACACGAAAACTAATGGGTTAATAATTGCACTGGGTTTCCGTATCTATCGACCGGCGGTAATTCCTCTGAAAGATAACAATCGAAATGGATTAACGTCGGGTATTGTTGTGACCACTTCCTTCTCCAATGTTTTTTAAACTACTAGCATTATTTTGTTTCTACCAATGGTAGTTTGAGCGTTGTATAAAATGGAAAAATAAAACAGCGACGCAAATGAAGTACGGCAAGCGCAGCGTGAGACGTCCACGTGCAAGGTGGACAGACGATTTTATGAAAATCACAGGATTGCGCTGGTTACAAACCGCTTCCAACCGGTCAATTGAAAATCCTACATTGAAAAACTTTTTGAATATCTTTGGGGGAGGGCTATGTCCAGGAGTGGACGTCCTACGGCTATTATGATGATGATGAAATGAAGTACCTGTCATTTGAGACGAAATAAAATAACAGTGACATGGATCGAATCAGGTTTTTTTATGGGTGCTGAAACTTTGTACGGCTGATATGATGATGATGAAATGAAGTACCTACTAGTCATTTGAGACGAAATAAAACTTCAACAGTGATGTGGATCGAATCAGGTTTTTTTTTCAGATTTTTTAAAACAATTGGGATTCTACGGAAATAGTTAATGGGAGTTAACGACAACAAATTATGCTCTTGTTAGTTTCGTGATGCAACGGTAACACACAATAATGTTTTGTGGGAGACAACGGGAATAATATTGAAGTGGAATTCAAAAGTGGGATCCAACGAAAATGAATCATTTTTCAAGTTTGATAAGTTTTCTTTATTTCAATTATTTATAAATGCATGAATCACTGCATATTGCTTCAGACAGAGTTGATCTCACATTTGAGCGTAAATTACATAACATTTATGAAAACCTCATCTTTTTATGTCACTTGATCAGAAGATCTTGATAAGCAAAATAAATCTTAGTGTGTGTTATGTTACTCTGCCCCAAAAACATCAGCAGTCTATGGCAAACAGCCAAAGAAGGTCTATGGAAGAAATAGGAGTTTTAAAAACTAGGTTAAATGTCTTAGAGAATATTTCATCGTCAATAAAATAAATATAACCTAGTTGGCACAGCATATAATATGTGTTAGATATGAACCAGATATTTAGATGTGTCTTGTATACTGTGTTCACTGAACTTAAGCTCAGGTCACTGACTTTTCAATAATCTGAAGTCTAGTCAAATTGACTTATTTATAACTAACGACCTGCCTCGATTTCGCTCAGGATCTAATTGCATGTACGATCATTAAGATCTTTGTTCATTTCTCAGCATGAATACTTTTTAAGCATTTGTAATACTGCTTAGTATTCTAGTGAACTGACTCGTTCTGGGTAAGCCCACTCCATCTTTGACTAAACCCATCTAAAAAAAAACCGAGTTGGATGAAAATTGTAATTTTTAGAAATTAATGTATTCTAAGGCTTCCAGCCTTGGGGTGCTAAGACAGGAAACCTCCACGTGCGCCCGTGGACTGGAGTTCCCTCTCGGATACGTCCGGGGGGAAGACCAGTTTTTCGGGCCGGTGCACCCTGGGATGCGGGCAAAACTCTCCTTAGGCACTGTGTGCCTAAGGGGTTTCTTTGCCCGTATGCAAATAGCCTGTCGGGTGGACGCTCCAACACGTGTCCCTCTGAACAGCAGAGGGCACAGCGGCGGAGCGGGCTTGCGGACGGTGAGTAATGGGTATGCTCGCCGTCCGACCAAGGACCAAGCCCGGGTCGGTGGCGCGTCGTGTTTCACGCGTCACCGACGGGGCCCCTTATGGGGCCAAATGCCTGCCGGGGTCGCGGATTTTTCTTAATCCAGGATACCGTGGCCCCGGAACGTAAAGGGCATCCGACGGAACACGGGTGGATTTTAGTCAGTAAGAGTCTGACAGTCCCTGCCGCCCCACCCAGGGCGGGAGGACTCATTTGATGATTTTGCCACATTAAAAAAAAAAAAAAAAAAAAAGGCTTCCAGCCTTAATAACCTATCTCGATTGCTAGCTTTGGCTGGATCTTTCGTCTATAACCAATCAACGACTGAATTTATCCGAATCTTAAAGATATACAGCAGCATGATAGATTGGTATATCGTTAATGGTTTGTATGAATTTTTTTTCAGAAGTCTCAAATTTTTGTTGGTTATATATTTAGATATTTTCAAAAGTATCTCATAAGGACGGAAGTAGAAATTCACAGAGGAAAAGTTCGCGCCGAAAATCGCGGGCGGAGTGCTAATCTATTTTTAAAATAGTCCTCCATTTGATCATCAGCCTATAAATGTTCCCACTGCTGGGACACAGGCCTCCTCTCTGTGAGAGGGAGTGGGCCATAATCCACCACGCGGGCCCAGTGCGGGTAGGTAGATGTCACATATCTTCGTCCTTCATTTATAAAGTGATGAACACAGTCCACAAACCTACAGTCACATACACAAGTGATATGTTTGAATCGCCCGCATGCCTACAAGTTCTATGTTCTGTGGTTAGCTTGTATCAACAACTTGGACACTCGACTATTGACTTATGAGACTTGCTCTCTCACCCGTGTCGACTGTCCTTTTTACTGGTATGTTGGTACACTCAATATCAAATAATTTGATGATATATAGCCAGATGTTACAGTTATCACAAGAAATATGGGTTTTGTTTCTTTTAATAATAATAGATTTTAATGCCGTTGATAAACATGAATTTAAGAAAAAATGTGTTCATAGTCTTAAAGGATTGATATAGGTTTTCGAAAAATACTACTAATAACAACTACAGTAACTGGTAACCTGCACCATTCCATTGCTGAAATATATTAATACCAATTTAATTCATAACTAAAGGGATGGCATTCTATTCTTTAACCTCAGTTTCCATCTATGTATGACGTTTGCAGTTCATTTTGATGAACCATTATTTGTCCTACCTTTCTTAGTGTACCTGTTTCTTAGTGTACATATAATTACATGTTATAAACGTGAAAAAGTTTTAATGTATGGATGGAATTTCGGTTTGTTACTCAATAGGTGCGTCCCCACAGAGCGCGCAGCCTCGCAAGGCATTTTCCGCGCGAAGCAGCTCGGTTGGTGTGGACGTGTCTCGGGCGAGGCAAGTGACAGCGCTGCTGCGGTCGAGTGACCGAGCGCCCGAGCCATCCAGTGTCGGCTTTCGTTTTACTCGCGTATATTGCTTCGTGCCTCGGTCGAAAAACAATAGATGCGGCCACACAGAGTGAGCAGCCTTGTTTGTCAGTTTCCTCGCGCAGCAAATGCCTCGCGAGGCTGCGCGCTCTGTGTGGACGCACCTTATCACGTAAGAATGGAACGGTACAAAGATAGGTTATAGTCTGAAATAACACATAGGAAACGTTTTGTCGCGATATAACGTTTTCTAGGGATAATACATTTTCGAAATACATACGGACGAAGCCCCTGACAATTGCTAGTTCTAAAGAACTCAAGGCTTCCAGGAATTTTCACCGTATGCTTAATATCTTAGAACAAGCGAAAACTCAACTTATCTCTAACTTATCTTGTAATACTTGAGATTACAACAACTTAAGGGACGTATCATAAAGCTTTTATTCGTGAAAGGAATTCCTCTGTCGGCATTGTTTACAAAGCAACCTTTTGTTATGTAAATATATATTATATGTATATATGTTAGGAATAAATTAACCATTTCAAAGGGAACTTTAAAGCGGTAGTCGTGCGAAACAATTATGTGAAACGTTTTGTTGCCACGGGGTTTCGTTTGATCAATTCTCTCGGTCATATCAGTTAAGCGGTTTATTGATGGGAACCCAGTTTTTTATTGTTTTTAATGGATTTTTGCTGAAATAGGTATAAATTATGTCAATGCTCAGATATGTCATTGTCATTAATAAGACATGAATGATCAATTAACGTGTTACTACAAAAAGTTAAACCGGTTGCACACTTGTCTAAGAAAATTGTAACGGCAAAACGACCCATACATCAACGTCAAGTGCCGTTTTGCAGTTGACACTTTTTTATGTTAAATATCTTTTTTTTTGTCCTCTATTGACCCACTACTGAGCAAAGGTGTCCCCCATAACCTTAACCCAACATTCAACAAAAGTTTTGATTAACAAAATCAGTCAAAAGTACTTTTGACTGGCAGCTCTCGAAAAGTACTTTTGACTGACATTACAGTCACTTGATAAGTTCGATCAAGGACAAGGGACGGGTCGACGTCGCGTCGTGACCTACGCTCGTCTCAAGGAGCTATCGGCAAAGTGACAGGGCAAAGCCAGTCGGGGTCGCGGTAAAGTCACCGTGGCCATATAACGGAAAAGGTAACTGAAGGAACAGAGTTGATGACGGATATCAAACGCGTCCATAGCAACATAACATTTTATTTATTTATTTATTTATTTATTTAAAATTATGTAAATAACACCTTAACAGCTATAGCGCCAAAGCGATGTTACTACCAAATATAACAAAGTACAATATAACAAAGAAATATAATTAAAATGCCCATAAAAACATACCATTTAAAATCCTGTACATAATTATATTCAAAATACCTATCATTAAACCCATTCAAAATACATAATTTTTATTATACAGTTAAAAAGACAATAAATAATTAAAAAATAACAATTGATAATTGCAATTAATTAAAAAAAAAAACAAAATACCAATTAACATACATCTCTATAGTTCAACATAGTCTCTATAGTTTCCGCCAGATAAGTGTGGAATAAAATTCGTTGACCCCCGTGTACCAATGTATTCCAATATTTCAAAACCATTCGAAAAATGTAAAGAAAATGTCATAGCACGATCAAAACGAGTATCGTGATAAGAGGCGACCTCGACCTTATATTTTATTTTGAAATAAGAACGATGGTATAATGAAATTTGAACGATACATTATTAGGATCAATGAGCTTTATTCCAGACTTATTTGGCGGTGACTAGCGGATAATCACCCTTAGACTGATAACCGGACTGGTAACCTAGAGCCTTGAAAATAAAGGGCAACTGAATGAACACCGTGTATTCTTGTTAGTATGTGTCTGACAGTCTATCGTGTCCGGCCCTGGGCAGGAGGACTCATTTTAATTCGTAAAAGAAACGTGATGAATACTCTACCTATACTATACGTACGATAAGGTCTTCAGCAACTCAACAGATTTACTGTCATTACTCTCAATTAAGACTGACATTTATTCGCTGTCAGCAATCTTTTATCTTCTCACAATTTCTTTTGTGCCCACATAATGTAATCACAGGTACAATAGTCGGCACATTTGATGATAATATTCTATAATTCTCATTAATGAGGCCTGTCTGAGCCTTTTATCTGCTTCTTTCTTTTATCAACTAACTTTTGTCTACGACTTTGCTTGGGCATTTGGAAAGTGCTAAACTCACACTAATAATAGTCATTTTATGTGTTTATATATATACATATATTTTTAAGAAACGTTGAAACGTTGCGCTTTGTTAGGAATTTGTCCTGTGACGTAAAAGCACCCTTTTACAAAGATTTAAACTCACATCCGCGAACTCCCAGACACGGAACAACTATTTATAGATCATACAAATATTTGTTCCGTGCGGTAATCGAACCCGCGATTTAACGACAATACTTACTCTAATATAAGTCACGCTTTTTTTAAATGTTAAAATCATCTAATGAGTCCTCCCACCCAGGACAGAGCGGGAGGGACTGTCAGACTCGTACTGACTAAAATCCACGGTGTCCTTCAGTAGCCTTTTATGTACCGGGGTTTAGTATGCGTGTGTCTCGCGACCCCGACAGGCTTTGGCCCTCTAAAGGGGGGCCCCGTCATTATGCTGATACTCTTTGAGGCGCACGTGGATCACAACGCGCCGTCGACCCGGACATGGTCCATGGTCGGGCAGCGAATATTAGTCACGCTTAACTAGTATTTGACAATCACAGTTTTGTTGACTTATTCTTTTTGAAATCTAGACGTGAACATAATGTTGAGCAAACTGTTAGGATTATGTATGGGTCATTAGTTTAGCATATAACTAGTGGGTATGTAAATGTGAACGAATAAAGATGACGCGTCGGTTAAATGTTCAGATTAATCTTAGTAATTAGTGGCTTTTTTTTTTTTTTTTTTTTTTTTTTTTTTTTTTTTTTAGGGTGGCAAAATCATCAAATGAGTCCTCCCGCCCTGGGTGGGGCAGAAGGGACTGTCAGACTCTTACTGACTAAAATCCACCCGTGTTCCTTCGGATGCCCTTTACGTTCCGGGGCCACGGTATCCTGGATTAAGAAAAAATCCGCGACCCCGGCAGGCATTTGGCCCCATAAGGGGCCCCGTCGGTGACGCGCGAAACACGACACGCCACCGACCCGGGCCCGGTCCTTGGTCGGACGGCGAGCCCACCCATCACTCACCGTCCGCAAGCCCGCTCCGCCGCTGTGCCCTCCGCCAATCAGAGGGACACGCATTGGAGCCTCCACCCGACAGGCCATTCGCATACGGGCAAAGAAACCCCCTTAGGCACACAGTGCCTAAGGAAGAGTCCTCGCCCGCATCCCAGGGCGCACCGGCCCGAAAAACTGGTCTTCCCCCCGGACGCATCCGTGAGGGAACCCCAGTCCACGGACGCACGCGGAGGTCACCTGTCTTAGCACCCCTAGTAATTAGTGGCTTGGGAAAAGTGGCGTGTGAGTGTAGTAAATGATAGTAGGTAATTATTGTGGCAATGAATCTTTTTTACTGTTTATTTAACTAGAAGATGATAGTGAAGCGAGTTTGATAAAACGAAATAACTGTTTGAAATTAGTCCTGGATCGAATAAGTAAGATGCAGCGGTCGAGCATAAAATTTTAATCCATACTAATCCCATTTTTTTCAACTCCTACTAAGGAGTTGAAAAAAATGGGCACGTTACGTTATTTTTTTCATTCAAGGAGTATTGACAATTAAAATTAATTGAAAATAAAACGCTTTAAAGCGGGAGTGGGAGGCGTCATGACTTCATAACGTACTGAAACAAAGCGTGATGAAAAGTGGATTTTAATAGCATTGTATCTTCAACGATTCTAATTTACATAACAGATATAATATAAGTTTATCTACTCTCATATCGTTAAATTCAAAATACAAAACTCAAAACGAGTTTATAATGACGTACTTTACACACAGTATATCGAAATGAAATTAAAAAATTAAATTATGACACTATTTCTCTAACAAAATAGTGTTATAATAAAATTTTTTTTCATTACGATACGGATTACAGATCATAGATACATGCATTTATTTTATTATCTGTGGCTGCGCGCGCTTTGGGAGTACGTCTAACGCCAACGATACACAATTCCATATTCAATTTCATACTCAATTATAAATACAAAATGAACACTTATTAACAATATTTATCTTTTATTTGATAATTATATTCGTGTTCAATGAGAGTAGATAAAGTAGTGTATGAAACTGCACATAACTAGGTATTATACACTCGTGTGATACTTTTAAAAAACTCGCTTCGCTCGTTTTTTAAACTCACACTCGTGTATAATACCCCTCATTATGTGACAGTTTCATAAACTACTATAAACATTTCATGATAATCTTAGTAACAAACTTATTTATAAGGAGAACCTAACACTAAGTTGTATTAGCTAAAGTAATTGCATCTACAAACATTTTTTTACAGCTAAGTACCTAATAAAGTTTCAGCTGCCCACTCACTTGTAAGTAAGCCAATTAAAACTGTCTCAGTACACTGTTTAAATAAGTATTCATTCGTTTGAAACTTCAGTAAGTTAAACGGTGAAAAAAGGTTTATAAAATATATGTGCAAAAAGCCGTTGGCAGAAGCTTCGCCTGCGTGTATGTCGAATTTTATCCTACGGGGTCGTAACATCGGGATAAAAGGTGTCCCATGTGTTTTTTCAGACTATATCCAATCTTCATCCTGATAAGTTCAGCAGTTTTGACGTTACCGACTAACAAATAACAATTTATATTTTTATATTTCCTATGTTTTTTTTTAAATTTATTTTTTTTATAAACATGAGGAATTTCTTCCTGTATCGTGGGTGCGTTTACAAACATATAAACTCACATACACAAACACCCAGACCCGAAACAACTACTTGCAGATCATACAAATATTTGTTCCGTGCGGGGATCGATTATTCGGGATCGGGGATATAATTAAGTGGTACTTTTTTATCGTGGTAAAATCCTCAAATGAGTTCTCTCGCCCAGGGTGGGACGCCAGGAACTGTCAGACTCGTACTGACTAATATCCAGGTGATACTTCAATAACCCTTTACGTTCCAGGGTCACAATTACCTGATGAGACAGTCCCGAGACCCAAGTTAGGTGGTACTTCAACTCGGCCTTAAAGATGAGTCTTGGACTTAGTCTGGCTAAAAGGAACGTAGTGTATTTTCCTCTTTCAGGAAAACTTTATTTATTATGGCTCTATTTGTTCATTTTTCGAATTTCCTTTCCATCTTCACGATAAAATTATGTTAGACATTTTTCATGCCTTATTTTCTATAAAATAAAAGTGTTATTTATGTAAAGAGAATAACAACAAAAAGAAGTTTGTAACATGACCTTAAGTACCCAATCTTAACCTTAAAAAGGGGTGCTTATTGTTGTCTTTTTTCCAGGTAAGTCTTTTAATACGCCCACGCCAGTGAACGCAGCTCGACTGCTGGGTCTGGCCATTTTTTTTCAGAATCAGAATATTTATTTGTAAAACATAGGTATTACATAGTGATGGTAAATAATATTTGGTCATTGAGATTGAATTACTCTACTTGCATTATTTCAGGCAGCTGGGATTTTAAAGATACAGTACCCTTAGCACGAGTTTTCACTCTTTTACTTTACAGCGTCTTTTCAGTACTTGCAGTGTTTCTTGTATGAAAAAATGGAACAGCGTCCCTGGTGTGCGAAGAAGGAATTAATTTTTTCCTTGAAAAATGTCAATTTGAAATTGTCAAAGTTCCAGTTTACGTCTCAAATACTAAAAACTCGTGCTAAGGGTACTGGTGTAAAGAGTATCAACATCAGACTGGTTTGGATTCCCGCACGTAACAAATATTTCAATGATCTATATAAATAGTTGTTCCGGGTCTGGGTGTGATTTTAGTGTTCACAACCGCACCCACGATACAGGAGAAATTCTTCATGTCTACAGTGTGGGGTACTCTTCGCCGCCTGATCACGTGAAACTGGCAAAATCTCCGCAGACGTTACATAAATCCCTTCTCATCATCCTAGACAGAAAACACGCCACTAATTCATCTGTAATACGGGTCAGTTCTCTGTGAAAGGTCATGTCGCGTCCTCGCAAGCGTCAATTATCGATGGTAGTGACGTCATAGTGTCACCAGCCTTGTAATGGGGTTTAGTTGAGGCTGGCGCCTGTCTCGACGTTAACTGGGGTGTTACAGTGGAAGATTTTAGTAGGGTAGTCTTGATAATAGACTTTGTAGAAGAGTGTTGTTGTGTTATAGGGTTATGGAGAAAAATAGGATAAAATATTTAGTTTTATGAATTATAGAGATATTTTTGAAAGTTTGACACGATTGGTCAAACTAGTTCAGTTTTACTTAATCAATTTTCATCTAAAAGATAACGGTTTTTAAGTCTCTACTGACTAAGTAAGTCTGTTTTTTCAAAATCTATAGCTTGGAATTATTTCAACAGTGAGTTACAATTACTCTATTCTAACATGAGATATTATTTTTTAGTCAATATTGAAATGATTTAAAGTAGGGTGGGTGACATTACATTATGCGTCGATGTAGATTAAAGAGTCATTTGTCTCGCATTTTATTTTATTTATCTACTCTCATATCATTAAATTCAAAATACAAAACTCAAAACGAGTTTATAATGACGTACTTTACACACAGTATATCGAAATGAAATTAAAAAATTAAATTATGACACTATTTCTCTAACAAAATAATGTTATAATAATTTTTTTTTTCATTACGATACAGATTACAGATCATAGATACATCCATTTGATTTTTTATCTGTGGCTGCGCGCGCTATGGCCTATGCGCGGTGATAACAGGAATTTTGGCGCCATAATACTGTGTCAATCTTTATCTTTTATTTGATAAATTCGTGTTCAATGAAATTAGATAAAGTAGTGTATGAAACTGTACATAACTAGCACACTCGTGTGATACTTTTAAAAAACTCGCTTCGCTCGTTTTTTAAACTCACACTCGTGTATAATACCCCTCATTATGTACCAGTTTCATAAACTACTATTATGATAGTTCTGCATCACTCATATAGCACATACTTACTTGCCGATAGGAGAGAAAAATGCTGTGTTTTTATTATGTTACGGTATAGCAGCGTCTTAGCATTGTGAATATTTGTGATTGGTGGTTAACTTAAAGGGATGTCTTTAAGTACGGTCAGCAAAAGAGTTAGGTTAGTAGATAGCAAGTTTTGACCGCTTATGAACGGCTGGACCGAGCGTAGTAGGTTAGATTCCCGCACTGCACAATTGTATGCCGTACAAGTAGTTTTTACGGGTCTGGGTTTTTGTGTGGAGTTTATAAGTTTATAAACGTACCCACGACACAGGAGAAATGTATTAAAAAAAACTGGTCTCTCTCCATTTATCTACCCTCTTTTCTTAATTAAATACTTAGACTAAGTACGACTTAACTCCTTAAAGTCTTTGGCATTGACATAATTGAATAGCTATCCAAGTAGATGAGCAATAGAAGATATTCCAAGAGACATTGTTCATAATGGTGGTTGTCTCCTGTCTAGACAATATCCTTGAGCTGCTCTATAAGATTTATGCTAAGGGGTAGCATATATTAACAGAGGGTATTTTGATAAATTCTATAGTGTCATGGAGACATTGAGAAGAAATGACGTCACCCAATTTGGGTGATGTCATTTTTAATCGGCGTCGAAAAGGGGAATGTTTTACATTAAAACTAGTTACTTACTCGTAGGTTAATTTTCTATTATTGTATCAGGTTTATTCTTTATCCATTTTTAAACAAAAGATGTGCGTTTTAAATGTTTTAATATCGAACATCGATGGTAGGCCACCGGTATCGGGAACATGGTCCGGACTACCAGTGGTCAAGGCTCTTGAAAGAGGAACCTATTAATAATACGCGCCGTGTCCAAGAGCACTGCTTTCTGAATCATGTCCTTGACCCAACTGCCCAGCGAGAGCCTCCTTTTAGATTTTGGTTGATTCTCTTGTCATTGGGCAACACGACTCCGGCAGTCGTTTCGTCCAATAGCTTGGCACTCACAATGGATGGCACAATAATTTCTGAATTGACATTCAAGATATCGACAACCTACAGTAATATTCTTCCTGCTGCTCCACCCAGGTTGGATGAACTCGTTTATGATTTTACTACGTAAAAAAAAAGATAAGCTTCATCTACATGAAGCAATTTTTTTACCCTTGGAAAACCCGCAAAGCCTGGTTACCGCTGAAAACTTCAGTTCAGTTTGTCACCACAAAAGAATATTAGCATTAATTAAAATAAATATATTACGCAAGAATTCTTCTAACTATGTAACAGTTCATGTAATGCGTAATTTGTGTGCCATCCTTTCCAATTGTGTGTTTCCGTGCCCAAACTAATACTCCATAGAACAGATGACATTATCAGAGCCGTCAGTTTGTCCGTGTCCTGTCTAGACTGTAGACGATAGTCTTGACGATCCCGTAGCCCCGGGTCTACAGATATTACATGCAGCTGTTTTTGATTGAAAAACTTGATTGCTTTTTTATTAAAGCGCTTTTTCCGCTGCTTTTTGCTAAGCGGGACTAGGAAATTGATTTTGTGGTTACGCTGTAAGGTTTAAAGCAGCTTTTAATTTTGTTTTGTTTTATTTTATAGTTGCGGATGTTTTTATTAAGAATGTTTTGAACAGTACGCAGGTTACTTGATATTCAAATATTCAATGTATTCTTTCGGGTCCATTAAATAGGTTTGCTTTTTGAAGTGAAAATCTATTTGAGAAGCTCGTGGTGTGTTTCTTTTTTTCAACAGTTTTCAGGGATCTGGGATGAATTTTTCATGAAACCCAGGAGTACAAGACGAAGTGACACACTATCTGAGAAACCGATTGAAAAATATATTCTCGTAAGCTTATTTATATCCCATAATATACAAAACATTTTTTTTAACAAAACTTTCTGTAATTAATGTACAAGATATCAAATGACAAATACATTACTCAAATTAAATAAAGTAAAAAAAATATCCCAAACTTTTCAAAAACATCGATAAAATCCTCCTCAACGCTGTCAGCTGGTAACGTGCCGAAAAGACTGGCGTCGTTGCCACATTGTATGGCAACGGTAAGTCTTAATACCAAAAGCATAAATTCTGTTGAGAGTTATAATGTAGTAGTATTCTCATGGATCTCAAGCCTTTAATAGATTTATCATTCTGGTTTTCTATCAAGATTCGAAATGATGTAAAAAAACCGGACACAAAACCACACTATTTGAATTTAAGGTTCCCTCTAACAAAAGAATGTAGACATAAACCATTCTTATCTTAGCTTGTGCATCAGAATGTCGGTCCTCAAACCGTAGTTCCTCATACCTAGGCGTCAAAATGATGTGACAACTTTATCGCATTCCAAAGTGCCTATATCACGGAACCCATTGTTCGGGTCCGTGGAAACACTACACCGTTTCATGTGGCCATGTTTTATGGAGGTAGCGTGTGTTTTTCTCAATTTCACTTTACTCACACCTACGGGTACACTAAAAGGAATTCATGCGGAAATTCCATCAAAATTTTTGTGACGAACCTTTAGAGTCATTTGCTGAAAAGGTACAATGGAAATTAGGATATAAAAGAAATAAAGCAATCAAATACATATGCACAGGGATGTGCGCAAAATCGAAATGTTTCATTGCAACTTTTTTGTCAGCTGCTAAAATGTAAAGGCATAACCAATTGCAGAATGCTAAGCCTTTTCCAACTATATATGTTTTGGTCAGCATCTAATCTTTTTTATTAATTTCGTATTTGCACTTGTCCGTAATCTAGCCTAAAAGCAAAGACGAGACCTAAGATGGAGCGAGCTCAAATAGTCAGAACGAGAACTCCTGTGCACCGACCGAACATAGTAATGACTGTTTGGGTCGCAACGACCATCTTGTCGTAATCGCAGACTCAAAATTCTAGTCGCAATCAAGCTTAAACCCAGTTGATTTTTTCTTTTCACAACAAAAAGCTTTAGAATTTTGTAAGCAGTCCCGGACATAGAATATTTTAATGTGTATAAAAATATTACAATTACAAAAATCTAGTAACTGTGTAGCCCGCCTTACACCCGCAACGACAGAAAAAGATCAAAAAGTAAAAGTACGTGTTACCGCAATAAACCTTTACTATACAAAGCTATACCCACCTAGCTACTACCACCGTTAGTTCGGCTATAACTCCTAGCCCCAGGGATTAATTAAACCCTTGACAGATTTTCCGTAGGCGCAGACATCGTGGGTAATATCAAAGTGAAATTAAATGCCAAACAAGGTGAATATAGAAATTATACAACACACGTATTGAAATGAATTTGTCGGCACAAATTCATACAGTTGATCCTGTGCCAAGTTTGCCTAAAAGCTTCTTAAATCTTTGTCTAAGAAAAATAAGGCAGTCTTCTTAATCCTTGAAAATTATTTGTTCTTTTTTGGTCGTGTAGCCAATTGCTGGCAGGTTTGGCTAGACTTTACTTAACAGAAAAGAAACATGCATGTTTTAAGAGCCATTTTGTTATTGAAACCACTAGGATACTGATTTAAAGTTAGTCTTCTATTTTATTATTTAGCAATGTTATTTAAACTTAAAATACTGCTGGTGATCAGAGGCACCAAAAAATGTAAATATTACAGACGCCAGCACATCAACCTACCCGAATCTTTAAAATTTTGGCAATCGAACGTAAACCTTCTTATCTTGGGATAAAGTTGAAAATCTATTACAGAAATCTGACAAATTGTGGTAGCTTGATGTGCTGGCGTCTGTATTTCAATTTTAAAATTGTTATTCGTTTCCCATGTATTCACAAAAAATCAGCGTATTGTCGTTTACGTCGTGAATTCGTGCTAGGGCTTCTACAACAGGTTTTATCTAAAACAAACATAAGTCTTAGGGCAGTGATAACTTGACTCTACACTGTATTTTGTTACTATGACGATATTAAATAAATTGTTTTTTATTGTGTAAAAAGTTCCTTGTTATTTGCTTGATTCCCTGACTTCGTCATTTGTTTTATTGTACTGGATATTTGAATATAATAATATCAATTCTTTTGACTATATTAACATCATATTGAGAATCAAAAATTATGCACGGTATATATTTTTATTGCTATGTTTATGTAAATGCGAGGAGCTCGTGGCTAAATAATTACAGCCACACAGGCCGATCTTCCGGGTTATACCCGCGCTTGCCGAAGTTGGTCTGTAGATGGGTGACCATCTGTCATAGCGAGTACCTTCCGTGCCTCGGAAAAGCACTTAAAGCCGTTGGTCCCGGCTGTCATTTGTAGATCTTTGACAG
The DNA here is from genome assembly GCA_950005045.1 of Agrotis exclamationis. Taxonomy (NCBI): domain Eukaryota; kingdom Metazoa; phylum Arthropoda; class Insecta; order Lepidoptera; family Noctuidae; genus Agrotis; species Agrotis exclamationis. Next base: position 7,637,733 of record OX465420.1, on the reverse strand, counting down.
TCGTTACTGTGAGTAAGAAGCTTTAAAGATTGAGAACCAGTCTTACCATGAGTTATCGTGTTACCCAGTTACTGGGTTGTGGAGGTCCGATAGACAGTCGCTCCATGTAAAATACTGATTTTCAGCTGTATCTGGTTTGTTTGGAAGCCGATCTCAAAATAGTTGGGAAAAGGCTTGGCAGACGATTATTGTATACGCGCGACTTACCTACTGAATAGCTGTGGATAGGCCATGAAATTAATTTCTAGCGCTTTTTTAGCAATTTGCAAATATTCAGGTTTTGTAGATAAACAGTCACAGCAATGAAAAAATTTAAACCCATATAGTAAAAATAAAAGGATATTTTCTCTTACTGTGTTGATGAACGTTTTACATTGACATAGTATTTTAGGAGCTGATTACGAATGAAACCGTTCTTGAGAACATCGCTTTTGATTACAGTTTACATTTCACTCCTAATTACTTTTAATTATAAATATATAGAATTTCATTCGTGAGTTTATTATAAAATCAACACTTACATAATTATTTTTTTAATTTTTTTAAAGTTTGCCTTAGACTAAGAATTTCTCCTGTGTTGTGTGCGCGTTTACAAACACACAAACTCACATACACAAACGCCCGGATCCGGAATAATTATTTGTAGATTAAACAAATATTAGCTGGGTGCGAGAATCGAATCCACGACAGTCCAATAGCTCAGCCACTGTACTAACCGTGTCGCCAATTCGTCGTACTTAAGCGCATCCCCTTTTAAATAAACCACCAATCACAGTTTCATAGTCAACATTCCAAAAGCCATAACCATAAATAATTTTCGTCATCCAATTCTGCCAACTTCTATGGCAATCTGATGGTTTCCCTTGGAATGGTATAATTAAAGTGAATGGACTTATCTTTTCGCTCTAATTCTCTTATGGGGTGAGCGCCGATCTAAGTGGTATTAATGCTTGAACCATGGTTAGCGGAATTAAGTTACGGAAGTTAGGAAGAACGTTTACTTAATTCATGGGGTGAGATTAAGCACCTATTTTGGGAAAAGTTGACGTAGGAATAAGTCGTTTTGGGATGACGACAAATAAAATACCACATACGAGTACATTGAGAGAAAAAAAAACTTAAAGACAGAGAAAATAATGTTTATTCGGCACTTTTCTATGAACTCTTTTTCGAACTATCAGTTACGATTAGTTTTATGGGCCGAGGCTTCAAGGGAAACTTGGCAATGTCTTTTGTAAGAAAATGATTTAAATTTTTTAATGTCATGGGTAACATGACTGGACCACGCACATGCACTGTAATTTATAAGATCTGCAAGTAGGTGTTATGGGTTTGGGTGTTTTTTTTTTCGTGGTAAAATCATCAAATGAGTCCTCCCAGCCCGGGCAGGGCGGGAGGGACTGTCAGACTTGTACTGACTAAAATCCACGGTGTCCTTCGGTAGCCCTTTGTGTACCGGAGTCGCGGTATACGTACGTCCCTCGACCACGGGTTGTGTGAGTTTATATGTTTGTAAAAGCACCCACGATACAGGAAAAATTCCTAAAGAGGAGAAAAGTTTTTTAAAGAAAAAAAAATATTGTATTACCTTCTGGTGACATTTTCGTAATGCCAACGATTATTATTTATTTAAGAGAGATTTATGAAATATCAAACTGTTATTTTGTTAATGTGGGCGTAATAAAGATACTCGTATGTCGTGGGCAGAAAGGTTATGCCTGGGGATAATTTTACGATCCAATTAAATATTCTGTGCGTAAATAATGTAATAATTTGTGAGTAATGTTCGCAATTTCGTTAGGTAACTAATGGTTCAGTGAATTTATTTGCTTGTTAGACATAAAAATATAATGATTTCTGTTTTTTTTTTCTAACAAATAATTTATATGCTAATGGATGTTTGCTAGCCAATTAAGCCTAAATTTTGGATAATTAAATATGAAAAAAAAAATTTGTAAGATCTTCAAAGTTATCATTTTGTAGGAATTATAATTTTGTTGATTTATTTACTCGTATATAAAGTATAAACTGAGGGTCTTGACAAATAATATTCTATTATCGATAACTTTGAATGAACGATAAAAAAAACAACATAAATGAAAAACTAGCTGTTGCCAAAGGTTTCTCCTGCTTGTAGGTCATCATCATCATCTCAGCCATAGGACGTCCACTGCTGAACATAGGCCTCCCCTTTAGATCTCCACATATACCGGTTGGAAGCGACCTGCATCCAGCGTCTTCCGGCGACCGTCACAAGGTCGTCTGTCCACCTCGTTGGTGGACGTCCTACTCCGCGCTTGCTAGTCCGCGGTCTCCACTCTAGCACTTTTCGACCCCATCAGCCATCTGCTCTGTGAGCAATATGGCCTGCCCATTGCCACTTCAGCTTGCTAATCCGGTGGGCTATATCGGTGACTTTAGTTCTACGGATCTCCTCATTTCGGATTCGATCACGTAGAGAAACACCGAGCATAGCCCTGTCCATAGCTCGTTGAGCGACTTTAAGCTTTGAGATGAGGCCGATAGTGAAAGACCACGTTTCGGTGCCGTATGTCATCACTGGTAACACACATTGGTTGAAGACTTTCGTCTTTTAGGTACTATACTAGAAATTTAATATTTATCAAAAGTAAACTTAGTAGCGGGATAGACGATATGCTATGTATTATTATTTCAGACTTACAAGCTATCTTTATACAAAATTTCATCCAGATCCGTTCGTGCTTTTCTGACGTGATTTAGCAATAAACATCTAAACCTTCGCATTTATAATTTTATAATGAGAAGCTAGATAAGATTACATAAAAAGATATTAGATTGACATAAAACAAAAAAAAAGTACTATCACTCCTTGTGTAGTCAATCTACAAATATAAAACACCCTGTTCAACTGTATATATATGTAGTAGAAATAGTTACACATCAATTAAAGGCGTATACTCGTAGAGGAACAGTGTATAAGACGGGGACGCTAATAATCGCGAGGTATAATGGGACATACACTCTTTAGGCATTCTTAACATAACACTAACGTAGCGCACGCGCCATCAGGACGTTATTTGCAAGCCATTAAGAAATGGCGTCCTGTTGACGCTTGTGCTAGGTTAGTATTAAGTTTGCCTTAAGTGTGTGATTTCCCATCATACCTCGCGTCCCCGTCTTATACTGTTCCCCTACTATTTTGATTCCTTATAAACTCCTTTTCGATAACCAAATAGATCCGAAATAGAGAACTATCGACTACAAACCACTACTGTCATATTTCGTACTAACATCGCAAGTATACCTACGTAAAATATTGAAACCCACTACCTACTTACGAGTATACCACCCTCGTCAGTACACTTACAAAATTACCCTGTAATCATAGCGCAATATGTCTTGTCACCCGTCACAAATAAGGGCTCCCACACATAAACACGATACGACGTCACGTCGTACAACGATGTGGCGTGGTTTCACTATACGACGTCGCGTCGTAGAAATCTACGATGAGCATCGTTACAGTGGGGTGGTGTTTTAGTTCATTACGAAAAATGGACCACTCTAGACGCATTCTGTTCCTTAGTACGGGACGCTGCTCGACTAGCGTAATTAAATGATCGACTTCAATACCATCCGTCATCTTTGAATTTCGAAAAACAACTGCGCAGGATTGCATCGTGAATCACAACGTCGTATCGTAGATTTTCACGACGCGACGTCCGTCGCGCGTCGTGTCGTAGATTTCCACGACGCGACGTCTTATCGTGTTTATGTGTGGAAGCCCTTAGGGCAGCATTCCACTGCGGCGCCGGGGGCGATGCTTATAAACCTGTCAATGCTTCAGCGATTATGATCTTTAAACCCACGCCTGTTAGTGAAACGTGATACCTATTCTATGATCCATTTGAAAACCTACGCAGTTTCATTTTATAATGTAGGTGTATTTGCATTTGCTTTGAAAATCAAATGAATAAGCTGTAAAATCTTTTGGTATTTTTCAAGTGTGACGATGAAAGACACTGAGTTTGATGTATTACAAGTCAAGCAAAGTGTAAAGACATATTCAAAAGTGCTAGGACGAGTGAGTGACGTAAATACACCGTGACTTTTTAGTCGTCTTACAAAAGCAGCCCAGTTCATGTATCCAATGACTAGAACACGTTTATAATAAAAAAATGTGTATTAAGAGATTTGAAAATAGTAGTTTATGAAACTGGTACATAATGAGGGGTATTATACACGAGTGTGAGTTTAAAAAACGAGCGAAGCGAGTTTATATACCTAGTTATGTACAGTTTCATACACTACTTTATCTACTTTCATTGAACACGAATTTATCAAATAAAAGATAAAGATTGACACAGTATTACGGCGCCAAAATTCTCGTTATCACCGCGCATTGGCCACAGCGCGCGCAGCCACAGATAAAAAATCAAATGGATGTATCTATGATCTGTAATCTGTATCGTAATGAAAAAAAAAATTATTTTAACATTATTTTGTTAGAGAAATAGTGTCATAATTTAATTTTTTATATAGATATACTGTGTGTAAAGTACGTCATTATAAACTCGTTTTGAGTTTTGTATTTTGAATTTAACGATATGAGAGTAGATAAATTTAATAAAACTTTAATTGGTTATTATGACACAAGGCGTAGTTAGAAACGCACGAAAATGGAAATGGAATGATCTACTCGACCATTGCGCTGGGTAGGTATACTCTACAGATTGATACGTAAACATTTTAACAGGGTGTTTCATATTTCTAATGTATCTATTTATTCAAAATAAAAAATATTATTAACGATTTAAAAAAAAAAAAACTCGCCTAGAGGTATTTTAGGTCGGATACATTAAGTGGACGACTTTTGTAAGACGACTAAAAAGTCACGGTGTATAAGGTAAATACGCTTATTTTTTTAATGTTTGTATCCCTCATAGATATGAATAAATCCAAATAGTTGAGAAAACATTATAATTATTATTAGAAACGCTTATGTTAAATTTCAGAACTGAAATATTTACTTATTGTTTATAAAGATAGAAAGTCAGTATTTTCACATAGTTTTTATCTCATTATGGAGGGCAGTTAAGAAGAGTAGGAAATATCGTAATATACATAAAATCACACGAGTGTTCTCCAAAGAGTGGCTAAGAAGAAATATTCTCATCGAAAATACAGAAACAAGTTTCCGTCTGTTAATAACCCTGTGCAAACAGGCGTGCAAACTTAATAATAATGATCCCATTGCTTTGTCCAAGTATTTGCCGCCTCATTGCGGAGCTATGTACTTAAACAAGTGGACACACACGACCGATTCGTTCATCCGTGTGGTACAGTTTCCGGTCCTGTGCGTAGCGCCGTCTGATCTCTGCGACCATCCGGAAAACCGGATACTCGCACGATTTTATCGGTTATTTACGGTTGAACGGTAATTCCCTTTTACTCGAAAACGAAAGAAAAAAAATAAAGGGTATTTAAAATAGGTTCAGGAAAAAGGGTTCACTTAAAAAACGAAGCACGAGAAAATATACTCAAATACCTCCATTATACAGTCAACCAATCCCCATTTAAAGCTTACAACAGCATTCCCTACTAAAGCTTAAAAATCTGCAAGTACAAATCTGTTTTGTTAGGACTTAAGGACATCGTTCTCAACCGCGAACTATCAAGCAACTTTATGCACTACCATGCCCTTTACAGCGTAAACTCTTCATTACGCCTTCCAATAACGGTAACGAAGATCATTATCATACCTACACACCGCTTTCCTACTATGCACCCTTGAGTGCAGCGCCGAAGGTTGCCCAAGTGCATTGACTCCGACTACCCGCCCGAATTCAATAGTACGCAAAACCCGACTCTACGTAGTTGTGGGACGGCCTTTCCAACGTGGTCGGGTTATAAATGGGTGGTAGTATTAAGCAACAGGTGGTGTTCTGCGCGTTATGTAAGTCGGTCGGCGCGCGCACCCCATTGAGCTAGTAGTACGGCGTTATCGATTAGGAGTACGACGGACCATCGATCCGAGGCCCCTTGTGTGCCCCACAACGTCTTTTTAATGTACGTCTTGGATTTGTCTACGGTATTTTTTTAACTAATTAAACATTGGACATCGTTTGCTTTGTTCAAATGAATGTTTAGTTTTCAACGGCTTTTAAATTCTTGCTTGAATTTCCTTAGTGTTTTTAGTCGACACTTTCTTTTACAGTTCAAAGAAAAGAATGTCCACATGGAATGCATTTATTCGATTTACCATTGAGTAGAGTGAGCACGTGGAGTGTTCAGGGCGTCGCCGTTACTTTGATTTGTACAAGTGTGAGTGTAGGGTCGTTGGGAGTGGCCGCTCTTAAACTTGTCGACTTTAACCTCTTAATATTTACAAAAAAAATACAAAGAAAACTGCAAACCGTTATTCTAGCCCATTCATGTGTTACTTAATGATTTACAAATTGCTGTTCATTCATACCGCGAACTTGTACTTTGTATGGCGAGCAGAAAATATACTGTTTTTATTTTATATGACTTTTAATTTATTACACTTCATCTGACCTCATTCTTGGTCGACTGGATCCATTCATTATTTTCATCTAGATAATGACTATCATTATTTCAGACAGATATAATTGAATGCAATGTTTTATGAAATTAATTGTTTCTTTGTTCTAAGCGTTAATGAAGTTAGCGTTTAGTTTAATTAAAATGAGTTAGTAAATAAACTTTTCATTGGAACGTACGTTTTTAATTTACTTTCTTATTAAAGTTTGTTTTTGGTTTTTTAAGCTTTCTTTTCAATAGATGGGAATCTGCTAATTAAGTTATCTGTAGTGGCTTTTTATTATAATTAAGATATAAAATTCCCTTTACCCCAAACCGCCCAAACGGGTAAGCGGAAACGTAAGAACCTTACCTCGAAACATTTTCATGAGGAGTGAGGGACCTCAAATCTTAGACTTAGTTCTAACTAATATTGTAAATGAAAGTTTTTATGGATGGATGTATAAATGTTTGTAACTCTTTCACGCAAAAACTACTGAAAAAATTCGGTACACAGAGAGTTTATAACCTTAATAAGGGATAGTTTTCATCGATATAGATATTTTTTTAGTAGAAGCTGATGACACAGTTTTATTATTCATATTTCTCAATGCTTCAATTAAAGGCACGCTGAAGCATATAATGCCGTATGTAGATCTTTACAGGATACGAGTAATATATGGAAGCAAGTCAAATATGCGATGCAATATTTGAATATGAAACCTAAAATCTTATTAATTGCAGAGCAGCTCTCCTGCGCTTGTAAGTTACAGCTCGTACTAAACTTTGGCAATAATGAAGCTATATACTTTGACCTCATTTGTAATTTATAAGTAGATGATTGAACTTTTAATTTATTACAAGCAGGCGTTGTAATAAAATGACTTTAAATGCATTATATGCAAAGTACTTTGACCAATACATCATTGTTTAAGTTTGAGCTTAAGAAAATGAGCATTGGTAATCTAGTGATATTTAGCACTGGCGGTGGGTTCGAAACTAGCCAGGTGCGTTACTTTCAGTAGGTAAATTACTTTGTGTAATTTATTTCATCACCACTGTTCTCACAACGGAAGGGTTGTTCTTCGTGTTCTAGAACCAAAACTTCGAAGATATTTGACATCTACCAATCGGCACTAGGCTCGCATGGTGGATTATGCCGCATCCATTATGGGACTATTGTGTCCCAGCAGTGGAAACATTGTAGGCTGATGATGATGATGATTATTTTGTCCCATTATAAATATTTACCCAACATAGTTTACAGAAACACTATAAGCTATTTTCCAAAAAAAAAAAAATAGTCCGAAAGACAGATTTATCAAAAAATATTTAACCCGTATTTTATCTTTTGTTACGTAAACCAAAATTGACGAAGATACAACGCTTCTAAAAATCACAAAACGTCACTCGGTCGGTACAATTAATTTAACAGGCGTTATGACGTCACAAGGTCCCACTCTCGGTTTCGAAGCGTTTTATCTTAGTCAATATTCATTAAGTGCGTCCAGACAGAACGAGAACCCTCGCGAGGCATTTGCCGCGCGAAGCAGCTCGGTTAGTGTGGACGTGTCTCGGCCGAGGAAAGCGTGCACGCTGCCGCGGGCGATCGGCCGAGCGCCCGAGTCATCCAGTTGATCCAGTATCGGCTTTTGGTTTGGTCGCGTATATTGTTTCGTGCCTCGGTCGAAAAACAACAGACGCGTCCACACAGAGTGAGCAGCCTCGCTTGTCAGTTTCCTGGCGCAGCAAATGCCTCGCGTGGCTGCGCGCTCTGTGTGGACGCACCTAATGATTAACAAAAAAGCAAAAATACGTGTTTATTATTTTTCGATACTATAACTGACAGGCAAATTATTTACACATTTAAATACTTTATTCCCTTACACATAATACACGTTAAACATCGCCATTTGAAAACAAGCCATGTTCGCTATCAAATTACTACGATTTGCCGCAGAATTGTAAATTCACGTGAACGTAGTGCTATAACGGCTTGTAGTCCGTAATTAATACCAGCCGTTTGTCATGTTAACTATGTTATGGTACACGGTATTGGTGGCTTGTATTTATTGATCATTTTATTACGAGTTGTAGGTTTTGGGTTCAACTAGACGGGTCGTTGCTATGTGTGATTGATTTAAAAAATGTTCACTGATTTTACAAGAAAAATATCGTGTGGAAACATGTCTATTTTTTTTATTAATGTTGGAAAATCATGAAATGTGGTTTTCCCGCCCTGGGTGGAGTGAAAGGGACTGTTGTCAAACTTGATTGACTAAAATCTAGCCCGTTGCTTTAGTTGTCCATTTGGGTTCAAAGGCCGCGATGATGGCCGACTTCAAAAAAAGGAGGAGGTTCTCAATTCGCTCGGTATTTTTTTTTTTCTTTATAATACAACGTCATCCCAAACTAGAAATTGCTCCTGTATTGTAGATGCGTGTCCAAACATATAAAAGTCACATACACCAACACCCAGACCTGGAACAACTTGTTCCGTACGGGAATCGCACCCATGACCGCAGCGCAGTAGTCGACCAGCTACTATTCATCAGCTACTCAGCTACTATGCCAAACGTGCCGTCAAAGTTATTATAGGCTGTTTATGTTATTTATATTGTGTCATTATTTTAAGCCGGCCAAGTCAATCTTCCAGATTTAAGTCGCGCTTTCCAAGGTTGGTCTGTGGATGGGTTACCATTTATTATAGCGAGTTTCCTCCGCACCTCGGAAAGTATACACCGTGACTTTTTAGTCGTCTTACAAAAGTGGTCCACTTAATGTATCCGACCTAAAATACCTCTAGGCGAGTTTTTTTTTCTTAATCGTTAATACTAATTTTTATCTATATCTATACATATAATAAATCTGTAGAAAATTCATTTTTGTACATTGAAGAAATTGAAACAAAAAATAGCCAGCGTGTGAAAAGATAAGTAACAGAACCCATTTCCATCATTTTTGAATTTTTTGTCTGTTTGTCGGTTTGTCTGTTTGTTTGTGCGCACATCACGTAAAATCTACGAATTCAATGCTAACAATGTTTATATACAAAAATTATACGCAACTTGAGGTTTAACATAGTTTTTGTTTCATCGAAATCGGTTCAGTCTATCAAAAGTTATTTGAATTTAAAGTGTTTCAGAAGTAAAATTACGGTCAGTTCACACCAAGACGTGCAGTTCAGTAGCGCGATCTAACTTAGAATAGCAAAACTACATATTCAAATAATTCATCTAAACATATGTACTTCAACGATAAAACGGTAGATGGCGTTAAAATAAAACCTGAAATAGAGGTGTTTAAATTGAAGTAACATTGTTTTTTTTTTTCATCGTAATCAGTTTACATCTTATAAAAAACGTAATTTAATTATAGCGATTTTATGGAATCATAGGATAGTCAGGACGGGACAGGACGGGACAGGACGGGACAGTACGGGACAGGACGGAACAGAACGGGACATGACGGGACAGGACGGGACGGGACGGGACGGGACGTGATGGGACGGGACGGGACGGGACGGGACGGGACAGGAAGGGACAGGACGAGACAGGACGGGACAGGACGGGACAGGACGGGATAGGACGGGACAGGACGGGACAGGACGGGACAGGACGGGACAGGACGGGACAGGACGGGACAGGACGGGACGGGACGGGTCGGGACAGGACGGGACAGGACGGGACAGGACGGGACAGGACGGGACAGGACGGGACAAGACGGTTCAGGACGGGACAGGACGGGACAGGACAGAATATGACGGGATAGGACGGAACAGGATGGGACAGGATATTTATGTACGCTCCAGAATGATGGTTCACAGCTGTGTTAATTTGTTCACAATATTGTTAATATTAAATAAGCACTATAGTTCCGCCAGATAAGTATGGAATAAAATAAAATAAGATACGTTGACCCCCGTATTTTGCAATATTTCAAAACCATTCGAAAAAATGTAGAACGACCAAAAGCAACGCATCGTGGTAAGACGCGATCTTGACCTTATATTTTATTTTGTTTGAACGATGGTGGTATGAAATTCGAACGATGCATTATTAGGATCAATGACCTTTATTCATACATATAAATCTTATACAATCTTTTATATAAGCTATAGTCCCCGCCAATTAATAAGTCTGTTATTAATTGGCGGGGACTATAGCTTATATAAAAGATTGTATCGGTATCCTCCAAAACCGCTTCGCACTAAAAATATAGATTGTTAAGTTCCGACATCCACGCGAACGAAGTCGCGGGCACAGCTAGTTATTAATAAATAGGTACATAATAAATATGAAACACCCTGTTAAAATGTTTACGTATCAAGCTGTAGAGTATACCTACCCAGCGCAATAGTCGGGCAGATCATTCCATCTCCATTTTCTCAGAGACAAGGGTGTTTCTAACTACGCCTTGCGTCATAATAAGGAATCAAATTTTAATTTTTAAATTTTTCAAATCTCTTAAATACCTATTTTTTATTATCAACGTGTCATTGCTGCAACTAGTCATTGGATACATGAACTGGGCTGCCGTTGTAAGACGACTAAAAGTCATGGTGTATAGAGCCGTTGGTCCCGGCTATCAATAGTAGATCTTCGACAGCAGTTACTGTTCATCAGTCTCACCAAGATATATCGTACCACCCAGGTACAGAACACCCAGGGTTATGAAGGTCATATAGGCACTCGCTTCGTGTAAAATACTGATATTCACCTGCATCTAGTTAGACTGGAAGCCGACTCAAACATAGTTGGTAAACGGCTCAATTTAGGACCCATTAATATTAGTAGTCATTTTTACCCGTGGTGCAAGACAACTGGGCTTCTCCCAGTTGTAATGTCCCTTTGTGCCTATTGGCCTTGCTTTGTTCTGTCTCCTGCTTGCATGGAGGGAAGTGGAAACATATTTTGTGCAGGATCCAAGACAGGTAAATTCATTCTCCGGGACACGTCGAGCTTCATTGTCTCGGCGCTTTTCTGGTGGTTGCCACTGTTGATTCTGGCTCTCAGGAGTTGCAGTGGTTTGGGAATAGTGTGGTGGGTTTGTCCCAAAAAAGAAAGTTGGTAAACAGCTACGCAGATGATGATGAAATTGTGTCATTAATTTGTTTGGTATAGGCATGTCAAGTTTTGATTAATATTTATCCGTAACGTAAGTTCGAAAGTAATGTGTGTCATTAATTTATTTGTATGTGAACATACATACATGATAATATAAGCATCGAGAAGTAATTGTTATGGCATTTCGAAATATGAAAGATAAAGTCGTGTGAATCAGATTATTTGATGTTAATGCTTTTAGTTTCAGCTGTTCTGATTTTACATGTTTTTTTTGTAAAATTGTGCTATTTGAAAGTCGTTCTAATATACTACACACTACAAAGTTACTTTTTACATTTTTTTTTTAAACTTTGCCCCATACTAGGATTTTTTCCTGTATCGTGGATTCATTTACAAACATAGAAATTTACATACACAAACTACTCGTAGATCACATAAATGTTTGTTCCGTGCGGGAATCGAACCCGCGACACTCAGCGCAACAGTTCAATCGCTCAGGCATTGTGCCAATCGCGCCATTTAATATTTTTGGTAACAATGATATTATATCATAATAACATACTGACCTACTGTTTGTCCTAGTATTACAGACCTGTGGGCGAATACGTGGGCGCAGCCGCTGTAAACAGCTAGTATATTTATTAATAGGACCAGTTTCATTGAAATACTAAAATTTCAGTTATTAATTCTGTTATATAAAGTTTTGTTAGATGTTTCAAAACGATTATAAACAAAATCAATCAGTGCTATTGATGACCTTTACAAAACGTTTATGGTGACAATTCAAAAACTAACTTTTATCAAAGTCATTAGGTGATAATACATATCTGCAGAGGTGCCTTACGTAGGTACCTTTCAGGCCAAGTAGTTGGCTAAAAAAAATGGAATTTATTACTTAGTGAAAGAAACTTTACGAGCCAATCAGAAAGAAAATTGGTTGATCATATTTTCCTAAGTGATCACCGAAAATACAACTTCAAAAACATGTACGTCAATATTACTACCAAAGTCCAAATAAATCGCATAAAATCGTTACCTACTTTAAAAAATATTTCTCATCCACCGATAGACGCATCAAAAACCCTACCGTAAATTCATTGAATTATGCATCGCATATTCACCCTTCACACGTCAGATGTGTACAAAACAGCGAGTAATGGATATAAAATTGCTGCGTAGCACTCACGCGTAGCACTTGAGCTGCGTAGCATTGATCACCCGCTACGAGAACGCTACGCGCCGCCTACGGCGTAGCGCTTCATTCAATCAGTCATCATTAGGCGAGTTATTTTGGTGTGTGTGTCACTTCCTCTTTTTTCTGTGACAATTTATTTGGGGATTCGCTTCTTAAACTGGAAAATAACAAGATTACTCAATTTTCTTCCAACATTTTTATTTATCTCATTCTCCTTTAGTGGTTTACATTTCTGAAAACTCGAATGATATTTTTTATTGCATTATCAAAGAAGAAGTGAAAGTGAGTAAAGTACCAACTGCCACTTCACTCTTTTTATTTATTTTTAAGCAGTCATTAAAGTAAAACTAATGTAATTGCAGACTAATTTTTTTCTCCGAGTTGTCTAAAATAAAGGAAAGCCCACATTTCGACAGAGTTTTGTTACTTGGTCATATTTCTCAACGGCCAGCAACAAAAGTTTCACAATGAAACCTACTTACAAAATTCTCCTATAACAAAGAAGTTCTTTATTACAGTAGTGCACCACAAACATTTTAAATAAATTAAATTCTCGTTAAATATACACGGTAGGCGATTTTATTCTTTTAAAATAAAAAAAAAAGTTATGCAATAGCTTCACCGCGGCAGTCTCCGAGTGCCTCATGTTTTTTTTCTGCTTTAATTTGCCCCACACTAGGAATGTCCCTTCTAACTTAGTTACAAGCATTTAAACTTACATACACCAAAAGCCCGAACCGGAAACTAGTAGTTAATTATTTTTAAACGCATTAACGATTGTGACGCGCATCGCAAAGATGATTTTTGAGGAAAGATTAAATTCAGCTGCGAGTTCGATTTGAACCAGCATCTTAGGATGATACAATAATTAATTAGTATAGTAGACGCTATCTCAATGCAACATTGATTTGGCTATAATGTCAACATGTTGTTTGGAAGTAGATAGAAACTATTCCAAGAGATGGCACCACTTACCGTAAAACTTTCAAACGAGGGAATAGAAGATTCAGTTTCGGAGTGTGAGTTACGGTAGCCTAATTGGTAAGGCGTCTGGAGCACTTATCCAGAAGACTGCAAATTTTTTCCGGTAGGTCTAACAAATAATTGTTCAGCGCGCGACTCGAACTCCCAATACACAACGGCCGTTGCGACGACCACTGACAATGTTTTATATCAAACCAAAAATGCACTATTCATAAATCATAAAACCGATGTTCCACATAGTACTACAACTACATGATAAATCAGCAGCAGAAACATGCGACAGTTTTATTACGAGGACCGGTGATTACAAGTTGTGCCGGCTTCCGCAGCGAGACAGCCAGCGAAAATTACTTTATGTTAGAGACGAGAACTATGCGCGCTTATGTCCTAGATTTATAGTTGTGTTGATGGCCTGATAGATGTGTGTGTTTCTAGGTGATTGGTTTGAGAATAGGGTACAAAATCGTGTAAATTAAATGTGATTATTGTTTTTTTTTTAACGACGTGTGAAAATTACTTTATTTTAGAGACAAGAACTATGCGCGTTTATGTCCTAGATTTATAGTTGTGATGATGGCCTGATAGATGTGTGTATTTCTGGGTTATTGGTTGACGATAGGAGAAAGAAATCGTGTAATTAAAATGTGGTTCTTGTTTCTTTTTTTTTAACGACGTGTGAAAATTACTTTATGTTAGAGACGAGAACTATGCGCGTTTATGTCCTAGATTTATAGCTGTGTTAATGGCCTGATAGATGTGTGTGTTTCTGGGTTATTGGTTGACGATAGGAGAAAGAAATCGTGTAATTAAAATGTGGTTCTTGTTTTTTTTTAACGACGTGTGAAAATTACTTTATGTTAGAGACGAGAACTATGCGCGTTTATGTCCTAGATTTATAGCTGTGTTAATGGCCTGATAGATGTGTGTGTTTCTGGGTTATTGGTTGACAATAGGAGAAATAAATCGTGTATTTAAAATGTGGTTATTGTTTTTGTAAAACGACGTGTGAAAATTACTTTATGTTAGAGACGAGAACTATGCGCGTTTATGTCCTAGATTTATAGTTGTGTTGATGGCCTGATAGATGTGTGTGTTTCTGGGTTATTGGTTGACAATAGGAGAAATAAATCGTGTATTTAAAATGTGGTTATTGTTTTTGTAAAACGACGTGTGAAAATTACTTTATGTTAGAGACGAGAACTATGCGCGTTTATGTCCTAGATTTATAGTTGTGTTCATGGCCTGATAGATGTGTGTGTTTCTGGGTTATTGGTTGACAATAGGAGAAATAAATCGTGTAATTAAAATGTGGTTATTGTTTTTGTAAAACGACGTGTGAAAATTACTTTATGTTAGAGACGAGAACTATGCGCGTTTATGTCCTAGATTTATAGTTGTGTTGATGGCCTGATAGATGTGTGTGTTTCTGGGTGATTGGTTTGAGAATAGGGTACAGAATCGTGTAAATTAAATGTGATTCTTGGTTTTTTACGAGGATGAGAGTTTTTAAATCGGTTTGTGGCTGTGCCAGAATTTTAAATAGAATAGAAAAACATTTTTTTTTTAATTGGACACACCCAACAATAATAAAACGACAATTATTTAAAAAACACATAAAAAAGGGATGTTATGTTTTTTTTTATAAGTGGGTTAAACAGACGCTAGGATATCAAGATATCCCTATCTGCCTTTCTTTAATAGATTTTCAATTATATCACAATTCAAGAAGGTTCACTTTCGATTGTCATTTCACAAATTGGTGTTGTTTGATGTGTTTGGCGTCTGTATTATGAAAAAGTGTAAATGAAATCGGTTTAAAATTAAAATGTTTTTCTAGAATCTAAGATTAGGAAAGTAAACCTTAGCCTTAAAGATTGGGCATGCGGATGGCGAGTAATGGGTGACTTGCCGTCCGATCATGGACCATGCCCGGGTCGACGGCGCATCGTGTTTCACGCGCTCTTCAAAGAACTGTCAGCAATCTGACGAGGCCCACTTAGAGGGCCAAAGCCTGCCGGGGTCGCGAGACTGTCTCATCAGGTAGCCGTGACCCTGGAACGTAAAGGGCTATTGAAGGATCACCCTGGATTTTAGTCAGTACAAGTCTGACAGGCCCTCATTCAGACCCAGACTCATTGGATGATTTTACCACGATAAAAAAAAACCTTGAAGATTGTGCTATGTTGCAGTTAATGGTTTACCCATTACTTTAATTAATACACACTAATGATGTTTGCCTAAGTTATACAATTTATTAAATATATCATGTAACTTAACCTTACCCTTTAGAATCCATCAAAAGTTTGTTTTCAAAGTAACATGACAGCTCTTGACAGGTCTAACCTCATTTGTGGCTAGTTCGTTAAAATTATTTATTCAGAAGCTCTAGTAGGTAATCTATTTGTGGGAGTTCGAAGAAAATTCAGATATTTATGTAAGTTTTTAGATTATGTAACGATAGCAGTTAGAGTTTAGTTCAAACATTTTTTTATTCGTATTCGTCAAAAATTAATCTGTTTGAATTTCAATTTTCAGTGCATTGTTGAGAGTTTGAATTCCAACTATATATTGATATTATATGGCAATCATTTTGATGCTACCTAATCTTGTGCAAAAGGCTGAAGAAGCTCTATAAAATACTGAGTTAACATAACAAACTAGGTAAAAAGTGATTATGAAATGAAAAATATTGCGTTATGAAAAATTTACATGTGTAACTTTGGATTGCCAAATGCCCTAAGGGTTAAACGTTTTTGTGACCAAGTTTTAAAAACAATAGTGGCCATGCAGTGCATTGGATCTGCATGTGGGTGTGTAGAAACTCTGTGATATCCTTTGTGTTAACACTTTGAGCGGAGCAACGTTATAATACGTAAAATTTGATAAACGCTATTTGACACAACGTTTAATCACGTCAGTAAAAAATATGTCTTTCTTCAAAGAACGTGATATAAACGGCTGAGGCTTATACAAATTCCTTCAAGCTACGTCATCGCGCCGTATCACTTTAAATTTTGGGACTGCTAGCGCCACTCCAGGTTAGTTTTTTTGTGCACTTTATAATGCTATTTGCACACATACTATACGTGGATTGCTTATAACACAACATGGATAAACGTCGACGTGTAGTAACGGTTTATGTCACATTTCATGTATTATCTTTGGTTGTATGAAAAACAGAACGTCACTAATCGTCATTTATTTTGTATGAGAAAATAGTGCGCCGCGCAACAAACATTTGAATACCCAGGTGCTCAGCTGAAAGTATTAATTCAGGTCTCATTCTATGTGCTAAAAATCAAAGTCCTTTCAATACTTTTTGAGTTAAAGAGGAACAAAACATCCATGATCGTGCATCTATTTATCAACAAATCCATCCATTTTCACACACTTTCGCATTTATTTTAGTAGTAAGATGGATTATTACCCAAATACACAGTCCACATGACTACTATGATAATACAAATACTTTTAATATATGCTTTAACTTTTTTTTAAGTCTTGCTCCGTTTATAACACAGTAATTAAACGGATGACTACCCAACTAACTCAGTTAAAAAAGTTAAATGACCGATCATAAAACTCTTTTCTTCAACACCAATGGAAATAAGACATTATGCCACTATCTTTAAAGTCTAGAACACGAGGAAACCACTCAAAGTACCTTGCATCTAGTGCCCCAATAAAACTTCAAGATTAGATCCCGCAGCCATATTGCACTGGATATTGCATGACAGCCAACACAAGTCTATTATCACTCGAACAGAATATTAAAATATCTGTCAAAAGAATAAGAGACTTATTTCGAAGTAACTAAGATTTAAAATTGAATGGCAGTTTGTGTTGTAGTCATGTCATTATTGCTGGAATGTTTGTCAAAAGAAAATGAGGCTTGTTATAAGAAAATACGATTTATTTTTGAATGGCAGGTTTTGTGGTAGTTATGCATAGGGTGCGTCGGTTTCTTGTGAATACACGGCGGCCGTGTAATTGGTATGCAAACAGAGAGGTTAGTCGGCCTGTTTGCTGAATCGCGAGGTTTAATCGGATCTTTTTTTACTTGTTACTGTTTTTTTTTTTGCAGAGGCCATTAGGGCGGGCTCTGAATGAGTCAATGGCATATTTGTTGAAGTGAAATATTGGGGTGGTTGATTACGTGATTTTTAGTTTTTATGGTCTGATTTTTAGTGTGTTGCTGTTATTAGGTTATGTAAGCTGAATGTTTAAGTTTGTTACTGTATTTTTCTCGAGTGATTAAGGTTTTTAAGGTTTCTATACACCGTGTTCCGGACGATATACATAAACTTCGACCAGATGTTCAAACCACGGAAGTAAGCATTTTTCATTATGGACACATTAATAAATTCTTATTTTTTATTTTTTGTTAATTTTCATACAAACTAAATACCTAGACGTAAATAACCCGATATGCATGCCTCTTTATCCGAATTGGCAACGTCATTCATAACATTTGGCGGGCTGAAACAAATGAAATGCAAATAGTATTTGATAGATTTCAAATTAAGACACTTTCTCACTGCATAGCTCAATTAAATTTCATTAAATGAAATTACAAATATCTTTGTAACGAAGCCTTTTTAAGTACTACTTCCTTTGCTGGATTTGATTTGTAAAAGCCATAGAAGTATTTGCTAAAGTTTATGGATAACGTGAAGAACACGGTGTATACAGCCTGAAGAGTTTTTTGATGAATATTATTGCCAACTTATTTTCGGAATAAACGTAAGAACATCAAAAAATGGAAAAATCAAATTCAAAAAAAAAATCAAATAAAATACAAAAGTTTAAAAATTACTATTAATATTTTTTTGTGTTGTACGTGTGCGTGTCCGTGAACCAATTGAATTATTTTTATACAAGAACTTAACTAAGAAGTCCGCACTTGGAGTCTGCCAACGAGCTATGGAGCGAAGTATACTGGGTGTCAAACTTACGGGCCGCATTAGAAACTCCATACTTCGCTCCAAAACACAAATAGCCGATGTTGGCTTAACAGCTGCAAGGTTGAAGTGGAACTGGGCTGGTCATATATGCCGTATGTCGGATGAGCATTGGGCAAAAATAACTACTCAGTGGATCCCAAATGGCAGTAAAAGACAACGCGGCAGGCCCAGAAGGAGATGGCGGGATGAGCTCGACTCATTTTTAAGGGATTGGCCTACAATCGCACTAGATCGCGAAAAGTGGAAGGAGGGAAGGGAGGCCTTTGCCCTTCAGTGGTACGACACGGGCTTATAATAATAAAGAACTTAACTTCATTCACACAACGTGCTATTTCTTCCAAAAAGGCAGCCTTCAAAATAACAAAACCACAAAATTCTTCGTGTACATCACAACGTTCGTGTACGAATGTTTATTACTTTATTCCATACAATTTGCTCCATTGTGCACCGTTATTCAGAAACTTGAACAAATTGAGCTCACACAAATACATTGTCGTGTAAACACATAAAAACACAAAGGAGTATTCTAAAAAGTAGACACTGCTACGAAAACTCGTAGACATTCGTAGCAGCGTAGCGGGGTCTACGAGCGTAGACATTTGCATGTAGCGCGGGAATGAAGCTAACCGCAATGTACCGATATACGGATGCAGTGACATCCTATGTACTTCTAGTCCTATTTCCCTTCATATAATATTTCACGATGTCATTCAGGAAGCTTGAGGATGGCTTTCGTTTTTTTTTCTTGTTAGATAAAATGACGGAGATTAATTATGACATACGCTCCTATAAAAATAGTTTTGAAAATGTTTGGTCGATATCAATTTGTAATTTTTTAAAGACAAATTGGTCTACATTGACCTATGTCCACAATTTCGCGATAAAAAATCAAAAAACCATTTTCCATCACGAAAATCGAGTTTTAATTTTCATGCATGCCAAATTTTTTGGTTGAATTTTCCCACTTTTTGGCACACAATGCTGCGTGTCTACTACAGTGGGATGAGTCCAGTCACCCTGCGGTATTTGGGGGCTTGCAACTGCAGTACAGTGACCTCACGCGTACGCGAGCGGGGCGCGGGGGGAACACGGAACTAGGTCAGGGACCCGCCCCCTTTACTCCTCTCCCCCCCTTTGCCCCGGACTCGATCGACCGCCAAAAATTTTAACGCTCACACAAACGAAAATCAGAGGAAGGACACAGTGATATGCCGACAAATCATTGTTTGATTTGTACAGGCGAGTACAGTTTGAAGTTTTGAGTTTTGGTTGTACGCGAGTGTACAATAATTTGGAGTATTCTGTTCGATTTAGTTTATCTGTCTTTTGTAATTTACATTGAGATACTGTCTAACTTGTAGATATCGGGTCATTTCTAATTGATTAAAAAAAATGATAAATCAACGGAATTTTACCGAGTAACATTGAATATTTATTTTTCGAAAACTGTATCAAAAGTCAGTTGAAATATTTATTTTGAAATTACTATCTCAATTTATTTATTTATTCTATTAAATAAATACATCATGACAGACATTTAAGTCCCAAAAAATGTTTTTAAAAGTAACAGAAATTAATAAAAATAGGTAAGTAATATTACAGGAAAATATGAATGATTGCAAATTGAGTTTGATTCTCTACTCACACTTTATTCATCATTCATATGACGTAGGTACCTACGTACTTAATACCCACTCTATGACGTCATTGGTCATGTTTTTCATTCAACACTTTACTTAGAAATATATATTCACGATTCTGATTGATACGCTGTCTGATTTATTATGTTTAATTCTTTTTTTTTGTTCAAAGTGGGCATTTCAATGAAATGAATGTCATTCATACATTTATATCTGAATAAAGAATTTAAATACCTACGCTATTTTGATATGAAAATAAATGTATGTCTACAGTATTAAAAGCTATTGTCAGAGGTTTCGCCCGCATGAATCTCAAAAATTATCCACGCAATACTTCGATAAGCTCTACCTGTGTTATTTCAGAATAAAACCTATATCCTTCCCCCATAGAGGGTAAAATGCCTGCCAGGGTCGCGGAACTGTCCAAATGGGTAACCTTGACTCTGGAACGTAAATATCGAAATTATTCGACCTGGTTGTACCCGTAGTAGTGTTTTTTTTGTAACCACCCTATTCCTTCCGTTGAACTTTGCGTTGCAGGGTCGCGGTGCCTTTTTAAGATAGTCCCACGATTACTGGACCATCCAGAAATCTCTTTGAAAGTGAAACACTCTTCATTAGCTTAAATACCGAGGTCTACCAACAGCGTTAAAAAAAATATGTCAAAAATGATAACACGTAAGCTTCTTATGTCTAAATGACATATTTACTTCAGTTTCCATTCCCAGTACATTTCAAACGAAAGCCGCGAAGCTATTTAATCTCTATTTATCTTTAAAATGACTTTTCCTTATCGTCTTCGTACCACATTGGCATTCCATATTCAAATAGGAAGTGACAATATTACCCGCGACGGAAGAACGAAGGAAATAAGAATACCGGCCATATTTGTTTGTGACGTCATATTTGAATGAGAAAGGGTTCGAATGTTCGATACATTCTGTTCGTTCTCTGGCGGTTGCTTTGAAATTCGAATACGTAGAAGTTTGGTTCGTTGTGGTCAAATTATTGTATTTAGTTTGAAAGTATTTTAGTTATTAAAATAAAATGAGGTTTTCAGATTTTAACATTCAAATATTTGAACTGGTCCAGTTGTGTTTAAGTCTAATACAATATTACATTATAAAATATTTTAGATATTTTAAAGCTTTTAATGACTTGTCAGCGCATGTTTTATTATTATCCTCCTTTTTCTATATTTAACTGTAAGCTTCCCTAATTTCCTGGGTGTCACCACTGCGAAGATCGCCCGGAGGACACAGTAGAGCATACGGTGCAAGACTGCCCAGCTTGGGCAGAGCACCGACGTGTCCTCACGGCGGCGATAGGCGGAGACCTCTCGCGCCCGGCATTGGTTGCGGCCATGCTGCGGGGCGAGACGGAGTGGGAAGCGGTCGCCTCCTTCTGCGAAGCAGTAATGCTCGCGAAGGAGGAGGCGGGCCGCGTGAGAGAGAGGACAGTGTCCTCCCTCCGCCCCAACCGCAGTGGTGGACGCCCACGGCGACGGACGTCGCAAGACGATCTCCGGCCACCGTAGGCGCGGGCATGCGGGCGGCGAGTAAAGGGCAACTCGCTGCCCGACCATGGACCATGCCCGGGTCGACGGCGCGTTGTGTTCCACGCGCGCCTCAAAGAGCGTCAGCATAATGACGGGGCCCCCTCTCTAGAGGGCCAAAGCCTGCCGGGGTCGCGGGACTTATCTCATTACCGTGACCCCGGAACATAAAGGGCTATCGAAGGACACCGTGGATTTTAGTCAGTACAAGTCTGACAGTCCCTCCCGCCCTGCCCGGGGTGGGAGGACTCATTTGATGATTTTACCACGATAAAAAAAAAAAAAGCTTCCCTAATTTAAAAAAAGGGAGGGATATTGTCCGACCACCCAGGCGATGTTTTAAAGTACCACGACCCTGAAAGGCAATGGGCACGTGAGGGTAGGGTAGTTTTTAGTCAGTAAGAATCTGACAGTCCCTACTGCTCTACACAAGGTGGATACAAAAAAAGGTGGGTACAAAAAAAATTAAATGAGTCACTCATTCTTTTTTTATCAACAAAAAATTGAATTGATTTTTCCAAATTGACTTAGTGCTCATTCACACTAATCCGACAAGACGATTCGCGTTTTTTGACGAATCGTCTTTTTTCACGAATCATTTTGTTTTCTATGCATTTTAATTGCCCGTGTTCACACTATTACGGCATGACAGATACGTCTTAAAAGACCTTTCGTCTTTTAAAAACATTCAGTTTTTAATCACGAATCGTTATGACGGACCCAGTGTGAATGAGCCATATAATGAGCCGTTACTTGACTTAAATAATCTTAGGAGACAACACTATCCAACTCTCAACTATTTGATAATGAGGTCTGATCTTCAATTATTATCGACACTTTATTTTTGCAACTAAATAACTAAAACTTTTTTCTACAACAATTTTTTATGTTTATTACCATTTTATATTTTCCTTTAACATCACAAATGATAATATCTACGTTGTTCGACGACGGAGCACGTATTTAATTTGATATTAAGACGTTCAAAAGGCTCCTTCCACGTTCTTGTAACAAGAATATCGAACGTATAGGATATTATGCTAATTAGTTTCATATCTCTACTCCACGTGTCTGGAGTTTGATAGATACTGTATAGGTATTTCGCCTTTTATGACATAGAAATTAAGGAGACTTAGTTATAATAATATAAACAAAAACTTTTTTGAAAAAAAGTAATTATCGACTTCTAAAACCTTTATAAAAACGTGTAAAATAACTTTTCTTTCGGAAATCTGTGACTTTTTTACGAGTATTTCATAAACTTGTGTGCCATTATTTTTTTATTAAAAAGTTTTTTTTACCAATTTAAGTGGATACGGCGTGAAACTATCCATTTAAGATAACTTTTATGTATTATTTCTTTAACCCATATTGTTCCAATGATGGTCAAAGGTAGCCATTAGCCATTAGCCATAATTATTTGAGCAATAAAATCTATTCTATTTTATGAATCACGCCATAAAATCACCAATAAAATCTATCACGCTGGAAAAAAATAAAGCTACCACCAACTTATTTTTCTACTAAGTTAATAGTCTGAGAAAAATGAGGTAATATGTTAGAAAGTGTCTCGGAAAGTCGCAATATGCCTCAGCCTGGCAGACTGTTTACGTTGTAATATAATAAGTAATAGTGTCACTTACAGGCCTTACGAAGACATTATGTTATAGGAAGGTTCCTTCGAGGGATTTATAGATCTATTTGCTTGGGTTTAAGTCGAGCACCTGTGTGGGCCAAGGAGAATTCCGAAGTATTTTCGAATATTTTGTTACAATTTGAAGTGTAGCTTCAAGCGGTCATGTTTCTTTTTGGGACCTACTGTAGGATGACAATAACGGACCCTACGCTACGGGAAAAATACTGTAATACTTTAGAATTAATCGTAAGCTTAATCTGAATCGTGTAGTTACTGAATCCTTACCCAAACTTTCCATTATATCTTTGGGGTGTTTGTTAATTGTTTTGAACAGTCAACTGTATTTGCATCATCAGCATTCATATTTGCATCATCAGCGTCATCACAATCATTATCTTCTTTCCCTTATTTCAAGTCACGTAGGATTAGCGCAACACGTTTTATTCTCCCATCCTGACTTGTTACGCTATCTGCTGTTCGTCTAAGTACATCCTTCCTCATAAAATTCTTCTATCACTTCAATACTCCTCTGATTTTAGTATCAATGCCTTGCTTACTTATCCTGTTTACCACACTGTCTGGCTCGTTGGTCTGGTGGTAGGAAGCATGACTTCTGAGCATAAAGTCCCGGGTTCGATTCCTTGGTCGGGCAAAGTATTACTGAGTTTTTCCATTGATATAGATTTTTCAGTAGCAGTCACGGGGTCTGGATTTCTACCCAGTTAATGGCAATAGGCCCGCTTGCATTATGGGATTTAATTGACAAAATGTGGGTGCACTATTAAACGCACCTCTGCCTAACCTTTCAGGGATTATAATAGGCGTGATATTATGTTATCTTGCTGACGACTTATCTTTCTGTTGTAACAGGAGAACGGGCGCGCGGCGCCGGACCTGACGGCGTCGCCGGGCCGCGCGCCGCCCGGGCCGCCGCAGCCGCCGCGCGCCAACCACGCACCACCCTGCGTGCTGCAGCCAGACTTCCGAAAGGTAAAACTATTATAGCATAGTATAAAATAATAGTAGATTACGCACCAAGGAAGAAAAGCATTGCCTTACGTCACGGGCGTATTTAATGCCGAAGCGACACTAAGGATTCTGGGGGTGAACCTCCGTAGCGCGTAGTGAGGGAATTAAGTTAAGAATCCTTAGTGTAGCGAGGGATTCAAGTTAGCAGGCAGCTTTACTCCCGAGGAGCGTACTCTGCTTTTCACACCTACTGCGAGTAAATAAATTCGATTTTTGAAATTTGATGCGGTACGACAATCTTCGAACGTGAAGTGGGCACCACAGCAAGCGATCAGCTGTTGCGGTCACCGGCCGCCATTACTGCTACAACTCCTTGGTAAAAGTTTTCATACTATGTTTTATTTGAGGTTCCTAATTCAAATCACATTCAATTCATGAAATTCAGTACAATATTATTGCTCAGCTCGAGCCGGGCAGCAATGACTTGCTTTACAATACGTTTGCAAGACATATAATTTTGCACTTAGAAAATTTGAGGGACTGACTGAAACTTTTTTCTATTTATAAGGCTCAGAAAGCAATAGAAACCTTTTAAATTACGCTTGCTGCTGCTTTGCTGGCCAAATGGGTAGAAATAAGCAACAACATTCTTAGTTTAAACAATAAAAACACGTGTAACATGAAGTCTAACATAATAAAATAAAAATAACTTATTTTTGATAACAACAGCGGAATAACAGGATGTTATTATAGAATGTCGGAAACAAGTCATATCAATTTGACGAAACTTTTTATTTTGTGTGTCATGTCTTCTCGTGTCATCTCAAAATATGAGTGTAGAAGTTGACTCCTGCGAGTTACAAATATTACTGATTGTATTAGTGTTGCAAAAATAATAATATGTATGTTTAAAAAGTCAAATACTTAACGTGCTGCACTATAAGGAGCGTTTATGAATAAATTCGAAGTTTAAATTTGTTATTTCCTATGTTTATTTTGTTTTTATTAACTTACAGATTATAATTATTGTTCACTTTTAGGTTTCCTCTCGCAGGCTTAAAATCTCTCACACGCGCTGAATTTTGTGGTTCTAAGACATGCCGGCTTTCTCTCTCTACAAAGTAATACCTGACTGGGTTCGAAACCCCGACCTGTAGATGCCACTGGGCCACCACAACTAACGATTAAATGTTACTAAGTACTCTATTAATAGTCTATACAAATACTTTTTCAAAATCTTTAACTTTAAACTATTATTTCTATTACACAGGTATCAGGAGTGAGCAATGAAATATTCAGGCAGATTGAAATGGTTGAGAATGACCACGATTCAACAACCGCCGCGGCGCTCGAGGTCAGTATCGAAATTATTTCATTTATTCCCTAAATATTGAAAAACTTGCGTAGTTAGCATATCTTTGGCAAATGTTTGCGTTTTGATGTCGGGCCTAATTAGGAGAGGCGACTCTCAAATGTTGCTATTAAGAAAATATAAAAAAAGTAATTTCTTATTAACTTTACTAAAAACACTCTTTGATAACAAATTATTTTTTAAATACCTAAAGCAATAAAGACGAGTACATCTTAGAAACAAACATGTTAAAGATTTGTTTTTGGTCCGGGTATTTGGAAGTTAAAGTCTTCCCGAGACATAATTTGCATGGGTTTCGTATTGATACCCGGGCCGGATTTCAATGGTTCTATTACAAAAAAACCGGCCAAGTGCGAGTTGGACTCGCGTGAAGAGGGTTCCGTACGATGTTACCTATCACGTTTTTTTTTAAATCTGACCCAAATTGGTACGCACAATATTGAGTGATTTACCATGTTATTTTAATATCATGGACTTCTTATAGGTTTTCCTATAATCTATAAGTAGAAAACTAATTTCTGTATTAAAAAAAAAAATAGGTTCAGTAGTTTCGGAGATAAGCGGGGGAATGGTCAAATTTCGTCTATTTTCTTGAATAACTTGGAAACTATTTATTTTAAAATTACAAAAAAAATACATTTAAGATTGTCTCAACAAGACCTTTCATTTGATATGTCACACGATGCAGTTTTCAATTTTTTTTTTAAATTTTCCCCTTCCCCCCCAAAAATTACCTCCCATATACAGATATGGACTTCTTATAGGTTATCCTATAATCTATAAGTAGAAACCTAATTCCTGTATTTTTTTCAAAATTTTAGGTTCAGTAGTTTCGGAGATAAGGGGGGGGGGAATGGTCAAGCTTCGTCTATTTTTTTTGAATAACTTGGAAACCATTTATTTTAAAATTACAAAAAAAATACTTTTAAGTTTGTCTCAACAATACCTTTCATTTGATATGTCACATGATGCACTTTTCAAATATTTTTTTTTAAATTTTCCCCTTCCCCCCCAAAAATTACCTCCCATATACAGATATGGACTTCTTATAGGTTATCCTATAATCTATAAGTAGAAACCTAATTCCTGTATTTTTTTCAAAATTTTAGGTTCAGTAGTTTCGGAGATAAGGGGGGGGGGAATGGTCAAGCTTCGTCTATTTTTTTTGAATAACTTGGAAACCATTTATTTTAAAATTACAAAAAAAATACTTTTAAGTTTGTCTCAACAATACCTTTCATTTGATATGTCACACGATGCAGTTTTCAAATTTTTTTTTTTAAATTTTCCCCTTTCCCCCCCAAAAATTACCTCCCATATACAGATATGGACTTCTTATAGGTTATCCTATAATCTATAAGTAGAAAACTAATTTCTGTATTTTTTTCAAAATTTTAGGTTCAGTAGTTTCGGAGATAAGGGGGGGGGAATGGTCAAATTTCGTCTATTTTCTTGAATAACTTGGAAACTATTTATTTTAAAATTACAATAAAAATATATTTAAGATTGTCTCAATAAGACCTTTCATTTGGTATGTCACACGATGCAGATTTCAAATATATTTTTTTAATTTTCCCCTTCCCCCCCAAAAATTACCTCCCATATACAGATATGGACTTCTTATAGGTTTTCCTATAATCTATAGGTAGAAAACTAATTACTTTATTTTTTTCAAAATTTTAGGTTCAGTAGTTTCGGAGATAAGAGGGGAGGGGGAATGGTCAAATTTCGTCTATTTTCTTGAATAACTTGGAAACCATTTATTTTAAAATTACAAAAAAAATACATTTAAGATTGTCTCAACAAGACATTTCATATGATATGTCACACGATGCAGTTTTCAAAACTTTTTTTTTCATTTTCCCCTTCCCCCCCAAAAATTACCTCCCACATACAGATTTCATCTATTCACGTCACACCTCTGTGTTTGGGTCACAGGAATTGATATGTGTACCAAATTTCAACCCAATCGGTCTAGTAGATTCGGAGATAATTGACTGTAAGCGACAGACAGACGGACACACGAGTGATCCTATAAGGGTTCCGTTTTTGTATTCGGACGTACGGAACCCTAAAAACTACATATTTACAATAATGAATGGAACAAAATATACTGAACCATGAACATATCGGCTAAACCTAAGGCCCGAGATCTATAAACTCTTTTTAGCACGAATATCGACACGGGTTATTTTTACTGTGTCATAACTGCTGAACAAGTGCAAGGTATAGACTTGGAGCATGGCTAAGGACAAGATTAAGCTTAGCTCACTCGAGCTTCATCCGAAAATAACCCTTATATTGGTTTTTATTTAATGTACATATCCTACACAAGCGACTGTAATAAAACGTGTTGTTCGAAAAATAACACTATGATCATAAACAAAAGGTTAATTTTCGGACAAAGTACGCGAAGCTTGAGCTGAGTCTAAGTTCAGCGTACAGATCCCTGCCTTAGCTAAAGCACGTGATAAGTAATGTTTAAAGATCTTAGCGTCCATATTGGAAAAGCCAAACCCGCCGTTCAAAAGCTTACCATATCCCCGACAAAAAAAGGGAAGTAGCTTTACAAAAAATCCTTTTTTGTCGTTGTCGTTTTACCGAGCGTGTTCAATATATTGTTTATCAATGATTTCAGGCGGTGGAGCGCCGCGGCGAGATGATCGTACGGATTCTGGAGATCAGACAAGTAGGCCGTAACAATATTGAAGCCGCCAAGAAATTCTTCTCATTACAGGTAAGAAGTATCATGTATATACACACCAACATTTTTTTTTTGAATTTTGAATTTTTCAAAAGTATTCTCCAGTCCTGAATGGAGTAAAAAGAACAGTCAGACTCTAGCTGACTGTCTACCTTGTTCTTTTGATTGGCCCTTGCGTTCCACGGCCACGGTGTTCTTTGAAGTGATTTGGCATGGTTGGCGCCATGGCCGAGGTATTGGCTGCTGTGCTACGTGTCATGGCTTTGAAAGAAAATTCTATGACTTATATGTATAATTGTTCCTTAACTGGTTGTCTGCGGAGTTTAGGTATATTTCATGTTTGTAAACGAACCCACAATACAGGATTGCCTCCTACTTTGACAGGCCTGTTGATCTAGTGGTTAGCGACCCTGACACCCAGGACAAATGTTTGTGTGATGAGCACGATCATTTGTTCTGTGTCTGGGTGTAATTTATCTATAATATGTATGTATTTAGAAATATATAAGTATGTTTATCAGTTGTCTAGTACCCATAACCATAACACAAGCTCTGCTTAGCTTGGGACTAGATGGCGTTGTGTGATAGTTGTGGAATATTATTTTTATCTCTCCTAGCGTATCCTAGCAATGTTTTTTTAAATTATTACAAGGAAAAGAATAAATTGCCCAGATTAATCCGATTAATATATTTGCTGCGTTTATTATGGCTTTTCTTAAACAATAATACACTGTTTTTAACTTTATAAGGGGTCAAAATTTAATCAACTCTTGTTATTAAAAGTTACAGCGGAAACCTTAGTTACTTATTTTGGAACAAAGAAAAACATTGCTCCTTTTTGTTTTTGTTTTGTAGTCTGAAAGATATTTCCTTTTCCTTCATAAAGCTGCATTATATGAAGACGAGTTTAATATTAGTTTTCGCTTTATGCAACAATCTTAACTCATAACAATGCATTTTCTTCAACTCTGGGTAACTTTGCTGAAACTCTTGGCGTCTTTTGTTATTCACAATAGCAAAACCAACAACAATAAATTGAAAACAAATCGTTGGCTGCAATGAATACTGATAACTGCACAAACTACTATGGAAACAAAGTAAAAACATTTACAGCGTCGTGTTTCGAAAATATAAAAGAACTCACAAATAATCTAATAACTACTCAAATCATTTCTCTGTTCTTTATAAAGACGATGGATTAAAAACATTCAAAAATAGATTAGAACAGTGATTGGAGACGGTATTAAGGCTTCTGTTTTTGAAATAAAAAACCAGTCTTCTCAGGTAATTTTCCCGCTCCATTGACCCGAATAGTGTGTTCGTACGGGACCCACTGTGAAAGAACGCTACTCCAGTGAACCCTTTTGTTCGAGCCGGGATGGCCTAGATCGTTGGGAATGTGAACGCAATTTAGTCCAGCATTGTTGGGATGTGCAGTACGGTTCATACCACAGCTATGTAATATTGTCGGTATAGATTCTGTGGTTTATTCCATTTGCGGTTTCCTTGAATTGCGTCGTGCTTTGTGCAATACAATACTATTGTCGTAAGGCGTCAGATTGGTTGGGAATTGGAAGCGCCTATTTGTAGTGACGTTTTTTGTTGAATGGGATGTTTCATGTTATTTGCTCTGTTGATTATTTTTTGCTAGGATGCTAGGATTACTCGATACAGGACATGTCATGTCCGTGATATTTTCCCTATTCATTAATTAATTATGGGATACGTTTCGTACAACTTATTTTTTTATTACTCCTTTTTTAAAAATCAGGTAAATTAAAAAAAAAACGTTCTCCTGTATCGTAGGCACGTTTACAAATATTTAAACTGAAATACACTAACTTCTAGTCTCGGAACAATTACTTTCGGGCCATACATTTTTTTTTTATGTACCCGCGAATCACTAAGCCAATACGCTAACCGTGCCGACCAACCTTAAGAACAATTAAGAAATACTTCAACGCTGTTCAAGGCACGTCTTTCTACAACATCGGCATTTTTCTCCACAGGACTCCCGTCACATAGTCCAACTAGTGGAAATAGTGAAGCGACCCGGCCAAACCCTGGGACTGTACATCAGGGAAGGTGACGGAGGCGCACGGACGGATGGAGTGTTCATCTCCCGGATAGCTCTGGAGTCTGCCGTCTACAACAGCGGCTGTCTGAAAGTAGGAGATGAGATTTTGGCTGTGAACCTCGTGGATGTTAGGAGAATGTCTTTGGACGATGTCGTCATTATAATGTCGATACCCAGGAGGCTGTTGCTGTGTACGAGGCAGAGGAAAGGTAAAAATAAAGTTTTTATTAAAGAATTTTTGGAACTGTTCAACATTCACAGTGATTGAGTTTAATGTTAGTTTAACCGAGCTATGGTAAAGTTGTGATTAGATTTAGTTTAAAAACAAGCAATAGTTAATATAGAAAGTAGTAGTTAGATTTCCACCGAATTTAATTACTGTACCTATTCGAAAAAATCTCATATCTCAGATTTACTTTAATGTAAACATTAGATTATTAAACCTTTTGAAGAAACTCTTACTTACTTAAAATTTACCTTTTGTTCAGCCTTCGAAAACTTGCTGAAAAATTTCAATTATTGAAAAAATTCATTGAAACCAGAATTTCATGCTCACCAGGCTAGCACAACCGCCATACCAACAATGTATTTTAAATATTCATTCTACCCTCATAAATATGATAATATTTATAATTCTGTGTATCAGGTAAATCAGGACCGGGCTCGCCATCCATGCCGCGGTCGGAGCACAAGCCACCGCCAGTCGTTGTGCTCAAGAGAGACTGTCGAGATGATGATGAGAGGGAACGAGATCGAGTTGATGGACTTTATTCACAGTACGTTCGCTTTAAAGTTTTTATTTGGTTTAATGTGAATTCACTAGAGTTCAATCGCTGTAGGTATAGCATAGAAGAAAAATAATGATATTGTTATGTGTAAAACATCTCATTATTAGTAAAACACCATACTAGCAAAGTAGGTATGCCACTTGTAAAACATGATAAATTGTCAAAACACGATAATGGAAAACGGTGTTGTTGTGCTTGTAGCCGACTATACTTGCATCACCAATCAATAAATTTGACTAAGTAGAAGTGAAGAGAAAAACGACCTTGGTCACAAACTGTCATGCTTACATAATAATTATTTTATCTCTCAGTAGGTAAGTAGTCCAAATGTGTGACATTTTTGTTATTTCACCAGTATATTTACCGAACGGTTTATGAGAGTTTTCTTTCGATTCAGATTAATTTCAAAACAGCTTCATCTTCGTTTTATTAATTCCCGAAGATGACTATGGAGTCATCTAGCTAAAGCAATGACCACGATGATTCACGATGTTTACTTTAACGATGGCGTTAAAGTAAACATCGTGAATCATCGTCTACATTGACAAAATATGTGTACGAGTATGTCTAGTAAATCTACATAAGTGGCTAAACGGCATTTTTGTGATGCTATTTTGTCTAGTTGTTGAAACGGGAAAGTGAGGAAACGAGATGTAGAATATTGTACGAATCCTTTCGCGTTTTATTCATGTAAAATACTGTAAAATGTAACTGCAATTTGTTCAACAGACATGGTACCCTTCGATCAGCGGGACCAGGCGGGGGTGTTCGTCCAGTGGGAGACGGCAGAGAAGAAAGGAGTAGGCTGCAACTTGGTGCTTTGTCTCCAGATTCCACGGCCCTGGATTTATATTACAATCCAAGACCACCGTCTGATCATTCTACATGGAGGTAAATTTCGCCATGACTTACGTTATGTAGGTACTCATACGTGGCATGACATCTCGTTCAAAAATATCCATTACAAGTCACCGGCCGCAAACTCAGTTTCACATTTAAATATAGACAGGGCGCTATTTAATAATGTTTTTCTTCTCTATTCACAGCTACCGTCCACCACCACCGGTAATAACAGAGCAGCCAAAGTCCCAAGCGACGCATTTTGTTCCTTACGAGCGGTCTTATCCGAACACCCTGGATAGTTTAGCGGAGAAAGTGCACTCTTTCTATCCAGCTGACAGCGGGAGGTATGATAGGTACTAATGGTTTTTTTATACACGGTAGAACGCGGGGTGAATAGAGAATGCAGGCGTGAATAGATGATTATAAGAGATTTTAACCTTGAATAAAAATAATAGGACATATAAAGAAAGAAAGAAAGAAAAAACATTTATTTGGCGCAAAGGGACCACGGTAGACACACACATTCGAAATAAAAGTAAACACAGAAAAAAAAAAACTTAAAAACCTATATCTAACACAAGAGAAAAAAATAAAATAAAAGAATAATTTGTGTGTGTCTCACGGCTGCGCCAAAAAGGCCCAGTTCAGCAAAAATGTCGAGCACCTAGTGCTCGACGCTGGTTTTCAACTGGACCTGTAATGTTGATGTTACGGATGTAAAACAGCTTTATAACATGATTTATGGTGTCGCTTGTTAATACTACTACTTATATAAAATATAGATATAATACAAAGGCAAATAGGTATACATACATATGTAAAATATATATACATATATATACAAATTATATAAATACTAGGTACATTAGGTATATACAACATGCGTGTATTCAATGTAGGTAACACGAATAAAAATAAACAAAAGGACGATCGCGTGATAGTAGGCTATGTTGCTAATTAGTTCGAAAACCTGTTTAGCCTGTTGCCAGATTTCTTATTTCTTATCTGCGCACAAATTGTTACTACCTGATGCATTTCGTTGACATGTTATGAACATGTAACTACAATACCTAAAAATTGAAGAAACCTCTTAGGTAGACCCTTTCAGAGTTAAATCTCGATGCATCCCTTTGTTCTCTATTCACCCCGATTAAAATACTTACTTTTATATTTTTTGGATTCTGAATCTAAATTCTTGGTCTCATTCCAGCACTCGTTTTGGTGGCCGTGTGCCACGGTCAGGATCAGAACAGCAGTTGCCTAGAGCAGAAACTCATTCTGATTTCGGTAGACACTCCTTGCTCAGATCTAGCTTGAAAGCTTCGGCTGCAACTGGAGGTAAGACTTTTTACATTTGTGCCACAATAAACCTTATTGCCAGGCAATCAGAGTATATCTAAACATGTAAATTATTTTTCAGCATCAAGTCTAAGATACAACCAACGGTACGGCGGCGTAGGCATGCCCGGATCAGGCCTATCAAGCACTGGATTGACAGAATCCGCATTGACAGGATCCAGTTTAGGTCCTGGGCTTCCTTCTGGACTATCAAGCACAGGACTCAGCGGCCTTACCGGTTCAAGCCTCGTCGGATCAGGCCTGACGAGCTCTGGCCTAGGATCAGGTTTAGGAGGAACTGGCCTAAGTTCCACACTGTCAGGAGCATATGGGACTACTGGGCTTGGTCTACCATCGTATAGTAGTAAATTTGGAACAGCTAGGAGGAACCGAAGTCTGGACTATTCTTCAGATACAGAGGCTACGGCTCCTACTAGAACCCCTTACTATTCTGGACTTAGTGGTTACAGGAGTAGCACTTTGGGCAGGGATATAGGATCAAAGTTTAATTCATTGCCTAGAGATGTGAGAGGGACTGGACAGAGGTAAGCAGCACTTTCCCTCCTAGTTAAGTACCCAAAAACAGTTCTATCTATGAATTTTGTTGTTCCAAATAGGTTGGGACTAAGTAGGCGAGCAGGAAGTGTTCTTCAAGATGAGCCGGAGCCTTTGTCTTCACGATTAGATCTTCGTTCTTCCAGAGGTAAGTTTAAAACAAGACAGCAAAATAAACTTAACAAAAGACATCCTTTCAAAAGGATCATTTGATTAACAGGTCGTTTACCGTCCTCTCCTTCAGTATTCACTTCGGACGAGTACAGGGCGTGGCTGTCGCGGGCGCCCTCTACCAGCGCTCTCTACGAAACGCTGCGTCCAAGACTTCCAACGCACTATTCTGCTGAAAATATACATGACGCGCTCAAAAACGTGAGAGATTTTACAGTACTTGTGGTTTCCTGGTTTTGTCAATATTTTTCTTCTCGATTAATACGGTTCTTTTTCAGATGGAAAATGCCAGCCGATTTGGATCATCATTAGGTCTGGCAGGTCGTCGAGTGGAAAGACCTCGGCACTTGCCTGCCCGCTCAGTTTCTTCGCAGCAACTGGGTGCCACGAACCAGCTCGGAGCAGGGGCCGGAGGGTCACCTTCAGCCCGTCGGGTCCGACAGCTGCTTGAACTGGGGTCACGGTTCAACTGTCCCAACCCAAGCCCAGTTCCGACACCAGGCTCTCGTCATCAAAGGCACATTGACATTAATCCTAATGGTACATAATGTTTATAATTATCTGATAACTGCTAATCCATCATCAAAATACGCTACCCCTGCACAAGGACATCGTGATTTTGCTGTGGGCTTTCAAAATCATGATTCTTAATTCTTGGGTATTAAGTGACTGTTTTCTGAATTTCGATGGTTTGACAATGATCATGTTTCTTACAGAGTTCCTAAAGTATAAAGCGGAGAAACCAACAACGGGCGGTCTTTCTGCGTCAATGACGGGTCTCTCAAGGTTGTCGGGTGGAGTTTCGGGCATGTTGTGGGTACATCTGCTGGCGGGTCGTGGTCTTCGGCCTACTGCGACGGGTTCGTCTCCGGGATCCCCTCCGTCAGGCCCCTTAGCACCGCCGCAGCCGGCAGTTGCACCCAGAGATCTGTATTGCGTACTGGAATGTGATCGTGTTCATAAAGCTCGTACTGTGGTAAGTATCACATAATCCTGGTGTTTTGTACTTTAGCAATTTGAAAAACAAACTTTAACGACTACAAGATACACGCACAAATGACTACGAATAATTAAAAAATAAATGCTTAAAACATCCCACAAGCTATGAATCTACCACAACGCTATTGATGCGCCGCGCGCCGCATCGCATGTTGGATCGCCTGCGTTTGTGAGCAGGATCTACTAGTACCTACATGTATGACTAATAGAGACAAGACGCTCTACAAGGCCAAACTTTTGCTGAAATTATTTTTGCTCAGATTTTTTAAATTCTTTAATTTATTGTTTGTTAAGCGGTGCATTCTCTTCACTAGAAGTATGATTTTGTGATTTATAGTAAAAATGTCTCTTTAACACCCTAGGTCCGTACTGGCGAGCTGGCTTTCGACTGGGACGAGTCATTCGAGCTGGATCTAGTAGACAACAGACAACTGGACGTCCTGGTCTACTCCTGGGACCCGCAACATAGGCACAAGCTCTGCTACCGAAGTGCTGTGACCCTGCCGGATCTGCTCTCCCGTTCACCTACTCATCAGCTGGCTGTCAAGGTAGATTTGAGAATTGATTAAGTATTTACTAGCATCATTTAACAAGCACCATTAAGCTTGTTAATTTTACAACCGTATTACTGAGACGAATGAATTAATTTTTGAATTAAATAATATACAATTGCCCTATAAAAGGCAGAAAAAAGGAGATCTTAATGAGAGAGATAAAGATCACTGACACAACGATGTATTCTGATGTTTTTCCTTATGAAGATTTAGCAATGAACCTTTAGAATGTCGCTGGCATTTTTGGGTTTCCCATAACATTATATTAAATTATTATTAGACGAAAGTCTAAGACGTCGAGGGTAGGGCGATACGCCTCAAGTGGAGTTGGGCAGGGCATCTGGCTAGATGCAGAGATGACAGATGGAGCAAGGTTTTGAGTGAATGGTGGCCAAAGAAACCAAGGCCGCCCAAAAGCCTGTTGGCTTGACGATATCGTCAAGATCGCGTTGAATGAGAAACTGGATGAGAGACACACAGAACCGAAAGATATGGCAACAAAAGGGGGTGGCCTGTACCCAGCAGTGGGTGATCCCGGACTGATATGATGATGATGATGAATTAAATTATTAAAGTGGTAATCCTTTTAACCTTCCCAGATGGAACCCCGGGGTACGCTATACATTCGCGTACGACACACGGAACCGCACGATCTCTTCCGAAGACGGCCGGCGCCTCCACGAAGTAATGCGCTGTTTGGTGCTGAGTTGGACACAGTGGTTGCGAGGGAGCCGCGTCCACCCCACGCTCCACCCGTGCCGTTGATCGTGAGGAGATGCGTTGAGGAGATTGAGAGACGTGGCTTGGATATTATTGGTAAGGGCCCGTTGGTATGAAAAACACTTCTGAAATTACTGTATCTAAGGGTGTCTAGAATGCACCTTTGATAGGTACTAATTCGACGAGTAGCGCTTTCACAGTGATTCGTATTTCTACAAAAACTGAATACATTCCAGCCTATTCCATAATCGTTATCACTGATAAATTTAATGTCCAACCCAAGCTCAGGGTCAATTTAATATCTACGTTAATAAAAAAACACCTAGAATCGAGTTGAGAAAGTCAATGTTTTTTGGGAATATTTGTTTAAAAAAAAAAATTTTTCTATTACCACTCTCTTGAGCCGCTATTTCTGTTTTAAGACTCATTTTTACAGCTGCGGTTAGGTTACGGATAAAACATTAATGTAGACACTGAACCATTCCCTTCCTCTTACAGAAAGGAGGCCTATGTCCGTACAGTGGGAACATTTATAGGCTGATGATGATGAGACACTAACAGTTCCTAAAATGTCTCGGTCGTAAATTCTAGAACTCTTAAAAATATCAATTTTTTTTATTCATTGACTATAATCTGTTCAAAATGCTTCATAATTATTTCTTTATCACAGGTCTTTACCGCCTATGTGGTTCGGCAAGTAAAAAGCGCATACTACGAGAAGCCTTCGAACGGAACGCACGAGGAGTGGAATTGGCCCCAGACTCCGTGCCAGACATCAACGTCATCACTGGTCTACTGAAGGACTATCTGAGGGAACTGCCACAACCGTTGTTCAGCCGCTGCATGTATCAGATGACTCTTGATGCACTGGGTGAGTATCTTACAGAATACCTAAGGTGCCAACCCGTGCTGGGGTCGTGGAAGTGTCTTAATTGATAACCGTGACCCTGGAACGAAAAGGGCTATTGAAGGAACACCGTGGATTTTAGTTATTCTCTTGCTGACTAAAATCCACATCACCAGCCCCTTCTGCTTCACCTAGGGCGGGAGGACTGATTTGAAGATTTTATTAGAAAAAAGATTGATATCTACATACTTATTTGCCTATTCTTAATATTAAACCACTGGGTAATAGTATATCAAGGAATTATAGCTCCAAAATGTATGTGTTACAATCTGACTAATACTAGAGACTTTCACTTTGTAATTAAACGGATTAACAAAAACAGATTTTAAGATCCCTGATAATCTCCTTATGTTTATTTTCATTCAAAGTTATTCTTAAGTAAAAGTTTGTTTACTCAATAATTTCAGACGAAAATATATTCGCTTTAGCATTGTAAGCTCAAGAATAGAGTGACAGACAAACGGATTTCATAACATTTATAAATCAGAGGTTTTATCACGAGTTACACGTTATTGTGGCGTGGCATATGTGGGGACTTTGATGTTTATTTGATGGATAAAATTAGTATCTCTTTCGTACACTAGAGGCGCTAGTATTAGCGCGATATTTCTAGTACACTGTCCGGCTTAATACGAATTAAACAGAATTCATAATGGGGCCTTAGTTTAAAGAACTCGTCCATCATACTCATTTCTTTTATTGTTTCAGGAATATGTCTCCCAGACGACAGAGAAGGCAACGCTCGACTAATGGCCTCAGTAGTCGAGTTGCTACCTCGAGCATCAAGAGCCACTCTGGTCTTCCTCCTTGACCACTTAGCGCTAGTGGTAGCTGCTCAGGACCGTAACAAGATGTCTCCACAACACTTAGCAGTGGCTCTAGCACCTCCATTGATGCTCCACTCGCAACCACCAACAGAAATGGACTACCAGAGGTCCATAAATGTTCTGCAGTGCCTCCTACAGATCTGGCCTGCTCCTAAACGTTCAGGTAATGTCACCTCTTGTGTCAATCTTTACACTACATTGAGTGATTGTGATGTAAATAACAACATGGCTTTAAAAACTTGTCTTTATTTGAATGCTCTGGTTTTTGGGCGTGGATTTTGTAAGGGATCAAAGTTATCTCCCAGGAAGCTACTACCAGAACGTCAACTTTCTAAGAATAAAGCTCAAAGTTTCGGTTGAATAATGGACTAACATAAGTCAAGGTTGACCCAGCATACTCCAAAAATATTAACTGTGCAGTTCATTTCGAAGTTTCTACTTCATTCTTGCTACTTTCGGACGGACTTGTATATTTGTTGACGTCCTAAGTAGACCTCTAGTGATGAAAGGTTTTCAGGTAGCCAGAGTTAAGATCGAAACCATACTCAGCCAAGCAATGTTGTTATTTACATCACCAATGCTAATTAGTAGCAGACGCACGCACATAGTCACCCACTAGCATACTCCAGAACTTAGACCCAAAACACAACTAGACAATTCCACTCCTCACTTAGCTACTGTCATTTATTGCTGTACTAACTCATCTCATACGATTTCTTATTCTTTGCGCAAATGGGCAGACACCCAAAAAAAGAAACTGGAGCATTTATAGAGAAGAAACAAACCATACAGTTTATCGGCTTGAAGGGTCTCCGTTGAAAACATTGC
Source organism: Agrotis exclamationis (assembly GCA_950005045.1). Lineage (NCBI taxonomy): Eukaryota > Metazoa > Arthropoda > Insecta > Lepidoptera > Noctuidae > Agrotis > Agrotis exclamationis. The sequence continues at coordinate 7,598,516 of OX465420.1, read as the reverse complement.
TGATATTTTATTCTTCTGGGAGAAAGATATAATTACAATAACCATTTTAAAAGGCCATCCTCAAAAAAAAAAAAAAAAAGAAAAATAAAACTAGAATGAGTTCTAGCATAACATTTAATAGGGGATCAAAATTTCAAGACACATGTAGATAGTTACTTACTGGCTTCCTTGGGAATCTTCGGGTCTATCCAAACTTGGAATTTATTCCAATTAGACAATATAATTCTCTTTTGAGTATTAAACTTTACATTGAAATAAAATTGGTTCTAATTGCTGAAAGGTAAAGTTAGGTCAAAATGTGAAGGACCCAAATGCGAGTAAACCTAAAGCCCAAAGCGCGTTAGAAAACCCTCTAGCTCTCCTTCTGCATGCCTTAGCTGATCTATACTATACTTATACACTAGACAAGAACACTGAATGTCTAAAGGCTAAGCGGTCCCTTAACGCATGTATGTTTGTAGACAGTTCGGCGCGGCGAGTCAGTAACCGGGCCGCGTGGAAACAGAGTCAGTGCGTCGCCAGCGGCCTCACTCACACTCCCCCAAGGTATATACGACCTACTTAAATATACTTTTGGGTAAGATGGGAAAAGCTGGCTGGATAAAATGGCTGCAAGAGCTTTAGACAAAAAAAAAAACAAAACACTGAACTGCCAGAATTATGGAATGGCATTTAAAATAAAACAAAAGAACTCGAGTACATTTTCCATGACACTTTTTATGCATGGATGATTACTTTTTTTGGTCATGTTACTGGAAGTTTTGAGTAGTGTTTTCAATTTCACTATATCCATTATCATCGTTTTCCAACATTTCACTTTAAACATTTTTGTCACTGAGTACGAAACATCTTTTCTTGTGCTATCATTAGAACTTAAAACGGGAACATGTTTAATAAATTATTTATTTTGAGCGTCTATTTCGGTTCTGCTCCATGTGCTATGACACCAAACGGATAATCTGAAGTTATTGCGGGTGGATGTTTAAAATGGACAAAACTGTCTACATTCTTCTTTATTCCATTTCCAAGTTCTAGTGACAGTATAAGACCATGACAATTTAAAAACCTTTTTTGTCATATGCCTTTGCAGCTTCTGACATAGATTTGACCATAAACGGATTTTATTTTTCAATGCAGGCCGAGTTCCGCCCTCAGTCAGTCCATATCGGCCTCAAGCGGTAGCATCAGCAGCATCTCCGCCGCCAGCTCTCTCGGGTCGGCCCGCGCCCGACCGCTCGCCGCCCGCACATGTAACCACCTTTATATCATATTGACACAAATCACAATATGTTTACCTAGTGCCGAAAGGTAGAAGTGAATAGAGTATCCACATTTCACTAGTTATGTTTAGTGTAATAGGAGGCGAGTCTGTTGCCATCAACCAGACTCAAATGTGGACTCCTTGGCAGTTACTGAGTAATTCCCGAGTTAACGAGAAAAACAAAATAACAATTTGCTCGACCTAGAAATCAAACCCGGCACCTCATGCTCAGCAGTCACGCTTACGGCAACTAGACCAACGAGGCAGTCAATAACCAAATTATTCATCTTCTCTTGTTATGTTGCAGGTTCTCTCATCAGTCAGGGTCGGCCAATATCGTCCGCAGTCGCCGCTCAGAGGCCCTCTGCCCGCGCCACCTCGGTCCCGTCAGGTGACAGTATCCTCTCCCGGTTCGCCCAGCAGTAGTTCCGGGAGCCACAGCCCTGCGGATACAATTAAACATGGAGGATCTGTGTCCTCCATACTGCGGCAGCCGGAGCGAACCGCTTCACCGCGGTCGTCGCCGAGGTCCTCGCCGCGCGCGTCTCCCAGAGCCTCCCCGCGCGACTCCCCGCGGACTAGCACGCCGCGGGACAGGGAACACCAGTCACGGGACTCGTCGAGAGAGCACACCCCGCGCGAGCATTCGCGTGAGCATACGCCCCGTGAGCACACTCCTCGCGAGCACACGCCGCGCGAGCCCGGCTCCCGCGAATCTCCGCGCTCTGTGATCCCTGGCACGTCAGCCGGCCTGGCTGTGACGCTGAACTCCCCTGGTCGCGGCGGCCTGTCCCCGCGCTACAGCTCCACCAACCCCTTCCTGCAGCAGTACGATGCGGAGGAGGAAGCCGAGGCCTGGCGCGCCGCTGACATATTCTCCTCGTCCTCCACGCACGCATAGTGCTCGTAGCGAATTGAGATTTTCTAGTCAATTTTTTTAATCGAATCGAAAGAGTGCTACGATTCTGCTGTATATTATGTTGTTTAATCGACGAGCGTGGTGCGCGTTCGTGTAATGTTTGTTATATATAGAGCGAGTTACGATGTATATTACTGTGAGAATGTATACATGCTGAGGCGCGAGGTGACACGCCTCGCCGGCCGCCGGCGTCCCACCCCGTAGCCACTATAGTGTTTATCGTATTGTATTGTACATTGTATATAATAAACGTATATGTAGGTACGCTCCAATTTTGTACCATTCGGGTGGGACCGCGGCGGGCGGCCCGCGGCGCTACACACATCATCCCACATATCAGAGACTTGTGTACGAAATCGACACCAAGGAAAGAAAATATCCAAGTGAATGACTTACAGACACCACTAACAAAGCAGCTTCCAAATATAAGACTAACCATAATCAAGAAATAATTACAAAATCACAATATATTAGTATCGACGACGCACACAAGTCAGTAGCTCGAGTAGGGAGAGTGTATCATAGATCAGACGTACGGACTGTCTTGAGACTGAGACCATATCAGAGTAGCTCGTAGACTCGAAGGCTATCCGTCGTAGAACGAGCGATTACGTGCATATTGGAAACGTCTAGCAAACGCAAAGCTGTTGTGAATGTTAAAGTACTATTCAAATAATCCCCGTTCTTTAATAAAGTAATAAAAATATAACATATATTAATTAATATAGTGTTAGTAAAGCATTTTTACGAGTCGCTAATTCTATGAAGGAATGGAATTTATCCGTTTGAATCGGTCGCATTCTCAAGATCAGGGGTGCTGTGTTCGAACTTCGGGTGATTCAACGATGAAATGAATTTAATAAAGAAAAATAAGCATTATAAAACGTACGTCCATTCGGAATTCGAAAACATAACCTCAGTTCTTAAAACTAGCGTCTGCTAGACATATAAGAGTGGGAGAAATCGACCAATGACAGCACTGATCCTACTTTCACTGCCATGATTGGTCCATTTATAATAGAAAGCATAATAATTATACACTTGTTTATATGTCTGTCGGAGGCTACACGGTTACTTATTACTTTTGAGCGACACTTCAAGACGAAATTTTGTTATTAAATATTAAACTGTTTATAAAAATAGCATTGCACAAATAACACGACTGATATGGGACACAAAATGTTTTTGATACTTTTTACTTTTTGTACCTGTTCCTCGTTTGTAATAATGGATACTAGGGCTTCGTTGGAGAACCTCGCCTTTGCTGTACCTCTATAAATTTAAATAATATCAATGTTGGTGCACGAGTTCCCTTTATCCTCATTCATTTGTTCATCTTTCGCAGGGGCCTCTGACGCGATCATCATAAACTTTTACTGTAAAGGAATTCGTGTACGAATACTAGTTACATTATCTTGTATGAAGGCTGATATCGATGACAATATGTAGCGATAATGTTAATCAATCGTACTGATTGTGTAAGTCGACCGGTCGCCTTCATGAAGATATTGTCCTTCGGTTCGTATCTCCGGACACTCAATGTTTTAGATGTTGTTTATATACGTGTGGAATACTAATTTCTATTGCAAAATATATAAATATTAGAGAATAGAGGGGTTATAAACACTCAATTTAGATAAATGGGGATGATCACAGTGGATCATATTGATCATTTAAGTGTTTAGTGTAGTACAATCATAAGTTCTTTGTTCGGTGGAAGATCTTAAATGAATATTTTGATGATATTTGAGTCTTTTCTGAAGTCCTTTTGGTCTGAAGGACGAAAATCTAGTTGTGACTGTTATCACGATGTTGTCCGGTGATAAGAATCGATAGCTTCCACTCGCTGCGCCTTACTCGTTCTAGTAAAATTATGAGCTTAACAAAATTCGTTTAAAATATACACTTGTAATCATAAGACATTATAATCGACAGTAGGTCTCTCGCCTATTATTATGTAATACTTTAGACTTTGATACGATTGATCATTACTTGTATTGTTCACATTTAATCATGACTAAGGCGTAGTGTTTGGATGCATATAGCTGTACGGGTGTTTGTATGGCCGACGCTTTGTCTTATGAGTCATATTTCTGTCACTTACCTATACCTACACGTCTATTATATAAAACAGTGGAAACTAACAAGGATGTGGAGTACTGTTATTGATGAAAGTGAAACGAATTATTGGAAAGCCTAAAGAAATTAATATAGATATTTAAAAAGAGTATTAAAACAAGTGACAGTAAGTCTTGTATCTCTAAAACAAAACGTTAGTGATGTGAGCACGCTCTAAATGTTGTGAGTGGCTTGAAGTGTCGCTCGACAGTCCTTCTGTAGCCAGCCGCGATGCGGCGGTAGTGTGTAGTGACTACGGCGCACAGCTTAAGTTGGCTTCAATGGGGCAATAATTCTGAGAGATTACACTTAGGTTCCGATAAGTTACACCTAGATTCTGAAAAGTTACGCCTAGGTTTTGAAAAGTAACACCTAGGGTTTGAAAAGATATTATGTTTGAGTTTTGTAAAGTTACACCACCGTTTTGAAAAGTTTTGCTTAGATTCCCAAAAAGTTACAACTGGATCATGAAAAGTTTACACCTAGGTTTTGAACAGTTATGCCTGTGTTTTGAAATGTTATAACTAGGTTTCGAAAAGTTACATCTAGGTTTTGAAAAGTTGCTCTTATGTTATGAAATGTTACGACTAGGTTCCAAAAAGTTATGCCTAGGTTTAAAAAGTTACACCTAGGTACCGAAAAATTACATTGTAATACAGTTATTACATGTCTTTGTAATTTTAGCACTTGTTAGAATCCATCTATATATAAATTAATTTATTGAAAATAAAACTTATTATACACGATTAGAGTTACATATTCATTGACTTGATATCTGCCCGCCCATGTATCTTGTATAAATTATATAACAATTAAAAGTTTACCTAGATATATTCCAAATTAAATGAAATATAACGATTTAATTGATAGATGCGATATATTTTAAGTAGATAAACAATTTCATTATTGTTTTGTTTTGATGTTTGTTTGTTGAGATATACACGATGATAGAGTTTTTATATGCAAACTGATGGTTATATGAAAGTATAAAATAACTTCTGTTATGAGACTTGTCTTTATCTATAATTTGGCCTACGTACAAACTCGATACGACTACCTATAACTTTAAAATTTAGATTATCGTGGTTTTTTCTATATCTATTCTAAAGATCTTCTCTATTGTTAGATTTTATAATGTTACAGACATAGTTAGCAGAGATGGCCAAGTGTTATTCTCTCAAAGTTGATGCCGCTGTACGTTTGTGTTGCGGGACCGTGGTCCCCCTGATAATATCAGTATTTCGACAATTTGGTAAAGAGTAGCGTTACATACGTGAACTTAACGTAAAAAGTCAACGCTGCCCGTATCTGTACCGGGCGGCTGGAACACACACGAAAATAAATAATACGACGTTATAATCGTTTCATTTATTGACCCACGTCATTGTAGATGATATAACCATACAACCTATTTTTTTTTGTTTTCAAACTATATTTTGTTACTTGTTAATAAAGAAAACTATTGTCTAAAGACAAAGTACTCATTGATAGGGCTCGATTGGGCTATTATAATAAAATGAGTGGACTGTATTAAAATAGGGTTTATTACTACAATGGAAGAAGAATATTAAGTCCAAACAAAGAAATGACCCGAGCAGTCTGCGCGTGGTAGCCAAGTGCGGGCCGCCAGCGGCGATCGGGCAGGCGCGGGTTCGGTTCCCCGAGACCCCGCTGCTTCCCCGCGGTGGTCCCCGCATATTTGAGGCGCCGACACTCATGAATAAAACGAATCTCAATTGGGTAGGTTTGCGTCCTTTCATTACACTTTCCAGGTCCATCATCAGATCCGTTCCATGTCATCACAATGTTACATTATCACGCAATATAATAACCGGGAAATATGTCAAACATGCAACATTTGATTACAGACAGACAATGGAACCAGGGAAAGTAAAAATAAAAGCTTGTAAAAAGAAATGGCAGTTGATATAAGCATGAATTAATGCTCAAGGAATTTATCTTGAAGCGAAGACGATTTGACAAGACTGCTTAAATTCGACCTTCGTATCGTCTTAAACGTCATAATTATCATGAATTCAATACATGCCTTTTCCATCACCTTTTTTGTATGGTAGTCCTCATGGGTGTCCTTCGCAAAATACTGACTAAAATCATACGATTATCCGTATCGCTGGATGTCACTGTCATAGTCGTGGTCTGTCCCCTATCGTGTCTGACTAAACCATTGAGATAAAGTTATATGGAGATGCCCCGATGTTCTATACATACATTTTACTTATACAAATATGAGTCAAACATGAGACAGAGAGTGAAATATTGGTTTGTCTCTTTCTTTCTAATGCAGTAATCATATTTGACAAAAGAGACAACAATATTTCGGTTGTTGCTCAAAATGGAATATTTTGTTGGGATATTTCCCACAGTTACAGAAACGTGCCCATTTCGCCATTTTATGTGCCAAGTTTCGTGGTAGTTCTGCTGTCAAACAGTTGTTTACTTTTTGTTGAATTTAGATTTTTGAGTAAATTACGGAGTGTTTTCTTTTAAAAGTGCGTGTTACCATTAAGAAACAGTAATTCAACATGCCTTGATGTTCCATTGTGTCTTGTCATGCCAGGAAAAAGAAAAATCAGCCTGAATTGACTTTGTACAGGTTAGTAACAGGTTTTCTTGCAAAACTACATGAAATAGAACAATTTCGGTAAAGAAATCGATATGTGACCTTGTTTTCATGGTTAGAGTATTAATATTTGGGTTTATTTCCGTCCTACAGACAATATTTTTCATTTCTTATTTTCGTTCGTTTGTTTACAATAATAATAGTGTTGTACCGTTGCTGTAATAGTTCCCGATACTAGTCCTTCGTTACACTGAAACTGTTACCAAATGATATATTGATAAAAAATACTAGTCATTTATAGGTTTCCCAAAAATGAAAGATTGAAGAAAAAATGGTTGGACTCTATCAGTGACGAAAAAATTTGTCCTCGAAGTAAAGACTGGCTTATGTGTTCACTTCACTTTGAAAAAAAAATGTTTTAACAGAACACTTGATGTTATTAGGTTACATGAGAACTCTGTACCTACAATATTTTCGGTAAGTGTGTATTAAAATGATTATTAAATAACAGCCTGGTTTTTTAGCCTAAGTTATATGGATAGTAATGCATATTTCATAATTTTTTTAAAACATCCAACAAAAAACAACTTCCAGAGTCATTTGTATTCTGTGAAACAAGCAACACTCAAGAATCTGATGTTTCTTGTACATCTACTGTAATAAAGGAACCATCTACCGTAATAGATGAACCATCTAGTGTAATGGAGGCACCATTGCAGTTGACCCATCAATTTGTGGGAACAGTGCCCAAAGAGGTATGTAGATGTTGAATTTTTAACCGTTTTCTGACAAACAGACGGCAGCACATCAAGCGCCGCAATCTGTCAAAGACTTGAAAATAACTTTTAGCAATAAAATGCAATATGCAAATTATTTTTTAACAGTGCATAATTAAGTTATTGGTTAATAGTGCTGATACATTTGGCATGTGAAAAGGCGCGGTCAGATGGGACTGGTCATCTCTTAGCTGCCACGGTCTTTTTTAATTTTCATTATTTTTTTTTTAATATTAACTATACACTTAACTTGCTACGTTGAGTGTAAAAAGAGTGTCCATGGAGTTTCTTGTCCGTTCTTTTGCATAGAGATCTTCGCTCTGGAATGGGCACCTACGGTACTTTCACATTTATTATGTCTTGTGACTAGAACTGTAGCACCATAACAATTTTGTACTGATTTATTTTTATGTCTTTTGACCATTCAAAAGTGCCTGTAATTATTGGCCTAGCTGAAATAAATTTGATTTGATTTAACTATTTATCTTTTCTATTACAGGTTTTACAAACTGGAAAAATTAAAGCTTTTAAAGAAAAATACGCAATCAACAGCAAACAATTAAACGCCTCAATGAAAGAATACGAAGGAAAAAAAAATTGCTGATTTGAAGGCTGTTGTGATAGAAGACTTGGCGGGACCAAAAGACTTTTTAAAAAGACAAATTAACAAGTCCAAAGGTTTACCTGTACAATCCGAATTAATCGTCAAATTTTAAATTAACGCTAACACATAAATATATGTATAATATTTAATTACAAGCAATAGCGCAAATGTGAAAATTTACATTTTTTTTACGTAACTACATGGATTATAATTCAATCATGGTATCTAGTCGTAATACTATTATGTAATCCTAAAAGTACTAGGGATACTAGTATCCATACTCGTTACAGTAACACTATGTTTCTTGATTGGCACAACCCTAGCATTGGCCGCCATTTTATGTGCCCGGCGAACTTGTAGGTATCCACGTTTTTGGTGTAGGTATTTCCAGTCCATAGGATTATATGTCTATGGACTAAACTAATGACCAACTGTCAACTGCGAAAACCAGCAGGTAAGTCGTTATTATTATAGTTCCTTTTTTTTAGCGTGATAAAATCATCAATTGAGTCCTCCCACCCTGGGCAGGGCGGGAGGGACTGTCAGATTGTACTGACTAAAATCCACGGTGTCCTTCATTAGCCCTTTACGTTCCAGGGTCACGGTAATGGTATAAGTCCCGCGACCCCGATTATTATTATAGTTCCTATGCTATTTGATAGAGAAAACTATACAATCAATTGACGGCTCGGTAAGCGCAGTGGCTATAAAAAGCGATTGGATTCCTGCGCAGCGTGTTCGGAAAAGAAAGGAAGAGTCATTTTGCCCAGCCGTGGCACAAAAGAGAATAAAATCTCCAATAGGAAAGAGTACTATTTATACATATATATATATTTATATATATATATATATATATATATATATATATATATATATATATATATATATATATATTTTAATATTTCAAATTCCACAACTATCACACAACGCCATCTAGTCCCAAGCTAAGCAGAGTTTGTGTTATGGGTACTAGACAACTGATAAACATACTTACATATTTCTAAATACATACATAAATAATAAATAAATAAATAAATATTCCACAACTATCACACAACGCCATCTAGTCCCAAGCTAAGCAGAGCTTGTGTTATGGGTACTAGACAACTGATAAACATACTTATATATTTCTAAATACATACATATTGTAGATAAATTACACCCAGACACAGAACAAATGATCGTGCTCATCACACAACATTTGTCCTGGGTGGGAATCGAACCCACGACCTCCGGCATAGCAGTCAGGGTCACTAACCACTAGACCAACAGGCCTGTCTATATTATCAGCCTATTGCCGTCCACTGCTGAACGTAAGCCTCCCCCAAAGAGCGCCAACCCTCCCGGTCCTGGGCAGTCCGCATCCATCCGCTGCCAGCCACATTCATCAAAAATCATCGACCCATCTTGCCGCAGGGCGTCCTACACTACGTTTGCCTATTCGCGGTCTCCACTCTAGCACCTGTCTGCTCCATCTACCATCGGTCCGTCTACAGACGTGGCCGGCCTACTTCCACTTCAACGTGCTTATTCTACGCGAAATGTCGATTTCTTTGGTTCTCTGGAAAGAGTACTGTTCTGTATTTAATGTCAGAACATAACTATTTAAGATAAAGACACATGACTATGCCCTCACACATCTACCCTCTGGAGAAATCAAAATACTAAATAAGTTTCCTAAATCTGCAGCTTCTGATTCTTTTACATTCGAATAGGCAAATACGGTAGTTGATTACTTACATTATAAAGATCGCGATTAAGATAGCAACCAAGATATTGATTTATTAACATCCAGCGTAAGATATCAATGGTGGGTTTGTTGATATCTGTTACATATCTGATATTACGAATCCTACTAATATCCTACTAATTCGAACTAATATTATAAACGAGAAAGTTTGTTTGGATGGATAGATGTACATATGTTACTCTTCCACACAAAAACTATTGGATGGATTTAGATGAAACTTACACAGATAGTTTTAACAAATAGGATAGTTTAATCCCGACATTATTTTCCCATCGATTGACCGGACCGGAAGACGCAGCGAAGGCAGGCCTCCCACTAGGTGGACCGACGACATCGTGAGATGGATGCAAGTGGCGAATTGTCGTTCGGCGTGGCGGTCTAAAGGGGAGGCCTATGTTCAGCAGTGGACGTCTTCCGGCTGATGATGATGATGATGATTATTTTCCCATGGGATATTTTTCGAGATGTAGTGGGTCAAATCTCTGGCGACAGTTAGTACCAGCCAATAGATCTAATATATCAGCCAATCAGCTAATAGATAACAGGCAAGAAATACATAAGGCACCCAACGCTACATTAAATTCTAGTAATTATTGACCACGACAGAGAAACTAGAATAAAGGTTGGTGGTAGAGCACGGGAATGTCTTCTTTTCTCTTTTAATTAAATCTTTCAAAGACCGTTAGGCAACACAAAAGGAAACTAGAATTTAGGTGAAATCTTTGTTTCAGTAACGGTCAGTTCACACCGAGACGCGACGCGGCGCGACGTGACACTACGTTACTGCAAATGTGTATGTTAACGTGTAGTAATAAAGTTAGATTTTGAGTCGCTATTAAAATGCAGCGCGGCGCCGCGCTGCGTCACGCTGCGTTGCTAAAGGTGTATCTTTTCGCGTAGGAAATAGAGTTAGATTTTGAGTGGCTCTAATGAAATGTGCGCGCAGCGTCACCTTTCGGCCTGTGCTGATCCTAAGTTTGGAGTTGATGCTTTACAGTACCTATACTGCTTATTACTTTAGAGTTCTGTCGCTATATGGCGTTAGGAAACACGAATTTTAGAGTAATGTTTTAAATATTGTGTTTTATTCACAACACAATACTGTTCTATGTTGTGTAAGTTGATACTTAATCATTTATCTGAATATTTTAATTTATTAAATTCTATTAAACAACCTTAAAAAAGCTAATACCTTTTTATGATTATAATATATTTTATCCATCTAATTGATACCATCATCATCCCCCTTCTTTCTCTGGATGCAAGAGGCTGAGAACGGGGTGATGATGTGCAGCCTAGAAGAGACCTATGTCCAGCAGTGGACTGCCATTGGGTGACTGCAGTTGGTAGGGGAACAGTGTATAAGACGGGGACGTTAATAATCGCGAGGTATAATGGAGACATACACTCTTCACGAACGTAGAGCAAGCGCCATCAGGACGTCATTTGCAAGCGGCCAGACGCGAATGGCGTCCTGTTGGCGCTTGTGCTACGTTAGTTTTGTGTTAAGTTTGCCTTAGGTGTATGATTTCCCGTAAGTAATAAATATAGGGGAACAGTGTATAAGACGGGGACACGAGGTATCGTGTCCCCGTCTTATAAACTGTTCCCCTATATTTATTACTTGTTTGTATATTTACACACATCATCATCGTTCACTCAATTCATCGTTTACTCATCCATAGTTAGTTGGTACTAAATCAGGCTAATATTTTCACAGTCTACAAAATTAAACTTTCAAATTAAATTTTCTTGAAAGCCAAAGCTTACATCTATTTATTTGAATAACAAACATAAATCTCTTATAAAATCACTGGAACCTAAAAGATAAATTGGAAAATGCAAAACGGGCTAATACTTGAATAAATTGTCTGAAAGTAAACAGAATTTTCAAGCCCAAAGAGTTTTCATATTTTATAAAATCTAGATAATAACATCGAGACTTGTAAGCAAGAAAATGTCAAAGGATAAATAACAAAGCCAATAATGCGTAAATGTCTTTGTGTATCGAATCAATTCTTTGTATTCGAAATATATTTGAAAATACGAAGCTGCCTATTCGAGGAGCTCGTTATTAAATCATAACAGACGAACGGTTCAAGCTTCAAGGCTAAGCCGTGGTTGTCTAGGCCGGTACATAGATGGGAGTTCATCAAAGTTCATCAATTGCATTCTTAATTTCCCCGCGTCTTGGAAAGCGCATTAAGTCGTCGGTCAAGGTTGTCATTTGAAGATCCTTACAGGTAGTCAGTTTAGTGATCCTGGAACGTATAGGGCTTTTGAAGGACACGGTGCATTTGAGTCTGACATTCCGTCTCGACCCTGGTGGGAGCACACATTTGATGATTTTTCCACGACAAAAAAGCAGGGGTATCGTATTACCAGTACAAGGTATCAGGACTCATTCGTCAACTCGCGCTCAATTAACTCGCTCGATCGAGCGAGTTGGCACATTCCGATTTTAATTATTTTTGTTGTCGTCAACTCGCGACTCAGAGAAAATTTACAGTCGTCTACAAAAGTGTTTTTATAAATTTAACATTTAATTTAATTGAACCTACTTCACATGTTTAAGACATGAAACGTATAGAGTAGGTTAACTGATTGTCAGGAGGTCGTCTTAGAGGTGAAATTCTGCTCGCGGTTCGAATCTTTCTTTCCAAAGAAAAGCTTTTGTTAAGTTACCATTTGGCGAAATTACTCAATGATTTTATGTTTAATAGGGTACATATTTGAACATCGAAGGTTAAAATATCTACGCTTAAAATATCGATGTTCAAAACATCGAAAATTTAAATATCGATTGTGACATAATATCGAAAAATGTTACATCTACGCTTAAAACGCCGAAGATTGAAATGTCGATTGATTAAAATGTCGAAAAATTCAAAATATCGAATGACATTATGCCTAAGTTCAAAATATCAACGTTTAATACATCAAAGTTCATAATATCTACGTTAAAAATACCTACTAGTTGAAATATCGGACAGAAACCGTATCAAAAGTCGGACTTGCTTTTGCATCCTTAGTAAAATTGCTGATTACCACCTATCAAGGTAAGTCGACGGAACCCCGCTTCGCGGGGCTCCTATTTCTGTTTGCAAGGTTTTATGTAACCTAACACGAAGAGGATGGCGGGGTCTTTCAGACCCTACCATCCTCTTCGAACCTAACCTGTCCGAATCGGAGTGCCCCAAGTCCCGAGCTCGCTTTGCTCGCTCTTGCGTCCTTAGTCAAATTGCTGATTACTACCTACGAAGGTAGCTGGACGGACTTCGGATGCAAGAACGAGCGAAGCGAACTCGGAACTTGGGGCACTCCGACTTGGACAGGTTAGGTTCGATATTTAGGACATTCGATAATCTGTACTTCAATATTTAGGACATTCGATAATCTGTATTTCGATATTTAGATCTTTCGATGTAACTTTTGTAGATATTTAGATTTTAGATATATTGGACGTAGATCATTTAACCATTCGATATTATAATTTTATTTTAATTTTCGATTTTATGGTCGTTCGATATTTTCATTTTCGATGTTTTGAACATCGATATTTTAAGCGTAGATATTTTAATCTTCGATATTCAAATATGTACCCTAATAATTAGCCAAATGGTATACTCGTATTTTTTTGATATTGTTGATTTTACTTTGTTATATTTGTTTAGTTTAAGTCATGTTACATACTAGGTTATTAACCAAAATCTTTAAAAAATGTGATATTGTTGATAATCTTCAAAATGTAGGTAACATAATATGAGCAGTTTTTTATGTTGTAAATTATAAATACAGAATATATCTATTAAAAAAACTTTTTCAAAAGAAAATGTTACCGACTTCCCACAAAAAAGTTCAAAATAACCTACAAAAAACTTTTCTTTCAAAAGTCGGTGACTTTCTTTTTTATTTCATTGACTTTTTTTCACAGACTTTCGAAAGAAAAGTTTTTTGTAGGTTATTTATAACTTTTTTGAAACTGGTGCCATTTTCGTTGTTCGGCAGGGCCTGTCCAAGTGTCCATACTGTATAAGTCAATGACTGCACCAAACTAAATGAAAATTTTATGGGACCAAATGGCAGATACGAGTATACTGTATCGAACAAAAAAAATCATCGAAATCGAACCAGAAAGGTTAGGTTTTTGTTGATTTTTCAAAAAGTGCTAGTCCGATTTCGATAAAATTTTAATGGGACTATTCGGGAAGTGTACCCTTTCCAACAAAAAAAAAACAAAGAATTTTTCAAATCGGTTGGTAAACGACGGAGTTATGCCCGAACAAACAAATAAAAAATATTTATATATAAACATCCGAATTGAGAACCTCCTCCTTTTGGAAGTCGGTTAAAAAACTACATTTTTTTATTTCAAATTTAAATCGTACAACGCCTTATACTTATAAAGTAGGTTTCTTTATTGAATTTATTATAACACCTTTATCGATGACTGTACCATTTTTCGCTCTAGTCGCGAGTTGACGACAACAAAAATAATTAAAATCGGAATGTACCAACTCGCTCGATCGAGCGAGTTAATTGCGCGCGAGTTGACGAATAAGTCGGTATCAGTACACCTATTCAAGTAATAAAATATGGAAAGATAGGAATATTATAGATAGAGCTTCTATCGCATTCAAGATACCCAGTTTACCGAAATCGAGGCGGCTTGCTTCATTTCGATATTCGGAACGTCTAGTACCTACGTAGACGATACTGAATTCATTTCCGTTTCCGACCGAGCCTCGGCGGCGGAGTCTTGTCCGGTACAACGTTATGTTAAGGCGAGGCATGATTTATATGAATATTTTTACTGTTTTACGTAGTTACCTTACTAAAACGACTTTTGCTATCTCGCCTGATGACAAGTGACGATGAAGTCGACGATGAAGCACATTTGACTTGAAGACTCCGAGGTTATAGCTATCAGGAAAACCAGATCCCAGCAGGGAATTTTACTCCTTAGATGTGCACACAATAAAAGTACCTATTGCCAAAACGCTTTATACGTATCGGAGGGATGTCCACCATATAACAACGATGGCGCATTGCCGTAAGGCGCGTGCCAAATATAAAAGACGTATATAAGACGAGGACGCGTCGCGGACGGGCGAAAATGTATGAGAGTCGCGCCCGCGCCCCGTCTCTTCTGTGTGTTTTACGTCGCCACGCTTCTATTCATTTTGTATGAAAGAGACGCCGAAAAGACATGATATATCTCCGCCCCGTCTTCGTCTTACGTCTTTTCTATGTGGCCTGCGCCTTAGTCTTGTAGTCCGAAAATGAAAGGCCCAGGAATCAATTTGTGCAGCTCCATAGAACATTCTCCTAAATATCGAAAAAAAAAACCATTCACTCATCATTAATTTATGAAACACTTGATTTTTCTTCCACTTTTCCTTTTTAGCACGTTATTAGCTCTTAGGTAAAGGAAAAAAAAATTTTGAACTGCCTTCTGTTTAGATTATAAAAAGAGAGCCTCCCGGGCTCGCAAGACTGTCCTATCAGGTTACTGTGGCCCTGGAACGTAAAGGGCTATTGAAGAACTCCATGGATTTTATTCAGTTAAAGTCTGACAGTCTCTCCCGTCCTGCCCTGGGTGGGAGGACTCTTTTGAGGGATTTGAAAGGTGTGAGCCTTTATAAACTAATAATTGAATAGCAGATTCTTGAATTACCTGCAATGTTTAAAAGAACACAGACAGACGAAACACTTCAACAATAACAACAGCAAAACCCGACCTCATTTAACATCTGCATTCTCTTAACTGAAGTAATTTGAAAGTTTTTTACTTACAAGTTGAACCAACAACCAACGGCTGTAGTTCAGTTGTGGCGCAACTTTGGCACTGTTTATGAGTGCGCTAATTAAATCTTTGTGCAAACAGGCCGACGGTATTGTTTGAAAACTATTGTAGGATAGTTTGTTGGTGTAGTTGCTTGTTCGATAATTAATACCTATTGGTGTGTAAAAATGTTGGTAATTCATTAAATATCTTCTTCTAATATGTATAATTTAACTAGCTAGTTCCCCGTGGTTGCATCCCCGCTACTCTGCCACTACTGGTCGTAGTGTGATGTTTTATAGCCTATAACATCATCATCATCATCAGCCTTTAAATGTTCCCACTGCTGGGACACAGGCCTCCTCTCTGTGAGAGAGAGCCTATAACACTCCTCAATAAATGGACTATCCTACACAAAATATTTGTTTCAATTCGAACCAGCAGTTCTCGAGATTAGCGCGTTCAACCGAACAAAATCTTCAGATTTATAATATAGTACAGGCAGTAGGTTTATAGTACTTAATTAATATACTTCTATCTTTGCTTCATGACAAAACCTCACATACGTACAAAAACTAAATGTTAAAGCAAAGGTGTTTTACAGTACACCTACATTTTGCCGGGTGAGCCTAATGCCTTCGATCAGATACAAATCCAATTTGCTGGGTGTATAAAATCTTGATGGAAAACGCCATTAGCATTTTTCCAGACCTGGCAACCGAGCCCGGTACAGTATCCTCAGCAGTTGTGATTGTAACCACGAGGCTACTGAGGCAGTCAAGGTAACAGATAAATCACATTATCATGTAATAATCAAGGCTGATCGTGCTATTGGAATAGCCTTTTAAGATAAAAAAAAATATTGCTGTACTAATGCATAGTTAATAAGCATGAAAAGCGTGTATGTCATGATGAGATTCCAAAAACTGATTACTTATGTTTGATACCCAAGGTAAATGTATGTAAATACTTTTACTACTTAGTTGCTTTTCTACACTATGAATGCAAGCAAATTTTGCAAGCGTATTTGTAAATCTACTTATTTCCGCTAAAAGTAGGAATGTATTTTTAAATTGTAATCACGCATTGGATACCAAATTACATCAACAAATACCAATTTTTTCAAAGAGTAGTACTAGCACTATATTAGGGTAGATATTTGGATAAATAAATTGAAATAGGTGCGTCCCCACAGAGCGCGCAGCCTCGCGAGGCATTTTCCGCGCGAAGCAGCTCGGTCGGTGTGGACGTGTCTCGGGCAAGGCAAGTGACAGCGCTGCTGCTGTCGAATATTGACATTTATGTACGTATAATAGCGGCCATACACCATACTGCCTATCGTACAATCGGCATGACGCTGCCGATTTGATCAGTTAGATTTGACCGTGTGTGGGCGTGGAATCCATCAAATTGGCATAACAATAGGCTTGATCATGCCGATTTGATCAAATCGATTTGATCATGCCAATTTGATCAAATCGATTTGATCAAATCGGAATGATCAAACTTCAAATCGGCAGCAGTGATACCAACTTAGCAACTTTATAGCTAGATCTAGCTAATATTCGGTAGCTACTTTTTAACCGACGTAAAAAAAGGAGGAGGTTCTCAATTCGAAACGTATATTTTTTTGGAACGAAGTTCCTTATGGCGCGTTGCGAAAGGGGGCTAGGCGGAAAAAATTGTAACGACACTTTTTACAGACTGCGATGGAGTGGAGTGGAGTGGAGTGGAGTGGAATGGAATGGAGGGTCGAAAATCGCCTGAACCTTTTTTTAACTTGCTATCGTTAAGCAAGTTAAAAAAACAGGTTCAAGCGATTTTCGACCTTATTGACATTCAAAATTTAGTTTGTTTTTTCTCACATTCTCGTTAGCTAACATTGCTCCTTCATTAAAATCCGGTGTTTGCATAAATGTCAATAAAGTCGAAAATCGATTGAACTCACTTTCACTTGTATTACCAACTGATTCCCACTAGTGGGATAAAACAAGTCGGTAAAAAAGTAGCTAAAAAGTTAAGCCACAAGTTTTATAAAATTGTAGCTGTATGTCACCGAATAATAGCTAGATCTAGCTATAAAGTTGCTAAGTTGGCATCACTGCTGCCGAATTGAAGTTTGATCAAATCGATCGTCATGCCGATTGTACGATAGGCAGTATGGTGTATGGTGTATATGGACGAACTGCCGATTTGATCAAATCGATCGTCATGCCGATTGTACGATAGGCAGTATGGTGTATGGCCGCTATTACTACCAGGATAATCTTCGGATTAACCATACATTTTTTAAGGATTAACCTTGGCGTAACTTTAGTCCACGTTTATTAATAAGGTGGTAAGGATTTTCAAGGAAATTCATAATGCTCATACTTGAAAAGGCACGCGTCCATTGACCCATTTGGCTTAGACCCCGTTTAGTGATTGAACATGTTTATAGCTTGAACGTTGTTTCGGTTGTCATTGTAAAGAGCTTGAGAAGAACTATTAGGACAGAAACTGAAACATTCCTACCAGTTACTAATCACGTCTCCACCAAAGGGATAAGCTAAACCTACTCCGACGTTAAGCTCCAATATGTTTGTAGAGACTCATCTCGGGAAACTGAGTCTTAAAGAGACATTTTAAAGTTCTAAAATCGATCAAGTTTGTCAGGGTAATGTCCTTTGTTATAGGTAACTTTGTAAAGGTGATTTTATAAAGGTTGATCGGTTGTTATCGGGTGCATTCAATCGGTACCGGTTAGCCTTTTCAGAAATGGGTAGGTTTCTTATAAAAATAGCACTTCTGGAGAGAGACTGAAATAGACTGAAATGTCAAGAACCGGGTCGGCACAGGTGACGTGTCTATTTAAACTCACATACACAAACGGCAAGACCCAGAATAACTAAAACTTTTTTCACCCATCACACACGCAGTACAGCAGCAAATACTTCAGCTACTGCGTCAGCATTGTCATCATGAAAGCACCTTAACACCATCTTAACTAATAGAAGCCGAATGTTGTTCGGAGTTACTTAAAGGCAGGAATGTTGATGCAAGTCACTTTAAGTTTTACTTCGGCTATGAACTGAGTTCGTCTGCCCGGACGTCCACAGGATCACACTGGATGCAGGCCGCTTACAACCGGTCCTATTGGAAGTCTAAAGGGGAGGCCTATGTACAGCAGTGGACGTCTTACGGCTGATATGATGATGATGATGATGATGAACTGAGATAATATATGCTTTAAAGTTTTAGAACATACTAACTAATGCTATGCACATAAAATTATCAACAACACCAAAAACTTTGCAACGTCTGATCAATAAAACAGTAGTAAATTAGTGAAGGACGGAAACGCTGACTTCATAACTAATTCCTCCCTTCAAGCAACATTAAAATTCAAGGGACAAATGGCAAAATGAACGCCGTGACCTAAATCGAAGAATTCAAAACTTGGGAAGAAAATAATATATTAAAAAGAAAGAATTATACAGGGAGCAATAATAGATAGACGCTTGGAGCGCGTAAATTACTTTTTGATTTAGAGAAAAATGTTAGCGGTCTCAGCCGTTCGTTTTTCAAGCGCTTGTCTTGGGTATTTGAATATTATTTTTTTGTGGTCAAAATCAAAAATCAAAATCAAAGCATTTATTTCAAGTGGGCCAGTTACAGGCACTTTTGAATTGTCATAGACAAATAAAAGAATATAATTAAACATTAAAGTTAAAAGTTATGGTGCTACAGTCCCAGTCACAAGACATAAAAACTGTGAAAGTACCGTAGATGCCCGTTCCAAGAAGTAGATCTCTATGGAGAAGAACGGGCAAGAAACTCCATGGACACTCTTTTTAGATCGCCAAAATTATTACAGAACCTTTGTTACATCATTCATTTTGAGGTGGTACATTATGTGAGAACGATGTAGCAAGTTTTTTAATTAAAAGTGTCCATAGTAACTATTAAAACAAAGACAATTCAAAAACAAAATGATCAATAATTATTAAAATAAACCGTGGCAGCTAAGAGATGACCAGTCCCAACTGACAGCGCCCGTTCACGAACATGACACATGCATCAGCACCATTCAGCTCAACCATTTTGAAGGGAGCTAAATGATCCAACACACGCGCCACCATCAGCGAGACATTTGAGTGAGCATGACATACTCTCAACTGCCAGGGTTATTCAAGTCAACAAGAGACGTAGGTACCCAGTGAATGACAGCTCTAAAGTACATAGTACTCACACAATGTCGGCTATGACACTATATAATACAAGGAAGATTGAATCTATACAATGCAAATACAGTTGTACAATCTTCAGCAGCTCCAACAATGGTATAAAGTATATTTCTATTGTCAATTTATTTATACATTCACTGTCTCATGGAGCAGGACCAGCATGGAGCCAAGCATTATTATCAGCGATATAGTCGCCCAGTTTGTAATATGCCTGCTTACAAAGTGTGCGTTTGATGCATGTTTTGAATTTAGTTTCATTCAGTTCAAGAACATTTTGTGGTAGCTTATTATAGCATTTTAAACAGTACCCCATGAAGGAAGAGTCTACTTTGGCGAGTCTGAAGCCCGGCTGAACTAATTGGTCCCTATTTCTAGTATGATAATTATGTCTGTCACCTCTTTTAGAGAAAAGATGCAGATTTTTCCTAACGTACATTATGTTTTCATAGATATATTGACAAGGCACCGTCATGATGTTAATATCCTTAAACAGTTCCCTTAGAGAATCGCGTCTACGGAGATTATATATAGCTCGGATCGCTCTCTTTTGGAGAATAAAGATGGACTCGATGTCAGCCGCCCGTCCCCACAATAAAATACCATACGACATTACACTGTGGAAGTAGCTAAAATATACAATTCTCGCGGTGTCAACGTCAGTGAATTGGCGAATTTTCCTGACCGCATATGCTGCTGAACTTAATCGCCCTGCAAGTGTTGTTATATGAGGGCCCCATTGTAGCCTTGAATCAAGTGTTATTCCCAGGAAAACTGTTTTATCGACGAATTCTAGTATCTCCTTATTCAACACTATGTCATACTTACTATTTTTAACATTTGGTAAGGCAAATCTAATGCATTTAGTCTTGTTTCCATTTAATACTAAATTGTTTGCTGTAAACCAATTATGAATCTGACGCAAGGCATTATTGACGTCATCTAGATTCTGAGATCGCCTATTTATTTTAAAAATTAGGGATGTGTCATCAGCAAATAACACCATATTGTGTAGTTGATTTTTAAGTAAATAGGGTAGATCATTTATATACACAAGAAAGAGGAAAGGACCCAAAATTGAGCCTTGCGGAACTCCCATTTTAACTGTTAAACCCTGTGAATTTACACCATTTATTTGAACTTGCTGTTGCCTATCACATAAATAAGATTTTACCAAACTAAGCGCAAGTTTACCTAGTCCGTAATGTTCAAGTTTCAAAAGTAATGTATCGTGATTAACGCAATCAAATGCTTTGGAGAGGTCACAGAATATTCCTATGGCGTCTTGTGCCTCTCCCCATGCAGTAAATATATGCTTCAATAGGGTGACACCGGCGTCAGTTGTACAACGTCCCTTGGTGAAACCATACTGCTGATCGTGTAAGATTTTGTTGGTGTTGAAGTGATTAAGCATCTGATCTAGCATTACTTTTTCAAATATCTTGCTAAAGACTGGCAACACGGATACTGGTCTATAATTGTTAGTATCTTTAGAGTCCCCAGATTTAAAAACAGGCACGACTTTACTGTACTTCATCAAATCAGGAAAAACTCCTTGATCCACACACAGATTAAAAATCAATGCCAAATATGGCGCTATAGTTTCAACAATGGCTGTACAAACTTTGATAGACAATCCCCATAAATCTTCGGTCACTTTAATTTTGATTTGCCGGAAAGCTTTAATAATTGTTATAGGGTTTATATGTGTAAACTTAAAATCAGCCGGGCTACCAGAAACGTTCGCCTTTAATAAAGCTATTGAAATATCAGGTGAGGAATTTAGAGCCTCCGTAGTCCTAACTGGTATATCAGTAAAGAAATTAACAAATTCTTCAGCTACTTCCAGATTTGAGCTTATAGGACCACATAATGTCTGCAATGTATAGTTACTGTTGAGCTTTTTTTTCCTGCCAGTCTCGTTATTTATAACTTTCCAAACTGTCTTTATTTTATTTTCTGATGTTTTGATCTTATTGCTAATATGCATGGCTTTAGCAGCCTTGCAAGTATTTTTAAAAATTTTTGAATAGGCAGCAACATACTTATTAAAAGTTTCAGTGTTAATGATTGGCTTAAGGCCATACAGTTCAAATAGTCTTTCCCTACTTTTCCTAATACCTCTAGTCGCCCAGTCACTAAATACAAATTTGGGGTTAATGCTTTTTGTTTTCTTTTCAAAAGTTTTATTGAATTCAGTATGAACTATTGAAAAGAAATTATCATAAAATTTATTAACATTAAAGTCGTCCATACTCATTTCACATAACTTGTTGTGTAGGGAATTATTAAAGCTATTTAATTTGGCAGCCGTTATTGGTCTAAATTTAATCTCTAGTTGTTGCTTAGTTGTGTTACATCTAAAAGTTACCGTTTGTCCGCTATGATCAGATGGCAGACAATTAACAATAGCCTTATCCAAATAATCACAATCACAAAAAACATTATCAATACAAGTAGCAGAAGATGGAGTTACTCTTGTTGGTTCTGCAAAAATATTAGTCAAATCAAATGATTTAAAAAGATTTAATAACCTGCTGCTATTTGAATTTTCTTCTAAAATATTGATATTAAAATCACCACAAATTATTACAGATTTATTCCTGACTACAAGCTTGGCCAGAACATCTTCCATTATAGATTCAAACAATGAAAAGTTTTGATAGTTCGGGGGTCTGTATACACACACTATTACATGCTTATCTAGCTCAACACAAGACAGTTCGATGCAATGTTCAACCGAGAGACCTACTATGTCATTACGTTGATTAAATTTTAAAGAATTTTTGACTAATATTAGGGAACCTCCACGCAGCAAATTTTTACGATTAAAGCAACTCCCCACAGTGTAGTTTTCATAATTAAATAGCATTTGGTAGTCCTTTAACCAATGTTCGGTAAAGCAGATAGTATCATACATGGTTTTTTCTAAAAACAATTCGATTTCTAATAATTTGGAAGAGATACCTTGAATGTTCTGATGGAACAATTTCAAGGTATTCTGCTGAGGCCCTTTTTTAAAGCTAGATGTTTGGTTGCAAGAAGATACATTATTGCTAGATGTTAAGTGGCTAATGGTACCTTCTGTTGTCCTACTGACTAGTTTAAACAAATATTATCAGGAGTGAGCCCCGAGACCCCCATGCCATCACCAGGCAAAAATATCCTACCACCAGTAGTCTCACCTTGCGATTGAGAATCTTCCATGGTGACACATGGATCCTCCTTCGTACTACTAACACTACTACTAAAACTACTATTAAAAATATGTACACAATAAGACGAAGACATACTATTTATGTCCGAGTGAATATTAAAACTTAATAGACTAGCTATTATATGTCTATATCTAATAGGCAGATACACTGAATACCGAGTCGACCTAAGTTTCTCAACATAAATGTTGGTGTCTAAACACAAGAGCTTATTGCTGTAGTGATTTGCTAGGAAATGAACATGCTTATTCAGCATGTGTATATAATTGTTTCTTCTATTAGACAATTTTTCAAAATATGGAAAAGCACACAAAATAATTTTATGACAATCCAGTTTTAACAACTCTGAAACACAGTCAGTGATGTCTTCTTTTTTAACCTTGGAACTATTACCTATAAATATAGTGATAGTGGTATTAGCATTACACGCAGTTTTTATGACTGTTGACATTATTTGTTTATAAGTTGACCCTGTCATACAATAATTCTGAGTGTTATAGCTCAAATTGTTACTTATTAATTTACCTAACCCTCTACCAATACTATCAGAAAACATAATTGAATGGCGGTCCTGAATAGGAGGTACAGCACTATTCAGCTCGGGCTGAATGTTATTATTATACACAATATCAGGTAATGTTTCTTGACTGAAATTACAGTCCTGAGGACTCACAACCTGGGACGGGTCCTCCGTTGCCTCAGGCTGGAGAGTCTCAGGACGGGACTCCGTCTGACAGGTACACTGAGTGTTCCTGAGAGTCAGCAAGTCCAATTTGTCCACTAAATCGTTTGTTGCAAGAATATGCTCTTTTATTTGATTTTTGGAGCTGTTATATTTATTACATAAAGATTTAAGAGAATTATTCAGAACTTCAATTTCAGATTGTAACCGCTGAGTGTCTATGTTATATATATTTACACTATCTTCCAATTTAATCTGATAGTTATTTAACTTATTTACTAGAGAAACACGCTCTTTCCTCAGTTCTATATTTTTTGAAAGGTGTTTCTTTTGGTTTTTGTATATATTAGACTTTTTAATAATTTTATTTATTCTTGCATATTTTTTTAATTTATTTCGACTAATTTTATGGCAGTTATGTTTTAAAATAGAATCCTCCGTAAGGTCTATTGTTACAATGGGGTGAGGGTTACAAGATGTATTTACTAACTCGCTATACAAATGATTTGTTTCATCAATCTGAGTGTGTTGCTTTTTCTTCTCCAACTTTAAAATTTGAGAGTTGGCATGTATCAATTCATCCTCCAGGTCCCTGATTTTACACAAAGCCTCCTCGTATAGATTGCTACATGTATTGAATCCATCTGTGACTTCCCTCAGACGATCCCGTTCATCAACAACATTTACATATTGCTGATGAAGGTCCACTAGCTCCCGTTTTAAGCTTGAGTTTTTGGTGTTAACATTAATGACTTCCTCCTCGCTCTCTTCTATCTCCTTAAGCAGTTGTTGACATTGGAGTTTTGAGTTTTTAAGTTCTTGGAGGGCCGTTCTCAATTTGAGCTCTAAATCCTGAGCAGTAGCCTTTCGGGTCATCACAGGCATGATTACAAGATGTAGTGGTTACTGAAAAATTATGAAAAGGAAATGGTGAGAACCAATAGGGTAGACTTACAAAGGAAAGTTAGAAATAAAAAAGGGGAAAAATAAATAAAAAAAAGCAGGAAAAGTTTATGTTACACTGTCAAGAAATGAGGTAGGCTGCTATTTATAGGCTCATAAGGTTAATACTGTCTAACAGTAATGTTCAACTTATTATTTTTTTTACTTAGTGATTTACTTTTTCATACATGTGGGTAGATTGCTCTTTTTGAAAAAAAAACGACTTATTTTGAAATATTAAAGATTCAAAAATTAAAATTAACACAAACAATCGTTAAACTGTGTTGTCCCGGTACTAAAGTTACCGCTACCCTACCTAACCTAGGCACAGGTATTCCTAGGAGGATATTAAATAAAAATGTAGGTATGCAGTAAACTGGACATATTTTATTATTATAGCTCGGTAGACGAGGGTCGATATATAGATTGGGTTAGGGCCTATACAGCGATTATAACCTCCGCCCTGGTCTAGCACTCCCCTGACGTCACTGGCCGCTGCAGGAGAAGTGTGCTCGCGCGTCGATCGCCAGGTCCAAAAGGCTGGTGCAGGGTTCGCAGGAGGCTCGGCTATTGTCCACCGCGGGGAAGCAGGTATTTTAAGGTGTACGTGGAACCCTGTAATGCGCAATACGCGAAAGCATTACACACTGGCCGTAGACGGTGAGCACCCACAGCAACGTTTAATAGGGAAGCACTAATGTGTAGATGTGTTGCTGTGGATGTTCGCTATCAGATACGGAGATGACAATAATTTCGGTTATTTAGCCGTTAATTTAAACATTTGAAGTTTACAACGGAAACTAAGTTTATAATATGCAAGAATGATATAATTTTGAATATGTGAGATAGAACTACAGAGAAAACAAGTAATGAGCGTCTAATAGTAACAAAGATAAGCAAAAACACAAATGAAAGATCACTATTTCAGCAAAGCGAAAGATACCGTTACGGCTTGCTAAGCTACTGGCTAATTTAAATTGTGCACCACTTACCCAATCGGAGTTTAATTCACACACACAGAATAAGTTTGAAAATTAAATTAAATGTCGAGGGAACGGTAGGGACGCCTTAAAAAAAAATCTTAGTCGCGATTACGATGTACTCGTATTAGAGACCGTCGACCGTGAAAAAAACTGACGTGCGCTCGCCTCGACAACCAGAATCGTTCTGTTAGCGGCGACGTGGAAGCGTTGTGTCACTAATCGACCTTGCTCCCGCGCCGAGAACAAAGGAATTCGTTTCTGGGTGCCTAATATGTCGCTTGTTTTAATACGTGCGTGGTGATAAAATGTAGCTGGCCAGAAATCTGATTTGATGCGTTCATTATTAGTTTAATTATCTTTATTTTAATATTGTATATAGTTTTAGAAGTAATATTATTGTAAATAATTTCCTTATGTTAAGTTTTTATTATTATTATATTATTCAGAATTAAGACATGTAACAATTAATGTTACATTACCCCCCTCGTCTCAGAAAGAGTTTTATTCTCAATTAAAACTCGTCTATAGGTTACCACTAGCACTACACATTTATACTATCATCTTTCAAAATCCTTCCATAATATCAAACAAACTACCTTACACAATAGCTTCAACAATACAGAATGATGTTGACGCGTCCTTACGTTAACAAGTTATCTGTGATTTATCGCACAGAAAACTAATGCTAGTCGTAAGAAGTTAATTTAAATGTGAATTGTCTCAACTCTTACAACAAATAAAAAAATTAACACTTAACTAAATTTAACTACACTTAATGTTTTTTAAATCTTTGATATGCCAGGCGCCTATATTTTTTCCTGACATATCTTCCAGAACAAAAACAAGTGGAGACCGTTTTTCAATTATACGGCATTTGATAAATTTGGGTGCAAGCTTTTTACTAAAATACTTGTCTTTATTACTTAATACGAATGCGCGCTTATAGACTATGTCTCCTACATTAAATTCAGCCGGCTTTCTACGTAGGTTGTAGTGTGCAGCATTCTTTTCATGTGCGTGCCATAACGAAGCCTGCACATCGTTAAATACCGATCGAAGACACCCTAAGTTTTCAGCGTATAAGTCGCGAGGAAGGAACAACACTTCATCGCCCAGGTCATTATCAGTATAGTGCGATCCGCATAAAACTAATTCCCTACCGTAAACTAAAAATGACGGTGTATAACCGGTGGCTTCATTGACGGAATTGTTTATCGCAAACTGAACCTTGGGAATGGAGGTGTCCCAGGATCTATGATCGTTTCCAACAAACGTAGACAAACTAGTGACAATAGTTTTGTTATAACGTTCTACCGTGTTGACTTGTGGTGTGTACTTCGGCGTGAAAAAAACGTTAGGGATTTTATATTTTTTAAATAGCGCGTCAGTAGACGAACTTATAAACTGCGTGCCATTGTCCAAAAAGATTGTTTGAGGGACTCCGTGAACCAAGAAAATGGAATCCTCTAAAATTTTAATAACTATATCCGCAGTAGCGCGACGTACTGGGAAAATATGACAAAATTTTGAAAAACAGCACGTTACTACTAATATATAAGAATTTTGTTTTCGACTAGTGGGAAGAGGACCCACAAAATCAATTGAGATCATCTGAAAAGGTCTCGAACATTGCTTAGGACGACCCATTTCTCCCAATGTAGTGTGATTTTGTGCCTTATAAGATAAGCAAACCGAGCAAGAACCTATATATTTAACGACATCCTGGTGCATATTTGGCCAGTAGTAATTTAGTGACAAGCGCCGATAGGTTTTAAAAATGCCAAGATGTCCACCTGTTGGCTCAGAGTGATTTTCGGCTATGATGCTTTCACGGAACTCGCTGGGTACGACTTCCTTCCAGTCAAATTCTGAAGTTAATTGGTTGTTAATATTTTTTGTGAGTCGAAATAAAGAATTATTTTTAATGGTGAAGTTAGGGAAATGTGAAGGAGTAGTCAGACAGCCGTTGTATATTTTTTTAAACCAGACATCATCTGTGTTGGCATTAGCTAAAGATATAGCATTTACGGGAAAAGCTCTAGACAAGGCATCAGGTATAACATTGTCGACACCTCGACGGTGTTTGATAATAAAATTAAATGAGGACAATCTTACCCCCCATCGAGCTAGTCGTCCTGTGGGATTTTCTAGTGACAAAAACCATTTTAACGCCGAGTGGTCGGTATACACCGTAAATGTTTGGCCGTTTTCGAGATAACATCGCCAGTGCTCGAGAGCCGTTAACACAGCAAGGGTCTCCCTTTCAGTAATGCTGTAGTTTTTCTCTGGGCTGGTGAACGATCTACTCATGTAGGCAATTGGGTGTTCTTTACCGTCGATAGTCTGCGTTAACATAGCACCAATACCGTAACTACTCGCGTCGGTGTGCACTTCAAATGCTTTGGAATAGTCCGGACAAGAAAGAACTGGAGCGGAAACCAAACATTCTTTCAACGCATTAAAGGCCGCGTCAGCTTCTGGTGACCACTTGAAAGAAGGAGCACTTTTCCCGTTAGCAGTGAGCTTATTGAGTGGACCAGCCACTGTACTAAAGTTAGGGACGAAACGTCGGTACCACGTAGCAGTGCCGAGAAAGCGTTTCAACTCCTTCCTATTTGTAGGGGTTGGAAAATTAATAATGGCTTCCACCTTGTCTGGGTCAGTGCGTAAACCACGGGAATTTACCACGTATCCTAGATACTTGAGTTCGCTTCGAAAGAACTTACACTTTTCGAAGTTCACGGTTAAATTTGCCTGTCTTAATTTGTCCAAAACTCGCAACAATCGAGAAACATGTTCATCAAAGCTAGAACTAATAACAATGACGTCATCTAAATAAGCGAATGTCTTAGACTCCATGTCACTAAATAGCAAGTCAACGAGACGTTGTTGCGTTGCGGGGGCATTCGTTAATCCAAACGGGGTAGTCTTAAAACGAAAAGTGCCACGGCCTGGAACGTAAAATGCGGTTTTATCGCGGTCTTCTGGCGTTATAGGCAGTTGCCAAAAAGCTTTGGACAAATCGATACTGCTCAGGTACTTAGCATCGCGTAGGTTATCCAAAATCTCCGAGACATATGGCAAATTGTACGCATCGCGCTTAGTCACGGCGTTCAACTTCCTGCTGTCTAAACAGAACCTTGGTTGCCCGTTCTTTTTATTAACAATGAGCACGGGAGAAGACCAAGCGCTTTCACAAGGTTCGACAACGTCAAGTGACAGCATTTCGTCCACCTGCTCAATTAAAATGCGCTGCTTTTCGGGGGACATCCTGTAATAACGCTGTCTAATCGGTTGTGCGTCACCAGTGTCAATGCGATGGCATATTAAATTTGTTCTACCCAGGCCCTTTTCTTCAGTAGAAATAGACCGAAACTGCGCAATGACATTATCAGCTATCGCTTTTTGCGACGACAACAAATTATCGTAGGAGTTAATAAATGGTTCACCGCTACTTACTTTTATTTCTGCCAAAGGGGCATTTGACATTGTTATACTGCCTATATAATTAGGGCAAATTCGAAAAGCGCGCCAAAAATCCACGCCCAATATAATTGATGTTTCAATTTCGGGAACTACATATGCCTTAACAATGTGAAACTGGCCCTCAAATGTAACTGGCAAATAAATGAAACCTAAGGCTTTTAATGATTGACCGCCAGCAGCTATCATTTTAGTGCGGTCATCCTGGTTTAAAGTGCAGTCTGTTAACTGTAAATGAGAATTGTTTCCCAGAATCGAAACTGCAGCTCCAGAATCAAGTAACCCAACAGCATCGATGTTATTGATTTTAATATTTACATAAGGCCTAGAATCGTTTAATGGTTTTGATAGCAGAATTGTAGCAACTCTGTATGAAGAGTAATGTAACATTAATTGTTACATGTCTTAATTCTGAATAATATAATAATAATAAAAACTTAACATAAGGAAATTATTTACAATAATATTACTTCTAAAACTATATACAATATTAAAATAAAGATAATTAAACTAATAATGAACGCATCAAATCAGATTTCTGGCCAGCTACATTTTATCACCACGCACGTATTAAAACAAGCGACATATTAGGCACCCAGAAACGAATTCCTTTGTTCTCGGCGCGGGAGCAAGGTCGATTAGTGACACAACGCTTCCACGTCGCCGCTAACAGAACGATTCTGGTTGTCGAGGCGAGCGCACGTCAGTTTTTTTCACGGTCGACGGTCTCTAATACGAGTACATCGTAATCGCGACTAAGATTTTTTTTTAAGGCGTCCCTACCGTTCCCTCGACATTTAATTTAATTTTCAAACTTATTCTGTGTGTGTGAATTAAACTCCGATTGGGGTTCCACGTACACCTTAAAATACCTGCTTCCCCGCGGTGGACAATAGCCGAACCTCCTGCGAACCCTGCACCAGCCTTTTGGACCTGGCGATCGACGCGCGAGCACACTTCTCCTGCAGCGGCCAGTGACGTCAGGGGAGTGCTAGACCAGGGCGGAGGTTATAATCGCTGTATAGGCCCTAACCCAATCTATATATCGACCCTCGTCTACCGAGCTATAATAATAAAATATGTCCAGTTTACTGCATACCTACATTTTTATTTAATATCCTCCTAGGAATACCTGTGCCTAGGTTAGGTAGGGTAGCGGTAACTTTAGTACCGGGACACTGGCCAGTATGTGTGTAATGCTTTCGCGTATTGCGCATTACAGGGTTCCACGTACACCTTAAAATACCTGCTTCCCCGCGGTGGACAATAGCCGAGCCTCCTGCGAACCCTGCACCAGCCTTTTGGACCTGGCGATCGACGCGCGAGCACACTTCTCCTGCAGCGGCCAGTGACGTCAGGGGAGTGCTAGACCAGGGCGGAGGTTATAATCGCTGTATAGGCCCTAACCCAATCTATATATCGACCCTCGTCTACCGAGCTATAATAATAAAATATGTCCAGTTTACTGCATACCTACATTTTTATTTAATATCCTCCTAGGAATACCTGTGCCTAGGTTAGGTAGGGTAGCGGTAACTTTAGCCAGTGTCCCGGTACTAAAGTTACCGCTACCCTACCTAACCTAGGCACAGGTATTCCTAGGAGGATATTAAATAAAAATGTAGGTATGCAGTAAACTGGACATATTTTATTATTATAGCTCGGTAGACGAGGGTCGATATATAGATTGGGTTAGGGCCTATACAGCGATTATAACCTCCGCCCTGGTCTAGCACTCCCCTGACGTCACTGGCCGCTGCAGGAGAAGTGTGCTCGCGCGTCGATCGCCAGGTCCAAAAGGCTGGTGCAGGGTTCGCAGGAGGCTCGGCTATTGTCCACCGCGGGGAAGCAGGTATTTTAAGGTGTACGTGGAATATCCTCCTAGGAATACCTGTGCCTAGGTTAGGTAGGGTAGCGGTAACTTTAGTACCGGGACACTGGCGCCCAACGTGGGGCCCTGTAATGCGCAATACGCGAAAGCATTACACACTGGCCGTAGACGGTGAGCACCCACAGCAACGTTTAATAGGGAAGCACTAATGTGTAGATGTGTTGCTGTGGATGTTCGCTATCAGATACGGAGATGACAATAATTTCGGTTATTTAGCCGTTAATTTAAACATTTGAAGTTTACAACGGAAACTAAGTTTATAATATGCAAGAATGATATAATTTTGAATATGTGAGATAGAACTACAGAGAAAACAAGTAATGAGCGTCTAATAGTAACAAAGATAAGCAAAAACACAAATGAAAGATCACTATTTCAGCAAAGCGAAAGATACCGTTACGGCTTGCTAAGCTACTGGCTAATTTAAATTGTGCACCACTTACCCAATCGGAGTTTAATTCACACACACAGAATAAGTTTGAAAATTAAATTAAATGTCGAGGGAACGGTAGGGACGCCTTAAAAAAAATCTTAGTCGCGATTACGATGTACTCGTATTAGAGACCGTCGACCGTGAAAAAAACTGACGTGCGCTCGCCTCGACAACCAGAATCGTTCTGTTAGCGGCGACGTGGAAGCGTTGTGTCACTAATCGACCTTGCTCCCGCGCCGAGAACAAAGGAATTCGTTTCTGGGTGCCTAATATGTCGCTTGTTTTAATACGTGCGTGGTGATAAAATGTAGCTGGCCAGAAATCTGATTTGATGCGTTCATTATTAGTTTAATTATCTTTATTTTAATATTGTATATAGTTTTAGAAGTAATATTATTGTAAATAATTTCCTTATGTTAAGTTTTTATTATTATTATATTATTCAGAATTAAGACATGTAACAATTAATGTTACAGTGTTCAGTAATATTAGAAATAATATAAAATTAATTCTTCACAAAATTTACTTTTAGACTTTACTTAGATTTGTCAACAAAAGGACTTTGACCCTATTTTAAACTAACAGGAATGAACCAGAATTGGCATGTACGTGATACAGAAATGATTTCTGTTATTTGTGTGCTATTCTATAATAAAAGTAAACAATACTTCCCCGTATAAATCCGTAATTATATTGGAGTCAGAACGTCAGCTGTTATTTGTAGGTTACCGGTAACTTTATGTCACCGAAAACTTTACCAATCTTCCAGAAAACAATTTTGGTGAGTATTTATACATAAATAATACGTTTGCATTTATAATTACACCGGATTATAACATTATTACTAATTATTTTTAATTTTAAAATACGGAGCACAACTTTGACATGTCACTCAGGCAGTGTTGCCAGTAATCCAATCATCATTAATGGATGCCACAAATGGCACTGGCAGGCAATTGTTTCTGGAGACGTCATTTTTATTAGATAATCTATTCTGGTCATGACACTATTCTCATGATTTTCATCCCATTTCGTCTTACTTCATTGAGCCTTCGTTTTTCGTTTCAAACTCTCCATTTCTCGCATTGTAATACTGTATTATTTTGTTCTTTGGGAACGTGAATGTCTTTGAACCGAAATTTTACCGGTAGGTAATGTTTAAGTTCCATGGTAATAACTTACATATAACTTTGATTAACAGGCCTGTTGGTCTAGTGGTTAGTGACCCTGACTGCTATGCCGGAGGTCGTGGGTTCGATTCCCACCCAGGACAAATGTTTGTGTGATGAGCACGATCATTTGTTCTGTGTCTGGGTGTAATTTATCTATAATATGTATTTATGTATGTATTTAGAAATATATAAGTATGTTTATCAGTTGTCTAGTACCCATAGCACAAGCTCTGCTTAGCTTGGGACTAGATGGCGTTGTGTGATAGTTGTGGAGTATTATTATTATTATTAATTTTCAAAACTAAATAACATTATGTTCAAACATTTTTGTCAGCTTGGTTAAGCATAGGCATCACCTTAACACACAAAAATTCAAGTATTTTCCTAACTAAAACGTTACTCACTAATATTGTAAGATCTTTCCCGACAGGTGAGCTTACACCATCATTAATCAAACGAGAATTATTACACTCCCAACGGTATTTTAATAACGAGGTATAGTCAATTAATCATTTCAAGTGTAACGGCTATGTTTGTCACTTTTCGAGGCACTGTGAAATTGTTTGTTTGTGGTGTAAAATGACTAGTCATCATCGTAATAGTGATGAATTTTACGATTATAGTAGATTTTCATAGAATGTTCGTCACGTAGCAATGTTTTTGACAAGGTGAACAACACAGAAATTAATTAATGTAACTGTCAAATTCATTCCTGTTACTTGCCTATTGAAGTACTTATACATTATAAATTAGAAATTTTACATCCTGGATACGTTTTAAAAAGCCAATTAATTTGTTGTAAAGAAAACCACTATAAGCTTGTTGCGAGATATTTTTTTTAATAAATCAAATTGTTGACAAATTACAATGTTTTTTTAAAATATTCTCAACGGGGACAAATCTTTAACCAATTTAAGGGAATCTTATGTTATGCACCCCTGCTTTTCCACATGACTAACACCATCAACGGTAGTCACTTATGACATAGAGATATTTCTATATATTATCTATCTATTCATATAATTATGTACTATTCAATTTTTTTTCCCATATAATTATATTGCCTACGCGAAGGTTTTTACTAATCGCGAGCTCTCTAAAACTAAATCTAAAAAAATACACAGACCCAACTGAAAGAAAAATGAACATGTTTCACACAGTTAGGATATACTAAGCCCTACGATGACACAGACAATATTTTCGGACAAGGGATGACAGCGGTAAATTGGATTTTTAGCACAACAACAGGGCGAAACTGCACCTTTCAATCTGTAGATTTTTTTACGTACCAGTTATAAAATTATATCAATATTTTGTTGATGGCTTGGTAGCTGTGGTGGCCCAGTGGTATCGGCCTCGACTTACGAGTTGTAGGTCGTGGGTTCGAATCCCGTCAGGCGCATTATTTTGTGTAATTTATTTCAACACCACTGCTCTCAAAACGGTGAAGGAAAACATCGTGAGGAAACCGGCATGTCCTAGAACCAAAAATTCGAAGACATGTGACATCTACCAATTGGGATGGTAGTTAGGATCGAGAAGGAAGACATGAAGTCCGGTTAGAACCGAAAATGTGAGGTTTACACAAAAAGGTTATGTTTTTGAAACGGTGTTTTTTTTCAATTATGTTTGACTTTAATGGTCACATGTAAAAAAAACCTATAGTAAGACGTAGAATCCGCGTCTAGTCTTTTTGACGCAACTCTAGTGTCGATGCATTAATTACAGTTAAAAGATGCCGTACCACGAAATTTCCGCAGGACGTCAGTCTTGCGTCTATGAGTGGCGCGTGGAGGCGCGGCGCCGGGGAGAATTCCCGCTGCCCCGACAAGTCGAGGCGCGGCGGGAAGAGGTCCGGCGCGATCTCAGGGCAGTATGGAGGGAACGACTGTCGCAACCGAGGTTCGGGCACGCCGCAATCGCGGCGGTAAGACCCCTCTTTGAGGAGTGGCTGGAAAGGCGTCACGGCGTCCTGACCTATCGGATGACGCAGGTCCTCACTGGACACGGATGTTTCGGGAGGTACCTGTGTCGGATGGGGAAGGAAGAAACGCCGGGGTGTCACCATTGCGAAGATCGCCCGGAGGACACAGTAGAGCATACGGTGCAAGACTGCCCCGCTTGGGCAGAGCACCGCCGTGTCCTCACGGCAGCGATAGGCGGAGACCTCTCGCGCCCGGCATTGGTTGCGGCCATGCTGCGGGGCGAGACGGAGTGGGAAGCGGTCGCCTCCTTCTGCGAAGCAGTAATGCTCGTTAAGGAGGAGGCGGGCCGTGAGAGAGAGAGGACAGCGTCCTCCCTCCGCCCCACCCGCAATGGTAGACGCCCACGGCGTCGGACGTCGCAAGACGATCTCCGGCCACCGTAGGCGCGGGCATGCGGGCGGCGAGTAAAGGGCAACTCGCCGCCCGACTATGGACCATGCCCGGGTCGACGGCGCGTTGTGTTCCACGCGCGCCTCAAAGAGCGTCAGCACGATGACGGGGCCCCGCCCAAGAGGGCCAAAGCCTGCCGGGGTCGCGGGACTTATCTCATTACCGTGACCCCGGAACATAAAAGGCTATTGAAGGACACCGTGGATTTTAGTCAGTACAAGTCTGACAGTCCCTCCCGCCCTGCCCGGGGTGGGAGGACTCATTTGATGATTTTACCACGCTAAAAAAAAAAAAAAAAAAAAAGGACGTCAGTCTTGGCGCGCACTGTAATCTTTAAAGTATTTCAATAATATATTGAAATCGGACAAAATACGTTCCACGTCAAACAAGACAGATGAGTTCCTATTTACAATTCGCTTTTATACGAGTATATTCGCCCGAAGCAATAAGCAATACGTTCAATATAATAAATTGCCCTGTCTGCGTATCCTCTATACAAATAATAGTCCTCGAAAGGGGTCCCTTCCTACCTTTATCTAGTTGTATCATGACCGTCCTTAAGAGTCCTCAATTTTATTCCCTGTTGGACCCTTTCGGACCCACGCCCCTGTCCGGGGAACGTTTTCTATAACTAAGTGCTTGTTCACACAGAGGTCCGTTTTATTGTATACGATTTTATTCGGCAATAGCGTATGTAATTAGGTATTTGAATTTAGAATTTTTTTTTACATAATTAATAAATCCACCACAAATAAGAACATTAATTTATGGAAGAGAAAAAATCTTAATTCTTTTTTAATAATTAATTATGACCAATTTAAAAGTGATAATATTCGAACAAAATTGACGTGAACACAAACGCGCCCCAAATGCTCGCCTCGGTTGTGACGTCACGATGACAAAGAATTTCCTTAGCAGTGTGTCAACTGGCTTCTACAATAACAATTTCAAAGTTGGAACACGTACTATCGATGTATAGAAATTGACAGAGTGACGTGACGTCGTCTCGAAGTTCAACTAATGATTTTGAATTTAATATAACTTCATAATTAGAGCAAAAAAAAAAAAAACTAAAAACAGTTTGTTAAGAAACCAATACCTATAATTTATGATCTTTCATTAAAGACAAAAAAAAGTTCATTGAATGGACCAATTGTCTATTTGAAAGTATCAATAATAACAAATCTAATTAGTTCGTCAATTATAGTATTGAAAAATAACGGAAAAGTATTTTTTTTTTGGAAAATGAATGAATATTTCATCTGCTGGGACACATGCCTCCTCTATGAGAGATTCTGCCAAATTTTGATAGCGTCGTATCTCTGTCAATTTTGGTTGAACACTTGCACTCTGACGGACTAACTTTGACGGCATAGTTAGCGCTGTGGCTGAGCGACTGGACTGCTGCACTGCGTGTCGCGGGTTCGTTTCCCGCACGGAGCAAATCTTTGTATGATCTACAAGTAGTTGTTTCGGGTCTGGGCGTTTGGGTATGTGAGTTTAAATGTTTGTTAACGCACCCACGACACAGGAGAAATTCCTAGTGTGGGGCAACGTTTTTTTTTTTAAAGAAAAAAAAAACTAGATTTTTTCAGTCATATAGGTAGCCAATTGAATGACTGAGTACACACACACAACAATATTATAATACTGATCCGTTTTACTATTCCGACCGGTGCATTGAAAACGGTACTGTAAATGCTGTTTGAACATTACCTCCAGTAGCGACGGATCCGTTAAAAACTCATTCGGAAGCTCTGTGTGAACGAGCCCTAAATCATTATTATTCCTCTACTGAACTATTTTTCAATTTATTTTATACAGCTTTTTAGTTTTGGTTGAATGAGAAGGGTGTTATTCATCGGAATGAGTTAAATCCGATGGGTTTATTTTGTTGTTTAGTCAAATCTTCTTCTTCCTGCCCTTATCTCATTCTATTTGGGGTCGGCGCAACACGTTTTCTTCTTCCATTCTCCCCTATCAGACATCACAGTATCATTTACTCCTTTTTCTTTCATATCATTCCTTAGACAATCCATCCATCTTTTCTTTGGCCTTTCTCTTCCTCTCCATCCATCAACATTCATACTCATCACTCTCTTAGTCACATGGGTGTCATCCCCCCCAAGTCTTGTCAATCCATCCATACCAAGATAGACGATTCCCTTTAATTTTTTCTGTAACAGGCGCCACTTTCAAACTTCCCCTTATAAACTCATTCCTTACTTTATTCATTCTTGTCACTCCACACATCCAACATCCTCATCTCCGCTGCATACAATCGTTTCTCATCCATCTTTTTCACAGCCCAGCATTCCGATCCATACAATACGACAGGTCTAATCACGGATTTGTATATTTTCCCCTTAAACTTGAGGGGCATCCGTGGGTCGCAAGTTGTTCCGGTAACCTGTCGCCATTTCATCCATCCCGACTTGATCCGGTATGTTATGTCCCGGTCTACATCGCCGTCCACTTTGGAGATTTACGTTGAATATTGCAAAATTCTTCGAAATTTATGTACATTAGAAACGATAAGCAAATTTGCTTACCATTTCTAATTCCCAGTTCCAATTTCCAAGTGCGAATATTAATATGTACATTCAATAGAAAACCCATTGCATTTAATGGAGTTCAGTCTAAAATCCAGATAGGTTGCGAATACTGATAATTTAAAGGTTTACCTAACTTATACTTAGTTGCTGTAACATTTCGAGCATTGATGGTTAGAATCGCAATTTCGCCTTCCAGCAACGATGGGAATCGTTATCGTTATTCATTATGTAGGTACTACTAATCATTCACGAAAATCATTTTTTTTTTCTCTTAATAATATCAGTTACGAAGAAACTATGTCTTCTTGTTATTTTATTTCCGCGATAAAACCAGCAAATACCTAATAAATGTTCTTCATATAAATGTTCTGTAGATACGCGACAGGTTCCATAATATTTAAGAGTGATTGTTAATGGATTACAAAAGCCTCTCCATTGTTAGAATGACCGAACCAAGAGCTTAAACTTAATGGGCGAATATTAATTTTGATTTAAATTCGATAGGGAATTAAATCTGATAGACAGTGGGAGGTTTTAGAAATTGTTGGTAGATCTTATGATACTAAAAAATTGACAAACCGGCAATAAATTCAATAGCTAGTTCAAAATGATAAAATTGGTATAAATCAGAAGAATTTCACTTTTCATACTTTCTGTTAATTTATAAGACAGATTGAGAATA
Organism: Agrotis exclamationis; assembly: GCA_950005045.1. Taxonomy (NCBI): domain Eukaryota; kingdom Metazoa; phylum Arthropoda; class Insecta; order Lepidoptera; family Noctuidae; genus Agrotis; species Agrotis exclamationis. The sequence goes on along the minus strand of OX465420.1, from coordinate 7,560,086 downwards.
TAGGTGGTGCCGATAATTAGATAAAATATTTATTACATAGACACTTTGAAAGATAGATAGAATAATGTATATAGTACCTACATCTGAAAAAATCCAATATGTGAAAATGTCCTTCTTTCTGCAAATTGATGTTTCGATAAACAGCTAATAATGTGGGAATAATAATAATTATAATAGTGTTTCATTATTTTAGTGATAAATGATCATTAATTTAATTATTGAGCATTAATAATATCACGACACGTCATGTTATTTTATTATGATAAATGAGCGGTTTTGAGGCTGTGTTTAATATTTGGTGAATAAAATCAGTGCGATGTAAAATGTTATTTTAATGATAATTATAATCTATTCACGATGATGTGTAAATCAAGGATGAGGAGTGCAATCAAAGAGAGGCCTTCTTCTTTTTAGGTGATAATAAAATCATCAAATGAGTCCTTTCTCCCTGGGTGAAGCGGAAGGGATTGTCAAACTTTTATCGACTAAAATCCATCGTTTTCATTCAATTGCCCTTTACGTTCTACGATCACAATAGCTTGTTAGGACAGTCCCGTGACCCCGGCAAGCACCAAAGAGAGGCCTAAAAGGAGTGGATTTGAAGGAAGCTAGTGGTTTTTAGTCAGTTGAATTCTGCCAGAGATTGGATGATTATCTACATCGTATAAAAGGTACCAAGAAGTAGATAGTTGAAACAATACGCTGTGGATGATTTGACGGTGATCGTTATCACCATCAAAATTACGTTGAACACCATTGATTAGCAGTTTTTCATCAATATTTGTAATGCAACATGGTTACAAACTTAATACTGATACTTCTAGCCCACATCATCGCACTGCTGGGCAAAGGCCTCTCCCCATGACTTCCAGTTTTCACGATCCAGGGCCATAGTGGACCACTGGTCATTGGTTTTGTCAAGCTCGTCCCGCCATCTTCTATGAGGTCTGCCGCGACGCCTTCTGGCTGTGTCAGGGCTCCACAAAGTAGTTATTTTGGCTCACAGCTCATTGGGCATGCGGCAGACGTGACCGGCCCAAGCCCATTTTAGTGCAGCGGCCTTTTGACCAACGTCAGCAATTTGTGTTTTGGAGCGCAGTGTTGTGTTGCGTACGCGGTCTGATAGTTTGACGCCTAGAATACTACGCTCCATTACACGTTGGCAAACCTTGAGTTTGTACTTTTGAATGTTTGTCTGTTTCATGTTTTTATCTTGATGCATATTCTTGGTTAGTTCGCTTGTCATCTTATACCTACACAAAGAATACCTTTTGTGTCGGTATCACGTTTTCATAGGTTAATTTTAGCCTTAAGCGCCGGTGAAACCGCTGAAAAAACCTGGTAAAAACATTTATTTAACAAATTACCGCTTAGCAACTCTAATGCCGCAATCTTCTTAAGTTCCTTTTCATAGAAAAGGGTACATTATAAACACTTTATATATCTAAAAGGTCGACGGGCAAATATTTAGGGATCAAGCTTTAAGGTTGGTCAATGAGGACGAGGTCAAAGTCGCGGTCGACTGTGTAATAGAGAGTGTTATTGCCAAATATTTGCGTTAAACGGGAAGGGCGATCGTTTCCGTGTTTTTTTAACCGACTTCCAAAAGGAGGAGGTTCTCAATTCAGATAATTACATTTTCTTTATGTTTGTTTGGGCATAATTCCGTCGTTTACCAACCGATTTGAAAAAATCTTTTTTTGTTGGAAAGGATATACCTACTTCCCGAATGATCCCATTAAAATTTTATTGAAATCGGACTAGCACTTTTTGAAAAATCAAAAAAAAACCTAAAAAGTTTTCAACATTGTCTACACCGATTACTCCGAGGTTTCTGATGGTCCGATTGCGCTGATTCTTTTTTTCGATTCAGTATAATTATCTGCCATTTGGTCGCATAAAATTTTCATTTAGTTTGGTGTAGTAGTTTTCATTTTTATAGCTCATTGTGTAAGAGTAGGCGATGTTATTACCGGTGCTACGGATTACAATATTTTAGTGTACCTACAATAATTTGGGTTGAATAATGAAACTAAAAAGGATAAAATAAAAAATAAAAAAACTTAAAAAAAATGTAGCCGACTTCCCACAAAAAAAGTTCAAAATAACCTACAAAAAAACTTTTCTTTCGAATGTCGTTGACAAAAAGTCAATGAAATAAAAAAGGAAGACACCGACTTTCGAAAGAAAAGTTTATTTTAGGTTACTGTTTAGGGCACTAGTAGATCGTCGCCTGTGTTCTTAGGGCAAAGTTCTCTTGAATATTTAGTGAAGTATTTATTGCATTTATTGTATGGACAATTGAAAAACTTGCAACTTGCGGCCAAAAAGCTGGGCATCCTAAATAGAGTGAAGCGGTACTTCACGCCTGGACAGCTTTTAACTCTTTACAAAGCACAAGTCCGATCCTGCATGGAGTATTGTAGCCACCTTTGGGATGGCTCAGCTAAATATCAACTTGCCGCTCTTGACTCAGTGGAACGCAGAGCTAAAAGGCTCCACGACCTCATCCCACCAGCCCCTTTCTATCATCGCACATCTAGACGCACGGCAAATTACCATCCTTACCTTATTGCCATACCATCAATTCGCACTAAGCGTTTCCAAACGTCTTTTATAATGCGGACAGCGAAGGAGTGGAACTCTCTGCCTGCGTCTGTGTTTCCAAACGCATACAACCCTAATCTCTTCAAAGTTAGAGTAAACAGGCTTCTTCTGGGTAAGCTCGCTCCATCGTCGACCTTGTCTTAGTCACTCTTGCCCTAGACTAAGGTCAAGAGCAAACCCATTACACATAAAAAAAAAAAAAAAAAAAAAAAGCGCCTCTAGTGTCGTCAGGGTAACTAATATTATACCACTCGATTATTATGTGAGATTGACTAGCTGTAATGATCATAGCAGGTCGCGGTCTGAAGTAGATACCGTTGAGGCAGTTACTACTAGTATCTTGGTTGCATTCAAAAATATTTTAACTCACAAAATTAATAAACCAACTACTACTACGTACGTACTAGAGTACAACTATAAGCTATAGGTTAGCCTTTAGGTTATACAACATTTTTTTGAGCGGGAATTCAACCTGCCAGACCCAGTGTATTATGCAATCGTTCAGCCCCATGCACAAAACTTTTTTTAATGGCATTTCGCCGGTCAACCTAGAGGAGGTTGTGATCTGCTTAACCGGACTTTTCTAAAGGCCTCCGGCTAGGGGCTTTCAATTAGGTAAATGTGTGGCTTCTTAATAATATTTGTTTGAAAATATTTGATTTATCTTCTTTCTTATGCTTGCTTTTTACAGTAGGTTTCTGAACGATTACCTATCGTTTGTTTACCGTCGTTTCTACCTCGATGCCTATAGTCATTTGTATGTGCGACACGATCGAAAGCACGGTTCGTTACTCAACATTTTGTACGCAACACGTTTGTTTGTAGTCTGATTTTATGAGTCGACTGACTGAGGGAGTTTATGTGTGTCAATCGGGTAGTTTAGAAATGTTAGTATTTACTTTGACGATGATTTGAAAGTAGCTTTTCGTGATACAAGAGTTTTTTGTTTTGGCATTTTAAGAACCATGTTCTTAAGTACTCTAAATTATGTGCAATTTTCTCAGACCAAGGCACTAGGTACAGCAATACGTCTTGCGACGCCTTAGGCCAGCGATACACGATCCAATTTAGCGCGCAGAGTTTTAGAAGTGCCGCATGCCGCATCCAGTGCGCATCTCGACTGTCAACTGAATCGTGTATAGCTGGCATTACGGTGTTTTTGGGGCAATAAAAGGAAACTAGTAATGCACCTCATCACCCTATCCTTCCACATTGAATTTGTTCCAGCCACTTTCTTAAGGACCATCTAGCTGGGGGGCGTCCCACACCACGATTATCGATACACGGTCCACTCCAGGACTCGTCTGCTCCAATTGCCATCAGTCTTTTGTTAAATATGGCCAGCCCACTGCCACTTCAATTTGCTTACTCTGCAGGCTATGTCGTGTTCTGTCAGTACTTTACCACTTTAACTATTTGACACAAATAATGATAAAAACGGTTTTACATAAGAAATAAAGGTTTTCTCATAGCCCACATAAAAAAAAAAGTAACTGGCACCTTTACAACCTTTAAACCATTACTAAATCGCCTCCGTCCACACGTTCTTTTGTCGTGTGAAAACCGTATATTACTCGTGAACGTAAAATGAATTGGACTGTAAAAATAGGGGTGGTTTCCAACCGATAGTAAAGAAAAATCGATAATGAGGAGAGCCGACCTCATTTCACAGGTAGCGAAGGGAAGGGTCCAGTGCTTTGAAAGACGGATCATTTGTGGGCCCTACTATGTCACATTTATAAGGATTATTGTGGCAAAGGTATTTTGAAAAGGGTTAGGTGTTAAAATGAGGAATTGTTGCGTTATATTTCTTTTTTTAACCGACTTCAAAAAAGGAGGAGGTTATCAATTCGACTGTATATTTTTTTTTCATGTTTGTTACCTCATAACTTGCGACTGGGTGAACCGATTTTCATGATTCTTTTTTTGTTTGAAAGCTGGTGCTTCCCGTGTGGTCCCATTGTCACCATTTCAATATCTGATTATTGGATCCTGAAGAAATCGAGGGCAACCCTCAAATTTTATAGGCCCACACATCGTTTTTCGCAAATATTATGAAGTAATTTAAGGACTTGCGTATGGTAACCATCATCTCATGTAGCTGAGCTGATGATGGAAGGTACAACTCCTTAACAGTAAGGAGTAGGCATCGACTGATTTAGTAAATTATTTTTATCATTAAGTATTTCAAAGCACTACAATTTAATAAAGGTCTGGAGTATATCTGATGATGGAGCCGAGAGACCGTCGAGGGAACTCCTCAACGATTCACAGCAGCTATCTTGTGTTTGAGCTTGATTAATTTGTATTGATAAGAACTTTACACCTAGATGAGTTGTAACTGTTATTAGGGGTCTGATGACGAAGACGAAGGACAGTTCAGGGAATTCCTTAATGGTTTACAGTAGCTACCTTGTGTTTGGACTTAATTCATTTATATTGATGAGAACTTTACACCTAGATGGGTTGTAACTGTCATTAGGGTTCTGATGATGAAGACGAAGAACAGTTCAGGGAACTCCTCAACGGTTTATAGCAGCTATCTTGTATTTGGACTTAATTCATTTATACTGATGAGAACTTTGCACCCATAAGGGTTATTGTTCGATGCAGTATACCTGCCATTTGGTCCCATAAAAAAACATTTATTTTGGTGTTCTTGCTTATTGGGGACATGGGCGATGTTATAACCGGTGCTACGGATAGTAAAATTGTAGTGCTTAAGTAAGAAAATTACGTATTTGACAAGAATTTGGGTTGAATATTTAAATTAAAAAGGGTAAAATAAAAAGTCAGTGGCAAAAAAGTCAATAAAATATAAAAGCAAAGCCACCGACTTCCGAAAGAAAAGTTTTTTTGGTAGGTTATTTTACCCTTTTTCGTGGTTGTTTTTTTAGAAGTCGGTTACATATTTTTTTTTTAACTTTTTATATGTTGACATATTGTTTTTTTTGCGATAAAATATATAGGTAACGGCCTGCACTCAAAAAACGTAAGGGTTAAAAATAAATAAAATACTGTTAAAAATAACCCAGCATGTTTGTCAACATAGCACCTGCAAAGTTTGTTGCTAAAAACAAATACGTCAACTTTGCTGACATTACTTGTTAAATATTAACCGTTAAAATTGGTTAAAAATACTTGGTTAGAAATAACACAGTATCTTAAGTTAGTAACGACCGAGTCAAGTTGGCTGAATTTAGCCAATTTTACTTGGTTAGAAATAACACAGTATCTTACGTTAGTAACGACTGAGTTAAGTTGGCTGCATTTAGCCAGTTTTACTAACTTAACTACAGCCGGCTCACTCGGTACATAACATCAGTGTTACTCGGTATTCTTAACCAATTTATCCAGTATCTACAGCCAGCCTACTCGGTAGTTAGAGCAGTGTTACTCAGTATACTTAACCAATTTATCTAGTAACAGCAGCCAGCCTACTCGGTAGTTAGAGCAGAGTTACTCAGTATACTTAACCAATTTATCTAGTAACAGCAACCAGCCTACTCGGTAGTTAGAGCAGTGTTACTCGGTTTTCTTAACCAATTTAAGCTGTAGCCACAGCCAGCCTACTCGGTAGTTAGAGCAGTGTTACTCGGTTTTCTTAACCAATTTAAGCTGTAGCCACAGCCAGCCTACTCGGTAGTTAGAGCAGTGTTACTCTGTATTCGTAATCAATTTAATTCGGTGCATAAAGACAGTTAAATTTGTATTAAATAAAAATACTTAGGTCAATACTTCCAAAGTTTTTATATTCGAAAGTAGATACACTTTAAAATATAAAAACTTTGGAAGTACTGACCTAAGTATTTTTATTGATAATACAAATTTAATTCATTAATCGTCCATAATATTGTCCAAACAACGTGTCACTTGTCCAAACTTATCACACACACCCAATATTCACAGCGGAGCCACGAACGAGGAGCGCATGCACGCGTGCTTACTTCAAGAGAATCGACGAGCAAATGAACGAGCGAACTAGCGACCGAGACTAAACGAATGATGGGATTGATTGATGCTAGCCAAACGATTCGATTATTTTTAACAGAGTTAGCTACTCGGTTAAAATTGAACGACACGAACCGATTGCCGTTAACAGAGGTAGTTTGCAAGAAGCAACCGAGTAAAGAAAAATGGCAGCCGCCCATACCTACATTTGATTTAGCTGAGATTAATTTCCTACGTCTTTAAATGAAAAATATTTTATGACTCATCAGTTGAGTCATCCTTCAGGGAGGCCGATGACTCAAATGGTGATCCACCGACCAATGAATGGGGCCTGGCTGAAATGTTCACGAAAATGAAGGTGGCAATGAATCGGTTAATCTTATGTATTGATAAATATGTTGGTTTGTAAAAATCAACCGAATAATTACTCGATTACAATCAGAAGAGTTCTACTTATCTATTATTAACTATAGATGTTTGTAAAAAACAACCGAATAATTACTCGATTACAATCAACAGAGTTGTACTTATCTATTATTAACTATAGATGTTTGGAAAAAACAACCGAGTGAAATACTCGTTTAGTAACAACAACATGCTTATTGGTTATTAGCCAAGAATATTTAACAATATTCACAAGTCTACTCTTTGTCAAGTTTACTTGTAGATTTTTAGGCAAGTCTTAGTTAAAATTTACCAATATGATTGTAACCGAGCCAAAAAGGTACTTTGCTAAAGTAAAATTTTTTCAGTGTGCAAGCAAATAATGAAGCTGATAAGAGCTATCACGCCTCTCACTAATACTTTGTCCCACACTAGGAATACTTTATTCATGACACAACAGACAAGTTCGCTAATACATGCGTAAAAAGAACAATTGAGAAGTCCCCAGCGATAGATAATTCTCGAAAGTGTCCCTTTGTGAATACATTTTTAAGAATCCCCATTACCTATATCTAATCACGAGAGACTCTAGAGATCTACTTCTACGCGTTTAGCGGTTGGCAGTCTTCATTCTTTGGAGATTATGTATGGTTGCACACATTGATTAGTATTACAAGCTTTTACTCGAGATTGGAACCGGAAGTTGGAAATGATCTCACGGGAACGTGTTGTCGGAATAAATTGTATGTTATATTTTAACTTAGGTAATAGTCTGTGTCCAGTGAAATCCGCTGGCTTAAAAACGTAACAGAAAGATAAATAGCTGTCGCCAGCGGCTTCGGAAAATGATCACAGGGTAACTTTAAATCTGGATATAAACCGTAAACCGTATGATTGTTTTAATCCAAGTTATAAACTATTCGTGTACCAAATTACCAAGTAACAAAATACATACTTACAAACTTTTGCATTTATTATAAGAAGATAAAAATACGGATTTAGATTGTTACTCATCGTAGTTTTCCTACATCCTTAGTCTATAGTTACCATAGTAAGCAATGTATATTAAAAGCCTCGGAATAGGACATTTTAATCGTATATCGTTAAGGATATCCGTTTTCAGCTTGTTAGTGACATCCCACCCATTTCCTGTTGATAAGCACAAGTTTTCCAGCTTTTATTCCGAAGAAAAAGACAATCTAACAATAGCGTATTTTATTATTGGTTTTGTTATTAAGGTGTGAATAACAATCATAAATATATTAAAGAAGGAGGTATGGCGTGGAATTCAAAATGTATAGAAATCCGATGAAGCCACAATTGCCCCTCCATAACGCTAATATTGCGCACACAATTCTGTCAAAACAATACTACGAACAATTGCACACACAAAAATATAAACCTAATTCTTTACACTACAGCGTACTTATTCTGTATAATTTACTCACACAAACAATAATTATCATTGTGTGTTGTCGCGACACGGGGGGCGGATACGACTCTCCCGCTCAAATACAACGGAGTCACCATGTGACATTACGGCTTGGTGAGGTATCGTTATGTCAGTTTTACATTGCTTGTCAAATCACTCAGTGATAGACTGAGGTGGTTGTAAAAGAGCAATGTATTTAATTCAAAAACAATATAGTCGGAGGAATATAAGAAAACAAGAATAAAGTAGTACAAGTGATAGCTGAGCGAAACGCTCAACACCACGGCTTCACCGACACGCCCCCTTGCCACTTCTCCTGTTTTTAGTATTTCTGTGATAACAATGCTGCCAGCTGTCTCGGCATTTTTCTAACAGTGATGATCGCGCCGCCAACGAGCCCCTGTTATTATGATTATAGGCTGTAAATCAAATCTTACTATATTTTGTTAAGCTAAGTTTAATGATTAATTAATACGTATATTCGAAAACCTTTCCCTTCATACCTCCGCGATTGAAAGGACGATGACATTTGAAATAGATGATAATTTGTTTTCGGTATAGTAATAAAATACCACGATATTTTTTACTTTTATTTTAAAAAGTACTACTGTACCATACTACAACAAATAAATATAAATACAACAAAAAAATATAACCCAATAAATGTTTATTAGCGGAAGTTCTACCAGCAATTTAACACCTATTTGACCTCAAAAGTATTTCAGGAATGACCAATAAAAGAGAAGCGATGGTATGCCGCTAGGTACCTAATTACTTTCAGGAAATTGGCTGCTCAAAGATAAAATCCAGTAACTCTACCACATACAGAAAAAAATATAGAAATATTTTGTAGTGCAGTGTAATTTGACGGCGGTAAAAAAATGAATGTATTAAATGTAGTGGACTCGTAAAAATAATTTGCAACACTTTTTTTTAAGTAATTGAGAAAACTTTAAAAATAGAAATCCCAAAAGTATTATTTTATTTTTAACCGACTTCAAAAAAAGGAGGAGGTTCTCAATTCGTCGGAATCTTTTTTTTTTTTTATGTATGTTCCCCGATTTCTCGAAGACGCCTGGACCGATTTGGAAAATCTTTTTTTTGTTTATCCCATGATCATCAGGTCAGGATCTGATGATGGAATCCCAGGGAAATCGAGGGCAACCTTCAAATTTTATAGGCACATACCATTTTCATATATTTTCTAAAGCTGTTCAAGTATTTGCATTTGATAATCATCATTTCAGGTGGATGAGCTGATGATGGAAGGTAAAACTCCTCAACGGCTTGGAGTAGGCATAGACTGATTTAGTTTGTGTTCGCATATCTCTGGAACTACAAGTCCGATTTAAGTAATTCTTTTTTTGTTGTACTAAGTATTGTTTAACTTACGGAATACTGCAAGTTTCATCAAAATCGATTCAGTAGTTTTTGAGATAGGGAATTTTATTAGCTTATTGTGCACTTGAGAGATAATGATTTATTTGACAAGAATTTGAGTTGAATATTTAAACTAAAAAGAGTAAAATAAATTTTTTTTTAAAAAAAAATGTAACCGCCTTCAAATACAACCACAAAAAAGGGTAAAATAACCTACAAAATAACTTTTCTTTCAGAAGTCGGTGGCAAAAAAACAATGAAATGAAAAAAAAACAAAGGCACCGACTTCTGAAAGAAAAGTTATTTTGTAGGTTATTTTACCCTTTTTTTGTGGTTGTATTTGAAGGCGGTTACATTTTTTTTTTAAGTTTTTTGTAACCAAACATAACCCGTCTTTTTTTTAGCGTGTTAAAATCATCAAATGAGTCCTCCCACCCAGGGCAAGGCAGGAGGGACTGTCAGATTTGTACTGACTAAAATCCACGGTGTCCTTCAATAGCCCTTTACGTTCCGGGGTCACGGTAATGAGATAAGTCCCGCGACCCCGGCAGGCTTTGGCCCTCTAGAGAGGGGGCCCCGTCATTATGCTGACGCTCTTTGAGGCGCGCGTGGAACACAACGCGCCGTCGATCCGGCGTTATTAATTTATTATTATTATTATTATTTATTATAGTCCACTGTTGGACATTAAGACATAATAATAATTAAAAGATTTAAAAAATCTAAAAACCCACGTTTTTAAATGTCCTAAAAATAAGAAAATAACCCTACGGGGCTGAGAGAGGGGCCACTCAAAACGTGGGGGCTTATATTTTTTTTAAGGGATTATTTATGGGTTATATTTACATGACGTGTATAATAAAAATAATAATAAAAATATTTTATTATCAGGCATCGTGGCCCATAGGGTGTTAGAATTACATTTTTTTAAACTGTTTTAGTAAAAATCATAAAAATCAAAATTTATATCAAAATTAACTATTAAAACTCAAACTTTTAAATTAAAATTAAAATCAAAATTCAAAATTAACATAATTCGAAAAATAAAAAATAAAAATAAGATATATAGATCGTGGGTGTAACTTGCAAAGATACGCCCCCATGTTTTGAGTGGCCCCTCTCTCAGCCCCGTAGGGTTATTTTCTTATTTTTAGGACATTTAAAAACGTGGGTTTTTAGATTTTTTAAATCTATTAATTATTTTATTATTTTTATCATTGTTTATCGGGTTTGAAGCTACACATTTTCAGCCTGCTAGCTTATTGGGAAGTGCCTCAAAGCCTGTCCGCCATCTTGGACGTCCGCCATATTGGATTTAAGTCACATGACTATTTTTTTCGTATTCCTGACAGCAAACCATTTCATTTGATACCCATATCATGGGGGTGGATTTCAAACAACCAGTCTACCATCTTGGACGTCCGCCATATTGGATTTAAGTCACGTGTCTATTTTTTCGTACTCCTGATAGTAAACCCTTTCATTTGATATCCATATCATAGGGTCGCATTTCAAATAGCCTGTCTGCCATCTTGGACGTCCGCCATATTAGATTTAAGTCACGTGACTATTTTTTTCGTATTCCTGACAGGAAACCCTTTCATTTGATACCCATATCATGGGGGTGGGTTTCAAACAGCTAGTCCGCCATCTTGGGGAGGCCGCCATATTGGATTTGTTATGACGTTTCATATCTAATCATGTATTGTCATCAGAACTCAAAGCGTGTACAAAATTTCAGCCTGCTAGCTTATCGGGAAGTGCCTCAAAATTGAGTTGCAAAAGTCCAACCGGAACGACAAACAAACAAACAAACAAGAAAAGTGAGTGTATAAAACGTGGGAAAAATGAAATTAAATAGTTCGTCAACATTTTAAAGAATGAATTCATGAACGTTTTCTTTCATTTCTTTTCTTAAAACCATCTGTTTGTAAGAAAAGAAATTAAACGAAGGGCGAATGGCGTGAAAGATGATCAAAAGAAATTAAATACTGGGAGGAATGGTAAAAATGTTTTTAGGCATTAGAAAAAGACGAAGTACCTTGAACCCTAATAAATAAGCATCTTCTAGTGTAATAGTGTAATAACTCTTCCAGACAGATTGTTTAAGTAAAAGAAAAAGTATCAGTTCTGTACTGCCATTATGCAATTACTGCCGCGGTGAAGCTATTGCATAACATTTTTTTTATTTTAAAAGGAAGGTTTTTTCGTTAGGTTTTTGGAAATTTTTTGATTCGGTCGCCGCGCCACGCCGCGCTCAGAGCCCGCGTTAAAAGCTATGCAATAGCTTAAAAAAAAGGTTATACTTTGCCACTATACATTTCTCGAGTGCTACCTGAAAATTAATATCGTAATATTTATAGGTACTTAGACTTATGGCGCTATTAATTTTTATCCCAACACCCAAATAAAAGTCAGCTGCTAAGTACGTGGTCGGAATTATCGCTTGAGTTAATTAAAATACTTAATTCTTTCGCTGGGTTACATGTGTCACGTAAATTACTTTGGATGCGAGACCCCTTTTTAATTGTTCTGTCAACTTTACATGAAATATACCCGAATTTGGTACTGTACTGTACCACAGTCTTGAAATTCCATAATGTTCGCCAAGATACGTCAGAAATCTGTTAAATGTTGGTCTAAGGTTTAATGGAACAAGAATAGGCATGATCGCATACTAGTTTAATTAGCTCCTTTTCAGTCAATTCATAAATAATCGTAAAAGACTGTTTTTTACAGTATCATGGTTTCAATTATAAGTACATTAACGCTAGACATAAAACAAAATCTTAAAAATTATGTCGGAATATAAAAAAAAAATAATGTCTCCCTATGTATTTTTTCATCAATCCACTTTGAGAACAAATATCCAGAAAATTCTATACATAAGCTGCCTATCTACGGGGAGTAAAACTAATTTCTCAGCAAGAGATTATTGTACAATCTTAATTGAATAAGACTTTCAAGATTCGCGGTTGATCCTCAATCGAATTTGTTCAGAAAATGATTCTTAGTACGTTGGATTAGAAATCTGGATTGAACGAAATACTTTATGAGATGAGGATTATGGAAGGAATTAAAGGGTTTTGTGGTTATCGATTTTCCAAGATAATTTGAAGAAGTTCTTGAAAGTAATCGTGGAATCTTAGTGGTAATTTCGATAAAATTTAACGAAACTTTGCATTTGTGTGGACACGAAAGTATGGCTATGTAATTGTAATTTATCCTACCGAAATTTACCGCTTTTCGTTGATGTAATTCAGAACTATAACTGCACCATAGTGTAGAAAAAAATACTTTCCCATACATACTTCCATAACAAAAACTTATCAGCAGATTTTAATACAAACAAACATTTTCGTATACCTACAGTCTCGTATGAATATGCAAATGCCAAGAAAAGTGTAGTGGCTAACCGCTAGATAACGTAGTACGTGACCTAATATGTACCTACTACAGTGAATGTAACACGGTGTCCTAAGCAAGAGCAAACGGATTTAGTCACACGTCATGTTGTGAAAACGCCTTTATCGGTTGCATGTAGCCATGCTAGCCACGTTTCAATTATTTTGAATATTTTACACGCATTTAAGACTGCGTCATAAATGCGTGTTATCAAGTTTTCCGTATATGGTTACTTCCCAGAATTTGATCCTTATTAGAAACACTATCGAATGGTGTACTAAAATCGGTGTGATTTTTTTTCCATAATCAGCGGGTTCGTTTCCTGGCCAAGATTATTGAATTTTCTAAAATCCAATGATGCATTTTTAGTTTTCGTCAAAATCGGCATCGAGACTCCTTTCAACGTTTTTCGATATTCCTCATAGTTTCGGATATAGCCATCCACGTCCAGTTGAAAAATTCACCCTGTACCTATATTCAATAAGACCGGTTGGAAACGGCTTGCATCCAGTGATCCTGTGATCTTTATCAGATCGTCTCTCCACCTTGTAGAAGGACGTCATACGCTGCGCTTGCCGGTGCATGAGAACCTGACGGCTATCAGTTCTGCATGCTAAAGGTGCCGGTTCGCGAGCGAGACCGCGACACGAGACAGCGACAGGAGACAGCGACAGGAGACCGCGACATAGGCGGCGGTTCGCACCGCTACAGGGAGACCGAGACAGGAGACCGCGACAGTTGTCATTGCCTAGTAGTGTCGCGGCCGCCTGTCGCGGTCTCCTGTCGCTGTCTCCTGTCGCGGTCTCGCGCGCGAACCGGCACCTTAACTGCCACTTCAACTTGCTAATTCACCTTCAGCTCTGAATAAACTCACTAACACGAATCATAGGCCGCACAGATATTTGTGCCGTGCGGAAATCAAACTTGCCATACACAGCGCATAGCCACTGCGTTAGTCACCTAGCCTATCTGCCTAGCTTTTTCCCAACTTTCCAGTCGAAACAGATGCAGCTGAATATCAGTACTTAACATGGAGCCTGTCGGACCTCCACAACCCAGTAACTGGGTAAACATGTTAAACCACTCCATCATTCGTGACATAATATTCGCTTTCATATACCTACCTACTTTCATCCCAAACCCGCATAAAATATGATTGCGTAGTCATAGTACAACTTTATATCCTTCAGGTGTAATTGAAATCCTGAGGGTCCCGTATAGAAACTTTTCAGAATAGCCTGAATTGTCTCCGGTACCGCAAGGGTTGCCACTTTAATAACGTTTTCGGATATTATTAGAAGTATATTCCTGTTTTCACCCTAGGGTTGCCGAAGTAAAGACGGTTTTCTAAGTCATTAAAATTTAGGAAGGAAAATAATAAATTGTATGCCATTTTTTTATAAATTATAGAAATTTTGCAGTGGGATCTCAGCACTCTCAGACTATTCAATATAGACTATATTAAATATAGACGGCTTGAATATAATAATAAAGAATTACTCCATACTTACATCCAAAAATTCCAAAAATATTTACTTGTCTAATTCATTTTCGATGTTTCAACACCCAGTGTCGATTTTCGACTTAAAAATATGTCGCTATTCCAACAGAATTTCATCTGAAAACTGTGAATCGAGAGAAGAAATCAGATTCCGTACAATATGCAGGTAGAACTTCATACTTCAAAAACACGCTTTCAAATACTGCCACATGAATTGTGGTTTTATTCTTCTTTTAGAATTGTATTAAAATTGTGCAGGATCAAGGTCCGATAAAGCATGCGGACGGCGAGGAATGGGTAACTTGCCGTCTGATCATGGGCTATGTCTGTTTAATAGCTGGATTCATTAATTGAAACTTGAAAAGCTATTTTTTAATGTGAGGGCCGTTATTAGTGGCTTTTTATAGTGTCTGCCTACTTCCAAGGGTGAAAAGGCGTAAGTTTATTGTATGCTTCGATATAGTATTTATCATGTTTATAACGATAAATGGAAGATAAATTACAAAATACTCGAGAGCTCGAAAATCGAAATAATAATCGCAGTAATTTGGAACGATTTGAAACGCGATTAAATGCCATGAAAATGGATTACAGGTACGGCCCTGAAACCCGTGGTATGCTAAGTAATTTATTATTACATTTACATGTGCGTAGTAACGAGTCAAGAGATGTTGTGGCGCTTCTTAGGCTGCGTTGGGCTACAATTTCAGCGTATTGATGAGAAAAAAACTGAAATTAAGCTGAGAACAAAATGACAACGAGGTATTTTATTAATTTTTCATCTTCATCCTGGTCATGGAAAATTAATAATATGAAATAATTTATAGAAATACAAAGGATATCATATAACAGACATTTTAACAAGTATTACTACCATTTACAGACGTTACCACCTATGCCAATCTTTAACTTTCCCAATCGAACCTAAACCTTTTTTATTTTGTTTTAATGTTGAAAATCTATTAATGATACTCGACGATTGGCATACGTTCTACTAGTGAACTATATGAATATGTTAACGGAAAAGTGTGTAATCCGTCATTGTACACAATTCCTAGGAAATGTGTACGATTCCTAAAATAGATAGGAAATCTATGATATATTTTGTAATATGCACGTTTCCTAAGAAATCTATACATTTCCTAAATAGCAATTGGAAATGTATTACATTCTTGCTGTTTAGCAGGTTTAAGTATAGCAGGGAAGTAATGTAGCAGGTCGACGGAGCCACTGGTTGGCCGAACACTGGTTGTTAGTATTCCACCATTAAACCTACCTCTTTTGGCTATGCCCCCCCTGGATTAAGGCGACACCCCAAGTGGCTGTTTTTGCATCCATATGTCTCCGAATACATGACATTATGAGATTGAACAATCGTTTTAGGCTGCTTGCTGTATAGGTCGAAGAAAACTCCATTAGAAGTTTAAAAAAAAAAAAACACCAAACCGTGAATTCTAAGTAATCTCAAATATCTAATTTAAAAAAAAAATGAATTTCCGATTATGCAGTAGAAAAAATATTAATACTTGAAAGAAACCATAACAAGATATTTTCTATCTACAGTGTGTCCGGACACGAGTTAGCGATACTTGAAGGGAATATTATAGACTCATTTTCATCAACAAAACTGCTTTAAAAAAAATTCTTACTCTAACACCTCGCGAATGGCGGCCATTTTAGTTTTTTGATTTGTCGAACTGGGGTATGTACAATAAAATGCAAATATCTTTGAATCCAAGAGACCTACATACATGCAAATAACTTTATTGCAAAGTTAAATCTTAAGGCTTTTCAAAAACTTGCAAAAGTTTTCTAAATAATATGTAAAAAGAACCAAAAAACGTGGGCGAACACGAAATTGTACATAAAAATTACTGAAATTTTTCACATTTTATACTCTAGCACGAAAAATACCCGGTATTTTGCTCAGGTGTTTGCATTGTATTAAAAGTATTTGAGTTAGGCTATGAAATGGTATTAAAATTATTTCTCTACGTCAAGTACTTTAGGAGTTATTCTTACTTGAACATAACCCTTCCTTAGCGAATATACCCCAATATTACAGGTGTCGCATTCTTTGGGCGAGCTAAATCGTTTCAGTGTAAATTTATGAGCTGACATTATTAACCACCATGTAAATGATCCTAACGAATCACCCATAAACTGAAATGGCTCTTTTTCTGAATTTATTCAAAGAAACCGATTTCATAAAGTAAAAAAAATGTATTATTTCAGTTTAATGGTAATTCGTTGGGATCATTTACATGGTGGTTAATAATGCCAGCTCATAAATTTACGTTGAAACGGTTTAGCTCGCCCAAAGAATGCAGCTTCTGTAACATTGGTGGTACATGCGCTAAGGAAGGGATATATTCAAGTGAGAATAACTCCTAAAATACTTAACGTAGAGTGATAATTTTCATATAATTTTATAGCCTCACTCAAATACTTTTAATTTAATGCAAACACCTAAGCAAAATACCAGGGTACTTTTCGTGCTAGAGTATAAAATGTGAAAATATTTAGTAATTTTTGTCTACAATTTCGTGTTTGCCCACGTTTTTTGGTTCTTTCTACATATTATTTAGAAAACTTTTGCAAGTTTTTGAAAAGCCTTAACATTTAACTTTGCAATTAAGTCATTTGCATGTATGTAGGTCTCTTGGATTCATAGATATTTGCATTTTATTGTACATACCCCAGTTCGACAAATCAAAAAACTAAAATGGCCGCCATTCGCGAGGTGTTAGAGTAAGAATTTTTTTAAAAGCAGTTTTGTCGATGAAAATAAGTCTATAATATTCCCTTCAAGTATCGCTAACTCGTGTCCGGACACACTGTATAAGTACACAGAATAAGAGTAATACTTGTTTAAAGTGCAATTTAATAAGTGGCCCTTATTTTTTTTTACGAGTATATATAAAAACATAGGACACTCGACCGGTCCAATCGGGAAAATAACAGTTATATACCAAGATCCCAGAATCCCTTTTTTATCATGGTAAAATCATTAAATGCGTCCGAGACTTGTATTAAATCCACGGTGATCCTTCAATAGCTCTCTTCGTTTCAGGTTCACGGTTACCAGCCCCTGCAGTCTCGACATTAGACAGCGACAAAAATCGGTCGCTAAGTCGTATCGATTTCAAATTCCTTTAATAGATTTTCAACTTTATTTCGAAAGTATAAGATAGAAAATCTATTAAAGAAATTTGACATCGATTGGACTTAACGCCCGATTTTTGTCGTTATATTTGTCGAGACTGCAGGGCCTGATATCACAATCCCGCGACCCCGAGACAGTCCTGCGACTCCTAACCTGGCACACCTACACAATAAACGCTAATTAAAGCCGCTAGTTTTATTGCCCCACAAAACAAGGCTAGCGTCGTGTCGCAGCATAACGACAGCCTCTCTACCTGAAACGCAAATCCCACATACATAATTCATTAGAAACCGCATTGAGAACGAAGTTTTGCGTTGTTTTAATTCTGTTGTCTGTTTCTGACTCTACTTAGTTCTTCTGAATGAGAACAAGATTTAATAATAATAATATTCCACAAATATCACACAACGCCATCTTGTCCCAAGCTAAGCAGATCTTGTGTTATGGGTACTAGACAACTGATAAACATCTATATATATAAAAGAAAGTCGTGTTAGTTACACTATTTATAACTCAAGAACGGCTGAACCGATTTGGCTGAAAATTGGTGGGGAGGTAGCTTAGAACCAGGAGAAACATATAGGATACTTTTTACCTTTTTTTATTTCGTTTAGTTTTATCCCGTTTTCATGGGACGTGACATAAAACGTGGTAAAATAAAACGCAATTGACATGGAGGAATGACAGCAAAAATTTATCAATCAAAACCATTGAGTTATAGTTATATCTATGATCAAAACATCAATTGACCGGTTGATGCGTTTGTATTGAGTTTCTAAACTTATTGTGCCGATATTATCATAATTATCAATGCCATGCCGCCACCAAGTCAAATTTTTATCCTGTTTCCGTGAAACGTGACATAAAACGTAGTAACACGATCATTAAGAAGGTATTGGTGTCGAAATTGAATAAGGGATCTGAACAAAAAGTACTAGGAAAACATGAAGAATAATGTTCATGCCGCCCGGCGCCCACCGATCTTCAATGCTAAAAAGTATTTCGGTGAATACTGAATAACAACCATACGACGAAAAACGCCTGGGTGTCACCACTGCGAGGATCACCCGGAGGATACGGTAGAGCATTCGGTGCAGGACTGCTCCGCTTGGGTAGAGCACCGCCCCGTATCCTCACGACGGCGACAGGCGGAGACTTCTCGCGCCCGGCATTGGTCGAGGCCATGCGAGACGGAGTGGGAAGCGGTCGCCTCCTTCTGCGAAGCAGTCATGCTATGGAAAGAGGGCGCGCCGCGTGAGGGAGAGGACAGCGTCCTCCCTCCAACCCAGCTGCAGTGGTAGACGCCTACAGTGACGGACATCGTCAGACAATTGCCAGCCACCGTAGGCTAGAGCATGCGGGCGGTAATTATACCTATATTATAAGAAAGTTGTATTAGTTACACTATTTTATACATATAACTCAAAAACGGCTGAACCGATTTGGCTGAAAATTGGTGTGGTAGCTTAGACCCAGGAGACGGACATAGGATACTTTTTATCCTCTTTTTTTATGTAGGTAGGGAGGTAGGTAGGTATGTAGGGGTAGGATAGGTCGAGTAAGTATGAGGTAGGTAGATAGGTTAGTAGGGTAGGTAAGTATGTCGGGGTAGGGTAGGTAGAGTAAGTATGTAGGTAGGTAGGTAAGTAGGGTAGATAAGTATGTTGAGGTAGGGTAGGAAGGTATGTAGGGGTAGGGTAAGTAGAATAAGTATGTAGTAGTAAGTAGGATAGGTAGAGTAATTATGTAGGTAGGTAGGTAGAGTAGGTAAGTATGTAGGGGTAGGGTAGGTAAAATAAGTATGTAGGTAGGTAGTTAGGTTAGTAGGGTAGGTAAGTATGTAGGGGTAGGGTAGGTAGAGTAAGTATGGAGGTAGATAGGTAGGTTGATAGGTACGTAGGCAGATTGGTAGGGTAGGTAAGTAGGTAGGCAGGTGTGATAGGGTAGGCTGCATGGACCTGGATTTTTGTACCGATTTTCAAAGCAGGACAACGTCTGCCGGGCCCGCTAGTACTTATATATTTCTAAATACATTCATATTATAGATAAATTACACCCAGACACAGAACAAATGATCGTGCTCATCACACAAACATTTGTCCTGGGTGCGAATCGAACCCACGACCTCCGGCATAGCAGTCAGGGTCACTAACCACTAGACCGACAGGCCTGTCGGATTTAGCGGAGCAGAAGCGGATTTTACAGAAGCCGAAAATCTTAAGATACTGGTGAATTTTTGAAGGTTTTATAAGCGGCCTTTCTAAGCTAACATTCAAATGTATCATAACTTAACTACATCGCAGCGACAAAATGTGGTATGAAAAGTGTTGTTGTACCTTTTTGCAGTTGCGTTTTGTTTACCTCTCGAAACCTTAGTACAATGCAGATTGAATAATTCGTTGCGTGGATGCAACATTGTAGTTGCTATACGGTCAGTATCACCCACGCATTTAATTATGACGAAACAACGATAAAATGTGCTCAAATATTGCGACCTGTTCACGTCGTGTGGTTGTTCTAGGGTTCTGGTACTCACACGATTAGAGTATTAAATAAAATATGTTCAACGTAGGGGAGGTAAGCCTAAGACGGGTAGGCCGCCTAAAACGGGTATGCATGTTAAATTACGCGTCGTTGTTCATTTTAAATTATGTATGCGTGCAGGACGCGTCGCCTCTCCCTATGAGGAGCCGCGTCCTGCACGCACACAATCTCATTAGTAAGAATGACGCGTAATTTGACATGCATACCCGTTTTAGGCGGCCTACCCGTCTTAGGCTTACCTCCCCTACTTTGTACCATATTTGCCAACGATACTGACTAGCTAACTGCAATGCATTGTTACGGCTACATCCCGTCTGAGAATTTTCCTGATTCACCAGTTAAACAAAATAATATCATAAAAGTGTCGTTTGGTAACTATTTAAATACAACGTGTTTCGTTTTTTCATCGTTTGAAAAAAAAAAACAATAATAAATGTTTAACGATGATGACTTCATTACATATAACTACGTGAACCGTATAATTATGATATAAGTAATTATATAAGCCAGCCCAATAATACTCCTATATTGAGAGCGATACAGGAAATCCTGTGAGACGCACTAGTGAACTGTACTTCCTGTCTAAGAGTTTCATAGCAAATAGTCTATAATATTCTTTGTAGTTTCATACAACATTATAACAAGTAGTAACTGCGTTACAAATGACTGAAAAAATCTTATTAGTCTGTCAGTTAGATTTTCAAACAAATTTGACACGTTTTTTTTGTTATATAAACCAAAATTAACGAAGATCCGATACCTATAAAATTGCCAATACATCACAAGCGGCTACTTTTTACCTGTTACTTATGTAACAAGTCCCCACTATTGGTCCCGGGACTCACGAATTACCGTGACCCTAGAACGTAAAGGGCTATTGAGGTTTTGTTTGCCATCGTGGTGAAAGGATTAGCCAACTGACAGAAGTCGGTTGCCCAAGGTGCGCCGGACGTAAGGTAAGGTATTAGGGTACGTCACTCGGCGAGGCTCCTTTCATGCATAAAAGATTTGCCATCGACACGCTAAGAAGAAGGGCTATTAAAGGATTTTAGTCAGTACGAGTCTGACCGTCCCTCCCGCTCTGCCCTGGGTAGGAGGACTCATTTGATGACTTAAACACGTTTAAACTATGTTTTCAAATATGCGTTGATTTTTTTTTTTTCATTATTTTTCAAAACTATTTCATGGACTAATTAGGTTTGCAATTTATTAATGCTGTCAACATGCCTATTGCTGAGGAGCTCGTGGCTAAACAATAACAGCCGCACAGGCCGATCTTCCGGGTTAAGCCGCGCTTGCGGAGGTTGGTCTGTGGATGGGTGACCAGCTGTCATAGAGAGTTTCCTCCGTGCCTCGGAAAGCACGTAAAGCCGTTGGTTCCGGCTGTAAGATCTTTGACAGTCGTTACTGTTAGTCAGAAGCTCTAAAGTCTGACAACCAGCCTTACCATGGGGTATCGTATTATCCAGCTGCATCTGTTTTGACTGGAAGCCGACCCTAATATAGTTGGGAAAAAGCTAGGCTGATGATGAACATGCCTATTCCTGAAAGCACGTTTTGGTGCTTGTTCCTGGATACCATTAGTAGATTTTTGTCAGTTGTTACCGTGTAGTCAATAGCCTGAGAGTTTAACAACCAGTCTGCCAATCCTATTAACAAGTAACAAGGTTTGAGAGTGTCAAACAAGCATCGGACACGCCGCAATCGCGGTGGTAAGACCCCTCTTTGAGTAGTGGCTGGAAAGGCGTCACGGCGTCCTGACGCAGGTCCTCACCGGACACGGAAGTTTCGGGAGGTTCCTGTGTCTGGTTAGGAGGGAAGAGACGCCTGGGTGTCACCACTGCGAAGATCGCCCGGAGGACACGGTGGAGCATACGGTGCAGGACTGCCCCGCTTGGGCAGAGCACCGCCGTGTCCTCTCGGCGGCGATAGGCGGAGACCTCTCGCGCCCGACATTGGTCGAGGCCATGCTGCGGGGTGAGACGGAGTGGGAAGCGGTCGCCTCTTTCTGCGAAGCAGTCATGCTCGTGAAGGAGGAGGCGGGCCGCGTGAGGGAGAGTACAGTGTCCTCCCTCCACCCCAGCCGCAGTGGTAGACGCCCACGGCGTCGGACGTCGGCAGACGATCTCGAAGGAGTGTCAGCATGATGACGGGGCCTCTAGAGGGCCAAAGCCTGCCGGGGTCGCGGGACTTATCTCATTACCGTGACCCCGGAACACAAAGGGCTATTGAAGGACACCGTGGATTTTAGTCAGTACGAGTCTGACAGTCCCTCCCGCCCTGCACGGGGTGGGAGGACTCATTTGATGATTTTACCACGCTAAAAAAAAGGGTCAAACAAGCATATGGTTGGACTGGATCACTGTCAAGTCAACCTCAATATAGTTTGGAAAACAAAGAAGATGATGATCTTAAGAAGCAACTAATCTACATAATATCTTCATCTTACTGAATATTGAATTAACTAGGTCAATAGAAATCCAGTTAATTCAATATTCACTAACCATAGGTACCTCTATTCTGTGAACCATACTGCCGATCTACATATGAATGTGACGTCAAATTTTAAAATCGTATCGTTCACGTAACTACGCCGCTTCGACATCAGAGTCGCAGATGAAGTGATTTATGCGCCGATGAATTATTCATGACGTTAACGTCACGTCACGTCGAACAATCAGTTGAAGGTATTCAGTTTGTGGGGAGCTTAAAGGTGGTAGATTAAACTACTGGTAAATGAATTGGAGGTGAGTGAATTATCTTGTGTGAGTAGGAGAGGAAACTCAGTTAAGCATTCGTTAGTTGAAATCATATACTTTACTCGTCGAGTAGATATCCTTCTTATAAGGTCAAACGGGTTTTTCATCTTATTCATTAACGCCTGGAGTAAAAACTTGGCTCCAGGGACACGCCAGTAACGAAAAACTTGAACAAAAAGGTCAGTAATCGTCAGTGTGTGTCCATATTCCTTATTAGTGATATTAATTTAGGTATGCACAAAATAAAATAATAATGAAGTATGTTGAGGGCATAATGACGGCTCGTGGCCTTCTTAATGAATCCGCCATATAATTGTGAAGTTGAGATACATTTACATATTAATATATATTTAGTTCTACAAAACAAATGAGCTTCGTTAGGATTAAAAGCTTTAATAATTACTCAGTTGATGTATCTGCGGTTTTTCTTGGGCATACATAAATACCTACACAAACACTTGCCAAGCCTTTTCTCAACCATGATAAGATTAGCTTTCAGTCTACTTAAAAACGAAAAAGAAATGAAACCACGCAATAACCGGAGGCAATAACAATGGTTAAAACTTTGGTATTTTTTACAAGTGTTTGAGCTGAGTACAAAACGACTAGTTAAGATTCGTTAAGCGTTTTTAACCTAAAAAAGTAAAAGTTTTAGCATTCTTCCATTTTAATAATAATGCCAACTTCCAATGTTGACGTAATATTGTTCCCAAAAAAATCAACCACTAAACTCAATGTTTACACATTGTCAATATAATCCCCCAACACAGATTCGATTAAAAATTTTGTCCCGCAAAATTGTATCAAAGCGTAAACGAGTTTGGAGCACAAAGCCGACGAAACTATAATGAAAATTGACACAATGTTTAAACTCCCAGTAAACCTTTTAGATAATCGAATTCTGTTCACCCCTTAACGCATTAGGATAAGAACATAGTGTTCACTTCAATTAAGGACAACTTTATAGGGCTTGTCAAAGTAGTTTATAGGTAAGGACTTTTCAATTATTAAATCATCCAGTTGAAGCTGGGGGCATTAAGAATTTTGCAATTTTTTAAGCTATTGCATAGCTTTTATCGCGGGCTCTAAGCTCGGTGCGGCGCGGCGACCGAATCAAAAAAATTCCAAAAACCTAACGAAAATACCTGACACCACGCATCGTCTAACATCGTTTCAGTTCGGGAGACTTCGGCAATCATAAAAATATCCGTCATAAAAACAATTTACTTTTTCTTACTGATTCTAAAAGGCCAGCTACAAAAGGAGTTTTAGTGCACCACAAACATTTTAGATGAATTATATTCTCGTTAAATATACGCGGTAGGCGATTTTATTCTTTTAAACTAAAAAATGTTATGCAATAGCTTTACCGCGGCAGTCTCCGAGTGCCACACTTATATATTTTTTTTTGTAAATGGCGCATTATACTTCTTTCAGCTCATAAGTGTGAGTAAGTGTGAGTGTGCGGTAGCCTAATTGCTAAGGCGTTTGGAGTACTTATCCAGAAGCCGCGGGTTCTATTTTTTTTAAACTTTCTTTACAAATCAATTTCATTATAATTAACATTCCATTAAATTGTTTCCAATATTGCTTTACTAATACACCTTTAAAAAAATATAAATTATACTATTCGGGGAACTTACAGCTAATTTATACAATTTAATTAGGTCGTTTGAAAGTTTCCACAGATAAATGCTTGATACATTGAAAACAGAGCAGACAGCAACAAAATAAAGTTGTAACTATTTAGAAAACAATAACTACAAACAAAAATTTTGAGAAACAATGAATAAAATTCAATTCATAATAGTTCACATCAAGGTAGAAAGTAAGCATTAATTTTAATTCTGTCGGAAAACGGATATCGAAATGTTGTTTTCAATTTACTATTCTTTATGCCTAATAAATAATAATAATATAATATAATAATATAATATTCCACAACTATCACACAACGCCATCTAGTCCCAAGCTAAGCAGAGCTTGTGTTATGGGTACTAGACAACTGATAAACATACTAATATATTTCTAAATACATACATATTATAGATAAATTACACCCAGACACAGAACAAATGATCGTGCTCATCACACAAACATTTGTCCTGGGTGGGAATCGAACCCACGACCTCCGGCATAGCAGTCAGGGTCACTAACCACTAGACCAACAGGCCAGTCAATAAATAAGCTCGTTACCTTTTACATGATCACTGTCCTTACCTTCTGAGAAAACAGAATAGCATAAGCGTAACATTCTTAAAAGTCCAATAAGCAAAAAACAAAACATGGGCAACATGACGGCATGGGTGGCACAGTGATTGAACCAGGGTTGGCATGTTTAAAACAAGTTGTTTTAAAACACCTGTTTTAAACAGTATTTAAAACAGTTTGAAATTAAACAGTGTTTTTATTACACGTTTTAACTACTTTTCATGGCGGATGAATGCCTGTAAAATGAAAATAAATTAATATTCAGGGGTCTTAATAGCTTTTTTTTTGCGTGGTAAAATCATCAAATGAGTCCTCCCACCCCGGGCAGGGCGGAAGGGACTGTCAGACTTGTACTGACTAAAATCCACGGTGTCCTTCAATAGCCCGTTATGTCCCGGGGTCACGGTAATGAGATAAGTCCCACGACCAGGGGTCTTAATAGCTTGACATTAAATAATTTGAGTGTATGCCTCTGCTATGTCACATTTTTCAACTTTTTTTTTTCAAACAGCGAATTTGAAAAGATCTAGTCTAGAAATGAAACATATAATTTATTTATAAGTTAAGACGTCGACCCACAGTCGAATTAATTTGAAAAAATGACCGAAACTAAAAAAAAAAAAAAACAAAAAAAAAACACTTGTTTAAAACAGTTTTCCCGGGTCTGGGTGATTGTACATGTGAGTTTATATGTTTATCAACGCACCCACGACCTAGGAGACATTCCTAGAGACGGGCAAGGTTTCTTTTTTTTTAAAAAAAAGACTGTTCATCTTCGGAACTTCATGTTAGTCCGTTACTTATGATAATTAACGGTGCGAAAGTAATTCTAGGATATTGAATCTGTGTCGTGAATGCGTCGCCTACTGTCAGTTAAACTGACACTACCGCATAGCTATGACGTCATATATTTAAACTCGCATACACAAACATGACGTCATAGCTAGCCATAGCGCACCTACGATACAGGGCAAAAACAAAATGTAGGGCAAAAAAAATAAAAAACATAAAAATGAAATAAATCTGTCTAAGCATAGATCTACTAATTACCGTTTCTAACTTATTATGCGACGTATCATGTTTAATTTATCTGAAAATAAACCTCTTTACGAAAAAAAATATTTACGCTCTAAAAAACATGTCACACATAAAATTTCGAAGTAACAACATCACATCTTCCACGTGCGAACACTGAAAAATTACAGGAAAGTGCTTTAACGTAGCTTTTTTTTCCTGTATTTTTATAACGTGGGAAAGCTCTTTCAGTAATGTGGGTAAGCTCACACCTTTTAGTACAACGTTATTACATTAGCTGTTCTCGCTGCAATACTAACGCAATTTTAATACTATAAAAGCACTTTAGCTAAATTCTCTTGGGGCAAAGAATATTGAAACTAGTGTAGACGCGAAGCTAAGGCAAACTATAGAAAAGATAGACTGCTTGTGTAAGGAACAACTATTAAAGGAATTAATTGAATGAAGAGAATGTGGTAAATCGTATCTAATAACTTTATTCGAGACAGTTTATTCTAGTGTTAGTCGGTAAAATTATAAAATAAAAATTTAGTGTGGAGCTACATCCATCTCTGCAGCATAAAATAATCCCACTGATCTGCTAACACACTGAGAATAATGTTGGTACTGCAGAGAACTCGTGTCATTAGGAAGGCACAGCCTAAGGTGGATGCTCTAGGGTAGCCCGTGAAATTCAAAATTTCTTGCGTTTTTTGCTATTTGCAGGCCAGTGCTAGGTTGTATGTTGATTAAAATATTATTCGCGGCTGTAAGACGTATGTAGTTACAGAATTATTATCATCAAAATCACCAATACAACCCTCCAAGTTCATAAAGCTGCAGGAACAAAAAAATAACATAAAAAGTCATTCCTGCAGCTTTATGAACATAGAGCGTTGTATTGATGATTTTGTTGACTATAATTCTGTAACTACATACGTCTTACAGTCGCTAATAATATTTTAATCAACATACAACCTAGCACTGGCCTGCAAATAGCAAGAAACGCAAGAAATTTTGAATTTCACGGGCTACCCTAGAGCATCCACCTTAAGGACAAAAAAAAACGCGTTACCAACCCCATGTAATATGGACAATGAAGATAGATCCCCGTACGGAACAAATATTTGTTCAAGTAGTAATTCCGGGTCTGAGTGTTTGTGTTTTGTGACTCAGCCACTGCGGTAGGCGATACACTGTAGGCGCGGGTATGCGGACAGGTGAGCAATGAGTAGGACTTGCCGTCCGATGTTGTACCATGCCCGGGTCGATGCACGTCGTGTTCCACGCGCGCCTCGAAGACCATTTGACAGGGTTAGAGAGCCAAACCCTGCCTTAGTCGCGAGTGAACCGTGACCCTAGAACGTAAAGGGCTATTGAAGGAACACCATGGATTTAAGTCAGTACGAATCTGACAGTCCCTCCCGTTCTGCTTGTGCGCATCACTCATTTGATTATTTTAACAAAGTTTGTAGTTAATTTTCTATACTTCCATAGTCTTTGGCTGAGGTTAGCTCGTGAAGTATACTCGTTCTCACTTAGAGGGATAATAAGTACGATGTAATGAGGTTTCCTTGAGAGTATCACGGAGAAATTGGGTTTTATGCGCAAAATTGTTGCTGTATTAAATCTGATAATGTGGTATTTGAGGTGTATTTTAACTCAAAGTTAGGAGATTTTATTACGAGAAGAGGATCCTTAAATTAAAGTAAGCAAATATTGTACTGTTTCTTTTCATTAAAAATCACATTAAAAATATTATTTTCTGAAATATAATGTAAGAAAACCATACTAACCTACTGAACGAAAACCTGTAAGGCTTTGTCAAGTATTCAATAACTCGGTCTATAAAAAAGCCATAAATATTTATTACAAATCACTTCAAAATTCTGCTACCTATTCTTAGCGCCGAACATCTTGTAGCCCCATTTCGTAGCACGTCTACGCCGTAGCAGGTCTACGAGCGTAGCAGCTACGCCAACATTGACGTTACCTAAAAATGCTCAGTTTTAACTCCCAGCCTTCACCTGAGCGTGAATACTTTGTTCTGAATACATTATTCATGTTGTACATTTACATGTCGAGCTAGTATGACGTACGTACTATTTAGCAAATTACTTTCGTTAAGGGAGAGTTCTCATGTCGATGAAATGTATTGCTGTGCACCTATTCTGTTTGTTAAATTAACTGGATTATTTCATCGGGATTGAGCAAATGAACATACGGTCCTTGGTTAGAACATGGGCTGGAGCAATTATGTTTGTTCATTAGCATATAATAGCAGCGCAAGTGTCATACCCTTTATGTTATGCATATAATGTTCGCTTCACAGGGCGCTAATACTTTACCAAATTAAAATAGCAGTTCGAAGCCAAACTATAAAGTAATAAAATAGCAGCAATTATCACTGCTCCTAAATAATAATGCTTCATTTTAATCGGTTTACATCAAAACGTTTTCTGAATCCAATCATTGCTCCCTATTGAACCTTAATGTCTTTAAAATATGGGCCAATATTAACCGGCTTGCATAGAATGCCAGCTGCCAAATAGATTGTGTTTCGTAGTTTCTATTAGAGAGACAAAACTACGTAAATTCCAAGCTGTTGCCGAGATTCAATAACTGTGAGATACGGTATTACAAACGGCTGTTGTTCCAATATTATTGTTCTTTGACTTAGTAGGGGGACTCAATGTTTGAGAACGCTGGATATTAATATTAATATTTTTTATGAAATTTATTTGAGATTAGAAAATTTGAAGCGATTATGGTATCTCAAATAGAAAAAAGGGAAGAAAAAATATTTTAATTTTTTACCGACACGCATGCAAAACTCGAAAAAAATAATGAAATTAACAACTTACTAAATCGAAAAATAAATAATAATCAAATAACAAAAACAGAAATCGACAGTTGTACGCCATGATTGTAAAAAGAAAGGCGACCACTCAGCACAGCGCTAGTTTTCAGTGGTCACCAAAGAAGAAGAAGAAAAAAAGGTGCGGATATAAAGCTGCTAAAAATACATAATTACAACTAAATAATAAAAACCATAGAGAAGATTCAGAATGGATTTTTTCTAGGCGCGTTTAAGTTTGTTTTGGCTCACGTGCTCAAACATGCGTCTTATTTTATTCTTCGAAAATGCTAACTCGTGTATTACAGTGCGTTCAGAGCTTATAAACGTGTCAAAGATACACGTTGGCAAAGAGTACGTATGTACTTTTACGCGCTTCTGAAACTTAAGGCCAGGTATTCCCAATTTTACATCACTTTGATTTAACAATAAATAAAGAAATCGTGATTTTTTAAATCCAAAAAAAGAACTTGTTCTAGTTTACTCTATGTACTTTGACAATTTGTGGTTCAAAACACGATATCGAAAACTTCACTCGATAAAAAAAAAATCCGAAAAACAGGCTTAATCGATATTTTTTTCATGTTTTTCTTGTTTTTCTCAAAGCTTATAAATGTTTTACTACTAAAAACCATATCTTAAAAAAGGTAATAACGTAGAGAAAAGTAATTTGTGGTTACATTTTGCAAAATAGCTTGTTTTTTTTAATAATAAATTATTATATAACACAGCGGCTCGCGTTCGTCACTTCAGTCGCCCGCTAGGCCTTGTCGAGGTGAGACCTGTGTCCCTTTTTCAAGCGCGCGGCTATCACATAGTGTAAAGAAGGCAGTTACTCTTTATTTGTTTTTATTAGTGCACAGAAGTATGGGAAATAAAAATAAAAACAAGAAAGTAGCCAGGTGCAAAGTCCGGAAGGTTAGACGAGAAATCAGGTAAGTTTGTTTACAATTTTATTTTTTCACATACTAATATTATCTAAATACTTATTCGTCTTTTGATTTTTAAATCTAATCTTCGGTCTATCTTTACCTTTACTTTCGAAACCTGTCCATCATTTCTAAGAAATAGCAATAAGAGTGCGCTTCTTATCTCTATTTAGGTACCTAGGTAGGTAATATTATAATAACAATAGAAGTGCAGCGCGCGCCGCCGCCGCGTTGCCGGCCGCACCTGTGTGTGTTTATTACCTACTAGCTGTTGGCCCCGGCCTCGCTCGCCAGCCAACCCCTCTCCTATATAGCCTATTACCGGCTCTAGTGTCCCACCTGTCTCTGTACCAAAATTTATCAAAAACAGCCGTTTTGACATGAAAACGGAACATACATACATACTTACATACATAGGTAGATGCAAAGGTATAATATGAGTAGGAAATTAGGGATCTCTGTTCCTTTCTGCGGATATATGTAGGTAGGTACCTACCGGCACCGACATTGAAGTCTCAAGGACGGATACCAACATAATACATAGTAAAATCATAACAGTAGAATAACTTGATAACGTTTTCATGAACATTTTTTTATTGTTGCAGTGCATCAAAACCACGATGCAAAGGAATGTATGCGTCCAAAAAAAACAAATATAAAGTAAGTATCTAGTATACCTATCGCAAGGCAAAATGGTACCAACTCCAAGCGAAAAGGCACCCACACAGACATATTCGTACAACTCACGAGACGACGGGCATTTGTTTGAGATTGTTTGTTAGTTTGAGTTCTATGTGTGCGGGCATCTATCGCACGTTGTAAAGCCCGCCTTTTGTACTTATGTAGGTATATATTTATTTTGTGTACTTATCCTACTAAGTACTAATCTATGGATAAATTTATTATTTTATAAATGAATTTGAGTGCAAAATTGGAACGCGTTTTATTTTTTGCTTCAGAAATCTTAATCTGAATGGTCTTTTTTCAGACACCACGAAACAATGGCAAGCGCCTGTGCAAGTGAAATTGACAACACAATGGCAAGCGCCTGTGCAAGTGAAAATGACGACAACTCTCTTGTGACACTTGATCCTGTTGATGCGCAAGCGCAACCCACTGTGTAAGATTTTTTTATTACTTATAAAATTAATTCCCTCATCATTTTTCCTTATGTAATAATCGTAAAGTCCCACTGTTGGGTAAATATCACCCCCATACTCTTTCACTGTATATTTATATTCCAAGTATATTTTAATTAAGGAGGAGGCGGGCCGTGAGAGAGAGAGGACAGCGTCCTCCCTCCGCCCCACCCGCAATGGTAGACGCCCACGGTGTCGGACGTCGCAAGACGATCTCCGGCCACCGTAGGCGCGGGCATGCGGGCGGCGAGTAAAGGGCAACTCGCCGCCCGACCATGGACCATGCCCGGGTCGACGGCGCGTTGTGTTCCACGCGCGCCTCAAAGAGCGTCAGCACGATGACGGGGCCCCGCCCAAGAGGGCCAAAGCCTGCCGGGGTCGCGGGACTTATCTCATTACCGTGACCCCGGAACACAAAGGGCTATTGAAGGACACCGTGGATTTTAGTCAGTACAAGTCTGACAGTCCCTCCCGCCCTGCCCGGGGTGGGAGGACTCATTTGATGATTTTACCACGCTAAAAAAAAAAAGTATATTTTAATGATTTTGAAAAATGTGGCAGAATATAATTTAATTTATTTAAGCATTATGGACGACATACAGCTAAAACAGACAGTAATAAGTTTCGTTAGAAAATTAACCAAGCTAAAATTGAAACCTCTGTATTCATGTTAGAGTTGCTAGTCTAAAGTCAACCCGTGAGTTTGTATTTGTATATCTTATAAAAGCCTAATTGTTTTTCATTCATTGTTTCAGTGGAATGGAAGATATTCGTAATACATTTATTGTTGAAGAAGAGGCTAGAAATCAAGATGATTTTCATCCTGTTACAGGACGTCGAATCGTTGATATAAATTTCCTTCTTAAAGAACTGCAAGAAAAAGGGCGACATAATAATTTATTCGATTGCAAGATGAGTAATTTTCGTTTAATCAGCGAAAGAAGTCTAGGGCTTATCTCTGTTTTTAAATTCCAGTGCAACATGTGCCAAGAAACTTGTCTGGTCCATTCTGAAGATTACAAGGATCCGCAGCAAGTAAATTTAAATATAGCTGCAACCACGGGAATCATAGCTTCAGGCATTGGATACTCTACATTTGAGGAATTATGTTCTTCCATGAATATACCGACATTTTCTTCAAAATATTATTTAAAATTGCAAAATGATGTTTATGCAAAATGGGAGAAAAATGCTAGTGAGTCTTTGGCGGCTGCTGCAGCAAAAGAAAAAGAAATAGCGCTCGCAGAAGGAAGAACAAATAACGGTTACCCCGTCATTGACGTATATGTTGATGGCTCATGGTGTACTAGGTCTTACGGAACAAATTATAAATCTTCATCGGGTACGGCATCAATAATTGGCAGAAAGACTGGCCAAGTTCTATATCTTGGAGTAAAAAATAAATATTGCTTGGTGTGTGCCAGAGCCGCTAACAGAAAGGTCGATCCGAAACAGCATGTCTGTTTCAAAAACTACACAGGTTCTTCAAGCTCAATGGAAACTCAAATTATAGTCGAAGGATTTAAATCCTCGATTCCAATGTATGGACTTATATACGGCAGAATGATAGGAGATGGTGATGCGTCAACCTACGCTAAAATTCTCAACGCCAAACCGTACGAAAATCAAAATCTGACGGTTGAAAAAATCGAGTGCCGGAATCATATCTTGCGTAATTTCTGCAAAAAGTTACGTGGACTTACCACAGAAACTAAATATATGTTGGCACATCGGAAAACGCAGACCAATGTAAAAATAATGTTAATGCGAAAAGCAATTGTGAATTCCATAACACATAATAAAGTTTCTCAGAATCATAGGTTTCACCTTTAGGGGTGTTCTGGCTAGCACGTGTGTCCGAATCTTTTTGCGGATTCTGTGTGATTCTTGATACTCTTTTGTTCTTGTGTTTGTAAAAAGGTTTGTATCGTGATACACTTGCATACAGCATAAAAACAGATATGCAACATGCAAACAAGCACCACAAAAACATGCAAGCAAGCATGCAGCATGCAAGTAAGCATGCAGCATTCAAGCAAGCATGCAACATGCAAGCATGCAGCATGCAAGCAAGCATGCAGCATGCAAGCAAGCATGCAGCATGCAGCAAGCACGCAGCATGCAACATTCAGCAAACACGCAGCATTCAAGCAAGCATGCAACATGCAACAAGCATTGTTTCTGTCATGGCTCCGGCGCTGCGGGGTTTTGGGTGGCCCCACGCGAGCTTATCGTCGCAGATGATTTGAACGCTCACCACCGCAGCTTCGGTTTACTGGCCGGCTTCGCCGGCCAGCCTCAGCCGCGGCGGCGGCCGTTCCAACCACCTACTCCTCAGCTCGCGGGCCACCCCACCCCTCCGCGCCTACGCGATTTTAAATTACACTCTAGGGGTAGGGCAGACAAGACTACGTAAAGTCGGTTTTGCAGCATTTCGTTTCCGCCACAAAGTTTTGTAGCAGAATATATTGAATTTTTATGACAGTAATTTAATTTTTGGTAAAATTTTATTTCGGTGAAAATATGGCAAATAAATCATTTGGCAATTGAAAAAAGTTTAAAAGAGGCTTCGGTCAATAGTAAAAAGTTATTTTGTTAATCGGCGGAACATACTTCGGTAAAATAATACTTATGGCTAATGATACTTCGATGAACTGAAAATATGTCAAATAATGCATATAGCAAAAGAGATGTCGGTCAATAGTTTTCGGTGTAATGAAATTCGAACAAACAAAATTCGGTAAATTGATCGGTTCCCTGTAGAAATGCATTAAAAATAACTATTCAGCCATATTGAATGGTTTGCCATATTGGATTTAGAATGACGTCACGTGTTACTAATCAGTAAAAGTACTAGGCTAGTATAAGATCAAGGTGGTATCTTTTGCGCTCTCGCGCCACGTGACATGCAGCGCGGGGGTAAGGTAACTCTAAATGACCTGCCAAAATACTGGGCTAGCATATGCTCAATGGTAAGTTTTTCAACGGGGTCAACGAAGTTCATTTGAAAAGCGCTGTGGTGCCACGTGATAGGGGGGAGGCAAATGCTGTTAGAATACTATTTAGCTTAGATTGTGGCAAGCGAAAATTCAAGGTTTACGTAAATGTGATTTCATGCGTTTTTTACGGCATTATCGTCCTTGCGTTACCTATTGCATTTGGAACACCCGATCTAGAAACTAAAACATCAATTAATTTAATAAGTATAGTTCAGAGTTTATTCCATTTAAAATATCTACTCAAATTAATTTATTACAAAAAAAAGAAAGACTTCGCTATTACTACAAAATATTATAATAAAACAAGTTTTTAATGAATCAAATCTCTTATTTTATATTTAAAATAAATCAATAAGACAAGTTGACCTACTGCCTGCTTATCTGTAATGTGACACTCCCCGTGAGTCCCCGCGACGTAAGCGCACGGCTCGCTTTGCGGCAATCGCGGGCAACTCTTGGTAGCGTTAAATGCCTATTTCGCTTGGATTACCTGCCCTTAACATTAGGTGCGTCCACACAGAGCGCGCAGCCTCGCGAGGCATTTGCTGCGCGAGGAAACTGACAAGCGAGGCTGCTCACTCTGTGTGGACGCGTCTATTGTTTTTCGGCCGAGGCACGAAATAATATTGAATACGCGAGCAAAACAAAAGCCGACACTGGATGGCTTGGGTGCTCGGTCGCTCGACCGCGGTAGCGCTGTCACTTGCCTCGCCTGAGACACGTCCACACCAACCGAGCTGCTTCGCGCGGAAAATGCCTCGCGAGGCTGCGCGCTCTGTGGGGACGCACCTAATAAAGCGCCGAGAGCATACATTGATCTGAAGCCGAGAAACGTCAAACAATTTTTTTTAAGATCGAATGTATATTATCATTTGACTTTATTCATGCATGCTATAACATCACTAAATTCAATATAATTGATGTCAATTGCAAAAACCTCCGAATATTTTTATTATAAAGTCGTATTTTTTCAAAATGTTAACTTACGATCATGTATCCCAAATATTGAAACGTGTCTAACTCAATTTATCAAATCATTTGCAAGGAAAATCCACATATATATCGCTTACCTCTCATATTTCATAAGAACGTGTGTTTATTAACAATGTATTTAGGTTTTTTTTTTTCAACTGAAAACGTACTTAAATGTGAATTGAGTTTTTTTTTTTGGGTGGTAAAATCATCAATTGAGTCCTGGCTGAAGCGAAAGGGAAACTGACTAAAATCCGTCGTGTTTCTTCAATTGCCCTTTACGTTCCAGGGTCACGGTCACCTGATCAGATTTTTGACAGTTCTTTGAGGCCTGCGTGGAACAAGATGCACTGTTGACTCGGGCACGGTCCTTGATTACCCGGAAATAAAAGCCTACATTTTCCTTCTTAAGAAGTTAGAGGGATTTTTGGATTGTTTTCCTACCTTTAAACAACTTTCTTTTTAATTCTTAGGTACTAAGTAACTCTTTTTTAACCGACTTCAAAGAAGGAGGAGGTTCGCAATTCGGTCGCTATGTTTTTTTTATGTATGTACAGCGATCACTCCGAGGTTTCTTGTCCGATTAGTGTAATTCTTTTTTTGTTTGATGCAGTATACTTTCCCATTGGTCCTCCGTCATAAAAATTTCATCCAATTTGGTTCAGTACTTTTTATTTTGTGAGCATTTTTATTGATGGATGATGTGATTCGGTGGCATAAAAGACAACGAAAAAAAAAAAACAAAGCCACCGACTTCTGAAAGAAAATTTATTTTGTAGGTTATTTTACCCTTTTTTGTGTGTTTTTTTAAGGCGGTTAATTTTTTTTTAAAGTTTTTATTAGTTCTTAGGTACTAAGTATAGCCAACATGGCCCTTAACAATATAATTATTCAAAAGATTATTTGCAAGCAGGTTAATGAGCACTCATAAACTGAAACTTGCTCTGTTTCAGTTTCATACTGAGAAATAATGAGGCGTTACCGTAAAACGTTCAAACGAATAGAAGATTCAACTTCTGAGTGTGAGTTGCGGTAGCCTAAGTCGAAAGGCGTGTGAAGTAGTAATCCAGAAGACGCGGGTTTAAATACCACTCCCAGACGATTTTTTCTTTCCTCAAAAATCATCTTGTTTAATAATGAAGCATGAACTCCAATAATTCTAGTCGATTTTTTTTAGTTAATAAGCAGTCCCTTGTCCTCAACTATTTTTGTTACTTCATCCTGCGTCGTGTATATTGTGTAATCTATACAAAATTATTTTTAGTCGCGAAACCTGAATATAGTTTGTTCAGAATCAGTAACTGATTCGATTTCAATAATTTTTACACCATGTTATATATATATTTTTTAAATATTTTATTACCTGTTAATTACAATAGAATCACTGTACGGTTAGGTATCTATTGCCAAACTAATATGACGACTGTATAACACAAGAAACGCGGTTTACGCGGGTGTACCGCGAAATGAGCATGTTTTTGAACAGACAACCGGGTAATATACAAGCTTATAACTTTGTGATTTTTTGTGATACGGTTTTAAAATTTTGTACATAGATTCTTTACACAAAAATATTAGATAGGTGTATCGGGTTTCGCATAAACAAAAAATAATGGTGTATAACGTAACGATATAACTGCAGTACTTTCACAGTTATTGTGTTTTGTAACTGAGATCGTAGCCTTATTTTTTAAAGTGTGTATAAAACTGAAACCTGCGAATGTAAGTAATATTTTAGTAGCTTTACGTACCTAACCTACCTTAGTTTGTAGTAGTTTCTTTATAATATTATTATTAAATTCAAAACAGTTTCAAGAACTAAAAATTTAACAGAAACAGAACGAATAATTTATTAGGAGTAAGCCTACGTCAATACAATAGAAGTTCAAGGCCTCCAAGTTTTATATCAATCCACAGAAATGATTAAAGCCATGCTGACGATAACATACAATATTTAAAAGACAATATACCGAAATTGGTTTTGTGAACCTCTAATAAAATCCCTTACATAAGGCTATGAAATCACTGTTGTTTTATGTCCTGTTCACGACCTCGTGCGATGAGAAATAAGGCCAGTGACTCATGCGCTTCCCTCTTATTGGCGCTACATGTACATAGAAAACAGGTCGACCAATTCCTGTATGTAATTGACCACCTGCTAGAAAGAGAAAAAGCGATTCGGCGGCTCATACCTATCTCTTTCCTGAAAGACAGAAAATGACATAGAAAAAGACAATGCGATCACCACGATCACCTTGTCTCTGACACACTATACTTACTCTCTCTACTCGTCATCAGTGCAGTCCATTTCCATAGAAATCTATGCATCATTCTGCAAGCCGCGATGTGGTGACTTTAGGCGTCGCAGCAATATTCTCGAGAAGGAATATCTTTTGCTGTTCATCGTAGGCATATCACCTTGCCGGAATTGGAGGTGGGGAATATTCCTAAAGGTAACTTCTTTCATTTGTTTTCTCAGTAGTAGCTGCCTCAAGTCACGTGTATCGTGGCCAAGCAGTATAGTTTGATAGGCAGCACGGCTAAAGCCTGAATTATTTATATTCAATTTCGTATCATACCGAGGCGGCCTGGTGCTATGCAATTTGTGAATATCTATGTTCTTGAGGGATGAATAGCGTTTTCGTGTTATTGATAACGGATTGAGAATAAATGTTCTGGTTTTGAGTTAAAATTGACAACTGGCTAATTTACTGGCTAATTAATGATTCATCATCTCAGCCATAGGACGTCCACTGCTGAAAATAGGCCTCCCCTTTAGATCTCCACATATACCTAGCGGTTGGAAGCGACCTGCATCCAGCGTCTTCCGGCGACCTTTATAAGGTCGTCTGTCCACCTCGTTGGTGGACGTCCTACGCTGCGCTTGCTAGTCCGTGGTCTCCACTCTAGCACTTTTCAATAATTAATTAGTAATTAATGATTACAGTCAGATTAT
Organism: Agrotis exclamationis; assembly: GCA_950005045.1. Lineage (NCBI taxonomy): Eukaryota > Metazoa > Arthropoda > Insecta > Lepidoptera > Noctuidae > Agrotis > Agrotis exclamationis. The sequence continues at coordinate 7,521,880 of OX465420.1, read as the reverse complement.
TAATTACGTAGACACACTAATTGAAGTAAAGTTTAAATGCCGTTATTTATTCACAACTAGCTAATGCTCGCGGCATTGCCTGCATCAAGTTTGGTATTTATCCAACGGGAACCTCATACCGGGGTAAAAGTAGTACACCAATGTTAATCCATGCTATGAACTATCTGTGCACCAAACTACATGCAAATTCGTTGAGCCGTTTTTGTGTGAAATGGCAACAAACATCCATCCACCCGCACAAAGTTTTAATTTCTTTGTATTTTCTCATTATTTTAGTTAGAATAGATGTTTTAGAAAATTTATTTTAAAGAATAGTTTGAGTTATGCGAAGTTTTGCTTAAGAGAGGATCCGTTTAAGAAAACATAATATTGAAATTAACTAAAATGCTGCTCTTAACATTTATTTAGTAAACTTAATTGCACATTGCTGGGCAAAGATTTCTCGTAAAACCTTCTACTCTCTCATTGAAATTGTAATTCATTACAAATCAATAAAATTATTATTGTGTAATTTAGCAATGGTTTCACATGCCAATTCACAGGTCTAACGCATTTTTCTAATTCTAATTAATATTATGGGACTACGTGTTCATAAATATGCAAGCTATCATATGAGACTCGTGAGTCTGTTGATAAAATTGTCACGGGCGGCAATAAAACTTGTGGTATGGACTAATTAAAACGGCGACCCAAATAGAGGCGGGTCAAGTGGCTGAGGACTGGCAGTCTGTACCCGGAGGACTCATTAAACGTAGAGGGTATTAGGTAATGGAGTTTAATAGGTGGGAAAAATGGGAATGTATACGTATGGACTATGCAACCACGTTAAGAACGAAACTTGTCAACTGTCACTTTGAAAATACGTTTAGGAAAAATATCCTCATCATCATCAGCCGGAAAACGTCCACTGCTGAACATAGGCCTCCCCCTTAGACCGCCACGCCGAACGACAATTCGCCACTTGCATCCATCGGTTGCCCGCGACCCTCACGATGTCGTCGGTCCACCTAGTGGGAGGCCTACCTACGCTGCGTCTTCCGGTCCGTGGTCGCCACTCGAGAACTTTTCTTCCCCATCGGTTGTCAGTTCTACGAGCGATGTGGCCTGCCCATTGCCACTTCAACTTGCAAACTTTATGAGCTATGTCGGTGACTTTGGTTCTTCGCCGGATATCCATGTTCCGGATTTTATCCCGCAAAGAAACTCCGAGCATAGCTCTTTCCATCGCTCGTTGAGTGACTCTTAGTCTCTCTAAAAGGCCAGCAGTTAGAGACCACGTTTCAGAGCCATATGTCATCACTGGCAACACACACTGGTTAAACACCCTTGTCTTGAGACACTGTGGGATTCTCGATGAGAAGATATCACGTAACTTCCCAAACGCTGCCCATCCGAGTTGGATTCTTCGGGCGACCTCTTTCTCGAAGTTGGACCTACCTAACTGAACAATCTGTCCAAGGTAAGTGTAATGGTCTACAACTTCGAGAGTATCATTCCCAACAACAACCGGTGCGGGTGCCACATGGACATTCGACATGACTTTCGTCTTGTCCATGTTCATTTTAAGGCCGACCCGTTGGGAAACTATACTGAGGTCGCTGAGCATAGCATTGAGGTGCTCCAACGATTCTGCCATGATGACTATATCATCGGCAAAACGAAGGTGAGTGATGTATTCGCCATTGATGTTGATGCCGAATCCGTTCCATTCCAAGAGCTTGAAAACGTCCTCCAACGCGTTCGTGAACAGTTTCGGAGAAATAACGTCTCCCTGTCTCACGCCTTTCTGCAATTGGATTGGTTTCGTGCTCTCTTCCTGAAGTCGGATGGACATGGTGGCGTTTCTATACAAACACTTCAACACTTCGATATACCTATAGTCGATATGACATCGTTGGAGGGACTGCAATACTGCCCAGGTTTCGATTGAATCGAAGGCCTTTTCATAGTCCACAAACGCTTAACATAATGGCCGATTATACTCTTCTGACTTCTGTATAATCTGGCGGAGCGTGTGTATGTGGTCTACAGTACTAAAACCTTTTCGGAAACCGGCTTGTTCGGGAGGCTGGAAGTCATCAAACCTGCGTTCGAGACGGTTCGTAATGACTCTTGAGAACAGCTTGTATACATGGCTCAGAAGTGAGATTGGCCTGTAGTTCTTCAACAAGGTGTTGTCACCCTTTTTGAAGAAAAGAACAACCACACTCCTGTGCCATGCTTCTGGCGTAGTACCTTCGAGTATGACGGAATTAAATAACTTCTGGAGGACCAGAAGTACCGGTTTTCCACCCGCTCTCAGAAGTTCTGTTGTGATTCCGTCTTCACCTGGCGCCTTGTTATTCTTTAGCTGTTTAAGAGCCATTCTAATCTCGTACAGGCTGATGTCCGGGATATCCTCAGTGTAGTGTCGAGACAGTTTAGCTCTTGCGTCTCGAACTGTACTGACACTGGGTTGTCGTGTTGATGTGTATAACTGTCCGTAAAACCTCTCAAGCTCTCTCAGGATCTCCGGCTTCGTCGAAATGATGCTGCCGTCGTTAATCTTCAGATTTGTCATTTGGCTTTGCCCAATAGACGAATTCTTTGCGAAGACTTTTGAGCCCTGGTTCCGCTCGATTGCCTCTTTGATCCGTGCCGCACTATAGGCACGCAGGTCACGTCGCATTGATTTAGAGATTCGTCTATTGAGTTTGCCATATTCCGACATGTCAGCTGAAGATTGCAGCCTCATCTCGGCCCGGTCTTGCATCAACTTGATGGTTCCGTTCGAGAGCTTTTGAGGCTTATTGCGGCGCGGGGTCTTAAAGAACTTGGACCCCACAGCTTGGACAGTTTCCACCAACCCATTGTTAATCTCGTCCACAGTTTCGCATTCGGTTAGGCACTGGAAGCGATTGTGCAGTTCGAGTTGAAAGTCTTCGGGGTTCTGGATGTGGGCAGGACCAGGTCGGAGCGTGGACTTCACCAGACGAGACCTTTCAAGCTTCACATTGATATTCAATGTGCCTCTGACGATTCGGTGATCGCTACCGGTTTTCACCTTGGCGATCACAGAGACATCACTGAATATTCGCTTCTTGGTCGTCATGATGAAGTCGATCTCATTTCTGGTAGTACCATCGGGGCTCATCCACGTCCACCTCCTGGATGGCCGCTTCTGGAAGTAGGAGTTCATTAAATGAAGTTCTTCCTTTTCCATGAAGTCGACCAGTCGCTGGCCCCTATGGTTTCGCTGCCCGTACCCAAATGGCCCCACTCTCAACTCATCGCCATTCCGTGCGCCCACCTTCGCGTTGAAGTCCCCCACAACAACGGTGAAGTACGTTTCGGAGGTATGTATGGCCTCGGATATCTCCTCATACAATGCCTCTACTTCATCATCAGAATGTGTCGAGGTCGGCGCATATACCTGTATGACCTTCAACGAATACCGGTTGGTTATTCTGAGTATAAGGTATGCTACCCTACTCGACACACTGTCGACTTTCACAACGTTGTTGATGAGGGACCTGCGGACGAGAAATCCAACACCACCCTGGGATTTACGGTCTCCTTCCCGGTAGAAAAGCATGTTGCCGGAATCTAGAACTATCGTATCCTGACCCTCTCTTCGGATTTCAGATAATCCCAAGATATCCCAACGCATTTTGCTCAATTCTTCCTCCAGCTCGATAATCTTCTCATCGGTCCTCAGTGTGCGGATGTTGTGTGTTGCCAGGGCCAAAGTCCGTTGGGGGTGGTAGCGGGGCATCTGCCGGGGATTCTTAGCACCCCCTGCTCCGCCGTTACCCGATCCGCTACCCAGACCAGGAATAGCGGAGCTGCCGGGGACTGGGGGCCGTGTGCTATTGTTGTCAATCATAATGGGGGGGGGGGGGGGGGTTGCCATAATCCCCACGCTTGGCAGGCGGCTTGGGGATCGCAGTAAGGTCACCGAAAGTTTACAAAGGACGCTGCTGCCCGTCCTTCGGTGGCTGGACGTAGTTTAAGGACGTACCCGGGTCCGAGGAAAAATATGTTTTCTGCTAATTAAATTTATATTTAAAATATTGTACTTTGTTTTCAGTTTTCCGATAATTGACCTTGCAACGTCAGTAGAATAAATATCTCATTCTGCATCCCGCAGAAAAATAAAATCTTTGTCCCTATCTCTAATTTCGTTATTAATTATTTATTTATGTACACACCCAAATATAGACAGGGAAATATTATAAAAGGAAAAAAAAGTACATTAGCACTGTTGCTTCTTTTTACATGGTATAGTCAGCCAACGAATACTCCCTGGGCAGGACGGGACGAACTGTCAGACTTGTACTGACTAAATTCATTACTTTATTAATACACGTATAAAACAAATAAGAGGCATAGCCGATACTTCGCAGCTACTGATCCATGAAAACGTTAATAGGTAGTATATCATTATTTTAGTGACTTGACTTAAAGACTCCATGGTCTTTAAGTCAAAAGTGAATAGGTTTCTTCTAGGCAAGCGTATTTCACCGTCGACTACACAGAACAGTAAAAACCACATCTTTGCATACCATCGAGTGACATAGTCGTCAAACACAAGCCTATCGCTAAATAAAACTTAATTACCAAAACTGACAACTGAATTCATTAATGAACGAATCCAACATTTCATTTTCCTTACTTGCGTAGCGAAAAATTAAAAGCTGAAATGATATAAGCTAATTAATTTGAAATTCATGAATTAATAACAACATTCAATAAAAAAAAGTTTTTATTGAATTTTACATTGACTAGTAGCGTGCTTAAGGTCTAGGTACTGCTTAAATGTATTGTACAATAAATACTGATTCTGATTCCCAAACTAAGCTGCAGCTTGTTCTTTGGGAGACAGTGTTCAGTCGTGGAGTATGACACCATATCATTATACGTTTTAGACAAACTTAAGTTGAACGTCGCTGCAGAAGGCCCAAGAAAAGATAATGTAACTGAATGTTTGTTTCAGGAAGATAAGTGAACAGAAGTAAATGTTTATGAAAATGTGTTGTGTGCATGTGATATGTGTGTGTTTATGAATGTATTTGTAGGTTTGTGTGTGTGTGTGCCTGACTTAATGTTACGCGATGTATGCGAGTAATTCTTCAGTTTCATCATAGTCTAGTTGCTGGAGCCAATCAGCAACTCTACTTTTGACTTTGTATTTGTTCAATCCGACAATATTTGGGTCTTTATTAATGCAGTCGTACAACTTGCTACTAAGGCTATTAAATTGCCTTCTGGCAAAAGCAGTCTTACACGGTAAAATAAAGTGAATCATCTGATAATATTAAACTCAGTTGCGAATCAAATGAAATCGTTGTTTTAGACATTAAATAGGCATCAATTAAGCTCAAAAACTCAACAGTACTTTGATTGAAAACTGTGGAAAGATTTAGGAAATTCAACGGTATGTTCGCATCAAGACCAAATTCATTCTAAGAGCGGTAAAATTCACGTTTTGGGGCAAAAATCCAACCACTCGAGTTTGGAGTTTCGTTCCAACGTGAATTTTAATTCCTTTGTTGTACGAGTGCCGGCTAAAAATGTACGAGGAATTTTATTCAAAAGAAGTAGTGTGGAGGCGTTTCGGAAACCGGATGTTGGATACCGCGTAATACGTGCGAACATGTTTGGTGATAACTTTTTTTTGTATCAGGTAGAAATGCCTTGTCTGTGGGTTTCGTTGCCAAGCAAGAAGAGACCCTTTTGTAAGCAAGTTGTAAAATTTATAAAAACACAAACCGGGTACCTTTAAAAATATTTCATCACAGTAACATACATAAAACATCGCATCGATTCGTTAGAAAGAAAGAAACTCCCGGAATTAACGCAAACGATCAAAATATAAATGGACGAGGTCGAGTACGAGTATCGTTTCATGGTTTGGCGTAATTCAAACCGTAGTATAATATTTGTATCGAGAGCCCGAGTACGGGTTAAAGTCAGTCGGGTACTCAAATACCTACGGACCAACGACCAAGTATAAGTGAACTACCAGTCTGACAAGTGAGAACGTTTAGACAAGTGGCACTTGCAATCCAGTCTGTATTATTCTACTGCTGGTCAATTATAATCCAAGCTTTTCACATTTTTCAACTACTCGGTTGATGATATTTTTGAACTTTCATCATGTCATACTCGCTGATTGATCATTAATTTCTCATTGAATGTGATCATGTCAATTTTTCCCCAATTTAGATCTTTGTGTTAAATTGAAAATCAACGAAACCCATCCATAATTGCTGAAAATAAAATATAATATCGTGTCATTCACATGATTCTCTTTGTGCTGCAATTTAACTCATTTTTGCGCTACACTGATACTCGCAACTCATTAACTTTTAATCATTTTCATTTCGGATGATTTTATTTCATAAAGACTATTTATGTTTCGTGAAAAGTCCCCCTCCATCTTCGTTACAATATAAATGAATAATCGATACGACGATACGGACGTCACAGTGGCTAAGTGACTGACTGGTACGCTTCATGCCACGGGTTCCATTCCCGCACGGAACAAATATTTCTATGATCTGCAAATAGTTGTTCCGGGTGTGAGTGTTTGTTTAAGTGAGTTTAAATGTTTGTAAACGAACCCATTTTTCGGCCATTATCCGACACGACGAAAGAGGCGTTTGGCGCAAGTGCAATTGATAGAAATGCTACTTTATTATAACTATGAGTTCTCTTCTTTACTTTACGGTACCAGCAAGTATTTCTATAAAAGTTGTACCTCCACCACGGTACCTTATCCTATTAAAAATATTGCATTTCATATCGTCTCTGCTCATCGTGTTCACATACAAAAATATATAAATATAGACTCCATGCTCGCATCTCGTCTGCAGTGCATCGGAGTGTACTCGTGTGTAGCTTGGCAGATGCTCAGCGGACACTGTACCATCCGTTTGAAGGAACTCCTTCTTGTACAGTGGCGGCTCGCATGATATGATACAATGCATGGATGTAGATTCAATGGAATGTGAATGAATATGAATGGTGAATTCCCCACTTTGTTAATGAATTTTGACGACACGGATAGCGCAATGGCTGCTGAGCGATTGGAATGCTGCGTATTTTATTTTTTTATTTATAATGGGGTTTGTTCTATAACCTACATGTAGTTGTTCTGGATCTGGGTGTTTGTGTATGTGAGTTTCTAATAAGTTTGGATGGCCACTCTCATATATCACACGGGCAAAGCCTCTAGTAAAAGTAAATATAATTTTTGTGGGTATAATAATGTATGTATCTTCGTAGAATAAATCACTACTTCTTCAAAATTCTCAATATAAAAGTTAAGCTATCGAATCCGGAAACATTTATCGACACAGAAAAATCGAATTGCCTCGTGATTACACGAGGCAATTCGAACTGAAATCAAATAATTCATCGCTGCATTCGAACAGTTTACACACAAAAAAATGCAATAATATATTGTAACTTACTAAAATCTATTTTCAAACGAAACAATATTTCAATATCACGGTCCATTTACAGCTGTTGTTTTAGTTTGACAAACAACTTTTGAAAACCTTGTTTACTACAAAACGACGAGCTTAAACAAGTCTTATTAAATTTGCGTACGAATTCATGTTGATAGAAATAAAATATATTAGTCGTCTGTTGCTATTTAAATATTTTTAGATAGAAAAGCTTTATTGAAAATCCGTACATAAAGTTAATATTTATTGTTTGAAGAAATTTAATGGCAGTTTCTATAGATAACTTGGTTTACAAATATTCATTTAATTTCATCATTCATCCATTTAATTGTGTAAACCAATACTGGCTGTTCCTCGCAGCTTCACCTGCTGCTCTTTTTGGTCATAGCGTGATGTTACCATAGCCTTATAGCCTTCTTCGATAAATATACTACCCGACACAAAAACATAATAATTCAATTTGAACTAGTTCAATCAAACAACCTCTTTAGCTTTATTATATTAGTTTATGAATCAATTAGGCACAAATCCACAATCAGGAATATTAAGCAGCGATTTACTACCGCAATATAATCGAGACTGTCTAGGTATGTCATTATTATTATTATTTATTTTATTTATTTATTTTATTTTATCCTTTATTTCAGTCAACTGAGGCCCATAAAAACACAATACATATCTAAATATATAAAACTCAAAGGTGACTGATATAGTGATCTATCAACGCACAGCCCAAACCACTGGATGGATCGGGCTGAAATTTGGCATGCAGGTAGATGTTATGACGTAGGCATCCGCTAAGAAAGGATTTTGATCAATTCTATCCCAAAGGGGATAAAATAGGGGATGAAAGTTTGTATAAAACTTTGTCAATTTTAAACCGATCGGACTGAGACTTTACATGCATAAAGTAACTATGACGTAGGCATCCCCTAAGAAAGGATTTTGATCAATTCTACTCACAAGGGGATAAAATAGGGGATGAAAGTTGGTATGAAACTTTATCAATTTTAAACCGATCGGGCTGAGACTTTGCACGCAAAAAGCTAATATGACGTAGGAATTCTCTAAGAAAGGATTTTGATGAATTCCACCCCTAAGGGGTAAAATAGGGGATGAAAGTTTGTATATTTTCTTAGATTTTGGACGGATCGGGCTGAAATTTGGCACACAGGTAGATGTTATGACGTTGGCATCCGCTAAGAAAGGATTTTGATCAAATTTACCCCAAGGGGATAAAATAGGGGATGACAGTTTGTATGAAACTTTGTCAATTTTAAACCGATCGGGCTGAGACTTTGCATGCACAAAGTTACTATGACGTAGGCATCCCCTAACAAAGGATTTTGATAAATTCCACCCGTAAGGGGATATAAAAGGGGATGAAAGTTTGTATAAATCTTCTTAGATTTTGGACGGATCGGGCTGAAATTTGGCATACAGGTAGATGTTATGACGTAGGCATCCGCTAAGAAAGGATTTTGATCAATTCTACCCCAAGGGGATAAAATAGGGGATGAAAGTTTGTATGTAACTTTGTCAATTTAAACCGATCGGGCTGAGACTTTGCATGCACAAAGCTACTATGACGTAGGCATCCCCTAACAAAGAATTTTGATAAATTCCACCCCTAAGGGGATAAAAAAGGGGATGAAAGTTTGCATAAATCTTCTTAGATTTTTGACTGAAATTTGGCATGCAGGTATATGTTATGACGTAGGTATCCGCTAAGAAACGATTTTGAACAATTCTACTCCCAAGAGATAAAATAGGGGATGAAAGTTTGTATGAAACTTTGTCAATTTTAAACCGATCGGGCTGAGACTTTGCATGCATAAAGCTACTATGACGTAGGCATCCCTTAAGAAAAGATTTTGATAAATTCTACTTCTAAGAGGATAAAATAGGGGATGAAAGTTTATATTAATCTTCTAAGATTTTCGACTGATTACGCGAGCGAAGCCGCGGGCAAAAGCTAGTATAAGTATAAAAATGATAACTATAAACTAATACATATTTTAAAAGAATAAACTTAAAAACTATTGCACACGAAGTGACGGCGTCGTGTTACGCTGCGAGGTGTCGCGTAGCCGGCCTCGAAAACGCCGATACAGCACACCTTTCGGCCAAAACTCTTCCTTGAGAACGGTCGCTAAATACTGGGTTGGTACGCGCACCACGAAGGACTTGAAATTGGTGTTATGGCGCGCCTCGAACTTCTCCACCCTCAAGATCCAGTTGGTCTTCATTCGCAGGTACTCTACTATGTCCTCAGTCTTCGTAGCGTGGTACAAACGGGACACGTACAGTTGCGTTGTCGGTACTGCAGGACGTAGTAGGGTGTTAGGTCCTACAAGCGCTGTCCCGCACTGGTTGCGATAAGAAGGCTTCCTCTTCTTTCTCTCCACCTTGATGAAGCCGTCCTCATCGCATGCATTCATCGGTAGACCCTGCTGTTTGTGGTCCATCACTGCGCTTTTAGTCGCGGTCGAAACTGACCGACTCTGCTTTCCCCCTTTTGGTTTAACTGCTGGTCGTTTGGTTTGCGACAAAGCAGGTTTTGTCTTGGCGACAATTGCTGAATAGGCACATTTGGGGGTCGATGTTCCTATTGCACGCGTCGCTTCCCCGGCAGGTACGACGCAATCAGCCGAACACGATGCAACGTCTGCATTCTTGACAGCCAGCGACGTAGACTCACTCGCCGACCGAAAACTGCAGACTGAAGCATTTTGTGCTCCGCGACGTGTGTTTACGTTGGAGCCCTCTGGTGACCCACTTGTCGGAATAGCGTTGCGCAACAACGCCACTTCGGCTCGTAATTCACCAATGATGTTGTCTGATGACTCCAACTTGGACTTCATCTCGGCCTGGCTCACCTTCAGAGACGTGATGTCCTTCAGTAGCCTGGTGACGTCGACGTGGTCGAAAGTGACGGGGGGCAGCTTGTGCAGCTCCTTCGCCACAAAATCAGGCACGTCATCCGGATCGGTCCTCTTGAGCAGGTCGATGATGTCCTGCAGACTCTTCTCGCCACCATCCCTCCGGCGAGATGATAAAACAATGACAATGAAAAAACACTTCAAAATATATAATATTATGCAAAAGAAAACATTAACCAACTCTCTTGTGAAAAATATACAAGCTTATGGAAATACTAAGTCTTTTTAAGTACCACCTGGTGTCCTTAACAAAGTGAATTTAATAAGCACGATGGCAGTAGACAGGTTCTCTTCAATTTAAAACAACAGAAACCACTCAACGGAGAGCTATTCAATTAATATAATTAATACGGTAGAAGCCTTTTGGGGCATTATAGTTTGAATTGTAAATGAGACAATCACACGCCTCCCCTTGTACACGAATTTGGAGTACCCTCATTGTAATTCTGATAAGACGGAAGACTTTCTAAGGTATTAGGCACTTGTAAATTTAAAATCGGTGTTGGAATCAGGAGGCTCTTTTTTATCGTGGTAAGACCTTCAAATGAGTCCTCTCACTTATTGCAGGGTGGAAGGGACTGTCAGACTCGTACTCGTAAAATCCACGGTGTCCTTCAATAGCCCTTTATGTTCCAGGGTCACGGTAATGAGATAAGTCCCGCGACCCCGACAGGCTTTGGCCCTCTAAAGGGGGGCCCAGTCATCATGCTGACACTCTTCGAGGCGCGCGTGGAACACAGTCGGCCATTACTCGCCGCCCGCATGCCCGCGCCTACGGTGGCCGGAGATCGTCTGCCGACATCCGACGCCGTGGGCGTCTACCACTACGGCTGGGGTGGAGGGAGGACGCTATTCTTTCCTTTACGCGGCCCGCCTCCTCCTTCGGGAGCATGACTGCTTCGCAGAAGGAGGCGACCGCTTCCCACTCCGTCTCGCCCCGCAGCATCGCCTCGACAAATCTCGGCTCGAGAGGCCTCCGCCTATCACCACCGAGAGGATACGGCGGTCCTGACCTGTCCGGTGTCAGTCCTGCACCGTATTCTCCATCGTGTCCTCCGGGCGATCCTCGCAGTAGTGACACCCAGGCGTTTCTTCCGTCCTTATCACACACAGGTACCTCCCGAAACTTCCGTGTCTGGTGAAGACCTGCGTCATGCGGTAGGTCAGGACGCCGCCTATCCAGCGACTTCTCAAAGAGGGGTCTTACCGCCGCGATTGCAGCGTGCCCGGACCTCAGTTGCGACAGTAGTTCCCTCCATATCTACTGCCCTAAGATCGCACCGGAGCTCTTCCTGCCGTTTCTCGATTTGTTGAGGCAGCGGGATTCGCCCCTGCGCTGCGCATCCACGCGCCGCTCATAGACGGGCAGTCACCTCCAGATCCCAGGGCAGCAATCCGACAAGGAGGTTCACCGATTCGCCGGCGATCGTACGGTATCCCCGGATCATCCGGCAGGAGGCGTTTGGCCCGCTGAGATTGGGCAGGATTAGCCTGAGGACGGCTGATCTGGAGGCACTTAGCCTCCAGAATCTATGAAAATGGATTTTTTTTATGAAGCTACAGATAATACCTTGCCACCTATCTGTGAAAGGGAGTCTGCTGTTATCCATCACGCAGGCCCATAGATGTCACATGTCTTTTGAAGTTTTCGTATAACGACAAGCTGGTGAACTCTTTATATTTTTCTTCACCTTTTCGAGAACAGTGGTGATGACAAAAATTAACCAAAGTAATGCCCCTGTCTGGGTTCGGACCTACAACCTACAATTCATAAGTCTGGATAATACTGTCCAGTTTTGAGGTTAGTTTATGTACAGTAACAAATGGTACAAAAATGTTTCTAAACAAGTCAGCAAAATAGAAACACATCAGACCAGCTACAATGGTTATTATAGCTGTTTGTGTATTTTTAGCAAAGTAGAAGATTCGTTTTATAAACATACATACTTAGCTTACATAATCCTAACCCACTTTCAAACAGAAAACCACAATCAGCGTTCAAATACGTATAAAAAGCCTTCAATTATTCAGGCCTTACTTTTCCGAGTTCTCACTCCATTTGCTGTTTTTTTTTTCTCTTATTTTCTATACAAATAAAACTCGGTAAGTATTGTGGAGAGCGGTACTCCGTTCTCTGCATCTAGAATATTCTATTGAATTCGCCGTGTAATGAGTTTCCGAGCACGAATTAAGTATCACGGGGATGCTTCCACCGTTTTATATCTGGAGTTGAAAAACTGAAAATGGTGGAAACATTTTTTTTTTCACATTGTGGAGAAGTGACAGTTCATTAGCGTAATGGAGTGTTAGGTGAAAAATTAATGCTGAAAATGAGTAGATTTTTCTGTTATATCAAATGGTATGATATCTAGATAGGTAGATGTACGTTATTAATAATGTAACTTCTGTGTCTGCGTTCAAGATAAAATAGTTTATAATGAGACATTCTCGCTATAAAACTTTGCAATACAAAATATTCTCACAAAAGAAATTGCTCTTCATTGTTGATCGCAAATAGAAAAACTTTTAATGAAACCGAAATGCAATTCAATTTGAAATCACTTGGCGTTAATCTTAAGTGTTGTTTATTTTTAAAATAGCTAAAACTTTAATGGAACGACTAGACACTATAATAATAATAATTTATTTATTTTCAGACCATGGTGTTCATTTTGTTAGTAAAAATGTTCTTATAGACTAGTGTTAGTAAAACTTAAGCTAACTACAACAAGACATAAAAATGATGACAACACAACAATCACCGCTGCGCCATCCCATGACAAATGGAGCAGCAGTGACTGATGTAAGTGCAGTCCAGCCGACTAGCAATCATGCTAAGGATGCTGTTGGCGCTGCCGCGCACTCTATGCACCAGGGAAGCGCATCTTTTCCTAATTGTAGCGTAAAAGCAGTCTATGCGATTTTCAGCAAACATCCCTGATGCACTACAGAATCGCCGCAGCCCCATCACCACCCTGAACGCATTATTAAATTGGACTCGGAGGGCACTGTAAGACTTTTGAGTATAGTCAGCCCACAGGCTGCACGAGTAAAAAGATGTACAGTAAGCCCGTAAAACTGTAATTTTTGACTTCTGTCAAACAACGTGCAAACCTGCGGGCTATCATTTTCGCTCGCACTCCCAGTGCCCTCCGTTCCCTCTCGATGTCATCATTGTCCTTGAGGTTAGAGGACTATAAATAAATTGATGTTGTTTCGCAAGAATAGGGAATCGCTTTATTTTTGTCAGCCATATTTGCAGTATATATGTCGTTATAAATTTTAATGTGCAATGCTTAGCACATAAATTGCAGACGTCTGAGATTTAGTTTGGATTGGGAAGTGTGGTGTATTGCGTAGTAAAATAAAAGTGTATAGACAGGGTTGTCTATACACATATAGAAACATTGCTCTATTAAAATATTTATACATTTTTCTTCTAAGCTTGTACAGAGTAATTCAAAATAATTTTTGCTATGTTTTTCAAAGATGTTGATACTGTGATGACACTTTTCTAAGCTTCCACGGTTAACACCATTTTATTTTTCATTCAAATGAAATTGAATCCCAATATGTCGATTCAACTATGATACTTTTACCCATAGTATTCTGTTCTCCCTGTAACCCGTTATTTCAACCTTTACTATGAACTAATTATAATATATTCTAGATGCGAAAGTTTGTGATGACGGATGTACGTAATTGTTAGGTACTCTTTCAAACAAAAACTAGTGAACGTATCTAGATGTCTGGTACACAGATTAGTTTATAACTTGGATTAACACAGCATAGTTCTTATACCAATTTTATATTCCCAAGGTATGGCGAAGCCACAAGCAACAACTGACAGCATTGTTAGCGCAGTGGCTGAGCCATTGGTCTGCTGCGCTGAGTGTCACGGGTTCGATTTCCGCACGAAACAAATATTTGTATGATCTACAAGTAGTTGTTTCGGGTCTTGGCGTTTGTGTATTTGAGTTTATATGTTTGTAAAACGCACCCACGACTCAGGAGAGATTCCAAGTGTGGGGCAAAGTTAAAAAAAAAAACTATTTAGACATTCTAGACATTCCCTGTTCTATAGAAGGTCGTGTTCGTTACCGAGAGGGTTGCCAGCGTTTGCAGAGGTAATGGATAGGTGTTATTCCATGCAGAGTTCCTGGCTGAGCTAAGTGCTTGTTGAATATTACACTCGTGGGAGGGAGCACTTAGACGACAAGGTAGGAGGTATCGTTTTGAATGAAACGGAGATTGTAATTTGCCTTCTACATCTTGATATCAATCCTCTCCTAAACATTGGAGGCAGGTAGGCATTGAAGAGTAACAATTTGAATGCAAGGATTGGAGAGACATAGTAAATTCAAATTCTTTATTGCGTTCATATCTACTTATGTGTTACAGAAATGTTTAAGTTTCAACATGAAACCCGGTTAGGGCACGGCAACATATTAATTTCATTGACAATACAATCAACCAGTCACTTGGTATTACAAGTTTTATTAACAATTTAAATGTAATTATTATAATAACGGGAACAATATTTTCTATCACCAAAATTTAGATTTGTCACCAAGTTCTATCACCTAATAAATAGATCTACTCGTATCACCACGAAATATTTTCGCTCTACAATAAACAAAAAGTGGTCCCAGGTATGAATTACCAAAATAATGTTAATATATGTGTGTAAAATAACAGATGAATTACCAATAACATTGTATGAACATTAAAAAAGATAAAATCGCACATGACAACATATACAGTCATAACTCAAAATTAGACATTTCGAGTAAAAGCGATTTGAAAGTTCAAAAAATCATAGAACCAAAACTATTGAAGTTACGTTAATGATTGCAAAGGAAAAAATGTTATTTAGGGAATGCTTTTATCATTTAAATAATAAAAACGTAAAATATCTGTGATTAAGTATCATTTTTCTCTTGTTAAAAAAAAAGTTCGTAGTTATGACTCTATTTCCCGCGTTCAAATGAAAAATTTCGTTTTAAATCTCTCTTTCCCGTTCAAATCCACCAATTATAGTAAATTATCGCTGTATTAAATAAAATGTTACCATATTGCGTTATTGATGTATATCTGATTTTGCACTTTTTTTTAATGTTTCCAACTGTATAACTTATTTTATTGCGCTTTTATTGATAGTTATTCAACACTCATTTCGCTGCCGGAACTTTTAAATTATTTTTTCTCTCACTATGTCTTATCCTATTACGTTTTTTATCGCTACTCTTGGTTATATTGTCTAGAAACAATCAAACAAAAATAATTAATTACAAAGAATAAATAAAAATAATTTTAAATCGTAACTTAAATTCACTAACTACTTAATTATCTGGATTCTTATAATTGTATCATAATTACCACTTAAACTCAAAATTTGATAATCATAAAATGAAACCTTCTTAAATCTAATTACAGTAAATCTTACCCTAATACCTATATTTTTTTTAACTATACCAAACCTATACCACCTTCACTACCTACCTACTTATAACTACTACACTTAACCATATCTTTTCTTTCTTGTTACTTTTGGTCAACCCCAATAGTTACAAACCTATAATGATGGCCTACCCCATTCATTGTATTTTATTATGTATATTATAACTATCAGCCCTACACCGATTGTCATTGATCGTGGCTCTACCCCATCGATCTCTTTAGTTATGTAATACTAATGGTCTACACCATTGGTATTGCTTCTTCAGAGCAGTCGCAACTCTCTAAACAAGCCTATGCAGGAGCGCTTGGTTACTCTTTAAATAAGCCAAAACCAAAAACATAATTAACTTGTTTATCTTCGCTAATATTTCTACCTATTAAATAATGGTTATGTGTAGTTAGTAATCGCTCTGTTTCGCGCTAAATATTTTAACAGCCACAGATGATCTGGGTGAGTGTTTTGTGCTCTAAATACAGAATACTCTGGTTGAAAGGAAGCGGATAGACAACTCTAATGTATTGTCGGCTTGTGATTGAAATGTGAATTTAAGGTGATGAATGACAGATTATGGATGAAAGACGTAAAAATGTGTATCCTAGATCAGATGTTAGCATGAGTGAAGCAGCGGATTTTCCCTAGGAAAAACCCTACGCTAAAAAGGGGGGTACTGTAACGTAGTACGTTATTTTAACTTAAAATAAACAAAAGCTACGTAAAACAAAACATAACTAGTATTTTGCAACCAAACTCCCACCCATCTTTTTGACTTGTAGGTAGGCGCTCGCGGTTTAAAACGAGGAACGCGGGGGTGACAGCACATTACGTACTACAGCTTTGAACTACAATAGCCGTCATAATTGTCTCGCTACGAACTAATTACGGATACTTTAAACCGTCGTTATTCTGTGCGAATTAAATTAAAATAAATATGAATTAAAGGAAATTAAATCAAAATTAAATTCAGTGAACCCTAGAGGGGTTTCTATGCCAGGGTTTACTATATACCTTAGGTACCCTACCTGTACCTGGAGTCACCTCGTGTGCCACCTACAACCGAATAGTGATCCCGTCTACCCTCAACTCATCGAGTCGGCGATCTACCTGCCGGTAAGGGGGGACAGAAGCTGCCTGTCCGCCTGCATCTCATCGGGCCGTCGAATATCGAAGAAACTGAGAGTCGCCTACCCACTTCCGTCGAATACTATCAGGATAGTGGTTTTTCTACCTAACTACGACTCAATACGCTAGATATTGAACTCACTCCCTGCTCACCATCTACCTTCAGTGGATGTGAATAAACATTGTAAAATTTTTAACTGTTATTTTATTCACATACCCACGTCACAGTGTAGTTACCTACCTCTTAGTACAATATTCATTGAGCTAAAACTTGGACAACAGAAAATCTTAAACTGTCCTAACAAAGATGATACACGTGAAAACATATTGTTTGAAAAGTGAATACAGTCATAACACGAAAGTTTTGATTGATAAACAGTCATAAAACAAATAATACAAAACGTTCCTACTAAATATGCAGAAATTAAAAAGTCAAAACAGTATTAACTCAAAATAATACACAGCTATAGATAATTTAACATCAGTCAATATAGTCATATCTCAAAAGTGTCTTTTTAGACTTTCTTATCTCGGCGAAATTCCCACTTTGGCGGCGTATTATTTGGTTTACGCGCCCAGCGCCGCGTGCGATTGAACGGCGCCGGAGCACTAACTAAGAAAGTACGTTGTTGCCTGGCGCAAGTATTGAATGCGGCGGTAGTTAATAAAGTGTTTTATGTTCATAACTCTTACAAAAATTGACTTTTTTACATGAGTGTCTTGTCAGTATGTAGATTAAAAATTACTTGGTCCGTAGGTAATCTTAAGTCAATTCGGCCATTTTTTGAGTTAGGACTGTTTATGTTGTCATGTGCGAAATATAGGAAAACTGGATTTTTGCTATTTACACTGTTCTTGGTAAAAGAGAAATTCTACGGTCACGCCTTTTCTAAAATATCTGACCATTTTTCTGTAGAATCTTAGATTAATTAATCTTTTATCTTTATTTTAATACCTACTTCAAAAACCACCATAAAAAATAAAGTAACTTTCCTTTCCAATGGTGTCTTTGTTTTTTCTTATAGGTTATCCTATAATCTATAAGTAGAAAACTAATTTCTGTATTTTTTTCAAAATATTAGGTTCAGTAGTTTCTGAGATAAGGGGGGGGGATGGTCAATTTTCGTCTATTTTCTTGAATAACTTGGAAACTATTTATTTTAAAATTACAAAAAAATACATTTAAGATCTTCTCAACAAGACCTTTCATTTGATATGTCGCACGATGCAGTTTTCAAATATATTTTTTTTAATTTTCCCCTTCCCCCCAAAAGTTACCTCCCTACAGATTTCATCTATTCACGTCATACCTCTGTGCTTGGGTCACAGGAATTGATATGTGTACCCACCTTAATCGGTCTAGTAGATTCGGAGTTAATTGACTGTAAGCGACAGACAGACGGACACACGAGTGATCCTATAAGGGTTCCGTTTTTGTATTCGGACGTACGGAACCCTAAAAAGAACTATTCAACTGTATTTCAGTGAAAAGTTGTAATTACAGAAAACGTGTGTACCATAAATAATCACTTAAAAAAAACATCTTAACAGCAAGAAAATCTACAAACTATTTTAAACCTTGACTTGATACATTTGAGGTTTTAAATTCTTTGCGTGGTAAAAACATTCTGTTGCACCGTCGAGTTGGCAATAAATTATTAAAAACAAATTAGCCTTATTTGAACGTTAATGTCGGCTCTGTGCGTTATTAAAGGTTAATAAATCATGTACACGCAGTTTCTAAACACATCTCATACGATACTACTGAACACTATAAGGGGTAATTTTTGGGTGATTCCGCCCTGGGTGGAGCGGATGGGACTGTCATATTCTAACTGAATACAAAATTTACCCTGCCCCTGCAGTCTCGACATTAGACACCGACATAAATCGGTCAATAAGTCGTATGGTTATCAAATTCCTTTGATAGATTTTCAACTTTATTTCCAAACATATGGTTAAAAATCTATTAAAGAAATTTGACATCGATCAGACTTAGCGACCGACTTTTGACGTTATATTTGTCGAGACTGCAGGGCCTGATCTTTTGGTTGCCCTTTGCGTTGCAGCATCACAGTATGCTTGGTCGGTTCCGCGATGAGCAATTTTACCAAAACTCGACTTTTGCACCTAACCAAGGTGCAAAAGTCGAGTTTTGGTAAAATTTGCGTAGAACTTTGATAGGAATTTGATTGTTGTATTCACTTGCATCAAAGATTACTTGCGGAAACGACTGTTCAATGTTTTCTTTAGAGCTCGTTTATTAGAACGGTTTATTTCTTGCTGGTTCCAGAGATAAGGCCAATTCAGCTGTCTATTGGAAATTATTGTATTAACCTTTATTAATTAAATATAAAATTATGTAATTGTTTTTTTCTCATTCTCAATTCATGACGAAAATCAAAAGTCATTTATATCACGCTAAGACCGTCAACCATATTATTATAGATATTACAAACCACTCTTTTCTACTCGCTACTCATCTGCGGTGTGACACTAGCCTAAACTTCTACTTGCTTTACGCTACCCGTCCGCCGTATTACACAAGCTTAAAATTCATAATTTCTATAAAGTTCTTTAAGATGTTAGAATTTCAATAAAGCTTTCGTGTTTAAATATTCACGACTGTGTCATCTGCATCACTTTGCACTTAATTAACCAACATTTAGTTGTGGTTAAAGTTTTGCAATCTGCTTATCATTAAAGCACTATTTGAACTGCTAAAACTTTAATCAAACGTCGAATTTGAAGTATTATTACTAATTATTGAGTTTTCATCATTAATGATTGCATCCAATTCGATCGATAGATTTAAATTTCCATTTTCTTTTATTACACTGAAGCCTGACGGTTTTTTTATCGTGGTAAAATCATGAAATGAGTCCTCTCAACCCCTACTGTCAGACTAAAATCCACGGTGATGCTTTAATAGCCCTATATGTTCCAGGGTCACGGTTGGGTACCTGATGAGATAGTCCCAAGACCCCGGTAGGCTTTGAACCTCTAAGGGGCCTCCGACAGATCGCTGGCGGCTCTTTGAGGGGCGCGTGAAACACTTTTTACCGACTACAAAAAAAAGGAGGTTATCAATTCGACCCGTATGTATGTAATATTATCAGAACTGCCCAGTTTTCATATATGTAAGTCTATATCAGCGTCTGAACAAATGTGCCAAATTTCATAAGTGTATGTATGTATGTATGTAATATTATCAGAACTGCCCAGTTTTCACATATGTTAGTCTATATCAGCGTCTGAACAAATGTGCCAAATTTCATAAGTGTATGTATGTATGTATGTATGTATGTATGTATGTTTTTATGTTTGTGCACGCATATCTCCGGAACTATAAGTTCGATTTAAGTAATTCTTTTTTTGTTGTACTAGGTATTGTTCAACTTAGGGTACACTGCAAGTTTCATCAAAATCGGTTCAGTAGTTTTAGAGATATGGATTTTTTTATGTTGTGACGGATTACAAGATTAGTGCATATGTAAGAAAAATTTTGTATTTTACAAGAATTTAGGTTGAATATGTAATAAATAAACAAAAAAAAGGGTAAAATAAAAACTTTTTTAAAAAAAGTACCGACTTCAAAACAAATACAAAAAAGTTTAAAATAACTTTTCTTTCGGAAGTCGGTGGCTTTGTTTTGTTGTGTCATTGACTATTGCCACCGACTTCCGAAAGAAAAGTTATTTTATTTAAACTTTTTTGTATTTGTTTTGAAGTCGGTACTTTTTTTAAAAAAGTTTTTGTATTTGTTTTGAAGTCGGTACTTTTTAATTTTAATTTTTACGTGGTAAAATCATCGGATGAGTCCTCCCACCCAGGGTAGAGCGGAAGGGACTGTCAGACTCGTACTGACTAAAATTCAGGGTGTCCTTCAATAGCCCTTTATGTTCCGGGGTCACGGTAATGAGATAAGTCCCGCGACCGCGCGTGAAACACTGGTAAAAATATAACATTACCTAAAATTATTAACATTATTAATAAACTATTATTACATTACTAAAAATATTTCATGCGTAAATATTCATTTTCATACCCGCTTGGCGTCACGTGGTCTGGTTTTTACATGAAAATAACAGGATATGTAATTATGACATGGATATTAAAAATTCTGATTGTCATGGCCTACAATGGGGTTGGTTGGTTTGAAGTACTGTTTAATGTTTGATCAAAGAAAATAATTTATAGGTCGGGAAATATATGAGGAAGGTTTCTACATGTATGTAGAAACCTTCCTCATATATTATTTAAGTTATACTGAGCTAAAAAGGCATGTTTTCTATTTGCTTTTAGTCCTCTTATATTTGTTTAGTTCGATCATTTAATTATAATAATTAATTTTCCTCATTAAAATAGTCAAATATAACCTTAAAGTATTATGACAAAAGCAATTTCGAATGAAATCTTGGAAAAACAGTTACATAGATGGAAATTGCAATTTCTAGAATAATTCTGCAGTTTGTTTAGCAGTTTTCTAGTACTTATTAAACATCTCAACATGAAAATGTACCTAGAAATTGCAAATTTCTCAGAAAAGTCCTCCGGAGATCAGTTAATTTCTCTTAGTGGACTGCATTTTTAGTAAAACTCACAAAAGTGCTCACTCAAGACTATTTTCCAAGAAGATTGGAGTGGCTATGAATTTTATATTCTTGGAAAGTGTGTAGATATTGTTACAAGCTGGGTATTGGGATAAATTAATTAACACCAATTAAAACCAAATAAACTTTATTCACACACGAATCACTAATTAAAACAAACACTTAACACTACTCAACAATTAAACACTTATAAACTCACTTAATCACACGTAAAAATCACTTAGAGATCGCTTCCAATTCACTTCGAGTTGTCTCGATCGTAGTCAAAACCAGACTGACTCAGCTCCCGGATCGGCGCCCTTTTTATACCCCGGCCGGACACACTAGATGTTTCTAGAAGGTGGTCGAATGTTCTGGAAACATCCATAGACTTCGACATAGTCCCATACCTTCTAGAACATTCCAGAACCATCTCGAAACATCTAGAACAGGGTAGAATTTTCTAGAAACTTCCAGACCAATCTTCGATAGAATTGTCGAGAACCTTGTGGAACTTTCGAGAAGCTTATAGATAGGTCTCGCAATTCGATCGACGTAACAATATTAATCCTTTGTGTTAAGAGAATAGCGTTGTTATTCATTTCTCTCGTACTTTAATATATTAAACAACGAAGCGGAACTTTAACTTGAGTAGTTTTCAAAGGTTTAGTAGCAATTTAGTATATGATACGAGTAATTTGGGTTAATTAAATGGTTTTATGAAATTCAGTCTCTTCTCGTCTCTGTAAGCTTAGATCGTCATACAAAATAGATTTTAATGTGGTTTTGACAGACTGATTCAAAAGGAAGTTTTTTATTCGTCTATTTTCCATCAGTAGCAAAGCTGGGGCGGGTTAATATAAATTAATAATGATTCTGCGATTATCTCTTGACAAATGGAGTGCGTACGACGAACAAATAAAGGAATGAAATAAATTACACAGACGGTCGATTACCGAGTTATTCTTTTCATCTAATGACCCCAAAAACAAAGAAAATTAACAAAAACAAATATAAATTAAAAACTGTCCCTAAACAGCTAATTTATAATACTGGAAATAAAGAGAGTGCAATCAAATATAAATGGCCGGCCCGGGAAAACGGTGGAGCAACGATTTGTCACTGTTTTGTAACAGACGAGTTTTATCTTGTATATTTTTTTATTTTTCCGAACTTAATGGCCGCCGTCGACCTTGCTATCATTTATCAGAATTTATAAGGGTAGGATAGGTATCTAGGTTGAGAACTTTTGTTTTTATTTCATCACGAAAACGTTTATTTCTTAAGTGTTTTGGGAACATCCTGTAGAACACGTTACTTCATCGTTAGGATTAGTTTCGACCGGCTGTAGCGTATCTTTCTGTTAAATTAGTTGTTCGTATCGATCAATGCCCTGTTCCTAACTAAAAGGCATTGCTATTTAAAAAGTTATATCTTTTAATAGTGTAAGGCTTTAGGAGACGCCCACGTTATCCGATGTCGCTAAGCAATTCCCGGCCATCGTAGGCGCATGGGGCTAGAGTGTAATAGTTGACTCGCCGTCCCATCTTGGATCATGCCCGGGTCGATGGCGCGTCCCGTCGCACGAGTGCCTCATGGAGCTGTCAGCAATCTTACGGGGCCAATTTAGGGCCAAAGCCTGTCGGGGTCGCGGGATTGTCTTAGCAGGTAACCGTGACCATGGAACGTAAAGGGTTATTGAAGGAAAACCGTGGATTTTTGTCAGTACGAGTCCGTCAGGCCTTTCCGTTCCACTCAGGGTAGGAGGAGTCCATTGGATGATTTAACCATGTAGCAAAAAAAAAGCCTTTGCTGTGTTCAGACCAAAGTTTTGTGTCCATTCTAAACAGTAAAGTTTTTGTGCTTCCCTACCGTTAACGTTCCAGGATCTTGGTAACCTCAAATTCAACTCTGACTTCAAAAGGTTGGGTAGTCTCGTTGGATGTCGTTAAATGTCGGACCAAGAAAGACACAGGAGATTCCTATTGTGGTGCATCGTTTTAAAATAAAAAAAAAAAACTAAAAGGGCAAAATGAAAACTTTTGTGAAAAAAATAATATGAGACCGACTTCTAAAACAAACAGGAAAGTGTGTAAAATAATAGGCCGTATCGTGTTTGGGCTATGGATGAAAATTGCAACAGTTTCTACACGAACATATTCCAGTCATTAGCAAATTGGCTATGTTTTTGCTCAAGAAAAACTTAATTCTGCTTTACTTGTATTTTTTGCAAGAGTGATTGATTGATTGAATATTTTGAAAATAAGCTCAAGGGTCAATGATGTTTTCTTTTCAATTTTCAAGCCTTCTCAAAGTGGTTTAATTATGAGACGAGTTTTAGAGTACTTAAATCGACTTCTTGAGAGGCCATGTTCAGATAATCTTGTGTAACAATCGATAAAAAAATGGTTAACTATTTAATGATTTTCTTTAACTGATTTTTTTTCATTATTGAAAGCCAGCGCGAATCTTTATTTTCCGTAATAGCTTCAAAATATCAATAATAAAATACATTTTTTTGTACAAAAGTAATTTACAGGGTGGAATTTTGTTATGCCACCTGGAGGGAAAGTACACTTAATACTGCAGATAGAAAATTTTACTCAAATGTAACATTCCTTTATTTTTGAATAGAAAGCAAACTGCATTCAAAGATTCCAAGAGAATGGAGCCCATTTCGAGCAACTAATTAGTTAGTTTACCATTTTTTGTAAATAATTAAATTAATTTAAGATTACCTGGTTTTCCTTTCATTTAATTTATCATGTTTGTTGGAGAGATTTCATCCTTGTAATTGACCCTAACGATCGATGCAATAAAAGTACAGGGTATAATTTTTTCAGATTTTAGCCGGTTCGATTCCCGGGTGTGGGAGAAGAGAATTTTCGAAAATCTTTGAATGCAGTGCGCTTTCTATTCAAAAATAAAGGAATGTTTCCTTTGCGTAAAATTTTCTATCTGCATTAGTAAGAGTACTTTCCCTTCAGGTGGCATTATAAAATTCCTCCCTGTATTGTAGATCTATGGAGTGAAAATACTTTTCAGTTTTGCAATAGATTTCAATCAATCTTCAGCACCTATACTTTAATGTAAGCTGGTCCTCACTTCAAACATAAATTACATTCCGAATTGTGCCTCAATTTTTCTTTCGAGGTTTCACTGAAGCTGTATTAATCTTATTCGTGGACGTGACAGGTAAAAGTAATTCATAAAACTTAACAAGCATACACATAAATAAAAAATAACTAAAGCCCGACTACGAACCCGCGGTGGTGGCCGCCCACGGCGACGGACGTCGCAAGACGATCTCCGGCCACCGTAGGCGCGGGCATGCGGGCGGCGAGTAAAGGGCAACTCGCCGCCCAACCATGGACCATGCCCGGGTCGACGGCGCGTTGTGCTCCACGCGCGCCTCAAAGAGCGTCAGCATAATGACGGGGCCCCCTCTCTAGAGGGCCAAAGCCTGCCGGGGTCGCGGGACTTATCTCATTACCGTGACCCCGGAACATAAAGGGCTATTGAAGGACACCGTGGATTTTAGTCAGTACAAGTCTGACAGTCCCTTCCGCCCTGCCCGGGGTGGGAGGACTCATTTGATGAATTTACCACGCAAAAAAAAAAAGCCCGACTACGAAAAAAACGCGAACTGAAAAGTATAAAACAAGAACAATATTCATTTGACCGATATTGTGCTAGCCGAGGTCGTATGCCACCTATAATAAAGATTGTGTGATACAACCGCAGGTGGGACGTTTACGGCTTTTCATCCCCTAGAGGGCTCGGAGAGGACAAGGAGTTTAGAAGTTATGAGGGAACAGACAAACATACATACAAACATATATACCGGTCAAAATCATAACCCACCTTTTGGCTTTGTCGTAGTCGGGTAACCACCTTTTGGCTTTGCCGTAGTCCGGTAAAAATACTAGCACTACGCCGCTGGTTGCTAGTAATTTTATGTACTTGTTACAGCTATTGGATTAGAAAATTCTAAATTACAAGCTGAGACGAATAACCGTAACACAAAAAAAAAAACATTTAAAATTGGTTGTTTAGAAAAAGAATTCAGAAAGTTGTAAAATATCCTTTGTACATAGGAGGCTAATTTTCAAATAGAGCAACACTGAGCTAAGTATAAGTTCTTTCCATAGTTTTCAATCTTAGTCTTGAAACTGTGTTCGCAATTTGTCCTAGACAATTTGATCGAATCTTGACGATGGTGTAGCACAGTTGAAATCGACTGTACCAAATGTAACAGACATAATTAAAATCAACAAAAAATAACAGAAGCGACAACTATGGAATAAATTAAGTACTAAAAAAGTCAAATTATATTGCGGTACTATTCCCTCGTTGTCCGTGAGTTAAGAACATCTAAAAGATTACCTAAAATTCAGAAGGCCACTAGACGGAACACTCCTTCACGTACCCGCTCAGTAATTAGGTGCGTCCACACAGAGCGCGTATCCTCGCGAGGCATTTGCTGCGCGAGGAAACTGACAAGCGAGGCTGGTCACTCTGTGTGGACGCATCTATTGTTTTTCGACCGAGGCACGAAACAATATACGCGAGCAAAACAAAAGCCAACACTGGATGGCTCGGGCGCTCGGTCACTTGACCGCGGCAGCGCTGTCACTTGCCTCGCCCGAGACACGTCCACACCAACCGAGCTGCTTCGCGCGGAAAATGCCTCACGAGGCTGCGCGCTCTGTGGGGACGCACCTATTGAATAAAAAGATCCCTTTCCAAACAGGTAACAGGTATTTTAAGCCCGGTTCCTTATACTTACACTAAAGTTAGGAACTTTGAGCCATGGTAATACATTGACAGGCACATCGCGTGCTAAGCTATCATTTAGCTAGTTCCTGTCACAATTAGAAACGCTTTTAAGGAAATAGGACAGGAACTGTCTTAATTGTTTTTATTCTTTGTTTTCTTGTTAATGGATCGGTTAATTGTGGTGTTAGCAATATCACTTTATTTGGTAAAGAAAAAACAATGTGTGATATGTGTACCTTTATTTGTATTTTATAAAGAGGAAAATTTATCAAATGTGCTCACTTCGGGTGGTGTACCTGTACTATAAATACCTATGATCCACAATAAACTTTTGATTGATTGATTGAAATATTGATTACCTAAATTATTCTACTTACTAAATGTGACAGATTTAGAAACTTTAATATTTCACACAATAGCTCGCATCACTACAAAAAAAGGTAAGGTTATGCAAAGATTAAGAAAAGCCCTTAAGAAATTTCCATGTTGTGCTTGGCTTGTATACAAAATAATATATTTTTAATATAAGATACTAAAGTAGGCTTTATTAAAAAAATACACGTTTATCGCTTGTCGTACCAATTTTTATCGTCCATTTTCACGAAACCAATTTCAATAAATTCTTTAGGCTTTACCAACATTGTCTACAGCTGTCACAAGTAAAAGTTGCCAGAGTTTATGAATATCGGAGAGTTAATTATATTAGCCAACATTCTTTAGCAAAAACCAAATAAAAAACATTTTTTTTTCGTTTTTTTCTCCCTTGTGTTGTATGTACTATTAAAACATTTTAACTCACACACACAAACACCCAGACCTGGAACAAATACTTACAGATAATACAAAACATGTGTTTCGTGTGGAAATCAAACCCGCGACACGCGTAGCAGTCAATAGCTCAACCACTGCACCATCCGATCTATCTAACAAATACTAAAATTATATATCTGTACATAAATATAATTAATCATCATCTGCCTAGCCTTTTCCCAACTATATTGTGGTCGGCTTCCAGTCGAACCAGATGCAGCTGAATATCAGTATTTTACATGGAGCGACTGCCTATCGGACCTCCACAACCCACTAACTGGTTAATACGATACCCCATGGTAAGACTGGTTGTCAGACTTTTAGAGCTTCTGACTAATAGTAACGACTGTCTGATCTACAAATGACAGCCGGGACCAACGGCTTTACGTGCTTTCCAAGTCACGGAGGAAACTCGCTATGACAGATGATCACCCATCCACAAACCGAACTCGGCAAGCGCGGCTTAACCCGGAAGATCGGTCTGTGCGGCTGTAATTAATTTGAGCCGGTTCCCTATCCATTTGCATACAATTTTAAGACCTAATATAACTTAATATAATTTTGTTTGGCATAATTATGTTTTCGCATAATATAATTACGCATAACAACTTACGCTTAATTTTTTAAGCATAATTTCTCTTACCATAATAATGATTAAGCATAAAATTCTAAGCATAAATTTATTAAGTTAAAGTTCTAAAGCATAACTTTTTAAGCATAATATCCTAAAGCATAAGTTTATTTACGCATAATGATATTAAAACATATTTTGTATAGATTTATCAATGAAATAATTATTTCATTGTTATACCTATAAACTTACCTTGGTCTAATCTGTAATATACGCTCGCTCTTGCATCCTTAGTCAAATTGCCGATTACTACCTAACAAGGTAGCTCGATGGAGCCTATTTCTGTTTGCAAGGTTTAAAGTCACCTAACACGAACCTAACCTGTCCGAGTCGGGGTGCCCCAAGTTCCGAGCTCGCTTCGCTCGCTCTTGCATCCTTAGTAAAATTGCTGATTACCACCTAATGATTAATTAATTTGCAATTTTAAAATTGTTTTTGTTATTTATATTAATTGTATGCCTAAATATTATTATGCTAATAGTCATTAGGCCTACTAACGTTATGCGAATCAAATTTATGCCAAAACAAATTGTGCCAAAATCGTTATGCCAAAGTATATTAGGACAAAGAACATTATGCGAAAAGAAGGGATCCCTATTTAGCCATATATAATTAATACAATGGGGAAAAGTTAAACGATGTTGATGAGAAAAAATATTGTTATTTGACAAACACTAAATATCTCTATATCACAAAAATAAAATCACAACTAATATAATATCTTTAACTGACAGCCCAACTAATACAGGGTGTGGTGAAAAATGATGATTTATTATGAAGTTCGCTGAACACTGAACACCGATGGCCCAATGGGTTGCCCAAAATTATTAATGGTAGTTCACAATACTGAGGGGTCGTCAATAACAAGGCCACGCCATTCATTTCCTATGGCAGTAATTTGTATAATTGTCACTTTGGTACCGTTTACTTAGAAATTATAGTCATACTAGATGTGGCTAGCGGCTTTACCCGCATCGGTTTCGTAAATGGTCCCAGGGGATAGTAGCAACGAGATAAAATGTATCCTACATATTAAGAAGACTAATAATCTACCTCGGTGAAAAATTTAATTCTTTGTTGAGCTGTTCTGACCTATTGAGTAACAAAAATCTTTCTTACCAAAATTTCACATTTATAACATTAGCGGCCAGCGATTTCATCCGCTTCATCTCGAAAAATATGACACGGGAACGTAAAATCAGGATAAAAATCTATGTTATGTATAAAAACTATCCGCTTACCAAAGTTCATTTAAATCCGTCAGTAGTTTTTGCGTGAAAGAGTTTACATTCACACATGACTCACAAACTTTCACATTTATGATATTACTAAAATGTGTAATTCGTGTTTGATGTAAATTTTTGATCGTACAATTCGTTGTTGGTATCAGACGTATCATTATAGGTTTTTGTACGTTCAAGGACATGATGTGTCATGAGTAATCGATCTTTTTATTAAAATAGACACGAAGAATTTGATATACCTAGTGTTTGGTGCGTTTTTCTTTTTTTGTAGATGTTTTCCACTGGTGCTTTCTAAATGCTTTATGTTTTGGAATCCTTTAGTATAATGTTCCTTCTGGCTAAGACACTACGCCTCTTTACTATGAAAGATAATGGTGTACTCGTACATATTACAACGAGGGCCCAGTGCGGTTGGTAGGCTACATCATTTACGATAAATATATTGACTGACAAGTCTTTTAATTTTTATGCTTCTATGACATTCCGATTTCCTTATGATGTTTTACTTTACCGTTTTACAAGCAGTATTGATCAAATAAATTCACCTACTTAGGTTTGATTCGAGCCTATCTATGAGCTAACTACTCGTTAGTTGAAGTTAATTAACACGGCTTTGCAGGACTTTAATTAGTAAAGACAGTAATAAAACAGTGCAAGTATCAGTTAAAAACTATGCCACAGCTTCTTCCTTAAATCATTCTTGAAAAACAGACAGACATGACGAAACCATAAGGGTTCCGTTTTTTGCCATTTGGCTACGGAACCCTAAAAAGAAAATACTGTACGGTTTCACTATAAAAATAAACCTCTAGGATCGTTAGCCAATTTTCTTCGATAAAGATGATTGATGAAATGTAATCCGGGAAGGTAAATAGACAGTAATATCACAGAGTTTGTTAATTTTATGAGCAAAACTGACAATATTAATAAAACTGTATCATGACGAATTCATTAATATTCATTCAGCTCTCTGGGAATATTTTTTAATGAAAAGATTTTGGTTTTGGGAAACAACCTGTAGGTATGATTTATTGTTTTGTGTTGGCGTGCTTCAGCCGTATCCGGTTAGACTGGAAGCTGATGACCGTAATATAGTATTTCTTTTTTTGCGTGGTAAAATCATCAAATGAGTCCTCCCACCCCGGGCAGGGCGGGAGAGACTGTCAGACTTGTACTGACTAAAATCCACGGTGTCCTTCAATAGCCATTTATGTTCCGGGGTCACGGTAATGAGATAAGTCCCGCGACCCCGGCAGGCTTTGGCTTTTGCTGACGCTCTTTGAGGCGCGCGTGGAACACAACGCGCCGTCGACCCGAACATGGTCCATAGTCGGGCAACGAGTTGCCCTATACTCGCCGCCCACATGCCCGCGCCTACGGTGGCCGGAGATCGTCTTGCGACGTCCGTCGCCGTGGGCGTCCACCACCATCGGTGCTCTGCCCAAGCGGGGCAGTCCTGCACCATATGCTCTACTGTGTCCTCCGGGCGATCTTCGCACTGGTGACACCCAGGCGTTTCCTCCTTTCTCCTCAGACACAGGTACCTCCCGAAACTTCCGTGTTCGGTGAGGACCTGCGTCATGCGGTAGGTCAGGACGCCGTGACGCCTATCCAGCCACTTCTCAAAGAGGGGTCTTACCACCGCGATTGCGGCGTGCCCGGCCATCGGTTACGACAGTCGTCCCCTCCATACTGCCCTGAGATCGCGCCGGACCTCTTTCCGCCGCGCCTCGACTTCTCGAGGCAGCGGGGATACATCCCGGCGCTGCGCCTCCACGCGCCACTCATAGACGCGCTGGAGGGCAGTCGCCTCCAGATCCCAGGGCAGTAATCCGGCAAGGAGGTTGGCCGATTCGCCGGCGATGACGGTCATCGCCGGCCTCTTATAGTATAAAACAAAGTCGCTTCTCGCCATCTGCACTGCACGTTTTAATGTTTCAAATTACGCAACTATAGACAGAGTTACTCAAAAGAAGCGTTTATTAAAACAGCTTGGCGATGTGCTTTAATCCTAGAAGTTTCGGAGATACAAAAAGCCTTAACATACGTCTCAGAGGCGTACGTAGCAATGACAGTCTGTGTGCAAAAATTAACTAATTTCATGTCTATTATATATTTGAAAGAATTAATATACATTATGTTTATATTCAAAGAATAAATTACAGGCAGAATGAACAAATTACCTATACATATAATTATATACTCATCGCACCATACCATGATAATATTTTTAGGACTAGTAAAAAGAGCAAAAGACACATCCTTAACAAAAAAAAAAGAACATCCCCTCACTATTTTTTTTCCATTTCGTTCACCACATTGACAGAAATAAAGTAACAACAATGCAAATCCCTTAGGCTGCAATTTTTTGGCCAAATCCTTTATATTCTGGGAAGGTCGACCCGCGATACACTATCTCGGGAAAATAGTCGGCTTATTTCGTAGCCGGAAAAGAATGAGCAAAATGTTGTTCTTTTATGCTATTTTCTTAATTCTCCGGTGGTTTTAAAACTGTTTTCGATTGGTTAATTCGTCAGAAGGAACATGGTCGTTAAACTGCGTCAATGGTGAAAAGTATCAGAACGCAATTCAGTCATAGCTTTTATGAAGACAAACATAATAAGTTCACTGAGATAATAATTATTAGGCCAAAAGACATGAAGTCTTATCGTAAAGGGTGTAATAAATAAAGTCGTGAGATCATTGCCAATTGTGGTTTCAAAAACCAAACACAGGTCTCATCAGGTCTCATTTGGAAAAATCTAAGAAATTATTTCTTGAATACAATTATATAATTTTGTATTTGACGCTCTAAAATTCTATGAGCAAATATTTTTGTAATTGTTCTTACATCTACTGTCGCAATTATAATAAGAGTATTAAGGTTACTACATTCGGAGATACCTGTAACTACCAAGGTAACAACGAAAACCTACAAAAGCAATATTGTGCTCGAACTTAAATCCAATCGATCGCTGTCTGTAAATAAGTACAGACTTTTTAGACTTTCACAAGTATCGGTTTCAATAAACTTATTTAGGTCTATATTAATAAATACTTTTCCTACTGATAATAATTATTCAATTCGAATCGTCTTTCTCAATAATAATATACTTACATACGCTAATAAAACTAATATGAAAATGTTACGCCAAACAATATTATGCCATAAAATGGTATGCTAAGGCCCCTTAGCATAACATTTTAGCTTTCTCTTTAAAACTATAATTAAATAAAAAAACTTTCATTTATGGAAAGGCATATTATCTACTATTTTGTACTTGTAAAGATCACATTTCACTCGTAGGAGAAGCCGCTATTTTGGATTTAGAATGACGTCACATTACTCTTCGAGTTGCTCTCAACGAGCCCTTTCATTTGATACCCATTTTGTAGAAGTGCATTAAAATAACTATTACCTACGCCATCTTAGATTTAGAATGACGTCACATTATTCTTCGAGTTGCTCTCAAAGAGCCCTTTCATTTGATACCCATTTTGTAGAAGTGCATTAAAATAACTATTACGCCATCTTGGATTTAGAATGACGTCACATTATTCTTCGAATTGCTCTCAACGAGCCCTTTCCTTTGATACCCATTTTGTAGACGTGCATTAAAAATAACTATTCCGACATCTTAGATGGTCCGCCATATTGGATTTATAATGACGTCATATTATTCTTCGAGTTGCTCTCAACAAGTCCTTTCATTTGATACGGGTATATTGTAGAAGTGCATTATAAATAACTATTCCGCCATCTTGGATTTAGAATGACGTCACATTATTCTTCGAAATGCTCTCAACGAGCTCTTTCATTTGATACCCATGTTGCAGAAGTGCATTAAAAAAAAACTATTCCGCCATCTTGGATTTAGAATGACGACACATTATTTTTCGAGTTGCTCTCAACGAGCCCTTTCATTTGATACCCATATCACCCCATATTGTAGAAGTGCATTAAAAATAACTATTCCGCCATCTTAGATGGTCCGCCATATTGGAGTTAGGATGACATCACGTACCTAATCGTACATTGTCATCCAAACTAAACGTGTATAAAGAATTTCAGCTCAATCGGTTAAAGATATCTACTTCAAAATTGAGTTCAAAGATTCCACCCGAACAAACGTACTTAGGTACATGGCAAGTTCCACCCCCCCCCATTTTCAGGGAGAGGGGAAATAGGGGATGTTTTTTTTTGTATACTGAACTTTGTTTACATACCAAATTTCGGCTTTCTAGCACTTCAGGAAGTACCCTAACATTTTAAGGTCTCATACAAACTTCCACCCCCAGTTTTAGGGGACGGAGGGCGAAAGTTATAGGTTAATTAATTTTTTTGTTGGTTGTATACTAAACTTAAATAAACTTAAAATCGCTATTAGCGATAAGACCGCCATTGTAACCCTAGATTAAGCAATATTGTAAGCAGTAGTTTTTAAAATTTTGGTGTACAATAAAGTATATTCTATTCTATTCTATTCTTAGATTACATACCGAATTTCAGCTCTCTAGCACTTCAGGAAGTAGCCAAACATTTTGATGATCATCAGTGTGTCAGTGTGTCAGTGATGAAATCCGTGTATTTTAGATTTCAATAAAATCTAAAGTATTATAGCTATTCTATTGAGACTTTGTATGCTTAATTAGTCTATTATTGGGATCATATCCGGCGAATATGAACTATCTGGTACATCGGAAACCAACTCTACGAGGGTTCAAAAAATCGACGAAACACTTCGAGAAAAGGTAGGCAGTGCCCTTGCGCTTCACTTGACTCGTCTTGGCGGTTATTAATGACTAGCAGTTCGCCCGCGACTTCGTCCGCGCGTATTTCGAACTTTTCCTCTGCGAATTTCTACTCCCGGCCACCATCCTTATAGGACACTTTGGAAAATCTAAATCAATATCCAACAAAAATTCTATCAACCCCTCAGGGGTCGAATTTTGAGGTAGCACCTACGTCTTAAAAAAAAACCATAAGCAAAATTTGAGACTCCTAACTATCAAGAACAAAGTCCCGTCTTAGTGCGCATTATACGTCTTAAAAACCTCTAACCATATTTTGAGACTCCCATTACTTGTAATTACAAAATTTCATGCAAACTATCAACCCCAAAAACATAGGCAGCACCTACGTCCTAAAAAGAATCTCTATGAAAAATTTGAGACTCATATCTATCAACCCTAAAAACAACCCCTTAGAGGTCGAATTTCGCATCATCCCGTCTTAGTGAGCACCTTCGTCTGTAAAAGAATCCCCATGCAAAATTTGAAACTTCTGTCTCTCAACCCCAAAATAACTCTTTAGGGGTTGAATTTTGTAAAATCTTATCTTAGTGAGCATCTAGGTCCTAAACAGAATCCCCGTTCAAAATTTGAAACTCCTGTTACTTGTAGTAACAAAGTTTTATACAAAGTATCAAACCCAAACACAACCCCTTAGGAGTCAAATTTCGCAAATTCCCGTCTTAAGTAGCACTTCGTCATAATAAGAACCCTCATGCAACATTTTGAACTCCTAGTACTTGTAGTAACAAAGTTTCATACAAACTATAAACCCCATAAACAACCCTTTAGAGGTGAAATTTTGCAAAATCTCGACTTAGTGGGCACCTACGTCCTTAAAAGAATCCTCTATGCAAAATTTGAGACTCCTATTTATCAACCCCAAAACAACCTCTTAGGTGTCGAAATTCGCAAAGTCCCATCTAAGTGAGCACCTATATCTCAAAAAAGAACCCCCATGCTAAATTTGAAACAGCACTCGTAGTAATGAATTTTCATACAAATCAACCCCAAAAACAAACCCTTAGAGGTCGAATATCGCAACATCCCGTCTTAGTGAGCATTATCGTCTTTAAAACCTCTATGAATATTTTGAGAGTCCCAGCACTTGTAATAATATTAACAAAGTTTCATGCAAACTAACAACCCCAAAACCATCCCCTTAGGGATAGAATTTCAGAAAATTTAAAATAAATCCCTATGCAAAATTTAAGACTCCTTTCTATCAACCCGAGAAATAACCCCTTAGGTGTCGAATTTTCAAAATCCCATCTAAGTGAGCACCTACATCCCATAAAAGAATCCCCATGCTAAATTTGAAACTCCTAGGACTCGTAGTAGCGAAGTTTCTTACAAATCAACCCCAAAAACAAACCGAAGTTTAGTGGTCGAATTTCCCAACATCCCGTTTTAGTGAGCACCATCATTCTTAAAAGAATCCCCATGCATTTGAAACTTCTATCTCTCAACCCCAAAACAACCCTTTAAGGATTAAATTTCGTAAAATCCCATCTTAGTGAGCATTTAGGTCCTAAACAGAAATCCCATGCAAAATTTGAAACTCCTAGTACTTGTAGTAAGAAAGTTTCATACAAACTATCAAGCCCAAACACCTACCCAAACCCTTAGGGGTCGAATTTCGCAAATTCCCATCTTAAGTAGCATTAGGTACGTCATAATAAGAACCCTCATACAACATTTTAACTTCTAGTACTTGTAGTAACAAAGTTTCATACAAACTATCCGTACCGAAAAACAACCCCTTAGGGTTCGAATTTCACAACATCCCGTCTTAGTGAGCATATTTGTCCTTAGAAGAATCCCCATTCAAAATTTGAGACCTCTATCTATCAACACCAAAAACAACCCCTTAGGGGTCGAATTTCACAACATCCCGTCTTAGTGAGCATACTTGTCCTTAGAAGAATCCCCATTCAAAATTTGAGACCTCTATTTATCAACACCAAAAACAACCCCTTAGGGGTCCAATTTCGCAACATCCCGTCTTATGTATCACCTACATCCTAAAAAGAACTCTCATGTATCATTTGAAACTCTTAGTACTTGTAGTAACAAAGTTTCATACAAACTATCCATGCCGAAAAACAACCCCCTAGGGGTCGAATTTCACAACATCCCGTCTCAGTCAGCATCGTTGTCCTTAAAAGAATCCCCACGCAAAATTTGAGACCTCTATCTATCAACATCAAAAACAACCCCTTAGGGGTCGAATTTCGCAACATCCCGTCTAAGTGAGCATCTACCTCCTAAAAGTATTCCCCATGCAAAATTTGAGACTCCTAGCACTTATAATAACGAAGTTTCAAACAAACTATCAACATCAAAAACAACCCCTTATGGGTCGGATTTCGAAAAACCCCTTTCGTAAGTAGCCCTTACTTCCTACAAAGAACCCGCACGCAAAATTTAAAACTCCTAGTATATGTTGCAACAAAGTTTCATACAAACTGTCAACCCCAAAAACAACCCCTTAGGGGCGTAATATCGCAAAATCCCTTCTTAGCGAGTACCTAAGTCCTAAAAAGAACCCCTTTGCAAAATTTTAAACCCCTAGCATTGGTAGTTTCCGAGATTTCGTGTCCTATGAGTGAGTGACCTTTCGCTTTTATATATATAGATAAAAAAAAAATAGCGCCTAGAGATATTTTATGTCGGGTACATTGAGTAGACCACTTTTGTAAGACGACTAAAAAGTCACGGTGTATATTCGTATTTTTTTTCTTGTTTACTGTTTGAAGTACTTCAAACCGTTTTG
Organism: Agrotis exclamationis; assembly: GCA_950005045.1. Taxonomy (NCBI): domain Eukaryota; kingdom Metazoa; phylum Arthropoda; class Insecta; order Lepidoptera; family Noctuidae; genus Agrotis; species Agrotis exclamationis. The sequence continues at coordinate 7,485,281 of OX465420.1, read as the reverse complement.
TTTTTTTTATTGGTTTGTCTAACGAGTCCTCCGAGCCATAAATGGAGCGGAAGGGTTTATCAGACTCTTTCTGACAGAAATTCCACGGTGTACCTTCGTTTGCTCTATGTGTTCCAAGGCCACGGTGCATTTTTAAGACAGTCCCATGACCCTAGAAATATTTAAACCCTAAAATCTACTAGTATATAAAGCCATGAACCACATATACTTAGTACCAGAGCATACAAGCGTTATGATCCTTCAAACAACAATTTGGCCTAAAAAGGCTTTTCCTATTCCAATTTACTTTCAAAGAGAAGTGTTTGTTCTGTAAATAAAGAAGATAAAAAAATCATACGCCCTCTCAATCACAGTGTTTTGAATTGAGCTTCGATGTTTACTTTCGGGAATCAAAGTGCTAATGGTGAACTGAGTGAAATATTCGTAATTTAGAAGTAGAATTTATCCTGAATTTAATTTTTTTCGCTCGTGGCTAAATAATAACAGTCACACAGGTCACTGGGTCACCAGTGGTGGCCCAGTGGTGTCGGCCTCGACTTACGAGTTGTAGGTCGTGGGTTCGAACCCCGTCAGGCGTATTACTTTGTGTAATCTATTTCAACACCACTGCTCTCAAAACGGTGAAGGAAAACATCGTAAGGAAACCGGTATGTCCTAGAACCAAAAATTCGAAGACATGTGACATCTACCAATCCGCACTGGGCCCGCGTGGTAGATTACGGCCCACTCCCTCTCACAGAGAGTAGTCCTGTGTCCCAGCAGTGGGAACATTTATAGGCTGATGATGATGATGACACAGGTCAATCTTCAAGGTTAAGCCGTGCTTACCGAGGTTGGAATGTGGATAGGTGACTGGATAGGTGAGTTTCCTCCATGCCTCGTAAAGCCGTTGATCGCGGTTGTCAATTGTAGGTAACTTTAGAAGCACAAAAGTCTGACAATCAGTTTCATCAAGGGTTTTTTTTACCGTGATTAATCTCCCACTCAAGGCGGAACGGGAGCCGGAGGCTGTACGCCGGTGTCGTGCGGTCCATGGCCCTCTACGGGGCTCCCGTGTGGGCCCTGAGCATGCAGACGCGACCAGCGAAGCTGGTCGCATGCCAGAGGGTCATGGCTATCCGGATGATCCGAGGATACCGCACGATCGCCGGCGAATCGGCCAACCTCCTTGCCGGATTGCTGCCCTGGGATCTGGAGGCGACTGCCCTCCAGCGCGTCTATGAGTGGCGCGTGGAGGCGCAGCGCCGGGGCGAATCCCTGCTGCCTCGACAAATCGAGGCGCGGCGGGAAGAGCTCCGGCGTGATCTCAGGGCAGTATGGAGGGAACGACTGTCGCAACCTAGGTTCGGGCACGCCGCAATCGCGGCGGTAAGACCCCTCTTTGAGGAGTGGCTGGAGAGGCGTCACGGCGTCCTCACCTTCCGCCTGACGCAGGTCCTCACCGGACACGGATGTTTCGGGAGGTTCCTGTGTCGTATAGGCAAGGAAGAAACGCCTGGGTGTCACCACTGCGAGGATCGCCCGGAGGACACGGTGGAGCATACGGTGCAGGACTGCCCCGCTTGGGCAGAGCACCGCCGTGTTCTCACGGAGGCGATAGGCGGCGACCTCTCGCGCCCAGCATTGGTCGAGGCCATGCTGCGGGGCGAGACGGAATGGGAAGCGGTCGCCTCCTTCTGCGAAGCAGTAATGCTAGCAAAGGAGGAGGCGGAACGCGTGAGGGAGAGGACAGCGTCCACCTCACGACCCAGCCGCCGCGGGAGACGCCCACGGCAACGGACGTCGCAAGACGATCTCCGGCCACCGTAGGCGCGGGCATGCGGGCGGCGAGTAATGGGTGACTCGCCGTCCGATCATGGACCATGCCCGGGTCGACGGCGCGTTGTGTTCCACGCGCGCCTCAAAGAGCTGTCAGCAAACTGACGGGGCCCCCTAAGAGGGCCGGAGCCTGCCGGGGTCGCGGGATTGTCTCACTCGGTAACCGTGACCCTGGTACATAAAGGGCTATTGAAGGAACACCGTGGATTTTAGTCAGTACAAGTCTGACAGTCCCTCCCGCCCCACCCTGGGCGGGAGGACTCATTTGATGATTTTACCACGCAAAAAAAAAAAAAAAAAAAAAAGGCGGAACGGGAGGGATTGTCAGACTTGTACTGACTAAAATCCACGGTGATCCTTTGATAGCCCTTTACGTTACAGGTTCACGGTTACCTGATGAGACAGTCCCGTGACCAAGGGTTGTATTACCGACACCGTTTGACTTTCGAACTAATATTTAGAAAATAGTAAACAGCCACCCAAATAAAAACTGTTAATTTTTAGTTTTACTTACTTTTCAAAAGTTCATTAAAACAAAGTGTTTCTTAAAACAATATTTCACAAAATACTCAGTTGTTAACTTCTTCCAAACTTTTATTTAACTACAGTAATTAGTTAGAAAATACGAAAACTTAGAGGCAAAGTTCAGACATATTAAAATTCAATTTTAAAATACTTTTCGCAGCAAAATACATAAGCCATTTAATTGATGTTTGAAAGTCACCTTATTCGAACTTTAAATGGCATATACTTGTAGCAGGTAGAGAGTCATATTTCAATGAGAGAGTGTTGGGGCGCGTCCCGTTTTTTCCCGGGACACGGGAAATGGGACACTATGTTTTCTCGGGACGGTTTCATTTATGTAACATTGGGGACTCAGCGTTTTAAATGAGCGAGGAATATTATCACAGTGACTGTTTTTTGTTATCTAAATTGCGTTCATTAAGCTGAATTGAAAATGGATGTGCGTAACGTTAAGTGATAATATAGCTACTTTTTCACTGCTTTAACTAAATTAGCTATGTTTTTTTTAATTTTACATGCATCAAATTGACAGGCCTGTTGGTCTAGCAGTTACTTACCCTGACTGCTTTGCCGGAGGTCTTGGGTTCGATTCCCACCCAAGACAAATCTTTGTGTGATGAGCACGATCATTTGTTCTGTGTCTGGGTGTAATTTATCTGTAATATGTATGTATTTAGAAATATAAATAAATAAAAATAAAATACTCTTTAATTCGGACATGTAACATCCATAGTGGGTTAGTTAGTAAACAATTAAGAATCTTATAACTATGTTAGTAATGATAAAACAACCAAAAAACATAATAATAATTTCACGGTATATAAGTCCCGCGACCCCGGCAGGCTTTGGCCCTCTAACCCGTCAACTTTCTGACCCTCTTTGAGGCGCGCGTGGAACACAACGCGCCGTCGACCCGGGCATGGTCCATGGTCGGGCGGCGAGTTGCCCTTTACTCGCCGCCCGCATGCCCGCGCCTACGGTGGCCGGAGATCGTCTTGCGACGTCCGACGCCGTGGGCGTCTACCATTGCGGGTGGGGCGGAGGGAGGACGCTGTCCTCTCTCTCTCACGGCCCGCCTCCTCCTTAACGAGCATTACTGCTTCGCAGAAGGAGGCGACCGCTTCCCACTCCGTCTCGCCCCGCAGCATGGCCTCGACCAATGCCGGGCGCGAGAGGTCTCCGCCTATCGCTGCCGTGAGGACACGGCGGTGCTCTGCCCAAGCGGGGCAGTCTTGCACCGTATGCTCTACTGTGTCCTCCGGGCGATCTTCGCAATGGTGACACCCCGGCGTTTCTTCCTTCCCCATCCGACACAGGTACCTCCCGAAACATCCGTGTCCGGTGAGGACCTGCGTCATCCGATAGGTCAGGACGCCGTGACGCCTTTCCAGCCACTCCTCAAAGAGGGGTCTTACCGCCGCGATTGCGGCGTGCCCGTGCCCTGGAGAAAAAAGATCAGCTTTTAATAGCTCAGCCAATATGAAAAATAATTAAATTGATTGTGCAGCGGCTTCAATACAATTCGAGTTCAAAAAACCAATAACATAATTTAATTGATATGGCTATCGGGTGACCGAATAAAAGAAGACTCGGCTCTCATAAATAAAATATGAAAAGAAATATTTTACCTCGTACAAACCACTATTTCAACATTCAATATTTACATTGCCGACTACCTGTATTGAAGCTGCATTTTTAATCTCGACCATCCCGGTTTTTTAATCATAATCCCAGCTTTTATTTTTGAATGAACAACACTAGTGGCTTAGTGCACTTGTGTGCAGAACCATCGAAGGCCAGATAATAGGTCTTTTGTGACCTAAGAATGCTTTTAAAGTAACACAACGCTTGAGGGTTTATATTGGATTTCTTTTTGTGGAAAAAGTGGTTTTAAGTACAAAGTGGAGTGGTTTAAAGGACTTTTATTAACTTAGGATAGATATAGCGTTCTCATATTTTTTATAGATTGGGTACTTACTTACATGTTGGTTGGCTTCAAATAAGCGAAAAGTAGTTTAGTAATCATTTGAAGTTTAATTCGACATCAATAAAAGCTGGTAGAATTTTTTTACCAAAAAAACCGAACTGGATCTAATCCTACACATATTCATAATTGTCACCAGTTTAAGTCGATAACTGACCGAATTTCCAATTTTAATCAAGGTATTCAAAAATATGGATACTACACTATTTTATAATTGTAAAGGTGTGTGTAATTGTACTCAATAGTGTCTGATTCTGTATAATTATAGGAATACGAACATTTCCGTACTAATATATTACAACCATTACAGTACACCCATTCAGTTTTTGGCTAGTTGCCATGCAGAAAACCTCCTCGAAGTCGTAATAGAAAAGTTTCGTGAACATAAAGTTTTCGGCCAAGAGTAATTTAATTATCTTACTATGAATGCGATTTTCTTCGCAGTATTGTAGCAAAGTTTTATCATACAAGTGCTATTCCATCAAGAATTTATCTGCGACTCTATCCTATCCTTTGAGTCACGTTATTTTTAACCAAGTTCAAAAAAGGAGGTGGTTCTCAGTTCGATAGATTTTTTAAAAATATTTCTGTTTTCTTCGACTGTGTAAACCGATTTTGATGATTCCTTTTTTGTTAGATGCAATATGTCTGTCATTATGACCCATTAATTTTTTTAAATAGGCCCTATGACGCTGTGCGGGTTTTCTCTGTAGTATACGGAATCTAAAATAAATGACATTTAATGATAGCTTAAAACTCTAAAATACATCACTATTAAAATAATAAATTCAGTAAAAAGTTTTTGCTATTTATAATTTATAAAATAAAGCCCAATAAAGATAAATGCCTTCTTATTTTTCACGCAAAAGCTATATTTTAAACCAAATTATTGCAAGTCACGATTTGGCCGAAGGCTAACAAATTGTTTTCCAAATAATATTCTCTCAGACTTATAAATAAGAATAGATACTGTGGATTTCAAAATGTATTACTAAATCCAGTTTAAAAAAAAATGTTGCCATAGATAATATATAACTGACATTCAACCATAAGGTATTGCTAGAAATAAATAAATACATATTAAAATAAAATGATAGACGAAGGTGCTTGATCCTCGTCACATTTAACTTAGACAAATATATACCGCTTCAGATCCTTCTATGTTAAAATATTCAGAGTTTCAGGTGAAATTAAAAACGTGGTAAGAATATAAGATTTCATTTATTCTAGAATAGTTTCTGCCGAGGCTATAGATTTTTAACATACGTGATAGTGAATAATACTTTTGACATTTTTTAGAGCTAATACCACTGATACAATTGAACGCGATCAGCGTATCTAAACTGCGTTCAAGAGCTGTCAGTTTATTGTTAGGTAATGTGCAATATTGACACACGTAGTCAGTGGCCCGTAAGTCTAATAATAAATATTATTAACAGACTTACCAAAGACTATCGTATTATCTAACCATCTGACAGATCAGAGTAATGGTTGTACGCAAATACAGAGTTAGTCAGATTGCAATCTAGGTATCTGTTATTATTACAAAGATAGTCTAATGCTCAGGGTTTCTCTGGTGTTAGTGTGGAGACCGCGTATGGCCAATTAATATTAGAAGATGTTTGAAAATGGATAGATGCGATAGCCTGATTAGCATCCTTTGTAAGGAGGGTAACGTCCAGGAGACGGCAATTGGCTAGACCGGGAAAATACTGATATTTAAAAATGCGTCCGGGTAGATTGGCAACCTGGGGTTACAATGCTGGGCAAATATTGATGCTTATTAATACTGAGAGCTTTCTGTTTAAAATTGTTAAAGCGTTTAGTTTCATTGAATTTTGGCATTATTAGCCTCCAACCCCCAATAGGCTAGTTGCCCTAAAAATGTAATTAGTCCGTCTTTTAGATTATTCAAAAATAAGGGACACGTATTTTTTTATTTGTAAATTAGACTAAAAATGACAAAGATATAGCCTATTAAAGTTAAGTGTGACGTCACGACGCGTGGCATTTTTTCGCGCGGGGTGACGTCACACGTAACTTTAATAATCTTTGTTATTTTTTGTTTAATCGAAAAAAGAAAAATACGTGTCCAATATTTTTTTATAATCTAAAATACGGACTAAGTAGAATGTAATTATTTTGACCCTGGAAACTACCCTATTATCCCTTCATAATTATCGAGTACAAAGCACGTGTGTGCGGAATTACTACTCAGCGATAATAGCCGGCTGCGCCTTTGTGCCACTAATCGCAAAGTCAAAGTGGACGCAGGGAGCTGTGAGCCAATCGATGAGGCATGGCACTTAGTAGGTAATGTGCAGATACACTCGATGGACTTGATGTGTAGTTAGGTAACAGTCCATTTAGTAGAGTAATGGAGTATGGAGGTTTAAAGAAAAGTGTCCCAAGGTACAAGGATCTCCCCTACTCGTAAGTATAGGTAGTTGTCTGCTACGAACTCGTAGCTGGCGTAGCAGTTACTGCTACGACATAGCAATATTTAGTACTGTCTCATAAATGTTTAAATTCTAAGTTACCTACTGTATTTTAAAATATTTTTGCTCAAATGCAAAAAAAAAGCTTTGTTTTTCACAAAGCAATTTCGTAGAATTCAATGCGGTTTTTCTAAATCTTATTTTTATTAAAGAAATAGTCATACATTTTCAGCTTTATGCCATTGAATACAATCGTAAGAGGATTAAAAAAATCGTTTGTGGAGATAAGTTCTAGTTGCTACGATACTTATGGAGTTAACAAGCAGACCTCAGACGAGAGGCTTCTTCAAGTGGCGACATTCTCATAACAAATAACAAGAGCTTAGGAGCTTTTGAAGTTTAAAAAAACATTCTTGCTCAAAATAATTCAATAAGTTTGTGACGGTAATTTCTGAAGTGTCTGACGCAATACATGAACTTTGTAAATGAAAATGAACAGTCTTGTTTTTTCTTCAAATTCGATCCCTCTGTTAAATTCATTCAATTTATTACAAATTAAATTAGGAAAGTTTTACAGTCACAGAAGCATTTAGGGTTATTTGAAAAGCACCAACAACCTGAAATCACGAAAAAAAATCAGCTGTTCCGTACTTTATGTTCGCAGAACTCGTCAAAATTTAGGGAACACCTGATTTTTTTTCACGATTTCGGTTTTGGTCCCATAATGAAAGTTGTTCATTATAATGAGTGGAATGACGTCTTAAGAGGTTGTTGGTGTTTTTCAAATAACCCTGTATTGTGTTTGTTTTTACTTAACTTACATGTGTTCTATAGGGTACCCCTTAAAGGTGTACCCTATTATAGGTACACACCACTGTATAGGGTAATCTATAGTACAACTACATTTCTTTCACGACTCAATGAAAGCGCTCTTTTTTTCATCAAATTCAAATTTTATTTGCTTTCCACAATCTGTACTTAGGTAGTAAGTTAAAACAGATCATTATGGACCCTTTCTGGCAAAGCAAAAACAAACATATTAATGTAGTTCCTCTCTCCTACATTAATATGTTTGTTTGCCCTAACGGTCTTTTCAAATAGCCATACTTATTTTATTATTGACGATATTAAAAAGAGATCAACCGGGGACATACCTTGACTTCGGTCTGCTTCTGAGAAACTACTTTGCCTAACCTGAAAACCGAACCCATGAACGACCTGTAAACGGTCGACTAATTCAAACTAATATTGCAAAAGCGATAGAGAGTTTTTTTAGAAACTTTTAACGTCCAAACTACTGAACGGACACCGCGGATATAGGGTTTTTTATATCGTTGTAAAATCATCAAATGAGACTCCACCTAGGGCGGGAACGGAAGGGACTGTCAGACATGTACTGACTAAAATCCACGGTGATCCTTCAATAGCTCTTTATGTTCCAGAGTTACGGTTACCTGATGAGACAGTCCCGCGACCCCGCCAAGCTTTGGCCCTCCAAACAGGGCCCCGTCAGTTTGCTGACAACTTTTTGAGGCACGCGTGACCCGAGCTTGGTCCATGATCGAGTGGCGAGTCACCCATTACTCACCATCTGCATGCCCGCGCCTACGGTGGCCGGAAATCGCCTCACGACTTCACTTGCCGTGGGCGTCTCCCGCGGCAGACGGACATAGGGTTCGTTTCATCTCGAAAAAAAGGAGGTACTGTTTCCGAGAAAAACTACAATAACGTTAACATGATAATACATGGCACTTTTTTTTTTGGGGTGGCAAAATCATCAAATGAGTCCTCCCGCCCTGGGTGGGGTGGAAGGGACTGTCAGACTCTTACTGACTAAAATCCACCCGTGTTCCTTCGTCGGTGACGCGTGAAACACGACGCGCCACCGACCCGGGCTTGGTCCTTTGTCGGACGGCGAGCATACCCATTACTCACCGTCTGCAAGCCCGCTCCGCCGCTGTGCCCTCTGCTATTCAGAGGGACACGTGGAGCGTCCACCCGACAGGCTATTCGCATACGGGCAAAGAGACCCCTTAGGCACACAGTGCCTAAGGAAGAGTTTTTGCCCGCATCCCAGGGTGCACCGTCCCGAAAAACTGGTCTTCCCCCCGGACGTATCCGAGAGGGAACTCCAGTCCACGGGCGCACGTGGAGGTTTCCTGTCTTTTTTTTTTACAATTTGAATTGTTTGTTAAATTGTAAAGGGCAAAAGCCAGTATCTACATAAAATCAAAACCTTCTTCATAAGTACTCATATTCAAACGTGAATGTCCCCACGATTTTTGAGAGCATAATATATATAAGAGCTGGGGGTGTTTACGACGCGTACTAATGAGTCCTCTACTGTAGAACTGACCACGGGACAAGGGTCATTGAGGCGACGTTCACCATACTCTTGTGCAAGATGGCCTTTCAAGTTTCTTGGCTTTGGTCTTGACCTTTGATTTTGATTGGACTATTAATGATGAGGCAAGAATACACGCACATTCAAAATTAGTTTTGCGGTCTTACTGAGAGGACAAAGTTCTCCTCTTTGTTTCGAGTGGGAAGAGGTAGGTGCCTTCATACGTGCGTTACAGCTAAAGATACTATTTCTTAAATGTCTTTCCTTTCTCTCATTTATCTATTTTATAAATCGACTGTATAGACCTTATTTTTGCAAGAAACTCCATGGTTACTCATTTGAGGTACAACAATTTATTGTCAGTACCCTGTCAAATGTTGTCGATGTATTATTTAATTATGTGTCTGACGGTACTTTGCCTCTAAAAAAGTATTCGGCCGAAACACCACTCAAAATTTTTTTTTTTTTTTAATGTTTATTTATAGAGATTTTTCGCCAAAACGAATATGACACTCTGTAGGTGTACAAAAAAAAAAAAAACATTACATCTTAAATACATATTACATACTGGGTCTCAGTGGCGTAGGGTAAATATTCTTGAGAGTGAACCCGGATCAAAACGTGAATTCCAGTAACTATAGCTTTGGCCTAATTTTAGTCTTTTTGGTTTAAATATTCAACCCAAATTCTTGTCAAATACATATTTTTCTTACTATGCACTAGAATTTTATTATCTGTAGCACCGGTTATAACATCGCCCATGTACATAATAAAAATGCTCATAAACTTAAAACTACTGAACCAAACTATTTTTTATGGGAACAAATGGAAGGTATACAGCATCGAATAATATAACCCATATGGATGCAAAGTTCTCATCAATATAAATGAATTAAGTCCAAATACAAGATACATAATACATAATATAGAATACTTTGTAGGGGGGCAAACTGTTTCTCCTTAATACAGGTTGCTCAGCAATCTAGCAAGGAGAGCAGCACCTCACCCAATAAATTTGTAATTTTATGAACCTTTCATCATCATACCAACAATGTAAACTACAAGTACCATTTTATGCAATAAAGATTTATTATTATTATTATTATATAAAAAAAAAAATAGCTGCAATAAACCGTTCAGGAGTTCCCTGAACTGTTCCTCGTCTTCGTCATCAGACCCCTAATGACAGTTGCAACCCTAGGTGAATCTAGGTGAAAAGTTCTCATCAATACAAATTAATCAAGCTAAAACACAAGGTAGCTGCTGTGAATCGTTGAGGAAATCGACTGTCTCTCGGCTCCATCATCAGATATTATAGTCCAGACCTTTATTAAATTGTAGTGCTTTGAAATACTTAATGAAAAACTTACAAACACCTGAATCGCCCCTACGATTTTTGAAATTTCCACTCGATTTCTGTGGTCTTCCATCATCAAACCCTGATTTCCTTATAATGGGACCACCTTTGAACTAGCTTCTTTCTAACAAAAAAATAATCATCAAAATCGGTTCATTAACGACGAAGTTATCCCGCGAACAAAGAACAAACATAGAAAAAACATAATTATAGGGACGAATCGATCGAGTACCTAACCTTTTTTGTAGTGTGAGTAAGTTAATAGGTTAATATTTGATTTGACATACGTAGTACACAGTTATCAATAAAAAAAATATGTTCACAAAACCATATACTTTAATCGCCTATTGCACAACGCCATCTAGTTCAAAACTTCGAAACTAACATGACACTTTTACGGTGAACACTTATCAAACAATACCATTGAACTGAACTAACCTTGTTGTTACTGCATTAACTACGCAAAACTTATCAATTGCAAAAATAATACAAATCAAATGCAAATGGACAGGTGAAAACAATAAATACTAAACTATAAATAAGCGCAAATCAAAACTAATGTGAATCTGTCATCCAAATAATACTATCTAAACGAATTACGAAGTCCAGTATCATTCCATCTCGTTCTGGCGTACGCATTTCATATCTCTCTCCTTATCATAAGCCGGAGAGATTCCGGCTTCCTAACGTCCTTAATTTAGCGGTGTTATGTAGCCTCAAGTATAAGATCGCTACAAGAGGAACTATGAATTACCGGATTCCTGATTTGCCTCACGGCTTACAAACCTATCCTGTTTTGCGTGAGTTGAAATTGCACGGAAAAAAATTGTAGGTGTTTATTTATTTCTTTGATTTTTATTTTCTTATGTAAATGTTTATTATTATTTTCTTTGATTGTTAGTTTTAGTTTGAGTGTTTTTGTTTGATTGTTATTTTCACAAGCAATGTAACTTCGTAAATAATCAATTTGTTTAAATGATAAATGAAAATCATTGATACTAGTATTTGCTATATTTCGAAAGTAAAGCCGATAGGAATCGGCATGTTAGGTACCTTCGGGCCTGCTGGGTCTATTTTTCAAGGCGAACTTCACCATATTTATTACAGAAACTATTTTATCAGATCGTGGATCATGCAAATTAATGAATATCAATAAAATTCCTGTCTCGGCCGGACTGGACGAGTTTCAGCGGCCGAGTCGCCTACGAAGCCAAACTTTAATTGTTTAATTTATTGATTAAAATTACTGTTTTGAAAGTTATTCTCTATTTTTAGAACAAACTTACATAGTACTCTCGGTTCTATTCTGTTACACCAACAATTTGTTTTATTTCAGCATCACCCTAAGGTAGACTGATGGCAGAAAATGCCTGGGGCACAAGTCAGCCGGTATGCAACTTGTGAGAAGTTTTATGTGTTGACTATTTGAAATAGGAATTTAAATAGCATCTGACTATACCTAATCGCAACCATTACCAACCAGTGCTTACCATTATTTAAAAATAAGAACCACATATTTACCAAGTTAACCCAAAGACTTGGCCAGCATCTACCATCCATTTGTAACCTACAAAACGTTGCCATTCAAAGTGTCAAGTTTCAAAATAAGTCCGGGACAAACACACTCGTCCCACTTTAAAACTGAGCAAATAAGTGCTGTAAACTAACCCGGGTCGTTTAAACGGGAGAATTTCTTCAGCAAACCGTCTTGGCACCATTGCAGTGTACATTAGATGCGCTGGTGGTATGTACTCCTAGTATTACTATGTACTTAGGACTGTTTATTTTATATGGGGTAGGTAGGGTTACCAACTTTTTTTCAATCGAATATAGTATTTTTGAAGTTATTAACTTAAAAATACACCGTGTTCCGGACGATATACATAAACTTCGACCAGATGTTCAAACCACGGAAGTAAGCATTTTTCATTATGGACACATTAATAAATTCTTATTTTTTATTTTTTGTTAATTTTCATACAAACTAAATACCTAGACGTAAATAACCCGATATGCATGCCTCTTTATCCGAATTGGCAACGTCATTCATAACATTTGGCGGGCTGAAACAAATGAAATGCAAATAGTATTTGATAGATTTCAAATTAAGATACTTTCTCACTGCATAGCTCAATTAAATTTCATTAAATGAAATTACGAATATCTTTGTAACGAAGCCTTTTTAAGTACTACTTCCTTTGTTGGATTTGATTTGTAAAAGCCATAGAAGTATTTGCTAAAGTTTATGGATAACGTGAAGAACACGGTGTATAGTAGATGGCAAAAAAAAGATAAAGGAAAATAGTATGTGGTTAAAGTAATGCTTTATTTTTTAAATGAATATTTTTTGCCACATTTTGCTGCTATCGTCGCGATTGCGTGCGTAATATTTCGAAGTAGAACCCCAGAGCGGGCTTTAGTTAAGGCTGCGTTCCGCTTTACGCAAAATATAGTAGTTTCGCCTACTATATATGTTTTTTAGAAATATAGTATTTGATCCCTTAAAATAGTAGTATACTATATTATACTAGCTGACCCGGCAAACATTGTTTTGCCATATAAATAATTAAAAAAAAAAATTGGTGTGGACTACCCCTAACATTTAGGGGGATGAAAAATAGATGTTGGCCGATTCTCATACATACCGGATAAGCACAAAAAATTTCATCAAAATCGGTCAAGCCGTTTCGGAGGATTATGGCAACGAAAACTGTGACACGAGAATTTTATACATTAGATAGTAGGGTTGGCAACCCTAGGGGTACCTAGGTCAGGTTTGTTTGAGTTTATTGAAGGTACGTCTGTGATGAAATCATGTTACGTTTGATTAGAACTTGCAGCATTTCGCGCAAACGTGAGTCACAGAGTATTATTTTATTAGTTTTTTAAAGATTTTTTAATTTTGTATTTTTCTTTTCTTATTCTTTGTGCACTTGTGATAATCTTGTTCTATTTTCTTAGATCTGAAAATTAAATGATCGGTGAGGCAACTAGAAGTCTAGGAAATTAGAATCCGAGACGTTTCAATTTTATAGAGTTCGTCATTGGATACGTCATTTGTGCATAGTTTTTCTGTTGCAAAATTGAAGGTCTAATTTCTATCAAAAATACTATTTTAGCCGTTGGTATTATTGGTATAGTTATCTTTACTTACGTGTTATAAATTAGACTAGGTTCTTATAATTATTACAGTTCGTAACATTGCCATATTGTATAGATAATGATTTATCACTCTGGCCTTCCTAATATATTTAGGTATTTGCGTTCGGCGCGGTATGTTTTTTTCTGCTATACTTATTTATTACTCATCATAGTCACTTTCTTTCCAGCCATACCTTATAATTCACACTCTATCTCAATCCCAATCCCGTTCCTTTGTTTTTGACGGCTGATTCTGACTGGACATTTTAGAGCCTATGCACACCACGTTTTTAAACGCGCCGGTGCAGCGCGTTTGACGCGATGTATACGCGATTCGCACGTAAGTCAGACGCAGCCTAGAACAAATGACAACAAACTGCTCTGATGAAAACGCGCCGTCGACGCGCCGTTGCAGCGCGTTTCTAAAACGCGCTGCACCGCTGCACCGGCGCGTTTGAAAAACGTGGTGTGCATAGGCTCTTAAAGACTCGGATAGGCAAATTCGATCGTAGATTGTTTTTTTTAATACAAAAATCAGTCTACGACCTATCTAATGTGGGTGTGTTTACAAACATAGAACTCAGCCTTTGCGCCAACCGTATGCTGTCGATTGGTTACAGAGAAAGATCCAACCGAGATATATTATTAAACTTCAACGTAAATGGATAAATATCTATAGATCTACTACATGATTATACAAAGCCTTCATACATCATGCAAACATAAATTAATCTCAGCACGGTTCGTTACTTTACTCGTTAGCGATGGCAAAGGCGAATAAACATTCATCTAAATTTTATTTATGAAGATTAATATAGATATCACAAGGTACGTGTGCACACTGAATTATGTTATTTTAAAATGATAATATCCATTATTCTTCTGAATATGCAATTCTGTAATCAACCGATCTTTTGTTTTTCAAATTTTTGCAAAAATCTTTATTGGATTTTAAAAGGTCAACGAGTGCTCTAAAGTGTCATAAATGCGTTGACTTTTCCATTAAATGATAAATGATATTTATTTTGCAAATAGGTTTTCGCAAACACTTTTAAAAAGTCAAAACACTTTTTTTATAGCTAGATGAGGCCGAGAACCCTGCAGGTTTATGTCTGAGATGGTCTTTTGAAGAAAAAACCATACAAATTTGAGTGAACCTGTCCAGTCAGTGCAAGCATATTTGTCAGTTATCGTGAACCTCGACTCATAACCCAAGGAGCTCAACCTAGGAAGAGACTGTCAGACTCGTACTGACTAAAATCTACGGTGATCCTTTAATAGCCCTTTACGTTCCAGGGTCCGGTTACTTGATGAGATAGTCCCGCGACGCCGGAGCCATAAGCATTTCAGATTTTTCAGAAAACAATTTCTCACCACAAAAGATTTCGTTGTTGAGAGCCAACTTTGCCAGCAGAATAAATTAACTAAATCCTTTAACTCTGGGATTTTGGCCCGGGAAAACCCAAATATTATACAGCCTAAAATTAGATCGAAGCTGATATTTTCCGAAGCCTTTCTCCACCATTCCTGAAATATTCTATTAAACAAAGGTCTAACCTGTGTGTTCAGCACCTTATAATATATTTTCACGCATGACTGATTTTCCGTTAGAACGTGCGCTTATTGAAAAGGCCAGAAGAAAGATTAGAAATTTATTGGAAAAGGTCTGGGCCACAGATGAGATTGGGAACCTAATAAGTTGCACCTTTAGCATTGGGTTTCACAGTAGAATAAAAATGATTTGTGAACGGACTGTCTCGTGTGTGATTTGTGTTCGTGCCTAGGAAAGCACTTAAAGCCGTTGGTCCCGGCTGTCATTTGGAGATCTCTGACAATCGTTACTGTTAGTCAGAAGCTCTAAAAGTCGATAACCAGTCATACCAAGGGGTATCATAATACCCAGTTACTGGGTTGTGAAGGTCCGATGGGCATCGCTCCATGTAAAATATTGATATTCAGCTGCACCTGGTTCGACTGGAAGCCGACCCTAATATAGTTGGGAAAAGTCAGATGATGATGAACGAACTGTCTCGATAGTTCCAAACGATTCAGTTGAATTATATGACGTCATGGATTCGTTTCCTAAAGTTTCTGATCTCAGACGAAACATCATACGTTAAAAACACATTTCGTGTACTAGGAATTTCTCCCGTACCGTGGGTGTATTAACAAACATTTAAAATCCCATACGGAGTTTATGTAACTTTTGTATTATCGTGGTAAAATCTTCAAATGAGTCCTTCTAACTCGGGTGGAGTGGAAGGAATGTCAGACTCGTACTGACTAAAATGCACTGTGTTCCTTCAATAACCGTTTAAGTACCAGAGTCACGGTTACTTGTGTGTGGTACCTAGCCCTTTAGCCAAACAGCAAACGACAG
Source organism: Agrotis exclamationis (assembly GCA_950005045.1). Taxonomy (NCBI): domain Eukaryota; kingdom Metazoa; phylum Arthropoda; class Insecta; order Lepidoptera; family Noctuidae; genus Agrotis; species Agrotis exclamationis. Next base: position 7,469,294 of record OX465420.1, on the reverse strand, counting down.
CAGACGACAATCGTTATCGCTCAGCAGTCACTAATTCGGTAGTGCCAGGCATGCGGGCGGCGAGTAAAGGGCAACTCGCTGTCCGACCATGGACCATGGCCCGGGTCGACGGCGCGTTGTGTTCCACGCGTGCCTCAAAGAGCGTCAGCATAATGACGGGGCCCCCCCCTAGAGGGCCAACGCCTGCCGGGGTCGCGGGACTTATCTCATCACCGTGACCCCGGAACATAAAGGGCTATTTAAGGAACACCGTTTATTTTAGTCAGTACTAGTCTGACAGTCCCTCCCGCCCCACCCTGGGCGGGAGGACTCATTTGACGATTTTACCACGCAAAAAAAAACCACCTAAACATACAAACTTATTTTTCTGTGACCGACTTCCCGAGACCCCAAACTAATGACCTTATAACACCCCATAATAGGAAGGGACGTAGTAACGAATCGGTGTAATTTATAGTGACATATTGTAGCACGGATTCCGTGTTTGATGACCCAAATTGGAAGAAGCGAAACGACCGCCTTTTAAGGGGCCAAAAATGGGGCAAACATTTTAGTGAAATTATTTTTCTTTTATTAACATTTTTTTACATGTTACGTTTTTGTTGTAGTTTAGACCTAGATAATAACAGAAATTCAAAGTTAAGCCGCGATTGCCTGGGACAGTCAATGGATGGGTGACCATGTATTACATACCGAGTTTCCTCCGTGGCTCGGAAACACGTTCAGTCGTTGATCCCGGCTATCATTTTGTTATCTTTGTCAGTCGTTACAGGTAAACTGAAAGTCAAGAACCAATCTTACGAAGAAATATTATATGATTTATGATTAGGTATTTGGATTGAGGTCACATTGATAGTCGGTCTAAAATACGGTGTAAAATACTGTTATTATACTGGCTTGTATATAATTCGTTGATGACCAGCGTCACTCTCCGCATCTCCGCGCGGTGCGCCGCCGATGCTCAAGTCACATCCGCTGTTCCGCGCGGTCGGGCATTGTCGTGTATTAATTGCCATAAATAAAAGAGTCATCCTGTGTCCACAATGTTAGACCTTTAATTATGATTCCAAGCTGAAAAACTCTTGACGAGGTTTTTTTAAAAGTCGGACATAATACAGGACAACGGTCTGTGTAAAATACTGTTATTATACTGGCTTGTATCCCAACGGGTCGGCCTTAAAATGAACATGGACAAGACGAAAGTCATGTCGAATGTCCATGTGGCACCCGTACCGGTTGTTGTTGGGAATGATACTCTCGAAGTTGTAGACCATTACACTTACCTTGGACAGATTGTTCACTTAGGTAGGTCCAACTTCGAGAAAGAGGTCGCCCGAAGAATCCAACTCGGATGGGCAGCGTTTGGGAAGCTACGTGATATCTTCTCATCGAAAATCCCACAGTGTCTCAAGACAAGGGTGTTTAACCAGTGTGTGTTGCCAGTGATGACATATGGCTCTGAAACGTGGTCTCTAACTGCTGGCCTTTTAGAGAGACTAAGAGTCACTCAACGAGCGATGGAAAGAGCTATGCTCGGAGTTTCTTTGCGGGATAAAATCCGGAACATGGGTATCCGGCGAAGAACCAAAGTCACCGACATAGCTCATAAAGTTTGCAAGTTGAAGTGGCAATGGGCAGGCCACATCGCTCGTAGAACTGACAACCGATGGGGAAGAAAAGTTCTCGAGTGGCGACCACGGACCGGAAGACGCAGCGTAGGTAGGCCTCCCACTAGGTGGACCGACGACATCGTGAGGGTCGCGGGCAACCGATGGATGCAAGTGGCGAATTGTCGTTCGGCGTGGCGGTCTAAGGGGGAGGCCTATGTTCAGCAGTGGACGTTTTCCGGCTGATGATGATGATGATGATACTGGCTTGTATATAATTCGTTGATGACCAGCGTCACTCTCCGCATCTCCGCGCGGTGCGCCGCCGATGCTCAAGTCACATCCGCTGTTCCGCGCGGTCGGGCATTGTCGTGTATTAATTGCCATAAATAAAAGAGTCATCCTGTGTCCACAATGTTAGACCTTTAATTATGATTCCAAGCCGAAAAACTCTTGACGGGGTTTTTTTAAAAGTCGGACATAACACAGGACAATAAAACAGTTTTATCTAAAGGGCAAACTTTTTTATCTCTGTACCATGGACGATGCCAGTTAAGCACCGTTCCGGTTTTAAGTCCGACGAAGTATAATTGGATTTTTCTGTGAAGAATTTTACAATTACAGAGTGGAGATTGAAAGTGTTCTCTAGACCGTCTATTAGTTATTTAATGTAATGGAATTGATATACTAAGGTTGATGAGAACCACCTTCTTTTTATGAAATAGGTTGAAAATAAAGTATTTTGCGCACACTTACACTTTTTTTCCACGGCGTTTTCCACGAAGGTAACAAAACATCTTACTGTTACATCATTCATAATCATTTATTTATGTTTGAACGAAAATATAAGTAATGCTAATCAGATAATATTAATTGAACTTATCAAAACGATAAAGACTAACTAAACACCAATACCTAAACATCACTACCCCACAGACTCAATAACTGAAAAAAAAAACTTACAAAAATGGACATCAACTCTTTTTTACTAGCCCCAAGGTTTACTGCATAGCTTTTAAAACGCAAAATCAAAAATCCACAGCCAGAACCGTTGGGTTTCAGTAAAACGGAAATTAAATTGTATACCGTAAAAAGGATATAACATTTTTGATGCGTCAAAAGATACCACGGGAGTAATTCCTTCTCGTTTTTTGTTACCCAATTTCACTTTTTACGGCACGTTTTTTGTATAGAATTTTAATGGGACTTATTCCGCAATAAACGGTTTTGTTGTTGGAAGTCGTAAAGAATGCGGAAAATAATAGGGGGAGATGTGTATTGGATTGTTATGGTCCTGTTAAACACAAAATTAAACAGGAAACATGAAACTTAGGCCTTCATCATCATTTCGGCCTGGGGGTCACCGCAAAAAGGGGGAGCCTATCCTCATCAGCTGGTGAGTATATGCCTCCAACTTTTTCTACTATAATTCTCGATTCTGTTCGTGCGCACCACTCATCTTGCGAATTTGGGTTCGTAGGGTCGCGACGCATCTCCGAAACGTACCGCGACGAACGTTTGGTTGAATACGCTCGCCGTGTTTAAATATTTCTAAACGCACTCATACAAGGGAAATTTTCTTCTATATAAAGCGTATCCTACTGTGTCTCATGCCTTAATATTATTTTACTTTTCCAAAAATTGTTCTTAAGCTCGTTTAATGTTTTCAAATAAGTTCTATGTTTCCATAAATAGTTCCTACAAACAAATCCCATAAACCTTTCCGATAAGCAGCGCAACAGCATTTCCTAGTGGAAATAAAAATAAAAAACAACATGTCAGCCATTTATTATAGCGCACTGTAAAAGTCAACTGAAGGAAATGAGTTACGGTGCGTCGTTTGAAAAGCTCGCGGTAAATGTAAGATGCTTTATGTATGCATTTGTGTAAATGCATTTATCCTGTAGTGTATGTGAAAAAGGCGAGAAGGGACGCTGTAGAACGATTGGACTGACCTTATCGGTGACGTTCTTCAGAAAGGTCAGGGGCCTCGTCTCTAAGCACGAAACCTGCAGTTTCGGCCTTAGTTAAGGTCGTTTTCTACGCCCCGGAAATCGAGATGTTTGTAGGTAATGTAAATTTATACTACGAGTACCTTTTGACAAACTAGTTTACAATGAATTCGTTTGCTTACAACCTATTGTAAAAGTATCAGTTCAAAGTGCTTAACGTTTTTTTTTTTTATAATAAGCTTCAATGTGTTGGGGAGAGGTCTGGTGGACATATAACTAAAATGTTCGATGTCTATCTCTAAAACAACCTACTTTAGAGGTCATGTTGTTGAAGTTGAAATTGTTCTCCAATATTATTAGGTATCATCCATTTCAAGGAATGCACCTAATTAAGAATCACTCTGTATAGGAATAAATATTGGGCTTATAATCTGGTGTCCAAAACAGAAGTACTATAGGACATGAAGCTATACATAAAGAGCATTTTTTCTCAAACATAACAGTACCTCACAGTATTGTATACAAACAAATATCCATAACATGTTTATAGTACTATAAATCTCACTACAATGGCTGTTTGTCGGGCGTAAATAGGAAAATTTATTGCTCAACATGTCGGATTGAAAAACATAAACAGATAAGTTACTTTTCCAGGATAAAGCTCAATATTCACTAGAGAATTGAATTAAAGTGACAGCTATCGAAATGGTATGCGTAACACTCCGAACATGACTTCGTTTAATGCTACTTGCGTCGATGACAACACGCGATTATCACTTATTTATTTCGTGTGGATTCGCTCGTGTTGTAAGTCGCGTGGAAATGCTCTGTGGCTTCAGCTTAGAATCACCCACTGTTGAGTCTTCCCTCTCTTTCTGCCAAAATTCTCGGTTCTGCGCATCCCTAATTCTCAATTTTGCTTTCACGTCTGTGGTCTGCTATAAAAAAATTCCTTCAACACATTTCATCGCAGTCCCTGTCGCACGCTTGTTGCTCGTGACCAAGAGGTAACGCCACAACTTCAGGTAAATAATTATGTTGTTCCATGTCTATACAGTAACGAGAACAAATGCCTTACTAATATGAAAAGAAACAAAGTATGCAGCTTTTTTATCGTGGTAAATAATCATCAAATGAGTCCAGCTCCCACCCAGGGCAGGGCGGGAGGGACTGTCAGACTTTACTGACTAAAATCCACGGTGTCCTTCAATAGCCCTTTACGTTCCAGGGTCACGGTAATTCGGTAAGTCCCGCGATCCCGGCAGGCTTTGGTCCTCTTGGGGGGGTCCCCGACATTATGCTGACACTCTTTGAGGCGCGCGTGGAACACAACGCGCCGTCGACCCGGGCATGGTCCATGGTGGGACAGCGAGTCGTCCATTACTCGCCGCCCGTAGGAGGACGCTGTCCTCGCACTCATACCGTCGTTATTAGTAATAACATGGGTATAGGATATTGTTTATCTCACTGTAATAAGTTATTACAGACAGTAAAGTATCAGTGAGCCGTACTTCAAGATCCGAACAGCTGTATTCTGATGTGATTGGGTAACAAACATCCATCAAAGCCCTATTTAATGTTCCGCATATTGTATTGGAAAATAAAGCATGATTAAATCTCAGGATTAAATTATGTTATTGTACTTTAAGAGAAAGTCGCATTCGAATTTTGAGGTAATGTTCAATACACGTGACTTTTCTATATCAATTAGATTTTTTTACCTTTAAACATATTCACTATACGAAGACTTTTCCAGTAAGACATTTTTCCAAGAAAAATATACCATTATCGATATTATTTTAACCGAATTTCGTGTGTATTCTGCCTCCAGCCGAAGGGCTTTATTTTTCCGATAATTGTTTTTGTTACGTCTTTTTCTTGATGAGTTCGGAAAAAAATAAATTGGTATGTAATGGATGAAGAGGTATCAGCCACCCTTTGTTATTTTTTTGTGTTTTTATAAGTACAATAGAGAGGGAAAACGTTATCCTTAGGTGAACATACAGCGCAGTGAAAGAGATTACTATCTTAAAACCAGTTAACCAAATAAAAAAATACCCTAAATTATGAAAGATATTTAATGCAAGGAGAAGATATTAAATGCTCATAGGGTTATTTTTTTTTGTGCATCAGAATACGTCATGCCAAGTCCAAAGGTACCAAAAATTTCTGAACAATTTTTCCTTTCTTATGGACTTTCATTCAGCCAATCCATTAACCGTTTTAGTTTGATTCTTGTTTTCTAACATTTATTTTTATCTACTCTACAATGTCCAGTTTGTAAACAAATGCCTATTCCATGTAGTACTCTTATGACGTAGCAAAAAATAAAACGATTACTCATAGAGCTATTATTTCAGAACTACAATAGAACGTTAGTCATTTGAAAAGCAAATGTGAAAAACTGAAAGTCTATTATGAAAGTGAAGTCGCGACTTCGGCTTCGGGCTAAAAGGGTCACTTTTGTCTTGCCCAATAGCGTTAGGGTCACAAAGCGGTCGTTCAAAAGACGTTACGTGACTTGCGGTTTGAAGAAAGGAAAAAAGTTTTTTTTTCTTTTCAGATTTTACTTTAGCTGTGAACTTTGAAAGGAAAGGTTTTTCAATGGCCAGCAATGTTTGTGTTCAAAAAGAGGGTTTTTCTTTATTTGACTTATAATTTTTATTCCACTGTGATCCCTTAGATTCTGGATACCTCGAAAGTATGTTTCTAAAAACAAATGAAGGGCATCTAACTCAATATATTTTTAACCGACTTCAAAAAAAGGAGGAGGTTCTCAATTCGGTCGGTATGTTTTTTTTTATGTTTGTACACCGATTACTCCGAGGTTTCTAGTCCGATTAGTGTAATTCTGAGTTTCGTTCGATGCAGTGTACTTTCCCATCATAAAAAATTCATCCAATTTGGTTCAGTAATTTTTATTTTGTGAGCATTTTTATTGATGGATGATGTGATGATCTTTACTTTTTGAGTGTTTGTTACGCGATTACTCCGCCAATTGTAGACCGATTTTCAAAATTCTTTTTTTCTTGCACGAGGAATAGTTTACTTTAGGGAACACTGTAAATTTCATCAAAATCGGTTTAGTAGTTTTTAATTATAGGGAATTTTATTAGCTTATTGTGTACATGAGCGATGTTAATACCTACCGGTGCTAAGGATTACCAAATTCTAGTGCACATGTAAGAAAATGTATGTATTTGACAAGACTTTGGGTTGAATATTTAAACTAAAAAGTGTAAAATAAAAAATTTTAAAAAAAAATTTTAATCGCCTTCAAAACGACCACAAAAAAGGGTAAAATAACCTACAAAATAACTTTTCTTTCAGAAGTCGGTGGCATAAAAGACAACGAAATAAAAAAAGAAACAAAGCCACCGACTACCGAAAGAAAAGTTATTTTTACTCATTTTTGTAGTTGTTTTTGAAGGCGGTTAAAAAATTTTTTTTGAGTATCCATTGAGCCACTGATACCGGCCGTCCCACTTTTTATTTCCAAAAAATAACTAGAACAAAACAAATTAACTTAATTCTGTCAACACGGTTTAAACAGTAACTGAGCTATTGACTGCTGCGCTATCACGGCTTTGATTCTCGCTTGGAACAATATTTGTGTGATCTACAGGTACTTGTATTTGTATCAGATTAAATGTTTGTAAACGCACTCACTATACATATAGGATAAAGGGCTTTGTGCTTTTTTTACCAGTTTCTTATACGCCATTTTGTTTTTTTTTTTCAAAATGGCTGCCACTTCTGAAACATTCATGGATCGATAGATCACATCAATACAAGCATAAAATGTAAGAGGGAAAACCTCGTAAAACGTCACGTTTCTGAGTTATGATCTGTCAAACATGTACAAATAGCGACACATTTTTTCTTTTTTTTTTTATATTTTGATGTTTAATGATCAAAAAAGGTGTTGCGCCGAAGATGATGATTGATCAAAAAGGAAACTTCCGCAATAAAACTCATTGAACATTAGTTTTTCCACGCATTTTAAATGCTTTTAGAGAGGATTATTTCGTTTAACGCAATTTCAGCATTTAAAATGCGTGGAAAAACTAATATTAAATTAGTTTTATTGCGGAAGTATCCCTTTTGATCAGTAAACATGAAAATATTTTTAACTGACTTTCAAAAAAGGAGGTTACTCAATTCGACCGCATGTATGATTTTTTTTTTAAAAGGGAAAATGTGTCACTAATTGTACATGTTTGACAGCTCATAACCCGGAAACGTGACGTTTTACGAGGCTTTGCTTCTGTACATTTTATGTTTGTATTGATGTGATCTATCGATTTATGAATGTTTCGTGCGTGGCCACCATTTTGAAAAAAAAAACAAAATGCAGTACAAGTGCAAGTACACTCGCCATACAAAAATGTACAAACCCCTTTCAAGAGTAAATAATCATATTATTATCCGTTTAAAATATACACTCGTTTCTAAAACCGCGACAGGCTAATAATATTAAATAATATAATATAGCCATAATTTCTCTGATAACCTTCCATTACGCCATCGCTGAACTCACGAACCGAATAACAAAGCCTCCCTTTACATCAAGATTTCGCCTCGAGAGTGACAAGTCATTATTGATTCATCAATTTGTCCACAAAGAAAATTGGAACAGAAGTACTATTTATTAATTTAACACATACCTACCCCACCTACTTGGTACTCATCGTACGGTATATAAAGGGACACATTCCACCTGACGCTGGTCCTAACTGGAATTGTGGGAAAGTCATAACAGATTTAGTAACGCAAAGTCAATTGAAAGACAAGGGAGGGTTTAACTTATTTGTATTTATCCTTTTCAAACTGATAATTAGTTTAATTTAAAATGTTTAGCTGTTGGTTTCATTCTACCTCAGAAACAAAGATTAATTTTGACCCGCCCTGGGTGTGAGGAACACCCAGGGCGGGACGGGAGGGACTGTCTGGCTTGTACTGACTTAAATCCAGGTTGATCGTTCAATAGCCTTTACGTCCAGCTTTTACGTTCTAGGGTAACTAACGGTCACCAATGAGACAGTCCCGCGACCAAAGATGAGGCCTAAGATGGAGCAAGCTCATCCAGGAGGACTTGAAACTCCTGCGCACCGACGGAACTCGGCAAAAGTTCTTAGGCAATCGTTCTATCGAAAGATGCCACAAAATGATGCAGAAAGAAATATGGGACATTAAATAAAAGAGACACTACAAATTTTGTTATTCCATTTATTGGTTCAGTAGCTCCAAGGATATTATGGAACCTTTAAAAGAGCAGATAATTTATTTTCAGCTATTTTATGTAGTGAGTTGTAGGAAGCACAACATAACACATTTTAACTTTAGTGTTTAAATGTTCTGAAGCAGCTTTTAAAAATTAGGTTTCAAAAAACAGGTATAACCGCTTGCCTTGGTGAAATTGTACTGTGCAAAAATGAGTTGAAGACTCAGAACAATAACTTATTGTTCTGAGGTTGAAGATGACACAAATGATAGAATGACGTTCGAAATACGAACATTTAAAAAATTATAATAATTAATCATCCAGGTGGAAAGAGGTCAAATCAACAGAGGAGGTAGCATACCTACTCTACAGCTCTTTGGCTCCGGACTCTGACATGATAGTCTTGTTGCCCGTTGTTAGAACTTAATCTTCTGGTGCATATTTCCCTATTATTATCTATTGTGGTTGCACCTTATTGTTCCTAAGCCGTAGCCCCGATCAATGCATTGGAGCTATTCGGCCTATTGTGAACCACTGGACGCCGAACATAGGTGGGTTCTGCATATTGAATGCACCTGGATATAATTGGGTTCGTGAGCCTATTGTATTCTCGTGAAGTAATTAGGTATGGATCTAGCAGGTCTAACTTTATATTTGGGGAAATTATGGTAGTTGGGGTAGTTTCCAAATAGAGTTGTTTATAATAATTTGTCTTAGTGTAAAGAGTCTTAAAGGTTTTAGTAGTTAAGAACTTCTCCCGTTGCAGATGAAAGGTTTTCAAGCGGGGCCTCGAGACGATCTAAGCAGTAGATATACAGTGGCGTTGTAACGCAAAGGGCAACCAAAGGATATATTTCAACCCTAAAAAAGGGTGAAAAGATCTCCCTTTTCTGTTTAATTTTATTATTTAGTCTCGATTAACTCTGTTACTCCGATGTCTCGAATGAGCTACGAACTCGGCCTTTGATAACTCGACATTTTTTTCAAATTAGTCCACCCGATTATGCGTGATTGGGTAACAAAGAAACAAACTTTACGAGGTTAAAAATATTAGTAATCTTCTAAACGTGCGTCTATAAATTGTGTAATCAATTTAACTCGAATTCTTCCAAGCAATCACTTACTTTTTGGCACCATAATGATGTATTCCACATTATCCTCTCATTTTAACTCCTTATTCTCACCACCAGCTTTTATACCAAAATTACCAGCACAAATTATAATATCGTACACGAAAATTAATCTTTCCAAAGTTTGCCACACCAACCCGTAGGACTTTCATCAAAGCTGAAACGAAATCCAGGTTCAATTAATCATACAGTTCCGTAAAGTTGGGTAATTACTCAAGTAAAGTGGAAAACGGACCGCGGGGTGACGGCCGGAGTATGGCAGATGTGTGACGTCATGCCTTGTATGGTAATGATCGGTTGGTTTTAAGTTAGAGGTCGGTAATTAATTTTGCGTTGAAAATTGAGTAATAAAAATAAATGTGGGTGAAATATTTTTTGCATTTTTGTATGTATTTTAAGGTTAATTAACACAGGAATCGTTACATTATAATATTTCATGAACCATCGAACCAATACACTTATGAGACGTTACTACTGATCAGAAAAACGGCTCTTAACACCTTGGTAGGGGAACAGTGATAAGACGGGGACGTTAATAATCGCGAGGTATAATGGGGATATACACTCTTTAGGCATACTTAACACAACACTAATGTAGAGCAAGCGCCATCAGGACGTCATTTGCAAGCGGCCAGACGCAAGTGGCGTCCTGTTGGCGCTTGTGCTACGTTAGTTTTGTGTTAAGTTTGCCTTATGTGTGTGATTTCCCATCATACCTCGTGTCCCCGTTTTATACACTGTTCCCCTACAAAATGAAGGCGGTGTTCAGTTCAACATACTAATGGTGAAGTGTTTTAATGACATTTCGAAATAATCTAATTAAGCACACAATGCAGCCAGCGTCTTCTTAACGCCCCATTTAAGCCGTTATCAATCTTAATCTCCACATCAGTCCTAATCCAGCTTAAAATAAAGCCGCAAATATGTCAACACATCAAACCAACGCGCAACGCAATGAATTCTAAAAGCCCCTTGCTGTGACGTCACAGTTCATGGTTACGATACCTGGGGGAAATTCGGACATAAGGACCAACGATACTGGACGAGGGACCAACCATTCTGGACAGGTCGTTACACGTTGAAATGGCATGGAAGATGATGTATTGGTAAGGTGGACGCGACCTGTACGACCTTCATTTATTTTTGTGAGGTGCGGTTTCTTTATGATTGATGTAGCTGTGTTTGTATAGGAATTTGCATACATACATTTATTTTCTCCTTTCAGTCACTTCTGCCCGTGACTTCGCTCGCGTGCATTTAGAATTTGACAATCAATTCAAATCGTTCATGTGGCGCCATCTTCTATCGCATGAACTTCATTGTTGTTTTTCTCGGAAACAGTACTTTTTCGGGATGAAAGGTACTCATGTCCTTCTCTTGACAACGTATATGCAGATTTTCTGAATGATCGATTCAGTTTTTTGGGTGTGAAAAGGTACGTACTAATTTCGCATTTAATATATGAGTTTGGAAGTACATACAAAATTAAAAGCACCCAAAACCCACCAAGTTTTAAAATTGTGCTAAGAAGAGTCCATTTCAATTTTTTAATATGCAAAAATCGATTAAAGAATTTATCCTCTCTGAAAACAATTTATCATTAAAATCCATTAATACCAAAATAAGTTATGCTACCTTCGAATGATGAATCTCCAGTAATACGAATCTATAAGGGTTCCGTTTTTGCATTTGGCTACGGAACCCTAAAAACTAGAAAAAATAAAAATTACAACTGGTGCAAAGTAATAAGGATATGGTATACGGAAGATTATACAGAGAACTTTGAATAATTAATCTATAATATAAAATGAGTGAGTACCACGGGTAAATTAAAATTTCCCGTGGTACTACTAGATTGCTTGGTAGTAACACGGGTATTTTTTTTTCCCGTGGTACTACTGGTAGTACAACGGGTAGTACCACGGGCAATAAACGCTTTATTTGAACTACTTAACCCTATTAAAAAATGCACTGGTCCTGAGTGACACTGTGAGTCAAAATGACCGGGCGTTGGTAAAATCTTGTTATTATTAAAAATTATCTGTAACCCACTTCGCCAGATAAAAATATTATGTAACGTAATTATCCCGCACGCTTATTTCATAGGTTAATAAATAATCTGTTTTATCAAAAAACATTTTGAAAAAACGTTTCGTCAACGAGAATTGTCCATCAACTTTTCAAATAACAATTCAACTTTACTTCAGCCAAAAGCAATATCTCCTACAAAGGCCTAAACATTTTTCAAAAATACAATTTGCTTTTAAAAGGAATGACGAAACAAACAAAACTAATCCATCGCTATGCAGGTTTGATATATCAAAGTGGGATTGAGGCGTGTGCTGGGGCCATTCCATCATCATTTTGTTTGCTCATCCATCGTTTATAGACGTCAAAAGTTGAGGGCGCGCCGCATCGACCGGCTTTTGTTTGTGCAGATGCCATTTTTTTGTAAGTTGGTTTTAGCGTGCCGCGGTGTTTGTGACCCGAATTTTGGTGCTAACGTTGATTTGGTTATGTTAGGCTTTGTTATTAAAATGATTTAGTCTTGTCCTGGTTTTCAGGGCCTTTCTACCTTAGACACCGGACGGAAAAGACTGTCAGACACGTACTGACTAAAATCCACGGTGTCCTTCAATAGCCCTTTACGTTCCAGGATAATGGTTACCTGAAGAGACAGTTCCGCGACCTCGTAGGGTTTTGCCCTTTATGTGGGTCCCCGTCATATTGCTGACAGCACTTTGAGGCGCGCGTGGAACACGACGCGTCACGTGGTTCACGATCAGATGGCGAGTCACTCAGTACCTACTCGCCGTCGTCTCTTTGTAAAATCATCAAAATAATGAGTATTTCATTTGTTGATTTTACAAAGAAAAAAATACAACAAAAATTCCTTAATACATGGAAGAAACGTGATGTAGATATCATGTCCTAGATATACATAAAAATTGGATTACGTTGAAATATCGGAATAGTCGGAACGGTAATCCGGTTTCTACATTCATTTATACAACCAAAGTGGAATTAAATGCATACGCTTCAACTTTCTCTCGTTTTTCAGTTTACATTTAAAAACAGCATTACGGTTTTAAATTGTCTTTCATTTTATATGGACTGTTCGGTTTTTCTTCGTGGTTCAAATATTGTTTCAAGTTTCAGGGAATTGGTTATTTATAATTTCTTAGATACTGGTTTTGCATTGCGTTACATTATACTTACTATTCAAAATTTGCTCTACCGTTTTAATTACTTTGTCTCTAAGCAGCCGTAGCTGAAAAAAAAATGGATCTATTTCCATGCTTGGAAATATACCAAAATTATTATTTTCTCAAAACACTAAAGATTTTTTGTAAGTATACGTTTTTGTTTCTAATGGTAAAACTCAAAAACGAGTGAACCATTTTAAAATAATCTGTCACAAATGTATTGCTACCTTATATCAGCGAGGACAATGTCCTCCCCACGGCGACGGACGTCGCAAGACGATCTCCGGCCACCGTAGGCGCGGGCATGTGGGCGGCGAGTAAAGGGCAACTCGCCGCTCGACCATGGACCATGCCCGGGTCGACGGCGCGTTGTGTTCCACGCGCGCCTCAAAGAGCGTCAGTATAATGACGGGGCCCCCCTTTAGACGGCCACAGCCTTGCCGGGGTCGCGGGACATACGTATACCGTGACTCCGGTACACAACAGGGCTACCGAAGGACACCGTGGATTTTAGTCAGTACAAGTCTGACAGTCCCTCCCGCCCTGCCCGGGCTGGGAGGACTTATTTGATGATTTTACCACGAAAAAAAAAGAAAAAAATATCAGCGAGTAACATAATCGTGGACTTTTTTTTGGTGACAAAGTGAGTGCTAGTAAATAAATACATATAGTTCTATTATATTTCTATATGACTACGATTAAAAACTGTCTCTGCGACATTTATCTTCAACAATTAAAAATAGTTAGCAGCTTCCTAAAAATTCACGGTCATTAGAATAACCCTCTAATAAATATTGAACGTCCTGTATTTCCACTTTGTTAAATACAGATACGAGAGAAACGAATATGGCCCGAATGTCGTACCCAACATTACCCAGATGCCTTATGAAGCAAGATTGATGGTAAACTATTCAACACACCGGACGGTGTCACATGTGTTTTGTGTGACAAAAACATGGATATATTATGCGGCCTTTCTCACATAACTTTTGTGTGCGTAACGTATTTCTGATTTGATATCATATCAGATTAGTTCCTATGTACCTAAGTTAAATAGTAATGTATTACACTTTTGAGTTAATCAGGATTTACTTTGCGAAATCTATAATTTAATGTTACATAAAATATTTAATTTTACCTAGTCCGTATATAAAAAATATATGCAGATAACGTGTTGCCATAACTACGATGCATAATTGCACATGCAGGAAAAAAACATAAAGGAACATTAAATTGTGAAAAATTAACATACGTTTAATACTTATCGAGAAAGCCTCTATTTTTCCTGCGGCACTAAAACTTGTAATTTGAAAATCATAACGATTATTTTGTAAAAGGTATATTAATTTTCAAATCTATCTATCTAAAAATGGCATGTTATTTTTCATAACAGATATGTTTAAAGACAATCTATACTCTAAACAAAAATAATTAGCTAGACAAATAACGAGTATCACTAAAATAATTAATGTGTAAAAAGCCAACACATAGGTAAGATCCAAGCAAGTGGCGTCATGAATTCAGGCATATAGGCATACCTACTGCATGTTTGCCTTATAGGTATTGTATTATATTAACAGAATGCAAATCCGATTACCTCCGTCTAGAATCCGATGATGTACTCGTACATACCTACTAACTAAATGTATATTCAATATGTACCGTGTAGCTGCTCAGAACGTTAGCATTCACCACAATTCAATGACCATTGACGGATCAGTAATTACTTTATTGGGCGCACTGCATACGTACGAGGCAGTGAACAATGAAGGATGGTTTCTGTGTTAGACATTGAAGGATTGAACTATGATTTAATATGTGCTCTGGGACAGCGAATTGCATTATTATCAACATAGATAGCTTCTTAGTTGTGTGTAAATGCGGGTTTTATTGTAAGCAATGTGTGGTAAATTATACTTACAACATCACAAATTCTAAAACCTTTTTTCTTATTTTTCATATGAGTCGCCCCATCCTGGATGGAGTGGAAGATACTATCAGACTGTAGTACTGAATAACACCCACACTGTTCTTTCGGCTACTCTTTGGGATGTCGGACCACAGTAACCTGTTAAGATAGTATCATGAGCACCTTGGTTGCACCTCTCTGGGACGTTTTGGTCTCTTAGTTACGTGTATTAATCTATTGACTAAAAAAACTAAGTGTGTAAAAAGAGCTAAATCCAAAGAGAGAGAGAGATATGTGCATGTTAAAAAAAAAAAACGTTGTTTGGAAATGACGTATTTTTCCTACTCCTCTATTCTTTTTTCTGATTAATTTCGTTGAAGGATCCAAGAAAATTAAATTTATTCTCTCGGCGCTTTTGTGGTGGTCCCTATTGTTGATTTCGGCTTTCAGGAGTTGCAGTGGTTTGGGAATAGTGCGGTGGGATTGTCCCAATAGAAAAAAAAATGTAGGTATGTTAGAAAAAGGCCTCTTGACCGATTTAAATGTGTACCAACTGCATCCTTAATGAATGACCATAAGCTTGCTCAGCAGCTACGCTTGGAACCACTACACGATCACACCACAAGTACCAAGACAATCGAGATATCTTACTAACATTTTTATTAAAAAATACTTCCAAGTAAATATCGTGTAACACAAGCCAACTGGGTTATGTTACGACGAAGCGAGGAAGTCAAGTCTCTTTAAAGTTTTCTCTTCCATTTTACAAAGTTTTTATACGAACAGAATTTCAGGTGAATTTCAACATGAACTGGAGTCTAATCTAATACTAGGCGACGACGGCGTGCAATTTTGAAGAAAGGAGAGTAAAGTAACAGCTGTTTTACTCAAACAAGATGTTTTTGACTTTTTCATTAAAATGCTAGCTGTTATGATTACTTTGGACTGATCTTAAAAATCTGCTCAGTCAGATGTCACTGCGTGTCTTGATTGTTTTAATATTATGATCATGGTGTCAAGAAACGATTTAGTTTATCTTCGCAATTAATGAAAAAGTGGTACATTCTAAAAAAAAAACTATAATTTAAGTTTTACAAGTTGATCCAGGTTTTCGTGCACATCTGGATACTTTTGTACGTGCTCACGTGAACATTGGACTCGTTATCTGTGCGTGCGCATTGCTAGACTAGGTTCAGTGAAAATTTTGACAGACAAATGTGCTGCACCGTGCCTTGTCAGTGGACACAGAGGCTAAACATGGTACCTACTGAAGTGCGCGAACAAATTTAATGTGCCGCACATTATTTTGGTGGAATCGTACAATTATCCTGCCTCACATTATCATTTTAAACAAAACAAATAATAGAGCGCGTATTAAAACCATAGAGAAAAATCACAATCCACTTTTAACGGTATTTCCATTCAATTATAGCCACCCAGTCCTGTCATATCGAACCGTTTATGAAAATATTGTCAATACACACCGCGCCGAAAAAAAGTAACGCGACAAAGCAAGGGTTACAAAAAAATACAGTATTGTATTTTTAGTTCTGTTATCGGGTTCCGCACAAACTGTCATGTTTTGGCTGCCGTGTGGGTATGAATATTTAAGGGTAAGAAACTGTTTAGAAATTGCTAAAAAATATTAAGTTTCTGGCTTTGATTAAATTAAAATAGCGGTAGATATGTTACGTTCTTACGTTAAGTATTCAAACAGTGACTCTTATACGTACACAGACACATTTAATCGCACAAACAATCATTGTTATTACACGTCAACAAAGAAAGAGACAGAATAATGCACAAAGGTGGCGTACGACCAAGACGGAGCATCACCGCTCTTCGTATTATTTCGTTAGTAGTCGCCACGCCGAGCGGCGGCGGGCGGCGCGGCGGCGCGGCCTTGTTTTAGCCAAACGTGTCGCACATTATCGCATTGTATGTTTCTGTCCCGCTCTTCAAATTTGAAATATACACGCACGCACGTCTCAACCGAAATCTACTCGTATTGCGACTGAGGACTGTTAGGCCAACTTAGCCTAATTTATGCGGTCCATGCGCTATCGTGTAGTGACATATCTACCGCTATTTTATTTTAATCAAAGCTTTTTGGTAGACTGATGTCCACTGAAGGCCGATGGGGCCGTAAGGTTCTCGAATGGACACCTCGATTCTCGAACCAGCAAGACGTGAGACGTCCTCCCACAAGGTTGACAGACAATCTGATGAAGTCCGCAGGATCGCACTGGATACAAGCCGATTCCTACCAGACCTATTGGAAATCTGTGAGGGAGGCCTATGTTCAACAATGGACGTCCTACAACTGTTATGATGATGATGAAACCCTGGTAGCAATAGAAGAAAAATAGTGATAAACCGGTGAAAACAACAATCATCCAATCTTCAGTCAATGCGGATAGCGTGTTTTTAGAAATTGAATTGTAATGAGCCATTGTCATTACAATTCAATTTAGTACTCGTAAACAGTCAGCTTATTAGCAGTCATAGAAAATTACGTTTGATATAATTGTATTTAAAAGACTACAAAAAATAAAAGTATTTGTGTGTAAAGCAATAATAGTGGGAATATAATTATACAGTTTTTTTTTTTGCGTGGGGTATCACCATAAGGCCGCTCGCTCCCGGGTGGAGCTCAATACTGTTAGACTCATACTGACTAAAACTCAACCTGCTCCTTCAATATCTCTTTACGCTCCAGGGTCACGGTAACACTGTAAAACGTTCATACAGCAATAATGGACAATTGTCTCTATCAGTCCCCGTCAGCTAGGTATGTAAAAAAGGTGACGGAAAACATCATGAGGAAACCTGAACTTATATGATAAACATATAAGTCTAAAGCCATGGGCGTTCCATAATATTGTTACAAAAAATTCCGGAATTCCTTCGCGAGGGCAATGTTCTCCTTCCCTTTCAATTTCATATTTGATTTTTTTCGAGTTTTTAAGTCAAGGCCTGTAGTGTTTCCAGAGGCGGCTTAATTAACTGTAATACCAGAGGGTGACCACATATTTACTCGAAAAAAAAAGAAGTTATGTAATATTAAACCCAATATATTTTAAACCTTATCTCATTCATACTCAAACGCCACTTCACTAAATATTGCGTGTATTTTTTTCAAACAACGAACTACATATAAGTACATATCGCACGTGAGTTGAGGTTGTCGCCGGGTCGGCATTTCACGGAAACGCTTACCACAAAGGCTTTCAGGGCATTTCAGAGCTACAAAAGGAACAACTGGTAACTCAACACTAAATGGTGACTATGATTTTTTAAATTTGTGGATTCTCTCATGCTGAATCAATGGGAAAGATTGTTTTTTATGTGTAATAGGTTTGTTCTTGACTTTAGTCGAGGTCAGTAGTGACTAAGATGAGACTTTAGAAGGCTTATTTTAGGATTTTATCTTGTAAGATGTGAAAGTTCGTTGAACTCAAAATCTGAGGTTCCGAATGCGTGACCTTGATGTACTCCTTGTGCTGTAGTCACGGGACTGTCTTATCAGGTAACCGTGAACCTGTAAAGTAAAGGGCTATTGAATGACACCGTGGATTTCAGTCAGCAGGAGTCAGTACGAGGACTCATTTATTGATAAAAGTTACTCCTTTCCTATAAAATATTTCCTCAATGTTTTGAATTTATTTATTGTATGGGGGATAAAAATTGCACATTTAGCCAAAAATTATACCAACATACTAAAAGATTCTTGTATCTTCGACAAAATATCAGCGTATTTACTATTCGTCACTGATTCGTGCTAGCGCCTCACATAATGGTAACGTAATTAATAAATTATCAAAGTAAAAGATGTTGACCGAAGAACTTAATTACTCAAGTTTCAATACGGTGAATGTTTAGTGTAAATTAGAAATGAGTAGTATGTGCCCTTTATTTATTTACTTTGAAGAACTCGATCCCTTTCTAGAGAGGTAAATAGCAAGCTAATAGAGAGCTTTCGTATTTAATACGAATTTTTCTTCTACTAACTCCCTGTTTCTCCTTCTATCTCTTCTTCGACTAACGAATTGCAGGTTGTGGGTTCATACTCAGCCAGGCGCATTACTTTGTGTAACCTATTTCATCATCATTGCTAACAAAACGGTGAAAACATTGTTATGAAACCGGTATGTCCTAGACCCGAAACTTCGATACGAGAATGTGACATCTACCAACTCGCACTCAGCCCGTGTGGTGTATACCGTATCCTAGCTGTGAGAATATAATTAAGGCTAATGACTATGATTATTATGAACATATAACCAACTTTAAATTTGATTAATAACCACATTTTTTATAAGTTTTAACTGTGAAATTGACACTAATAAAATATTAACGTACCTACCTTCATAAATATACTGAAAGTCATGTAACAGAAAATTAATTCATAACTTGCACAAAGTATGAAAATGAAACACGTCTGGAGATTTTCTTGTCATTACTTTTTCTGTTCGAAACTTTTCTGACGACAGATTTTCTACGTCACACTTGTAAATTACTTCATCTGAGTAATAGAAGTTGAGCGTGTAATAACTTTTGACCGAATACTCAAAATGAAACGAATGGAGCATCATGCTGTCTTTTTCTGTTGAAGGTTGTATAGAAGCGACCGAAATACTTTTAAACCCAACATCATGATAATATTTTATCAAATTATGAAGACTCATTGCAATACAATGCCCCGTCAGTTTGCTGACAACTCCCCGAAGGCACGTGCGAAACACGACACGACGCGCCACCGACCCGGGCTTGGTCCTTGGTCCGACGGCGAGCTACCCATTACTCACCGTCCGCAAGCCCGCTCCGCCGCTGTGCCCTCTGCTAATCAGAGGAACACGCTTTGGAGCGTCCACACGACAGGCTATTCGCATACGGGCAAAGAGACCCCTTAGGCACACAGTGCCTAAGGAAGAGTTTTTGCCCGCATCCCAGGGGACGTATCCGAGAGGGAACTCCAGTCCACGGGCGCACGTGGAGGTTTCCTGTCTTAGCACCCCGCAATACAATGCTTACAGAAAACTTCTAAGATTTTATGAGACAGTAAAATGGGAAAGTTCTTAAGAATAGGTATAACATGCCTGTGATTGCCGAAGGGTTTAAGCAGATGTGTACCTAATAGATCACCCACATTTTGTCAATTATGTCATAAGGAAGCGAGCTAGTGCCATCAACCGGACACAAATACAGGCTGTAAATGAGAAATTCCCATTAATGGAATAACCCAATAACACATTGCCCGACCTGGGAATCTGCAGCAAACTGTGTTGTTTTTGACGTGTCTCACAAGTGACGTTTGACCACCAATTCTCCGAAATTTAGGGAAAATTGTTGTCACCCTAGTAATTATAGCTAGAACAATGGGTTTAAATTTCATGCTACAGAAAAACGGAATGTACTAAGAAAAAAATGTAACGTAGTGGTGAACTCAGTCTTTTTCGAGACGTAATGAAAAGCGACTTGAACATTTTAGTTGTTGGCAAAACGTTGTATTTTGCCGTGTTCGTGGATTTTTTATCAGTCTGTCTTTTAAATGAAAACATTATAGGATTATAGTAGTATGAAAGATACTGGTTTGGTGCAGGGATTACGCGATTGTCTGATGTAATATGTATATAGGGGAACAGTGTATAAGACGGGGACGTTAATAATCGCGAGGTATAATGGGGACATACACTCTTTAGGCATACTTAACACAACACTAACGTAGAGCAAGCGCCATCAGGACGTCATTTGCAAGCGGCCAGACGGAAATAGCGTCCTGTTGGCGCTTGTGCTACGTTAGTTTTGTGTTAAGTTTGCCTTAGGTGTGTGATTTCCCATCATACCTCGCGTCCCCGTCTTATACACTGTTCCCCTACATATGTTACAAGTTCTATTTCTACACAGAACCGTAGTTTTGGACCGGGATTTTGTAAGTTCCATTGTCACGATTTTGGAAAAAACTTAGTGTTCTCGGTAATATTTCATTTTTAGAAACAAATATAAGGAATTCGAAAATATCTGGTAAGTAAGGTGAGTTCTTAAGAAGAAAATCATTATGCTACAATTTCTTTTAATATTGAATGCTACATGGAAGCGTAGTAACTAATACTTAAAACATAAGATTCCCTTGACAACCTAATCCAGATTAAAAACACGCCTTATTGTAAAAAGAATCAGTACTAAAAGCCTACCTCCATACATGTACGTTGCCTAATAGCAGTAGTTTCTAAATTAGGACATCCCAAGACCCAGATGACGGTCGCTACGACTCGACCCACAACTATTCGTGATTTGAGCCCCAAAATTCACACGAAGGCGTCTTCAAGTCAATTTCGGTTAGAATACATTCACAAGACAAGAATAACAATGTCTGTAAAAGTGGGAAGTTCTTGACAAGACCGAGAATTAACGAGACTACTTCTCGAACAGGGAGGGATTTAGATGGTAGAAAGGTATGAATAATTGAGTTAGTGTCAATATCATTAAGTTTTATTGTAGTTAGAACAAAAGAGAGGCAAATATATATGTATAGGACACAAAGGCACATGCAAATAAAGAAGGTATTAAGGCTCGAAAGACACACACGATTAATCGCGCTGCGACAACGAGCTAAGTTAATTTCCACTCTAAATGTACTGCGAATTGACCGCGACAAGTCGCCCCGCGCGATTAATCGTGTGTGTCTGCCCGAGGCTTTACGATACACAATTTGAAGGAAACGGCGGTTGCTTTCATACAGGCTGACTTTAATTAATAAGAGTCTTATGATATAACATTGACGACTAATTAGGAAATCTACGAGTAGGCCTTAGACTTCATTCAGTTGGGCATATGGATGGCGAGTAATGGGTAGCTCGCCGTCCGATCTGGGACTATGCCCGAGTTAGCGGCGCATTGTGTTCCACGGGCGTCTCATATAGCAATCTGACGAGGAATAGAGAACCAAAATCCTGCCGGGATGGCAGGATTGTCTAAACAATTAACCAAGACCCTGGAACAAAAGAGGTAATTGAAGAAACATGGTGGATTTACATCAATACGCGTCTGATAGTCCCATTCGCTCCACCAGGGCGAGAAGACTCCTTTGGTGATTTTACCAGCTAAAAAGGCTTCATTCGGTTTTGAAATAATCTTACTACGTCAGTAATGGTTGCAAAAACAATATTTGCCAACTTTACACCACATGTACTTTATAATTTTTATCAGTCCTTACAAGCGCACTGACCTCTCTATGCTTTCTACTGTGCTTAATGTTAATATCGCAACTCACTCTGTTGTGCAAATGTAAGCTTAGTGCTGTTGAAATAACTTGCTAATGTACTATGTGTAATATCGCAGTTGGACGTCTGCATAATTATGCACTATAACACCGTTCTTCAACATTAATTGCTTAATTAACATACGTCACAGAGTTGACGATTTTTTCAAAATCCTTGTAATTGTATCATTTACACCTAATTAGGCTGCAAAGGGTTTTTATAAATGCGACTATAAGTGTATGGAAAAAATTACTTTTTTCTTTTTTCATTAGCCAACTAGCGGTCCGTGCCGATATAACTTATGTTACTCAGGGTGAATGTAGCTTTCCAATAGGTGCGTCCACACAGATCGCGCAGCCTCGCGAGGCATTTGCTGCGCGAGGAAACTGACAAGTCAGGCTGCTCACTCTGTGTGGACTCGTCTATTGTTTTTCGACCGAGGCACGAAACAATATACGCAAGCAAAACAAAAGCCGACACTGGATGGCTCGGGCGCTCGGTCGATCGACCGCGACAGTGCTGTCACTAGCCTCGCCCGAGACACGTCCACACCAACCGAGCTGCTTCGCGTGGGGACTGGTGTGGGGACGCACCTAATGGTACAAAAAAGAAAAAAAATTGAAATCGCAGCAGAACTTTTTGAGTTTATTCATTACAAACATACACATACACAAAAATACAAATCTTTCTTCATCATTATAGTATAAGTGTAGATGCCATCCCAGTACAGAGAAAAGGCTCCTTTATAATCTTCCACAAGGTCTTCTACAGAGGCTCCTTGAACCACACCTCATGGGTCGCGCCCAGGTCGTCTCGCTATCACGTATTCTGATCGGTCTTCGACAGCTCCATCATATAGCACCGATTGTGTGAAGTCGTGGGTGCCCAATACCATTGCAGCCAACCAGCCTTCTTGTCAACGTCTATTTAGGATCGTTTTGGAACAGAGTATAGTGTTTCAGACTCAACCTTGTTTTCTGACACCCAAGATGCGGCATTTCATTGCCTTTTGTCAAATAGTGTTCGGACTCTGTCTTGTCTTTGGACACCCAAAATGCTGAATTTCATTGTCCCTTTGGCTAGCCCCAAGTTGGATCCTCTGCAACTCATTGAGTGACCATGTTCGAACACCGTATTTGAAACATCTTTTTTTGTAGCGTGGTAAAATCATCAAATGAGTCCTCCCACCCAGGGCAGAGCAGGAGGGACTGTCAGACGTGTACTGACGAAAATCCACGGTGTCCTTCAATAGCCCTTTACGTTCCGAAATCACGGTAAGTAGTTGTTTGGCCCCGCAAACCCAGCAGGCTTTGGCCCCCCTTTTAGAGAGATTTAAAACACCTACAATAAAAATTACTTCAGGAGCCGGCCCTGTCACCCAGAAAGTCAACCCAAACTTTAATGAGGGTGTGACTCCAGTCAATCGACTGGAGTCACACCCTCATTAAAGTTTAAGCCAAGCCTTATGAGCTGGCAAAATTGAAATACTTCCCTCACTCAGTTCATAATAACATGTAAATTATATTGTTGCAAATGTTCGCGCCGTCGTCGAGGTTGTTCCCTCATTTTATAAATTCCTCCATAAAGGAATTTATAAAATGTTCATGTATTTTGCCTAAAAGATTCAGTAGGGACCAATATTTTTTTATATTTTATATAATGAGGTGCATCATCATCATCAGCCTTTGAATGTTCCCACTGCTGGGACATAGGCCTCCTCTCTGTGAGAGGGAGTGGGCCATAATCTACCACGCGGGCCCAGTGCGGATTGGTAGATGACACATGTCTTCGAATTTTTGGTTCTAGGACATGCCGGTTTCCTCACGATGTTTTCCTTTACCGTTTTGAGAGCAGTGGTGTTGAAATAAATTACACAAAGTAATGCGCTTGACTGGGTTCGAACCCACGACCTACAACTCGTAAGTCGAGGCAGATACCACTAGGCCACCACTGCTCTCAATGAGGTGCATGATTGTTCATAATTAAGGCGTATTTTTGTAAGGCGTGCTGTGTAGCTAATACGTTTATTATTCACTGAATTTATAATTATAAATCAACATAACAGTAGTAACAATTTTATTGTTCTTTCCACATAAATGTTATATTGCCTATTTTTCACAATGCATCATATTTTATAGTGTAGGAGTGTAGCAATGTTTTGGCAAACTCATTTCATTTGGTTTCCTGTCAACTCCTAACTTTATTCCCTAGTATTTTAATTTTTTGAAATACGCTATTTCCATTTTTCCCATAGCCATAAATAAAATACCACCTGCTGAAAATTCTACTCACATTCTACAGTAAGGGCGCACCATTTCCAGATCCCGATAACAACAACAATTAATATTTACCAATGTGAACAGTGTGTTAAAAAAAACCAACCCGAAAGTGCCTGATTGAATACGAAGAGCCGCCTCTGAATGTCGCGCCCTGTGTTGACCTGTTAAAATCGTATTAAAATTTTATTGGGGTTTTCATTTTGCAGAAATATCGAATCTCGATACTCGAAATTCGCGGGTCAGACACACTGACTATTTAAAGCCGTCACTTGAACATCCAATATTCACGACTCAGCACATCTGTAACAAAACTAAATAGAAGCTCTATGGAGAGCACAACACTGATTGGCGTTGATTCGTTACCCGACACGAGCCCTTGTTAATCTTAACGAACGTCGCACTGGGAAAGTGCTCGATAACTTTGTTTAGTCACACTCTGCTGTGTATAGCGAGACAACTTGAAATAGAACACTCGAATCTTTTTTATTGACTGGTATAACACGACGTCTTACGCCATCTACCGGATAGTGTGCACAACACTATGCCACCTGAGTAGATCATCAACACAGACAAGATCAAATGTCGTTATGACGATAACAGCAACAGTACCTATAGACTACTAGCGACATCTAACATTCGACGTATGAAGTGTCCGAGACGTCAACAGAGGTTACAACTACATAGCAAGCATGAGATGAAGAATACACACATAGATCTGTCAAAAATCGACTATATAAACGGTCAACCGTGGAAGAACGACCACTCGCTAATTAGACGGCACAGTAGACGATAGCCCCGCAGTCACTACTGTTGTCATAAAGCTTGACCTGAGCGGAGGCCCCGTCACCCTCAGGAACAGCCTAGCTAGGAGGTAAAGGGATAGGATAGCCCCGCAGTCCATCCCTAGGACCACTAATAGGACTCAGTCTAACTTTGTTTGTTAAGATCTGTCAAATGTTTTGATGTCAAGTGAATAAACAACCTAACTGTCATCCAATGTTGGTTTCATTCCACCGCCACCATTACACTGGTTTATTTGCGATAATACTGCCTGTTTCTATTATTGTAGATAGACAAGAAATTTGATAGCGAGAACGACTTGAACCTGCGACCTTCCTATACAGTATATGTGATGCCTTTATCAACTCAGCCATCGCAGTCATACTCAGCATAGTCCTGCTTGTTGTTTCTTCGTTCGTTCATAAATATTTTTTTTTCAACAGGGACTTTGCACTTGCGTCTTATTCTGACTAAATAAGGTTCATTTCCTACTCCTTCACTATTTTTGTTCTGATTAATTACATTGGACGATCCCAGACCGATAAATTCATTCTTCGGGACACTTCGCGCTTCATTGTCTCGACGCTTTTCTGGGTTTGTTCCAAAAAGATATATAAGGTTCAAAAGTGTACACAAATTTTAGAACTTGACTGTACCTCTCAATAGGTATAACTGGTGAAGCATTCAATACCACGCTGCCTTTGGGGTCCACAGGCGATATCACAGTAATTTCAAACACATGAAATTTCAAGAACAGTTGATGTTAGTGAACGGCTGGAATACTACGGCAGTGCAGTAGCATCCACTGTTCTTGTATCCACACGAACTATTATGACAAACGTAAACTCGTAAATAATAATGGTCCATTTCGTATTACCTAGGCAGCGTTGCGGTGCGAATAACATCCGGCGCCTAGGATGCCTTGGGCGTATATTATTATACCTATACACGGAATAGCTATCGTGTCGACTATTTTACGCATTTGATTTTAGAGTTATATTTTTATATGTATAGTTATTTCAGTTATTTGAGACTGTAAGCACACGTCTTTCTTCGACTGTTTTTTTGATAAACGAGCTTCTGACTTAACAGTAACGACTGTCAAAGATCTACAAATGACAGCCGGGACCAAAATCTTTACGTCCTTTCCGTATCATGGAGGAAACTCGCTATGATAGATGGTCACCCATCCACAGATCAACCTCGGCAAGTGTGAATTGACCTGGAAAATCAGTCTGTGCGGTTGTAATTATTTTGTCATGAGCTCTTCGCGGAGAGTACCAGCTAGTACTCCATAAAAAGGTAAAGCAAATGCATCTACTCACTCTGAATAATCGAAATCTTTTTTGTTACGGTAGAGTTATTATTATTCAATGTTTTATTTTTTTATTTCAAATAGGGTATTTCTATGTAAAGGCAAAACGCAACATAGATTTTTTCTTGACAAAGTTCAATTAATTAAAAATATCAGCTTATGCTAGTGATCACTAACTTTTTTTTTGATGTGTGCAAATTCCCTTCGCTATAAATTTTTTAACATAAACCTACACACCTTCTTTGCCACTCTTCTAAAAAAGCAATCTAAGCTCATTGAAAGAAAGGTCATGTTTGCAGTTGTCGTACTATACTAGCAACTTTCTATCTCTTTAGTAGAAGTTTTTTCATCAAATCTTTTGGGATGCTAATTATTGGAATTCTAAATACTTTTTTAGATTGAACTGGTGAAATGGAAATTAAAATAGCAAATTGTAGAGAAAGAAACTAATCGTCGAGAAATTGCTTTTTAAGTATTCAAGAAAATTGAACTAAGTGATTATGTTTCGTCTATTATCTTTACTAATTTTCTTTTTTATTCTACCTATTTAAGTATTTTGAGATTCTGTCATGCTATGGGTAAAGTTACCTCGAAAAAGGTTGTCTCGAATGACGAACTTAAATTACCCAGATCTACCAACAAGCGAATGCAATGCTGGCAGACCAATTATTCAACAACAGACTCTCGGGTAACTTCGGGCAACAACCGTCCATTTTCAGGTACTGAAACCTGAAATTCTAATTACCTAGAATGCATTTAAATAGAAGGTTTGCATTTAAAACTTTTGTACACGGTTATCGCAACGGCTGAGTATTCCACTACTGCGCTACTGGTCGCGGGTTCGATTCCTGAAGAAAGGTTTTTCAGAATTTAAAGTAAGAGGTAGTTATAAAAGGTAGGTAATTTCTTTATTTTTAATAACTTGCGGCAAATGAACGTTAAGATGCACGTTGCCATATTTTCTAAAGTAAATAAAAGATACTAAACTTGGAGAATTTAAATATTCAAGTATTTATTTATATTCTTCCCTCAACCAATAAACTTGAGTTTCACAGAATAAATAATTCACGAAGTGTCGGAGAGAAAGTCAAACTTTTTATCCTCAATAGCATTTTTATTATGCTAAAGGGAATACGGATTATCAGCCAGCAAATGCTGAGCCCAATCGGCTTCGATATCAAAGTGATTATTAATAAAATTGATACTGCTCATGTGCCTAGTTATAGTGGTAGATGCGAAGAAAGATTTTCGTCGCTTCTAAAATTTCTTTTGGCGTTGTATTTTCAAGATCGGTTTGTGGGTCAAAACGCCTTTTAAAGATTCGTGACAAAATTATTACTTTTGAAATCAGAAGACTTCCGATTGGGGACTCAACCCTTGACATTTTTTGGCCCTTATTCTATAGAAGAGTTGTTTCGAATTTCGATTTAAAGCTGCTTTTAAAAAAGTCGAGTTTTGAATAGATTAACATCATAGTTAAGATAATGATGTTGTTTATAAGAAACCCGAATTTTGAGATGATTACTAACTTTGAATTATTACGATATCCTTCAAGGAATCTATTAGATTTTTATCCTGTTTTACACAAAATTCAAGAGATCGCTCTGATAGACTATGAGTGACTTGAAGTCATTATGAATAGAGTAACCATAGAAAGAAACTCGTACCTCAATATCTCAATTTCCATAATTTATCTGAGGAATTAACGGCCCGATGTCCTGACTTTGTGTGACCTTGTCGTGACAATTCGGAACTCAAAAAATAGTCCAACTTTTTTTTCGAGTTGTCCTCAAATTATGCTACATCATAGCTGGTAATAGTTATAGACGAATTATATATCTATTCCACCAAGAATAGACAAAGAAAAGAAACATTGTTTTTCTAAATTTCAAACATCGCCGTGTTATCACGATACAAATTTTTCAACATTCTGTTGTTTTGTCGTTCCTACCGTCGACAAAACGTATTTTTTCGGTGTCATGATACGCGTTCTGATATGACCAGTAATAGAGAGGTATGTCTTATTCGGATAAGAACTGGAAAATTGTGATGACCGTTTCATAATTATCATCCAGATAAAAGTCAAGTGGCTGTTGAAAAATCAATCCTTTGGATAATTTTACATCAAATTTTTTACAAAAAATCGAACGTACAAACAATATTCCACATGAGTAGGTCCCAATAAACACAACGGATCCCAAAAAGTCAACTGAACATTTCCAATGCCGCGATACAAATTTTCCATCAAATAAAGAAAGTAAAGTTCAATCAATCACTGCGTACTAAGCCTTCCACAGAAAACCGTCGTCACCAAGTCTTTGTATACTTTAAAACAAAAAAGTTTAACCTTACATAAAAGATGAGGCCCACAAATGAGTTTTATAATAGAAAAAGTTTCTATAGAAATAATTACTGAAATGTAAAGCGTTTAAAGGTGTAATAAGCTAAGATGGATGGGAAGGTCGTTAATGTTGGGACTTTGACTTTTAAAAAGTGTTCGGTTATGTAATTATGAGGGTTTTGAAAAGTAACAGGTTTTGAAAGTACGGTCAGCTTCGGCTGGCTTCTGATCTTCCCAAAAAGAAATTTTCAACACATTAGCGTTTTTTATAACTTTCCACCACACTAGAATTTTTTCCTGTTTCGTGAGTGACTTTACAAACAGACTCAGATACCTAACAACAAATAGCCACCTCTGGTAAAATGACCTGTAGGCCATATAAAATTTCTAATATGCGGGAATAAAACCAGTGACACGAAGGACTGCAGTCAATCGGTTAACCATTGCTCCAACCGTATGCACCGTCCTCATTAAAAAAATGAGTTTATTGGCATTTCAAAGATACAATTCCGTGAAACCCGGGCTCCTTGTGCTCTCATCTCCAATATGCGGATGGCAATGTCATCATGGCAGAATGTTGCTGAATAATTTTCAAGCTCTTCAATGCGAGTGGGTCTCAGGGCGAATTTAGACAAACCAAACTCCTGTCCAATGGTCATCACGGTTCCTGCTTTGGTGGCTTGGCTTGATTCACTGATCCTACAATTCTTTAAGAGCAGGGCTAAAAACCAGCGCGTCCTACCTGTAATGACTCAAGAAGCCGAAACGTAGTCACTCACTATAGTGACCAGACCTATAGGTCTGGTCCACAAATTCAAGGTCGCATCGTGCAATGGAGAGAGCAATGCTCGCGGTTTCTCTGGTGGATAAATTTCACAACCAGAGAACTAAAGTTACCGACATTGCGGGACAATTCAGCATGCTGAAATGGAAGTGGGCCGGCCAGATAATGATATAATTAGTCATTACACAGCAAAGACTTTTGTCTGGTTAGGTAGATATGACCTTAAACAATCTAATCAATTTTAACCTGACCAACACAATAAATAATACTGATACTGGTTTATGTATATTTAGCTAGAAGCCCCTCTAGCCCAGCGTACGGTTATTGTCGTAAATAGAGCTCTACGATAAAATATTTAATTCAACAACACGAACGGATCCACAGACCATTACTGAAACTAGGCCTAACTTTTGTCAAGTCTATATATTCCCAAGCTATCGACTTTCCTTCTACACTGAGTGTCTTAGTTGCCTTTTTCAGGCGCTTGTAGTATAAAAAAAAGTAGAAAGAAAAGATGTAAATGTTTTCGAATTTAAATATTCCCATATTTTTTTAAGTTTGCCAAATGAGGGCTGACTTTGAATTAACCTTTTCTGTGCCTTTATACAATCAGCCTGATAAAGCAAGGGTAGGAGAAATACCAATAAAATAATAACAATGAACTACCTAAATCACAATTTAGTATCTCAATCAACAATAAAATCGCGAGAACAATCGGCGCAATCTATTCCAATTCATATTTAAATTTTACAAGGCGTCATAAAATCTCAATGTGCGAAGGCAGGAAATTAGCGGAGTAAGAGGTATCGTATCCTCGCGGATCTGTAGGGCGGGTAGACTCCGGGCTTGGGGAATAGGGGACACAGGGAATCGGGGAATCGGGGACTTGGGGACTTAGGAGCCGGGAGTCTGACGGAGCCGCACCTTCCGCCCGCGCCGCAGTCTCCGATGAACCGCCGCGCATGACGCCCGTCTGTCGTTCGTCGCAATTTCCCGCACTGCCGCGAAACCAAAAATCCGCAATTCGTGAATTAAAACTCAATCATTTGTGCATGATTTAAAACTATTCACTCTCCCCAACGTGTATTTCAAGTGCCTGTGTTTCAGTTTTTCAGTTTCATCTCTGTGTTTTTTTTTTGCTGTGATCGCTGTAGGACTAAGCGGCGGTTTTATAATTGAGCTTTGTTGAATTAAGGTAAGCGATTTTTTACGAAATAATGGACGACAATTTTTACGTCGTTCTTTTTACATTTACAGATTTAATTTAAACGAGCGTTTTGTTCGCGATGGCTATGACAATACATTTTCTAGATTGTCATTAAAAATAGCATAGTGACGGGAAAAAGTAACTATTATTTCTGTTTATCATAATTACAATCATTATTTTATCCTAGAATTTAATTATATTTTGAGGTATTTTGTTGACTGTGTCGTTTTATTTTTAGGCTGTTATTTATAATAATTATTTAATTATTTATTTTACCTGCTGACGTGAGCAATAAGTAGCTTATATTATCGCTCTATATTTATAACGAATTGGAATAATAATATCGACAGAATCCATGCAAAAGTACATTTATTTAAATATACAAACATCATTGCGTACAATGCTCATAGTAAAGTTTAATCTGTATTGTGTTTAGTAGATAAGCTGAGATAAGATAACGGCCTACTAACTGGGTAAAACTGTAGAGCTGCCATTATTTAATTTCACTTCATTTTATATAATACAGAACTTTGTTCTTTTAAATGCAATTTAGCAAGGCCATTCAGGCGGTTTAGGTTTTAATTTGTAGGTCATATACATAAGTATTATAATTCGTAGTTTAGATCAATAATCTCATTATTTTGTGTATTTGGAAAGTAGTTATTCTTTGAGATAAACGTTAAAACTGTTATCGGGTTTTTTTACGTTGTAAAATCATCAAATGAGTCCTCCCACCCAGGGCAGGACGGCAGAAACTGTCAGACTTATACTGACTAAAATCTACGATGTCCTTCAATAGCCCTTTATGTTCCGGGACCACGATTACCCGATAGTTCTCATCAGACATGGTAACAAGTGGTTGGGATACATAATTATGGCAATATGGTTAACAAAATGATTGTGATTCGTCATCTCACAAAAATGTCGGTATCCTTTGACTACAGTGCATGATTTTTATGATTTGAAGTAAGTAGGCACTTATGGTAAGGCTTGGTATCTATTTTACATGCATTTGTTTTAATATTTTCAATTCAGGAGTATGTAAGTACGTAGCAGGCGCTCTGTAGTTTCTGCCCACCCCTGTGGGAAGAAAGCGTGAGTTTATGATATATTTTTAATTCAATATTTTATTCCAGCAGGATATCTTTTCTATAACTTATGCAGATTTAATCCAAACAAGTAGCTGCATCATCGAAGAATTAGTTAATTCGATGGGTCGTATCAATAATTAATAATATCGTTTTAAAATCATCAAATGACTTCTTCCACCCAGGGCGGGCAGAAAGGGACCGTCTGACTCGTACTGACTAAAATCTATGGTGTCCTTTAATAGTCCTTTACGTTCCACACGCTGGCACGCTTTGGCTAAAGGCCCTTAGAGGACTGCTGATCATAGTCTCGTCTATAGACTTCCAATTGACCGGTTGGAAGAGGCTTGCATCCAGTCTCTCCACTTCATAGGTGCTAGTTTTACCACTAACTTACATATTATACAGGGTGGCCCAGGCCAAATGTATAAAAAAAATTATAACTATTTGTACCCGCCAGGAAAAAAAAAAAGATTTTTCTTTTTTTAAGATTTTATTTTTATTTTTAATTAGAGTTTATGAAAAATCCGTCGATTTCAAGGCAAGTAATTATTCTTGCATTGATATGAAATTAAATGCACTTCAAATTTGCAGATTTGATTTTTTTTCTTTCTGAGAGAGAGCAATGCCTAATATAAGTAAGCACCTAAAATAAAAATATAATATAATTTTTCATTCTAAAAGTAAATAAAAATCATGAAAACATTAAAAGTGGTGATATTTTAAAAATTACAAAAAATACATATCTCGTAAGCGGGTGACAAGCGATTTTTTTCCTGGCGGGTACAAATAGGTCCCACGGACTACCTAAATAATTTTTTTTTATCCATTTGGCCTGGACCACCCTGTATATTATGTATTATTTACCTAGCAACAAATGGAACTTAATATTGTGTAGACCTTATGTAACAAATGTAGGTCTACCATCAATCATGCAGTTATGTATCCGTGCCAATATTGACAATAACGTCATTAGGTCTGAGAGAATCGTGTTCACCTACCACTGTATTATAGTTCAACAATTGAGTCCATCTACATAATGTAATAAGTCGTGTCGTGAAACAATAAGCATTTCTTACAGCTTGGTTTGTATGTTTTAAAAATGAATGTGGCTTTGCGTTTTTTGATGTGGTAAAATAAAATCAAATAATTCCCACCCGCCCTGAGTGAGACGGAAGAAACTGTTATGGAGGTCATACACGTTAGGGGTTTGCATGATGGTTTTAACCTTGCATGCATAACTGACAGGCAAGCCCTATTGTGTATGTGTTAAAACTGTACAGTTAACGGTGCATGTTATGGTTATGCGTGCACGGTTAAAGTCACCATGCAAACCCTAACGTGAATGGCCTCCATTGGGCTTTTGCCGACAAATACACCCGGTTTCTTTGGTTGTATCTTGCAAACTAGGACCACGATACCCTTTTAAAACAGAGTCTATAATGATGCTTCTACACTGTTTGACCGGGTGTTGTGCAATGATGTCATTTAAAAACTAAAGTAGGTATCGATTCATTTTCTTAGATTTTGATCAACATGAAAATTGGCGTATTATGAAATGAATGTTCAGAACAGTTTATTTTCTGATCGCTCCGCAGGTGTAAGAAAAAAAAGCTAGTTTGTAAAGAAAATATTAAAATATGACTTATTCGTCAACTCGCGCGCAATTAACTCGCTCGCTCGAGCGAGTTGGCACATTCCGATTTTAATTATTTTTGTTGTCGTCACTCGCAACTAGAGCGAAAAATGGTACAGTCATCTATCTTGGATTCGTAGCAACTGCTTGCTACAGGTGTCCTCTACGACCGCTACGCTTGCTACGAACCCGTAATACCTTTTATATTTTTAGCGTTGTATTATAATCATCAAATCAATCCTCCCTTCTCTGGTTGAAACGGAAAGGACTGTTATACTCGTACTGGCTAAAATCCGCGGCGTTCTTTCAATAGCCTTTACGTTCCAGGGTCACGGATACCAGTGGAGATAATCCCGCGACCCCAGCCCGTATACCCATACTACGGGTATGAGCAGCTTTTTTTTAGCGTGGTAAAATCATCAAATGAGTCCTCCCACCCAGGGCAGAGTGGGAGGGACTGTCAGACTTGTACTGACTAAAATCCACGGTGTCCTTCAATAGCCCTTTACGTTCCATGGTCACGGTAATTTGGCAAGTCCCGCGATCCCGGCAGGCTTTAACCCTCTAAAGGGGGGCCTGTCATCATGCTGACGCTCTTTGAGGCGCGCGTGGAACACAACGCGCCGTCGACCCGGGCATGGTCCATAATTAGGCAGCGAGTCGCCCGTTACTCGCCACCCGCATGCCCGCGCGGGTATGAACAGCTATGACGTAATTTTGATTTGCACATTCCCAATCTTTTTAGGGTTCCGTACGTCCGAATACAAAAACGGAACCCTTATAGGATCACTCGTGTGTCCGTCTGTCTGTCGGTTACAGTCAATTATCTCCGAATCTACAAGACCGATTGGGTTGAAATTTGGTACACATATCAAATCCTGTGACCCAAGCACAGAGGTGTGATGTGAATAGATGAAATCTGTATGTGGGAGGTAATTTTTTGGAGGGAAGGGGAGAATAAAAAAAAATTGAAAACTGCATCGTGTGACACATCAAATGAAAGGTCTAGTTGAGACAATCTTAAATGTATTTTTTTTGTAATATTAAAATAAATAGTTTCCCAGTTATTAAAAAAAATAGACGAAATTTGACTATTTCCCCCCCCTTATCTCCGAAACTTCTGAACCTAAAATTTTGAAAAAAATACAGAAATTAGTTTTCTACTTATAGATTATAGGAAAACCTATAAGAAGTCCATATCTGTATATGGGAGGTAATTTTTGGGGGGGAAGGGGAAAATTAAAAAAAAAAATTAAAACTGCATCGTGTGACATATCAAATGAAAGGTCTTGTTGAGACAATCTTAAATGTATTTTTTTTGTTATTTTAAAATAAATAGTTTCCAAGTTATTCAAGAAAATAGTCGAAATTTGACCATTCCCCCCCCCCTTATCTCCGAAACTACTGAACCTAATTTTTTTTTTTTAATTCAAAAATTAGTTTTCTACTTATAGATTATAGGAAAACCTTTATGAAGTCCATGATATTAATGTTATTTTAATATCATGGACTTCATATAGGTTTTCCTCACTCAATATTGTGCGTACCAATTTGGGACATATTTAAAAAAAAAACGTGATAGGTAACATCGTACGGAACCCTCTTCACGCGAGTCCAACTCGCACTTGGCCGGTTTTTTTAGCATCGTTTTGCCAAAAATTTGTGTGCTGATTGAGATGAGATTGCAAAGTACGCTACATTCGGACTAAAATCGGTAAATCGTAGAATGGATTCATCAAAGGGATCGTTCGGAACAAGTACTTTCTATACCGGGAATGTCTATGTCAGTAATTCAGCGGGATTTTTGCGTTCAGGTTTGGAAGAGTATTGGAGGGATTGCATGCAGTGGCATGTGCGTTTTTTCGACTATATTCGTGTGCCGCACAAAGCGACCGTAATTCCCTGGTCACAGATGTCCATCGGTAGTGATCACTATACAGGGTTAGAAAAAACTTGAATTTTCCTTTAATCCTTCGGGGTTTGCTTCAAAGTGAAAGTTGATTATTACCATGAGACCCTGTATAGTTTAAATATCCGCTCATTCTGTCTTGAAAATATAATAATGCTGCTGGGCTTGGTTCAACTACAAGATTTTATTAGCAAATTATATATTTTTGAGCGATCGTCCCAAATTTTCAATACAATAATAAAATATCTATAAAAGTAGGTAATACCTACTTGCCAGTTGCCTGACTTTCTTATTACGTGAAATATTAAAAAGAAATCTTAAGCTTCGCACACACCGGTCGTTCTGGGTTTCAATCTGAAATGGGGTAAAAAGGGGTAATTGGGTTCTACTCACAGAAAAAATTCAATCATAGCCCGGAATTGGTATTGCTCGCAATAACTGAGATAGAATTGCGCTCTCTCCTCTATCGTATTAGGAACTAATATCATTTATAAAAAAATGAAATTTTCCGTATAATATTTCAGGTGTATTTTTAAGGAGGAAATTTTATGATTGGATTTTAGATTCCGGTCATTCTTATATTCAAACACTCAACAAAATAGTTTGTGTTCACTAACACAAGCTGATAAAGAAAAAATAATTGAACTTTGACAAGAAATGTATTTTCTTTGGTTTGAAATTAAAAAATAAATCTCAAACTGTGGCCATTTTTTTAACAATTGTTGTGACAACTGAAAGCCGACCAATTGGTCGCCTCAACATTACACCGGATAAAACTACTATAACTATTTTTATTATTTAATCTACAGTAACAAAAAAAGTTTACGATTTTTCAAAGTGATCGCAATCTTTTTCTGATGTGTGAACGTTGTTAATGTCAAGTTGCAGCTTCCATTTGTTAAAAGAACTGAAAGAAAATGGCGTATTGCTTCTTCCTCCTTTAGCCACCATACTGAGTTTAGTTCTCTTCCAAATCTTACCACTTTTGGCAATTTTGTGTCACGACTGTATTTGAACATACCTGCAAGTACTTATAATACAAACGTTGTGTATTGGGTGACAAATATCAGCAACGTACAGTGGAACGTCTCTAAATACCTATTATATCATACAATGTCGATACCTACTATGTTACGATGTATGGTAAGTTTCAGAGAAAACTACTTTGTTAGTGCCATCACTACCAAAGTTGGTGAGTTTTTCTGAAGCTGACTATACAAGTTATTTTTTCACCGAGTACCAATATTAATGAAAACAAAACGCGACATGAACAATTTTTAATTTATTTATTCACAACGCTAGATTTAAGACCATCGCTTAATTAAATAAAAAATAGACATACAGTTGCCATTCCACTAGTTCGCACGAAGCGTTTTCATACTTCACACAGCAAAAGATTGGAACACAATACCTTCGTCTATGAAAAGGCTTTTTCTGCATAAGCTCACTCCATCATCGTTGGCTTTGTTTCTGGCAACTTTGGCCTACACTAGAATCAAATCAAATCTAGACTACAATTAAACAAACCTAGACTAAAATCAAATCCATCTCAAATTAAAAAAAAACAACTGATAAATATTGAGAGTCGACCTCTCGTTCGAAAAGTCCAGACAGATTATCACGTTGACTGTCCGTGCATTACATTTTTGGTCTAGCTGTGACGTGTGTGCATTACATGTTATGTATTCGCAAAGGGCAACTAAGGTCTTATCACGAGTTTTCACTTATTGTTACGTAAAGTAACTGGAACTTTGACATTTAATTTCAAGGAAGAATAAAGCTCCATTTTCGTACACCAGAGGCGCTGTTCCATTTTTCCATACAAGAAACGCTGTAAATACTGGAAAAACGCTGTAAAGTAAAATAGTAAAAACTCGTGATAAGGACTATGAACTGCGTTTTCTAGGCTGGACGTGTGAGCTAAATAAAGCTGTGATTTTCTAGGGACGTATGAACAAAGCTGTTTATAAAAAAAAAAATTGGACGTACCACGAGATTATACAAAATAGACGAGAGCCTCCTGCAGACACACGCGATTAATCGCGCTGCGACAACGAGCCAAGCTAATTTCCACTCTAAAAATACTGCGAATGGACCGCGACATGTCGCCCCGCGCGATTAATCGCGTGTGTCTGCAGGAGGCTTAATTTTATAATAAATAGGTCTTCAAAATATCGAAATAATTATTTATTTATCTTTTAACATCTAGGTACTTAACTGAATTCACTTAATGTGCTTATCCCAAATTAATATTTAAATTGACTGAAGATTCATTATGAAGGGCGTGAAACCATTATTTTAATAATAGCCGCCATTGTAACATAAATAGGTTAACGACCTTTATGATAAGTGGGTGCGTATCAATGATTTATATTATTACAGTTTTGGCAACTACGATAGCCCATCGTAGTGAATAGATAAATTATATTAGAAAAGTATGGTTATTTGTAATAGCCTGATAATATTGATCAAGATGGAAACCATGGCTAAACCAGAGTATCCGTTTTTTTTTATTGTGGCAAAATCTTCAAATGAGTCCTCCCACCCAGGGCAGGGCAGGAGGGACTGTCAAACTTGTACTGACTAAAATCCATCATCATCATCATCATCAGCCGGAAAACGTCCACTGCTGAACATAGGCCTCCCCCTTAGACCGCCACGCCGAACGACAATTCGCCACTTGCATCCATCGGTTGCCCGCGACCCTCACGATGTCGTCGGTCCGCCTAGTGGGAGGCCTACCTACGCTGCGTCTTCCGGTCCGTGGTCGCCACTCGAGAACTTTTCTTCCCCATCGGTTGTCAGTTCTACGAGCGATGTGGCCTGCCCATTGCCACTTCAACTTGCAAATTTTATGAGCTATGTCGGTGACTTTGGTTCTTCGCCGAATATCCATGTTCCGGATTTTATCCCGCAAAGAAACTCCGAGCATAGCTCTTTCCATCGCTCGTTGAGTGACTCTTAGTCTCTATTAAAAGGCCAGCAGTTAGAGACCACGTTTCAGAGCCATATATCATCACTGGCAACACACACTGGTTAAACACCCTTGTCTTGAGACACTGTGGGATTCTCGATGAGAAGATATCACGTAGCTTCCCAAACGCTGCCCATCCGAGTTGGATTCTTCGGGCGACCTCTTTCTCGAAGTTGGACCTACCTAACTGAACAATCTGTCCAAGGTAAGTGTAATGGTCTACAACTTCGAGAGTATCATTCCCAACAACAACCGGTACGGGTGCCACATGGACATTCGACATGACTTTCGTCTTGTCCATGTTCATTTTAATGCCGACCCGTTGGGAAACGATACTGAGGTCACTGAGCATAGCATTGAGGTGCTCCAACGATTCTGCCATGATGACTATATCATCGGCAAAACAAAGGTGAGTGATATATTCGCCATTGATGTTGATGCCGAATCCGTTCCATTCCAAGAGCTTGAAAACGTCCTCCAACGCGTTCGTGAACAGTTTCGGAGAAATAAATACATAACTAAAATATATATCTATAACTAAAATCCATGATGTCCTTCAATAGCCCTTTACGTTCCGGGGTCACGGTAGCTCGTAAGTCTCACGCAGGCTTTGGCCCTCTTAGGGGGATCCCGTGCCGCAGTGGTAGGCACCCACCGCGCCGGACGTCGCAAGACGATCTCCGGCCACCGTAGGCGCTGGCATGCGGGCGGCGAGTAATGGGCAACTCGCCCATCGACCATGGACCATGCCCGGGACGACGGCGCGTTGTGTTCCACGCGCGCCTCAAAGAGCGTCAGCATAATGACGGGGCCCCTGTTAAAAAAAAGGAGGGATACCGTCATCGTGCTGACACTCTTTGAGGCGCGCGTGGAACACAACGCGCCGTCGACCTGGGCATGGTCCATGATCGGACAGTGAGTCGCCACTGCATCACGTATAAATTGTGTAATATGTAAGTACTTGACTTTTTCTCGTTTTCCTGTTTAAATGTTGTGTTCGAAGGACACTTTGACCTCATTGGTGCGGTTCTTCAAGAAGGTCAATTGCGTAGTACTCGCAATCGTCGTGCTTGTATGACGAGATGTATGCATGTGGATGAGGAGAAAGGAGTTTGTAAGTATCGCAGCAGGTAACGTCCTGCAGTTTCTTGTAAAAGGTGTGAGTTAATGTATCAGTGTTTTGTACAGACGCCAGGCAGGTCAACCTACCTGAATGTATCAAATTTTGCCAATCGAAAATTAACCTTCTTCCATTGTGATAAGGTTGAGAATCTATTAAAGAAAGACAGATTGAGGCAGGTTGATTTGCTCGCGTCTCTACGTTGAGTTACAACAGATCATGTTTAGAACGGCTGTTAATTTGTGTGATTTTAGTTCAGCTTCTATTAAATTACTTATAATGAATCAGACCTTAAAACTACCCAACAGAACTGAGATAAGTAGAAATAAATTTTTTCCTACTCCTCAGCTATTCTTTTCTGATTAATTTAATTGCAGGATCCACGGCAGTTAAATTCATTCACTTTGTCGAGCTTCGTTACTTCGTCGCTTTTCTGGAAAACGGCGCTGCTGTTGATGCTGGCATTCAGAAATTAACAGTTGTTTAGGAATACCTAGTATGACGAGAACGAGGTTGTCGAAACAATAGATGACAATTTTTGCTAAAATGTAATAGACTGAAGATACTGCTACATAATCTCAACCGTAAACTTTTACTGATTCAGATTAACGTGTGACGAAATATTTGGCAGCTACAGAATTTGTTAGCTCGGTCTATTTAGTTTTGTTAATTAATCAGTTGTTCGAATAATTGTTAAGATTGCACATCTGTCGGCTTTGTTGCATATCGAACGCT
Organism: Agrotis exclamationis; assembly: GCA_950005045.1. Taxonomy (NCBI): domain Eukaryota; kingdom Metazoa; phylum Arthropoda; class Insecta; order Lepidoptera; family Noctuidae; genus Agrotis; species Agrotis exclamationis. The sequence goes on along the minus strand of OX465420.1, from coordinate 7,428,836 downwards.
GATAGCCACAAAAAAGAAACCATTACAAGTGAGCCTATTTTTTCTACTGCAGCGTAAAGGCCACCCTTCTTTGCTGAGACATTAATTAAATAAATATACAATTGCTAGATTGCATCACCGGCTGGGTAAAGGCTGACTTCCAGTTACTTTAATCCAGTGCCAAAGTTGACCACGACTGAGGGTTGTTGCTTCGTTGCGAGCTTCTATAACTGCTCTGTTCTGGTCAATTGTAGTCATGGTATGGCCATTTCTGCGCCCCTACAGGGTATGTGACCTGTGCCTGTACACCGTTGGCACTTGGCACACCCCTATTTTCAGCGCTGGGTTCATCCCACCATCTTGTACGAGGTTCACGAATAAATAATGCAGGTGCAGTAAATGTAGCCCTTTGGAAGTTGTTTAAATAACAAAATAATCGAAGAGATTGAAAAGTCATAAATAACAAAACCATGAATAACTCAACGCTAATATTTTTCTAATCGAATGTTATGACAGATGACATAATTGGAAATGTTCCCAACGTTATCATAATCATGCGCAAACAAAGAAAAGTAAACTGCTAAGATGACGTCATTACGACCAGATGCTCACGCGCATATATACGGTTCTATCACTAAACAGAATAGTGGCAAAAGGCCTAACAATTTATTGTATTTTACCAAAACCCGTTCATAGTTTATAAGAAGAGAAACTTTTATTCCGATAGTCTCTATTTTGTATTCAATGTGTTTTACTTTGGTGTATAAAAATATAAAACATTTATAAAACACTAGCTGACCCGGCAAACGTTGTTTTGCCATAAAAAATAGAAATTAAAAATTTTGTCTAAAAAATAAAAAATAAAAATTGGGGTGGACTACCCCTAACATTTAGGGGGATGAAAAATAGATGTTGGCCGATTCTCATAGATACCGGATAAGCACAAAAAATTTCATCAAAATCGGTCAAGCCGTTTCGGAGGAGTATGGCAACGAAAACTGTGACACGAGAATTTTATATATTAGATTAGGTAGGTAATATTATTAAAATAATAGAGGCTTTGGAGCGGAAGGGACTAAAAGAGTAACTAAAATCCTCCATGTTCCTTGAATTGCGTTTTATGTTCCACGGCCCCGTGTAGTCTGTTTAGACAGTCCCGCGACTCAGGCAGGCATTTGGCTCTATGGGTACCCTATCAGTTTGCTAACAGCTCTTTCAAGCGAGTGTATAATACAAGGCGCCGCACTATGTGGAGGTGCCTAAGAGAGCCTGGCCATAAATACATTTTGTAAAAATCGGCTCAGGTACTCGTATTATACCTCAAACTGTAGCTAAGAAGTTAATCTACTATATTATACTAAAATTATGTATGTGGTCGTTACTGGTTTATAAAAAAGATCATCTAAACTCGATCATTCCTAAACTATCACAAAAAAATCTGAATTTGTATTTTTTTCAAGACTATTTTCTAGCCAGCTAGCAATGAATACTATACAAGTATTATACCATGACAGAAAGCTTATTCTATGTACTTTTGACTGGTATTCATAAAAATGCTACATATTTGTTAATATACTTACTAAAAATATTTATCTCGTGACATATATTTTTTACGTATCTGGAACTTTCAATTAGAGTTTTGACAGTTGCCGAAATTTGCCGATGGTCTATAAATGATGTTATTTGATAGGAAATTTAATATTATAATACATGAAGAATAAAAAACTTGCAATTTCGTTGCACAACATATGCTAATCTATGATAGCATGAAACAGTAGAAAACCCTAAAAACACATAGGTGATGGTATTTGACTTCTTGCTTGATATAGATCTTATTTGCGATATTTTATTAATTTTTTTTTTTTTTTTTTTTTCCTTTGTTATTAAGAACAGACTTCTTAATAAAATAAATTACGATCTAGCCTAAAAGACTAATAAGTAATTTAACTCTAACTTAATATGCTACGTTATACATTATTTAAAAACTAAGAATAGTGTCCATTAGCACTTTTATACAAGTCCATAGCACTTTCTTAGAGTCTCTATCATTTAAAAAAAAAAACACTATGTTCGTGTGTTATATGTATAGCATATCACTGTTACTATTATTCACTCACTTTACACTACACTAATTCAAAAGGTTTAGTTCTTTTTAGCCTACGCACTAAGTCTGTGTTGTCTAGGAGCTGAATAGCCTCAACATTCACATGTCGGTGTAATCTGTGTTCGTGGGCTTCAGCAAATTTTTGGATGATGGTGGTGACGAATTCCATTTTAAGGTCACGATGAAGGTCGTCATTTCTTATGTACCAGGGTGCATTCACAGCATCCCTGAGTACTTTATTTTGAAATTGTTGGATAATTTTGACGTTGCTTGGTTTAGTACAGCCCCAAAGTTGGATACCATACGTCCAAATTGGCATCAGTATTTGCTTGTATATGGTTATTTTATTATGTATTGATAGACAGGATTTCCTTCCAAGTAACCAATACATACTTTTATAACGTATGTCGAGTTCCTGTCTTTTCTTCTTGACATGAGCTTTCCACCGCAACTTGGCATCGAGAGTCATGCCAAGGTATTTGGCCGAATTGGCGTATGGCACTTGCATGCCATTTATGTAGATTGGGTGATAATCCAAGTGTTTATTTGTGAAGTCAATGTGAATTGATTTTGATTCATTCAGTTTGATCTTCCATTTTTGTGTCCAGTCATAAACTTTGTTTACAGCTAGTTGGACTTTTTCTACTGCTTCTCTGTGGCTTGACCCCGTAGCCATAATTGCAGTGTCATCTGCAAAGGTCGCAATGGTGTTGTTTTCTAGTTCTGGAATGTCACAAGTGTATAGCAAGTACAAAATTGGACCTAGCACACTTCCTTGTGGTACCCCAGCTTTTATATGCTTTAGTTCGGAATATGCGTCTTCTTGCCTTATTCTGAACATTCTATTTGTTATATAAGACTCTAATATTTCTGCGAATTCTGGCAGCATGCGCCTGAGCTTGAATATTAGACCTTTATGCCAAACTTTATCAAAAGCTTGCGCGACATCTAAAAATACCGTTGCACAGACTTCCTTATTTTCCAATGTTTTTTCAATGATGTTAGTTATTCTATGAACCTGGTCTATTGTTGAATGTTTCTCCCTAAAGCCAAATTGGTGATTTGGAATAAGGTCTTTATCTTCTATTATTGGTTTTAACCGTTTCAATAATAGTTTTTCAAAGAGTTTTGATAGCACGGGCAACAAAGAAATGGGTCTGTATGATGATGCTTCATGTGGTGGTTTCCCAGGCTTCGCAATCATAATGACTTCAGCAACCTTCCATGGCGCAGGTACATATTTTAGAATAAATGCAGCATTGATAATTTTGGTCAGCTTTACTATAGCTTTGAGCGGTAGATGTTTTAGAATTTCGCCTGTAATGAGGTCGTAGCCCGGAGATTTTTTTGAGCTAATATTATTTTGGATTTCTCTCATAACTTCTTTAGGAGTCACAAGCTTAATTATCTGGTTTTGTGGTGAGTTAATGTCAGTCTCAAGTATATCTATTAAGCTTTCATTGGGTTTAAAAGTTTCTTCTAAATGCTGAGCAAACCTTGAAGCTTTTTGGTCATTACTTATGGCCCATTTTCCATCGCTATCTCTGATGGGCGGTATTTGCTTGATCGGCCTTTTTAGATTTTTGGTTGCTTTCCAAAGTGAGTAATCTGTTGATTTATCATTGGTTAGCTGCGTAAGCTTGGTATTCAGAGATGTTTCCTCATATTGTTGGATTTTTCTCTTCAATCTTTTAGTTAAGTTATTTAAAAGTGTTTTTTCTCGTGGGCACCGAGTTTGCTGCCACAGTTTTCTTTGCTTTCTTTTGTCTGATAGTAAATCCACGATTTCTTTTGGATAAGTGAACCCCTTATATTTACTTTTTAATTCTGGTGTGTTGTTCCACGCACACTGCTGAATGTTAACAATAAACTTGTTTACCTCTGAGTCTAGCTGATCTTGCTTTTTTATCGGAGTTTTAAGGTCGATTATATTATCAAGATCAAGAGAAAAACTTTCCCAATCTGTGAATTTATTAATGAGGGTTAAGTGGCTCTCTTTGAGTAAGATTTTTTGCCTTAGCATTAGTATGATCGAAGAGTGGTCAGAGTTCATATGAAAACCTTCCTCCAAGCTCACGTAATTGGCGGATATGTTTTTGCATATAAAAAAATCTATAAGATCCGGTATCTTCTGGTGGTCAGTGGGCCAATATGTTGGTTTTCCTGTGCTCATAACTTCAGAACGTGTATCTGTAACTGCGGCTAAGAGCTGCCTTCCCTTAGTCGTAGTAAGTCTTGATCCCCAATGCGTATGCTTAGCATTAAAATCACCGCCTAGGATAAATCTCTGGCCTAATAGTTCAAAGAGATGTAAATATCGCTCTTTTCTTATCATGTGCCGTGGAGGACAGTAAATGGCAGCAATGGACACGGGACAGTATCTGATTTTAACAGATAATGCCACGGCTTGAATGTCTTGTTCTTCATATATACATTGCACGAAGTGACTAATGTTCTCTTTGATTATAATCGCGCTGCCTCCTCTAGCAGAGTTGTCAGGGTGAAGCGAATTATATACAATGTATCCTCTAAATTTCACAAAAGATTGCTTGGTGAAGTGCGTTTCGGATACCAAACACACGTCTATATTTTCTGTGTCCAGGACCGCTTGCAACTCATTTTGATGTTTGAGGAGCCCATTAGAGTTCCACGCCATTATTTTAAGGGTGTTATTCATTTTTGGTTATTTAAAGTGGCTGTTTTAGTGCTAGACTCTAATTTCTCTAATCTCTTGTCAAATGATGTAATACATTTTAAAATCTGATTAATCTTGTCCTCTAAATTCAAAGGCTGAGATCTTGGTTTTGCAGCTTCCGCGTAGGAACGAGTGTTGGGTACTTGCATGAGTTTTGCAAATGACCGGGCACCACTTGTTTTCTGTGGCTGTTTGTCAGAATTCCTTAGTGGAAAAGACGGCTGGGTAATTGGTACCACAAGTTTCTTTTTAATATTTTTGTTTTTTAATAATTGCATCTGTTTAGCTACTTCACACCCTCTATAGTTGGCAGGGTGGGGTAGCCCACAGTGAACACATTTTGGCTTCTCCTGCGGAGATTTGGTACAGTTAGCTGTAAGATGCTTGCCAGTGCATTTTACACACCTTGGCTCTTTTCTGCAATATTTATGAGTATGCCCATATGCCTGGCATCTCTTGCATTGGGGAATAAGTTTGGGATTTTTGAGTGGGTGTATTTCAATTTTACACCCTAAAATGTACTTAATGCCATAGATTTTATTGACATCTTCTTCATTATTGAATGATAAGACGAACATGTTGAGTGGTTCTTTACTCTTCCAGCTCAATTTGTTGTCTACATTTTCAATTTTCAGACCTTGCGTTGTTAGGTCGTCTTTGATTCGATCAGGTTGGCAAGAAGAATGTAACTTCTTTACAATAACTCTGATTGGTCTAGCCTGCTTGTTCTCGTACGAATGCCAATGGTAGTCTTTTTCTGTCAAAAGCCTGGCAATTACTCTATATGACTCGTCTGTTTTGGCGTTAACTTTCACACAATCACCACTTAACATTTTTGCAGTAAATGTTTCAGCTGACAAAGTTTCAGTTAGAGAGTCAAAGAACATTTGGTAGTTCGTAACTCCGTCTATTATAATTGGCGGTGGCGGGGGCACTTTTTTTACGGTAGTCTCTTTCTCAGTTTTTCTGATATTTTCATTGGGCGATTTTTGTTGGGCGCTTGTTCCGGGTTGTTGTTTTGGAGAGCGCGAGGTGTTAAGCTTCCTCTTCTTCCTGCTCTTGGCCCTAATCCACCCTGTCTCTTTAGCGAGTTCATCCTCATCTGTGCAATATTCAACGTCATTTTTAGAACGCTGGGAAAATGATATTGTCTGGCTGTCCTGTTTTTGTAGGGGTTCTTTAGGTTCTTTTTATTCTTTCAAGCAACTTAATTCTCCTTGGAGGGCTTGTACTTGTTCCTGCAAGCTATGAATATGTTCATTCAAATTACGTACCATTTGCTGCAGATTTTCTCTATCAGATTTCTCCTGGATGTAACAGTCATACAACCGTCTTTCCAGTTCAGTTTTTATCTTAATTGACTGTGAAGCCATTATTTAATTGTAAGGCGAATTTACACCTATACAATAAATTATTATAAACACTTCATGTTTTCGTCACTTGTAACTAGGTCATAGCACCGACCGCGATAGGTCGACGTAGGTACACCGCGACGACGGTGTTGTGCTGCGTCTGCAGAATACTCTTAACTAGAGCACGCGCGCGCGATCCGTACGTTCGTTCGCTATTGCAGTTAAACAACAACTGTCCCCGGCCCCGTGTAGTCTGTTTAGACAGTCCCGCGACTCAGGCAGGCATTTGGCTCTATGGGTACCCTATCAGTTTGCTAACAGCTCTTTCAAGCGAGTGTATAATACAAGGCGCCGCACTATGTGGAGGTGCCTAAGAGAGCCTGGCCATAAATACATTTTGTAAAAATCGGCTCAGGTACTCGTATTATACCTCAAACTGTAGCTAAGAAGTTAATCTACTATATTATACTAAAATTATGTATGTGGTCGTTACTGGTTTATAAAAAAGATCATCTAAACTCGATCATTCCTAAACTATCACAAAAAAATCTGAATTTGTATTTTTTTCAAGACTATTTTCTAGCCAGCTAGCAATGAATACTATACAAGTATTATACCATGACAGAAAGCTTATTCTATGTACTTTTGACTGGTATTCATAAAAATGCTACATATTTGTTAATATACTTACTAAAAATATTTATCTCGTGACATATATTTTTTACGTATCTGGAACTTTCAATTAGAGTTTTGACAGTTGCCGAAATTTGCCGATGGTCTATAAATGATGTTATTTGATAGGAAATTTAATATTATAATACATGAAGAATAAAAAACTTGCAATTTCGTTGCACAACATATGCTAATCTATGATAGCATGAAACAGTAGAAAACCCTAAAAACACATAGGTGATGGTATTTGACTTCTTGCTTGATATAGATCTTATTTGCGATATTTTATTAATTGCCGTTTATGTTAAGATAGTGTATCGAGTGTTTTCCACCAGGTTTTAGTTCACATAAATAATAAATTATCGATTTAACATATCGTAAACCGCACAACTACATTATGATAATTAGTTTTTTCTACCACACGTTTCAAATCAATATTTTTATATAAAATAGGGATTCTGAATACTCAATAATTACACACTGTGAAATATACTGTTATTTAATAATAATTACTAAATTAATTATTTATTTGTAATTCATTATTACCAGACGTGACTTGTGTCTTGTTTGATTTGAAAGTGACGGGAATTATGTTGTTGCTTTAACAAGTTATATACGGGATAATTTATAACTTTTACGAGACAAATATCGCTAAAATTGTACTAAGTGTATAAAAAAATCATTATAACAAACTTTCGTCAACGTTACAAGAAATCTGGCACAAAATAAGTAAATGTATTTAAATAAGAATAGCGCGTGGTTGGACTTCATATTTACTGTGAATCTAGAAGATCCCACTTGTGAATCTGAACCTTCGACATCGACTGGAGAGGACGACAATTTCGAAAACCTACGAAGAACCGCAAAACAAGGAGTTGCTTGAAAAATGTGGCCTTGATTTTATACTGAATTAATAATAATATCTTCAAGGGTATAAGTAGAAAACAAAGATTTTAAGAAACAAAAAAAAGGCATAATTATGTAATGTACCTACATACCCAGAAGTTTCAGAGAAGAACTTGGTTTAAATATAAATCAGGTAACAGCAATGACGGTAAAACAGCTAGAAGATTTTTTCAATATTATCAGTGCAATGCAGAAATTACTGGTGTGGAGGAGGAATTGATTAAACGATTTTATGTTTTGCTTCAAGTTATGTCAAGTCACCATTCGGTCAGTATGCTTTGGATACAGCGCAAAGATATTATGTTAATAAATATAATATGTGGTATGACTTTAAGGACAGATGATGGCATCTACCATCATCTGTCCTTAAAGTCCTGATTCACGGGGAAAGCATCATTCGGCATTATTCAGTTTTACCCCTAGAACAACTTTCCGTAAATGCCCAGAAATCAAGAAACAAAGACTATAAACGATTCATACTTCATCATGCTGGGAAATGCTCGAGAATAGCTACAAATGAAGATGTTCTATATACGCTTTCGTATACTTCCGACCCTTACATAACGAGTTTAATAAAACCATCTAGAAAAAGTCTATGGAACTTCTAGATGAAGCTTTAGAGCTAAATAGTTGATAATACAGTGTTTTTGGTTAGAAACATTAGTAGTTATTAACAGCAGAAGTAATTTTAAGAGTTCAAGGTGTGTTTATTATAACATTTTAGGTCAAATTATTTGAAGATAGTTCAAAATTTGTGAACATTTCTAAACATTTCAAGTTTCTTATTTTTTTTTAGACAATAAACATATGTGTATATCCATGAATTGTATATTATTTTAAAGTACATTTATTCAAGAATACACAAAAAAAAAATTAGCTGCAAATCTATAAAAACATGGAAGTTATGGATTTATGACCCGAAACCGACTCAATCTCCACATAGTGCGCCGTTCCTGATCGGACGGCGAGCTGTGCATTACTGGCCGTCCACATGCCCGCGACGCCAGTCTGTGCTGAGGGCAAAACTGACTACGCTAGGATTGTTTAAAATCAAAATGCTAGGTTTCCTTAATAGCATGTTTTTATTTTTGTGAAGGACTTCTGTTTTTCCATATTTGTGGCAAGTAGGTAGGTTTCTCACGAAATCACATTATATTCATAAGCTGTTTCGAATCGAAACCCGGATTTAGTTATGAAAGAAAGCCTATGAATGAATAACTCTGATAGAATTTAAATGGAGTGATTTATTACCAAGTCTTTGAATTTTTTGTTAGACTTTTTGCTACGGATCAATCAGGAATATTTTTTATCCAAACATCTTTTGGGCATCCGGTTTTTTATTTAGCTCATCTACATAATCCGATGTGGATTGTGACTAGGACGGGCGTATGCTTGTTTCCTCTTTATTTCTATTTTGACCATATAGCCTCCTGCAGACACACGCGATTAATCGCGCTGCGACAACGAACCAAGCTAATTTCCACTCTAAAAATACTGCGAATGGACCGCGACATGTCGCCCCGCGCGATTAATCGCGTGTGTCTGCAGGAGGCTTATAGGTATCATGTATAAAATTCAGATGAGTTGAATAAAAATCTGTGTTAAGTGAAAACATGGTCCATATAATCCAATCATCAACATCAGCCTATATTAATGTTCCCACTGCTGGTACACAGGCCTCCTCTCTATGAGAGGGAGTGGGCCGTAATCTACCACGCGGGCCCAGTGCGGATTGGTAGATGTCACATGTCTTCGAATTTTTGGTTCTAATCCTCACGATGTTTTCCTTCACCGTTTTGAGAGCAGTGGTGTTGAAATAAATAACATAAAGTAATGCGCCTGACGGGGTTCGAACCCACGACCTACGACTCGTAAGTCGAGGCAGATACCACTGGGCCACCACTGCTTTATTATAGGAACCTCTTTATTCATCTCACTAAGAGCCACTCAGTAGCAACACTTACGATCTGATGACGCATGCGCAATATTGCTCATCCTCACAAAATCCATCTCGGTTTATATGGCCATACATTTTATGGTTCAATTGAAGTATTCTTAGTAATACCTATGTACTACTCCATTTGTTTTCTTCTAAAATAACTAAAAATGATTCATATTATTTTATCTAGGCTATTCGGGAAATGTAGTTCAAATTCAAGTCTATAAATACCCACTTCTGTTCGTTGTTCTAAGATAAGATACTGCTACTTAAAAGTATTATGGACAATTTCTGACATCTGTCTACTCGTAATGTAATGAAATACATACTTGCGCAGATCGATTGTAACTAAAGGTACTAGAACTTGCTGTAGACAAGGAATAAATAGACTCTTTACGAAGCCTCTGTGCGAACAGTACTCTGTGTATTAGGTAGACTGCACAAAAATTATTGCATAAGTTATGGAAAGCCTTTTTAGCGTGAAAAATTATACTATAATAAACATGTATGTTATAAAAATACATCGCATTAAATAAGTTGATTGGAATTAATCTATCTATAGACACGTACGTCTGTAAAGGGCAAAACAGAGGTATTCACTCACATTTCACCAATGATTTCTGAGTCTCATTAGAGCGCGAGCCTAGTAGGTACCATCAACCGATAAATAACTAAGAAATATTTTTTCCGTACACATACAGGTCAAATCAATAAAAGAGCAGTCAAAAATATCTATCCCTTTCGAATTAAAATATTTCAGAGAAACTATTTCCACATTAATCATCTATTACGAAACGAGAATGAAGCACAAAGCTACATGTGAGAACGATTAAATATTTATTCACTGAAGCGACTGGTAGAGCGCCAAAATCCATGTCTGTGTTGTTCCCAGGCTACTTCTGTATCCACTCGTATAATCTTGTCTTTAATGAGTTGTTAGAATTATTTGGTAGGCCCTTTAGAGGGCCAAAGCCTGCCGGGATCGCGGGACTACCGAATTACTGTGACCCCGAAACGTAAGGGTGTTACCACATAGTGATAGTCGATCGACGATCGATCGATGGTGGAATGGATAAGTCGACGTCGATCGAGCTGCGATAGGTGTAGTAGAATATATCGATCGACGTCCACCAGTCCATTCTGCCATCAATCGATGGCGTCGATCGACGGTCGATCGATTGGTGTGTTAACACCCTAAAGGGCTATTTAAGGACACCATGGATTTTAGTCAGTACAAGTCTAACAGTCCCTCCTGCCCTGCCCTGGGTGGGAGGACTCATTTGATGACTTTACCACGTAAAAAAAGCCTATTTTGGCCGGACAAAACTGCACAAAGGAAAGTGTGGAAGGTTATGTTGAAGACTTTTGCACAGCAGTGTGGGACAGTACAGGTTAATGTATGTAAAACATGAACATTATGTATTTTAGTACCTAGTTCTTCCTTGAAAAACTACTTTAGAATTCGATTTATATTTGAAAAGTGGATTATGAATTCAACTTTTCCCGTTTTATTGTTCCTTGGATTAGTGAGTCAATTTTTTGTCTCTTGTAAAATACAACGTTATTTATTCAGCATCTCAGCCATAGGACGTCCACTGCTGAACATAGGCCTCCCCTTTAGATCTCCACATATACCGGTTGGAAGCGACCTGCATCCAGCGTCTTCCGGCGACCTTTACAAGGTCGTCTGTGCACCTCGTTGGTGGACGTCCTCGCCGTTACCTTGACCGCTACCCGCGCCAGGGATAGCGGAGCTGCCGGGGACTGGGGGCCTGGTATCTGTGCTTGCAATCATTGGGGGTAATTTGCCTTAAATCGCCACGCTTGGCAGGCGGGTTGGCGATCGCAGTGAGGATGTGCAGTAGGTACACGGAGGACGCTGCTGCCCGACCTCCGGTTTGTCCCTTAGTCGCCTCTTACGACACCCACGGGATGAATTGGGGGAACGCAATTCTAAGCCGGCGCCCCACGGCTACGTTATTTATTCATCTCGTTAATTTATTTAGCCTCACAATTGTGAGTAGTAGATGTTACATGTTTTCGACCTTTTGGAACTTGGACATTTACCTATTAAGAAACTCATTATTTGGATACGCATATGCAGTATGAATCAATTGACAATGTCAAAACCACTGAATTTGCTGGTTGCGACCGTTTTTCTGGTGCTTTCTGTACTATTTAAACTAACCCAACATCGTACATAGCCCAGTGTATATCTTCACAGCTATCACAAGCTATACAACTACATCTAAATCGAGTCAGTATTTATTTACCGTGGCGACTGGTAGCGCGCCAAAACGTATCATTTATTATTATCACGAATAACTCGCGGCTTCACGTTTATCAGTCAATGTGTTCATTTCCTATGCATTCTGTGTGCTGGTGAATATTGTAGACGTATCATACATTTTGTGTGTTGTAAAGGCATGAGAATTTGTGGCGTAGATTTGTGTTGCCGTGGCAATTCTCTTGTTCTGGTTATCTGGAGCTAAACTTAAATTGAGCAGTGGTGGCCCAGTGGTATCGGCCCCGACTTACGAGTTGTAGGTCGTGGTTGTGAATCCAGCCAGGCGCATTACTTTGTGTAATTTATTTCATCACCACTGCTATCAAAACAGTGAAGGGAAACATCGTGAGGAAACCGGCATGTCCTATAACTAAAAATTCGAAGACATGTGACATTCACCAACCCGCACTGGGCCCGCGTGGTGGATTATGGCCCACTCCCCCTCTCTCAGAGATGAGGCCTGTGACCCAGTAGTGGGAACATTTATAGGCTGATGATGATGAAACTTAAATTGAAAGTAATCGAGTCATCATCATCATCTTCTTCAGCCTTTAAATGTTCCCACTGCTGGTACAAAGGCCTATTCTCTGTGAGAGGGAGTAGGCCATAATCCACAACGCGGGCTTAGTGCTGGTTATGATACTCGTAGTTGTCTAATTTCTTTCAGTTTTTGATTCTAGGACATGCCGGTTTCCTGGAGGTTTTTCTTTACCGTTTTGAGAGCAGTCGTGATGAAATAAATTACACAAAGTAATGCGCTTGGTTTTTTTTATGTGTAATGGGTTTGCTCTTGACCTTAGTCTAGGTCAGGAGTGATTAAGACAAGGTCGACGATGGAGCGAGCTTAACCAGAAGAAGCCTGTTCACTCTAACTGCGAAGAGATTAAGGTTGATAGTTGTAGATTGCGGGTTCGAACCGACAATCTACAGCTCGTTTTTTGTTTTTTTAAACGCTGCGCCACATTAGGAATTTGTTCTGTGTCGTGGGAGAGCGTTACAATACACCTAAACAAACACCCAGACCTGGCACAACTACTTGTAGATCATAAAAATATTTGCTTCGTGCGGGAATCGAACCCGCGACACGCTGCGCAGCAGTCGATCGCTCAGCGACTGCGCCAACCGCGCCGTCATTATGTGGAACAAATATACTTCATTGTATATGTTACAGTCAAACTGCTTAACCCGTTATTATGCATAATAACTAGTCATTATGTATAATCACTAAACTTTCTAGTGAAAGTGATAAATTATTCACTTTGACTAGTTATTATTCACAATATCTGGTCGATGTTAGTTAAAGTAATAAATACGGTTCGACCAGCAGACATCACTTGGGTAAAGTCTGCATAATCACTCAAATATATTTGAATCGAAGGTTTACCCGACCGTGAAACCGAGGGAGCTTCGGGCAAAGAATTTCGATGATGGGTCCTCTGGACTTTGATTGTTTTCCTTCACGATTGGAATTGTTATTAGGAGAACTTGGGATCCAAGAGCGAGCGAAGCGAGCTAGGGACTTGTGGGCACCCCGACACGGACAGGTTAGGTTCGAAGTTATTATGAATAATAACTAGTTATTATGTATAATAACTAGATTTTTTACTTTGACTGTAACATTTATACGGATATACCCACATACACTTATATGTGACATCGTTTATGAGATACGGGTCTAAGGACAAAGGCGTATGTACTGTATGTGAGGTAATTTAGAAACAAATCAGATTGGTAGAACGGGCAACCTAGGAAATAAAATCTCAATCTCACTTGCTAATTTCCTAAATCTCAGGTTTTAGGAAATTAACAAGTGTAAGAAAATAAGGTATTGGACAAGAATTTGGGTTGAATATTTGAGCTTAAAGAGTAAAAAAAAAAACCACCAAACACCCCTGTAGATTACAAAAATTAATTAAATAACAAAGAAAAATATATTTATTATATACCCAACCACGCCATATTAGACAAAACATGTCAAAAACAGGCAAGTAACAGCTCGGTTAAACATTTGCAAATGATGGGAGTTGAGACCTTGACCACTTGAGTACATCATAACAATTAATGTTCCCTCAATAATTTAACCACAAACATAGCTTAACGATACCTAAAGATAGGTATGTAATCACTGATGCATTGCAATGCAATTATACTAACGACAAGCTAAAACTAATAAATTAATTTCAACGCAATACCGTCGATAATGAAATACCTTAGTTGAAATTGCAATTGTTAGTGCGGATATAATGACATTGTATAATTGTAGCATTAGAATTTTGTGATCTATGGAGTTCTGTGTAATGACTGGATGACATAAATACATATGTAAACTTACGCCATTTTCCCACGGAGTGGGCAGAAACCACAGTATGCCACCTGCTACAATCCTTACAAACTCCTTTCACCTCATCCACATTCATCTTGTCATACAAGAACGCCGATTGCGAGTACTACGCACTCAAACTTTCTGAAGCACTTCACCAATAAGGTTTATCTTTCTAGGGCTATCTTATATTAGGCAAAAGTGTAAGATAGTGTGTTATAGTCACCGTCAAATAAGCCTGGAACGATGCATTTTTATCCTAAAAATGCATCGTTCGAATTGCATACTACCATCGTTCGAATTTCAAAATAAAATATAAGGTCAAGGTTGCCTCTTACCACAATACGTTTGTTTTGATCGTGTTACGACACTTTCTTTACATTTTTTCAAACGATTTTGAAATATTGGAATACATTGGTACACGGGGGTCAACGAATTTTTTTCCTCGCGTATCTGGCGGAAACTGTAATAAAAAGTTAAATCTAAATAATAAAACTACTTACGTAAATTGGTTGAAAATATTCTTAAGTTGTCACTTCATTTCCATTTCGTTATTAAAATCACGAGCAACGTTATAACACGTTTTGTTCAAGTAGGTAGGTAAAGTACCTTTGTTAACTGTAAAGGAAAATTTCCCTTTTCTAATACTTGTTACCGAGGTGAGGGCCCTTTTCAGTTTCAAAGCCTCTTAGAATATTAATAATTCTGTGGTTCACTGATTTCTAAGTTATTCAGTACGTATATCTGTGTATTGGTAAAATTTATTTTGTAGAAATCTTAATGGAAGAATTAAGAGTATTTGAGCGGGACAAAGATACCAATAATATGACTTATTAGTACTTAATACTATTCATAACTAAGATTGACAGATTTCGGGATTTATTAGTTGGTTAACAAGGTTAAATCTAGGTCGTTTTTCTCTTCACTGTACTCATTATAACGATTACCTTTTATCCACATGACAAAACCTGAAAACGCGACAAAAAGAAAACAGCGATGTGATAATTTAAATTACCTTTTAACGTCGTATACCAAACATTGTATTGAATAATTACTCAAAAATACTGAAATGTGGGTAAGGGTATAATTTACCGAGTTGTAAAACAAACCAATACTATGATTATGAGGCAAATTAAATATTCAATTACAAGGTATTATAAGGTAAATATTTCATTAGATACCAATTTCGGAAACACACGACCTCTAAATAACGTAAATACCCACCTGAATCTAACAAATAACTTGTTTTACTTTTTTTGCTTCAAAGAGAGTTTATTCATTTTGACGAAAACAATGTTTGAAATTGTTTCGAGTTTTGTACAAATTCGGACTGATTTCGGTTAAAATTTCCAGAAACTTTTGTTTCGGTTTAATTAAAATTAAAATACTGTTTACAAAAGTGAACTTACTCCAAATAAAAAGAATGATAATGTAGATAATATTTGACTATTCATCATCATCATAGGGGAACAGTGTATAAGACGGGGACATTAATAATCGCGAGGTATAATGGGGATATACACTCTTTAGGCATACTTAACACAACACTAATGTAGAGCAAGCGCCATCAGGACGTCATTTGCAAGCGGCCAGACGCAAATGGCGTCCTGTTGGCGCTTGTGATACGTTAGGTTTGTGTTATGTTTGCCTTATGGTGTGTGATTTCCCATCATACCTCGTGTCCCCGTCTTATACACTGTTCCCCTAATTACGACTATCATACGTAAGTCCCTTAACAGAAGTAAAATTAAAACAGCTAAATCATTCACCTTTTATCAAAAAACAAATCTCAGAATCAACGTTTACAAAAATAAGCCAATTTCACAAAAAATAGATAACATTACAGAGATTGCTAGCATCATTAAATTAAACCATCCGTATCAGATTCCGTATCTCTTGGAACGATAAAAAATATCTTAGAAAGCGTCTGGATAACATTAACGGACACGTTTTTTCATTGACCCGTCTCTTCGAGGCCAAAAGTTAAGATTGGACAATCCTAAACAAACGTTGGTAACAAAATACAAAGCGTAGTTGTAACATTCTTTGTGGAATGTTTTTGTAACAAATCTGCGAGCTTGAAACACTAGGGGAACGTGACTGGTCCTCACTAGGCACGTATAAATCTTCAGGGACTGTAACTTTGTTTTAAATTACGTGTAAATTGTTTTTAAGAAACGTTGCAATGCGGATTCGTGAAAATTTATTTGGAAGTTTTTATATTTTTATTTGAATTTATTGGCCGTGGATTCACTCATGCCATAGCAAAAACTACCTTAAGAATGTTTTAAATAATTATATCCATTACCTTAGCGATTTATAACGTTACTTTGAAGACTGGATTCTATTGAAAGTGTTATAAAATATACGTACCCAATATTTACTATTGCTACCGTAGGCGCGAGCATGCGGGCAGCGAGAAATGGGCGACTCGCTGTCCGACCATGGACCATACCCGGGTCGACGGCGCGTTGTGTTCCACGCGCGCCTCAAAGAGTGTCAGCATTATGACGGGGCCCCTCAACAGAGGGCCAAAGCCTGCCGGGGCCGCGGGACTAACGAATTACCGTGACCCCGGAACGTAAAGGGCTATTGAAGGACACCGTGGGTTTTAGTCAGTATAAGTCTGACAGTCCTTCCCGCTCTGCCCTGAGTGCGAGGACTAATTTGATGATTATACCACGCTAAAAAAAATACTTCTTTACCAATATTATACAGCAGAAGAGTTCGTTTGTTTACTTGGTTGAACGCGCTAATCTCAGGAACCACTGGATCAAATTAAAAAAAAACTTTTTGTGTTAAATACCCAACCTTCATCTGGCATCGCATGTGGGATGACCCGATTTTATGATAGAATCGGTTTGCCGAGTTCTAGAAACTGAATTTAGACCCAAATATAATTTAATACATTTTAGAAACGCTAAGAAGAACTCCATTACATTAACTTACCGCTAAATTGATTGTAATACTTAAGATACGGTAACTTACCAATTTTATATTGCCTATTTGCCATTATTGACATTAAAGACAAAACGTTTTGTTTGCCATGAAATATTAAGTTTCAGGAAAAATGGTTTCATAAAATACTTAAGATAATGTTTCGCCGAAAAATTATAACCACTTGGCCACGAGTTATACGATCAAAAGACACGCCTTTCGCAACGGCGACTGTGGGATAAACAAACAAAAGAAGATGCTAATAGCTTGCCACGAGTTACAGTGGCGTAAATAGAGTAGCAGACATTACAAACCAATAATTCCAAGAAACGATGTTTCTAAATAAAGTCATTATTTAGGCCTTAAAACTCGATTTCTTTCAGTCAACTGTAAAATTAGAGTTTATTTTGCTTTGATGTCAATTAACAGTTGAGTTATTGAGTTGCAAAAGTGACGTCGTAGGTGGCTATAGCCATAGAAAATCTATGGGAAATCAGCGTTTCGGTAGCTCATAAAAACAGTAACTATTGATTGGCGTGTCTATGTGCATTAGTTCCATTACTTTATTACGAAGCAGTGATACTCAAGGGCAGTGTGCGTACTCGTATGTCGCTTAACGCATCGTACGAGGCCGAGTACAGGTCTTTATTGTAGGACAAATAAGTAATATTTCACAACTGGACAATTTAACCAAAATTGTGTATAATACTACTTATGAAATGGCATGTACGATTTAATGCATTGCGGTGGAACAGCGAGGTACTATTTATTAATACTCGAAATAATAACAAATAAACACTGCATATAGATCAGCTTCACTCTGGAATTCTTAGTATCGTGGGCGTAATTTTACGAGTGCTACAGTGTATATCAAAGAAACGTATTTACTTAAGACTGATACAGACCATCTTTTTGAGCAAATACTTCATAATATTCACGAGGGTTAGATAGAATTGTGCCAATAGTATATCCAAATTACGCCAGTTATGTCAAAGTACCCTATTACCGTCACCGGTAGCCTTAAATGTATTAGAAAGAAAATATCTCATCTACATCCATGAATTTTGATGCCTGGTTTAATACTAGCTATAGCTATACAAACATTTACTATTGTGGTCTCAGAATTAGAGGTGTAGAACCTACACCTCTAATTCTTCCTCCCTTTGGACATCACAATGGTATCCACCCATGCCTATTGCCATCACCGGGCAGGAATTCTGCCGGCTCGAAGAGCCCGTTGCAATCGACGGGGTACATACTCTATTCTACATACCTGGAAGGTTAACCCGACGACACTTTCGTTTTTCGACAACGCGAGTAGGTTTTCGCCAGCCAGTCATATCCTACTCATCAACGTTTTTCGCTCCTTACACGTTTGTTTTCGTCTTGCGGAGAGGACATGTTGTTTTGTAGGTCGTCTTCACACGGCACAAAATTCTATCTGAGCTGCTTACAAAACCAACGGGGCAGTCAATATTATTAGCTTACCCTAAATGCAGGTTTTATAAGTCGCTTTTACATTAAACCAATGCAGAACCATTTCATACACACACACTGCAGTCGATATTATTAGCTTACTCTAAATGCAGGTTTACATATTTTTTTTAATTTTTAAGTCGCTTTTAAATTACACCAATACAGAACCATTTCAGCTAGCTTTACAACCAATTTAAAGTCTACAATGTTCCCTGGTTTCACTATCCTCGCAGAGACAAATAACTAATTTACTGGCTAGATTTGAAGCTGAGCCGGTGATACAGTTTCGTTCCACTAGCTTTAAAGGCTTTGCGTTTGAACGAGGCATCTGTTTTACTGCTCGTTCCTGTTAAGTTTGCGCTGTTATTTTCTACTTGGTTTATGAACTAATTATAATAAAATGGTTTGATGGATACGTCTGAAGCTCCTGGAAATGTTGTTTATGTGGAACAGTTCAACAGAAATAATGGAATGACCGACGAAGAGATTTAGAGGACTGGTAGACTTCAGTATTACGTAGCTTCGTTACTTAGCTTGTTTAATCCCAATGCTGGGTAAGGGTCTCTCATCTTTACTTCCAATTCGTCTAATCCAAGGCTAATAGGTCGTTATTTAGTCAATTTCACTTTTATTTTTTAGTTTTAAAATAAGTACCTGATATTTTTTTTGTTGTTTTAAAAATACAATTTCAGTTCAATTCTCAGTTTGTTATAAAAAAAAAACTGTTTACATTGCATTGTGGCAAAGCAATAATTAGAAAAACTCTAAAGTAGGAAAATTGATTCGTTTAATGAACCTGAATATTAATATTTTTATGAAAATAAACACTGTTCAAGTATAGTTAGTTACATCTACCACCTTATAAACCATTTAAATTATTCGACTTACTCAAATGAACTCGCTTTGAAAAGCAAATTACAAACATAATACCCGTATTATGGAACTAAACTTAATAATACATCTAAGACTGTTCCTCCATATCTTATCTGAAGATTTTGAGTTCATCAGGTAAAGTTCGCGCTTTGAATGGGCTTAGATCATACAATTCATACAACTTGGAATTTGCATACGAATGTTTGAAGATCCTACTTCGTGATACCGAGAGTTAGATAATTGAGTTCAGAATAGGTACTTTGAGGTTGTAGGTAAAATGTGAAGCTAAATTGCAATTTGGGAAATGAAGGCCCGTTTTCACCGAAGTTAAGAGCTTATTAAATGTATGTTCGACTCTCGATGTTGTGGTTAATGTTGAAAATCCTTAGTACTTATGCATTTTTTAGTTGTTTCTTAATATTGTAATCGTTGATATTTTAAGGCAAAGAAACAAAGATTCTATAGTATACGGCATCTGTTTTTAACCGACTTCAAAAAGGAGGAGGTTCTCAATTCGGTCGGTATGTTTTTTTTTTTATGTACACCTATTACTCCGAGGTTTCTAGTCCGATTAGTGTAATTCTTTTTTTTGTTCGATGCAGTATACTTTCCCATTGGTCCCATAAAAATTTCATCCAATTTGGTTCAGTACTTTTTATTTTGTGAGCATTTTTATTGATGGATGATGTGATGATCTTTACTTTGTTGAGTGTTTGTTACGCAATTACTCCGCCAATTGTGGACCGATTTACAAAATTATTTTTTTGTTTTACGAGGAATAGTTCATTTTAGGGAACACTGCAAGTTTCATCAAAATCGGTCCAGCAGTTTTTGATAGGGAATTTTATTAGCTTATTGTGTACATGAGCGATGTTAATACCGGTGCTAAGAGTTACCAAATTCTAGTGCACATGTAAGAAAATTATGTATTTGACAAGAATTTGGATTGAATATTTAAACTAAAAAGAGTAAAATAAAACACTTAAAAAAATAATTAAACTGCCTCCAAAAACAACCACAAAAAATGGCTACACAAGCTCATGGCTACACAAGTACACAGCGTTTCCCGCGGATTCACCCACTGATCGTTTCCTACTGGTCGGAGAGTGGTTTTATATTTATTTATTTATTATTTATAGGATCACCAATGACATATTTACAAAAGATTTCACTTATCACATTTACATTATTATTAAATTATTTTCATAGTTCATCATTATTTTTTTCTGTGCAAACATGTCACTTATGTGAACACGACATTGATATAGCCTATAGACTATATCGAGCAAAGCTATAGTATAGTATATACAGGGTGTAAGAGACATCGACGCACAAACGGATACCATGGGTCCAGGACATGATTCTGGACCCCCCCCGTGTTGGAATTATTCGTCGGTTTTTTCCTATTTTTTTATGTTTGTTTTCTGTTAGTAGTGAGCCGCGCTTAAAGTACTACAGGTACTGTGTATTTAGGTATACGATGACATTTCATTCATTCATTATAAACATCTATGAAGACACCATTTCTAGTTTTATTTACATTGCTAATTTTAGTGAAAATAGTGAATTTATTACTTCTGGGTTAGGTAAGAGTAACGATTATGAACAGGCTAAAGTAAAAAAAACTCCAAAATTTTTTCTAGAAAATTAGGAAAAATCAGAATCATGTCCTGGACCCATGGAATCCGTTTGTGCGTCGATGTCTCTTACACCCTGTATACTATAGCTTTCCTCAGTAAATAGTCTTCCAAATACAAAAATATTTTTTTTCAACCAAAGGAACTCTTCAGCTTTATAATACTACTTTAGATTTAACATGACTTAAATTGCTTAAATTTTGATACTGATTCCACATTATAATGTGCAAGCATTGAAATAACTTTTATGAAAATCATCAATCTATGTCACTATCTTTGAGAAGTAGGTATAATATTTCACAACGTTTCATTTCAAACATTATCTGCTGAAAGTAATATTCTAAACAAAACATTTCACATTACATAAAATATGTCTTATCACGCTAGAACATCAATAGTGGGCAAGTTGAGTTATTGTATGAAAGGAAGAAAGATTGACCGCGCCCGAGCTTGGCTAGCTCGCTGAATTATAAAGGGTCAGCTTGTGTTGAGAAATGCTCGCTTTGTTCAGCCGAGCGGCTTTCTTTGATGAAAAATGCTGACGGCCTGCGTAGTAAGTAGGGAGGGGTACATGCGTAGAAGTTTTGCTTTTATAATAACTAGTTTTTGCTTTCACCTTTTTTATTACGTTATTTTTTTTTAATTTTGCCCCACTCTAGGATTTTCTCCTGTGTCGTGGCTGCGTTTACAAACATAGAAACTGACATACACTAACACACAAACCCAGAACAACTACTTGTAGCTCATACAAATATTTGTTCCGTGCCGGGATCGAACCCGCGACAGGCTGCGCAGTAATCGATCTTTCAACCACTGCGCCAACCGTGCCGCTTTGTTCGCGTTATAGTTGGAAATTATTCCAAGAGAAGAGTTATATTTGTTAATCGAAATACTGGTAATCTTATCAAACACGAAAAATAACGTTTTTGAAACTATCAAGTACTTATCACATAGTAAAATACAAACTACAAAATTCGCCAGCCAACAGATATACATATATTCAAACACCAAATATCTGGTCTTTTTTTCTCAACCGAGCACAATTTCAGATTCCGTGGATACTTGGGGAATCCGAATCCTGTCATATAGGAAAGCGAAAGCCGTCCGATAGTCTATGTGACAGGCTTCAAACAATTTCATACAGTGCAAACAAAAACGCTTCGCTTCGCGTTCTCTTCGCCTGTCTGTTTGACAATAGCATAGTCCGTCAACGAAATTTCAGGACCATATGTATTTTTTTAATTCATTCGTATTCACAATATTCGGAGTAGGGACAAATACTGTCCTATCGTGTTGTCACTTATTTTTAGTTTGTGTCCCTAACTAATCGTATGACCCTAAGTGATATAGAGTAGAAAATACCAACCGAAACTACGAAATTCGTGCTTAGATAGTAAAGCGCTTTGCGACTACAAAACCAACAACGATTTCAACAATAAGTTTTTCACAATAAGATAGCCGTATTTTCTCCACGTAACCTAGTTGTTAGTTATTTAATTCGGTCGGGGGAACATTGTCGGGGTACAAGTGCCAACTTAAACTATTCTGTAAGCGCTCGACCTCCGTTACATCCAATTATTTCTTCTACTCAACGTTTTCCGACTTGTGCATCGGATTTTGTAGTTTTTTTTTTTTTTAATTTTTGCTTCGGATAATGCTGTCCAGCTGTTAAATGAGATTTTAAAAAGAATAAACAATACAAACTAGTTTATCCTGATAATATAAATTCGCATACTCCAGCACCAACAAGCAGTGCTCCGTCGACGTTTTCTAACATTTTACTAGATTTAGTTTAGTCTTTATTATCTCTGACTTTCAATTAGTATTTTGTCATATCACTAGATACTTTTAGTAAGTAAACGTAATAACAAGAATACATAAGCAGTTTATCCTGAATTGTGCGTATTTATATCAGGATAAACTAGTTTGACCTAGCCTAAACTGGTTAATCCTATAGGGTTTTTTTTTAGCGTGGTAAAATCATCAAATGAGTCCTCCCACCCCGGGCAGGGCGGGAGGGAGTGTCATACTTGTACTGACTAAAATCCACGGTGTCCTTCAATAGCCCTTTATGTTCCGGGGTCACGGTAATGAGATAAGTCCCGCGACCCCGGCAGGCTTTGGCCCTCTAGAGAGGGGGCCCCGTCATCTTGCTGACGCTCTTTGAGGCGCGCGTGGAACACAACGCGCCGTCGACCCGGGCATGGTCCTATGGTCGGGCAGCGAGTTGATCCTATGGGGCTTAGGACGCATTAGTTTGGACTAGGCTATATAGCAAAAAGAACTAGTTTAGCCTAGGCAAAACTAGTTTGTACTAGAATCGGGTAAGGCCGGTAACATAAATATTAGTTGAAATAAAAGGCACGATCGATGAGTGTTCATAACTCAGTTTTGAGCATCCGTCAATACTGTGGTTTAGAAAACATTTTGGTGAGCTTTTTAATTTTGGGCTACCAAATAAACTAAAACCGTAGTCGAAAATAGTGGAGGCAATACATCCGGCATTCCGGTAGGTAGAGCCTTTAATAATTAATCGGGTATTCAGCTGTGGTGGCAGCCTATCCATATTATTTATTTAAAAGCGAGCCAATTTCGTGAAAGTTTCAATGCTGTTCCATGTCCAAATTCTATTAACAAAAATAACAGAGGAATTGTTTTAGGGGTCGGCTTTATAGAATGAATTAGTTCTGTACGGTTTATTATTTTTCTGAGTTGAATTTGGCAAACTTAATAAATATTATAAATAGCTATTACTAGTATTCTAGGACCCGTTTTAAGACAATTGCACAGCTCAGCTAGCATCAGTCCCCTGGTTCGCGGGACTATCGGGTAACCGTGACCCTGGAACATAAAGGGCTATTGAAGGATTACCATGGATTTTAGTCAGTACAAGTCTGACAGTACCTCAGGCCCACCCTGGGTAGGAGGACTCATTTGATGATTTTATCACGATAAAAAAGGTACACCTCTGCCTTACCAATTGGGGATTACCTGCGTAAATTGTGCCTACTACAGTTTCCGCCAGATAAGCGAGGAAAAAAATTCGCTGACCCCCGTGTACCAATGTATTCCAATATTTTAAAACCATTCGAAAAAATGTAAAGAAAGTATCGTAACACGATCAAAACAAACGTATCGTGGTAAGAGGCAACCTTGACTTATATTTTATTTTGAAATTCGAACGATGCATTTTTGGGATCAATGACCTTTATTCCAAGCTTATTTGGCGGTGACTATACAAACCATGCCTGCAGCATAGAGAGTAGGTTTTGCCACGCGGATTCGCTGTATCATTGTAATCTCATGGGCAACGCTATGTTCAATATCCACCAGGCTTGACGAGGCATCATGTGCCGCCAACAGAGTGTGTCCGTTTTAGTTATTTTTTTCTGATGATCAAAAAGTTCTTTTAAAAAACCCAGTTCTTTTTTGTAGTTGGAACAGAATCGCAAAGGTTAATTTCAGTAAATCTATCGTAAATAAAAATAATTGAATATTCCAGATTTCACTGAGGCAATCCTAAATAAATACAAGAGTTGATCAAATACCCGCTTACTTTGATTCAGCGAACAAATAAAAGACTTATTAATATTCAATTGAAAAAGGTATTTATTTATTCACCAGAGAGCTTAATTTAGAAAATCATATACCATCGTGCATTAATTAATTAGACTAAATTCATTACAGCGATAATAAGGCTTAAACTAAAAAAAAAATTACAATTAGACTTCAAACAGTTTTGAAATAAAAACGTGAGTGTACAGCTCTTTAGTAAATGGCAGATTAGATTACTAGCAGCCATGAACACTCACATCCAGATTTCGCCCACTGCACTCCTGGTGGCATTTACGCTCAGGGAAAGAAATGGCGCTAGACGTCTTGTATAACTCTGTCTCTTTCCCACAGCCTAAACTGGATTGCGTTAAGAGCTCGTGGTAAGGCCTTTGGTCACTCTTTTTTGTCGCATTCCGCACTTTACTGTAGCAGTCTTATCCAGAGTTTTCGCAGACGCCAGCAATGTTGTAATGATCATCTAGCTGTTTTCCGTAACTTGACTTCGAGAGTCATGATGATGACCTTCCTGTCCTTTTCCCATTTTACTTGGGGTCAACGCAACACGTTTTCTTCTTCCATTCTCCCCTATCAGACGTCACAGCTTCATGACTTAAAGAATCATATGTTCGATTAATGTTAAGTCGACTGAACGATTGTTCGAATGAAATTTATTGCGAAACAAACTTTCATCGACAATTGCTGCTTCGACTGATTTATCGAATATTTATTAATTGATGGACTGCTCTTTTCAATGAGTTTTAGTTTTTTTTTTTTTTTAAGTTGAAACCTACATAAAATTTGCTCAGCGAAGATTTTTTTAGTTTTTAGTCTTCGTACGCCATTTGGTTATGGTTTTACACACTCCATAACTCATCACCATCACCGCACATTACTAAGTGTCTCCCTTAACTCCAGTAATTGGAAGACGGTATTTAGTAACTAAAAGAGAACAGAAACAGTCGCTCGAGAATACCAGCCGAATAATTCATAATAATTTCTTTCCTCCAAGAAAACCGGATAAAGTAAGGTAACGGACAGGAAAAAAAGCGAGATGAGAAATTAATATTTCATAAACCTGTATACTGTGCTTTATCTTACTGCTCATTGTAAAAGTTTCATCTGGATTACAATGGAAGATGAATAATAGAATATAGTTTATTGTACATGAAAGTTAAAAAACAGCTTTAAAATATTATTAATTCTAAGGGTACAACGGCGGTCTTGTCGCTGATAGCGAATCTCTACCAAGATCACGGATGATGCAAAAAATATCGGAAACTAAAGAATAACATTGTAAACATCTCGTTTAATATTATGCAAGAAAGTAAAGTTAATACATTTTATTAAATATTAGCTTTTCCTCATGATTTCACCTGCGCTGCTCAGCTTCTATTAAAATTTGCAGTACCGTGATGTTATTTATGTACTATAGCTTTTCTCGATAAGTGGACTATACAACACAACAATATTGTTTTAATTCGAACCAGTACTTCCTGAGTATAGCGCGTTCAACCAATTAAACAAATTATTATGATACTCGTATTATATACTTTAGGCCTGTTGGTCTAGTGATTAGTGACCCTGACTGCTATGCCGGAGGTTGTGGGTTCGATTCCCACCCAGGACAAATGTTTGTGTGATGAGCACGATCATTTGTTCTGTGTCTGGGTGGAATTTATCTATAATATTTATGTTTTTAGAAATATATGTTTATCAATATGTTATTTAATATGTTTATCAGTTGTCTAGTACCTATAACACAGCTCTGCTTAGCTTAGGACTAGATGGCGTTGTGTGATAGTTGTGGAATATTATGTTATTATAATATAATATAATAGTTAAACATTTTATAATCTTTACAAAATATGTAAGTGGTTCTTCACTAAGTTAATTAGCCACCATTTACAGTTTAATTATGTACATTTAAATGAAAAAAAGGTACTCCCTTGTCTCATATCTTAAATTCGTACATTTATCAAAGTCATTACAGCTACACGTAGAGAGAAAACGTTTTCTTTTTTCGGCACAACGAACCACTTAGTTTTAAAGACCGTCCTACTTGAACCATTACCGTTAATTCCGCTTTAAAATATGACCCCGGGGAGACTTCTATCTTTTGTTCTATTACATTTTATAAAAGGAATTGCTACCTTTATGGCTCTATAGGCTGTAGCCACTGATAACCTTTTCTTGGTTGACTTTTTGAAATGTTAGAAGATCATTGTTAAATACATATATGGTAGAAAAATATGCGTTTTTAAGCATTTATTAAAATTAAACGATATTTTTAGATACAATTTTTGCAACAGTTATTCTCATAGCTGCAATTTGATTTAATTTTAATTTTTCATGCACATTTGTGCAATGTGCATGAAAAATAAAAATTAAATCAACAAACTTCTAAATAGGTACAATAATTATGATGCCATAAATTATTCTGCAAAAATCAATAATAATATAAATCTAGGATTATCTGAACATAATTTATTTTACGTAAAACACAAGTACAGTCACAAAAAATGTTAAGTACTAAAAACATTTAAAAAAATATAAACTTTAATCCCAACATTATAAAACGAAAATCGGCGAATACCTGCTACTAAAAATACCTCAAAAAGCATTATTAAAGCAGCAACGATTAGATAATATCAAAGAGAACCGCCTTAGGACTATAAAACAGAAACAATTTCAACGGATATCTTCCGAAACAATGATTTTGAAGCCGCTTCTTTGAAGAAACAACACTTTTGATAAGCGTTATTTTGATGTTTATTTACTGTTTAGATAGAATGCCGTGCCTAAATTTTGCGAAACAAGACGAAAGATATTATTTTGATTTTCCTTGAAAATGCAAGAGGTGTTTACCACGACAATAGAATTTACTTATTTTGACTGAACAAATTTTATTGGTTCATCATTATCTAAAATATATATTTGGTGCTTATACTCGTATTTTCGTTTGTTATGTAAACCAAAATTGATGAAGACGACATACTTCACAAGCAAGTACAGGTTTAACTTGTGACGTCACGAGCCCCTACACTCGAATTTTCATTTATTTAACGAAAGAAGAAAGAAGTGTCCGTTATTTTTAAAAACAATAACCGACGGACTAATTCCAAAAATGTTTCCAATTCAAGCTACATAGGTATTTTTATGGAAATGTGACGTCATACATATGCAAGAATTGCTCAATGGAAACGCGCCTTTATGATATATAAAACAATTCAATGAAAGCAGAAACTCAACGTCCTGCGACCCGGGTACGTCCTTAAACTACGTCCAGCCACCGAAGGACGGGCAGCAGCGTCCTTTGTAAACTTTCGGTGACCTTACTGCGATCCCCAAGCCGCCTGCCAAGCGTGGGGATTATGGCAACCCCCCCCCCCCCATTATGATTGACAACAATAGCACACGGCCCCCAGTCCCCGGCAGCTCCGCTATTCCTGGTCTGGGTAGCGGATCGGGTAACGGCGGAGCAGGGGGTGCTAAGAATCCCCGGCAGATGCCCCGCTACCACCCCCAACGGACTTTGGCCCTGGCAACACACAACATCCGCACACTGAGGACCGATGAGAAGATTATCGAGCTGGAGGAAGAATTGAGCAAAATGCGTTGGGATATCTTGGGATTATCTGAAGTCCGAAGAGAGGGTCAGGATACGATAGTTCTAGATTCCGGCAACATGCTTTTCTACCGGGAAGGAGACCGTAAATCCCAGGGTGGTGTTGGATTTCTCGTCCGCAGGTCCCTCATCAACAACGTTGTGAAAGTCGACAGTGTGTCGAGTAGGGTAGCATACCTTATACTCAGAATAACCAACCGGTATTCGTTGAAGGTCATACAGGTATATGCGCCGACCTCGACACATTCTGATGATGAAGTAGAGGCATTGTATGAGGAGATATCCGAGGCCATACATACCTCCGAAACATACTTCACCGTTGTTATGGGGGACTTCAACGCGAAGGTGGGCGCACGGAATGGCGATGAGTTGGGAGTGGGGCCATTTGGGTACGGGCAGCGAAACCATAGGGGCCAGCGACTGGTCGACTTCATGGAAAAGGAAGAACTTCATTTAATGAACTCCTACTTCCAGAAGCGGCCATCCAGGAGGTGGACGTGGATGAGCCCCGATGGTACTACCAGAAATGAGATCGACTTCATCATGACGACCAAAAAGCGAATATTCAGTGATGTCTCTGTGATCGCCAAGGTGAAAACCGGTAGCGATCACCGAATCGTCAGAGACACATTGAATATCAATGTGAAGCTTGAAAGGTCTCGTCTGGTGAAGTCCACGCTCCGACCTGGTCCTGCCCACATCCAGAACCCCGAAGACTTTCAACTCGAACTGCACAATCGCTTCCAGTGCCTAACCGAATGCGAAACTGTGGACGAGTTTAACAATGGGTTGGTGGAAACTGTCCAAGCTGTGGGGTCCAAGTTCTTTAAGACCCCGCGCCGCAATAAGCCTCAAAAGCTCTCGAACGGAACCATCAAGTTGATGCAAGACCGGGCCGAGATGAGGCTGCAATCTTCAGCTGACATGTCGGAATATGGCAAACTCAATAGACGAATCTCTAAATCAATGCGACGTGACCTGCGTGCCTATAGTGCGGCACGGATCAAAGAGGCAATCGAGCGGAACCAGGGCTCAAAAGTCTTCGCAAAGAATTCGTCTATTGGGCAAAGCCAAATGACAAAGCTGAAGATTAACGACGGCAGCATTATTTCGACGAAGCTGGAGATCCTGAGAGAGCTTGAGAGGTTTTACGGACAGTTATACACATCAACACGACAACCCAGTGTCAGTACAGTTCGAGACGCAAGAGCGAAACTGACTCGACACTACACTGAGGATATCCCGGACATCAGCCTGTACGAGATTAGAATGGCTCTTAAACAGCTAAAGAATAACAAGGCGCCGGGTGAAGACGGAATCACAACAGAACTTCTGAGAGCGGGTGGAAAACCGGTACTTCTGGTCCTCCAGAAGTTATTTAATTCCGTCATACTCGAAGGTACTACGCCAGAAGCATGGCACAGGAGTGTGGTTGTTCTTTTCTTCAAAAAGGGTGACAACACCTTGCTGAAGAACTACAGGCCAATCTCACTTCTGAGCCATGTATACAAGCTGTTCTCAAGAGTCATTACGAACCGTCTCGAACGCAGGTTTGATGACTTCCAGCCTCCCGAACAAGCCGGTTTCCGAAAAGGTTTTAGCACTGTAGACCACATACACACGCTCCGCCAGATTATACAGAAGACAGAGGAGTATAATCGGCCATTATGTTTGGCGTTTGTGGACTATGAAAAGGCCTTCGATTCAATCGAAACCTGGGCAGTATTGCAGTCCCTCCAACGATGTCATATCGACTATAGGTATATCGAAGTGTTGAAGTGTTTGTATAGAAACGCCACCATGTCCATCCGACTTCAGGAAGAGAGCACGAAACCAATCCAATTGCAGAAAGGCGTGAGACAGGGAGACGTTATTTCTCCGAAACTGTTCACGAACGCTTTGGAGGACGTTTTCAAGCTCTTGGAATGGAACGGATTCGGCATCAACATCAATGGCGAATACATCACTCACCTTCGTTTTGCCGATGATATAGTCATCATGGCAGAATCGTTGGAGCACCTCAATGCTATGCTCAGCGACCTCAGTATCGTTTCCCAACGGGTCGGCCTTAAAATGAACATGGACAAGACGAAAGTCATGTCGAATGTCCATGTGGCACCCGTACCGGTTGTTGTTGGGAATGATACTCTCGAAGTTGTAGACCATTACACTTACCTTGGACAGATTGTTCAGTTAGGTAGGTCCAACTTCGAGAAAGAGGTCGCCCGAAGAATCCAACTCGGATGGGCAGCGTTTGGGAAGCTACGTGATATCTTCTCATCGAGAATCCCACAGTGTCTCAAGACAAGGGTGTTTAACCAGTGTGTGTTGCCAGTGATGACATATGGCTCTGAAACGTGGTCTCTAACTGTTGGCCTTTTAGAGAGACTAAGGCTGCTTTTCCACCAGAGATGCGCTATGCTACGTTGCTGCGGATGCGTTTGATATCCACCAATCATATTCACTGGTTTACATAGCACAGCACTGGTGGAAACGGATTCAACTAAGATGTGTTTTTTATATGTAAGGATGCGTGCTATGGCTGCGTGCTGTGGCTGCGTGCTATGGCTGCGTGCTGTGGATGCGTGCTATGGGTCGTTTTCCCTAGTATCGATACATCGCATAGCTCGAGCTGCGCATCTTCATAGCGCAGCTACCTTGTGGCGGCGCATCTTCATAGCGCAGCTACCTTGTGACAGCACAAAACGTAGCACAGCTACGCATCTTCATAGCGCAGCTACCCTGTGACAGCACAAAACGTAGCGCAGCTACGCATCTTCATAGCGCAGCTACCTTGTGACAGCACATCTTCGTAGCGCAGCTACGCATCTTCATAGCGCAGCTACCTTGTGACAGCACATCTTCGTAGCGCAGCTACGCATCTTCATAGCGCAGCTACCTTGTGGCGGCGCATCTTCATAGCGCAGCTACCTTGTGACAGCGCATCTTCGTAGCGCAGCTACCCATCTTCACAGCACAGCTACATAGCGCAGCATCAGTGGAAACGGTCACACAGTTTCGTAGCTCAGCTTTTACATCCTCGCAGCACAGCTACATAGCGCATCTCTGGTGGAAAAGCAGCCTTAGAGTCACTCAACGAGCGATGGAAAGAGCTATGCTCGGAGTTTCTTTGCGGGATAAAATCCGGAACATGGATATTCGGCGAAGAACCAAAGTCACCGACATAGCTCATAAAATTTGCAAGTTGAAGTGGCAATGGGCAGGCCACATCGCTCGTAGAACTGACAACCGATGGGGAAGAAAAGTTCTCGAGTGGCGACCACGGACCGGAAGACGCAGCATAGGTAGGCCTCCCACTAGGTGGACCGACGACATCGTGAGGGTCGCGGGCAACCGATGGATGCAAGTGGCGAATTGTCGTTCGGCGTGGCGGTCTAAGGGGGAGGCCTATGTTCAGCAGTGGACGTTTTCCGGCTGATGATGATGATGATGATGATGAGAAACTCAACTCCCAGCCTAATTCCAAAAACACAGTCAGTTTCTTATGTTAATACGTTTTACAACTCAAAAGCAAGTTCATACCATGAAAACTTATAACGGATATTAACGTCAAGAATTATAAATGTATCAGCTTTTTGTATATTTTTCAAAAAGCTAGTAGGTAATAAATAAAGTTGACGACGTGTGCGACCCAGTTAAGTCGGGGGTTAATAATATGCCTGTTTATTAATAAACTCAAAAGAATGTAGAACAAAGAAAGTAACAAGTGGTTCTATAAAATTATGTTAATAAGGTTAATCGTTTGTATTATAGTATAGCTTCCGCCCGCGACTCCGTCCACGCGGATGTCGGTCTTCGCGTGGATGGTTTTTTTCTCCATTTTGAGTAACTCTGACAATGACATCTTATAAAAATATCTATTGGACCCAAATACGGCTAAGCCTATAATAATAATAATAATAATAATAATAATTTTATTAAACCATTGTTACAAACATTTTCTTAACCTATTACAAAAGGGATTTGTGTAACAGTTTTATTTTACTTAATTAGGTACAAGACAGTGGTCCCCAAACTAGGCTGTGCCTGTATCTTGGGGGCCGGAGTTGCGATAACTTAACATTTAACAAGTTATAATAATACTGTCGATGTGAATTACACTTTTGGTATGGAACATTTGGTGAAAAAAGTGCGTAACGTTACGTAAAATAATGACAAAAAAAATACACAAGTTAAAATAAAAAATAAAATGTGATAAAGAGATTATAGAATGCTTAACAATGTTGCACACATGAGTGCGCGCGCATGTAAGTGTGTTTACGAGTATATGATTTTTTGTGTGTTTGTGATTATGGGTGTGTTTGGTGTGTGTTTGTGTGTATGTTTGTGTGTGTATGTGTGTTTATATGGTTTTTGTGATTGTGGGTGCGTTTTGTGTGTGTTTGCGTGTGTATGTACGCATGGTTGTGAATCTTTAGCACTATACAGGTTTCGTTAACCAATGATGTCTTCAGTTTCGTCGTATGGTAAGGAGAGGAGCATTTTGTGAATTAATTTCTTACAAGAATGGTAGCTTATGTCTTTGATATCACATAATTTGTTCATTTTGTTATAAACGTGAATGTGGGTGTAGGATGGACAACGTCTAGCTAGAGCACTTGTTGCATTGGGAAGAGGGATGTGTAAAATGCGTTTAGAAAGTAAGTTTTGATAATCAGACCTATTTTTTAGAGATTTGTGAGTACGTAGTGTAGCATTTAGTACAAATAATTGTCGTACCCGTAGAACAGGAAATTCTTTATAAAGCAGATCCGTTGGAAATCGGAAAGGCTTTTTTAGCATTACTTTGATAACAGCTCTTTGAGCTCTTTCTATTTCTATAAATGCGGTTTTACCAGCACTGCCCCAGATGGAGATTCCATACTGGAGTACAGATTGGCATAAACCTAGGTATACTGTTCGAAGAACCTTATAAGGTGTACAGTCACGTAACTTCTTCATGATGTGAATAAGTTTCCTGACGCGCATCGAGAGTGAATGAATGTGATATTTATGAGATAAGTTTTCGTCTATTGTAATACCTAAATATCTGAGAGAGGAGGTACGATCTATACAAGTGCAGGTACAATTTGTCAGTGGAAGATTGTTGTGATCATTGCAGCACGTGTGGAACTTGAGTGTCAAATCTGGTGGAGGAGTGGAGGCTGAAGTTTTGCAAAATGTTACAAGTTTGGTTTTTGTCACGTTAAGGGTAAGGAGATTTTTGCTAAGTACCTCGGCAATTGTAAGCAGTCCATTTTCAGCGACTTCATACACTTGGTTCCATGTTTTGGCGTGGAAAACAATTGCCGTGTCGTCAGCATAAGAAATGATTTCAGCGTTATTTATTGGAGCATTGAGTATTTCATTCATATAAAAAGCGAAGAGAGTAGGACCAAGAGTACTGCCTTGAGGTATTCCGAAGTTTATTGGTAGTAGTCCACTTGAAGAGTTGCCTACTTTCACTAACTGTTTACGATTCGAGAGGTAGGATTTGAACCAACTGAGTGCGATACCTCTTATTCCTATATCGTCTAACTTTGCTATGAGGAGGTCAATAGAAATGGTATCGAACGCCTTGGCTAAATCTAGGAAAACTGCCATGGCGCGCTCTCCGTTTTCAATAAAAGAGGTGACATAGTTAGTTAACAGTATTGCGGCGTCCTCAGTTGACTTACCTCTTCTG
This sequence comes from Agrotis exclamationis, assembly GCA_950005045.1. NCBI lineage: Eukaryota > Metazoa > Arthropoda > Insecta > Lepidoptera > Noctuidae > Agrotis > Agrotis exclamationis. The sequence goes on along the minus strand of OX465420.1, from coordinate 7,394,793 downwards.
AAGCCGAACTGTCTTTCAGATATCAAGTTATTATCTTCTAGGAAACTGACTAGGCGATTATTGACCACTTTTTCTAGCAGTTTGGATAAAATGCTTAGGAGCGCTATAGGGCGGTAGTTTTCTGGTAGTTCTGTAGGACCACTTTTGTGAATTGGTCGAACACAAGCGACCTTCCAACGATCAGGAAAAATCCCATTTTCCAGACTTAAGTTAAAAATATGAGTGAGTGGTTTGAGTAGAGACTTTCTAATTAATATAATAAGGCTGGTACTAATCCCGTCAAGTCCGGGGGCGCTGTCGATCTTAAGTTGATTTATAAGTTTTTCAATTTCTGCTTCATCAGTGGGTTGGAAGAAAAAAGAATTTGGAGGAGTTTTTAGAGGCCTGTATTTTTTTGCTAGAGATGCTTGCGTCTCAGACAGTCGTGACAGTATGATGTCTGAGAGATTTTTACCCAGAGAAGTAAAGTACTCATTGCACTTATTGAGTGAATCGTCAGGGTTTTGTGCATTGGTTAATAATTTAGAAGAATCAGTTTTTTGTGTATTTGGGTTATAGATGGATTTGATTGAGCTCCAAAGCTTTTTTGGGTTATTTCGGTATTTGTTTATGAGTTGAGTATTGTAATCTGTCTTGAGCTTATGTAACAAGTCATTGCAAAAGTTTTTATACCTGGTGTATACTAGACGTCGCATGTCGTCATTCGGGTGCTTTCTTAGAGCTAAATGTAGTTTGTCACGATGAATTATACACCTCCTTAGGCCTGGGGTGATCCATGGTTTGATGATGTATTTATTTCGACTGATATTAACTTTGCGAGTGTTTTTGTTGATTGAATTTGTGAGTATATTCATTAAATAGTTTAGGGAGGAGTTTGTGCAATTGGAGTTGAACACTTCGGACCAATCAGTTTTACTCAGTTCTACTGCTGCTGCTTCTTCATCAATTATGTATTTACACCGTGGTCTCGGAGATTTGTTGTGTCCTCTTACTTGTGATATAGCAGCCATAGTAATGTCATGATCTGTAATTGAGGATTTGCCTATTATACCTACTGATGGATTGTTAGTTTTGATGAATATGTGATCAAGACAAGAGCGCCCTCTAGTGGGCTCCGTGATCGCAGGCAGAAGGCCATGGGATGCTAAAAGGCACATGTATTCAATGTTTCTGTTGTTTGCATTGTTGTAAATATCAATGTTAAGGTCCCCGGCTACTATGATTGTTGGATACTTGCTTAATTGCGTTAGTACAGTATCTAGAGAGTTATAAATAATTAAGGAGATCCCTCTATTGAGCTACTGCTGTTGAGCTCGCGTTCTGTAGTAAGTATTTTTTTTTATAGTAATTCCGACCTTGTATATTATATATATAACTGATCGGAACAGTAAATAAAAGGTCGCGCTTAAAAGCACTGTTTAAAATGACACGCATACAATATTAATTCCACGGACGACCGCTCGCCACACTGGACTAGGGCATGCAAAACCGGGTCCGGTTCCAGAATTTTCAGAACCGGTTCTGGAGGCGTTAGGAACCGGGTTACCCGGTTCTACCCGGTTCCAAGTGAACTTAATGTTTTCTTTTATTTTTGATTAGGATTCGTCTGCTAATTGTGAATAGGGCTTGGGGACAATCCAAACACTGATTTATTAGTTATTTTATATATTTTAACAGTTTTTGATTTATTTAAAAAAAAACTAGTTCAAATTTTTTTAAGTTCCAATTTTGTCTCTACTTTGACCCAGATACGAGTAGCATTAATTTTTAAGAACTGCATATATGGTGACAATAAAGACAACTTACAAAATTTTTTTTAAAGCTCATTCTATGGCTGTTGAATCGAAACCAATCGTAACTTTTTAACGTTGATAACGTTAATACTTTCACTTTTTATTATAAAACCAATACATATTTCAAAAGTAATTCAGCAATTCCAAATAAAAATTTACGATACGCTTCATTATTTGGTAGCTAAGTTGAAACTATCGCTATATATTCCAAAAAGATCGCAAGCAATGACAAATGAAAGCTGTGTAATATGCCTTACACTTCATTCATTGGAAGTTTTATTTTTACGTGGTAAAATCATCAAATGAGGACGAGAGGGACTGTCAGACTCGTACTGACTAAAACCCAAGGCATCCTTCAATAGCCTTTTACGTTCCGGAGTCACGGTTACCCCAGCAGGCTTTGGCCTTCTAAGAGGAGCCCCGTCAGATAACTGACAGGTCTTTGAGGCGTGCATAGAACTCGGCACGCCGTCTACTAGGGCATGCTCCATCATCGGACGCCAAATCACCCAGTACTGGTCGTCCGAATGCCTGCGCCTACGGTGGCCGGAAATCGTCTCGTGTCCATTGTCGTGGAGGTATCCCACAGCGGCTGGATCGTGAAGTCCGGGCTGTCCTGCCTGTCCCTCACCAAGGCGCTTACTTCCTCCATCGCTAGCATGACTGCTTCACAGAAGGAGTCGACCCCTTCCCATCCCGTCTCACCCCGCAGTATGGCTTCGAACAATGCCGGGCGCGGGAGGTCACCGCCGCTTATGGCCTCCGTGAGGACACAGCGGTGCTCAGCCCAAGTGGAGCACACTTGCAACGTATGCTCCACCGTGTCCTTCGGTGATCCTGCAATTTTGACACCCAGGCGTTTTTTTCCGCCCGATCAGGCACAGGAACCTCCCGAAACAAACATAGGATCTGCGTCAGGTGGAAGGTGAGGACGACGTGGCGCCTCTCCAGCCACTCCTAAAAGAGAGGTCATACCATCGCGATTGCGGCGTTCCCGTTCTTTGGCATCTATGTCGAAAACAAAAGTAAAAGTTATGTTTTGGCACATTTTAACTAAAATATTATTATATTCACCATTTTCTTATAGTACTAACATTCCAAAGTACTGTAATCGTGTGCTACGCCTAATGAAAGCTTACAATGGGGCCTTCCCTTCATCCCATGGCAGCATTCATAGCAATTCGATGCAGCGAATGCAAAATTATTACATACTTATCGGAACCGGGTCGACCCGGTTCCATCGCTCTCAGAACCGGTTCCACAGACTTACTCCAATACCCGGGTATACCCGGGTTTTTCGGAACCGGGTAGAACCGGGTGCATGCCCTACACTGGACACGTCCGCTCGCATCAAAATTCAGAATTTATAACGCGGCTCCTTATATAGGAGTCGGGGAGTCGTGGCCCGCGTGTGCCGCAAACGGTTCAAGCCAAATCCGACTTTCGGCGCTACAGGTTACGGCGCTGAATCCACTGCGGGTAATGCAACGTGTGTGTGTTCGCGGTTCTACAGAACAACGTCTATGAATAAAACTGAAAAATAAGATTTTTTTTCTACGTATTTTTCCAGGATAAAAAGTATCCTATTTTATGCCCAGGATAATAAGGTATAATTATACCAAGTTTCATCGAAATCGAACCGATAGTTTTCACGTGATGCCTGCACATACAGACAGACAGACAGACAAAATTTTTTTAATCAGATATTTGGGTTTGGTATCGATCCAGCAACACCCCCCGCTATTTATTTTTTCAATATTTTCAATGTACAGAATTGACCCTTCTACAGATTTATTATATGTATAGATTATAAGCAACCCAACGCTGCTTTACCCGGTTTATACCATATTACAAAACATTGAGTTTATTTTTATAAAAAATATTCTTTTTTTATGTGGTAAAATCATCAAAATGTTCATTTCCCGCCGTGTGTGGAGCGGAAGGGGCTGTCAGACTCATACTAAAATCTAACGTGTTCTTTCAATTGACCTCTACGTTCCAGGGTCACGGTAATCGGTTAGACAGTCCCGCATCTCAAAAAATAGATTCAGTGTATAAAGTTGCGGGTTATAGCTATTTCACTGTTAACTAGCTTTGGGACACTTTGGGATACTAGCTATGTAGGTAAAACAAAAAAAAAAATACAAAAAAAAATGTAACCGATTTCAAAAACAACCACAAAAAGTTAAAAAAAAAACTAAAAAAATAACTTTTCTTTCGAAAGTCGGTGACTTTGAGTTTTATTTCATTGACTTTCTTGCCACCGACTTTCGAAAGAAAAGTTATTTTGTAGATTAATTTAAACATTTGTGTGTTTGTGTTTTGAAGTCGGTTACATTTTTGTTTAAGTTTTTTATTTTGTTCTTTTTAGTTTCAATTTATTAAACCCAAATTCTTGTCAAATAGGTACATTATTTTCTTACATGTGCAGTGCACTAGAATTTTATAATCCGTAGCACCGGTAATAACATCGCCCATGTACAAAATGAGCTAAAAATAAAACTACTGAACCAAACTATACATGACTGGCCTGTTGGTCTAGTGGTTAGTGACCCTGACTGCTATGCCGGAGGTCGTGGGTTCGATTCCCACCCAGGACAAATGTTTGTGTGATGAGCACGATCATTTGTTCTGTGTCTGGGTGTAATTTATCTATAATAATTATGTATGTATTTAGAAATATATAAGTATGTTTATCAGTTGTCTAGTACCCATAACACAAGCTCTGCTTAGCTTGGGACTAGATGGCGTTGTGTGATAGTTGTAAAAAAAAAAAACTATATGAATGCGACCAAATGGCAGGTATACCTGTAAAAAAGAATCATCTAAATCGGACCAGAAACCTCTGAGTAATCGGTATATCTGTTGATATTTTTTTAGGTTTTTGTTGATTATTCAGAAACCGCTAGTCTTACTTCGATAAAATTTTCATGGGGCCATTTGCGAAGTTTACCCTTTCCAACAAAAAAGAATTTTTCAAATCGGTTGGTAAGCGACGTTTGGGTGAAGAAATATAAAATATATATCATAAACATCCGATCCATTGAATGATAAACTCCTCCTTTTGGAAGTCGGTTAAAAATATTGTCTTACAAAAAGTGCTGCTTAAAAAAAAGTTTTTGATTTTGATACGAAAACGATGCTCCTATATCTATATTGGTCTTCATACTCTATTTTAAACCAAGTCAACAAAGAAATTAATTCCCCGGGTCCGAAGGGAAAATTCCTTACTAGGTCAAACCGAAAACTTCTTGTAATTAGTGGGTCCAATCAATTTGTGAGTGGTTTGCTATCGTCAAGTTCTTGAACAAACCTGGACCTTTGGTCTAGTTTTCCCGCCTGATTGGTTTTAATTGAAAAATTCTTTTGAGACAAAGTATAAAGTTCAGGCTTTTGGTTAAAAGGTTTTTTTCTGTAATTTTTGGGGATCTTGGGCAGGTCATAAGGTATATCTAATATAACTGATGACCGGTGTCTTAAAGGGTTATATTTTTGAATGTGTGTTTTTTTAAAATACCATCCTTCATTTCCTCCCCCTTTTTTTTTTCTCTTTTCCCGCCCTGGGTGGGGCGGAAGGGACTGTCAGACTCTTACTGACTAAAATCCACCCGTGTTATTTCGGATGCCCTTTACGTTCCGGGGCCACGGTATCCTGGATTAAGAAAAAATCCGCGACCCCGGCAGGCATTTGGCCCCGTAAGGGGCCCCGTCGGTGACGCGTGAAACACAACGCGCCACCGATCCTGGCTTGGTACCTGGTCGGACGGCGAGCTTACCCATTACTCACCGTCCGCAAGCCCGCTCCGCCGCTGTGCCCTCTGCTATTCAGAGGGACACGCGCTGGAGCGTCCACCCGACAGGCTATTTGCATACGGGCAAAGAGACCCCTTAGGCACACAGTGCCTACGGAAGAGTTTTTGCCCGCATCCCAGGGTGCACCGGCCCGAAAAACTGGTCTTCCCCCCGGACGTATCCGAGAGGGAACTCCAGTCCACGGATGCACGTGGAGGTTTCCTGTCTTAGCACCCCTAAGTTAAGTATTTAAAATAAAAACAAAAATACTTAAGCTCACTTGGCACTCATGGGTACACACGGCTACACATCAAGCTATACAAAACCAGTTTATCGTGGTCTCGTTTTGTATGATCCTTTTGCTCAAACAACGGTCAGCTTTTATTGGTTTTGTATAGCTTGATGTGTAGCCGTGTGTACATAACTGAAGGGAAATGGATATAGAAATTACTATAATCCAAATTCTGAAATAACTAGCAAAATATAAATATTTACAAACTGTAAACTGTAGTAGATATTACTACGAATATCTAAACTTACATCAACCTTACACGAGGGGAACAAGTTTAATTAGATAATATATACATATAGGTATAACGATAATTCCAGGAAAATGCTAATCTTGTTATATGAGAACTTTCCTTCTCTGAAATCCTCTTAATTCCATGTAATGGCCTTTAATTGTATCTGGAATCCTCTTACCAAAGGTGAACGAGAGTAAACATAAATAAAACTTAAGTAGATTTGGGATTGTTCCTAATAATAAATAAATATACACGTATACATACATATATAACTGTCTTATCAGGTAACCCGAGACCTTGGAACGTAAAGAGCTATTGAAGAACACTGTGGATTTTAGCCAGTACTAAACTTACAGTTTCTTCCGTCTCGTCCTGAGCGGGACGGGACCGACAGTCCTTTATATAATTCGTAAACAACAATTCTAACGCAATTCTATTACCAACATTGCTAAAGTGCCGTTTTTAGATCGCCAGCCATTGTAGGTAGTACACTGTTTTTTCCCATGTTGATTCAGCAAGATAAAACAAACCTAAACTTCAGAAGTTCATAACTGAATGTCCTCAAACGTTGGAGTGGGTTTGTGTTTCAAAGGAAACGAGATTACCTACATCACAAGAATCTAGATAGGCATTCTCCTTGTGAGCTTACACTTGCTTTCTGAGAGCATCAATACGTAATATACGTCTTGGAGCATTTGATTATGGGAAGCTAACGTATATTGCGAATGTAGTTGAGAAGTTGTATCTTCGAATTTTATAGCATACGGATGTGTTTTCATAAATTGATGATAGAAACATTCTTCTATAATTCTCAGTCGTAAAATTGTATAGATATACAAATTATGTAACCTACATCTTTTTTTTAGCGTGGTAAAATCATCAAACGAGTCCTCCCACCCAGGGCAGGGCGGGAGGGACTGTTAGTCTTGTACTGACTAAAATCCACGGTGTCCTTCATTAGCCCTTTACGTTCCAGGGTCAGCAGGCTTTGGCCCTCTAGAGGGGGGCCCCGTCATCTTGCTGACGCTCTTTGAGGCGCGCGTGGAACACAACGCGCCATCGACCCGGGCATGGTCCATGGTCGAGCGGCGAGTTGCCCATTACTCGCCGCCCGCATGCCCGCGCCTACGGTGGCCGGAGATCGTCTTGCGACGTCCGACGCCGTGGGCGTCTACCAGTGCGGCTGTGGCGGAGGGAGGACGCTGTCCTCTAGAAGGAGGCGACCGCTTCCCACTCCGTCTCACCCCGCAGGATGGCCTCGACCAATGCCGGGCGCGAGAGGTCTCCGCCTATCGCTGCTGTGAGGACACGGCGGTGCTCTGCCCAAGCGGGGCAGTCTTGCACCGTATGGTCCACTGCGCACTGTGTCCTCCGGGCGATCTTCACAGTGGTGACACCCAGGTGTTTCTTCCCTCCCTTTCTGACACAGGTACCTCTCGAAACTTCCGTGTCCGGTGAGGACCTGCGTCATGCGGTAGGTCAGGACGCCCGCGCCGTGACGCCTTTCCAGCCACTCCTCAAAGAAGGGTCTTACCGCCGCGATTGCGGCGTGCCCGATGTAACCTACATCTAAGTACCTACGTAAACAATAGGACGCTAATGTCCAGTTCACGACCTTGCCACTGTAAGCGGTAACTTACGTAAGCGCGGACGGGGTATAGAAATGTTTGAAAAACGCAACGAGGCCCTGCCAGAGGCGAATTCGAGTACTTACAAAGTAAGTAATGTCTTATTCGCGTCGCCCGCCGCACTGCTCACCGCTTAGATTAAAGTCGATAACGGGCTGTAAAGGGCGTCACATACGGCTAAGATACTTTAATATTTTATCTTAAGATGTTATATTAATATATATTAGGCCATAACAGACGACGAAGAAACGATACTAAAATATTTTATCTTAAGATATTAAATTAATATATTTTTAATAGGCCACAGACTACGACGCATTTCGTATCTTCAGATATTAAGGCACCTAAGATATATTTTATATCCTAAGATGTTATCTTACGATAAATTCTCAAATCGTTCTCTGTCTTAAGATACGAAAATACGAAATATGTATATTATCTTCGTCGTGTGTAATGGTCCATTGAATTGTATGGCGAGCGATATGGTGTCTTAAGATAAAATAATATGGGGTGCTAAGACAGGAAACCTCCACGTGCGCCCGTGGACTGGAGTTCCCTCTCGGATACGTCCGGGGGGAAGACCAGTTTTTCGGGACGGTGCACCCTGGGATGCGGGCAAAAACTCTTCCTTGGGCACTGTGTGCGTAAGGGGTCTCTTTGCCCGTATGCGAATAGCCTGTCGGGTGGACGCTCCAACGCGTGTCCCTCTGAATAGCAGAGGGCACAGCGGCGGAGCGGGCTTGCGACCAAGGACCAAGCCCGGGTCGGTGGCGCGTCGTGTTTCACGCGTCACCGACGGGGCCCTTATGGGGCCAAATGCCTGCTGTGGTCGCGGATTTTTCTTAATCCAGGATACCGTGGCCCCGGAACGTAAAGGGCATCCGAAGGAACACGGGTGGATTTTAGTCAGTAAGAGTCTGACAGTCCCTTCCGCCCCACCCAGAAAGGGAGGACTCTTTTGATGATTTTGCCACTCCAAAAAAAAAAAAACCCGTGTGTGACGCGCCTAAGGCCTCAAAATACCCGCATCGCTGTCACCCAGGAACGTGTTGTTTCCCATTGAGCACCTTCAAAATATTGATCGGTGCTTCGGTGCTCTATTAATCGAGGCTCAAACGGGAATACTTCGTCCAGAATTGAAATACGACCGCAGCTGAAAACATTTGAAATTATTTTTAGACACATTTATAAGTACCTACTGTGTTAGCATAAATTACAATAATTAATATAGATACTTCATTAAGCTCTAGAAATACTTAAAAATAAAACATAAATGGTCGGTAGGTACTCAAAAGTATAAAATAATTTTGTAAAACGAGAAACTTGAAATACTTGTAGTAACAACATATGTAGGTATATGCAAATACGTGCTTTTGTTGCGTCTATGAAAAAACAGAATTGTTATTGTTAACACATACTATTCAACGGTTAGTTTGAATATTTCACACAGTTTATTCGGCTGTTTGACAAGACAAACACCCCGAAACCTTCAATTTGAGGATGCTAAGAGTAAAAAACAACAATAATTTTAACAAACAAGAATTGTATATTATTATGTGTGAAAATCTTCAAACAGACTGACTATTGGATGTTTTTAAACAGAGATAAACGTGTGATTTTACCCGAATAAGTTCTAGAACAAAATACCTCCTCTCCTTTTGGTGTTATCGGGAAAAAAGTGTTCTAAAAAGTACTGAATTCTATTAAATAGAAACATGTTTACGGTTAGGTGTATGAACACATTATATTACTTCGAGTATTTCTCATATTTTACCACATCTTTTACAAATAATACAATACTAGTTTCTTCTTCCCTAAAAATCAACAAAGAACAGAATTTGTCTACTTAAATACGTTTTAGCGAATCTAGGAATCTGATTTACAGCTCAAAAGACCATCAACATGTCCCATCAAGACAAAATGCGACGGACATCGAGGGTTTCCCCATAAACAGGACTTCAACATTTTTCCTTCCAAGCAATATCCGGACTTATTTCAAAGCCCCGTTGCAATCTCCGCTTCAGAAAAAAATCCCCTTCGACACTACAGAAATTTACTCCGACGATGGCATCAACGATTTCCATGAAAACACTGCAGATGTTTTTAAACTTACACCGCCTTACCACAACAAGATTAACATCTGTTGAACATTTGTCTAATAAAAAAAGTGTAACTGCAAATCGACCCTTATATCAACGTGAGATGTTGATTTGACGTTGATAGTTTTTTTAGACAAGTGTTCAACAGATGTTTATCTTCCTTGTGGTAAGATGGACATTAATTGACGATTGTCTATTAAACAAATGAATGAATTTGTGATGATTAAAATGTTAATGTGATTTGAAATCGAAATTCGATTAAGACAAGTGCTTTTAGTTTTACGTTAGTTCTGCTGGCTTGTTTACTTTTGAATTGATACATATTTAAGTAGTAAGAAATATTCTGTTTATGATTGAGTAGTTTTACCTACGGAATAAAGATTGAATTAATCGTATTCATGAGAATAAAATACAATAACGGGAATAATAGAAATATTAATTTAGCCACTTTATCTACAAATAGTGTGCACTTTATCTACAAATAGTGTGTTTCGGATACAATATTCATTAATAGGTATTGTGTCTGTTTTTGACATCATCATATTCAAAATACGTGCAATCCTATCAGATTACAGTTGATAGCTAGCTATTATTAGGTACAATACTTTCATAGTGACATTACGGCTCTCCTGCACTCTATTATTCCTAATGTAGTAACTACGAGAAAAAAAAACACTGTTATTTTGAAGGACTTGATAGTGTCCTACAGAGTCGGACTGGTGAGGGAACGAGGTGGCGCAAGACGACATGTATGGCTCAGTCTGTTTCTTACACTGGAACTTCTCTGGCTTTACGAAGTCATGGTAAGCCAAGCCATATAGGTATTTGAGGTGGAATTTGCCATTCAGGCCCTAACCTGTGCGGGATCTACACGGCCTGGCTCCCCTGCAAGCCGCCGCTTGTCGCAAGTAGGCGGTAGGCAGGATCGAGGGCCTACACTAGTCTCAGCTCTTACGATCTAAATGTAAACTAGAGCAGATAGTTCATAGAGAGAAAGGACATCCTTGAAACTAAAACGAAAATTTCTGAATGGCAATAACCAGAAGCCCTAACACGAATTCTGTACCGAAGACCGTATTTTGTACTTGAAATATACAATGTATGAATTAAATTGTGGAGGAGGAGCTAATTTTATCAAATCAAAGTCTAAATTCAAGTTTACGTCACAAAACCGTGAATACTCGTGTTAGGGCCTCGAATTTTTTGGGAATCTACCCTGGTCAATGGGGCCCATCAGTACGTCTCTGGCAACCCAACAACATCCTTATTGCTATCAGTATACAAAGATCTTTGATTATGGCAGAAAGGGTAGAACGTAGTAAGCTTTACTGAAACATCACCATATAAATCAAGTATGTACATAGAAAAACTTTGGAAGTGACTTCCCAACATCAAACTTTTTCAGAATTTCTTTCCTTTTACATATTTCATGTTCAATGTTCTGTTAGCTATACTTACACTATACTTTGTGAAACTTAAATCGACCATGAATAACATATATACGTATATATATCTACTTGTTTACAAGAACTGGCAGACAGTTGACTTGAAAATGTATAATATTTATTGAGCCATAATGAAATAAAATAAAATTATATTTATTCATGCAAGTAGGTTTAGAAACCATTTTTACACGTCTTTTTGCAAAATGGGTGAGGCCGGTGTTTCGTACCTGACTACACTGAGAAGAAACAGTCTAAACAAACTCAGAGGTCACTGTATCAGTCAAGTCAAGGCATATATGTGGCATGGATGTGATTTAAATTATTGACTTTGTAAGTTGTAGATTCTGCCAAGATTGCGGAAATGTTCAAAAAAATTACGATTGAGAAATTGAGAAACTGGGTGGGTTTTAGTCTGACAGTCTGCCCCACTCAGAGTGGAAGAACTCATTCGATCCATGAAAAAAGGTGGAACCCACACAAATAATAGTCGTAGACTTTGTATTTTTTTAAGGTGCAATAATTAATACATTAGATACATATACATAGGTATATAGTTGGGGTTCCTAGAATAAATTAATTACAACTTTGTTTTTTATTTGTTTCAGGTTTGCATCAACCCGGAATCAAATTAAATCAACGGTTCCAGTCAATACATACTGATAAAGTAGAGGTAAAAAATGTTCAACTTGCTTCATAAGAAAACATTGGAAGTATCAGGAGTCTTGAACAAAAAGCCTTTAAAATGTTGATCAAATGGGGAAGGCCGGTCAAAGCTAATTGTAGATGGCGCCACCATAGCTAAGTCCTAATCCGACCAATGAGATAGTACTATTTTGAAGTACCTATAAGATTTGAGCCAATGACGATGCTTGGAACAAGCTATACTAGCGCCATTAGTTCCCGAGTTGCCATCCCCATTAATGTAAAACACATTTGTTTCTCTATTCGTACAACCCATACACAGCGGTATGCAATATGTATGGTGTGTAACCTCACCGACTGTGTGGAAAATTGTATTTTTATATTGAACTCATCCTATATTATCTATCTGCATAAAAATTAACCACACCATATTTAAGACACTGAATAAAACTAGTACAAATATATTTTGTTAGTACATTTGCGAGAATATAAATAAACATTGAAATGTACATCAGCGCTTACGTAAAAAAGGATCAAATGTCTGCTAATTATTTAAAACATCGCTAAGACGTGTTGAACACATTTTGAGCACAGAATTATACTAACAAATTTATTTATATAAGAAACTAGGCGAGAGTTCATTGTGTGGAATTTGGTAGTTTACATTGGCCTGTTATATGTTTTTTTTTTAATGCAAAAAATACATTAGTGTTGACATAGTGACATGGTTTTTGACAAGGTGTCTATTAAAACAACATGTCAGTATGCCTGTATTTTTAATGTTTTTATTCATGTATGTTACTAGAGCTACTATGAGCAGTGGTGGCCCAGTGGTATTGGCCTCGACTTACGAGTTGTAGGTCGTGGGTTCGAACCCAGTCAGGCGCATTACTTTGTGTAATTTATTTCAACACCACTGCTCTCAAAACGGTGAAGGAAAACATCGTGAGGAAACCGGCATGTCCTAGAACCAAAAATTCGAAGACATGTGACATCTACCAATCCGCACTGGGCCCGCGTGGTAGATTACGGCCCACTCCCTCTCACAGAGAGGAGGCCTGTGTCCCAGCAGTGGGAACATTTAAAGGCTGATGATGATGATGATGATGATGATGATGTTACTAGAATTACAGGGTTGGTCTAGAGGTTAGTGACCCTGACTGCTATGCTGGAGGTCGTGGGTTCGATTCCCACCCAGGACAAATGTTTGTGTGATGAGCACGATCATTTGTTCTGTGTCTGGGTGTAATTTATCTATAATATGTATGTATTTAGAAATATACTCGTCAAAACAAAATAAGGGCCACTTTTTAAATTGCACTTTAAACAAGTATTGCCCAGATTGCCCTTATTCTGGGTACATAATAAATACTAAATATCTTGTTATGGTTTCTTTCAAGTATTAATATTGTTCCTACTGCATAATTGGAAATTCATAACTTTTTTTTAATTAGATATTTGAGATTACTTAGAATTTACGGTATAGTGTTTTTTAATTTTCAAACTTCTAACGGAGTTTTCTTTGACTAATACAGCAAGCAGGCTATAATGATCTTTCAATCTATTAATGTCGTGTATTCGGAGACATATGGACGCAAAAACAGCCACTTGGGGTGTCACCTTAATCCAGGGGGTCTGTAGCCAGAAGAGAAAGGTTTAATGGTGGAATATTTCCAACGAGTGGTTCGAAATGCTTAAAACAGGTCTTAAAAGACGAGTAATATCACCAGACGCCGTGATCAAGGAAGAAAGTAAGTAATTAAAGCCGAAGAAGACCATTAAGTTTGTTTAACCGGGCAAATAGAGCGAAAATCTACTGCGCAGACCGTACAAACTCCATTGCGTCGAGCTACAGGCACCCCTATAATTGACTACACTATTCCGAATCGACTCCATAAAGACTAACAATACTCAAAAAGATGCTTGGTTTGCCTCCAGTTAACTGCAGCGTATGGTGCAAATCGTGAAACATTTGCGAAGGAGAAAATTTATTGAACTGTTTTGACTGGGCTTCATTGCTTTTTATTGATGACTGGTGGGTTATTTTTTTTCAATAAAAACTGATTCATAAGAGTGTAGAGATCTAAACATCAGGTTTCAGATCCTTGCACTCTTAAAACAGACTGTTCTGGCAAGTTCTGAGTTATGCTCTGGGGCGGTTATCTCTATCACGCAAAACTGAGCTCGCACTTCTTAACGAGGGTGCTGTAACTCCTCAAAATTGCGTAGAGAATGTGGTGCAACTCCACATTATCCCATTCGCACAGCAAGAAATACCTGAGTTCTTCTTGAAGCAGGATAATGCTCGAGCGAATACGACGCGACTAACAGTGCACACATACCCTTACGCTCGAATTACGATGTTACAGTGGACACTTAGGATTTTACCTGAGTTCTATTGAGCATTTAAGAGATGAGTTAAAGAAGAGTGAAAAAGAAAGTAAAATTCCCATCAACACCTAGCTGGATCTCATAAATTGTCTGAAAACTTGCTGGTAGAGTATCCCAAAAGAAAATGTTCGTATTTAATCCAGACCATTCCACTTCCCATAAAATGAGCAGAACAGAGAGAACAGAGTTAAAAGAGAAGCTTAAAAGAACACTTTGGAACATTAAAGACGTAATTTTTTCGATTTTTTTTATGTTTTATGTAACTTGATACATTCCTGCAATTCCTTACTTTTCATTCAATTTGTTTTATTTTAACGATTTATTGGAATACATATTTAATTTTTGTGTATTTCCATCTAAAACCAGATTAATTAGATTATTAATCAGATTCAGTCATTGTAACTATGTATATTTAAACATTATTTAATAAATCGAAAAAAACCAGGTGGCCCTTATTTTGTTTTGAGTAGTATATATAAGTATGTTTATCAGTTGTCTAGTACACATAACACAAGCTCTGCTTAGCTTGGGACTAGATGGCGTTGTGTGATAGTTGTGGAATATTATTATTATATTATTATTATTAAACATTGAAATTTGAATAATTCTTAGCAAACACGTGAATTTCAAGTGAATTTAAAAATCGAATGACGAATGATTTATTTATATTGCTAGGGCTACACTTGTGGCCACACATATGCACAAACGTCCATCAGCGATTATTTACGGCGAATTCCCGTTTAGTGTGGCCCTAGCAATATAAAATCATTCGTTATTCGGTTGGTTGAAAATTGAGAAATTACTGTACCTACACAATACCGTAATATGTCTTCAAAAGAACAATAAAGCTAAACAAAAAATGTACAAAAACAATGCACAGTGGGTTTTCTAACAATAACAAAACTACATTTTTCATTTTTATCAAAAACTTTGGAACCTCTCCAATTTTTTTTCAACGTAATTGCAAACACAATATACCTGTACAATCGTTTTAGAACAAGCATTTCTATTCTTATTTTGTATTAAATTTCTATATGTGCCTCTCGTACCTAATGTTTGTTCTGACGAAGGCTTTGTACACAATTCTCCACATTTCACTCTAATTTCAATAAAATACCTTTGTGCCTACAACATAAGGTATATATTATGTATTTTCGTTATAAATATCTGAATTATTTAGATTTAGGAATACCTAGTCTAGACCTCGATCAATTTGAAGACAGGTGTCGATTTCTAAACCCTTTTTGCATTTCGAAACTCTTTGGTGAAACAAATGCCTATATTCAAGATGGCGAATAGAAAAGCTTGGGCATAGTAAAAGCTAATACAGCAGACGCCTTACGCCTTTTTGGTTGTGCTCAATCGAGTTACTAACGCTTGTTTAGACGGGAGACGCCTTTGTCGATCCACTCAGCTGAACATGAGTATCTTAGGGGATTACACACGGAGAATCGCTTTGTTTGCTGATTTAATCCGAAGCTGTTGTGTTTTAAATTAATAGAAGAGACAATATCATTGAATATTTTATAATAAGACTATTATAATAAGAATATGTCAGTGTAGTAGAGATTTTCAATTACTCAGCTTAAGCTGTTATAAAATATGTCTGTCTGTAATTCTAAATTATATCCGCTCTGTTCGATAATATATTGAACTTGCACCGCGTCTCGAAAAGAAAGTATAAAAAAGTACTTGCTGACATTTTTATTTAGATAGTTCCACAACTAAGTAGTTAGTGGTATAAAAACCCGGTAACCAGTCTTAAGAGATACAATTGGTACCATTATGTGCATTTTGGAACTTTTTATATCAAATCGGAATGTTTTGATAAGTATTTCGTATAATTAAGAATAAATAAACGATCTTTAAGCAATAAATGCCTAAACTCTCAGTAAGGTTTGTATTCCAGCACTGTTCCTAAAACACTAGGGGCTAATTTAGTATTGTTGACTTTAAGCCTCATTTAGACGACGCAAAACATTGCATCTGAGTTGCATGCAAGTTCGACTCAACTGAATTCATTCTCCATTGATAGTCCTCAACACAGTCAAACTGGCATATTACTCGCATGCAATTTCTTGCAGTGTGTAAACGGGCCTTTGGTGGGTTTGAAAATGAAATTGAACGCGATCAATAAAAAATATAAATGATGTTCAAGAGATGATAGAAGTGCTGATCGCGTTTATAAATAAAATGATAAGCTGCACACAACAAAACAATTTAAAAAATGTTGCCGTTATTCTGAAAATCTTTTCAGTCCTTCAGTTAGAATTATGAAAAATATTTTTTTTTTTCAATGAATGTTGACAAAGATGAAACGATTCAAAATTCGGGATAGGGGCTTGTGACGTCATAACGCCTGTAAAATAATACCGACCGAGTGACGTTTCGTGATTTTTAGGAGCGTTCTATCTTCGTTAATTTTGGTTTGCGTAACAAATCAAAAAAAAGACATAGTTACAAGTAAAGCTAATATAAGCGTGTTAAAAATAGGGGTCAAATATTTTTTTAAAATCTATTCTTCGGACTAATATTTTTTTTTGCAAAATAGTCTAATGTCAATTATTCATAAACTACAAGAATATCAGAAAATACATCATATATTATTAGATAAATATCGTGTGTAGTCACCCTACGTCTGCCGTCACACGACGACCCACGCGCATGTCATAAGTGTAGGACAATATTTACTTGTAATTTATCTTTGTTAGATAGCACCTGGCATGTTTTATTATTATGTTTCACTTGTATTGGCAGCGGGAGAAGGGTTCTGTAATAAATGTTGCCATGGGATAATCTAATAATGGACACATTTGAAAGAGGTAGATATTTTCATGGATTCACTTGAATAAAACTCATTTCATATGACTTTATCTGGCGAAACCGACGAAAACCAAGATAGGTTTTCGTCCGGTTGGCGTATGCGCTCACGTCGCGTTTACGCTGCTTCACCGCTTGTATAGCTACACTCAATCAGCAAGCTTGTTGTGGCAGCACCTGTGAAAAATAGCTTATACCGTCGCAAGAATCACCATATTATTCACGCCCACAGAACAAATAAAGTGTTCACGCCAACCAAGTGAAAAGTGACTTTGCGATGACGCAGGTCGCGTCGTAAGTTACCTACATCGCCGAAGCTGTATACGACGCAAAACAAAAAAACAATGTTTGCAAAGTATTGTGAAATGTTCTTAGAAAACTACAAAACCCTAAAAGTATTTTTTTTTTCTACGAGTCTTTTGCTGTTCTTATTTTCAATTGGCGTATGCGCTCACGTCGTGTGTATGCTGAGTAAACGTGTGATATATATCTGGATTATCAAACCTTAGTATAGTATAAAATTTAATCAAATCATGAAATGTGTCGGTACATTACTAGCTTTCCAACTGAATTGACAAGTAAATATCGATGCCTTCCGGCCCAAAGGGGGTAACCGCCACTTTACAAACTTTACAGGAGAGTAGTTTAAAGTTCAAAAAAAGTGAAAAAAAATCATATAAAATTTTCTGTACGTTCCTAAAGTTTCAAAATTTACCCATTTAGCTTTTGATTAGGTCTCTACGAAATGGCATTGTTAATTAAAATAAATCACACTCCTAACACAATTTAGTGTCGCTTACCCTCAAATAGTCCCGAATTCACTAACAGGAAAAAACGTATTAAATGAAAACAACTCAATGGTTGAGTTCCAACCTAAATGATTTAAGTGCACCATTCGTTTTATTTCTATTGAAGAAAAAGAGCATACCTGTGACTTTTCTGTTCATCAAGTCCAGCCAATATGATATCGACGGGTTCCGGGCTATTTGTATTAACCGACATTTTTGAAACTTTACACCAGAGCAGTTTAAAGTTTCGATTTTTAGAAAAAAAATAATAACTTTAGCAAATCGCACTATTTCTTTAAAAAGAAAGATATTACTGTTTTTATAACATATTCCCCATAATCAGATTATTATTTTTTTCTAATATTCCTATTTTTAACGAAGATAAATGTCGCTTAATACAAAATGACCCATATTTTACTTTTTTTTGTTCCAGGCTAAATGACTTAACCGCCTATGATTATTGTTTCTTATTCCAGGCTAAATGACTAAACCGCCAAGGTTTATTATTTCGTGTTTCAAGCTAAATGACTTAACCGCCAAGGCATGCAAATAATGGCTCTAAGCTAAGTGCTTTAATCAAAGAGTTGGTCATATTTCAAACCCAAGCTAATTGATTTAAATACCATATCTTAAACTTATTAATGTACGGCTAATTAGTTTATGCGACTGATTTTTTTAAAAATAAATTGTTTGTTATCATACTTGAATAATGAAGTTTGCAGAAATTGGCGGTTAAAACATTAACGTTTTTTATTTAAAATGACAATCACCTAGGAACAGCAGTAACTTCTTACCTTACCAAACAACAACAACTAAAGTTAAAGGTAAGGTAAGGTAACAACTAAAGTTTTTATCGCAATTTTATAGGAATCAGAAGTTAAACAGTCTTTTTGTTACGTAGCCTATAGTCTTATTACCTGAAATAATTATTCTCATTCTTCTTCATTCCTAAACTTTAACATTTAAGTATATAAAAACTTCTTTTTTGAGATCTCTTCAATTACAAAAAAAGGTTTATCTATAAAATAACTTCTTTTAAAAATAATCACAAAAAAAAATACTTACAAGCGTTTCTTTGGTTTTCATTTCTTTACTTATTTTCTTTTCTTCTATATTTTTTTCTAACTTTCTCAGTAATCAAAATCAAAAACATCTCTCGTTAAAAAAAAGTTTAGAAGTTTTCTTACCTATTTATCCCTAGTTTCTCCTATCATCATCTCAGCCATAAGACGTCCACTGCTGAACATAGGCCTGCCTTTTAAATCTCCACATATACCGGTTGGAAGCGACCTGCATCCAGCGTCTTCCGGCGACCTTTATAAGGTCGTCTGTCCATCTCGTTGGTGGACGTCCTACGCTGCGCTTGCTAGTCCGCGGTCTCCACTCTAGCACTTTTCGACCCCATCGGCCATCTGCTCTGCGAGCAATATGGCCTGCCCATTGCCACTTCAGCTTGCTAATCCGGTGGGCTATATCGGTGACTTTAGTTCGTCTACGGATCTCCTCATATCGGATACGATCAGATAGCTCGTTGAGCGACTTTGAGCTTTGAGATGAGGCCGATAGTGAAAGACCACGTTTCGGTGCCGTAAGTCATCACTGGTAAAACACATTGGTTGAAGACTTTCGTCTTGAGGCACTGAGGTATGTCGGACGTGAAGACATTGCGTAGCTTCCCGAACGCTGCCCAGCCGAGTTGGATTCGGCGGTTGACCTCTTTCTCGAAGTTGGACCTACCTAATTGGACTACTTGTCCTAAATAGATATATGAGTAAACAACTTCGAGTACAGAGTTTCCAACAGAGACTGGGGTGGGCACAACATTGGCATTTGACATAATTTTCGTCTTGTCCATGTTCATTTTCAAGCCCACCCGTTGTGAAACTCGGTCTCGGCCATCGAGCATCATGCTGAGTTCCTCCATCGACTTTGCCATGACTACGATGTCGTCGGCAAACCGAAGGTGAGTGATGTATTCGCCGTTGATGTTGATGCCAAGTCCTTGCCATTCCAGGAGTTTGAAGGCGTCTTCCATTGCGGCAGTAAACTGTTTCGGGGAGATAACGTCCCCCTGTCTTACGCCTCTTCTCAATGGAATCGCCTTCGTGATCTGCTCGTGTACTCGGACCGACATGGTGGCGTTATTATACATACACTTCAACACCTCGATGTACCGATAGTCAATACGTCATCGCTGGAGTTACTCAAGTACCGCCCATGTTTTCACCGAATCGAAGGCTTTCTCATAGTCCACAAACGCTAAGCATAATGGCAAGTTATACTCTTCGGTCTTCTGTATAACTTGCCGCAGCGTATGGATGTGGTCTATAGTACTATAGCCTCTTCGGAAACCGGCTTGTTCAGGAGACTGGAAGTCATCAAGTCTGTTTTCGAGACGGTTCGTGATAACCCTTGAAAACAGCTTAAAACATGACTCAGAAGCGTGATGGTCTGTAGTTCTTCAATAGGCTGTTATCACCTTTTTTGAAGAACAACACCACCTCATCCCTGCTCCACGTTTGAGGCGTTTTGACCTCGGACAGGACGGAATCAAAGAGTTTCTGGAGGACTTTAAGTACCGGTGTTCCACCCGCTCTCAGAAGCTCTGAAGTGATTCCGTCCTCGCCCGCGGAGCCTTATTGTTCTTAAGCTGCTTCATCCTAATCTCGTACAGACTGATGTCCGGGATATCTTCGGTATAATGTCGGGACAGCTTGGCTCTTGGATCTCCTACCAAGCTGTCAACGGGCTTTGCGACCAAAGTGTATAACTGTCCATAGAACCTCTCGATCTCGCCTAAAACCTCTACTTTGGTCGACGCTATGCTACCATCCTCCCGTTTCAGCTTTGTCATCCGACTTTGCCCAATAGACTTGTCCTTTGCGAACACTTTGGAGCCTTGGTTTCGCTGTATGGTCTCTTTAACACGATTCGTATTAAAGAGACGCAGATCATGTCGCAAGGACTTAGATATAAGTCTATTGAGCTGCCTATATGATTTCGCGTCATCGGAAGACCGCAACTGTAGCAAGCGTCGTTCAGCCATGAGGTTTAAGGTTTGCTTGGTCAATTTCTGAGGTCTATCTTTACGGCAGGGTCTAAAAAACTTAGACCCTACCGTGCGGACAGTTTCCACTAGCCCGTCGTTGATCTCGTCCACTGAAACGAAGTTCTCAAGGCAAGCAAAGCGATTAGAGAGCTCGAGTTGAAAGCTTTTGGGGTTTTGAATATGGGACCGAGTAGGTCGGAGCGTAGACTTCATCAGGCTGGACCTTTCAAGTTTAACATTGATATTCAGCGAGCCTCTTACGATTCGGTGATCGCTACCGGTTTTTACCCTGTTGATCACAGAGACATCACTGAATATCCGTTTCTTGTCGGTCATGAAGAAGTCTATCTCATTTCACGTGAAACCATCGGGACTCAACCAGGTCCATTTCCTGTGAGGCGGCTTCTGGAAGAAAGAGTTCATCATGAAGAGTTCCTCTTTCTCCAGAAAGTCGGCCAGCCTTTGTCCCCTAGGGTTCCGTTGCCCATACCCAAATTGCCCCACTCCCAACTCATCACCGCTTTTCTTGCCCAACTGCGTTAAAGTCCCCCATAACAACAGTGAAGTGGGTTTTGGAACTATGTATAGCCCTGACGACAAATGCTCTGCGCAGCTCCCACAAAACACTAAAGCACGTACGAACTTACTGCAAGCTAAATGGTTGAAGTGACAAAATCTAACATTTCATATACAGAGCTAAATGTATGTATTGACACTGGGTATGAATTTGACAAAGAGGCTAAATGTATTAAACTACATTCTTGTATATTTACAAGGTAAAGCTAATTGTATTAAGCGACACTGGATAAGGATTTAACAAAGAGGCTAATTGTATGAAGCGACATTTCTATATATTTATAATGTCAGGCTAAATGCTTTAACGTACGTTGCCTGTAAATTGTTGCTCCAGGAAAAAACGTTTAAACGACTGCCTGGTATTTGGTAGTCAGCTTAAGTACACAGTTCCTAAATTTGTCAATATTTTATGTCGCTTCATTCATTGCAGTCCAAAATGGGCCCAAAAAATGCGGTTGTATTAAGCGACAAAAAAGTGCTCCGATCGTCACCAAACCCAGCTCAAATGACGCAGAAAAATTCGCTGATTCCAAATATGTATAAAAGTCTATATCGCTCAGAGTGTCGCTTAATACAATTAGCCCGGAACCCGTCGATATAACCGGCTATTAGTTAACGAGAGATGATCAAGGAAATTGTAATAAGTTCCTTATCAATAAGAAATATAATTAGCACTTTTATAAACAACGCGAAAGCACATTGTGTTTAATTTTTATAAAATTATACATCCACACTTAAATACGTAGATTAGACCTTTTTAAGTTTTTAAACTGACATTTACTAAGATGCGGATATAAAAAAAAGATAGTATGCTCAATCTCTCTTTTTCTTTGTCTTCATTTTAAAGAATCATCATCATCATCAGCCGGAAAACGTCTACTGCTGAACATAGGTCTCCCCCTTAGACTGCCACGCCGAACGACAATTCGTCACTTGCATCCATCGGTTGTTTTAAAGAATAACACAAAACAATACATAGTTATTAACAGTCTTGATAGTTATATATCCATGCTGCAATTCATACTCATGGACTACCTCTTAGGTATGACAAAACGTAAGACCCCTCTTTGAGTAGTGGTTTTTTTTTTACGTGGTAAAATCATCTAATGAGTCCTCCCACGCAGGGCAGAGCGGGAGGGACTGTCAGACTCGTACTGACTAAAATCCACGGTGTCCTTCAGTTGCTTTTATGTACCGGTCTCAGTATACGTGTGTCCCGCGACCCCGACAGGCTTTGGCCCTCTAAAGGGGGGGACCCGTCATTATGCTGACACTCTTTCAGGCGCGCGTGGAACACAACGTGCCATCGACCCGGACATGGTCCATGGTCGGGCAGTGAGTCGCCCATTACTCGACTCCCGCATGCCCGCGCCTACGGTGGCCGGAGATCGTCCCGCGACGTTCGTTGCCGTGGGCGTCTACCACTGTGGCGTGGGTGAGGAGTGGACGCTGTCGTCTCCCTCGCACGTCCGGTCTCCTTCTTCGCGGGCATGACTGCTTCGTAGAAGGAGGCGACCGCTTCCCACTCCGTCTCGCCCCGCAGCATGGCCGCGACCAATGCCGGGTGCGAGAGGTTGTATGCTCCACCGTATCCTCCGGACTATCCTCGCAGTGGTGACACCCAGGCGTTTCCTCCTTCCTCATCAGACACAGGGACCTCCCGAAACATCCGAGTCCGGTGAGGACCTGCGTCAAGCGGTAGGTGAGGACGCCGTGGGGCCTATCCAGCCACTCCTCAAAGTGGGGTCTTACCGCCGCGGTTGCGGCGTGCTCGAACCTCGGTTGCGACAGTCGTTCCCTCCATACTGCCCTGAGATCGCGCTGGAGCTCTGATTCTCTGGACTTTTCGAGGCAGCGCCTCCGCGCGCCTCTGATAGACGCGCAGGAGGGCTGTCGCCTCAAGATCCCAGTGCAGCGATGCGGCAAGAAGGTTGGCCGATTCGAAGG
This sequence comes from Agrotis exclamationis, assembly GCA_950005045.1. Classification (NCBI taxonomy): domain Eukaryota; kingdom Metazoa; phylum Arthropoda; class Insecta; order Lepidoptera; family Noctuidae; genus Agrotis; species Agrotis exclamationis. The sequence continues at coordinate 7,371,299 of OX465420.1, read as the reverse complement.
CGATCGTGCGGTATCCTCAGATCATTCTGATAGCTATGATCCTCTGGCATGTGAGGAGTTGCTGGAGAGGCGTCACGGCGTCCTCACCTTCTGCCTGACACAGGTCCTCAACGGACATGGAAGTTTCGGGAGGTTCCTGTGTCTGATTGGGAAGAAGAAACACCTGGGTGTCACCACTGCGGGGACCGCACGGAGGACACGGAGGAGCATTCGGTGCAGGACTGATCCGCTTGGGCATAGCCATATCCTCACGGAGGCGACATACCTCTGGCGCCAGGCAATGGTCGAGGCCATGCTGCGGGGCGAAACAGAATGGGAAGCGGTCACCTCCTTCTACGAAGCTGTCATGTTAACAAAGAAGGTATCGGGTACCGTGAGGGAGAGAACAGCTTCCACCTCACAACCTAACCGCTGCGGGATGCCTATGGCATCGGAAGTCGCGAGGTGATTTCCGATCGGTCACCGTAGGCGCGTAACGCTTCGTGATCCACGCGCGCCTCAAAGAGCTGCCGGCAATTTGAAGGTAAATTCATAAAATGAGTTCTCCCACCCAGGGCAGGGCAGGAGGGACTGTCAGACTTCATCATCATCATCATCAGCCTATGAATGTTCCCACTGCTGGGACACAGGCCTCCTCTCTGAGAGAGGGAGTGGGCCATAATCCACCATGCGGGCCCAGTGCGGGTGCAGTCTTGTACTGACTAAAATCCACGGTGTCCTTCAACAGCTGTTTACGTTTCGGAGTCACGGTATTCGTTAGTCTCGCGACCAAGACCCCCCTTAGAGGGCCAAAGCCTGCCGGGGTCGCGGGACTGTCTAATCAAGAAGTCGTGACCCGGGAGCGTAAAGGGCTATTGAAGGATCACTGTTGATTTTAGTCAGTACAAGTCTGACAGTCCTTCCCGTAGGTACCGCCCTGGGAGGACTCCTTGGATGATTTAACCATGATAAAGAAGGGTCAGATCAGGCACAGGATTAACTCTTGGCTGTTGCAGAGAATTCATCACAAAAACCCAATAACTCCTTGCTGGCCCAACCTTGGATTCGAACCCTTGTTCATGTTTCTCAGCCGTATATACTAGCCAACAAACAAACAAAAGTAGGTACTGAAAAACAAAACTGTAGGTCCTACTTATTTAACTATTCAGTATCGTCTAAAATAACTAAGTAGAATAATACACAGTCATAGATGAACATAAAGTCTATTAAATAAACTTCCCGTTTTATTTTCCTTATAAAACTTTGGGCCAAAATGATCCACGAGCACGGTGGTGCTTACGCCGTGGTCGTATACAGACTGTATGATCGGTGTGCAACGCTAACGACATTTTGTTCGAACGAAAGAGAGAGATAACTGATGCTGTTTGTCATTCTTGTGTAATCTAACCACCAAACCTTTGATTTATCTTCTTGTCTAACCACCATACCAGATTCTTTTTTTTTGGGAGGGAAAAAAAGGGTAAGCGACAATCTAAGGCGACATTCGTTTGGATGATTTATCCTAAGCGCCTTCGATGATTGATTTGGTGACTAGGGAAAATAAAAATAAGCGCCAAATAAAGTCACGGAAATGAGGCCTAAATGTAATAAATGACATATATTTTATCCAAAGAAACTGCTCTAATATCCTAACCGAAAGTTTAGTAAACCAATATTCCAGCCCAAACTACTTAACGTTCAAGTAAAGAAAAAATATTCAAAGCCAAAATTGCTTATCTCACAGTTTTTGAAATATTATTTTTATCCAACCACCATAATACAAAATATACCAAAAATAACCGTCGTTTATGACGAAAAACTTAGTGTTAGAACCTCAATTCCTTTAACGCCTAAGCGACAAAAAGTTTGTCCTAGAGCCATGAAACTTAGACCATTAGACGCAGAAAAAAAAGCCGATTCTAACCATATATATAAGTCTATTTCGCAAAAAATGTCGCTTACCCCCTTTGGGCCGGAAGGCGTCGATATGAATATGAAAGCTGTTCATTTGTACGAATTCTGTGTCTGACAGCGTGTTTGTATTGGCACTGCAAACATTGATATTACGAGTTTGTTCCACATTGTGTTTAGTTTTAGTCAAATATTGTTAGTAACTGCAATCTGTTGCATCGGTGGGCTATTTTATGCACTTCATAACTCCATTTCATTTTATTAATAACTTTTGGTCAGGTTTGATCTTAGGCTTTATGTCATGTAGAACTTGTGCAAAGCAACTCTCTCAATAGAGTTCGAAACAATATGACAGTAAAGTAACTGAATCGCGGGGTAAGATAAAATCTTTTCAGCCTATTAAAGATCTTTACCGAACGTGTTATGATGATTTCCTGCCGTCAGAGATATGGCTTTAGATCCAGTTCAGACCCGATTTTTCTCAAAAGAGTGTAACGTTACTGCAACGAAACTCTGAACTGAATTTTAAGTACTATCTACCTAACGCGATTTAAACTAGCAATGGTAGTGAATTTCAGGCAGGAAGCAAGCCAAATAATCGTTACTTTTTGATTGATTAAGAAGCAAAGACTACACGAAAAAGTTCTGAAACGAACATCAATGATGGAGTTTGTTTCAGCAACCAGTGTTTACACTGGCAAAAAGTTCTTGAAATTACGTTTATTTTCACACCGAGTTCATGAATGTTCTTTTTACAGCGCTGTAATTTATTTTCTTTTAACTTCTGTGATTATAAACTAACTGACCTTGTCCGGACACTTTTCGTAATATATTTAGCTAAATATGAAGTGGGAAGACGGGAAAAATCAACAAAAATTGTTTATGAGATAAGAGGCGATTTTACTTTGATGTTGTAAATAGACTGAATGGATTTTCCGCGTTCCGCTAAAATAAGGTTATTATTAAAAATAGTCGTATTATTTTTGTCTTGATTAGAGCCATTACTCATCCATTCATTTTATTTAATCTAGGGCTGCCATTTTAACCATTTTCAAGTAAAATCGGCATCATAAAGGTCATCAATCTTGAAATAAAAGCCATCTCTTTGTGGGCTATAACCATGAGGACCCAGTATGGGTTGATAAATGTCACATGTTTTCAAGTTAGTTTTGAAAGTTGATTAAATAAATTCTACGTGTTAATAGTAGGGTAACGCGCTTGGGTTCGAACCCAGGACCTTACAATTCGTAAGTCATAGCCGTTACCAGGTTACCACTGCGCTCGTGTATAAAACCCAGAAAATTTCTGAAAAGAAAATCTTTAAAAGAAAGTGTCTTGAAAATAGTTTCAGGGATTGTTTTTACAAAGTTATTTCACATATTTGTCTTCGATCATTCCCTCTCTCTGAAACTTGAACACGGAACCAAACAATCTCGCGAAGTGTATGTGTTTGAAAGTAAAGTATTTATTGTTTACGTTTTATTTCCTTTGAACAGATAGTGACGGGTACGTACCATCAATTTTGCAAAAAAAATCCCATCTTGTCGTCGATCTAAGCACTTGTGTCTGGTGTAGACCACTCTCTTAGTCGTTTAACAATGAAAATACGGACCCGTGCGAAAGTTACTCGAAAATTCGAAATCTTTGAGAGAATCCTTCCTATTATTTCTGGATTCATAAGTTTTTATTCTATTTATTTTATTTTAATCATTAGGAGTCGGAACAAATGTCCAGTCATGTCTAAATCTTATGTCTGTGAGTAAGAAACGCCCGAAACTTTGGCCGAAGCTACGGGTTTCGTGCTTAGATAGTGTACTTCTGCATCTGTTTAGACTGGAAGTCAATTAGAAATTTCAGACAGATGTGCATCATCTGTCTATATTTTCGCCCAGTTGGAAAATTCATCCTGTATACTAGAATAGATTAGTGTACACTATTATCGATTAGATTAATTCCAGTAACTGATTATTAGCGATGCATCCGATACCAATACCGATATATCGGCGATACTTCGTGTTAGCCGATATATCGGTATCCACGATATTTTTATCACCGATTCAACGATACTTTTTAATTTATAAAATATAGTGTAAACGTGCGTGTTGTTTCGTCTATTTCGTTGTAAACGAGGCATGAACTATGCCCGGGGAAACCCCGGGGAACCTTTGCCAAACAGACTTGCGAAATCGCTTTTCTCCGAAAAATTTAAGATTACTTTTTTTTTAAACAAAAATCTTTTTAATGTTCATTTTAATTCCTAGTGTATAAATAATTATCTAATATCAACCTATGTCACTACTTTTATATTAATTAAAAAAAAATAATTGTGATTTATTTATTTTATCTTATTTTTTTAATTCACAATAAGCGTATCGGTGTCGTCGATATTTTTATAAGAGTATCGATATCGTATCGGCGAAAAGGCGTATCGATGCATCCCTAATTCCCTACTGATTATAATGATCCATTTTCATCGAAAATCTTCCAATAAACTACTTTAAACAATATCGTAATTGAAAGCTCATTTTTCAGTACATCAAGGCCGAAATACAAATAAAAAACATTCCTGTATCCAGAGGCTATTTTTTAAAACATCTATTTCGGTTTTAACTAAACAAGAATCTGTCTCTTGCGGCTAACTACCGACTTCAAATTACAAAGGTCGTTGATAAACAAGGTCCAGTTGAAAATAAAAGTCGGTTTTCGCCCAGTTCAAACTTTTGACATGAAAAAAAGTGATGTATTTGTTTTGCCGACCTTATTTTTTGCGGTGGCTTTGACAGCGTTCTACAATATTACCTTTAGGATATTTTGATATTAAATTGTTTTTTTTTTTGGTTATTTTTAGACGACTCGCCTTTATTATCTTTGTAACAAAGTAGAAAAAAAAAGCTTTTTGGAAAGACTTGTAAAGTTGAATCTACGGGTATTAAAAAGGAGAAACATTTATTTGCTGACAAACAATTTGATCATGACAATAAAGTCAAAATAAATACCTAAGTTATTTGCCTCTAAACGACCTGACAGCACAAAATATAAAGCTGAAGAGTGCTTTTGTTTGTTTGGTTCAACACGCTAATCTCAGGAACTACTGGTATCACGCTACAATCAAAATGAGCCGCACTGAGGTGGTTAAACAGCGAGAAACAGCTAGTTGAATGAATGAAAACTAACCTGCTCAAGTCTATTCCTTGTGGACGAGTTATGTCACCCCCTACACCAGAAAGAAAGAAAAGAAAAGAAAAGAAGTCGTGGTTCTATTACTCTTCTGTATACTTATCTTTTCAGAAGGAAATACTCGTAAATCCGTTTCTGTCTTTACAGTAATAATCTAATAATATACGATCAATGTTCCGATACAATATAGTGATATTATTAGTAATTGGTTAATCTTTTAATTGAGATTCGCTACACCCACCAATTTGATATAATTCATGTTTCTGACATGGAATACAAATTACATCACGACCTCTGGGAAATCTGTTTCATAAAAAATGAGATAAGTGTTCACATTAGCTTTGAAATATTATTTAAATAAAACATGCATTGTGCCATTTCTTTAATGTTGTTTTAAAATTCATGAATGTTTCTGAAGAAGGGTTAGAAATTTTATCATTTTGTTTGTAGGTAGAAGTACTGCATTTTATTCGTGTAGCATGATGTTAAAAAAAGTGATGCTCTTAATAAAGAAAGAATATTATTTTCCACGAAAAAGCTCTTACAATATTCAAATTAGACTTAATTATATTGAAAGACAGTAATTACTGTCGCACTTGGGTCAAGATTTTACTTCCAGCATCCTTATTTTTTTTTTTTTACCGTGGTAAAATCATCAAATGAGTCCTCCCACCCCGGGCAGGGCGGGAGGGACTGTCAGACTTGTACTGACTAAAATCCACGGTGTCCTTCAATAGCCTTTTATGTTCCGGGGTCACGGTAATGAGATAAGTCCCGCGACCCCGGCAGGCTTTGGCCCTCTTGGGCGGGGCCCCGTCATCGTGCTGACGCTCTTTGAGGCGCGCGTGGAACACAACGCGCCGTCGACCCGGGCATGGTCCATGGTCGAGCGGCGAGTTGCCCTTTACTCGCCGCCCGCATGCCCGCGCCTACGGTGGCCGGAGATCGTCTTGCGACGTCCGACGCCGTGGGCGTCTACCATTGCGGGTGGGGCGGAGGGAGGACGCTGTCCTCTCTCTCTCACGGCCCGCCTCCTCCTTAACGAGCATTACTGCTTCGCAGTTTGACTTCCAGCATCCTAAAGATTTCTTGTTTGTCTTTTCATAATCAGTATCTATTATATCTACATATTTTGATAGCTCTAAGTACTGCAAGTGTTGCAAGGATTAGCAAGCTGAAGTGGCAATGGGTAGGCCATATTGCTCGCAGAGCAGATGGCCGATGTGGTCGAAAACTACTGGAGTGGACACCACGGACTAGCAAGCGCAGCGTAGGACGTCCTCCAACAAGAAGGACAGACGACCTTTTAAAGGTCGCCAGAGACGCTGGATGCAGGTCGCTTCCAACCGGTATATGTGGAAATCTAAAGGGGAGGCCTATGTTTAGCAGTGGACGTCCTATGGCTGAGATGATGATGATGATGAAGTGTTGGAATCCCAACACTAAATATTAGTCGAGTACACGCGCATCCAACTAGCGCGTCTAAAAAGTATTAATTCTGTGGCATTGCACCCCAGTGCAGTAGCACTAGCGACCTAGCCAACACTGGATCACAGATGATTTTATTGAGGAAAGAAAAATTCTGTTGCAAGTGGGATTCGAACCCGCGTCTTCTGGATAAGTACTCCAGACGCCTTACCAACTAGGCCATCGCAACTCACACTTGCAAGCTGAAATTCTCTATTTCTCGTTTGAATCTCGTTTTCGATAACGTAGGTCACACACATGCGCGTCGCATGCGATAGTGCGTTTAAAAAATAATTAATACTGGATCATAGGCTAACGAGAGGAGATTTATATAAACCCAATTTATTTAGTGCAATTATCTAGTTCCTACAGTAATATTGTTGCGTAGGTCTGTGTCCAAGTAATTTAACGCTAACAGCGTTTGTTGGCTCCTAATCTACCACACTAAGTAATCCACCGCATTTGGTGATTAGGCCGCGAAGCGAGGATGCTGCAGCTAACTCATTCTTCCCAGATTTTCCTTCTGTACCCATACCATGAGTTGTCATTACGATACGATCATCGATATCGACCGCGTTTGGCGCTCTCATTAGCCCGCTCCAAGGTTGTATGAACTATCAACCAATGAGAGCGGCAAACGCAGTCGATGCGTATGATCGAGTATCGTAATGACAACTCATGGTCTCTCATGGTATGGGTACTGATCCTGCGACCAACAAAAACATCGCTTCTCATACAACAGAAAACGTTAATAAAGCTAAGCCTCAAGCGTCTTCAAAAACAGAAAGGTTACATTAAACTCTCTAATGGACAAATTATTATTTATCACCTTTATTAAATGTTTATACTTCACGAATAGACCCACGGGTGATAACTAGTCACACATTATTTCGGGGGGCGTTACTTTCCTAATAGATGATAATGTACACGCGTGTTTAGGTAAGTGGCACATGATTGATAGCTCAAACGTTTTTTTCACTTCGTATTATGAATCACTTTGAGTCAATGTTCTTTGAACGATGATCGAAGGCCAATTAGATTATAATCTCGTGTTTAGAGGAGATTTTACGGTAACGATTACGTCGTTTATTTTGTTTTAGTCTCTATTCCAACACAGGTAGAGATGGTAATGTTTTGACATTGAGTGAATATTGTGCTGTTTTTGTAAAATTCGTGGAATGCGTGGTATTTCATAGTACCTATGAGTTTAGAGCGTGTATCTTTAAAGACTTAGCACCTGCATTTGGGTATAAAGTTTGTTTAAAATCTAGTTATCATAGAAAAAAAATACTATGAAATTTGAATGAAATGCCTTACACGCCTGCCTTTTACATTCCAATATTACTTTAATTAAAAAAAAAATATCCAGTCATCAAACAAAATGAAAAGCACCTATCTTAAGTTTTGACTTTTTCTGCTGCCAAAGTTTTCTTTAACGGAACCAATTTATGCGTGGACAGAGATTATCCAACAATATCGTTAATCTTTTCTCTGAAGGAAAAAGGAAAATTTTCTGACAAAGGTTTTTCACAAAAGCAACAAGTAAGTAAGTACCTACTTTCAGAACTAATTTCACTTTACGAAGCCGAGATACGTCATTACTTATAACCTCTCAAACGAAAGTTTAAAGTTGACTTTGGAAATTGAACTTAAAACTTGCTTAAGTTTTGAGTCCAATTTCCAATGTCGGTTACGATAACTTAGAACTTTGGAGTGTGACACTTTCTACTTGTTATAACACATTTGTAATTATCTTTACATCCTGAGGCTAGAACTTGACGTGTTGTACTCTTAAGTTAAATACAAAGTTTGAAGCAGTTTCCAAAGTTTTGTTCAGTGTGGTTTGTTTTAAATTGACAGATACAACTCGTAACATAGTCTCTGAAAGATTAGGCAGATTTGTACCAAATAGTTGACCCAAATTTTGCCAGTTTAAGTGCCGTGCGATAGAGGAAGAGCATAATTCCTTCAATCTGGTAAATTTTCCTTAAATTTAGCGATATTATGTAGGTACGTAATATCGCTAAATTTAAGGAAAATTTGCCAAATTTGCAATTTGCCAATTTGAAATCCTGGCTTCGATTCCTAGGTAAAGAATAGGTTTATTGGAGTTTTCCAAGAAATTCTTCGTTAGCAGAACGAAGAATTTCTTGGAAAACTCGGAATCGAAGCCAGGATTTCATGGTCAGCAGTCGCTATTAGCAATTTGAGGTATGGTATTACTGAGTTTATCACTGGAGTGACTTATCTGACTTTATACCAGTTGGAGGTTTTTTATGAGTGGTTGACGGACTCTATGCCCACTGACTACCTGCTACGGCTATCAAAGGTTTACAAAAGACAACCAGACCCAATGTTATGGCTTATAACGTGCTCTCCAGGGATGGGTGGCTACTTTCTCAGTCCGTCAACGAAAACACGGGAACGGATACGAAAGTAACTAACGTCAAAATCAAATTGCGGAATACGGCCACGACTGAAGCTATTTTGACGCGGCGCTAGTGTCTATGTCATTACATCAAATTGCATTAAAAAAATGTAGTACCACGAATTTCCGCAGGTCATGAAAAGTGGCGCGGTCTCTAAGGAGCATCTGTCAAATCGTAATACCATTTATTCTTAGTTGGGGCTTATCCTTAAAGGTCGGCTCTTATTATTTAGTTTAATTCACATTACAATTTGTAGACTAGCTGACCGGGCAAACTTCGTACCGCTCACCTTTTAAACCTTCCCTGGACTTCCAGAAATCGTTCAAAACTAAAATTAGCCAAATCGGTCCAACCGCTCTCGAGTTTTAGCGAGACTAACGAACAGCAATTGATTTTTATATAATAGAAGATTGCAAAAAAGAACCATAATCTTGTTTCCTTAATAACATAAATAATGAGCTCATACTGAAACGCAACTCGCAAGTCACTATCCAAAATTTCAGCCAACAAAAGTAAAATACGTTAAAACAATGCCAGTCTGGAACCAGATGTAACGTAAACGTGCGCGTTCTATTTCTGTTTTTATGGACTGTTAGGTGATTTCGTCTGGTATGATTCATTGCAGTCGATGTGGAGATTAAAAATAATGTTTTTTTGATGTGGTGCGTTATGGAGTTACCTTTGATTTATGCTTTATGATGTCAGGTGTTATAAATTATTGTGTACAGATATTAATGTATATTTGTCTGTATTGTATCACCTTAATTCTTACTACGAGTATTATTTATCTGACTAATATTATGAATGCGATAGGTTTGGATGGCTGGATGGATTTTTGTGAATCGATCACGTCAGAGCGTCGATGAATTTGACTCAGAGGTAGGTGAGAGTCGAAGTTATTCGTCTAACGTGTTAACGTTATCGTGGGTCAAGTTGCGGGCAACAGGTAGTACTATTATGGAGACCATAGACGTTAGGGTTTGCATGATGGTTTTAACCGTGCACGCATACCCGACGGTACGCATAACCGATAGATACACCGATAACTTGCCGATAACAGAGCCCTTATCACGAGTTTTCACTAGTTTACAGCGTCTTCCCAGTATTTACAGCGTTTCTTGTATGGAAAAATGGAACAGCGCCTCTGGTGTACGAAGAAGGAACTGATTTTTTCCTTGAAATTTGTCAATTGACTATGTCAAAGTTCCAGTTTACTTTACAGCAAAATAACAGAGGCCTTATCATGAGTTTTCACTTATTGTGACGTAAAGAAAACTGGAACTTTGGCATTTAATTTCAATGAAAAAAATTGTTCCTTCTTCGTACACCAGAGGCGCTGTTCCATTTTTCCATACAAGACACGCTGTAAATACTGCAAAGACGCTGTAAAGTAAAATAGTGAAAACTCATGATCAGAGGCCTTATCATGAGTTTTCACTTATTGTGACGTAAAGTAAACTGGAACTTTGACATTTAATTTCTAGGAAAAAATAGTTCCTTCTTCTTCCTACACCAGAGGCGCTGTTCCATTTTTCCATACAAGAATTGCTGTAAATACTGGAAGGACGCTGTAAAATAGTGAAAACTCGTGATAAGGGCTCTTAAACTCATGATATGGCCGCTGTACAGTTTTAACACATACACGCCAGGCCTTGCCTGTCGATTATGCATGCAATGTTAAAACCATCATGCAAACCCTAAAGTGTATGGCCTCCATTATAAATAGGAAAGTTTGTGAGGATGAACGGTTGGATGAATATTTGTTATTATTTCCATAAAAAAAAAATATGCAATAGAAGGCAAGTGAGCTAATGAATTTTGAAACAAAAGTCTTTGCTCTTGAATCAAGACGGTGGAAAAATTATACATACAACAAACATGAATAAAAAAAGTTTTCATTGTAGAAAACAAAGTTATTTGGTTTTTTTGTGAAAGATTTGCTTGATAAAGCAAAAAAAAAGTCGTGACTCACGTCTGACTTATCAGCGCCCAGCCCAAACCTTTGAACTTATAAGCTAAAATTTTGCACAAAGGTTCTCTTTACGATGTAGACAGGAATAAAATTACTTGGATGTGACAATTGTATCTTTGAATGATAGCTATGTGGCCTCTAAATAATGAAGTATAATTATTTAGTACTGGCTCCTGTCGTACATTATCCCAGGGAACATGAAATTTGGATAAAAATTATCCTATGTGTTAATACAGGTTATAACCATCCTGTACTTAATTTCATTAAATCCGTTCTATAGTTGTTGTGCGAAAGAGTACCGAACAAACAGCCATAATATATCCTTATATACTTTCACGTTTATAATATATGTATAGTAGGATAGAATAGGATGGCACACCATGGCACACTATTGCGAAAATTGCGTCATTATGGAGTCGAAAATGAAGCTCTAAATGTAATAGATTCATACTTACAAAATAGACTCCAATGTGTAGATATAAATGGTTCCAAATCTTACGGTGAACATGTACAGCTAGGCGTGCCTCAAGGCTCTATTCTGGGTCCGTTTTTATTTTTGGTCTATATCAATGACTTGCCATATCTTTTAAAGGGTGTTTGTGATGTTGTATTATTTGCAGATGATACTTCTCTTATATTTAAAGTAGATAGAAATAGACAAGATTTTGACGATGTAAACACAGCATTAACATTGGTCACGGATTGGTTTACAGCTAACAATCTGGTTCTTAACGCCAAAAAAACTAAATGTATAAAGTTCGCCTTGCCAAATGTTAGAAATTTAGGACCTAACATTGTCCTAAGTAATGAACAGCTTGAAACTGTTGATTCAGCGGTGTTTCTGGGTATTCAAGTCGATTCGAAAATTCAATGGGGTCCGCATATAACACGCTTGGCGGGAAGGCTCAGCTCGGCCGCCTATGCTGTCCGAAAAGTAAGACAATTCACGGACGTTGATACAGCTCGACTAGTTTATTTTAGTTATTTTCACAGCGTTATGTCCTACGGAATTTTATTGTGGGGAAAAGCCGCTGACATTCAAAATATATTTGTTCTGCAAAAACGAGCTGTTCGGGCAATTTACCAGTTGGGTTCTCGGGTTTCTCTGAGAGATTTGTTTAAAGAGATTGGCATCCTTACGGTGGCATCTCAATTCATCTTTGCCAACATTATGTATATTAGGCAGAATTTACATCTGTATACTAAAAACAGTGATTTTCACAATATTAATACCAGAAATAAGCACCATCTACGTGTTCCCTTTCATCGGCTTCACAAAGTTCATAGCTCATTTGTAGGGCTCGGTATAGTTTTTTATAATAAACTGCCTTCATCTTTGTTAGACTTGCCTTTTAATGCCTTTAAATCTAAAATCAAATCCATCCTTTGTTCTAAGGCGTAATAATCGATAAATGACTACCTTGACGATAAGAGCAGTTGGTCGCTCGATTGAAATAATGACTGCGTTCATGCTCTTTCTCCAGATTAATTTATTTTCCGACAGGTTATATGAGTTCATATAATTGTTTATTTTTTTACTTTTGACTTAGTTAAGTCATTTAGTTTTATTTTATATATATTTTGTGTATGTTTTTTTTTTTATGTCTGTGTTTGTTTTATATTATTTGATCAGTTTTTTTTTTTCTCTTCATTTTCAATTTTTTTAAGCAGTTTTTTTTTTTTTTTGCACTATGATAAACTAGCGACCACGAATTTGAATCTTATTTTAGTAGTGTTTTGACTGAGGAACCGGCAGCAAGTTGTCTGACTTGCTGACCTTTGGTTTTGTTATATGTAATTTATTTTCTTTTCTTTATTATTGTTAATTACTGCGATGATCCTAGTTTATCTTTTTGTGCCTTTTAGTCACGGTTGGGATGTAATTTCGAATTGATGTATGATGTGAACGTTCTATTAAATTGTATAAAATCTTGGTTCTTCTAACCGTACAGACAGATGTGTTGCTGGGGAGTTTGTTCCGCCACTTCTTCTTCCCAGTCATAACACTAGGAAGTGTCGAAGGGGGGGCGCTTTGGGGGACTGTCTTATGTAAAAAAATTGACCTTCAAAAAGTGCTGATAAATCAGCCTAATTTGAATAAATGACTTTTGATTTTTTGATTTTGATTTTTTGATTGATGAAGAACTCTCATATTATCTGTAGGAATAGAACCTGCGATACGCACGCAACGCAGCAGTCAATATCTCTAGCTAGCTGTAGCTGCTATCGCCATCAGTGCCGTCTTGTTGTATTACGTTTGCCAAATTCAACTGTCATGCCAGTATAAAATAAGAACCCTTATAGAACTAATTCAATTTATAAAGCCGACCCCTAAAACAATTCCTCTGTTATTTTTTAACCGACTTCAAAAAGGAGGAGGTTATCAATTCGACGGTATGTTTTTTTTTTTTTTTTTTTTTGTATATTTGTTACGCGATTACTCCGCCAATTGTGGATCGATTTTTAAAATTCTTTTTTTGTTCGAAAGGAGGTACTTCAGAGGTGGTCCCATAGTCACCAAGTTTGGATCTGATGATTGGATCCTGGAGAAATCGAGGGCAACCCTCGAATTTTATAGGCCGACACACCGTTTTTCGCAAATTTTATGAAGTAATTTAAGTACTTGCGTATGGTAATCATAATTTCATGTAGCTGAGCTGATGATGGAAGGTAGAACTCCTTAATAGTAAGGAGTAGGCATCGACTGATTTAGTTTCAGTTCGCATATCTCTGGAACTACAAGTCCGATTTAAGTAATTCTTTTTTTGTTGTACTAGGTATCATTTAACTTAGGGAATATTGCAAGTTTCATCAAAATCGGTTCAGTAGTTTTTGAGATAGGGAATTTTATTAGCTTATTGTGTACATGAGCGATGTTATTACCGGTGTTATGGATTACAGAATTCTAGTGCACATGTTGTATTTGACAAGAATTCGGGTTGAATATTTAAACTAAAAAGAGTGAAATAAAAACTTTTTCAAACAAAAATGTAACCGCCTTCAAAAACAACCATAAAAAAACCTACAAAATAACTTTTCTTTCGGAAGTCGGTGGCAAAAAAAGACAATGAAATAAAGAAAACAAAGACACCGACTTCCGAAAGAAAAGTTATTTTGTAGGTTTTTTTATGGTTGTTTTTGAAGGCGGTTACATTTTTGTTTGAAAAAGTTTTTATGTTAATAGAATTTGGACGAGGAACAGCATTGAAACTCGCTTTTAAATAAATAATTTATGGATAGGGTGCCACCACAGCTGAATACCCGATTAATTATTAAGGCTCTACCGGAATGCCGGATGTATTGCCTCCACTATTTTCGACTACAATCTGGGTTTTAGTTTATTTGGTAGCCCAACATTAAAAACGCTCACCAAAACGTTTTCTAAATCGCAGTATTGACAGATCAGAAAATGTAACTATTTATGGTAAGTGAAATTGTCAACAGGTGCGTCCACACAGAGCGAGCAGCCTCGCGTGGCATTTGCCGCGCATGGAAACATGTCCACATTAACCGAGCTGCTTCGCGCGGTAAATGCCTCACGAGGCTGCTCGCTCTGTGTGGACGCACCTATTGGAGAATATATGCTTACTTAGGAGATTGACAGGCCTGTTGGTCTAGTGGTTAGTGATCCTGACTACTATGCCGGAGGTCATGGGTTTGATTCCCACCCAGGACAAATGTTTGTGTGATGAGCACGATCATTTGTTCTGTGTCTGGGTGTAATTTATCTATAATATTTATATATTTAGAAATACATAAGTATGTTTATCAGTTGTCTAGAACCCATAACACAAACTCTGCTTAGCTTGGGACTAGATGGCGTTGTGTGATAGTAGTGGGAAAAATATATAATATACGTATATTCCTATATACAATGACGTAATTAGCGACCTTCTTTCACAAAAGGTTTTGAAGCGTGAAAACTCTTGTCATTGACGACTTTCCTTACATCTGTCGCTTTCCATTTATTCTCTAAACACAATTACGTTACATAACCAATCATATACCCACTTAACATGAGGGTATCTATAAATATAATATATGCTGACGCATTGTCACGGTGTCTTACACAATGAGCACACAGTGTTGATACCGATTGACAAGGGTGCGTGCTGACGTCAATTATCTATGGAAATGCATTTAGATATAATGTACAGAAGCCTTGTTGTTATTCGTGTGGAGCAAGTCAATAGTAACTTTATTTCAATGGCATTAAAGATCACTGTATTTTTAACCGACTTCAAAAAGGAGGAGGTTATCAATTCAACGCTATGTTTTAAGCTGTTGCATAGCTTTTATCGTGGGCTCTTAGCGCGACGCGGCGACCGAATCGAAAAAAATCTAAAAACCTTACGAAAAAACCTAACGAAAATACATGACACCACGCATCGTCTAACATCGTTTCAGTTCGGGAAACTTCGGCAATCATAAAAATATCCGTCATAAAAACAATTTACTTTTTCTTACTGATTCTAAACGGCCAGCTACAAAAGAGCAGTTTTCACAATGAAACCTACTTATAAAATTCTCCTACAACAAAAAAGTTCTTTATTACAGTAGTGCACCACAAACATTTTAAATAAATTATATTCTCGTTAAATATACGCGGTAGGCGATTTTATTCTTTTAAAATAAAAAATAAATGTTATGCAATAGCTTCACCGCGGCAGCCGGGGTTGGCATGTTTAAAACAAGTTGTTTTAAAACACCTGTTTTAAACAGTGTTTAAAACAGTTTGAAATTAAACAGTGTTTTTTATTACACGTTTTAACTACTTTTCATGGCGGATGAATGCCTGTAAAATGAAAATAAATTAATATTCATGGGTCTTAATAGCTTGACATTAAATAATTTGAGTGTAAGCCCCTGCTATTTCACATTTTTTAACTTTTATTGGCATTGTAATGAAATAATACTTCAAAACATTAGAAAAAAAAAACAGTAGATGTTTTTTTTCCATTGATATTTTTTTGTCAATATTTCATTACAAGCAGCGAATTTGAAAAGATCTAGTCTAGAAATGAAACATATAATCTATATATATAAAAGAACAGGGTTTTTTTATTAAGACTCGACTACAGCCGAAACTGCTAAACGCAGTAACTTGAATTTTGGATAGCAGTTGCAGTCTACCATGTAGGGAAGCAATAAGACGGGATTTTGCGAAAATCCTCCTCTAAGGGGGTGAAAAGGGGTGAAAACGTTTGTATGAAAAATCTTATTCCTTGGGTTTATAAATTTGAAACTTACCACGAATAAGAACACAAGTAAATAAAAAAGATTGGGTATATTATTTTTTTAAAACTACCCTCCATTGGTAATCTAGGCGTTGTTAAAGTTTGTATGGCAAAATCATAACGCGTGAGTTGATTAATGTGAAAATCAGTATTTATATACTAGATCAAAAATAATTAAACACGTGTTTTTGGATTTTTCGAAAATCACCCCCCACGTTAGTGAAAAGGGGTATTCAAGTTTGAAGGGGAGGATATTTAACCGCTAAACGTATAACCTGAATTTTGGTCGGTAGTTGCAATTTATAATGTAGGTGAGCACTAAGAAGGGATTTTGCGAAAATCCACCTATAAGGGGATGAAAAGGGGTGAAAACCTTTGGATGGAAAATTTTAAAGTGCTATAATAAAATACCACAAAATGTTCTTGATTTGAATGAGACTAAATTTAAATCATGTATTAAACGCACACTATGTAAGCTGGCTTATTATAAACTAAGCGATTATATTGCTGATGATAATGCTTGGCTCCATGCTGGTCCTGCTCCACCTGACAGTGTAGGATAAATATTGATAGCGTTTATTTAATACTAGCTTTTGCCCGCGACTTCGTCCGCGTGGAATAGTTACTTTGGGCTAACGTTAAATTTAACCCGGATTTCGAAGCATTCTTCATTGGCGCTCCGCTCCTATTGGCCTTAGCGTGATGATATATAGCCTATAGCCTTTCTCTATAAATTGACTATTTTATACCTTCGGCCGCGAGACGCGTCGAGCGCGGCGACCGATTCTCAAAAAAAATCCTTATAGCATGATTCAGTATTCACGCGCAATGGCTTATTGGCGTATTTCATGTATAACTTTGGTGTTTCTGTACTGATTTATATGATTTTTTTTTATGGAGCAGTTAATTAATGTTAACTTTTTCAATTAGGGGTGACTGAGAGTGTTATAAACGTAAGAGTATTCAAATGTAATCAGAAAGCTTCGAACTGCTAAGCTATCGGGAGTTACACGTGTTATTGTGAGTCAACCATAAAAGATAGACATATGCTGTCGTGGGGTATTTTTTATATAATTTTAAGGAGAAAATTTCCGTCATAAATGATTTCTGTGTAGCTTAACCATTAGGGTTGCACACGCGACGGAAGATTAAAAAACCCACGTTTTTAAATGTCCTAAAAATAAGAAAATAACCCTACGGGGCTGAGAGAGGGGCCACTCAAAACGTGGGGGCGTAAATTATTTAAGGAATTATTTATGAGATATTTACATGACGTGTATAGCTCGTGGGCGTAACTTGCAAAGATACGCCCCCACGTTTTGATTGGCCCATCTCTCAGCCCTGTAGGGTTATTTTCTTATTTTTAGGACATTTAAAAACGTGGGCTTTTAGATTTTTTAAATTTATTAATTATTTTATTATTTTTATCTTTGTTCATCGGGTTTGAAGGTACCCTGAAAATTTCAGCCTGCTAGCTTATCGGAAAGTGCCTCAAAATTGAGTTGCAAAAATCCAACCGGAACGACAAAACGTGGGAAAAACACGCTTTGAGCACCCACTAAATATTATACTTTTTTTTAGTCTTCTTCATATTCAAACTTAATTTACTTCTTATCCGCCAACTTGGGACGGCTGCCATGTTGGATTTAGGTCACGTGATATTTTTTTTTGTATCCCATTCAGCAAACCGTTTCGTTTAATACCCATATCATGGGGATGCATTTCAAATAGCCGATCCGCCATCTTGGATGTCCGCCATGTTGGATTTAAGACACGTGACTATTTTTTTCATATTCCTGACAGCAAACCCTTTCATTTGATACCCATATCTTGGGGGTGCATTTCAAATAGCCTGTCCGCCATCTTGGACGTCAGCCATATAGGATTTAAGTCACATGACTATTTTTTTCGTATTCCTGACAGCAAACCCTTTCATTTGATACTCATATCATGGGGGTGGATTTTAAACAGCCAGTCTGCCATCTTGAACGTCCGCCATATTGGATTTAGGTCACGTGACTATTTTTTTCGTATTCCCGACAGCAAACCCTTTCATTTGATATCCATATCATAGGGGTGCATTTCAAATAGCCTGTCTGCCATCTTGGACGTCCGCCATATTGGATTTAAGTCACCTGACTAAATTTTCGTATTCCTGACAGCAAACCCTTTCATTTGATACCCATATCATGGGGGTGGATTTTAAACAGCCAGTCTGCCATCTTGAACGTCCGCCATATTGGATTTAAGTCACGTGACTATTTTGTTCGTATTCCCGACAGCAAACCCTTTCATTTGATATCCATATCATAGGGGTGCATTTCAAATAGCCTGTCTGCCATCTTGGACGTCCGCCATATTGGATTTAAATCACGTGACTATTTTTATTTCGTATTCCTGACAGCAAACCCTTTCATTTGATACTCATATCATGGGGGTGGATTTCAAACAGCCAGTCCGCCATCTTGGGTAGGCCGCCATATTGGATTTGTAATGACGTTTCTTAGCTAGTCATGTATTTTCATCAGAACTCAGAGCATGTGCAAAATTTCAGTCTGCTAGCTTATCGGAAAGTGCCTCAAAATTGAGTTGTAAAAATCCAATCGGAATCCCTTCACTGCTCTGCTCCTATTGATTGTAGCGTGATGAAAAGTATACTATAACCTGCTCAGGAGTATGAAAAATAATTGTACCAAGTTTCGTCCGTCAATCAATCCGTCGAGTAGTTTTTGTTTCTATAGCGGTTATACAGACAGACAGACAGACAGACAGACAGACAGACAGACAATATATATATATTGTCAGCCTATTGCCGTCCACTGCTGAACGTAAGCCTCCCCCAAAGAGCGCCAACCATCCCGGTCCTGGGCAGCCCGCATCCATCCACTGCCAGCCACCTTCCTTAAATCATCGACCCATCTTGCAGCAGGGCGTCCTACACTGCGTTTGCCCATTCGCGGTCTCCACTCTAGCACATGTTTGCTCCATCTGCCGTCTGTTCGCCTACAGACGTGGCCGGCCCACTTCCACTTCAGCATGCTGATTCTAAGCGCAATGTCGGTTACTTTGGTTCTCTGGCGAATGACTTCGTTACGAATTCTATCCACCAGAGAAACCCCGAACATTGCTCTCTCCATTGCACGCTGAGCAACCTTAAATTTGTGGACCAGGCCGATGGTAAGTGTCCACGTTTCGGCTCCGTAAGTCATTACGGGTAGGACACACTGGTTGTAAACCCTGGTTTTAAGGGATTGTGGGATCGATGATTCCAAGATATGACGATATAATTTTACTGATTGCATTTTTGGCATCAGTATCGATCCCTAAACAACCCCTGATAGTTATTTTGGAAATATATTTAATGTACAGAATTGACCTCTCTACAGATTTATTATAAGTATAGATTCTTGTTGGAGCTGATGAAGATTGTACAACTGTATTTGCATTGTATAGATTCAATCATCCTAGTATTATATAGTTTCATAGCCAGCATTATGTGAGTACTATGTTCCTCGGAGCTATCATTCACTGAGTACCTACGTCTCTTATCGACTTGAGTAACCCTGGCGGTTGAGAGTATGTCATGCTCACTCAAATGTCTCGCTGATGGTGGCGCGTGTGTCGGATCATTTAGCTCCCTTCAAAATGGTTGAGCTGAATGGTGCTGATACATGTGTCATGTTCGTGAACGGGCGCTGTCAGTTGGGACTGGTCATCTCTTAGTTGCCACGGTTTATTTTAACTATCTATTGATCATTTTGTTTGTTTCTGAATTGTCTTTGTTTTAATTTTCTACTATGGACACTTTTAACTTGCAACATCGTTCTCACATAATGGATCATCTCAAAATGAATGATGTAACAAAGGTTTTGTAATAATTTTGGCGATTTAAAAAGAGTGTCCATGGAGTTTCTTGCCCGTTCTTCCCCATAGAGATCTACTTCTTGGAATGGGCATCTACGGTACTTTCACAGTTTTTATGTCTTGTGACTGGGACTGTAGCACCATAACTTTTTAGTGTTTAATTATATTTTTGTCTATGACAATTCAAAAGTGCCTGTAACTGGCCTACTTGAAATAAACGCTTTGATTTTGATTTTGATTTTATCCCTTAGGTTTATAAACTTGAAACTTGGTACGAATATGAGTATAAGTAAATAAAAAAGATGGGCATTATTAGTTTTTTTAAACTACCCTCTATTGGTAATCTAGACTATGTTAAAGTTTGTATGGGAAAATCATAACGCGCTAACCGGTAAATTTGAAACTCAATTTATAGAAATTAGATCAAAAATAATCAAACACGTGTTTTTGGGATTTCCAAAAATCACCCCCCAAGTTAGTGAAAAGGGTTATTCAAGGGAAGAATCTAAATTCGCTATACCTAAAACCTGCCTAAGCCTTTCAGAGTTTTCAAAAGTATCCTATAAGGAGGGTGGCGGGCATTAAATTCACTGAGTTCGGCGAAGTTAGAAACACGCGCAGACGAAGTCGCGGGCGAAGTGCTAGTTTATTTATAAGTTAAGACGTTGACCCATAGTCGAATTAATTTTAAAAAAATATACGAAACTAAAAAAAAACACTTATTTTAAAACAATTTGAACAGTTTTTTTTTTATAAAATTAAAAAAAAACTGTTTTTTTTCCAACCCTGCGCGGCAGTCTCCGAGTGCCACATGTATTTTTTTGTGTGTTTGTTACGCGATTACTCCGCCAATTGTGGACCGATTTTCAAAATTCTTTTTTTGTTCGAAAGGAGGTACTTCTGAGGTGGTCCCATAGTCACTACCAGGATCTGAGGATTGGATCCTGGAGAAATCGAGGGCAACCCTCAAATTTTATAGGCCCACACATCGTTTTTCTGAAATCTTATGAAGTTATTTAAGTATTTGCGTATGGTAATCATCATCATTAACAGCAAGGAGTAGGCATCGACTAATTTAATTTGTGTTCTCATATCTCCGGAACTACAAGTCCGATTTAGGTAGGGGAAAGCTGTATGAGATGATCCGTTGAGGCAAGATGATCCTTTTAAATTGCAACGAAACGAGTAGCCTCATCTATTTGTTTTTACTGGTAAAATTTAGTCCCCGATATTATTATACTTTGGTTTTATTTAGATAATTCTACCAGAACCTATGATAATCCCGACATGGGAGGGGGGCACCATGATCCTGGGATCATCTTACCCCTACCGCAAGGATCATCTTAGACACCGGGGTGTGGGTCAATCTTCAATATTTGAGACATCCGTTGAGGATAATGACGCCCGATCTCCTCCTACAACTAGTGGCAACTATCCACTGACAAAGAACAAAAATATAAATCATTTAATTTTCATTTAAGTTAGATGTATTGTGTGACATGTTTTTTTCAGCTTCAGAGTAAAACTAACTCCCTTTGTAAGTAAAATTACTACCAAAGGGGTTTAGATTTCATTTATGATAATAGGTATTCCATAGATACCTAAACTTCAGTAAACAGGAGGTAGGTTTCTCCAAAGTACCTACATTTATGTATACAAGTAGTACAGAACAAGCAATACAAACGCGAAGATCTTTGCTTAGTATTTAACTTTGTGTACCAAACTAAGTTTGCTCAATTTATCTTATCTCTCTTCGTTAGACGCCGTAATCAGCGGTATTTGCATTTACTGTATTATGCATCTTTGTGGCTATGTATTTAAGTGCAATATTAAATGAATACATGTTCAGAATATATTGATAAGGACATGTAGGTAATTAGATATGTAGTATGTAATTAGGCACACCGTTTGACCAACAGAACGACCGCTTTTTTGTTGGTTGGTAAAATCAACAAAACGAGGCCCTGTGTAGATCAGTACGAGAGTGTGAAGAAGGTAGAAGAAGTAAAGAGAAGTAATATGTGCCGAAAATATATGCGAGTGGTGACATTTGTGAGGTGCAAACCCACACAGGTAAATATAAATTTCTATCAGTACAATTAACTAGTAGCTGTTTTAATTAATATAACAGATAGTAGATTTAATCGAAAGCCGATGTGGTTCACCGCAGTCCCGATATTAATAAAGATCTTGTAGTCGCAGCATACCGAACTGAATCGACTGATATTTGTGTATCTGTTTAATTATTCACAGTTGGTTCTGTAATGATTGGGTGTTTAATGCAATATTGGTATTGTTCATTGTAAAAATTGGTGGATAATTCTGCAGATTTTATCAGTTATTAATCATTGAAATCCTAACTTTGATGCTTGAGTAAGTTTGTTTGCCTTTTTACGCCTAAACCATTGAAGCAATATCCTGAAATTTTGCAATACTTTATTAGGTGTACAGAATCAGATATACCTACCTCGCTATACGATCGTTTGACTGAAAGTACCAAACCTAGAATTGTCCTATCGGCGAAAAGTCCAAAGGTGAAAGAGACTATCGGTGAAACGGCCATAAATGAATCGTCCTGTCGGCGAAACGTCCAATGATGAACCGGGCGTCGGTGAATGGTTGCAGAATCAACCTACAGTGACTATCTACTACTAACTTATAAATATTGGATAGATAGATCAGGTGCACATATCATGACATTTATGCAACTAATATGTATCTAATATCAATATAATGTGCAATCCAACATCTTGTAATTATCAGAACGCAACAATGGAATATGTTCTTACATAAGCAACACATGTTGTGATCTCGAGTAAGGCAGTGTATACATACGTGCGTCTTTAAACGTTCCTTATTTTAACATGTCTATCACCAAAACGAGCAGTGGTGGCCCAGTGGTATCGGCCCCGACTTACGAGTGGTAGGTCGTGGGTTCGAACCCAGCCTGGCGCATTACTTTGTGTAATTTATTTCATCACCACTGCTCTCAAAACGGTGAAGGAAAACATCGTGAGGAAACCGGCATGTCCTTGAACCATCAAATTCGAAGACATGTGACATCTACCAACCCGCACTGGGCCCGCGTGGTGGATTATGGCCCACTCCCTCTCACAGAGAGGAGGCCTGTGTCCCAACAGTGGGAACATTGAAGGCTGATGATGATGATCACCAAAACGCGAAACTGATCTAACGCTTTAGAATCTTGCAAAAAATTTACCTTTTATAACGTCAAAACTTCCTACAAGAAAATTATTTTCCAGAAGACTTTAAAAGAGCATCACACCTCTGCACAGACCAAAGTAACACACGTATTTTTGCACATGAAAGTTGAAACTAAAACCAACGTACCAACTGTAAAATCAAATGAAACGGAGATAGACTAGGATTTCAAATAGCAACAGGTATTCAGCTCCAAATGGAATATCAACAAAATATATCCTTACAATATCTACACACAGTCCCGTACATATAATAATAGGTATGTTTTTTTATATGTCGAAGAATCGATATCAGAAGGGGCGCGATATCGGAAATAACACTCACAAAACCTTCGTTAACACTTTTAATTACTTGCTAACACACACTGAATACAAAATAATCAAGGATGTCCGAGATATGGCTCGATTAAAAACTTAGGAACGCGGGAAGATTATCGTGGACGACGTGGCGTGACCAAGATGTCTACACAGCTTGACGGACCGATTCAAAGTGTTCACTTCACTCAACTGTCCGTCCAAGTGGCTTACCCCACACAGGTTTGCCAACACATCTGTCAACGTCAGTACCTGTCAACGTCGAATACCTGATTAAACTTCCGAATCGATATTCAACTCGACTATTCGCTCGGTGTTGCCATTACTCCACGCTAAGCATCCCCAAGTTATTACTAACTTGACGTTTCTAAGCGTTATCTGTCAAATCTAACTTCATAGTTCCTCCAATGAGAGACAGATGGCGTTATTCTAAATTAACACTAATCAATAAAGATTCTAAATTGAGTTTCTGTTTTGATTCACACTAACGATAATAGATGGCGTTATTCTTAATTAACAATAATCCATAGAGATTCCAAATTGTGCTTCTGTTTTGATTCCTCGGCAATGACAATAGATGGCGTTATTCTAAATTATTGTGCTTCTGTGTTGATTCTGCGACACGGCCATTCTGACAATTCACACGACCTCGTGTGTGACATCTGGAATGAGAGAAAATTCTCGAACAGTAACCATTCTAACCGTTCGGTCATTCCTGACCCAAATGGAAAAGGTATTCTCATCAAAATAATTACAGGGTCTAATGAAAATCACAACAAACTCTTACTCTCAAAGCTGACATGTCGAACAACACCCATACTCATTCAAGTAATAGGAAACTCATCAAAATATTGCAGTGCTCATACTCTGACCTCCATCCGGTTACAAACACAACACCATCAAGATAATCATTTAGAGCCTTTATCAAATAATTCTTAAAGTAGGTTTGTTCAACATGTTACCTTATTTTTCCTTTAACGTTACAGATTATAAATTCCATAAAGAAAAATATCACATGAACTACTCAAAGTCAAACACAAAAGACAATACAATTTAGACTGACCGAAAATCCCAGAGGAATCAAGTACCTTTGCAATTGTATCATCACAATGCAGCAAGCTTATAATCGAAACAGTAGGAATCAAATTCGAGGCCTGTGGCTAACACTAGCCCCACCAACAAACCTCTGTTTGTTGCACACCGTTCAACATGAACGCACAATACACGACCTCCGACAGTGCCATTCGCACACCGCGCATCCATGGACACCAGGATGTCAAAAATTTTCGGAAATACGGACTGGCTACGAAATGGCTACTGGTACGGTCTGACCAGCCGATCTAAGATTCCACACTATCATTCAACTCAACACCTCTACTTAAAAATTGTACTTGAACCTCAGGCATTCTCCCTCAAATCCAAGCACTTAACCAGCACCATGCATCACTACTTACCTAGCAGTGTAAATCACTGAAGTACTTAACCAGTACTTAACATTGTAGCGCTTAACCAGCGTTACAAATCTTATCACTTACCCAGTGATAATAATAACGCTTAACTAGCAATATTAACCCACTAACGCTTAACCAGCGAAAGCACACATCATAACACGCACTAGCGATTCAACAGTTAGCTGCCGAATTTACGTTGGTTTTCGCTTAACCAGCTCAGCCAACGCAATCCGCTTAACCAGCGATTACACTACTAACGCTTAACCAGCGATAGTCGACATAACTCGCTTTACCAGCGATTCAACAGCCAACGCCCAACCAGCAAAAGCACACATTATGACACGCTTAACCAGCGATTCAACAGTTAGCTGTTGAATTTACGTTGGTTTTCGCTTAACCAGCTCAGCCAACGCAATCCGCTTAACCAGCGATTACACTACTAACGCTTAACCAGCGATAGTCGACATAACTCGCTTTCCCAGCGATTCAACAGCTAACGCTTAACCAGCGATTTAACAGCTAACGCTTAACCAAAAATATTAACCCACTAACGCTTAACCAGCGAAAGCACACATCATAACACGCATCAGCGATTCAACAGTTAGCTGCTGAATTTACGTTGGTTTTCGCTTAACCAGCTCAGCCAACGCAATCCGCTTAACTAGCGATTACACTACTAACGCTTAACCAGCGATAGTCGACATAACTCGCTTAACCAGCGATTCAACAGCCAACGCCCAACCAGCGAAAGCACACATTATGACACGCTTAACCAGCGATTCAACAGTTAGCTGTTGAATTTACGTTGGCTTTCGCTTAACCAGCTCAGCCAACGCAATCCGCTTAACCAGCGATTACACTACTAACGCTTAACCAGCGATAGTCGACATAACTCGCTTTACCAGCGATTCAACAGCTAACGCTTAACCAGCGAAAGCCCACACTAACACACTTAACCAGCGATTACACTACTAGCGCTTAACCAGCGATAGTCAACATAACTCGCTTAACCAGCGATAAAACAGCCAACGCTTAACCAGCGAAAGCCCACATCATAACACGCTTAACCAGTGAGTCAACAGCTAACGCTTAACCAGCGAAAGCCCAAGTAATCCGCTTAACCAGCGATTACACTACTAACGCTTAACCAGCGATAAAACAGCCAACGCTTAACCAGCGAAAGCCCACATCATAACACGCTTAACCAGCGAGTCAACAGCTAACGCTTAACCAGCGAAAGCCCAAGTAATCCGCTTAACCAGCGATTACACTACTAACGCTTAACCAGCGATAGTCAACATAAAGAACACAAGGCACCAGAGTCATAAACAAAATGAAAATTGCTCACCGGATAGGGTCCCAGTCGACGCGCTCAGGAGGCACAGGTCAACCCTCTTTTCATTAATAGGCTTTGATGACCCGGAGTCGGCGTTGCTCCTCTCACTGCGCCGCGGCAGGTAAAACACTTCAGAGGCTTCACAGCACTTTTCAGGGGCATCGCGGTCATCGCTAGGTAGCTTTCTCTTCATAAAAGAAACCGCTTGCGGCTCTTCGGCTGGCGGCTGGCCGCGCGTCTGGATTTCCCACTGAAACACAAAACAGTCCACGACAGAATATTGTTTCACTCGGTCATTCCTGACCAAACTCTAGATTCAGTTCGTCGGCGAAAATAAGGAAATTCCAGAACTCTACTGTATCATTAAAACCTTCAATTAAATGAAACATCGGGAAAAGGTAATTGAAAATACAACAATCACAACCCTAGGCCACTAACTACTAACCTAGGCCACTAACAATTACCCTAGGCCACTAACTACTAACCTAGGCCACTAACAATTACCCTAGGCCACTAACAATTACCCTAGGACACTAATAACTACCCTAGGCCACTAACAACTACTCTAGGCCACTAACAACTACCCTAGGCCACTAACAACCCTAGGCCACTAACAACTACACTAGGTCACTAACAATTACCCTAGGCCACTAACAACCCTAGGCCACGAACAACTACCCTAGGCCACTAACATCTACCCTAGGCCACTAACATCTACCCTAGGCCACTAACAACTATCCTAGGCCATGTACCACAGTCGTTCGAATCAACCTTCACACGGTCGCACACAACTCTACGTTCGTCTACTGACATCCTATACAGTTGCCGCTGCACTGAGCTGGCCCTGTCACTCGCGCAGTAGACAAAACGGTAATGAAAAACTTAGAAAATTCTTAAGTGTTTGCAAAAGCCTAGACTTGTCATACCCGTTATAGCCGTCACGATAACAGTTAAATCCAATTGAAATGCGTTGTCACTATTATGCCTCACTGAATTTACACAAAGGACTTTCGTTAACCTAAAAAGCTCAGTTGGCCTACAAACATGTTTACAGAAAAACCCTGATTTAAAATCTCGCTACCTAACATGACATCACATTGCAAATAATTGTCGGGCGAAAATTTTAAAACAAAATTTCAAGAGGATGATCACCCGTTAATCACTACACAACATAAAATCTGTTCTGGACTGAATACTCGTGTCTGACCTATACCAGTCATAACATTACATTACAAACACGTTTACCATAAAATTTCGATAAAAAACTTTCTTTAACCAACGAGCATTCAGCACCAGAATCGTAAGTAAAACTGAAACAATTCACCTGTGTTGTATCCTGCCTGATGGTGGTTGCACAACTCAGACATCGACGCGTCGCGTCGCGCCGTGCCGTCGACTGATCCGCTGCCACAGCCGCCACCACTGCTCGTACAGCGCACGGCTATGCGACCTGGCTTGTCACATTTGAAACACACCAAGGTCTTCGATGCCGGCTGCTGCGTCACTTCGCTCGATGATGCTGTAGGTGTTGTAGGTGTTCCCTTCGTGTCCATCAGCTTACTTCTTAAATTCGGTCCATGTCATCCCAGGAAACGACACGGTAGATAGCCAGATAGAAGCTCCTCCCTTCAAGGCGCGGCTTATAGCGACCATAAGCGGGGCGCCATGTCGATCTTGGTCCATCAAGCACATCTCTGCAGTCGTCACCCAAGCACGTGCATCCATATCTTGTTTTTCAGGATCGAAATCCGGTAAACGAAAGCGTCGTCACATGGCTTTAGTAGGTGTTTTCACGGCTTGAATCAGTGTCAGAAAATTGCGGTTCTGTTTTCCCAACAAACGCATCCATTTTTCGTCGCTAGCGTCTTTATTTCGAACACGTGGGTCGTCTTGGTCCATATCCCACTTCTGATGTCGAAGAATCGATATCAGAAGGGGCGCGATATCGGAAATAACACTCACAAAACCTTCGTTAACACTTTTAATTACTTGCTAACACACACTGAATACAAAATAATCAAGGATGTCCGAGATATGGCTCGATTAAAAACTTAGGAACGCGGGAAGATTATCGTGGACGACGTGGCGTGACCAAGATGTCTACACAGCTTGACGGACCGATTCAAAGTGTTCACTTCACTCAACTGTCCGTCCAAGTGGCTTACCCCACACAGGTTTGCCAACACATCTGTCAACGTCAGTACCTGTCAACGTCGAATACCTGATTAAACTTCCGAATCGATATTCAACTCGACTATTCGCTCGGTGTTGCCATTACTCCACGCTAAGCATCCCCAAGTTATTACTAACTTGACGTTTCTAAGCGTTATCTGTCAAATCTAACTTCATAGTTCCTCCAATGAGAGACAGATGGCGTTATTCTAAATTAACACTAATCAATAAAGATTCTAAATTGAGTTTCTGTTTTGATTCACACTAACGATAATAGATGGCGTTATTCTTAATTAACAATAATCCATAGAGATTCCAAATTGTGCTTCTGTTTTGATTCCTCGGCAATGACAATAGATGGCGTTATTCTAAATTATTGTGCTTCTGTGTTGATTCTGCGACATATAGTTATAAAGATATGATTAAAAAAATAGTCTTGTATTTTTGTCAAAATAGTTTTTTTTTATTGTGTCGAAAATACCATATTTCTATCAATATCTTAAGATAAAATCGCCTTTAAATCTTGCGTAATTGCTTTTGCAAGTGACTTATCATTCTCGTTACCATCCTGTAATCGAAATATATCCCACTTAAATATACATTAGTATATATACTTAGTAGAAGAATCTTTAAACTGAGATCCTCGATCACGAAAATAGCCTACATAAATTACCTACTTTTAATATGAATGGACATTGCTCACGATTGTACCTTTAACAGACGTTATCTAACCGAGACCGAACAAAGCTCTGTTCCATTCAGTTTCCCGAATGTTGGCAATGATCAGTTAGCCAACTAATCTCCGGTTACCAGTGAATATCCGTTTGTGCGCAACAGTACCATGCTAGTGAAATGTTCAAGCTTTATGGAACTCCACAATGAAATGACATCGCCACTCTTTTGGCTAGAAATAAAATGATTAATATTCTTTTAATGTACTTAGTCTGTTCGTTGTGTGTTTTATGTAACAGAACAGACGGTGCTTAATGGCTTGGCAACTTGTAGTAGTCAGTGTAGTTATAAAGGTCAATGAATTTATCGAGGCGTGAAGCGCTATATACCTATAGCTTTTAGTGTTCAGACACCTAGCTGCAAGAAAACTGTTTATACATAGTCGAATTGGACAAGTAAAGTAATGAAATGTGCGATGAAAAAATCAATTCTAGTACATCTACTCCGTGAGAGTGAAACAAGAAATGTTCTGTGATGATAATCACCCCTTCTGCTTATACCTAATGCTACTATTTTTGAAAACGGGAGAGCGGTGATGCATTTTTAATATACTTCTTCTTTGCGCGATAGACTAAAATAATTATAATCAACTAATTATTTGACGTTTAAGTCTAGATCATTATAAAAAAAACTGTTCAACATTTCACTGTCACGCATTCCCGAACAGTAACATCTGATTCCATAAACTTCAACTATACCTCACGAATCACATTGCGCCACCAATAAAAATCTTGATCAATGTGTCTACAGCTTTACCAATACCGTCTGCTATCTACCACATGTGTATTGTTCATCACGCTCGCTCGTGGTGTAATTATTTCAGAATCAGGTCGTGTGGATTATCGCCTAATGCGCGAATTACCGCACAAATGCGTCAGATAAGGGTATTAGTATCTCTGTGTTATCAGCATCCGTCAAATCTCTTGGTTTGGAAGCTGGAGGGAGGTATCGTGATGCTTCAAGGAATAAATGTTGAGAAAGTGGATAGATTTTACTTCTTTTTTTGTTAATCTTTGCCATACATTAAGAATTTCTCTCGTAGGTATTGCAGGTTCGTTTATGAACAATTAAATTCACATGAAAAATAAAGCCAGACCGAGAATAATTAAAATATAAATGTTTTTCAGAGAATCGAAGCCGCGGCACTCAGCGCAAAAGTCAACTCTGAGCCAATCGCCATGCGTCTGGTGGAGTTTTTGGAGTTTTAGAGTAACGATTTACCTAAGCAATTTATGGATTAAACTGGAACTTTTTAATGAATTCTATGAACGAACAATCCAGGAGAAGTCTGCCCTAAATAAGGACTTTGGTAATCTACTTACGAAATTCTATTCTGTAGGAATTCACGATTGAAAAGACCAATCGTTTCTTTCAAATTGTATTCTCTGGTATTCCAACATTAATCTTACTTCTTACTTAATGCGTAGGTAAGTCTGGATGGATGGATAGATGTTTTTTTTTCTAAATCTGTGTTTGGCACAGATATGGATTATAGTCTTTCGTGGTTAACTGGTTCGTGAATGAATAATACAAGAATAGCCAACGACGTTCCTGTGATATGATATGAAAGAAAAAGGAGTAAATGATACTGAGACGTCTGATAGGGGAGAATGGAAGAAGAAAACGTGTTGCGCCGACCCCAAATAGAATGGGATAAGGGCAGGAAGAAGAAGAAGAAGAGCCAACGACGTTCCTGTAAATCACTGGTTGCGTTCCGTTGCCACAACTCCATTGGCTATTAGTTCCCGAAGGTGAATCATTTGGAAAATTGCTAAGTGGTCGTTTTAAACGTATATGGCCTCTAGTCTAGTATTACGCTCCTGCAGCATCATTTTCGATTATCACGTAAGCGATGGCAAAAGCTGGTATTTTACGTCACTCCAGTTTTTTTAAGTTCCTGAATCTCCAATTTCGATTATCTTATTCAAATACCTACTTCGAAATGGTAATATAAAAAAAAACATTTAATATTTATGTATCGATTAATTCCATAGTAGATTATGAAAACGAATTTCCTCAGAATCCAAACTAATATAATAAAATTATGGGCTTTTAATTCTTAAACAGTAAAATGATTTTCGAAGAATTTAGTACAACAGGGACTGAAGAAAGAAGAAGGGTTACAGGCAGTTTTTTTATATTATGAAGGTGGCAAACTGGCGGGAAGGGAAGCAAAGCCGCGGTTTAAAGCTAGTACAACAAGTAGATATATTTTCTGAAATATTTTATCATATAAATTATGATATCTGAAAGCCGAAATTAAATCAAAACTCTCATTCATTTCATTATCAAGTAATTTGCGAAATGTGTTGCAGTTGAGTGCACGCAATCAGACTTATCAACAAAATTAATTTCAGTTTGTGCTATATCTGTATCAAATATTATATCTATTTTAAGAGAGATTGATTTTATTAATATCTTACTTTACATTGTTGAATATTCCGATGTTTAGTTTTGTTATGATATCATCATCAGCCTATAAATGTTCCCACTGCTGGGACACAGGCCTTCTCTCTGTGAGAGGGAGTGGGCCGTAATCTACCACGCGGGCCCAGTGCGGATTGGTAGATGTCACATGTCTTCGAATTTTTGGTTCTAGGACATGCCGGTTTCCTCACGATGTTTTCCTTCACCGTTTTGAGAGCAGTGGTGTTGAAATAAATTACACAAAGTAATGCGCCTGACGGGGTTCGAACCCACGACCTACTACTCGTAAGTCGAGGCCTATACCACTAGGCCACCACTGCTCCATTGTTTTGATAGGTATATATCCAATCTTTTCTGGAAATATTCAGGCCACAACTATTAAATATTGTACGCATTAAATTAACGTATTTTTAAGGTGATTTTCTATCTCTTTCGTGTCCATTTAAGCACAACTGATTCGATCCTTTTAATATAAATAAATAGGTGACCCTTTCACGCTATTTCTGACATTCTTCATGTACACCTGCACTTTAAAGGCTCATTCATAAATATACTTAAAGGTTACATTTAGGAATCTACACTTTTCGTTGTTAAAAAGTAAATGAATAATCTTTTTATGTGAATTGTATACTAAATACACCGTGTTCTTCACGTTATCCATAAACTTTAGCAAATACTTCTATGGCTTTTACAAATCAAATCCAACAAAGGAAGTAGTACTTAAAAAGGCTTCGTTACAAAGATATTTGTAATTTCATTTAATGAAATTTAATTGAGCTATGCAGTGAGAAAGTATCTTAATTTGAAATCTATCAAATACTATTTGCATTTCATTTGTTTCAGCCCGCCAAATGTTATGAATGAAAATACGACGTTGCCAATTCGGATAAAGAGGCATGCATATCGGGTTATTTACGTCTAGGTATTTAGTTTGTATGAAAATTAACAAAAAATAAAAAATAAGAATTTATTAATGTGTCCATAATGAAAAATGCTTACTTCCATGGTTTGAACATCTGGTCGAAGTTTATGTATATATCGTCCGGAACACGGTGTATAAGTATACAATTAAAACTCAATAATAATTTGCTGTACCAGGAAATACGCAAAACATAACATGCACACTTCCACCACTTAAATATAACTAAAGACTAGTCAACTAGAACTAAAGACTTAAATTATTATGGCTATTACTATGATATTTCTAAAAAACGTTTTCAAATAAAAACTGTTGTTTTAAATTCATTTTTGCCACCGACTTCCGAAAGATCAATTATTTTGCACTTTTTGTGGTAGTTATTGAAGGCGTTTTTATTTTATTTTTTGAATTCATTTTTCAGCCAGTCCTTAGTTATGAGGTAACCAAACATTAAAAAAAAACCTCCTTTTTTGAAGTCGATTAAAAATATATGATAGCTACACTCATTAGAAAGTCTATAGACTGTTTAACGATAGGTATGCTACGACGACCCAGAAAAGCCTAACAGCGGGTTAAGCCGCTTAGCTTCAAAATAATTGACAAAATTCCGGCACACAGTAGAGAAAAAAGCTACTACCCTGATGTTACATAATGAAATAATTAACATCGTCCTTAAACTGAGAGAGCGTCCCCTTAATATTTATGGGACGTCAGCTGTCCGCGCCCCTAAGCAATAAATATCAGACGCTGATACCGCCTCTTAAATAAATCATTCTGAAAAATGTATATTAGGTAAGTCTTGCAGCTCCACCCGGGTATTTTTTATCTTCAAAAGTCCTCTTAAGCAATACAGAAAAATGAAGAGAAGATGGCGGATCACCTTGGATAGGTTCTTCCCAAATTTTTCGAGGAGAAGTATATTAACGAGAGAAGTGGAAGAAAATGGGGGAGGTCTTTGTCTAGGAATGTGACAGTATACTTATAGACTTAATAATATTTTAAGAAATCGTCGTAGATTATAGTTTTATAATCTACGAATATTTTTTTGAATATTATTGTTGTTTGACATAAAAGGGAAAAGGTTTATATGTACATACTCGACTTTGTGTCGATCAACCCCTGCATATGATGATGATGAAGCTTGAATGAGCCGTCATTGTTGGGAAATAAGCCATTGTTATTCTGAAACAAAAAAAAAGTGTGGCACTCGGGGACTGCCGCGGTAAAGCTGTTGCATAGCATTTTTTATCAACTTATGCAATTATATTATTTATTTATTATATTTATTACTGTACTAATTAGGCTATGGTCAGCCACGTCAATCAAGTGAAACGTCACGTTCTCCTTCTCCTCCCTCTCCCTCTCCCTCAATAAAATTGCTCCTTGCTCAATAAAAGCATGCTTTCGTGCTAGTAATGAGCACGTCTGTCCGTACCTTTATGATTGCCGAAGTCTCCCGAACTGAAACGACGTTAGACGATGCGTGGTGTCAGGTAATTTCTTTAGGTTTTTGGGAATTTCTTGAGCCCGCGATAAAAACTATGCAATAGCTTAATAAAAAATATACATTTACAAATGTATAAAAAAGTAAGTAAGCGTAAAAAATAGGTATATCGTTTTACGATAATACTGATGACTGATATTTCATACATTAACTTTATTAAAGTAAATAAAATAAGAAGGTCGGCTTTTAATAAAGCTTTCACAACGTTAAATAAAGCATGAAAATTCTAAATATCAATATTGGACTCAATTCAGTTACAGTTGGTAGGTATTAGAAATTTCATATAAGAAAAATAATTTATTATAAATGTAACCTTTTTTACATTCAGGAGCACTGGTTAAATAATATCAGCCACACAGGTCCATATTTAAACAAGCGGCACGTAGGTAAGTACTTACTTGCCTGTTTAGGTCCATAGATGGATGATCAATCGTTTTGTACCAAAATTCTTCTGTTCCTGAAAAAGCATGCTAAGACATTGTACGGGCTGTCATTTGTAGATTTTTGACAGTCGTTCCAGGTCGTTTGATAAATATAACCGCCTGACTTTTTTCTGGACACATCATGAAGTGCCGAAGGATCACGATATACATGGAGCATATAACAATATGGCTTTTTTTTTAAGTGTCCACAAGACCTGCCACACGGGGCGGAATGGGAGAGGCTATCAAACTCATCATCATCATCATCTCAGCCATAGGACGTCCACTGCTGAACATAGGCCTCCCCTTTAGATCTCCACATATACCGGTTGGAAGCGACCTGCATCCAGCGTCTTCCGGCGACCTTTAAAAGGTCGTCTGTCCATCTTGTTGGTGGACGTCCTACGCTGCGCTTGCTAGTCCGTGGTCTCCTTATCCCTATCAAACTAGCACTTACTAAAATCCACTGTGTTCCTTCCACAGCCCTTTATATTCCAAGATGAGACGTTACCTAATCAGATAGTTCTGCGACCCCGGTATACTTTGTCCCTCAGGTGGACGCACATTCATCCGCGCCGAACGCACCGAATTTCAGAATTCTATATAAATCCTTTCGTTCGATTCGGACGATTCGGTGCAGATTCGGAAGATTTCTATACAGAATTCTGAAATTCGGCGCGTTCGGCGCGGATGAATGTGCGTCCACCTTTACAGGGACAAAGTGTGCTAGTATGACAAAGATTGCTAACAGCTCTTTGAAGCGCGCGTAAAACAGGACATGTCGTAGACCCAGGCCTGATCCATGATAGGACGTCAAGTCATAGGGGAACAGTGTATAAGACGGGGACGTTAATAATCGCGAGGTATAATGGGGACATACACTCTTTAGGCATACTTAACACAACACTAATGTAGATCAAGCGCCATCAGGACGTCATTTGCAAGCGGCCAGACGCAAATGGCGTCCTGTTGGCGCTTGTGCTACGTTAGTTTTGTGTTAAGTTTGCCTTAGGTGTGTGATTTCCCATCATACCTCGTGTCCCCGTCTTATACACTGTTCCCCTACAACCGGACGACAAGTCAACCAAATAGTAATATATATCAATAATTATAATACATGTCTAATTTAACGATAGGCCGACGTCATTTTATACAAGTACATGCGATCAAGAATCGAGCACGATTTCGTTCTCTGTACTTCGGTTATAATTGTTCTGTCTGTCGAAATCGGAAAGCAATTACTGCGGCTTTGCGTTGCATTTGACATATGTTGGGGCATTACAATAGTGACGTAGATCAATCATCTTCAAACTCGAGTCTAGTAAGACAAGAATGT
This sequence comes from Agrotis exclamationis, assembly GCA_950005045.1. Taxonomy (NCBI): domain Eukaryota; kingdom Metazoa; phylum Arthropoda; class Insecta; order Lepidoptera; family Noctuidae; genus Agrotis; species Agrotis exclamationis. Next base: position 7,335,428 of record OX465420.1, on the reverse strand, counting down.
AGATTGGATTGAAACTAGGAGAACTCTCCTAGTTTCAATCTTACATTAAGGGGTATTAATTCAGCGACATGGTAGCACAGTAGTTTAGCCATCGACTACCAACGCTTTGATTTCCGGTCGGATAAAAATTGTATGACTTGCAGGTAGTTCTTCCGGGTCTGGGCGTGTTTGTGTATGTGTCTCTGTGTTTATCGTAGTTTTCTTAAAAAAAGTTGTTTTAATTCCGCAAGATTCTGTTAAGTCTTTATCAAAGAGACAGGGGCGAATGCGATTCGAAGCGTTTTTATTTGTAATGGATGGAATTGTTTGAAACCAGTCACATTGAAAAACGAAAGCGGTCCGATAGTCTATGTCACTGGCTTCAAACAATTCCATACATTACAAACAAAAACGCTTCGACACGCACTCATTTCGCCTGTCAGTTTGACAAAGGCTTTAAGGCTAGGGTGTCAATTGCAGGTTTTGGTAGCTTTTACATTATTTATGAAGCCGCCAATATTGCATTTGCTTCCAGCCTACTTTTTTTTTTGCGGAATTAAAACAAACATTTTTGTTTAATTTTTTTAATATAACAACAATACAATTACGCTATATAAGTAACACTTGTACGATCAAAGTTCCAATGAGTCGGCATATAAGCATCAAAATGGCCTTTGGATAAATCGTCAGTAAAACGTAGTCTTAAAATGGGATTGCCTTCAATTCCAAAGCTTGCATATAATTCACCATTGCGGTAAACTTCAAAAACGTAGGGATAAATTTGGCCCGCTGCTGCTAATTCACACGCACTGCCATAGGTATTGCTCAAAGACATTTCTGAAAAGTATTCATCTGCATTACGATAATTATCTCCATATCTGTTGTGTGTCTGTATTGCGAATTCATTCCAGTTATCGACAACGTGATCTACAATGTCTTCTCGTATGTCTTGATCTAAGTATTGGTTGCCAAATAACAGATAAGCTATGGCTCTGAACAAGCAAGCTCCGTCACCTACTATTGGTATAACAGTGTGCAATATTTGCACACCATTTATGTTTAACATTTCCGTTTCATTGTTTAGGGCACAAGAAGACATGGTACTACTATTTCTATTTATTTAGTTATCAACAATCCAGTCAAAAATAATTATCATTTTAGCAATGATTGAACACTTGATTGAATTTTGTTTTGGTACAACGCATGCAATGACAAATAGTTGCTGAAACGTCATCTTGTAATGCTTGCGGCACATTATTTCGCGGAAAATCTTAACACCGCGATTCAGAAAATTACGTAAAAGTACAACGCCATCTAGAGAACGTCGTCGAATTAATTATCACGTTATTCAACGGAACTTCTGCCAACTTTTCAAGGTGTTCTTGATGTCTTGATTTATTAATTTATTTTGAATGTTGCTGTATTTTTTTAATTAGTTTAAAATTGTGGTATGCAATTTATTGAATTCAGTTCGATTTCGAGAACCTACCCGATTTAAATAGAGACTTGGCAGATGATGAAAATTATTTCTTAATTTATTATTTGAGAGGACTGATTAAGAAGTTATTGAGTTCTTCTTTTCGGAAATTGTTAGCTTAACAGTTTCACTGTTCGCGCAGCAGACACAATACCTAAAGAATAGTCCTGAACCACATGTGATTCATGGGACAGGGAATGGGTTAAAGTCTGGATAGACCGGTTTTTCATGCTTTTGCTTTTTCTAGTCATCATCATCAGCCTATAATGTTCCCACTGCTGGGACACAGGCCCCCTCTCTGTGAGAGGGAGTGGGCCATAATCCACCACGCGGGCCCAGTGCGGGTTGGTAGATGTCACATGTCTTCGAATTTTTGGTTCTAGGACATGCCGGTTTCCTCACGATGTTTTCCTTCACCGTTTTGAGAGCAGTGGTGATGAAATAAATTACAATATAATTATTAGTAATGCGCTTGGCGGGGTTCGAACCCACGACCTACAACTCGTAAGTCGGGACCGATACCACTGGGCCACCACTGCTCTGTGTGTCTTTTTCTTGTACAAAGCGAAAAATATTAATTAATAATCGAAATCATCTCTTAAAACTGTCATCTATTTCCACCATCAAACACAAGCATTTATAATTATTGCTCCACTCACATTTCACGTCAAAACAATCATTTATTCAGTTACCAAAATATATCGTTCAATCTGAAACACTGAATATTCACATACTGTTGTCCATTTTGTGTACTGCTTTCAGTTCATGAATAACAAAACAAAACTGTGATATTTGTAGCTTTAGTAATGTGAATTTCACTGGACATGGCGAAGCTCTGATAAATTTATAGAGCCAGCCTGCGAGAAATGAACGGGAATAATGGCGGACTACAAAATGTATGAATACTGATTAATTTATGGGCTCCTACGTGATAATGTTCTAACGATTGCGTTTGATAAATGTCTGGGGCGTACACTGTGAAAGGAAAGGGAAAGTAGTATTATAAGGGTAGCAAAAATATTCAATAACACGCCCCAAAATGTAAATCATAGATGAGAATAAGACGAGGCTCAAAAGTCTGCCCAACTTAAGTAGGACTGGGGAAGACATCTCTGTTGCATACCGAATTGGCAGTCTATCCCTGTATGGTAACTGTTTTGCAATTTTCCGTCTTCTTTTGTCATTTATTTCCCCCCAAAGAAACGTTAAAATTAGTGTTGAAATATAATATAATATGTTTTTTTTTATATAATATGATATAATATAATATGTTAATGATGAGATGAATGTAGATCATTTTTTATTTTAAATGTAAACCATCAAACTGTGGAGTGATATACTACGTTTGTATGGAACAATGACCGACTATAGCGTACCCTTAAAGCTCAGATTGGTTGTCCAGAAATAAAGAGACGGAGAGTGGAAGACCAAGAAGAAGACAGCGAGCGTGACGAACTGGATGTCTTCCCGCAGAACAGAAGAGAAGGTCACGATTATGACCTAGATTGAAGGAATGGAGAGAATGGAAGATAATATAGGCTAAATATAAAGCAAAAACATGTAGAATTCAGATTCAAATCGGGTCATTTCGTAGTATTTCATTCCACTGCCCCAAACGGTACTGCCATGTTCGAGTTTGATGAATGGTGCAATCACAACTACAGGCCTTTTCCATTTGGCCTAGAAAATTGGCAACGTACGACCAGTAGGTACCATGTCTTTCTATTGAAGTATGCCAAGGTTTGGCCAGTCATATTCTATCTAGATCGTATCAAACAGATTACAAAAGGAGGTATAGAAATCGTATTTCAGCACAATCACCCTAAAATGTTCCCACTGCTGGGACACAGGCCTCCTTTTGTGAGAGGGAGTCTTCTTTAATCCAAAACGGAGGGCCCAGTTCTGGTTAATAAATGTATGGTATGTCGGTTTCCTCATGACGTTTTCCTTCACCGTTTTGAGAGTTGTGGTGATGAAGTAAATTACACTAAGTAACGCAACTGCCTTCGAACCCACGACCTACAATTACTTTAGTCGGATCCGTTACCAGTGATCCACTACGGTTCTCACAAACGTGACGGAGTTACGGATCCCAAATTCCTTCACAACTAAAAATAAATCCTAGTTAACTAGGCTTAATAACAAAGGCACGCTTCTTTTTGTTTTAAAATATGTCTTGTCTTTATAAATTATTCCAGACTGATTCTTTAGACCCAGTTTCACCATACTCTGTTTGTTAGAATAATGCCCTGTTACATGTATTAACCGACTGTTTAGGTTAATGATTGTTCCACCACGTGCAAACGGCACTTTAATTTCCTTGATCGGCTGTTAAATTTAATGACTGCTCCATGGGTCCGTTAAATTGGTAACAGACGATTAGTACGTCAAGATAGTTTTTTTATTTTAAGACTTTATGGAGGTTTTTACTGATGGCCAGTACGCGTGAAACTACATAATTAGTTATCAGACTCGCCGCAATTGACAGGACCCCAGGGAATTGTTCAGGAGTGGTTTGAAGATCACGATGCCTTCACTTTCCGCCTGACGCATGTCCTCAACCACTTGTTGTTGTTTCGGGAGGTTCCTGTGTTGAAGTCGGCGGCAAAATACACTCGGGTGTCACCACTGTAGACAAGGTGGAGACGAAAGCTGGTTTCCCATTTCCCTTCGCTCCATGACATGGTCTAAAACAAGGTCTTCCGGCTTTCTGCGAAGCAGTAAAGCCAGTGAAAGAGGAGGTGGAATGGATGAGGGAGAGATAATCTTCCATCACGCCTTCTCCATGTCAGGGCGTCGGGGATCATGGGCCATTTCTAGCGCGAGTTTGCTTGTAATGGGTAGCCCAAGTCGAAGGCACGTTGTATTCCACACGCGTTTCTAGGAGTAAACTGACGGAATTCATGCAGAACCAAACGCTTGCCAGGATCGCGGAACTGTCTTGACTCAATACCGCGGCCCTGAGATGCAAAGAATAACCGAAAGAACAGCATAATTTTTGGTCCACTCAGGAAGGGAAGACTCATTTGTTGATATTCCAGTTTCCACCCAAAAAAAATTGTTATTAACCAAATATTACTTTAACCCATTATACAAACTCTTTACACAACCGAACAAAAAACCTCAAACTCAATTTAGTTTATTTTTTTAATTTGCTGTATTGTTGACATATACACCAGCCAAACGGAAAAGTAGTCCAGTTGTCTATTGCATCGTAGAGTTTGTCATCATTTTGTTTTGGTTGATTTATATTGTGAATGAATGATTTCGTGTTTCATTCAATTGGTCTGCTAAATTGTAATTCAGCAATGGTCTGTTAAATTGTCACCATGGGACACATCTATATTAATAATTTCGTCAAGGGGTACGGTAGACTGGATCGAAAGCTTACCTGAATAATAAAACATTAAAAAATAAAGATTTTGAGTCGACAACATATATCCGCAAAATTCGGATTATTGAGTATTTTGTAAAATTCTAATGGTTCTGACTAGACAGATCGCATCCGCCATATTGGCCACTGACGCGAAACGTCACTGACATCGGATAACATGTTGAGAAGTTTTTATTTCTTTTCTTTCTTTTTGGCAACCGAATCGATAGCCCTGTTAGCATGCCAGTGTCATGTGGTGTTTTAAGTAGTTACTAAACCTCCTTAATACACCCTATGACACGGGTGCAGGGTGAACGTAGCTTTCTAATGGTGAAAAATCGTTTAAAGTCGGCACAGTAGTTTTTGAGTTTATTCATTACAAACTAACATATACATTAAAAACATAAACACACAAAAATACAAATCTTTCCTCTTTATAATACATATTAGGAGTCTGAAACATTTTACCAACAGTTGTTTGGTCCATGAACTGTTGGTACGGCGAATCCCCGCTGCCTCGACAAGTTTAGTGTGGCGGGAAGAGATCTCAGGGCGCTATGGAGGGAGCGACTGTCGCAACCGAGGTCCGGGCACGCCGCGATGGCGGCGGTAAGACCCCTCTCTGAGGAGTGGCTGGATAAGCGTTACGGCGTCCTGACCTGTCGCCTGACGCAGGTCCTCACCGGACATGGAAGTTTCGGGAGGTACCTGTGTCAGACAGGGAAGGAGGAAACGCCTGGGTGTCACCACTGCGAAGATCGCCCGAAGGACACAGTGGAGCATACGGTGCAGGACTGTCCCGCTTGGGCGAAGCATCGCCATGTCCTCACGACGGCGATAGGCGGCGACCTCTCGCGCCCGGCATTGGTCGAAGCCACGCTGCGGGGCGAAAGAGTGGGAAGCGGTCGCCTCTTTTTGCGCAGCAGTCATACTAGCGAAGGAGGAGGTTGGAGGCGCAAGGGAGAGGACAGCATGCACCTCACGACCCAGCCGCAGTGGTAGACGCCCATGGCGACAGAAACGTCCGTCCGGACGTCGCAGAACGATCTCTGGCCAACATGTGCGGGCGACGAGTAATGGGCGAATCGCTGTCTGATCATGGACCATGCCCGGGTCGATGGCCCGTTGTGTTCCACGCGCGCCTCAAAGAGTGTCAGCACAATGACGGGGCCCCCCTTTGAGGGCCAAAGCCTGCCGCGGTCGTGGGACTTATGAGTTACCGTGACCCCGGAACGTAAAGGGCTATTGAAGGACACCGAGAAATTCAGTCAGTACAAATCTGACAGTCCCTCCTTCCCTTCTCTGGGTGGGAGAACTCATTTGACGATTTTATGACGATAAAAAAAAGCATAAATAAAAATGATTTGTATCGGTATCCTCCAACAATGATTTGTATCGGTATCCTCCGACATCCACGCGAACGAAGTCGCGGGCACAGCTAGATTTTGTAATTTTGTACCTAGATGTGTATTATGAGTCACGTTTTACCCGAGCGAAGCCGGGTTTTCATCTAGTATTATTATAACAGCGCTGTTAATTTTAACACCTCATTGGCTAATGTCTGGTTATAAAGAGTTTGGTGAAATTGGGTCTTAAAATGATAAACAAAATGATTATAGTGAAGATAAACACAGTCCCGCAGCATGATGTGCCGATGAAATCGTACACTAAACAATATGTGGTAGCCATTAGCCATGTTTAGACGACACGATTCTTGTGTTACATGAATATTCCTTGATGAATATAATATTTCATTACTATATTGAGAGCTTGACAAAGACTAAAGACTGTATCTTCTACGAGAGTATTAGGCCCATAGCACACGGCGTATTTTTAACGCGCAGAACACACATAACGAGTGTCGTCTCCTCGTTTGTTTCAAATTTTTGCGTTTTTAGGGTTCCGTAGCCAAATGGCAAAAACGGAACCCTTATAGATTCGTCATGTCTGTCTGTCTGTCTCTCTGTCTGTCCGTCCGTATGTCACAGCCACTTTTTGTCGAAAGTATAACAGATATCCTGTTGAAACTTGGTAGGTAGATGTATTATGTGAACCGCATTAGGATTTTCACACAAAAATAAAAACAAAACAAATTTTGGGGGTGCCCCCCATACTTAGAATTGAAACAAAAAAATTTTTTTCACCATACCCATACGTGTGGGGTATCTATGGATAGGTTTTTAAAAATGATATTGAAGTTACTAATGTCATTTTTTTCTAAACTGAACAGTTTGCACGAGAGACACTTCCAAACTGGTAAAATGTGTGTCCAGAAGTTACAGGGGGCCTGTAACTTCTAAAATAAGAGAATGATAAAACTAAAAAAAAAATATGTAATGTAGACCTCAACAAAAACTACCAACGAAAATTGGTTTGGATGAGATACTGTTAGCAGTTTTTGAGATATAGTACATTTTCAAAAACCGCAAATATAACTTTGCTATTCATACAAACACTATGAAAAACAAAGTTATTTTTATTGTTTGTGTATATTACTTACTAATCTCAATATAATTATATCCCTAATCTATGCTTGCTACTACGGAACCCTTCATGGGCGAGTGCAACTCGCACTTGGCCGGTTTTTTTTAAAGACTCAAACGCGATATAAACCCGCATTCGAAACTCGTTTGAAGTGCGTTTTGGTTGCTCGTAATTCATGTTATTGTTGGTAGTTACGAGTGACGACGGCGCTTTTGTACCGCTGCGTTGTATCTGCACGTCTTCACGACCGCCTGCCGTCTGCTTATGTAACAAGGTTGCATTCAAATCTCATTTGAAAGGCGTATACGCACTTCATATGACCGTCGTCTGCGCATTTTAAATACACCGTGTGCTATGGGTATAACGTTAATACTGACAACAGTATCATAACCAGTTTATAATTATCCATGTACGTATGGATTCACCTGACAGGTCTGCAGGCTTAAAACGGTCACTTAGCAATATTTTTAATGATTCACTTCGTAAATAAATGTTAGAAGAATAGCCAATGATGTTGCGAAGTAAATTCGGAAAATTGCTTAAAGCGGCCGTTTTTAAGACCCTTTCTCGTGCTGTGATTAAAATTATACTAGATTACTGATACTCATATTGACATCTAAAGGTTCGCGTGCGAGACCGCGACAGGAGACAGCGACCGGACACCGCGACAGGAGGCCCCGACCGAAGATTGCTACCGTATCTGTCTCCTGTCGCTGTCTCGCTCGCGAACTGCCGCTCATACATTGTCTAATGTGAAATACTGTCGCGGTCTCCTGTCGCGGTCTCCTGTTGCAGTCTCTTGTCGCTGTCTCCTGTCGCGGTCTCGCGCGCGAACCGGCACCTTAATAAATCATTAAATCACGTCAGGAAAATGGTAAACATTCACGGAATTGTCTTAAAAGGGCAGCACCTTCGAAAACAAAGCGAAGAAACAGGGTGAACGTATGTCCGATCACGCAGAGAAATGTCTGGCTACCTATACAAGAACTTTTGGTTGCAACCGTGACAGCAAGACTCACTAGTTGACTTTACAACATTTCTAGTAATAAATACTAAGTAAGTAGTAGAGATAACAAGACAACAACTTTTTTTTTATCGTGGTAAAATCATCAAATGAGTCCTCCCACCCCGGGCAGGGCGGGAGGGACTGTCAGACTTGTACTGACTAAAATCCAGGGTGTCCTTCAATAGCCCTTAATGTTCCGGGGTCACGGTAATGAGATAAGTCCCGCGACCCAGAGATAACAAGTACTTAGTATTTATTACTTATAGAAATGTTGTAAAGTCAACTGGTGAGTCTTGCTGTCACGGTTGCAACCAGAAGTTCTCTTATACATTTCTCTGCGTGATCATGGACCATGAAAGGGTGGACAGCGTGTCGTGCTCCACGCGCGCCTGAAAGAGCTGTGCTGTGAGCAATGTGACGAAAGCCTGCCGGGTATGCGGGACCATCTTACCAGGAAACCGTGACCGTGGATTTTAGTCAGCACGAGTCTGACAGTCCCTCCCGTCCCACCCTGGGCGGGATGACTCATGAAAAGGAACAGGGTGGTTCTTATCAGTCAATTCTGACAGTCCACTCTATCCAGCGGACTTACTTGATGATAATATATCAACCAAACAAATAAGCAAATTTTACGTCGATATAAAATTCTGCCTTAAATAACGAAGTAATCGAAAACCTGTTAAAATAATAATCCTTAACGACTTGCCCTATTAAAGTAACTATAGGGTGGCAAATAACCGTAACGTATATTTGATTATTCCCTTTAAAAGACGAAACGCCATTAGCAGCCTATAGCACGACATTTCGTGTTAATACCAAAACTTTCGGAATAAAGTTTTACTGGCACCTACATTATGGTGTTTCCATGGTCCGCCGATGTTTTCACAGGTTTTAAGCGGAGTAATTTACGGTTGGAGAAACTTTTACAGCTTCTTGTTTATTTTATGTTTTAGAAAAGCTGGTGAAATTCATGCGGTATCTTTAATTTGGTACAATTTTAGAGTATGTTTTGTCACGTTTTCGCTGAACGAGCTAACAGACTAGGTATTACATTAAAAGTTTGTTTTGAACAGGCTTCGTTTGAAGCCGTTTGGTTGTGTAACAGGAAAACAGGATTGGTAACGTGAATGTTATTTTCCGATGGTTTTTCGAATTATATACGTTTTTTTTTAGGTAGGTGAATTTACTAATTCAATGGGAATAGAAATGCACAAAAAGGTCATTTCTTCATTAAATGTTTCCATTTAATGTTTTCACAATGAGTGTGCTCACTGCTCACCTGTGTTCGAACTTATAACACGGCAGTCGGAGCAATTTTGTTCTTTTGCAATATTGCAAATTGTTTTTTATCAATATTTCTTGAACAATAGAAAAAAATATTCAATTTTACGAATTTTATCGCAACTTTGCTAAAGTGGCGGTTTTAGACTCACTGCTCTGCCAAAATTAGGAACCATTAAACTAAAAAATGTCATCTAAAACACAATATTTGTTCTCAAAGTTTAAAGCTAAAATTCTTCCCTTGAGTACTGCAAATTCAACACATAATGTGCCATTCCTTTTAGCTTGCGTGCCAACAAGACACATTACTAATTAGAGTGTCCCCAAAACAGCAACCAACAGAGAAAGTACTATAAAGCATTTCGCAAAAGGTTTCCCAAGAGACAACCTGTAGCATGAATAAGCTCTAGCCTTTTGGGTCACATTAGCACACCATCCTTCTCTTTGTAAATTAAATAAAATGTATTTAAGGACCCTGCAGTGAGTTCACGGAATAATAAATATTTCTATGGAAAAGTGTATTTTATTTCTATTATGCCAATGTGACTACGAACTAATGTCACCGATATAGCCCACCGGATTAGCAAGCTGAAGTGGCAATGGGCAGGCCATATTGCTCGCAGAGCAGATGGCCGATGGGGTCGAAAAGTACTAGAGTGGAGACCGCGGACTAGCAAGCGCAGCGTAGGACGTCCACCAACGAGATGGACGGACGACCTTATAAAGGTCGCCGGAAGACGCTGGATGCAGGTCGCTTCCAACCGGTATTTGTGGAGATCTAAAGGGGAGGCCTATGTTCAGCAGTGGACGTCCTATGGCTGAGATGATGATGATGATGATGAATGTGACTACGGGTTGCTACTATTGTTTTGTATTTGTCATTTATTTTTATATTAGGTTACCGCTTTGGTACCTTAAAGCTTTGGTTATTTATTTATTTTTTGTAAAAAACATTGCCCCACACTAGGAATTTCTTCCTGTATCGTGGGTGCGTTTACAAACATAGAAACTCACATACACAAACATCCAGACCCGAAACAACTACTTGCAGATCATACAAATATTTGTTCCGTGCAGGGATCGAACCCGCGACACGCTGCGCAGCAGTCGATCACTCAACCACTGTGCCAACCGTGCCGTCCGTATTGCACTCATACACTCATAAACTACCACTTGAGGTCGGTGCTTTTTTTTTGTATAATATTGGTAAAGCTTTCGAACACCATCGCAAAAACTCTAGAAAGCGTATACACGATATCTTCGGATGGAATTTTTCAATATGACAATACTTGTAAACTTGTGCAATTATCTAAGAACTTAATTAAATGAAGTGAAATGAAGGTAAATAACATTTTTATTTAAAATATAATTAAGTAGTTCATCGTACACAGTGATTTATGAATTGTTTTAAAAATTTAATTTTTTTCTTAAAGCTCTTTCGTGTAAGTACATAAATAAAAGCAAAACGAAGAAAACGAGGAAGCCTTCTAAACTTCACTTCAATTAAACAAAATTGCCTAACATTGTTTTGGTGTGCTAAAACCAAGAAAACACATTTTCGTTGCGTTAGAATATTTGCAAAATAGGTATAGTCATTTTTGATGAACATTTGCTGTTAAATCTAGTTTAGGTGACAGAGACAAACTTCTACCGTTGAGTTTCCTCTCTTAAAGATGGAAGAGGTCATTTAAATTATAATCAACTAGTGGCCCGTCCCAGCTTTGCACGGGTATATTAAGAACCGCTCGTCCGATTTTGTGCAAACTTCACATAAAGCATCTACTAAATAGTTCGAACAAAGCCTAAATATTTGGTTTGGATAGGTGAGCCCGTTCTTGAGTTATAACATTACAACGAAAAGTGGCATTGATTTTTATATATTAGAATGCAAATCTTTCTTTACATCTAAAATCTAAAAAGTCAAAATGAAATAAATCCATCACAATGCCAACAAAATTAATAATTTTGTTCATTTCGATTCCATTTGTATAACAAAAAGCAAATTCTGACTAATTTAGCGAAAACCGCGCCAGATAAATTGAGTTCTGTGCGTCCATTAGTAACAGTCTAAACTTATACCTAGCGTATTCATTAAAATGGAAACGTAATTATTGTATTAAATGAAGCACATTAATAACACTAAGTTTATGTTGTAAATATTCGTCGCTAAAAATATTTATACTGTAAGTATTGTGTAGGTAAATACTAAAAGGTACTACTTTTATTTTCAATTCAAAACTTGACATAAATTTAGTTTACGTCAATCACTTTTGATAGCGCCTCTTAAAGTAAGATAGTGAGTCGCGGGACATACGTATACCGCGACTCCGGTACGCAAAAGGGCTACCGAAGGACACCGTGGATTTTAGTCAGTACAAGTCTGACAGTCCCTCCCGCCCTGCCCGGGGCTGGGAGGACTCATTTGATGATTTTACCACGGAAAAAAAAAAGTAAGATAGTGAAGTCCGATAGGACTATAGTAACCACAGAACAGATAATAGTGACAATTCAAAATGTACAAAAAGTATACCTTTATCTTTGAGTTAAGAATAGAACTTAGAAATCCTGCATTGTGTAACCCACTGATACTGCTAGCCTGTATCATCCCACCTAGGCAAAGGTCTCTCTCCCTTTGACTTCCAATTTCCTTGATCTAAGACCAGAGTGGACTACTGGTTGTTGGTTTTGTCTAACTTCTGCTAGAAATGCCACGGCGCCTTACAAAATAATCAGTCGCAATCTATTCAAAAACAATTACTTCTACTTATTCCAAAAAAGTCTTTAATATTCTCATTTCTTTTACTAGTTTTACCCTACTAATTCAATTACCTGCTCGCTGAACTCAGTATTAAAGCGATGTCGGCTCGTTTGTACGTAAAAAAATTACTTGAACCCCACTATAATCGCTCACTTATTTATACACCGTGACTTTTTAGTCGTCTTACAAAAGAGGTCCACTTAATGTATCCGACATAAAATACCTCTAGGCGTGATTTTTTTTTTTCATTAATAATAATTTTTATCATTAATAAATAGGTACGTTAGAAATATGAAACACCCTGTAAAATGTATACGTATCGAACTGTAGAGTATACCTACTCAGCGCACGAGTCGAGCAGATCATTCCATCTCCATTTTCTATGAGACAAAGGTGTTTTTAACTACGCCTTGCGTCATAATAATGAATAATATTTTTATTTTTAAATTATTAAAATCTCATAAATCCCTATTTTTTTTATTATAAACGTGTACTAGTCATTGGATACATGAACAGGGCTGCCGTTGTAAGACGACTAAAAAGTCACGGTGTATAGCTTCATTTTCTTTGATCGCTTTAGGATATACCGTCACCCTTTTTTTTGGTGAACTTTCTTATAATAATAAAAATGGTATGAGGTTCTTGTTAGGCAGCAGGATCAAGGCCCTCATTCAGAAAGCAGTTTGACCGCAGGGAACTTGAATTCTATTCCCGATACCGGTGGGCCACTATTGTTATATTTGTCATGTTTTTTTTATATGTTTTTGTAAAAATAATAAAATATCTAACGAATAAGTTAAAAAAAAATGGTTTTAACAGTTTCATCTAAAAAAATATTCGCAGTTCTTTGCCGAGGTCCTTTCATTTTCTTGTTCTAAGTTATCTTGAACTAAATAGGTTTTTGATCAAGCAAGAGCTTCTAGAATAGATTCCCAGGTCGGGGAAAGTGCTATTCAATCAGCATTTCACAGTAGTAGTTGTGGATTCTGGATTTACGCCGGATGTTAGCAATAGGCTGGCACTTTATTTAGGGACTTAAAAACATATCTGGTTAAATGTTTGTATACTATAACTACACCTCTACCTTATCCTCCAGGTATTGCAGGCGTGATAATATGATTAGGCAAAATTATGAAAAATACATGTGGCACTCGGAGACTGCCACGGTGAAGCTATTTAACGAGAATATGATTTATTTAAAATGTTTGTGGTGCACTACTGTAATAAAGAACTTCTTCGTTGTAGGAGAATTTTATAAGTAGGTTTCATTGTGAAAACTGCTTTTGTAGCTGGCCGTTTAGAATCAGTAAGAAAAGTAAATTGTTTTTATGACGGATATTTTCTATTTTTATGATTGCCGAAGTCTCCCGAACTGAAACGATGTTAGACGATGTGTGGTGTCAGGTATTTTCGTTAGGTTTTTGGATTTTTTTTTATTTGATCGCCGCGCCGCCGCGCCGCGCTCAGAGCCCGCGATAAAAGCTATGCAATAGCTTAAAGAAAACGTATTACCCTAATCAAAGGGTAAAAATTTAACCGCCTTCAAAAACAACCACAAAAAAGAATAAAATAACCTTCAAAATAACTTTTATTTCGGAAGATAACTTGACTAAAAACAAATTGAAAGAAATGGTTATAATATCGACAATATCGTAGGGAGGGTGTAACCGATACGTAGGTTATAATACTCCAATTTTAATATCACTAAAAGGTTCGTGTATGACTTGTATAATATTCAACGTAAAATAGCAGCTTTAAAAATTGGTGTTCAATATGCTTTTAACGTTAACGATATTTTTACGACTGAAATGAATTTACATAACATTCGGGGATTATAAACCTGTAAACCTATCATTTCACCAGTTATGTTTAAGTTCTATATATTATAATGGAAGGCGAGTCTGTTGCCGTCAACCGGGAATTAAAATAGGCTACTGGCTATTGCTGAGAAATTCCTGGTTGAATAACCTTAGAAATAACACTATCAAGAGCTATCACAGGGTTGGAATGCAAAAAAGAATTGATTGAACCAGTTTGGATTTTGTCAGTATGAGTCCGGCACTCCCTTGGTCTTGGGAAATCATGAAATGGCTCTTCTCGCTATGTGGGAGTCACTTAGCAATTTCCCACACTCAAAAAATAAATTATGACATTTGACCTGACACATGAATCGGAGATAGATTCTCATACTCAAGTAAAATATTAGAAGAAGGATTATGCGGACACATACAATATATGCGCATAATAAAATACGCTCAACCAGCGTAAATAAACACGAGGATTACCTAACCAATCAATAACAATCCTCTTATAAAAGTCCATACCCACGATACGTAACACACACACACACACAAGGAGACAAAGGGACTTAACAGCAAAACTAAATGTCCCCAAAAACAAAAGTTCGCAAAAATAGGCCGCGTACTAAAGATGGCAGAAGCCTCTAGATCGATAATAATGGGTCGCAACAGGTGCGCCGAGGGAGCGCGCCCTACGCTTGTATGCCTTCGTACACGCACTTTTGTAAACAATTCCCCGCATTGAGTAACAAGCTTGTAATATCGCGATATTGGCGTGTTTATACTTCCTTATACAGGTAGTTATAGTACTTATACCTATGTGATAAGGCCCAATTTAGCTCGTACATATTTATAACTGGTAGCTACATTTGCCTTGATCAAATTCAGAGTGGCAGTGCAGTATTACACTGTAATTAACGGAGAGTAATTACGAGTAGGTACGACTCGAGTATGTCTCGGTACGGATTGTTAACATAGCATCATGTAAGCAAGTATACGTGTCATTACTAGAGAACCGATCTTGCTTCACTTGTATCATTGCATGTGACTAAATAATCGAGGTTTCGTTATTAGGTATTTTTAAGTACATACATTTAACTGTAATGTACCGATAGCTGCGAAATGACTAAGAATTCTCTAATACTGAATACTACGTACATCAAAATACGTTGCGAAATTAAAAGAAGAATTTAATTAATGTAATATACACAATGACCTGATGGGTAAAATTACTTTTCTGATTTTAATTTTTTTCTTAACTAAAACGTTTTCTAAAAGTATTTTTTATTGCACTTACACTTAACTCCCTACTGCGTCAAGTTAAATTGTTATATCCAATGCAATACATATTTTATTAACAAAACTGAGTCATAACTGTCTCCCAAAACTTCCTCTGACAATATTGCGACGTGTGGTCACGTTATTAAACACGGCGATTTGCGGCTAGAAGGTACGGATCGATATTAATGCGCCCAGCAACAGGTGCCCCGGGGATAGCGGTCCCTAATGGGCTCGTGTATACGCACTCTTATAATGAAAGTATTTTTATATTGCCCGCGAATACAATGGAGGGATGAAGGGGGCAATTGCGGATGGGAGGTAGGGTTAACTCAGGGATATTCCACTGTGTTGTGTTTGTTAGAAATAGAACATAATAAGTACCTGTATTTTCTGAAGAGTTAGGCAGAGTTATATACATAGCAGGTAGACGGTATATTTCGCCAATTATATTAGAGCCCAATATAATTAGGGGTGAGCCTATTGAAAACTGGGCATGAAATCTAGAATCCGTATATAGAAATTGCAAATATCCAATGATAATTTTCACGACCTTGATAAAGAAACCAAAAGAATAGAAAAAAGAGAGAATTTCAAATGAGTAACTATGGAGTTTCTTGTCGGTTCTTCGCCATGAAAACGATCAACCCGAACAGAGCATCTGTTTTCGACGTTTTTATGTGCCCTCATGGGCCTATGTGCAACAAAATGTTTTGATTTTTTTTTACTGACTGCTATGTAAAAGAAGAAGAGATGAAGGATAAATGTATGCTTGATCGTGCTGAAAACGAACCGAATCCCTGAAAAAATATGTATGTAAAAATATGACCGTTTATTTTTATTATTGTAAAAGCATCAAATGAGTCTTTCGACCCATTACTGTCAGACTCGTACTGGCTTCACGTTCCAGGGTCACGGTTACCTCATAAGAGAGTCCCACGACGCCAGCAGGCTTTGATCCTCTGAGTCCCCGTCAGCAGTGGCGTAGCGAGACCGAAAGGGCAAGACGCATTTGCGAGGCCCCCATATAACATGCCATCGTTACTATCATGCACCATTAATTTCTTAGTAGAAGTTAAATTCCATAGATTTACTGACTGGTGATCGCCGTTGTCAAGATCTTTTCTTCTTTTTCTCTGAGAGGGAGGCCCTTCTTTGATTCGGTCGCCGCGCCGCGCCGCGCTCAGAGCCCGCGATAAAAGCTATACAATAGCTTAATAATTTAACTTTTTATACTGAAGAAGTATAAGAAACATCCTTAATATCACTCATTTATACTTGTATAAGAAACTAACCACCAAAGTAAACTAAACTAGAGACCGTAAATTCACTTGTAAACGTCCATTAAGTAACAAAACGCTAAACCAGGGCTATTAACGGTTATATTTCACGGTAAACCGAGTATGAAGGCACGCAATCTCACCCTCCCTTAAATTAGGGGGGTCACATTAATAATTCCTAATTTCCTTTTACCTCGACGTATTTTCTGATAAGGCCTTGATTGCCTGTTAGAGGTCTTCTTTGTTTAAGTTGTTGTACCTGTACGAAGTTGTTTCTTAAGGCCAGTATTAGTTAAATCCTATACTTTTTTGACAGGCCTGTTGGTCTAGTGGTTAGTGACCCTGACTGCTATGCCGGAGGTCGTGGTTTCGATTCCCACCCAGGACAAATGTTGTGTGATGAGCACGATCATTTGTTCTGTGTCTGGGTGTAATTTATCTATAATATGTATGTATTTAAAATATATAAGTATGTTTATCAGTTGTCTAGTACCCATAATACAAGCTCTGCTTAGCTTGGGACTAGACGGCGTTGTGTGATAGTCGTGGAATCTTATTATATTATTTTACCTGATCCAACCATTTGTACAAAATGTGTAATATTTTAACTACATAATACATAGTTATCTTGGCTACTGATCAAACAACTGGCCTTAAGTGGTTTCTATTAATTGTGTCTAAACGTTAAATCGTAAACTCGATTAAAGTAGTGCTTCTTTAGAAATTGGCGTTTTGATAAAGAGTATCAAAAACCGCAATCTTTATAAATAAAGAACTTTATTATATCCAAAAAAAAATGCAGCGAAAAAAAAATGAAACTGACGTTCGATCTTAGTTTTTAAAGCCTCATGAAAAAACTTCATTACTATAATTATTGCAGTATTTACCTACTTATTTACGTATAATATGCGGTCTCATAAATAAATAAATAGTGGCGTAGGTACATCAATGTAATGGTGTTGCCTCGCATTTTGAAATTGTAGCAACTATTCTTGATTATCGACGTGAAAATGTGGATTCTGGATACAAATTATACTTTCTTGCTATTTTTATTTAGTTTACATGAAAACAGACTACAGATACGAAACCCCTTTTATATTGAGATAAGAACAACTACACAGGGAGTACAGGTACTTACGATACTTTGTATGAATACCTATACGTAAAGTTAGCCATTACCTACGTAGGAACAAACTTAGTTCTGTACACAAAGTTACGCTACATTTACCCTCAACTTTAAGCTTATTTACAGTTTGTGCGTTGTTTTATTAGTTCCCAGAACGCTGTAGATTACAAAGTAGGTGTTGGGTTGTGTAAAACTCGTGGAATTGTCTTAAAAGGGTCCAAGAACGCAAAGAGTACCAGAAACAACGGAGTGGATTTTTAGCCAGTACGAGCCTGAAAGTCCCTTCTGTTCCATAAAATTTAAAAAAAAAGCGATAATTTTCCAAACCAGAAAATGGTTTAACTAGAAAATAGCCATTTCTAATTAAAACGACGTAATTCTGTAATTGACTTGATAAGTTTTAGATTTATGTTATGTCTGCTTATAAGACGGACAAAAAAAATATCGGGACCCCAAAATGCAAAACTGAAGCAGACGTGTTACGAGTTCAATAACTATAAAAATAAATAGATAAATTCATTTTTTTCCCATAGAAGGGAAAAGCGATAAAAGTTACGTTAGTTAAATAACAATTTTTAGTTAGTTAATAGTTAATTACAATTAAAAAAAAACAAATAAAAAAGAAAATTCGCTCTGCCAGAATGATAATTATGACTGCACAATTTAATTATAATTATGTGTAGGTACCTACTTTCATAAAATAGGTTAGAGACTAAATTTTTACAACAAAAAACATACTTAAATAAAATAAATAGAAAAGGAAAGTTAAAAAATTGAAAAGCGTCCAAAATTCATCCACATCGTGATGTTGCTTAATTTTATATTAATTCTCGAAAATCTGTAACGTGTCAAAAAGTTTCAAATCTCATTATCTCGATACAGGCTTAAAGTTGAGTAGCGTTGGCACAGGATTCCAGAGCGTATGACATGGAGGATTATGAGATCGTCAGCATTCAAACATTTCCACATTTTAGGCTTCTTTATATACACCGTGTTCTTCACGTTATCCATAAACTTTAGCAAATACTTCTATGGCTTTTACAAATCAAATCCAACAAAGGAAGTAGTACTTAAAAAGGCTTCGTTACAAAGATATTTGTAATTTCATTTAATGAAATTTAATTGAGCTATGCAGTGAGAAAGTATCTTAATTTGAAATCTATCAAATACTATTTGCATTTCATTTGTTTCAGCCCGCCAAATGTTATGAATGACGTTGCCAATTCGGATAAAGAGGCATGCATATCGGGTTATTTACGTCTAGGTATTTAGTTTGTATGAAAATTAACAAAAAATAAAAAATAAGAATTTATTAATGTGTCCATAATGAAAAATGCTTACTTCCGTGGTTTGAACATCTGGTCGAAGTTTATGTATATCGTCCGGAACACGGTGTATAGACAGAACTCGGTAGAAATTTGGAGCAAATTCCTATAATATAAACGTGTTTTTTAGTAATCTTAGTAATTTTCAGGTTGAATCAATATTGAACGACGTAATAAATTAATACAATAGTATTACAATGTTCTTTTTCAAATGTTACGCCACAGTAAGAATTTCTACGTTGGAACGTTTACATCATGATCATTTCACCACAAACAACCAGAACCAGAACAACTACTTTTAGACCATACTTTGATACGGGAATCGAACGCGTGCCACGTACCTACCTAGCGTAGCTGTCTATCCACTAACAGCTAACTGTGGTACCCATGTCAACATTCTTCTTCAATGCCAAGCTCAATTTTGATAAAGAATTCCGCATAGTAAACGACCTTTTTTCCCACGTTTTTATACACTCACAATTCTTGTTTGTTTGTTTGTATGTTTGTTTGTTTGTTTGTTTGTCGTTCCGGTTGGACTTTTGCAACTCAATTTTGAGGCACTTCCCGATAAGCTAGCAAGCTGAAATTTTGCACACGCTCTGAGTTCTGATGACAATATATGACTAGCTAAGAAACGTCATAACAAATCCAATATGGCGGCCTCCCCAAGATGGCGGACTGACTGTTTGAAACCCACCCCCCTGATATGGGTATCAAATGAAAGGGTTTGCTGTCAGGAATACGAAAAAAAATAGTCACGTGACTTAAATCCAATATGGCGGACGTCCAAGATGGCTGACAGGCTATTTGAAATGCACCCCTATGATGTGGATATCAAATGAAAGGGTTTGCTGTCAGGAGTACGAAAAAAATAGTCACGTGACTTAAATCCAATATGGCGGACGTCCAAGATGGCTGACAGGCTATTTGAAATGGGGTGCATGGGTATCAAATGAAAGGGTTTGCTGTCAGGAATACGAAAAAAAATAGTCACGTGACTTAAATCCAATATGGCGGACGTCCAAGATGGCTGACAGGCTATTTGAAATGCACCCCTATGATGTGGATATCAAATGAAAGGGTTTGCTGTCAGAAGTACGAAAAAAATAGTCACGTGACTTAAATCCAATATGGCGGACGTCCAAGATGGCAGACTGGCTGTTTGAAATCCACCCCCCTGATATGGGTATCAAATGAAAGGGTTTGCTGTCAGGAATATGAAAAAAATAATCATGTGACTTAAATCGAATATGGCGGACGTCCAAGATGGCGGACAGGTTTTGAGGCACTTCCCGATAAGCTAGCAGGCCGAAATTTTCAGGGTAGCTACAAACCCGATGAACAAAGCTAAAAATAATAAAATAATTAATAGATTTAAAAAAATCTAAAAACCCACGTTTTTAAATGTCCTAAAAATAAGAAAATAACCCTACGGGGCTGAGAGAGGGGCCACTCAAAACGTGGGGGCGGTATTTGCAAGTTACACCCACGATCACACATCTTATACTCGTCATGTAAATATGTCCCATAAATAATCCCTTAAATAATATACGCCCCCACGTTTTGAGTGGCCCCTCTCTCAGCCCCGTAGGGTTATTTTCTAATTTTTAGGACATTTAAAAACGTGGGTTTTTAGATTTTTTTAAATCTATTAATTATTTTTCTATAATATACAAGATAATCTTAACTATAGGTACATTTTTTTTTAATGTGAAACATCGGGTTTCACATACACCCATATCTACTCGTAGTATTTTTGTGTGTAGAATCTGTCATTAAAAAATTACAATGCTTGCTATGTTACCTGGTTGTCAGTTCAAAAATATGCTGATTTCGCGGCGGTTCGTGGTAACCCCGCGCAACCCTCGCCTCCTGTGTTGTACACTCATTGATAATAGTTTGGCAATAGGTATCTAACCGTACGGTGATAGTATTGTTAACTGGAGATACTTAAAAAAATCTAAGGAAAAAAATAGGAACTTTATAAAACATGGTGTAAAAATTGGAATAGATTCAGTTACTGGATTTTGAACAAACTATGTTCAGATTTCGCATAACTAAAAATAATGTTGTAGAAAAAACAAGCTCATTTTAAACTAAATAGTTATTTATAATTCTGGCTAGAGATTAATGAAATAAAAAAGTAATCCAAGTTACCTATCCAAACGTCTGCCTCATTCTTTGAACTAAATTGGAATTATTTAAAACAATTACGAGAACAAAGGCAAAGTCAATTTGAGAATGTGCCTAAAGGCTGGACGGTAAACGTGATGGAATTTTACAGAGAAACAATTCTCCCAAAACACGGGAAAAAGAGAAAATTACATGCCTTTATCAAGCGTAAAAGATTAAAAGAAGAAAATTAATTATCTTTATCAAAGATTCCGTATACTTATGAATGTTTCAATATTTTGCACTACTTAGTTAGGAATCCCTAATATACTCGTATTTAAAGTGAGCGTCCGGGCCATATACGGATCGTTCTTAAAATAATCCACTCTAGATCTTTGTTATGTAATTGCTTTGCACAGTAATATTAGCTCTTAAACTATTATAATATTTGTCTAGCTTCTTTGTAATTCAAACACGGTTTCATTTTGTCCCTCATTTTGTCATTTTCTATTTAAAAATTAAGTCATTTTTCTTCCATCTAATGCCCTTGCCCTTACGAATGGCGGAAAAAACAATTGTATGGGGAGACCACATCATTGCTTACCATTTATATACATATAACACAGGCGAGATAGTGGACAAACAAAAATAAAAACAACCAGAATTACGTTTAGAATAGGTACAGTTTGAGGCCTGTTGGCAGATTTCAACATCATCAGCCCGGTGTATTCATACATTGCTGGACATAGGCCTCCCTTAATTTATCCCACTGAGCCTCCTAAGCTTCCTTCATCCAGTTTCCGCCTTGTTGTAGCAAATAATTATAATTTTTAATAATTGTTTTCAAAAGTGTCTTATCAGCCCCCCTAGCCAAGACACAACAAGTCGCCAACGATAATCGTAAACGCTCTGTACTCCCCAATAGATTTTCAACTTTATAGACTAGATCTTAAAGTTGAAAATCTCTATAAGATTTCTGAGCGTTAGCGACAGGAAAGATCGAAAACGTTCAGGTAGCCGTGACCGTGAAACGTAAAGGGCTATTGAAAGAACACTGTGAATTTTAGTCAGTACGAGTCTTATAGTCCCTTTCGCGGGAAGATTCATACCTAATGATTATACCAAGAAAAATAAACTGCCTGCCTATCTGTTGATAAATTTTGTAAGAAAAAGGAAGAGCCTAACTGTAAATAAAGACTTATACCCGACTATTCATACGTTATGTCTTCCACCAAATCAAATCAATCATCACGGCTCATTGACCAATACAAATCTTAACACGTTTGCTCTTTCATCCATTTTGTTACTTGAGCTTTTATTTTTATTTGTGTCCTTTTCTCCCTTTTATTCTTATATTTTTCTTCATGTCTGTTTTCCTTATTTTATTACATGCTATTGACATTACAAGTTTTTTAACTTTGAGGACAGGCTTTAGATCTAAAACAAAGTTTTTAATTAAAGAGGAACAACTTGATCCTTATTGTTGTTGGTATTAAAAACCTTTTAATAACAAAAAACAGTATGAGACGTATTTTTTGTACGTACGTTCTTTACAGTTGCTGAGCCCTTTATTTTGTGGGTATTGCATGAGACTGAGCCATCACGCTTGACTATAGAAGGTGTTAAAAAATCAACTGCAGGAATTTCGTGTGCGTACTCGGTATCAAAAACCAAGTACTTACATTCCAAAAAAAATTTTTTGCAATCTTTTTTTACCAGAATTTGGTTGCTCTTTGAGGTCGTTCACCCGTGTATAGTGTTCACAGCTAATTCCAACTTTCCCATCACATTTTGCAGACTTCTGACTGGCAATTTATCGAAATACTTACAAATAACTTATTTTATTGGCCATATTAATAGGCCAAAAGAAAAATGCTTGAAAAAAATTACTAATTTTGAAAAAAAAATTTTTTTAAACGCTTTTTTTTTGGAATGAACTTGTTTTTGATACAGGTACGCACACGAAATTCCTGCAGTTGATTTTTTAACACCCTATATAATGCTCACATCACACGGCGCGTAATATTACGCGCCGCGCCCGTCGCCGTGCCGCGTACCATAATGAACAGAAGGGGCGTGGGCTGACGCGTCTGATTTTTGTATGAAATTTAAGGCAATATAGAAAGAAAGAAAGAAAACTTTTTGTATTAAACTCATACAGGACAACACAAATAACAGAAAATAAAACAAATAAAAAGTATAAAAAAACAATCATTAAAAATATAACCGCCTTCAAAAACAACCACAAAAAAGGGTAAAATAACCTACAAAATAACTTTTCTTTCAGAAGTCGGTGCCTTTGTTTTTTTTTTCATTTCATTGTTTTTTGCCACCGACTTCTGAAAGAAAAGTTATTTTGTAGGTTATTTTACCCTTTTTTGTGGTTGTTTTTGAAGGCGGTTATATTTTTTTTTGAAAAAGTTTTTTATTTTACTCTTTTTAGTTTAAATATTCAACTCAAATTCTTGTCAAATAAATCATTCTCTCTCAAGTGCACAATAAGCTAATAAAATTCCCTATCTCAAAAACTACTGAACCGATTTTGATGAAACTTGCAGTATTCCGTAAGTTGAACAATACTTAGTACAACAAAAAAAGAATTACTTAAATCGGACTTGTAATTCCAGAGATATGCGAACACAAACTAAATCAGTCGATGCCTATTCCAAGCCGTTGAGGAGTTGTACCTTCCATCATCAGCTCATCCACCTGAGATGATGATTATCAGATGCAAATACTTGAACAGCTTTAGAAAATATATGAAAATGGTACTATGTGCCTATAAAATTTGAAGGTTGCCCTCGATTTCCCTGGGATTCCATCATCAGATCCTGACCTGATGATCATGGGACCAATTGGAAAGTATACCCTTTCAAACAAAAGAAAAATTTTCCAAATCGGTCCAGGCGTCTTCGAGAAATCGGGGAACATACATAAAAAAAAAAAAAAAAAAAAAAAAGATTCCGACGAATTGAGAACCTCCTCCTTTTTTTGAAGTCGGTTAAAAACAGCAGTCACACAAAAGGTCACATTTCATTAAGTGCTTAGTTTAAAACAAATAAGAAAGATCAGGGATAACCGAAATAAACTAATGTAGAAACAAAAATACGCATAGGAACTTGCATGAAAGATGATTGTGTTAACTTCTAAGTTATCATGACTACAAATATTTGTGAATGTATGTGCGCAACGTGATAGACGAAAATATGCTGCCATTTTCAGTTAGCACATTAAAGTGTTAAATATTTTTAAGCCATTCCATTTAGTTCTCAATTTAGTGCGATAATTTCAGGAGCATATGCTAGATAGTGATAATTGAATTAGAAATAGCGCACGAACGTGTAGGTTTATAATCAACCTAGGCACGCTATTTCAGAACCTGAAAAATAAAAATGTAGAGGGTAAAACGAGTTAATAAAGGAGAGTACCCAACAAATACTGAATAAATTGATTAAATGTGGAGATTGAAAAAAAAAACATGACCCTTTTATATTGAACTATGCCTATTTACCAAGAATAATCTAAACTACATAGTTAACCTTATAAAAAATCAATCTAAGTACCTACTTGGGTAGATTTTCGTGTTTTTCTGTCTTTACATTTAATATATCTCAAAAAGTACTTTTGTATTGTAACGATGCTGTTTTCTGAATTTAATAGCACGATATAAGTTTTTAGACTAACATGGTCACTACAACTATTGTTTAGATTTAAAACGGGATATTTACCATGTTTACTATTTGTTTTGAGTTTCCGATATTTCGGCACTGTTGCAAGCGATCACGGATGAACTGAAGATATTGCGAGTGGATGTTTATGAGCAGACCGTTTTGGTCTACCCTCTTTCTCGTTCAATTATGTGAAAACCGAATAAGCACGGAAACTAGTTCGCGAACGGATACAGTGAGTTTTTTGTGTCGGGAACAAAATCGTGTTGTGAGTGAGACGAGTGACAGTAGTACTGGCGTCGAACACAAAAAACGAACGAGAAGGAGGGTAGACCGATTTGTCTGCTCATAAACATCCACCCGCAATATCTTCAGTTCATCCGTGATCATGGCGCTTGCAACAGTGCTGAAATATCGGAAACTCAAAGCAAATAGTAAACATGGTAAATATCCCGTTTTAAATCTAAACAATAATTAATAGCACGATGTTTGTCCCATATCTACCCCACTGTATGGGAACGTATGGTGGATTACGGCCCACTTCCTCTCACAGAGAAGAAGCCCGTGTCCCAGCATTGGGGACATTGTAGGCTTATAATGATTATTATGATTACTTTCCTAAGCCTATCTTCTCTTTATTTTCCAGGTAAGATCAAGTCTCATCGAGGAAATTGAAGACATTGCTGTTCCAGCTATAGGTATCAGGCTTACACATTCATTAAAAAAAAAAAGTGTGGCACTCGGTGACTGCCGCGGTAAAGCTATTGCATAGCATTTTTTATCAACTTATGCAATTATAATTATTTATTTATTTATTATACCTATTTATTACTGTACTAATTAGGCTATGGTCAGCCACGTCAATCAAGTAAAACGTCAAGAAACGTTCTCTCCCTCTCCCTCAATAAAATTGCCCCTCGCTCAATAAAAGCATGCTTTCGTGCTAGTAATGAGCACGTCTGTCCGTACCTTTATGAGGACGTCTGTCCGTATCTTTATGATTGCCGAAGTCTCCCGAACTAAAACGACGTTAGACGATGCGTGCTGTCAGATGTGATCAGGAAATTTCCTTAGGATTTTTCGTTACGTTTTTCGCGCGCGCCGTGCTCAGAGCCTGCGACAAAAGCTATGCAATAGCTTAAAAATTAAAATTCTGGACTGGACTTATCCAAACAAAAATAAAATATTTGTATTTTAATGTTTTCAAACGCTCCCGAAGATACAGGCGAAGTTCCTTTCAACTAGAGTCTAGGTAGGCACGGTTGGCGCAGTGACTGAGCCATCGACTGCTGCGCAGCGTGTCGCGGGTTCGATCCAAACACTGAACAAATCTGAGGTGAACGAGTCTGAGTGTTTGTGTATGTGTGTTTCTACATATTATGTTTGGTGACCATGACACAAGAGAAATTCCTAGTCCGGGGCAACGTTTCAAAGTTTAAAAGAGTAAAAAAAATGTAAAAGTAAAGTAAATTGAAAATGTGTACAGTACGAGTAATACGCTTCATTTTAACAGAAATAACTTCATGAATATATCAAATGGGCCAGCTAAAGGGTAGTTCACACAGAGTGGACATAGTGTGGACGTGACGCGGAAGTAAATGGACTTCTCATAATCCGTACGCGTCCCGACGCCCGTCCTTTTTGCATGTGCATATCAAATTATTAGCTTGTGTAGCTAGTTTATCTAATCGTAAATTTGGGCATAATTTTTCCTTGAGTTGTTGTAAAATGATTCGGAAATATTATATTGTTTGAGTTTGACGTTTATTTCTAGTTATTTTATACAAACCTCTTTATGGTGCTATGTGCCTGTGTCCCAGTTGTAATAATTTTATAGACTAAAGCATCGTAGCAGATGGCGCTCAGGGGTTTCTATGAGAATAGGGAGAAAGTTTATGCATAGATTCTTAATCACTCATAATTATTATGATGGTTCATCATCATCATCCACAACCCGTCTTCACCCACTCTGCTGGGTATAGGCCTCTCTTTGTTTGTGACAAGCTCCACGGTCTTGCGCCAGCCTCATCCAGAACACTCCCGCAATAGCAACAATGTCGTCTGCCCATCTCGCCGCCGGACGACCAACACTTCTTTTTCCATTTCTTGGATGCCACTCTGTCACAGCTTTACTCCACCTGCCGTCACCGCGCCTTGCCAGATGTCCTGCCAAACTCTATTTGAGTTCCATAACTCGATTACCAATATCGAATACCTTCGTTCGTCTCCGGACTTCGACGTTATGACGGTTAGTTAGTGAAAAATGTCATCTATGGATAGAAATAACGTAGGGATTTAGTTAATACGATTCTGAATCATCAAGAAGGAATAGTATTAACACGCATTTTTTTAAATTATTAAATGGGCATCCTCTTTACTCTAGTCTGGGCCAGACATAACATTCAAGCATAAAGTCGGTTCACTCAAAGCTGATTATTGATCTACAAAACGTAATCCTATCTAATCAAAGGTTCACGCCATGTCCACGCTATGTCCATTCCGTGTAAACCGCGCCTTACATTTTCATTTTAAAAACACAAGGATTAATACAACACGAGTCTATTGTTTGCTGTTATTATAAAGCCAGCGATACATTCGTAGCCAGCATTTTAATACCCCGTATTTAGGGCAGGACTGTGATTACAGTTGGGTTGTACAGTCACGAGCAACGTTTACATTTGAAAAATTGAAGTGTTTATTTTCCTCAAGTATTTGCTAAAGCTTTAAATAGTATCTATCTTTAATGATTTAGAGTTTTTCATTCCAAAGCTTGGTCAATAAAAAAAAACGGACCGAAAAGAGGACCTCCTTCTTTTTGAAGTCGGTTAAAACACAAAGTTCGTAGCCGCTCGCTACGAACTTCACAATACTCCTTTCGCTTCATCCACGTCCATACATCTAATCGTACAAGCCCAACGATGCCGAATAATTTTATTTTTAATGCATACATATTTACGATCGTGACTGTACACCAACAGTTTTCAGCCGTGACGGTTCCTGCACGGTTATTACGAGCATGACTCAGTACCTTCGAGCACGCGATCCGACAATAACGTGCAGAAAGAAATAGCTATTTTTCGTTTGCAAAAAAAAAAGCATAACTAAAAAAACCGGCTTTTATCGCGATTTTACCGTAAAGGTGCTCACTCATCAGGAGCATTTGCGTGCAATGTTATATTATAAATGCGATTTTGACTAAAATGTTACAATACTCCCTGATTGACGAGCATTCACTTGTAATGTAACGTATGCGGTTCGCTGGACTCAAAATTTAATTACAAGTGAAGCGCACTGGTGTTGCAAGGTGTATCAGCGTATTACACATTTTTGCTCGAATATGTACTGTTACATTAAAGGCGAATGCTCTTGATGAGGTAACACCTTTACAATTTTATTTCAGGGAAAAGTTTTTGGTATTTTCCTTGATAGTTGTATTTATTTCTGCGTGTAGATTATTTTGCTCTTGGGACCCAGCTCTATGAGATCTTTTGGAGGCAATTCGAATAGTACGTTTAGTATCAATGCACTCTAGGGGGTAAACTCCTGGGCTATAAGTAGAACATTTTACGGCTCTTGGGAGTGTAAGAGGAGTTCAGAAGTATCATTATAAACAGGTAGCTAATGTAGACGGACTGAGATCTATAAATGGCACTTATAACGCACTGTAAGGCAATTGTTATTCCCGTCAGTTTTGCGCATTGTCAAACAACAATAGTAGAAAAATGAGATAGGAATATGTTAATGAAGAGTTAAGCAACAGTAATAGGCCATAAACCAACAATAACTCCAATAAATAATTATGTACATATTTCATTTTATGTCTGAGCATCCGATACTTTTTGGTTACTGTATAATAACATTTTTAGTTCCTTTTAAATGAATAAATAAAATCATTCATTGAGTAGATGTATCAGTGGCGTCATTGACGGCTATTGCCGTACAAAATCTTTGGTGAATTACGTTTTGGTTGCTCATAATTATAAAGTAGGTATGTGAATTAATTGGTGTGCCAACTACTACCCTATTCTAACTAAAAACATCGGTCAATTTATTCACAGTCCAGCATAGTAAGTATACCTATATAGTATACTTACTATGCTAGACTATAGATATATAGTAAGGGTAGCTATCGATTATTTCAAAAATAACCAATTCATCAATAGTAAACGAGCTCATTAAATCACGAAACAATTTGTATCCTCATTTAAAAAAGGACAGCAATACGACTTACATTTTGATATAAAAGAAGTAACAAATAGAATTAAAAGGTTGAAGCAATACACTTAATCGGGGTGAATAACTTGTAAAGGGTAGAAAAGTGACAAGGAAAAGGGAAATACGAATCGTTAGTAACATTTATTTGGTAAAAAACGTCTCCAATTTCTCAAACGGATAGTTGTATGTTCATATTTTTTTTTTAATGATTTCTGCAACTTGGCAATCTGTGTCAACACAATAAGCCATTCAGATGAGGTATCTTGATCCTTGTCTTGTCAGCAGAAGGAATTCCTATGAAATCCTTTCATCTGGTGTCACCAAATCTCACGGTAAGTGTTGGGACACTATTACGTTTCAATCTGGAGTGTGTGATACTTCCTGTGCCCACTAGTTTTGATGCCAGTTTATTGACGTGAGTTGATATTCTCGTCTGATAGCTTTCGCTGTATCTAGCGATCTCTTGTTTGACGGTGGCGATCTTTAAGTCCTCGTGTATGTATTTGTTACTCACATAATAGGGTATATCTAGCATGGCTCTCAATGTCTTGCTTTGAAATCTTTCGAGAATCTCTATGTTGCTATTGCTAGCAGTACCCCACAGCTGGATTCCGTAAGTCCAGATTGGTTTAAGGATGGTCTTGTAAATAGCTATCTTGCTTTCATGTGAGAGGTTCGATTTGCGACCTATTAGCCAATACATTGATCTTACTTTCATATCCAGCTGTTTACGCTTGGTCCAGATATGCTTTCTCCAGGTGAGTCTTTTATCAAGATGCATACCTAAGTATCTGGCATCTTCAGCCTGAGGAATTTCCGCATTGTAAAGTGTAATTGGGGGGCTAGTCTGCCTTCTCAGGGTGAAGGTCACATGGACAGATTTTCCTTGATTGACCCTAATACGCCATTTATCTAGCCATTCTTCTACCTCATGGATGTGGGTTTGTATGTTGGCTGACGCCATGATGGGATCCTCGTGAACCGACAGAAGTGCTGTATCGTCTGCATAGGTGGCAGTTATGGTATCAGCATGTGTTGGAAGGTCCGCAGTAAAAAGCAGGTACAGGACTGGTCCCAATATACTCCCCTGTGGTACTCCTGAGAGTATTTTATTTAAATGAGAAACTTCGTTATTATACTTTACCTCAAAGCATCTACCGTATAGGTATGACCGAAGAATCGGAAAGAAGGAGTGAGGCAGCAGCTTTTTAAGTTTGAAGAGAAGCCCTTCATGCCACACTCTGTCGAAGGCCTGGCTGATATCCAAGAAGACAGCGGAACAAAATTGCTTGCATTCTAGTGCACGGCTTATAGTATCCGTAATACGGTGTATTTGTTCGATGGTTCCATGTTGATCTCGGAAACCAAATTGGTGAAGAGGAATAAGTTCCGGTAGATGGGGGCGCATCCTGTTCAGCAATATTTTTTCGAGGAGTTTACCCAGTACAGGGAGCAGGCTTATTGGTCTGTAGGAGTTAACTTCGTGGAGAGGTTTGCCTGGTTTGGGTATCATTATGACCTGCGCAATTTTCCAGTGAGCGGGGTAAATTGCTAGTCTTAGGCAGGCATTAAAGATGGCTGCAATGTGGATAATGCCCTTTCTGGGCAGCTGCTTAAGTAATTGTGCGTCAATTGAGTCGTAGCCTGGCGTTTTATCCTTCTTTAGTCTCCGGATCTCCCGCCATAGTTCGTTAGGGCTAACACTTTTTAGTGGTAGGCTCATTTGCAGTGGTGCGTCTAGTCTGTATGTTCATATAAAGGAATAGTGTTTTTAAATGAAAACAGAAACAATGCTTGTTTGTTTGGTAAATATATAGGTTTATTTAATTTATTATTGTATTGTTATCTACTAATAAACTTCTTCTAGATAAAAAAAGACATAAATAAAATATGGTTGTAGTGTTCCTAAACATTTTTTTTTGGGTTTAAAAAATCATCAAATTTTAATGAGTCGGTGGTTTGAAGGGATGGAACGCCGTGGATCTTAGACAGTTCCTTCCGAGGACTCATTTCATGAATTTACCAGGAGAAAAAAAGAAAGAAATTTTTCTTTGGGCTTCCGATTCATCCACATTCATACTTATCACTTTCTCTCTCCTCATCAACTAATTGAGACCTTAAAAGAGCACCGCGGCCCCGAACGTAAAGGGCAACTGAAGGAACAGGTTGGGTTTTTTTAGTCAGTAAATTCAAGACAGTCCCTTGTAGCACTGAGGGCGGGAGGACTAATTTGAAAAAAAAGGTCTTGTATTCGATTGAGCTTCGTAAGTGTCTTTGATTTTTCCATCACATATTCGTAAGTAGGTACTTACCTAGACTGTATTTACTAGTGGTTTTTTGCCTGGAATAATTAATATTATAGAGTATTATTTATAATCTAAATAACTACAATATAAAGGGATATACAGGTCGCTGCACATAGGCGATTTATCGGTCTATTTGGTGGTATTAGGTAAAATAACAAATATATAGGTACGAAGCCACGACTCGCGAGCAAAAGCCTAGTTCAAAAATAAAATAATAGGCACATAACTTTCATGCGAGACTGTACCCATGCGCAAACACACCCTCACCACTTTCTTCCAGCGTTCTTTTTACGTGACGC
Source organism: Agrotis exclamationis (assembly GCA_950005045.1). Classification (NCBI taxonomy): domain Eukaryota; kingdom Metazoa; phylum Arthropoda; class Insecta; order Lepidoptera; family Noctuidae; genus Agrotis; species Agrotis exclamationis. Next base: position 7,303,662 of record OX465420.1, on the reverse strand, counting down.
GTACTATACCTGACCTTATAAAACATTTAAAAAACAAAATAATCCATTATTTCAGACCATATCAAAATTTAATCTCGCAAAGTTGTTCGTGTACATATTACATTACAGGATTACGTGGCTCTACTGAAAAAGGTTGAAGCTCAAATCACGTCAGACCACATAGTGACGTCATGAATGTGTACAAAATTTAATTAAATGTATACCTACCTAGCTATGTAATTTGCTGAAATGTCAGGGAAGCCGCAAATTACACGGATTTTGACACCGACAACCGTAATTTGGTGTGTGCTGGAAGACGCATAATTAGTGTGATACAGTACACTGCTGGGAAACAGGATTCCTATCAGTGAGGAGTGCTGAGCGAGTAGTTATCACATGTTTCAAAATTTAGATTCTAAGACAGATGTCAGTGATGATAAAATTAATAATCCTCTTTTTATTTTTATTTTTGTAACTTGGGTTTATTTAGGACTAAATTAGGAATCTATGGATAAAGATAACAGTAATTAAACCTACAAATAAACACTACTAAAAACAATACAATAATACATTAATTAAACCTAAATATTTACCAAATAAAAACTGTACATAAAACCAATTAAGTAAATTACACTATTATAGAGAATCGAAAAACTCATCCTCAACGCTGTCAGCTGGTAATGTGCCCAAGAGACTGGCGGCGTTGCCTCTTTGTAGGGCTATAGGTACTTAGCCAATTAATAATTATATTTTACATTTTGATCACTTTGATGATTTATTTATTTATTTTATTTTATTTATTTATTTAAAGACTATGGAAGACTTACAGCTAAATACAATAGTAATAAATAACAGTACGATAATCTGACAGCCAATTACAAGTCTTCACGTTTAGAACTTGTTCGTTATAAAAGAACTGTGGAGCAAAATGTACATACCTTGAAATAATGCCATAACACTAAAAATTAAATATAATAATATACAGATCAAGACCATCACCTATTTTATGTAAAAAACTAATACAATACAATTGGGACAGGTATAAAAAATAATTTAAAGAATAACAAAGTCTACAGATGTTAAGCATCAAAAAAGTTTTTAGATAAACGCATTTTTGCCGTGGTCACACTCGTTTCAAAAATATCAAAGTCGAGCTGTTTGCACACCTTATTAAAATACCCACTTACACGCACAAAGTACGAGTTTTGTCTATAATTAGTGTTTGAAAAAGGCACTCGTAGTGGTGGATTAAACCTTTTGGATTTGCTTGGAACATTGAAGTAGAAAGAAGACAAAATATCAGAACAGTTTATGTCACCTCGAACCGTTTTTAACAAAAATATACAATCGGAGATCTCACGACGAAAAACCAAAGGTAAGAGATGATATTTTTTACAAAGACTGAGATAGTTACTGGACTGATACGGAACCCTTTGATGAAAGCATAAAAATTTTATAAATCTTTTTTGTATGCGCTCAATACGGTCAATATATTTGTGATAACATGGACTCCATATTTCAGATGCATATTCCAAGTGGCTTCTAACAAAAGTGCAGTATAGAATTTTTAAAGTCTTGGCTTGTGTGAAGCACTTAGATAAACGCATTATGAAACCAAGGGATTTCGAGGCTTTAGCGACTATGGTATCAACATGCTTATCAAAAATAAGTTTGGAATCGTGATGAACCCCCAGGTCACGAATAGTACTACATCTAGGTAATATATGACCACCAAGAGTATATGTTGTGGCTAGGATTGAACGTCCACGGGAATACGTTACAACTGAGCATTTAATAGGATTCAGATCAAGCTTGTTTTTTTGACAGTATGCTTCGAGATTCTGTAAATCAGTTTGAAAAGCGAACATGTCTGAAGACGATGATATGGTAGCAAAAATTTTCATGTCGTCAGCGAAGCACAGTAATTTACAAAAGGTCATACAGGAGTCGATGTCGTTCACATAGATGATAAATAATAAGGGACCTAGCAACGAACCTTGGGGGACTCCGCTGGGGACTAAAACCCAGCTAGATACATAATTATTCAGCACCACAGCTTGAGACCTGTTTTCAATATAAGAGGAAAACCAGCGAAGCAAGTCTCCGCGTATGCCGATTCTTTCTACCTTCTGCAACAAGATGAGGTGATCAATTCGGTCGAAGCACTTACTATAGTCTGTGTAGACAACATCGACTTGTTTACCGTGGTCCATTGCGTCTGTGATGTAGTCATTAAGCAAAGCTAGATTAGTGACAGTGGATCTACCCTTGAGAAAGCCATGTTGGAAGGGACTGAACGATTGTTCCAGAGCAGAATAGACCTGGTTGTAAATAATCCTTTCAAAAACCTTGGCAATAATACACAGTTTGGATATCGGTCTGTAATTAGTGATGTCTGTCTTGACTCCTTTCTTATGTACAGGAGTTATGAATGCCGATTTCCAAAGTTTGGGGACAACACAAGCGTCCAAAGATTTTTTAAATAGAATTGAAATAGGAACTGCAATACATGCAGCGCAGCGTACGAGAAGCTTGGATGAGATATTATCCGGGCCCGGCGCTTTCGATGTATCTAATTTATGAAGTAAGCTGGCTACTTCCTCAATGTTCACCGTGATACGATTGATATCGGACGATGAGTTACACGATTCAATGACAGAAGAAGAATTGGAACTAGAGCTATCACCATGATTGAGGCTAGGATCTAAGAAGGTGGAGTGAAAATACGTTGAGAATGCCTCACATATGGACTCACCAGTACGCAGTGTTTGATTGTTAAAGTTGAACGTGCTGGGGATTGCATTTACATTATGACGTTTTTTAACAAAAGTCCAAAATGTTTTCGGGTTATTTTTTATAGACGTCTCAGTAAGTTTCAAATAATTAGTGTAATTAGTGACTTTCTAATATTTTTACCCTATCACGAAGAAGTTTAAAAGTTAGTTCGTCGGACTTATTGCCATAAGTTTTGAGTTTTTTGAAGTATTTGTATTTTTCTTTTATTGTATTTATTAATGAGGAACTGTACCAGGTCGGATATAATTTATTGCGACAAAGTTTCTGAGGTATATACTTGACTTGAAGATTATGGGCAACGTTATTGAAAAAACTTACAGATTCATCAGGTGATCTTATTGCGAACTCACTTTCCCAGTCAGTCATGCAAATGTCACGATTAATGGATTCATAATCACCCTTATCATATAGAAATTGTATACGTGACGCACACTGAAGAGGAGGTGTCTCAACAAGATCCATTGTAATTAACAATGCTGGGTGATAAAATCATCAATTGGTACCAGTGGGTTTAAACTTTCAGTCACGATGACTGCCTGGTTTGAGAGCACTAAATCAAGTATTTTACCGTATTTGTTAGTCACGCCATTATACTGACCAAGATCAAGAGTACATAACTCATCTCCAAGTAATACCTCATCACTACTCCTAAGGTTCGTTGGGACGAACGATATGTTGTCAGATGGGACCCAACTTATTCCGCTCATATTGAAATCACCGATGATAAGAAATTTGTCCAAACCATTATCCATCACAGACCGATTTAATGTCGATAGAAAATTTGACAACTGAGACGAAAAGGAAAGACCCCGATTTTGTTTACATAAATAAATCCCACAGAGATGTAAATTAAAATAGTTGCGTGTAATCGATTTTTTCAAGTGTATGCTTATCCAGAGGTCTTCAGCTGTAGAATGAAAATTTTGTTGACATGTCACTGATAACTCTCGACGAACAGCTATTTGAACTCCTCCACCGCGTGACTGCCCAGTCAGTACGTAATCCCGGTCGCGACGCCACACAATATACCTCTCATCAAAAAATTCCGAGTTCATAATACCATCCAATAACCAAGTCTCAGTGAGAACAATAACATCAAATGAGCTGGCTAACATTTGACGATAGAAAGTATCTGTTTTAGTTCGTAAACCGCGAACATTCTGATAAAATATGTTTAAACCAGGTAGATTAACATTAACGTTGGTAGCCATCACTTAAAAATATTAACTAAATCAGGGTTATTGTAAAATAAATGTACGTGAAGTAGGCAAACGGCGACTATTATTATTGGTAGGCAGCAATTATTCGACACTGAGCGGTAAACAGCTGTGTAAGTAGGCAAGCAGTAATGCGTAGTGCGTGTAAGCGTGAGCGAGCAAGACATATGATTTAGCTTTAACACTTTAAAGTAAACAGCGCGATAAGTAACAAAAAGGTTTTTTTTAACAGAACAAAAGAGAGGTGTTGGGCTCATTAGCACGGCAGAGGTGCTAAACATTATGTAATATCTAAGTAAAACAATAAAACTATAAAGCAGAAAAGATTGTTTACAGTATAAATTGCACATTAAGCGAGTTTGTTTAAATCCGATTCCTTTCTCACTATGATAACTTTACAGTTAGTGTTTTTTAGAACGTGAATTTTTCCGTGCTTCACCCAAACGAACTCATAATTCTTATCACTGGCGATGGTTTTAACTTTACTTAACAGCTTCTTGTATTCCACACTAAGGTGGTCATTAACGAATACACGCTGAGAAGTGCCTTGGAACCCGATATCAGAGGTGGATAAGTTCTTTACAGCTCGCGCTGCCGCTATAAAGTCTTCTTTAACATATCTGTTTAAAAAACTTACTATAATAAGTTTATTACTGGAGTTGAAAATCGGCACCCTCGAAACGTAGTTGATCAATGTTTTAGGGCAGCTATAATTAACTTTGCGACCAATGGCTTCAATAATCGTGAATAAATTCTCATCTTTTCGCATGGGAACTCCTTTGATTTCAATATTGTTTAACCGGGACCGCTGATCACTTGATGAGAGTTCGAACTTCACTTTAGATAATTCTGTCTGTAAGTCATTCATAGGCAGCTGCATCTTTTCAAGTTCAGATACTTTTGTTTCAACTTCGGAAATCCTCACATCAAATTCGTCGAGCTTGCCACTAGTACCTTGACATGTCGACTTCAACTCAGATAGCTCGTCCTTAATCACCTTGATGTCATCAATAAGTGTCGGTAAATTAAGTAATTGACGCTTCATGTCCCGAATTTCACTCAGGATGGTTTCGAGGGAAGCTTGGTCAGAAGTGGGTACAGCTGGAGATGAGATTCTGCAAGCCGAGCACCTCCATTGTGCCATTCTAGTAGCACCCAGCTTTCTCCATCCAGCTTCAGATATGTTGGCACATCCAAAATCCAAATACTTTTTACAGCTCCCACACTGAACGCCGTCGTTGAACTGAACGTTACACAATGCACACGTTTTCATTTTTATTTTAGAACACTAAACGTAATCAATAATAAATACTTAACGGAATGTAAAAAAGGTTGACGATCTATTTAATTGACTGGCGCGTACGGTACGGCTGAGTGTCCACAGTGAAGTGTTTATGTTTGAATTAATTTCCTGAAAGAATGCGGGAATCCGCTGATTGCGAGAAGTGCTACTGTGCTACGCAGCAAAGAACTTTTGAATGCAACAATATAACTTCAAAAAAAGTCATACTTATTCTGACTACGATTTTAATCGCTTATGACCGCGTAAACTATTGTCACCACTATGGAGCGTCAATAAGATTGAAAATTGAAAAATGATATTTGTGTGAAATGTGACGTAAACTGCGAATGGGCATTTATTTTACTGCTTTTCTTTAGATTATTTAAAATATAGACATAAAATTAAATAATGGTTTGGTTAAAGTTTTAAAAAAATGGAAAACCTACTAAATTCTTAAAAAAAAAACTGTTGTTATCGCTGGAAATACAGAGATCTTCGACGTCAAAGTTTATTTTTGTGCTACAACTTCCATTTTTTTATTGGGAATATCAAACTATTATTTATTATTCTGTTCGGTTTAAATTCTTCTTTATACCCTTCTCTGTTCACTGTATTTTTCGCGTTACTTATTTTTATTACATTACCTCATACTCGACGTTCTAAGAAACCAATTTTTGGCAATATTGAGATAACACCGCGCCTTAAGGTTTTTTGAACTTTGGTGGGAATAAAATAGTCAAAGTACAAGAAACAGGTGAGTAGTGATGACCACGACCATCGACCACGTTCGTGATCGTAGCTTCACTGACATTTTTCAGAACCTGTTTAAAGACCCAAGCATGTGGTCTTGTGATTAAACCATATCCCACATGCTGGAGTGTTCTAAATTCCGATCTACTGCAGTTTTCTTGCTCCAATTTTATTGAAAGATAAGTTTCTCCTCTTGTAGAATGAAACTGTACAAACCGCCTCTCGACTGAGCTCGTTAAATAATCCTTTGGACTCAGCTGCGTATTGGATGTATGTGTCACGGCACATTGGATTGTCTAACATCTCGACTATTCCTGATATTCTAGTATAAGTCTGTTTCTATGTAAGACGCATTGTAAGAATGTTGACTGTATTATCTAGTACAGGATTCCAATTGAAATTCAAATATAATACTGGTGCGTCGCTTTCTATTATTGTTACTTTTTAAGTAACCGGATGGTAGCGATAGCAATGATAACCAATTAAATCATTACCTCATAAGCACACATATCTAACAATATTCCATCACGCTGGCCCAGTGCGGGTTTGTAGATGTCACATGTCTTCGAATTTTGCCACAGTTCTCTCATTAAATTTCTCGTCGACAACTTTAAAGACATAAACCTGAGAACTTCTCCAATAAATATTCCATTCTTCCATTTTAATTAGAGTACTGCGAAATCCACACTGAAGTTCAAAAGTCCGAAGACTTCCGTATTTTACCTACAGCGTACGTGATGTGCGTTTATTGTATGGGAAATTAAACAGCGCCTCTATTGCACCAAATTGGGTTTATTTTTTTTTTACACAACTATCACACAACGCCATCTAGTCCCAAGCTAAGCAGAGCTTGTGTTATGGGTACTAGACAACTGATAAACATACTTATATATTTCTAAATACATACATAAATTATAGATAAATTACACCCAGACACAGAACAAATGATCGTGCTCATCACACAAACATTTGTCCTGGGTGTGAATCGAACCCATGACCTCCGGCATAGCAGTCACGGTCACTAACCACTAGACCAACAGGCCAGTCGAAATTAAATGTCCCATTAAATTAACGTCTCAGAAACACAAAAAACGTGGAAAATCGTTTAGAACTAGGAACTAATTAATCATTTTCATCAAATTAACGTCTCAAAAACGTGAAAAGTCGTGCTATGGCCTCAGATCGAGGACGATAGAACCACAGAGTAGGCACAGTCTGGCCATTTCAATCTGTGTAATTGTGGCTATAAATTGGCATGTCGACAGATGTGCAACAGGCTACGTTTGTCTATGGCACTGGCTTGTTCACATGAAGCGTCACTACGTGTAGTTATTTACTTATGGTAAAATGATAAAAGGGGTGAAGTAAAGTGGAAACGTTGAAAATAATGATTTCCACATCATGATGCAATATAATAAGTATCTGAGGATTTAGTTCTCTTAGTTATAGGCAAAGGTTATTTACGTTCCTAGTCTTAATTCTAAAACAAGGCCTTTGTTTTTTTTTATAATTATCTTAATAACTGCCTAGTTTGGTCTACAACAGAATGCAAAACTAATGTTTTTCTGTTGTTTTTTAAAAAAGGAAACTTCACATATAATGCAAAGTTTTTGTATAACGCTATCTGATACGCAACTACCTAAGCCCGTAACTCATATGCAACAAAAAACGTGCTCAACCAAAAATACAATCCACAGACCTAGAATTACTGATAACAGACTAACAGTGGCACTAATTCGCAGAAATTCGCACTAAAACGTGTATTACCGCAGTAATTAGGCACATTGCGGTCTAGTGGAGTGCAGGCGGACCTCAGGGAGGGTTTAACGACGGAGGCACGAATTAGTTTTGTTAGCCCGAATCTAAACGAGCGTGAGGTGTGTACTTAGGTAGGGTTCGCGTTTAAAGAGGTGAGTTGTGGGATGTACTGAGCTGATAACGTGGGGTTGTAAAGGGAAGGGAAGGTATATTGGGGTGACGGCGCGTTGTGTTCCACGCGTGCCTCAAAGAGTGTCAGCATAATGACGCCCCCCCCCCCCTTGATATGACCAAAACCTGACGGGATCGTGGGACTAACGAATTACCGTGACCCCGGAACGTAAAGGGCTATTGAAGGACACCGTGGATTTTAGTCAGTACGAGTCTGATAGTCTCAAACTTCAATTCGGCAGCAGTGATGCCAACTTAGCAACTTTATAGCTTAGCAATTTTATAAAACTTGTGGTTTAACTTTTTAGCTACTTTTTTAACGACTTGTTTTTTTACCGATTTATCCCACTAGTGGGAATCAGTTGGTAATACAAGTGAAGGTCGGAAAACATTTGCTTATCGTTAAGCAAATGTTTTCCGACCTTCAAGCGATTTTCGACTTTATTGACATTTATGCAAACAGCGGATTTTAATGAAGGAGCAATGTTAGCTAACGAGAATGTGAGAAAAAACAAACTAAATTTTGAATGTCAATAAGGTGAAAATCGCTTGAGCCTGTTTTTTAACTTGCTTAACGATAGCAAGTTAAAAAAAGGTTCAGGCGATTTTCGACCTCCTCCTTTTTTTACGTCGGTTAAAAAGTAGCTACCGAATATTAGCTAGATCTAGCTATAAAGTTGCTAAGTTGGTATCACTGCTGCCGATTTGAAGTTTGATCATTCCGATATGATCAAATCGATTTGATCAAATTGGCATGATCAAATCGGCATGATCAAGCCTATTGTTATGCCAATTTGATGGATTCCACGCCCACACACGGTCAAATCTAACTGATCAAATCGGCAGTGTCATGCCGATTGTACGATAGGCAGTATGTGACAAGTCGAGGCGCGGCGGGAAGAGGTCCGGCGCGATCTCAGGGCAGTATGGAGGGGACGATTGTCGCAACCGACGGCCGGGCACGCCGCAATCGCGGCGGTAAGACCCCTCTTTGAGGAGTGGCTGGATAGGAGTCACGGCGTCCTGACCTACCGCATGACGCAGGTCCTCACCGGACACGGAAGTTTCGGGAGGTACCTGTGTCTAAGGAGAAAGGAAGAAACGCCTGGGTGTCACCACTGCGAAGATCGCCCGGAGGACACAGTAGAGCATACGGTGCAAGACTGCCCCGCTTGGGCAGAGCACCGACGTGTCCTCACGGCGGCGATAGGCGGAGACCTCTCGCGCCCGGCATTGGTTGCGGCCATGCTGCGGGGCGGGACGGAGTGGGAAGCGGTCGCCTCCTTCTGCGAAGCAGTCATGCTCGCGAAGGAGGAGGCGGGCCGCGTGAGAGAGAGGACAATGTCCTCCCTCCGCCCCACCCGCAGTGGTGGACACCCACGGCGACGGACGTCGCAAGACGATCACCGGCCACCGTAGGCGCGGGCATGCGGGCGGCGAGTAAAGGGCAACTCGCTGCCCGACCATGGACCATGCCCGGGTCGACGGCGCGTTGTGTTCCACGCGCGCCTCAAAGAGCGTCAGCAAGATGACGGGGCCCCCATCTAGAGGGCCGAAGCCTGCCGGGGTCGCGGAACTTATCTCATTACCGTGACCCCGGAATATAAAGGGCTATTGAAGGACACCGTGGATTTTAGTCAGTACGAGTCTGATAGTCCCTCCCGCTCTGCCTTGGGTGGGAGGACTCATTTGATGATTTTACCACAATTAAAAAGGTATATTGGGGTCGCGGGACTGTCTAAATAGGTAACCGTGACCCAAGAAAGTAAAGGGGTGAAGGAACATATTAGGATTTAGTCAGTACGAGTCTGACTGTATTTTCTGCCCCATCACCTAGGGGAAGGACTAATTTGACGATTTTGAGGACTGGGTTTTTCTTTGGGTAAAGATTTAGCATTGGCATTCAACGTCGTAATGCTGTCAGTCTTCTAGAAGCGTTTCAGGAAAACAACGATGAGGAATACTTTGACGGTTAAGTATCCTATTTGTCTAACTATGTTTTAGAAAATTTAGTTAAGTTATAAGAAGGATTAACAAATAAATCTTCTTTTCAATAAAAAAAATATACAAGGAATTTGTCCTAGTTTTAACAGAGTTCGTGTCAAAACCACATTTAGAGTTTGTTATTTCACTATTTTTTATGCCTTTACAATACAAACATATTATGCGGGTCGGAGCATAAAATAAATATTTTTATATGGGTCATATGCAATTGCAAATGTCCATCAGTGATTTTGTTATAATTTTATCAGCCAGATATTTTTGCTTAGTACCTATTTGCCCACGTTTGCGATTATTGTAATATGGCGATGTCTTTTCTTCATATGCAAACAATATGCTGTATGTGCGATGACAGCCACTTCTTAATTCTTGCCAACTAGATTTTTGATAAACATAATTATTTGGCTTGTTTTTATAAAAAAAAAATTACAAACCTAAAAAAGTACATAAAAAGGTTGTGTTACATATTAAACTTGACATCTACTTCAGTCTGTAGATAGGTAACAATCAACTACATAAATATCTCCAAAAAAGAAATATGGAGTCTTAGACCCTACACACACGGTACACAAGGCGACCCAAGTCTTCGATACCTTACGACTTTGATATCCAAGCGACTATCGCAATGCAAATCTATGGAGATTCGTACACAACAAGCGTGAATTGATACTAAAGTCGTAGGTAAGGTATCGGACACTTTTTTTTTTTTATCGTGATAAAATTATCAAATGAGTCCTCCCACCCCGGGCAGGGCGGGAGGGACTGTCAGAATTGTACTGACTAAAATCCACGGTGTCCTTCAATAGCCCTTTATGTTCCGGGGTCACGGTGATGAGATAAGTCCCGCGACCCCGGCAGGCTTTGGCCCTCTAGAGAGGGGGCCCCGTCATTATGCTAACGCTCTTTGAGGCGCGCGTGGAACACAACGCGCCGTCGTCGACCCGGGCATGGTCCATGGTCGGGCAGCGAGTTGCCCTTTACTCGCCGCTCGCATGCCCGCGCCTACGGTGGCCGGAGATCGTCTCGCAAGACGATCTCGTCCGTCGCCGTGGGCGCCAAAGGTATCGGACACTTGAGTTGTCTTGTGTACGAAGGGGCTAACGGGGCTACGCTTTCAATTGGATGGGCCCCACTACCGGTACTTCGCAGAAAACGTATACATATCACATCATCACACCGGATTTCACACAAATTCCGCATTGCACACATACAACATACCTCTGGTCGGCAAATCTTTTATTTTCAACTAATATAAGGAATTCTACACCCTATTAATCTTATTTTCAAAGGTGTTATGTCTTTGAAACCATAAAATTGATGTTAATAGCCGTCCCATATTTTTCACACTTTCATAACATGAGGAAATTCTACGTAAAAAAGGCATGTTTGTCGTGTAATAAAAAATGTGAATAGACTGTGAAGTCGGCCTTGCTCCACAAAACAAATAAAGTACACGTTTTGTTTGCCTGAAAACATTCCTGAAACAAACATCGCACTCACTCAGATTTATTAGGTCAAAAGAGTTAGGTTTATACTTATATAATACCTTTATCAATTGTTATTCGAAATACCTGGAACTTTGATTGATACGGGTACTTTTATATCTTTGATGGAAGTACCGTAACATTTCAATAATTTTCTTTGCTTTATAGGTAGGTACCTATTCGGATCAAAGAAAAGGGTCGCCTTTTAAGTACACATTTGATCGTGCCCTAATATTGAGAATCTAAGGCCTGTATCCAGGTTAAAGACCTAGTACTAAAAGGTTTTGGTGTTTCATATTTTTCGTGTGATAGTTTTGGAAACGTAGAGTGAAGTATTCAGAGCCCTTATCACGAGTTTTCACTAGTTTACAGCGTCTTCCCAGTATTTAAAGCGTGTCTTGTATGGAAAAATGGAACAGTAACTCTGGTGTGCGAAGAAGGAACTAATTTTTTCCTTGAAATTTGTCAATTGACAATGTCAAAGTTCCAGTTTACAGCAGAATAACTGAAAACTCATGATAAGGCCTCTGAAGCAGAAATAATGTACCAACCTTTAATATATTGGATATGACCGTACAAGAACCGTGACCGAACAAGAATCAGGATATTTCAAATAAGTAGAAAATTTTATATTCAACAAGATATAAATAATTTCAATTTCATTATCCATCTTCTATCCCATTTTACTTGGGGTCGGCGCAACACATCTTTTTCTTCCATATCAGACGTCACTGAATCATTTGCTTCTTTTTCTTTCATAATTATCATTCCTTAGACAAACCATCCATCTTTTCTTGGCCTTTCTCTTCCTCTCCATCCATTATCAAATAATTTCAAGTTACATAATAGAAAATACATATACGGTGACACAAAAAGCAGTCTTATCGCTTAAAGTGATCTTTTCAAGACTAATTTCTTTAAAAGATTTCCGATTTTATCACAAAAGAAGATACAATTGGGTTTGATTTTAAGTTTAGGTTAAGTTGACGTGCAGGCGTCGTTGGTACAACTTACGCAAGAACACTTAATTAAATATCCTTTATCGTAGCTTCCTCAGCCTTAAGAAAAAAAATATAACAGTCTATCAAACTGCTGAATTGTTGTCTTCATAAACAACTTTAATAGCCCATTCCACGGATGTGACAAGGCGCTAACACGCCAAATTTCTTCAACTGTCTTATTACTGCCGCTAAAACATTAGCCATTAAAATAAATAATGTTCTGGTCCCATCCATGTAGAATTTTAGACGCTTAAAAAGGCCGGAATTGTTTAAAACCACTGTTGGCTACAACTATTATTTCCATATGAATAGAGAATATTAATTTCCTTAACCTTTTCCCAACATTATTCAGGTCGGCTTCTAGTCTAACTGGATGCTACATACCTGTAATTTAGTTCAGGTGATGGTCTATCTTCTACAACTCAGTAATAATAAAATAAAAGTTCATCATCGTCTGCTTAACATTTTCGCAACATTATTCAGGTCGGCTTCTAGTCTTCATCATCATCATCATCATCATCAGCCGGAAGACGTCCACTGCTGAACATAGGCCTCGCCTTTAGACCGCCACGCCGAACGACAATTCGCCACTTGCATCCATCGGTTGCCCGTTGGCTTCTAATCTTACTGGATGCTAAATACCTACCTGTATTTTTTTTCAAGTGATCGTCTATCTTCTACAACTCAGTAATACTTTAGCCGTCAAGATTTCGGCTACTGTAACGACTGTCAAATTTCTTCAAATCACAGTCAATCACAACCAACGACTTGTAAGAAACTTGGTATGTAGTGATGGTCACCTATCCACGCACCGACTGAGGCATGCGCGGCTTAACCTAGAAGATAGCACTAGCTCATTTCTTGAAAGCAGTAGCAGTAAGGTAAGAAGGTTATTACAATACCGATCAAAAGTTATCGGGTTAATAACCTCAAGATAATAAATTATTATTGGCATTGACGCCGAAAGTTTGAAGCCATAACGTTAATTTTAATTAAATTAAACATTGAAAACGGGTCAATGAACCCAAAATTATTGTCTTTCATTATTTTATCTCTGTCCTTGCTATTAATTTTCTGTATCTAAAGGATAATATTATCGTCAAAGCTGTCAGTCTATTTTTTTTAATCAAACACTTTGCACTAAATTACCTCCTGAGTTATCTAGGTCCTTAATTTACCTAATTGACCGTGAAAGATAGGTCACGCCTCGCCAGACCTTCAGATTTACCTACCGACCTAAAATATCAAATTCTGTCAACGATCGATCATAATTTCATACGACCCTAGTTCATTTTCGTGCAATGAAGACCGAATATAGCAAATGGGAACTGTATTAGGTATAGGTATGTTTCGCAGCACCTCCCCATTCCACTTTCCCTTACCGAACAATATCCAATTAAACGAGATTGCACCCCGAAAATGTACCAAACAATGTAACATCGTAAATGGCGTGAGAACGGCTCACTAACAATTTTAAGATCGATATGCGTGCAAAGCTACAGGTGCCGTGTGGGTTTGCCGTCAGCCGACACGGTTGCCGCGTCATCCCCTCGTTTTAGGTTTGACCTGAAAACTAGGAAATTAGGAACTCTGTTTTATGACTGTATTTTGATGAGATAATACCTATATCTATGCAATCTGTGTATAAATTGTCTGTTTGATAGTCTCGGTAATAGCCAGCAACTGGACGCAGTAGACACACATGTTTGCAAGATCTTTTTGGCTTTATCAAACCCAAAAACATGAAAACAGCACACTGTTACAATATAAGAATCGAAATTCATGTGGCTCGCCCCCTATTACCTACATGTGGCTTTAGATGTATGAGGAATTACAGACATGATGTTACGCGACTCGTATAGGTATTATGCGTACAATGCCACAGGTACATACGTTAGCCGTCAGTCAACATGGTGCCACGTCATTCCCTCGTTTTAGGTTTGGCCTCAAAAGCGTTACTGGAACTGCGTATAATGAGTCCGTAGTGATATTTAATCAGTCTATAATATGTATACAATTATTGAAAGTGTAATAGAAACATATTGCAGTACGTCTTGTTATAAAACATATTTAAACAGACTAATGTATCGAATTCAAGAAGTCTTGATTTATGTTATTTGTCTAAAATCTATCGTCTATCAATGTGTTTTCATATTGATATTATTGTAAAAAGGCCTCCATAATAGAGCACAATGATCTACTAAAGATTCTATTTTCCTTTTGCGATTGGTAGGCCTAGGTTATACCTATATCTAACTAGCCTACCCATACAAACCTCTAAACACACTTCACTCCAATGAATACCTCAATAAAAGCGCTAATGTATTCTAAATAATTGGGGCAGGGTTTTGCGCTATAATTTAGCATACTATAAGGTCCTACCTTTAGTAAGTGAATTATTTAAACAAGTCAAAGCTCTAATATTAGAATTTAAAACGGAATATTAACCATGTTCATTTTTGTTTTCAGTTTCTGATATTTCGGCACTGTTTTGTTTTTTCGGAATTATTTGGTGCTTGTAACAGTGTCGAACTATGGGAAAATCAAAACAATTAATAAATATGGTAAATATCCCTTTTTAAATTCTCATAATTGTGTTAGTGACCATGTCAGTGTAAAAACTTTTGTCATAGGAACCGGAAAGATATACAGAGAAGGAACTTTCTCCATCAGTGAAGTACTAGACTAACTAATAATTACTATAGACCTGTTACAATATGGTTTACAATATGATTCGATTTCTCGCCACTATTACAGAAAAAAATGTATCATACAAATTGTCAATTTTATATGAAGTCCCAAGCAGTTTTGAAAGTAGTGAAATAGAAAGGGTAAAATAATATAGGAGACACGTGAATATTTCATAGCCAGCTAAGCAATCATAGAAATAACTCTTGCTGAATAAAATAAAGCTGCTTCAATAAACACCAAAAGGGTTATAGCAAAAAGGGCACAGTACGTGGGGTCACTGAATGAAAATATTTTCACTGTAGCTGTAAGTTGGAATATTATAGTGAGGTAGGGTCTCGGGCGAAAATAGAACATGTGTGACCTACCCCCTGATGTGAAGGACGCCTAAGGCTATAAGTACTTTACCTTTGTATTATAATATCGCTCTAGAGAACGGTTTGGATGGTGTTCCGCAGGGAAGCATTTTGAGGCCAATTGTATTTTACTCTTACACAGATTTTCAAGGTTAATACTTTTCTAAGCCAGATCAAGGCTTGCATTTGCGTTAAAAACATTACATGCGTTTAGCGCTAAAGGTATTTAAAATTACATTCAATTTCTGTCAACATTTTCAAAAACACAGGGACAGAGATTTTGTAACTAGTGGAAGTACCAACTGACTTCTACACCCCACTGTGGGTAATACGATAACCCTTGTCATGACTGATTCACAGATTTAACCTTAAAGCACTAAAATGACAAAGTTTTAGGATGTACTAACCAAAAGTAATCGTGTGGTCCGAACCTAAAACCGACATTGAAAGTTGAAAATTCAATAAATGTATACTAGGTAGTCTAGGTACCTAAAACCGTATTGAACGAATAATAGACTAGCCTTCGGCGATCCTTCATTCTATAATATCCCAGCTATTATTATGAAACAGACTTCGAAATACAATTTCCTCTGGATGTCGTTGGAAATGAAATGGTTGAGAAATGTGTCTTGCTTTGGCTCTTAAATATTGATAGACTTTATTTATAACCTAGTGGTATTCAAGCGCAGATATTTACAACATTACTTTTTGTTTATGCGAAACCTGATACACCTGTCTAGTATTTTTGGGTAAAGAATCTATGTACAAAATTTTAAAACAGTATCATAAAAAATCACAAAGTTATAAGCTTGTATACTACCGGGTTGTCCGTTCAAAAACATGCTCATTTCGCGGTACACCCGCGTAAACCGCGTTTCCTGTGTTATTATACACACGTGATAATAGTTTGGCAATAGGTACCTAACTGTAAGGTGATTGTATTGTAATTAACTGATAATAAAATTAAACTAAAATATTTAAAAAATATATATATAACATGTTGTAAAAATTATTGGAATCGAAACAGTTACTGATTCTGAACAAACTATAATATATTCAGGTTTCGCATATATGTACTATAAATAATGTTGTAGATAGAGATAATAATATAATATAATATATTCCACAACTATCACACAACGCCATCTAGTCCCAAGCTAAGCAGAGCTTGTGTTATGGGTACTAGACAACTGATAAACATACTTATATCTTTCTAAATACATACATATTATAGATAAATTACACCCAGACACAGAACAATTAATGATCGTGCTCATCACACAAACATTTGTCCTGGGTGGGAATCGAACCCACGACCTCCGGCATAGCAGTCAGGGTCACTAACCACTAGACCAACAGGCCTGTCAAGATATCTCTGCTAGCTATTCTTCTGTCCGAGATATCCTCGGTGTACTTATAAGTATGAGGCGAAAGGAGTATGTAAAGTTAAATTATAGTAGTTTATGAAACTGGTACATAATGAGGGGTATTATACACGAGTGTGAGTTTAAAAAACGAGCGAAACGAGTTTTTTAAAAGTATCACACGAGTGTATAATACCTAGTTATGTACAGTTTCATACACTACTTTATCTACTTTCATTGAACACGAATTTATCAAATAAAAGATAAATTCCCGTTATACACACAGCACACAGCGCGCGCAGCCACAGATAAAAAATCAAATGGATGTATCTATGATCTGTAATATGTATCGTAATGAAAAAAAAAAAATATTATAACATTATTTTGTTAGAGAAATAGTGTCATAATTTAATTTTTTAATTTCATTTCGATATACTGTGTGTAAAGTACGTCATTATAAACTCGTTTTGAGTTTTGTATTTTGAATTTAACGATATGAGAGTAGATAAAATCAATAAAAATACAATTTTGAATACAAAATTTTCTTTAACCCCCAGATTTTCAAATGCTCTCATGGATGGAGAAAATGCGGAAATAAGTATTCACGGAAATAACGACCTTGTAAATCCACACCAAATGCCAGTATTACATTTAAGGAAATAAAACATTACTCTTTAGCTCTACCATACTTGGATAAAAAGATATAGTATAACGATGACATAAATACCGACACGTTATTATGTCGTATTGTATCGCATAAAATAGCATGGAGTAGAAATAAATGGAGCACTAATGTCATGCTGATGTACTCGTAAAACTAAGTGCATCGACGTGTGACGTAAACGTATTGGTACTAGATATAATTCCAGATACCTGCTAGTACCTATTCATCTCATTTATTGTTATGGCCTACGAATTCAATTTTACCTTTTAGCTTGTAATATTACACAATATCACGCTTTTTTTCTACAGTGCTCAACATAATTGAGCATACAGTACACCCATATTGCAATTAAGTCTCATGTAATAGGGGCAAAGTTTCTTATTTAAGAACTTTAATCATTTTGGTACAGGATACAAAACCTCATTCCTAACAGATGCACTTACAACCACCACGGTCACGAGATGTCTATTATAGTCCTGAGAATTTAATCTTAGCATTCCATTTCTCTGTCCTCCATGGCAGAACATAACACCACTCCCATTTCAGACTACCATAAAGGGCTTGAATACGAACACAAGATTTTATTCCTGCAATGAATAATTCACGCCAGATGAGACGCATTATATTCAATTCTATTCACAGTTTCCACTCTGGATTATTCAGTCGCCATGTTTTATGGGTACTAAGATCTTGATCTACAAATGAAAGAAAAACATAGCTGGATTACCGTTTCCTAAGTGATATAAAGAGGAAATTGGGTTCCGTCACACTTGTGCGATGAGATGTGGGGGAAAGAGGGGAGAAAACCTTCGAAGGACCGCTTTCTTTTGGTAGAAAATGCTTATTTGCTGATTCTAGAATAGGATTATTTATTCTTTTTATTATGAATCTTAATGTGGGCGCGTGTTTATTAGTTTGTTTGCTCTTTTTTCATGACCAAAGCTGTTTTTGGTACTTTCATTATTTGTGACATTTTCGTTTCTTCTTCTCTTAAATAAATCGTCAAGAGACAATCGAATTAAATAAACTCTATTTAATTCCAGTGACTTTTGTCCCTTAAGGGGATCACGTAATGTATTGGAATAATGACTCTGTCGTGTGTATCAAATTAATATCCCCAAGACACTAACTCATCATAAAATAAACAATTCCCTATAGAGCAAGTATTAAGTAGCCAAGAATACTAAGTAGGTACTAACTTTTTTTAACAAACTGTACTGTATGATACTGTAGATAAAGTACTTTATCTTGATATTTCAGCCCAACAGGAGGCCTTATTATGAGTTTTCACTTACGCGGTGTCTTGAATGAGCGACGAATACGACGCGACGCGACGCGATTCGAACTATTTCAACTACTATTATAACTTTTATTTTATTAGCTTTCTTTAAAAAAAAAAAATAATACTATCATAATATTTAATTCGTGTTGCGTCGCGTCACGTCGTATTTGTCGTTCACGCAGGACACCGCCATATTGTGACGTAAAGTAAACTGGAACTCTGACATTTAATTTCAAGGGAAAAATTAGTTCCTTCTTCGTACACCAGAGGCGCTGTTCCATTTTTCCATGCAATAACGCTGTAAATGCTGGAAAGACGCTGTAAAGTAAAATAGTGAAAACTCGTGTTAAGGGCTCTGGTTCCTATTCTTATTTAACATAACAGGTGGCACACTTAGCGGTAATACGACCTAGAATGTTAAGCACACACATCAGTAGCTAAATGTAATAAGTAAATTAATTGTGATTACAATGTTCGAGTTACAAGTTCTTGATATAGAGATGAATCTTGCTTGTGGGCCTATAGGAGTCACGTATCTTTGTTTTGTTATGTTTATTTATCTTAGGCATGTAAAGTGATCTGAACTGTCTCAACAGGTACCGTGACCCGGGAACGTGAAAGGATGTTGAAGAAACACCGTGAATTTTAGTCAGTACGACTCTCACAGTCTCTTACACTCCACCGAAGGCGGGAAGACATCTTTGATGATATTACCTGAAATAATTTGAAAGAAAGATTCCCGTTGATTTTCGTTGTGAACATAATAATAGTCTTAAATGTTCACATAAACGTCTTTTAACGCGAAAATCAACGGTATTTCCCGTTAGTGTGTCCCTAGGCTCACAAAAAAAAAACTACTGAATGGAAATCGATAAAATCAGTAAACAAGTAGGTAGTAACCTTGCATCTCTTACGTTTACCTAAAACGATACTTAACGGCCAATAAAATTGACTGAACATACCGTCTTACCACAAGAAATATAAACATATGTTGTAAGGCGGTAAATATTAGAACCACTTAGTCTCAAAGGTATCTTCTTAATGCAAAACTCGTGTAAAAATGGAAGATAAAATATGTATAAAAATACAGAACTGTACCCTGAGCACGAGTTTTCAGTATTTGAGACGTAAAGTAAACTGGAACTTTGGCAACTTCAAATTGACAATTTTCAAGGAAAAAATTAGTTCCTTCTTCGCACACCAGAGGCGCTGTTCCAGTTTTTCATACAAGAAACGCTGTAAATACTGGAAAGACGCTGTAAAGTAAAAGAGTGAAAACTCGTGCTCAGGGTACTGTATCAATTATTTACTGGGAACATACGAACCGTCTGACACTTTTAGCCAAAGAGTTTGTTCGCGTTGAATATTAATTCAATTGAAGTGGAACACAATTTAATATATTCGTAGACAACGATGAATCAATAAACAAGAGGCTGTTTTGACCCGGTTGTGTTATTCAGCATTATTTAGACTTTTGTTTGTAACTCTTGCATACCTAAATTGCTGAACCAATTGTAATGAATTTCGGTACAAAGTTTGAAGAACCTTTGAGACGGTTAAAGTGTCTAAAACTTTTTGGGGGAAAAACATGGCAGAGGCGAGGAATGTGTTCATTTTTCACCTTTTTACGAGTACATCATTGTAAAAATAGGTGTCTATTTTTGATGTGCCAATTGATGTCCCAATTCTTTTATGATTCCCTTTGATGATGAACCACGGTGCACGAAACTATGAACAAAAAGCTGGTGAAAATGCAGTTTGAAGTCAGAAACTCATTTCAAAACCACAATAACTTTTGCAAAATAATACAATTCTTTGCAACAAACGATTTTATACCAATTTTTCGCACTAGGTAAGAACTTTGCGGGTCGCGGGACTAACGAATTACCGTGACCCCGGAGCGTAAAGGGCTATTGAAGGACACCGTGGATATTAGTCAGTACAAGTCTACAGTATGGTAGGACTCATTTATTGATTTGACCACGATGAAAAAAAGGTAAGAACTTTGTCCAGATTGTGTAAACAAGTAACCGTGAACCTGGAACGCAAAGACCAATTGAAGGAACACAGTGGATTTAAGCCAGTACGAGTCTAACGGTTCATTCTTCTGCTCCACACAGGGCGGGAGAGCTCATTTGATGTTTTACCACCTTAAAAAACGTACTTAGAACTTGAAAGAATACACCACAAAAAGACTCAAAAACTGCAAAGAAGTGTCAAGAATGTGTCTCGTGGCAAATCATTAATTAGTACCTCGTTCGTACACTAGAAGCGCCTTTTCAATTTTCCATACAATAAACGCAGTAAATAGCTCAAATACGCTGTAAATAAAGGGCTTAGTCGGGAAATGCGTACAGAAAACTTGTCTTATGGCCTCAGAAATCTTGTGATAAGGCCTTTATTAACTCAAAAATGTCTACTAAAATATTACATTACTGCTAGAAATGTGATATTTATGTTCATAAGATAGTTTATATCTTAATAAGAGAATATTATACGTGGTATTAAATTCAAGTATGAACAAAGGTGCTACACAAATGTTGGTAACACATAGTTCAAACAATGTTTTACGCATGAATTATTCTTAAGTGAAACACATAGTACATTTAAGCTATTGTCAAACAGACAGGCGAAGCGAACGCAAAGCGAATGCGATCCGAATCCTGTCATATTATTATAGAAAAGCGAAAGCGGTCCGATAGTTTATGTGACAGGCTTCAAATAATTCCATACATTACAAACAAAAACGCTTCGCTTCGCGTTCGCTTCGCCTGTCTGTTTGACAATAGCTTTAGTGTAGCAGATACTTACTATTTATCTAGTTTCTGATTTGAAAATTTAATCTTGAGAACTTAGTACTTAATTCTATTATAGCAATAGCTAGCTAAGGTACCAAAGCTTCTGACGAAGCCCCCTTAGAGAGCCAAAGCCTGCCGTCGTCGCGGGACTATTTCATCGTGTAACCGAGACCCTGGAACGTAACGTAACGATTTTACCACGAGAAAAAAAAATTACCAAAGGTCTGTCGAGTTTCATTACCTTGAATCTTTTTTGGTGGTCGCCACTGTCGGTTCTGGCTTTACGAGTTGTATTGGTATGGGAACAGTGTAAACTGGTGTAACCGAATTTATATAGGCACTGTGTCTGTTCAATAGTAGCTGGGAATTGATTCTTACGGTCTCAATAGTGTGTTAACATCACATTAACTGTAGCTGAATTTCACTAGGGTAATTATATTTTCGTTTTTCTAAAATCAAGTTAATATTAGTGGAAATGGTAACTCATAAGAGGTAGAGATGAGACCCGCCTCCGCCCACGTCCATGATGTGTTAATATGTAATGTGTAGTAATGTGTTTACCCGCTGCCCAGCTCCAAAAGAGCGTAGCGTGGAGTGAGGCCAATCTTTAAACTGCCTCAAATATAATAAGAATTCCTTATTTGTTCCAGTGATCAGCGCTTTAAAATGAACAAATAAAAAAATCTGTTTATTTAGCTTTATTTCATAAAGTGCAGATATCGTTTTAATCATCATGTTGTTTGATTATAATGTCATAAAATAGGTACCATGTTTCCGAGTATTCACTTATCAGTTATTTCCATTTGTTTCAACAAACAAAATATTATAATTAATAATTAATCAACGGTCAACGGCAAATCTCCGATACGAATTTCATTTCCCAATTTCGAACGTAAAATACTAATTTAAATTAGATGCCAAACATTCCAAACAGTTGGGTTCCACAAACGTATTCATTAAATCCGTTGTTAGTTGTTTCAAATTGCGCTTTCGGATAATTACATTAATTAAAACTAAAGGTAAACTAAACAACAATGTTTTGGCCCGTGGATTAGTATTTTGTTCAAATTTTAACTATCTACTTACACTAATGATAAAATGTGCGTATCTAGAGATATTTTCCAGTGCGGCCTGGGTCCCGGCTCGACGGCGCGTTGTGTTCCACGCGCGCCTCAAAGAGCGTCAGCAAGATGACGGGGCCCCCTCTAGAGGGCCAAAGCCTGTCGGGGTCGCGGGACTTATACCATTACCGTGACCCTGGAACGTAAAGGGCTAATGAAAGACACCGTGGATTTCAGGCAGTACATGTCTGACAGTCCCTCCCGCTCTGCCCTGGATGGGAGGACTCATTTGATGATTTTACCATGCTAAAAAAAAAGGGCGGCCTGGGTGCCAGTGATCTCATACTTGGCCCAGATATAGTCTAGGCATGAAGCGACTTCTTTTGTATCAGAAAAGCAGTCGCTTTAAGTTATAACCCATCCACCCCCATCATCATCATCATATGAACCGAAAGACCTCCACTGCTGAACATAGGCATCCCCAATAGACTTCCAATATGACCTGGAAGCGGCTTGCATCCATCGTGATCCTGTGGTTTTCATAAGATCGTCTGTCCACCTTGTGGGTGGGCGTCCTACACTGCGCTTGCCAGTGCGTGGATTCTATTCGAGAACCTTGCGACACCATTGACCACCAGTTCTGTGTCCTATGTGGCCTGCCCACTGCCATTTTAACTTACTAAACCCACCCCAATAATTTGATTTAATTTAATATTAGTTCTATAGACACCTAAAACGTATTTACCAATTACTGAAGCAATTAACCTGCACAACGAACATGGCACATAAACGGGATATTTACTTAATGTTAGCAAATACATACGCAAATTGCAATTACAGCGCTGTATTCAGCGTATAATCTTGCCGTACAGCGGCTGACGTGGGTATCCACATTAATTATTAAACAAAATGCAAATCAGTTTGTGTTCTGGAAATACATTGCGTTTGTGTTATATTGTGCCACTAAATTCTAGTCTCCGTATTGTCCAAACTGAATTAATGTGCCAAATGTTGGATTATATGAGTGCCTGTTTAGAATTATATTTGTTGAGAAATTATGATTGCTGGCAACTCGACCGAGTTTTGGCCAAACAAAATTGACAAAAAAATTGCTTTCTGCACTCGTTCTCGATATACCTAAATAACTGTATCAATATAAAGTTTCAAACTCCTGCGTCCACGTAACTTTTTGTAAAAAAAAGGGTATAAAATATTTGCTTCACGTTTAAAACAATAGATTACTTAATTTTCTATAATCATACAGCTGAATTTCAGTATTTTACATAGAGCGATTGCCTATTTAATCTCCACAACCCGTTTATTACTTGGTAATATGATACCCTATGTAAGACTGGTTGTCTGACTTCTCGGGCCACTAACTACTTGTAAAGACTTAAAAAAAAAACTATGTTTGTATAGATGGTCACCCATCCAAGGATTGGCCTTGGCAACCGCGGCTCAACCAAGAAAATATCATCAAATTAGCCCTCCCCCGCGTCACTTTAAGAACGAAACCTCAGATACTAGTTCTTAATTTTTATTTTATCCATATTTTCTGTAGCACATTACATTAACATTCTCTCATCGCTGTCAATAAAACCTGATAACTCCAATCAGCTATCTGAGACACATTTACAAAATACACGCTTAAAATACCTACCTACATAACAAACATGTATAGATTAGGAAATTGCGTTCAGTAACATCAGTAATTTGTCCTAACGACATTTCCACTTTCCATTGGGTCTGGAGCGCCGACTAATGACATTTGCACTCTTCAGTTCGACACATTCCGCCTTAATTGGGCGCTCACGTATCTGCCAATGAGCTGCCATTGATGCTGCGTAATCTATTTATTCACGTAAACGGTGAATGTAGCGAAATTTTGTGTATAAAATAGCGTAATAATTTTTCGGAGCTTGAATCACGGACTCTTTAATAAAAGATTTTCCGTCTTGCATACAAGTAGGTATGATGTCACATTGATACAAGTAGCTTGAATTGGAAACATGTTTTCGAGAGTGTGTAAATTGCATGCTGGTTTTACATGCATAGTTCTCACTTGAGTGGGTTGACTGTTAACAAGTAACTTGTTTAATGGAAAAGCGCCTTCAGGTTTGTGTACCTACTTTACAATTAACCTTTTTAGTAAACATAAATGAGACTTCGACTGTTGACGATAATATTATTTGGCACGGTGGCACAGTTGACACAGTAGCTGCGTCATTTCTGAGGTGCCACCTCAGAAAGTTTTAAAAAAAAAAACTGAAATGTTAAGAAACTCAAATTGCACTATTATCGTAGTTTGTGGTATGCAATTAAGCTTAGTTCACACCACAATAGAATAGCATTCACAAATAAATCACTTCGAAAACCTGTCTTAAAACTACAACTATTCGCACTTAAAAATCTCAGTTATAAAATCTCCGAGTTTCATTCTTCATACCGTGAAGACCAGCTATAAAAAGATTTCAAGCTAGCAGCTTTTGATTAGTTAGTGCTCTATTGTGTTCCGTTCAATCTGAGACGAGAAGCGTCCGTCCTCCTAACCTTAATAACAGACCCTCCTCTGAAGATGGAAAAGCAATGTGAAAGAAAATGGTTCTGAACTTAGTACATTGATAATTATAGTTCTATTGCCTTTCTATTCATCTTTATTATATTTTTTTTTACTTATTTTGTAGTGAGAATACACTAACTATAATAAAATAGTAATTCTTTGATAAAATCGTTCTTTTTTTTTCAAATTTGTTTCTACAACTTACAGGAATTTTACAAAATACAATTTAATTATACTGTAGGTACCTACTTTTATAAGAAACATAAGGTCAAAATTACCTTAACTCATTATAATAAAATATTTTGTGAACAGTAATGTAAAGATATTTGCATGCTATATACAGGCAAAGTATGGTTTGTTCAAAACACACTGTACAGTCAGCTTCAAAGAAAACTAACCCGCTTTGTTAGTGGCATCAATATAAAAAAGGGTTAGTTTTCTCTGAGGCTTACCAACCGTACGATCTGGTAATAACTATATTTAAAGCAAATAAATTCTTCTTGTTCTTATAACATCCCAAATTTTGCATCAGTTGGGGTGCTAAGACAGGAAACCTCCACGTGCGCCCGTGGACTGGAGTTCCCTCTCGGATACGTCCGGGGGGAAGACCAGTTTTTCGGGCCGGTGCACCCTGGGATGCGGGCAAAAACTCTCCTTAGGCACTGTGTGCCTAAGGGGTTTCTTTGCCCGTATGCAAATAGCCTGTCGGGTGGACGCTCCAACGTGTGTCCCTCTGAACAGCAGAGGGCACAGCGGCGGAGCGGGCTTGCGGACGGTGAGTAATGGGAATGCTCGCCGTCCGACCAAGGACCAAGCCCGGGTCGGTGGCGCGTCGTGTTTCACGCGTCACCGACGGGGCCCCTTATGGGGCCAAATGCCTGCCGGGGTCGCGGATTTTTCTTAATCCAGGATACCGTGGCCCCGGAACGTAAAGGGCATCCGACGGAACACGGGTGGATTTTAGTCAGTAAGAGTCTGACAGTCCCTCCCGCCCCACCCAGGGCGGGAGGACTCATTTGATGATTTTGCCACCCTAAAAAAAAAAAAAAAAAATTTGCATCAGTTATGCTATTTTTACATAAAACGGTGACCATGTAATTTTCGCTTTATCCAAAGAATGGTTTTTGCTGCCGAGTCAGCTGGGTCTACAGATTTAATCGCATTATACTCACCAAGTGAAGCGTAAGCTTTGCTTTTCAGGCAGAGTAAAATAATATTGCCTTGTAAATTCAAGTTTCACGAAAAAAAATTTACAATGCTCGTGCATTGGGATTAATTATTTTGTGAATGAAAATAGGGCTCGTGGCTTAAATAAAATAGATGAATGAAATAATATTTAAGGATAAAATTGCATTCGTCGAAGTCAGTTTTTGGATAGGTGACCATCACCTACATAGGTATTTCAAAAAAAGAGATTTTTTTTAAACATTTTAAGAGAGTAGGTACACATTCGGTGCTGGTTATTTATAATGGCTCAGAGATAATGTATAGTCTGGAATAATACATAATATAATACCTATTTGTTTATACCGGTAGTACGTTCTCGTAAGATAATCTTCAAGTTCCACACAGACAAAGCTGCTAACGACAATTAGTATTAAATACCTGCTTGTCAGTTTGATTGGAAGCAGACGAGACGATTTCAATAAAAGATCGAGGTGAAAGTTTTTTTTATTATTGTAATACGAAAAGTAAAAGTTATTATCATTTTTTTATTATAAAAGTTAAACAGTAATTTTCAATTTATTAGATTACGAACAGAAAGAATTTGGAAGAATGTCTCGAAAATATTCGTTGTGAGACAAATATCTACAAATGGCTGTAATTTGTTAGATAAAAATAAGTTTTCTTTGTAGGCGAGGGTTGTTTTTGTCATTCATGATTTACGATCCGAGCAGTCGCTTCACAGGATCATAATATTGATGGTAGGGTTCACTCATAAAATTAGAAAAGGCTGAAAAACAAAATATTTTTAAGAATATCAACACAAGAAGCATTAATACAATGATCAGTTAAATATTAAAAAAAAAAATTATTTCAACTGCCAACGTATCTACTCAATAATAACCGGGCCACATTAACAGCATTTCCCGTTAGTGTGGCCCTAATGTAATAACCAGACAATCACACACTCGTCCGTAAATTCGTACTGACACGAGTTAAGGAGTTAGTAGCCGACAGCAGATGTAGTGCCACCAACCGTTGGCTTTGGAATCATAATTGGAGCGAAATGATACTGCGACATAATTAACGCAACGCCATGTCTTGTGTCGTGTCTGTGTC
Organism: Agrotis exclamationis; assembly: GCA_950005045.1. NCBI lineage: Eukaryota > Metazoa > Arthropoda > Insecta > Lepidoptera > Noctuidae > Agrotis > Agrotis exclamationis. Next base: position 7,276,167 of record OX465420.1, on the reverse strand, counting down.
GTGTACCACAATCACATCAATAATGTGTCCGAAGTTTTACACAGTTAGCAAGGTAATCATAGCCAATTTTCGGCATTAAATATAGGAATTCTGAATAATTACGGTAGGTACGTAATCCTCGGTACCAAAAAAACCTCAGTACCGGAAAAACAATCGTCGCTCTAGACAGGTGCCTTAAAAATCGTTGCTCAAACGGGAATGCCTCAATAAGATGAAAACTCTTACTTTTCGATCATGCACCCAGCTAAAGAGTATCAATACCAATTTTCCGAAAGTTTTTACTAAAGCATGTCCCCTTTGTCTCCAGAATGCGGCGGCGTGACGTAAGTGGCGCGGGGTGAGGTAGCGGGAAGCGGGGCGCCATGAGCGCACCCGAGCCGACAGTGCTCAACGCACTGAAGGGGTTCACGGAATCCAGCGACAAGTGGCCCGGCCCACGTGCTGTCAAGATCTTCGTCGCCTCCGTCTACAATGGTGAGTACTTGAGGGAATGAGGGTTATATTTAATTTCTTCTAAGAAGGAAACTTGAAACGAATGCTGAGAAACTGTTCAGGGTCTTGAAGATTTGAAATACAGTGTCTTAAGTACCATTTGATTCTAAGATTTTTAGGTGAGAATAGAGATAAAAGATTCCTCAGAAGTACACTTACTAGAACCCCATTCTAGTAAGTGTACTTCTGAGGAATCTGATTAAGCATTGTTAATACTTGTAAGAATTTGGCTAAAACATGCATAAGAGCAGGGCGTATAAGTATTTTCAAAACTGGTATTAGCAGTGTAAAATAGGGGCGACTGAAGCGTGACTTTCTAAAGACATATTTTAATAATTATCACCCGCTTCATGCATCCGCAGTTTCTGTTATATTTTTTAATTTATTGTATTCCCATCACAACATACAAAATATTCACCAGCTCCGTATACGTGTAATTTTAGATCTGAACTTGATAATATACTTCTAATGGATAAAAATAACCTCAAAATGAAAACATGTCTACCCTCAACAATATTTCCCTTCGCGAAATAAACAACGAGACTCGGCATCTCACTCGTTGAAGAGCCCCTCAACATCTCAAGTACCTCCTCATGTCTCATGTTTATGAATATTCTCATCTTTTATATTTTCCTTGCGGAGTGGAAACCAACAGAGGAATACTTGAAACTGTATCGATGCACAATAGGAACTGAAGGTATTGGAGTACCGGGTATAAAGACAAGCAGACAAGGGGCTTACATCTCTGTCTTGTTACTGTAGAATATTGTATTATCATTATGGAATTCAGTATTCAATGTGAGTTTTAAGGATATAGAGAGGTGTATTCTGAAATTGTGTTATATCACGTTGCATATTATGCCAACGTTACGAGTTTTAATTCATTACTAGAAATTAACATAATGCAACCATTATGTTAATTTCTAGTAATGAATTAAAACTTTCAATTTCGCTCTCACCTTCCTTGTGTAATTAGCAATGTCATTGACGATACATGAATTCTACAGTAGCGAGTCAATAGATTTTGTACTCAAATCAAAAAACTAATTATTTTTTTGGAAATCTAACGATAACAATTTTTGTGTTGTACCGTTTTGACATACACCCTTCCGATGCAAATTGTTAATCGTTATGCAAAAAAGCATTAATATTAGTTTTCTTTACAGAATTCCGTGAAGAAAGGCGACAAATCCTGGAGATGGTTGGACCAGAGTTGCAGTCCACGTACGACGATCGATATATTGAGGTAAATAATAAAACATAATAGTCGTAATGTTTTATCACATCTTCCCAGTTCATCGAGCTGTATTGACTCTACTGCTGAGTCTTCTGAGAAACTCAAACAGGGTTGTAGTTTCGCACATATAGCACCTTATTGGAAACTACATTTTTGAGCCATTTGGTATTGAAACTGTAAGGCCGTGGAACTTGAACAGCCTAGAAACTAATAATGAAAATTTCTGAACGGCTTTAAGTGACCTTTTGTGAGCCACCTGTAGGTACCCTTCCGGCTCAGTCAGATCCTGCCTCTAAAACACCCTCTGAAACACAATGTGTCTAGACTAACTAAACAAGTATTTGACCATAATATATCGTACCCCTACCTAAACGAACGGCACTCACTAATTTGACACTAATTTTATAACAACACACACGTAAGTAAGTATGAGAACCCGAACACCTGCAGACCAAACTTTCTCATAATCACCCATACGGTCGCAGTTATTTCAGTTTCAACTAAGTACCAACATCATATTACATTACAACATACAAAGCTTCGTACACAAAGTTTTCATTAAACTACATGCCCACAAAATGTGCGAACATGGACGAAGCCAAAACTTTTGGACGCAAAACGGTGCTACCTGAAGTTTGTCATGCAGAGTATTAGCCAACTGAATGAAAATGGAGTTGTAGTTTGGAACTTCTGGTCCGTTTGTTGGGCTTCGCAAAAAGTCGGCTAATATTGAGATGTAACAGATGTGGACCCGAATATGTGGGGGAAATTGCGCGTAGAATAAATGAGTCGTAGTAGAATTGTTTTTATGAATTTCTTAACGGACTATAGTATTAATAATTCCTTTATTAATTATTATTTTTAGGGTTCCGTAGCCAAATGGCAAAAACGGAACCCTTATAGATTCGTCATGTCTGTCTGTCTGTCTGTCTGTCTGTCTGTCTGTCCGTGTATGTCACAGCCACTTTTTGTCGAAAGTATAAGAGCTATCCTGTTGAAACTTGGTAGAAAGATGTATTATGTAAACCGCATTAGGATTTTCACACAAAAATCAAAACAAAACAAATTTTGGGGGTGCCTCCCATACTTAGAATTAAAACTCAAAAAAAAAATTTCACCAAACCCATACGTGTGGGGTATCTATGAATAGGTCTTTAAAAATGATATTGAGGTTACTAACATCATTTTTTTCTAAACTGAACAGTTTGCGCAAGAGACACTTCCAAAGTGGTAAAAAGTGTGTCCCCCCCCCGTAACTTCTAAAATAAGAGAATGATAAAACTAAAAAAAATATATAATGTAGACCTTAACCAAAACTACCAACGAAAATTGGTTTGGATGAGATACAGTTAGCAGTTTTTGAGATATAGTACATTTTCAAAAACCGCAAATATAACTTTGCCATTCATACAAATACTATGAAAAACAAAGTTATTTTTATTGTTTGTGTATATTACTTACTAATCTCAATATAATTATATCTCTAATCTATGCTTGCTGCTACGGAACCCTTCATGGGCGAGTCCAACTCGCACTTGGCCGGTTTTTATTAAAATGTCCTGTATCACATTATTGCTTGCACATAACTTGTGAAATGTAGATGAACTGTGAGTACATTACGGTAGAGGAGACTTGGGGACTAAAAATGCCACTTTAGCAGAATCAAAATATAAATTGCGATAACATAATAATAAATCTGTAAAATAAATGAAACTTGATAAAAGCAAAGTTTTTATCATCGGTTGCCTGTAATTTAAAAGGCAATGCCCGTAAAAGTAACTGAAATATTAGAGATGAACGATAAGTAAAAATTCAATTGAATTACCCGTAAGACCTTTTGATAAGACCGCGGTTTTGTTGTTCTGTTATTGAGTCTCGTTTCTAAGTAGGGAAACTGAATTTAACAAAATAATATTAGGACGGAATAAGGAATAAGGAGGTTAACTTGACACAGTTTTCATACACAAAAGATAAAACCTATATGAATAACAGTTCGATTTCTGCATGAGACAAATATTTGTAGTACCTACAGTTCGAATATTGCTGCGTTTCGTGTTGCGATTTGGGTTCCCGCACGAAAAATGCATTTGTACCTAATGCAATGTAGTCGTTCCAATGTCTGCCAGTTTGTGTATGTAAGTGTAATGTTTATAAACGCACCCCTATTCAAAGTGCAGAAAATATACAATATTTTATCAAGCCAATTAATAAAAATTTCGCCTAGTGTCAGTAAAAAATGGACATCAGTGAGGTATGAGATATAGTCGATGGGCCTCTTCAAGTGACACTTCTCTACTGCCGCCAAGTTCTTGGCAATCAGCCAAGACATCAAGTCTTTCCAAACTTTCCTGACTAGATTACTTAATATTATAGCAGAAAAAATATCCGAATAAACACGTTAAGAAAAGAGCGCTTTAATAGTATTAGTCTTCTTTCTATCGTACTCTTCATATAATAGCCGGGCAACACTAACGGCATTTCCCGTTGTTCTCGATAATAGTCTTTAAATGTTCGTAAAAGCTTTCATTTATAACTAACGGCATCAGTGGCCCTAGAGTAATACATATATGACCCTCGCCCTAATAAGGACTTAGGTACTTCCTGACTTCCTACGAGCTGTTTTGTTTTAGCCTGGTAAAGTCATTAAATCACTCCTCCCCCTCAGGGCAAGGCAGGAGGGATTAAACCTTCAATAGCTCTTTACGTTCCGGGGTCACGGTAGCTCGTAAGTCCCACAACTCCGGTAGCTACGAGCTAACATTTTCCATACCAACACCAGTCTGAACATATGTATGTAACGCTGCGCTGTAGAAAGAGGCAGAAAATAAAAACTATCCGTGTCTCTGGGTCGATTCACTAGGCATTTTTTTATTCACCACTCTTTACTAAAAATAGAAAGTTCTCAATATGTCTAACCGCCATTACGCCTTTACATTCATCCACTCCTGAGATCTCTTAATTTTCCCTTTTCCACCTTACACGCCTTAACCCTTAAGTGCTCTTCCGAAAACCTTTTGCTCGTCGAATTTTAACTTGAAAGGAGGACTAAAACACGGAGGCTATCATAAAATATTCATTGACACTCGCACTTTCACACAAGAAAATGAACCTTACAAATTCGTCTGAAATATAATTTTAACTTTCTCGTTTCATGGCTTCTAAAATGGTAAAATCGTAGTACTAAGTAGTTTATTAATCACAATTGAAAAGTTAGCAGTTCAAGTACAGAGAGATATAATTGTAGCTACTGCAGAAGTATTTAGCTTGGTTGACTTCCTCTTTCGACTGTTTCGTGCAACGGTCTCAAAAGTGACTGCTGGTCAAGCCGTCGAGCATCTATGGACTCTGGAGTTGTGCTCAGTTCATGGCAATATGCTGACCTATGACCCATGAGTGAGCCTATCCCATCACTACAACTAAAAAAAAATGGCCAAGTGCGAGTTGGACTCGCGTGAAGAGGGTTCCGTACGATGTTACCTATCTCGTTTTTTTTAAATCTGAACCAAATTGGTACGCACAATATTGAGTGATTTACCATGTTATTTTAATATCATGGACTTCTTATAGGTTTTCCTATAATGTATAAGTAGAAAACTAATTTCTGTATTTTTTTCAAAATTTTTAGGTTCAGTAGGTTCGGAGATAAGGGGGGGATGGTCAATTTTCGTCTATTTTCTTGAATAACTTGGAAACTGTTTATTTTAAAATTATAAAAACATACATTTGAGATCTTTTCAACAAGACCTTTCATTTGAATTGTCACAAGATGCAGTTTTCAATTTTTTTTTAATTTTCCCCTTCCCCCCCCCCCCAAAAATTACCTCCCATATACAGATTTCATCTATTCACGTCACACCTCTGTGCTTGGGTCACAGGAATTGATATGTGTACCAAATTTCAACTCAATCGGTCTAGTAGATTCGGAGATAATTGACTGTAAGCGACAGACAGACGGACATACAAGTGATCCTATAAGGGTTCCGTTTTTGTATTCGGACGTACGGAACCCTAAAAACAAAAAACTTATCCTATACGGCTTTATAAACAGCATTACGTGGGTTTACTATTAGGCACACCTCTTATCAGCCTTTCGAGGATTTAGGGGGTAATATAAGGTAATAGAAAAGAATAGACTGTCAACCAAATCTAATCAGGTTTTTTGATTCTAGTACTTTAGAGAGCACTACGATTCCAAAGAGCCTCCTTAAGAGAAGTATTGACAGGTTCTTACGATGTCTCTAATACCCACAGCATAAAATAATCCCTTTTAGAATGAAGGCCCATTAAAAATAAACGCGATATTTCTACATCACTTTGTACGTAATAATATTATACCGCTCGTTAAAATGTCTCATAAATCAGGCAACAGCTTATTGCAGTAATACTGCAACAAATTACAGCCGCCATTTTATTATAAGCAAAAAGTGAAACTAAAATGGCCGCCCAGGTGTAATTGACGACCATCTTCGTTGTGGTTGTATTCGATTATCCGATCAGAATTAATTAGTCGAGTAGAATTAGAGGTCTCATATTAACCTTCGCTCCACATTCTGGTCAGGTTTACCGATAATCGTTTAATGTTTAATTGTGTTATTGATATAATATTCGAATAAGATGTTGTAAACAACGGCTTAGTTACGGCGTACCTATTGAATTTGTGGGTCTGTATTAACAACATTCTTGGCTATCAAAAAATATATTTTTATCTGCCGCGAGTTCTCGATTCAGTACATCGGACGCTTTTACCACCGAGTCACCGCGGTCTTGCCCACCAACATCGAATTTTTCAATCCATTCCTAAGACCTTTTGGTAGGTCGCGGGACTTATCTCATTACCGTGACCCCGGAACATAAAGGGCTATCGAAGGACACCCTGGATTTTAGTCAGTACAAGTCTGACAGTCCCTCCCGCCCTGCCCGGGGTGGGAGGACTCATTTGATGATTTTACCACGATAAAAAAAAGACCCTTTGGTAACGTTCCGCCATCTATTGCAGAGGTGACAAAAAAGACCGCGGTGGCTCTTAGTTAAAAACGTACGATGTACTTAGGGGAATAGTGTACTCGTATAAGACGGGGACGCGAGGTGTAATGGGAATACACACACTTAAGGCAAACTTAACACAACACTTAAGTAGCGCAACACACGGCGTCATGGTGGCGCTTGCGCTACTTAAGGCAAACTTAACACAATACTAAATTGTGTTAAGTTTGCCTTAAGTGTGTGTTTTGCCATCATACCCCGCGTCCTCGTCTTATACACTGTTCCCTGAATCGGGAGGTGTAGGTTCAAAATAATCTTGCTCGGAGCCGAATACGTAAGTAGGAAGCAATTAAGTATTCCATTATATCACCAATCAGAAACGTTTTCAGTTCAATGGTATGCAAGTTACTGACATACTTTGTGTAAGTTCCTGGCATGTATTACGGCCACAAGGTAACATGCATTCGAGTACATCTGAAACTTTGACGGGTGAATTAATGCAACTGAATGCAAACCACATAATTAATGTTACTGAGATTGGAGTCAGATATAATTTAATTAAATGCGACGCTTCGAAATTGTGGAGTCGTATGATGTGATTAATTGAAGGTACAATTAATGTAATTATTGGAATTCCTTGGTATTAGAAGTGTTTGCGAGATAGATCATCCCAAATGATCATGAAATGATTATTGTGTTCACATACTTATTTTTTAAGGATGGAGAAATTCGCTACAAAATGTGAAAATAATTGTTAGGCCATTAGGCCGCCTATAAAACTTAATTGGTTTCATTTTTAACAACAGAATCTTATTTAAGACTAAAAAACGCATATATTAGTAGAACTAGAAGGAAATTGTCAGAGCTTCCTGAAAATCCTTTAAATCTAAGATATCCTTAATTCCAGAGTATCTAAAACGCAATCAAACTAAATCAATAAAACTTAAACGCTACGTAACCTTTAACTAAAGTAAGTTAAGTTGAAACTTATGTAGGATGCGGTTCGTAACGAACCGGAGAAACTTCGCAACGGTTCGGTTTAAAGGCTTTCTTCAAATGTGCAGCACTTTACTCTTAAGACTGGATTAAACGTAGCTGGATGTTAAGTTGTTACATCAAAAGAGGTTTGTTAGCTAAGGGATTAGCTTTTATGGTATCTAATGGCGGTGAATATTCGTTTGACATAATTCTGAAAATATCTAAACATATAATTAATCTGTAGAAGGGTCAATTCTGTACATTGAAAATATTGAAAAAATAAATAGCGGGGGGTGTTGCTGGATCGATACCAAACCCAAATATGTGATTAAAAAATTTTTTATCTGTCTGTCTGTCTGTCTGTATGTGCAGGCATCACGTGAAAACTAACGGTTCGATTTCGATGAAACTTGGTATTATTATACCGTATTATCCTGGGCATAAAATGGGATACTTTTTATCCTGGAAAAATACGTAGAAAAAAAAATCTTATTTTTCAGTTTTATTCATAGACGTTGTTCTGTAGAACCGCGAACACACGTTGCATTACCCGCAGTGGATTCAGCGCCGTAACCTGTAGCGCCGAAAGTCGGATTTGGATTGAACCGTTTGCGGCAAACGCGGGCCACCCACGCCTCCCCGACTCCTGTATAAGGAGCCGCGTTCCGCGTCGCGCGATGCATATAAATTCTGAATTTTGATGCGAGCGGACGTGTCCAGTGTGGCGAGCGGTCGTCCGTGGAATTAATATTGTATGCGTGTAATTTTAAACCGTGCTTTTCTGCGCGACCTTTTTGATTACTGTTCCGATCGCAGTTATTTGTAAATTCAAGGTCGGAATTACTATGAAAAAAATACTTACTACAGAACGCGAGCTCAACAGCAATAGCTCAATAGAGGGATCTCCTTAATTATTATAGGCTTAGCCGTATTTGGGTTCAATAGATATTTATAAGATGTCATTGTCAGAGTTACTCAAAATGGAGAAATAAACCATCCACGCGAAGACCGACATCCACGCGGACGGAGTCGCGGGCGGAAGCTAGTTAGCAATAATATTATTGTAGTTTTAAAATTGGAAAATGCTTTAAAATTGACGTAATCTGTATGTTACTCATAAAACTTGAGAAACAAGGTTTTATTTTAATTCGATTTTTTTTCTGTTCTAAATTCAAACATAAAATTCAAATAAATGGTTTATATCAGCCCAACAGCCATTTGTGTTAAAAAAAATAAAAGATAACTATTGGAAAATGCTCATAAAACAGACGAATTTATTTTACTCTTCATTCAATGTTTAAAAATGAGAGCCTTTTCATTTACCTATAAATATTTCACGTACGGGAATGAAAAACGAATCAGATATAAAAAAAAAGCTGTGTGTATTTGCTCATAGGGGAACAGTGTATAAGACGGGGACACGAGGTATGATGGGAAATCACACACCTAAGGCAAACTTAACACAAAACTAACGTAGCACAAGCGCCAACAGGCCGCTATTTCCGCCTGGCCGCTTGCAAATGACGTCCTGATGGCGCTTGCTCTACGTTAGTGTTGTGTTAAGTATGCCTAAAGAGTGTATGTCCCCATTATACCTCGCGATTATTAACGTCCCCGTCTTATACACTGTTCCCCTACAATTTCAAATAAATTGATGCACACTGACCCGTGAATTTTGCCCTTGGTAAAATGCTTAGGAATTTGTAGTGAATACAAACACTATAATTTTTTTTTAATCTACTTTGAAGAGTGGATGTTTTCACTTTGGCTGTTTCTTTCTTTTTCATATGTTTTCAGATATCTTTCAGTATTCTGCCCATGGTAGCTCATATCAGATGATTTAAATTCAGTTTTCGAGCTATCGGTTATTTATCACAGTTATGACAATGCAATGAATAAAATGATAGAATTTGTGTAAATAAATGAATGTGGCAGTAAATAATAAAAAAAAAACAATTCAAGTAAAAATCTTGTAGAGCAAAATAATAATAGTTATCCATGTCTAACATACCTATTTTAAATGTACTCGTCCTGGCCGGTTGTGGTAAAAAAAATAAGAAAATGCCAATAAGTTTTTTTTTCTTTTGTATTTTTCTAAAATTTGGCATTTGGCTTTTGCATTTTTTTTTCTACTTATTCGGCCAGCCATTGATTATTTTTATTCATGTTAGTAAACCTCTTTTCAAACCAATAAATACTCGTATCATGCAATATTCGACAAGGTACCTTATACTGTTTGATGCAAAGTCGAATTTTAAATTTTATGTTAGTTGAAATTAAAGTAAGACCTAAAAATACACTTAAAACTGCAATATAACCTTATTAGCATCAAAGAAGAATAATCGGTCATCAGTGAACGATGGCTGAATCGTTTAGGTAATTGGTTTGAATATTTTACCACTATGAAGTGTTAAAAATGTTTCAAAAATATGACATGAACCAATGAATATTTTAATTGGTGGTTTTTTGTGTGTGTGTGTGTGTGTGTGTGTGTGTATTTTGAAAGAAAGTTGTAATCTATTGTTAGGTTGTCTAATCTAGGCTACCTACTTATTTTTTTTTCGGGTTTATAAATCATCAATTAACTCCAGGAGAACTTGATAAAGGGACTGTCAGACTTACTGACTACAAACCACCCTGTTCCTTTACATGGCCTTTGCGTTCCATGGCCGCGATGACATTTTCAGACAGTCTCGTGAGACTAGTATACTACTTTACATAATTAATTTCTTTTTTTTTTCTTCCGTAGATCGAGTTCGTGGACATGCACTATGGAACCGACGGTGGGGACGAAGCCAATCCGGCGTTACTTCACCACTACCTCGAAGAAATACAATGCTGTAACCACACATCGAAAGCCGGTTATTTTCTGGTAAGTGAAATGAGAGACATCAATACATAATTCGAACTGGCAATCTGCGACAATGTTTTTTTTTTCGTTCGAATTCTAATTTTAGAACACAACCAAAAATTCAAAATTGGAATCCTTCATGTTTATGGTATAATAGAATTAATTTGTTTGCTCGTTTACTTTGTAAATATTATAAAACAATATTTTCATTATAATTACATTTTTTAAATAGATCGGTGGGCCTGTTTCTTATTATTTGTTTTAATAGAGAAGGGAAATAGAATATTTTTTTCACGTAAGTAACACTTTTAACAGTTCAGCAATTTCATCATTTAAATGGACAATAAGGCTTCAAAATATTTTTTATAGGGAATAAATAAATAATTACAAAGACACTTCCAATATTAAATGTGTTATCAGATATTCTAAGAAAGTCAATTGCGTGTCGAACTTTTAAATAAGTCTAGACATTGTACCTAGTATCCATTAAACTTATACAAAATTAATTGTTCTCCCCAGTAATTTAATTGGAATCAGTAATTTGTGCTAGCTCATTTCACTGAGAATTTTTTACATCACTCTTTTAAAATTATAAAGTGCTGTGAACAATTAAAAACTTATATTGAAAGTTAAATTTAAACGCTTTATGAAAAGAAAGTTATATTTCATTATGTAAGTTTTAAAGTGTTTTTAAATAGTTTTTTTCATTTATCTAATACAAAAGGTTTTATTTGGTAATTAGGTTAAGTGAGACGCAAACACGTTTAAACAGTTGCATGATCTGTACCCCTAGCACGAATCACTTTTGAAAAAGTATTCGTATCGTCTTGGAAAGCATTTTGTATGGGAACTTGAACAGCGCCTCTGGTGAGCGTAAATTAAACTATTAGTTTTGTTAATTAGTGTATTATGTTCTGAAAATTAGTTTAATTTACGCTCACCAGAGGCGCTGTTCAAGTTCCCATACAAAATGCTTTCCAAGACGATACGAATACTTTTTCGAAAGTGATTCGTGCTAGGGGTACAGATCTTCCAAGTAAAACTTTTTAGACAATACGACCAGAAACTACGTTTTTGTTGTTAGTTTACAAATCAACAACAACTCCACGTTAAAAGCCCAAAATTTTATTTCTCTTTGATTTTTTCTTATAGGTATGTACCGAAAAAAACTCACATATTTTTCAATTTTAAATTTCAGTACTTATAATATAATTAATCAGTATTAAAATATAAAATCGAAAATAAAAAAAAGGTAGACAAATTATCCCCTTCGTTCCATTTCTACGTCACACGCCAAAGAAAAAGTAGCTTCACACGTTATGTTTTGTTTTGAACACGGAATCTGAACATTTAATAATCTAAGCCTTTTATTTTTCTCCTAGTGCCTCATTGGTGGTGACGCATCATTTTACCAGCCAGTTCTTCCCTACAAGATCCCGGAGGCCACCTTCGATGAGCTGGTCAAGTCAGACTCAGCCCAGTCGGCGCTTGTTCGGGCTTGCTACAGGCTGAACGGAGATGGTAGCTACCATCTCGAAGGAGAGGACAAGTGGTATGTAGAAAATATTTTAAGAAAATTTCCTTTTACCTAAAAAATATGGATAGAGTTTTATTTTCCGCGAACTGCATAGTCCAGTATTGTTATTCTCTATAAACATTTCAGTGGATTTTCAACTTTATACTGTAGAGCATATTATATTTGAAAATAATGATATTGAAGAAAAATCGTAGACTATTCAGCGCTGCCGCGGAGTTGAGTCTTATAAAGAATTTTTAACTGAGTAACCCGTATATTATTTACTGTTAAAGTTTTATGGCGCTTTAAGATGTGGATTATTGTAAGTCCGTTAGAATTAAAGCAAGGCTTTAATTCTAAATAATCGTCAACGATTTATGAGGACTAATGATAACATTTATTTATTTGGCGAAAAATAAAAATCTATCTGCGATAAAATAAACATTTAGAAAGGGATTGGTCGTTCTCCGAATATCTTGTGTTAAATGCAGCATTAAAAAAATAACTAATTTAAATTATTCTTAACATGGGTAGAAGAAAGAAACTTTCTCAATAAAATTACAATTATTGTGAAGGAAAAGCTAAATTTTTCTTTATCTACTAACTTCGTATAAAAGGTAGAACTTTATCAAAACCCCACAATTGTTCGTTGACTGCTATTCAATAATTAACAAAGGAAGTTTGAATCATCCTTTATCGCGTTCCATCTATTTAGGTCGTAACAATTTACGGTTGGTTCCTTAGCACGAGCTCCGATTACTCAACGGGATCGTAAAATATATAATTTATTGTTTCCCGAGGGTTCCGTCCACATAAATATTGCTACACCTTCAAGTGGGTCCCACAGGTTATATTTTATTGCGCGACAAGGGAGCCCAAAATATAAGGGCATAAAGAAGCAATGGACGCGGGGGAAATGGAGCATTCTGAAGACCTGCTCACGTAGGTACTAAGGCTCAAGTATAACAATAGAGGATAAATATAAATGTGTTAATAAGGCATTTTCTTCCCACAATAGGTGGTCTATTTATTTTCCTTTGTTCTTGATATTGAATTCATTACAAAGCTTACCATTTCTGCGGTAATAATGTCTTTGAAGGTAATAGGTAATCAGCTTTGTCATTTTAGTCTTTGTAGAAATAATGAGCTTATCTATACTCTGTACTTACTTGATATTGTAAAACTGAGAAAGAAACCTCAGTTTTCATTTCATTGAACGGGCTAAATTCAGGAACGACAGGCACGCCGCAACGTAGTACTTACGTTGCCAGACGATCTACGGCCACCGTAGGCGTGGGCATGCGGGCGGCGAGTAATACGCGACTCGCTGACCGACTATGGACCTTGCCCGGGTCGACGGCCCGTTGTGTTCCACGCGCGCCTCAAAGAGTGTCAGCGTTATGACGGGGACCCCGAGCCCCTTTAGAGGGCCAAAGCCTGCCGGGGTCGCGGGACTCACGAATTACCGTGACCCCGGAACGTAAAGAGCTATTGAAGGACACCGTGGATTTTAGTCAGTACGAGTCTGACAGTCCCTCCCGCTCTGCTTTGGGTGGGAGGACTCATTTGATGATTTTACCACGATAAAAAGAAAACAAACTTAGGAACGACTTTACCAGCTCACACTGTGTCCCAGCGATTGGAACATCCTTTAACTATGTACCACCATCATTAATACCAATATAATTCCACAGGTTCAGCGACCTAATGGATCGCGAGGAACAACGGAGTCGTCTCTTCGAGGTGCAAAAGGCTTTCAACGCTGTAGCGCTGGAAGCGCTTGCGAATGGCGCTGAAGTAACTGACTTGCTCCGAAGTCCCGTCGAATTACAATGCGAATTGGCCTTAGGTAAACTAAACTTTTCTTAAATGGTCTTTGTCTTTCCGTAGCTATCAGCAAATTGAGCTCGCATTGATTGAATACATGGAACAAAATATATTTGTCTGGTCTACAAGTAGTTGTTCCGGGTTCTGTGTGTTTGTGTATGTGAGTTTAAATGTTTGTAAAAGGCGGGGTTGGCGTAATGTCTGAGGGGTTGACTGCTGCCCTGCATGACACGGGTTGAATTCCCGTACAGAACAAATGTTTGTATGATCTACAAGTTGTTCAGGGTCTGAGCATTTGTGTATGAGAGTCTAAATTTTTGTAAACGTACCCACGATGGAGGAGAACTTCCTAGAGAAATTCCGGGAAAAATCATATTTCGAAATTACCATAAAATGAGAGAATTGTTTAAACGAAGGCAAAAGTCGGGACACACTATATGTTATTATATTGATATTCATTTAATGAAAATCTTAAGGGAATATTTTTCATTTACATCTCATAAAAACAGAAATGAAATGAGAACAAGGTAAATTAATTGTCAACGATAAACAAGGATAAATTAATGTTCAGAAAATTAATTATCACTGCTCAATATTATGACAAACTCCAATTTAATTTTCGAGGAAACTCCTAATTGTTCTTATACCAAAGAATTTTATGATAAGTACTTGGGAAATGCGTCTGAAATCTTCATCGTTAAATTTATCACTAAATTGGTTCACTTTATGATCTACGTGTTTAGTTTTGATATAATAAATTGTTATCTGGCTCTCTTTTTTGGTTGGTAGAATCATCAAATGAGTCCTCCCACCTTCTCTATCTTCGGTTGAGTGGAAGGGACTTTCAGACTCGTACTGACTGAAATCCACTCATTCTTTAAGTTGCCTTTTGTGACCCAGGGTCACAATTAGCTTTAAAGACGCTCCTATTACCCGGTCACTTTGCTGACAGCTCCTTGAGGCGCGCGTGGAACTCTACACACTGTCGACCTGGCCCTGTTCTTGATCGCTATAATAAAATCATCCAATGAGTCCTCCCACCCTGGTTAGACTGTCAGACTTGTACTGATTACAATCCATGGTGTTCCTTATAATAGACCTTTACGTTCCAGGGTTACGGTAACCTGTTGAGACAGTCTCCGACCCCGGCGGGCTTTGGCCTTCTCGGACGGCGAGTCACCCAATACTCGCTATCCGCATGCCCGTGCTTACAGTGGCCGGAAATCGTCTCGCGATGACGTGTGCGTCTCCCGCGGTGGCTGGGTCGGAAGGTGGATGCTGTCCTGTCCCTCACGCGTTCCGCCTCCTCCTTCGCAAGCATGGCTGCTTCACAGAAGGAGGTCACTGCTTCCTAGTACATTGCCATTGACAGCATCACCTCGTACAAAGCCGGGTGCGAGAGGCCGACGCCGCCTATTACCTCCGTGAGGAGTTTACTGGTTGCCTTAAATGTATTTCTACACAGTTATCTATAACGAAAAAAAAAAAAAAAAAGAAGGCTCGCATCCGTTTTCCAATACTTACACCAAGACCACAGAGTATATTATGCCAGAATCTTCCAATCAGTTTAAATATTGATATTGAAGGCTATCTCGGTCCGTGTTACGTTCCAATTACGCGGAAACAGCGCCGAGAGAAAATACCATCATTTATTTATTTGTTGGCAATACTACAAAAGGTATTACGAGCACAGTCTACAAAAAAGATAACTCATTTCTAATCGAAAACAGTGGTGTTTGTGTACTTGTTTTGTGTTTTCTCTGCAGGGCAGAAGCCAACTTACTCTTTTTTTAGATGGGGTTTCTTTTTTCCATAATATTTTTTCTTGTCAGAACAGTGTAGACGGAAGGAGACGAAGGGGTTAACTCCTTCATAACATTATCTTTCTTACCATTCCTCGCACAATCTAAACATATACAGAGCTCTTCGGTACCTAAAGTTAATACAATTATTATGTTAGCCAAATACTTTATTTTGTTTCCTAACAAACTATTTTGTTGTCTGTACTACTGTCTTGACTCGGAACTGGAAATGTTTTTATCAAACTTTTAGTTCCTACTATTGCTGTTGAAAACAATGGAGGTATTATTTGCGCAGCGGGATGTAAATGTTATTTACGAATGATGATAGTAGCACGGACATTACATTTGTTTGTTTTTGTGTCAATATTTTATAGTTATGATGATGTTGAATCAATTTTTTCATTGGGTTTTTATCAACTACACAAATAACCTGTTATTTGTAGGTGGAAAAGGTGCAGGTTATTTGTATGAATATAATATATTTTTATTTAACTCTAAGGTGTTAGGTGTATTCCTTCTTTATTGCCTCCTTTACCAATAAACTTCATGATCTTCTTAGCCTTGTCCCGTAAACATACACCGTCGGCGCAAAATATATTTTCTTCAATTTACATCCCTCTGTAACCTTTCTCTTAAACTTTCTGATTAAGAGTACTGATGATCAAAGAGACCAAACGTTTGCTGCATTGTGTTTTGTGTAAGGTTCTTTGTAATGTAACGGCAAGTCTTGATTCTACATATATCAGTCTAGTAGCATAATCATAATCAGCCTAAAATAATAGTATGTATGTAGTATCCACTGTTGTCTCAGCTACAGGTGTCATACCCAACCACCTTCACCATAGCCTTAAGTTAATAGATCTGAAAGACTCAACCTACATAACACTTCAAAAAGCTGCAATACTGAACACCTGCAGAATTGTGAGAAAGTTCTTGCAAATTGAGGACAACATCTCCCCTTACAACATTAACTCATCATCACACACACACACGTTGCATTGACCTGGCTACAGTAGCCCGTCAATGTAACTTAAACTAGCCTATGAGCTAAGAAACAGCATTTGTTCACTAGAAATAATAATATTCCACAACTATCACACAACGCCATCTAGTTCCAAGCTAAGCAGAGCTTGTGTTATGGGTACTAGACAACTGATAAAATATACTTATATATTTTTAAATACATAAATATTATAGATAAATTACACCCATTAAAATGTTTTCACTGCTAGGACACAGTAATAGACTTCCTCTATGTGAGATGAAGTAGGCTGGCACCTCAAGTTATTGTTCTGAGGCTGGCACACACGACACGGGCTCAATGTGCGTTGAGATGTCAATTGTCAATGTCACCGATTTTTTGGTTCTATGTTCTATTACATGCCGGTTTCTTCACGATATTTTCCTTCACCGTTTTGACAACAGTGTTAAAAATAAATTATACAAAGTAATAGAGTAATACGCCTAGCTGGGTTCGAAACCTCGACCTACACTTCGTATGTCAGGCGCGGGCCGCATAGCAAAGACGTAAGACGCAGACGGGACGGAGACATATGTCTCTTCGGCGTCTCTTTCATACAAAATGTATAGAAGCGTCGCGACGTAAAACACACAGAAGAGACGAGGCGTGGGCGCGACTCTCATACATTTTCGCACGTCCGCGACTCGTCCTCGTCTTGCGTCTTTTCTATGTGGCCCGCGCCTTATGTTGAAGTAACTCGGACGCGAGCAACTGTCCCACTCGCACATGACAATATTCGGTATAATGCGGTCACACGGTGCGAGTAGCTGCACCTCAGTAACTGACTCGGTCAGCTCTCATGCCAGCTCGCGCTGTGTAACCTAGGCTTTAGGGCTGTTACTATATTGGGCCGCCACTGTTAAGGGTCTAGCAACTAAAATAAATTCTCTAATACTAACAAAGTTTCTTCTTTTCAGAACTCCTTTCAAACGGTACCCATCCAAAAGGGGTGGTTGCCGTAGTGAGAGACGTACCAGACCTGGAACCAGATGACTCCAAATTAACAATGTTGGCGCACACCAGGTTAAAAGACTTAAGAAAAAAAATGGAAGACGCGTTGCCTGAAACACACATCATTACGTTAGAGTAAGTTACATTTAAAAAGTATTAAACTTAAGGAGCCTACACAGTTACATACCAAATCTGTCTAAGTAGGATACCGTGGCCCTAGAACGTAAAGGGCAACTGAAGGAACAGTGTAGACTTCTAGTCAGTCAGAGTCTGACTCTATTGATAATTTTATCACCCTAAAAAAAGGCAGGTCTGTATCCCTCAGCTGAAAATGGCGTGAGGGCCCTGAGGGCAATGTAAATAAATAAACATTCTATTATTACTATTTTTTTATCGTGGTAAAATCTCCAAATAAGTCCTACCACTTAGGGCGGGACGGGAGGGAAAAAAATGCCACTAGTATAATAGACTTAATTAGTATAATAATTTATGCAGTTAAAGACAACAACAAAAAAAAATCATCTTTACGATTAAACTAGCTGACCCGTGCTCACTTCGTTGGGCTGTAAAATATACAAATGATAATAGCACTCACGATTAATGTAGCTTTCGACCGGTGAAACAATTTTTAAAATCGGTTCTTTACTTCCGGAGATTACCCCCTACATAAAAACCTCTTTATAATATTATAGTATAGATGAGCAAACAAAGTAGCCATTAATTCCTAAAAACATTTATTTTATCCAATTTTTCTCTAACAAATTCCAAGAAACAAGGTATTTTCCTCATGATGATCCATCATAAATTCCTCAAGACCTTTGTCCTTGACTTCTGGCTTCTGATTAAAATAACAAAAGACAATCTAACAAAAAGTTTTCCTGTCTTTCTGTATTGTCTGTCTTTGTCGCTGTTAAGGTTCTATTTGACGTACATACATATTACGAGTCAAATTATGTCAAAGAGGATAAAAGAAAAATATATTTCTCGAAAAATACAGACCCACCTTACCTATTAATCGTTTATTTGTTAATCTTTTGTGTGTGTGGTTGAAGAAAAACGGCGTATTACTTATGGATTTCTTTACTCTTATTTTTGTGACTGTGAATGCAAAACAATAAAGGTGCCGTAAAAAAAATATGGATGATGATAATGAACGAAAGACCACATTACTCAATGATAAGTTCGTCATTAAAGTCACTAATAACCTCATTATCAGCATTCTAAGAACATAGTTAAACAAAACAAAATAAAAGTTACAGCTATCTCTTAACAATGAATTTCAAGTTCACATAAATTCAGCTGCATTGAAATTTTTAGTCAAACGTGAACCATTATTCATCAAAGTAAATTAAATTTAATAGCTCAAGACTAAAGAGTGAACTTTTAACCTTTCTCGTAAATAGGAGAATTAATGAAATAATGAAGTTCCAGGCTTTCAAATTATGAATTCTGTAAGATTAATTTTTCTTCGTCGCCTTGTTGCTAAAAGCTTTTAAAATGTACCTAGTATGAGAAAGATATTTATGAAGGTGAATGAACTGATAATTAACCTTTCATTTACCTACTTTTGGGGACACAGGCCTTCTTTCTATTGGAAACGGAGGGGGCGATTATCCACCACGAAAGCTCAGTGATTATTTCTTTTTTTCATTTTAGTAAACACGGTTTTACACATACGATATATCCCGTGTTGATCACTGTGCTCTAAGATGTCCTTCACCATTTTCCTTTAAAATACTGGAATGGTTTTTGAAAATCATAAGTACGCAAGAAAAATGCAAAAATAAAATAATGTTTAAAGTACCTATACAAATAGAAAAGACCATTTCAACAGCATTCCTTACTACGTTTTCAAATGCGGACACTCGATAGCTTTTTGGCGAGCGTTATTGCCAATTTCTTAGATAAAGTTACGGAGCAGTGGATACAATTTAATTTATTTAATTCCAGTAAATGCCAATATTTTTCGAATGTCATTTTGATACATTTTAAATGGAAAAGTCTACCTTTTCAAGCGAATTTTATTTCATAACTTATTATTTGTAATTTTCTTAGTTGTTTAGTGGTTTTAAGCGAAACAGCATAACAGGTTCGTTTCGCAGCTCAAGCAAAATGTTATTCGAAGAATTTCTCAGAGGAAGCCTGAAACTTTTCCTTAAAAAGTAATTTTATTGAACACAAGATGAACTGAATATGGGTGAACTATACCTAATACATTTCTATCCTAACCTTCAGCGACTATAGGTGTGATGTTACGTTCTGAAAAGCTTTCTAAAATAAAGGTCTCTCCTTAGGGCATTGTCCGCAGATTCGTCAAGAACTGACGGCGCTTCTGACAACGAAGAGAAGTTAGCTCCTTTCAGGGAGAAGGTACAAGTTGTGATCAGCTCGCTGATCGACGAGAGCCTTAGCACCGAGCCCGATCAGGGGAAGGGAAGAAAAAAGACTGTACAGGTACTTACATTACGTACATTTGAATATCAAGCCTTTGAAATAACTCCCAGAACAAATATTCATTTATATTCTGCGAGAAGACATCAAATAACAGACTTACAAGTTTCAAGTCTCTCTCTCAAATGTTGAACTAACTTTACTGCCTCCATTTGACAATTTTCCTCGCATGAATAATTTATTGGTATTACTTTTAACTTTCAGGAAGTATTTCTGGAACACATCACTCATCTTAGGATATGTATAGAACATAATCGTTTGTATAAGGTTAACGTTAAGCAAGTTGAAGAAGCAGCCAAAAGTATTTTAAATAACGCTAAGGAAAATTACGAAAATCGAACTCGGCATCCACCGGCTTTAATATACGGCCCAGATGCCTCAGGAAAAAGCACCTTATTGACACACCTTTACTTCAAATGCGAAGAAATTTTCCCGAAGCCTGTTTTGAGGATAGTAAGATTTTCTGCTTCCACACCGAGATCGGCCTACAACTTGGAACTGCTACGAGTGATGTGTCAACAGATATCGATAATTTTAAACATTCCCGAAGGTTACTTGCCAAAAGACGCGAGTTTTGATCCTCTTTATATTAACAATTGGTTCCAAAGTTTGCTTAGGAAATGTGAGGAGATGGAAAATGAGATTTTGTTGATATTTATCGATAATGTTCATAGAGTGAATCCTTTGGAGTGTGATATAGTGACGGGGTTGTCTTGGCTGCCGATGTCGTTGCCAAGAAATGTGTTCCTAGTGTGTACTAGTGCGGTATCTTTGGAGCAGTTGCAGCTGACGCCAGCTCAGAAGGAAAAGTTCAAAGTTCAGAACTGTTACTATTTGTTGGACGCGATAGAGGAGACAGCGGAGAATAATAGCTACGGAGACTATATTGATGGTGCCTTCGATAACTTAGAAGTGGTCTTCGGTTCTAAAGCGTTTAGTAAATTGGCAAGTGAGTATCTACTTCGTAGTTTTAAGGTTGATAAGTAGTCAAGTGAAAATAGATAGCTTTTAGATAAAATTTGGTTTGAAAATAGTCTATCTACATTGTTTTTTTTTTTTTGGGTTTTTCATGATAATATTTTTTTTTATAAAGCTGAAGAATTTACGTGTATTTCTTTATTTGGTTGAACGCGCTAATCTCAGGAACTATTGGTTGGAATTGAAAACAACTTTTTATGTTGGATAGTCCATTTATCGAGGAAGGCTATATAACATCACGCTACAACGAATAGAAGCTGAATGGAAGTGAAACCGCGATCCTCTAGCCTTCCTCATTAAATAAACTATTCAACACAATAATAATTTTTCAATTCAAAGCTGTAGTTCTTGAAATTATCCTGTTCAACCAAACTGTTTTCTTTTTTTGCTTGAGTTTTAAGTTTCGACATATTTGAAGCGACAAAAATTTTCTTACAAACTAAATTTTTATCTTTTTCGTGGAAACGTATAACCGCGGAAACTGTCTCTCACAGTGTTCCCTTATTCGTAGGTTACATAACTTGTTCGGAGTTCGGGCTGACTGAGCTAGAACTGTTAGAACTGCTGATGCCGACCGACAGCGACGCAGTTATAACACTGAAGGAAGCCAACTTCAACTTCTCTACGATTTGTGTCGCCAAATGTATGATGAGTAAGTATTCGTAGTTAGTAAGTTTCGATAATTTTTAATCTTATTGATGTAATGTTTTAAACTACTATGATTTAGGTTAAACCTGTGGTTCTCCGATTTGATCATGACGTCTTTGATTTAATGTATTCGACTCCTATGATTTAAGTTAAACCTATTATGGTTCTCCGATTTGATCACGACCTGTTTGACGCTTATTCAAAAAAACTTTTTTTTTAAAGTACCGACTTCAAAACAAATACAAAAAAGTTTAAAATAACTTTTCTTTCGGAAGTCGGTGGCAATAGTCAATGACACAACAAAACAAAGCCACCGACTTCCGAAAGAAAAGTTATTTTAAACTTTTTTGTATTTGTTTTGAAGTCGGTACTTTTTTTAAAAAAAAAGGTTTTTATTTTACCCTTTTTAGTTTATTTATTACATATTCAACCCAAATTCTTGTAAAATACTAAAGAAGAATGGCGAACTTCTATGTAAATTGGGACCCATTGATATTAGAATCATACATTATTGAAACTTAGTACTACTTATAAAACTATACAAAACTAGCAAAAATGCAAATGGATAGTCAGCTGTGAAAGTTGGGAGAAAAAAGTTATACAAGGTAGAAGATTATAACCTAAAAATCTAAAAGTTAAAATTATCTGTGAACTAGGAACTTGGTGACTATAGAAACTTGGCTAACTGGCTAAAACTATAGATAAATGATGTCTTTAAGCCCAGCTTAGATTAATCGCAGCAGGCTTAAGACTTTTCTGTTAGCGTTCCCGCCAAACGCAAAGTACACAATGTATGGTAATGACATTACCTGAATAGTCACGTACGTTTTACGTTTAAAAGAAGAAAAAAGCTGCCAAACTTAAACGTCCAAAAGCATTAGTAGGTGATGAATTTGTTTAATTATGAAGGTTGGAATGCAATCGGTGACACGCGATGCGTTCGTAAACTGTACGATAACTTATTTTCAATAGATTTAATTTATTTCTAACTTTTAATTGCCATAAGCTAGCAACTCAATATTTTTTATATAATCCTGTATTAAACTCTTATTTTAAATTTATATAGACTTGCAAGTGAACGACGCTTCCTTTATTTTTAAATCATATGGGTCCATTCTCGCCGAACTTCTTTTCTTACATATGCACTAATCTTGTAATCCGTCACAACATAAAAAAATTCATATCTCTAAAACTACTGAACCGATTTTGATGAAACTTACAGTGTACCCTAAGTTGAACAATACCTAGTACAACAAAAAAAGAATTACTTAAATCGAACTTATAGTTCCGGAGATATGCGTGCACAAACATAAAAACATACATACATACACTTATGAAATTTGGCACATTTGTTCAGACGCTGATATAGACTAGACTAGTAGCTATGTGTTTGAGCCGTTTGGGGTTGAAACTCTGGGGCCATGGGGTCCGAGTGCCCACAACGTTTTTAAGGAAATCGCCAGGCGATTAGTCGACTCTTCAGGTGACCAGAGGGCTGGCCTATTCCTAGGTCAACGAATCAGCATTGCCATACAACGTGGCAATGCTGCCAGCGTTCTGGGCACTGTTCCCGTTGACAGTGGTGTGGACGTATTTTTTGACGCCCTTTGAAAGTTTTTTGTTTAGTAGTGTAGTGTTTTTTTTTTTTGTTTTGTACATACTACTACGTGATTCTATTGTAATTAATTGGTAATAAAATTTAATTAAAATATTTTGTCAAAAAGATATAGACTAACATATATGAAAACTGGGCAGTTCTGATAATATTACATACATACGGGTCGAATTGATAACCTCCTTTTTTTTGAAGTCGGTAAAAATGTTCTCAAATTCAATGGTTTAAGTTAAACCTATGCTTTCGCGATGTGAATCACGAGATTTTTAATACCTACAGGTCTATAAACTTTAAACATTATATCGGTTTTCATATTTGACTTTCCACTTCGGAGTAGCTAAAGGACAAAAACCCAAAATTAGGTTTACCGCCGCCGCCATGACAATTTTGTTATATTCTGAAAACTATGTATGTTACTTAGTTATCATAATCCAAGAAGATTGGAGTCTTGGAATGTATCATTATTTCACTACAATGAAAAGCTTTCACGTGAACAGGTCTTAGAGCTACTATGAATACAAGAGGGTGTTATGAATACAACCATCTTTTCAATTCATAGGTAGTTATTTCAATTTCATGAAAATACGTTCAGGACGAAGTGTTTTGGTATTTATACAGAATTCGAAACTTTAAAAAATCATTTATAAGAAAAAACTGTATTAAATAATGTCACTTTAGGTTGCTTTATGGGTTATGAAATAATAATCAAGTGATAAAATATGTCATCATAGACAGTAGATATCTAGTAATAATTTTTCCATTTATAGGATTTTCACGAATTTTGCGAACCACAATTTTGATTATGCGTTGCGAGAACGTTTTGGGAAAATATCGATAATGCCGTCATTGTTTCTCCAATAATAATAATACTTAATCGCACGAATATTGGGTTCCAGCTTCACTGGCACAACTTAATCCTCTGATAGAGCCAATATTGTTTTTGGAAACAAAATAAATACCTTCGTTACATAATTATACAGGGGATTTCCAACTGGGCTTGTATGGCCAAATCCGAAACTATGAGGAATAGCGAGAAATACTGATAAGAGTCTCAAAGACGATTTAGATGATTCGTTGGATTTTTGAAAAGTCAATATTCCTTGGCAGGAATCTATGATTCTGTACGCTGTAGTTTTTTTATTCTTGAAAAATAGATAGTTGATTTCAACTTTTGACATAATTTAGATTTAAGAAGAAAATTACTTATAATAAAAACGGTTTATTTAGGCCACTTTTAGCTTCGTACAACATAATTAGGTACATTATATGTATGTGTTCAAGAATACTCTTTCGTTGTTATAGTTGTATCGAACCAGCCGGGTTGAGCATGTAAACCCAGAAGGGTTCTATTGCCACATCTAGTAAAGTGTCATTGAGTATTTCCATCATGGAATTTTTCAGTAGCAGCCATGTTTTTTTGCTCAGTTGATGGCTTTATTCCCCCTATTAAACATAACTTGCGAAAACTGGGTGAACTATACCTAACATTCACCTCCGCGTAATCCTTGAGTATATACGGGAGCAATATTGTGTTTATGTGTCCTACATCGCTAATAACATGCGTCCCAATAATTTCCTCACCGTTATTATTTATTCCATCTGCAAAGCTGTCGGATTATGAAACGATATCGATTCGAAATACATAAATAGAAATTGCTTGTTATTTTTTATTGTCTTCATTCGAGTTTTGTTGTGTTTTTATGTGGATATGATAATGTTATAAAACTTGCTTATTATCGCAGCTTGGCCTATTCGCCTTTTATGTATGCTCGTTGCCGACTAACGAAATAGCAACTTTTACCGTTTACTGTCACGCATATGACAGGCAGTCGACCAAATAAACGTCATTGATCATACGTACAATTTTGCCATCATACTTTTGTTGTTGGTATCCTTCAACTATTCAAATTGTGCAGAATACTTTTGAAATAACTTTGTATGCTGTCATATAAACAGTAATTTTCTTTCAGAAAACATATTTCATCAAATTCTTCTTCCATTTCTTGATATTTTTTCTGAAAACCACGACATTAAGAAATTATTCATGTATATATATATATTATATACTATATTTTTCTTTATTCTTCTTCTTTTTTGGGTCAGTGCAGGCAGAATTGTTCTTCCATACCTCACTTTTAGGTACTATAGGATTGCTTTTATTTATTTACAAAAAACAAGGTTTATTAACCAATAATAATTCCACAACTATCACACAACGCCTTCTAGTCCCAAGCTAAGCAGAGTTTGTGTCCCAAGCTAAACAGAGTTTGTGACAACTGATAAACAAACTTAAATATTTCTATACAAGATAAATTACACCCAATGAAATCCTCCACAGAAAACTTAATATCAGAGAACGTAGTATCGGGCCGGTGCACATGGCGTTGGCGGGCAGCGGCCGCAAGCTCACGCGCTCGACGGCGCTATGTGAGATCACAGGCTGCCCTGAGGGATGCCCACTCCGATCTGGCTGCGTTACACTTCGCCAACTTCTTACATGAAGCTGATGACACGGATACTTCTGAAGCTCAGGAACCTGGTGAGTCGAGTTCTGTTGTCTAGTTATGTTGGTAAGGGTTGAAATGTTATTACAGGGTATAAGGAATACAAACGCGAAAGATTTGCCCATTAATTCAATACAAAATGCTTCATTACAGCGTACGGCGGTTAAAAAACTGCTTTCTATATTTACAGTTTAACTTTGAATTTTTTTTATGAAAGGGACCTGAATGAATTGATCATTAAACAGTGAGTCGATATCAATTACTTCGTGTTTCTGAAAAGACGTTTGATTCCCTTTAGGAATGAGATATTTTAAAATAGACAAATCCAAAGCACACGGGCTCAAATCAGATTTATATAAAATCCTGGAACAAGATTATTACTGCTATTAATCAAATTATAAAACACACAAAGCGACATGCCTTTGATATTTAGAGTGTGGTCCTAAGCGTGCCACAAGGGAATATACTCGGGCCAAACTGCATTACAATTCGTAAACTGGAACTGTAACTGGAATTTCATTTCACTATGTGCAAATTAACTGACATAACTTACTTTTCATGCTTTTGATACTGTCATTCAGGATTAAAGTTTAATTTGACTTTGTACCAGTGGATTCATTACAACATTCTACTGAAATTAAAATACCTTCACTGGTACCACCACCCCTGACGTACCTTCTTCAGTAATGCGTACAAAATTCCATAAGGATGCTGATCCTAAGCAAATGAACCACGTAAGCTCGTTTTAATAATCTCGTTGACATCGTCGACGACGCGCGCTAATACGCCAATAATTTTATATTAAATTCCAATTCTTGTTCCTGGAATCTTAGAAATATTTTTCCCGTTGAAATTTTGACATGAAAATTATAAGCAAAGTAGGTTGTTCGAAAACATGGCTGTTTAATAGGTATTGTCTCTCCATCTTCCTGTAATCTATTCAAAGGTTGTCTTGAAAATGTCGCTTTTAGCAGCATAACAATACATTGTGTTACTCTATGTAAAATGTCTACTTCCATAAACTGACAATATTTGTATGGTACACATAATAAAGAGTGTTCTATCTATCTGTATACAGATGGAACGGAACAAAGGCAAGGTGCACAATACTACTTATATCAGTTTGAACGAAAACGTGTTCCCAAAATACACGAAAACGTGAAACTGCCATTCAATTCCTTTTGATTGAATTCCGTACATCTCCTATTGCGTCTTCACACAAAGAAAACTCCTTTAGATATTCAAGATGATGAAAACCAACCTTCCCATCCAAAGTGGATATTTCACGTTGTATTTCACAAGCGAATTGTTTTCAGAATGGCAACACATTTTGTTCTTTACGTAAAGCTTTGAAAATGTCAAATTTTAACATAGGTACGAGTAATGTAATGGATTTTGTACACAAAGACCCATGAAGGACACTTTGTGTCCATTGATGGATTAGTTCTGATAATGGATATTTTATTTAATGGTATCGTGAAATGGTAATTGAATACGAGTAAGGTTTGCGAGTAAATACGTGTAAAAGCATTAATGCACTATGTGATATTAAGGTTTTACAAACAGTTGTGCGCTTCGATGAAGATTTCGAGGGACACTTTTAACATTGTTAATATTGCGGATGGGGTTTCGAACACCGGACTCTGATACTCGTAGTATTATGACCGTTGCCCGGAGTAATTAGATTGATTCTATGCACTTGTATCACCAACTGTCATAGAAATCACAACATGGATAAACCTTTCCCGGGACTGGAACGGGATTTTTAAGCGATTTGGTTGAAATTTGAAATAAAGATGGCCCTAGATCAACACACGGATTACTTAATTTTATCCTGAATAATTTAAAAGCTTCCACGGGAATAACAATAACTCTACTTTTTTTAAAGGAGCCATGTCTATATTAATACAAACGTTTCAGGTTATTGACCCCAAATCAATCTACCTGCTCTGGGCTACGATTATGACTATTGAAGTTCAAATCAAGGTCCTATGTGTTTTCTTGTAGAATTTACTTTTTGTATTTAGAAAATGAACACTGCTAAACCCAAAAACAGTTCGTGTCCTCATAGGTTGCGTGGAGAACGACGATGATGCCGTCCTGGATTCGACGCCGTTCCATTCAGCTACTAGAACAGCGGCCGCATTCACCCAGAGACATGTGGAAGAGTCCTGGCTTCATCTGCTATTGGCTGGAGACTTCTCGAAGTTAAAGGACCTCACTGTCTGCAATTTCGACTTTTTACTTGCTGCGGTAAGTTGTATCATATTTTCCTAGTAGACTAATCCCTGTTTCCATTGACACAAAGCAGCACCTAATTTAAAGGGGTATTGAATTTCAAGCATTGAGGTGAACGTTGATCATCAAAGACTGTTTTTATTTAGCAATTGTTTCACCCATTTGCACAAAAAGAACGCTTTCAATAAAAATCGACGCTCAATGAATGTAAACTACTCGTATTTTGTTTACTTCAAAAATAGTTTTATATCCCAGGGCAGAATTTCAATAACCAATTCAACAACATGTTTCATGCTACGGTACCGTACAGTCATTTGGTTCATTGATACGAAAGCAAAACAAAATCCACAAGCAACGTTAAAAAAAAAGTAAATTCATAATATTATTGGATCTAAAAAATACAACTGTACAATCAAATTAAAATTGATAAGTAAAATCGTTGATTTTATTCCGCTCTTTCGCGCTAGGCCCACAGCAGAGATACCTAAACAGCATTTTCGAGGTAACAGGACTGTTATCAGGTAACCGTGACCCTGAAACGAAAATGGCTATTGAAGGAACACCGTGGATTTTCGTCAATACGAGTTTGACAGTACTTCCCATTCCATTCTGGGCTCAGAACACAGTTGACCATAAAAAAACCGGAGAAGTGCGAGTTGGACTCGCCCATGAAGGGTTCCGTAGTAGCAAGCATAGATTAGGGATATAATTATATTGAGATTAGTAACTAATACACACAAACAACAAAAAAAATAACTTTGTTTTTCATAGTGTTTGTATGAATGGCAAAGTTATATTTGCGGTTTTTGAAAATGTACAATATCTCAAAAACTGCTAACTGTATCTCATCCAAACCAATTTTCGTTGGAAGTTTTTGTTGGGTCTATATTGTAGATATTTTTTTAGTTTTATCATTCTCTTATTTTAAAAGTTATAGCCCCCCCCCCACCCCGGGACACATTTTACACAATACAATTTTTAAAGACCTATTCATAGATACCCCTTACGTATGGGTTTGGTGAAAAAAAAATTTTCTATACTTTGGACAAAAAGTGGCTGTGACATACGGACGGACAGACAGACATGACGAATCTATACGGGTTCCGTTTCTGCCATTTGGTTACGGAACCCTAAAAAATAACATTATGGAATTACAACGAAATTGAAACTCAATGCGAATAAAACAAGTCCCTAAATGCGATCTATTAAATAACTCGTCGATAAAAAGTAATGGCCATTACGGAATCATTTTTCATTTTCTTCCCGTCTCCTTCAAGTCGTGTCTCCTTTGATGTCTTGAGTTAGGTACCCACGTCTTTTAATGGACAAAGTACCTTAACGTTACGGCTGTAATTCTATTACCATTCTGGGCCATAAATCATTCAATTATTAGGTAGAGAATTGATGTAGCTTTTCTATCTTAACCTTACAGTATTAAAATAACTCTTACTCGCGTATTCGTCAGCGTGGTCAGCGTGTAGGTATATGTTAGAAACAGTCAGTAACACCAGATGTTACTGACAAACAAATAACAATACTGACAAAATCGCACTCGTGAGCGTCAGGACTGTCCTGACGCATACGAGTGCGATTTTGTTGTATTCGGGTAGGTGGGTATTTTGTTTGCGCACTTAAAGCCTCCTGCAAACACACGCGATTAATCGCGCTGCGACAACGAGCCAAGCTAATTTCCACTCTAAAAATACTGCGAATGGACCGCGACTTGTCGCCCCGCGCGATTAATCGCGTGTGTCTGCAGGAGGCTTTACGCAATGCGGATACCCGCGTATTATTAATATTATTAATTAGCCTATTATTTATTACTATCATCCATTGTATTTTATATCTTTAATATTTTATTAATTTTTTGTATTTTATTTTTATTAATTTATCGACTGTTTTGTTATTTTACTTAGTTGAATATATTTATAGCCGGCTTGATATCTGTACTCTTGTTTCTGTACTCGTACTCTTGTTTCTTCTTTTTCTTCTTCGGGTGACCACTGAAAACCAGCGCTGTGCTGTGGGTCTCTCACAGCACAGCATTAGGCTGAGTGGTCACCTTTCTTTTTATAGTCATGGCATGCAGCTGTCGAATTTTGTTTTTGTTATTTGTTTATTTTTATGTTTAGATTTAGTTATGTTTGTAATTTCTCTGTTTTATTTTAAGTAATTTGCATGCAATTCTGTAAAAAAATTAAATTAATTTTCTTACTTTCTTTCTAGTTATTGAAAAAATAATAAAACTGACAGTTGGTACACAAATAGACCTTAGAGTACGCGCCACCACTTGTAGAAAATTCAAGGTATTCAATTTTATTGATGCAATTTAATGTAATGATATCCGCCGTATCTAAAGGATTAGTTAGTACCACGATGTTTCCGCAAGCCTTCAGTCATAGGGCGGACTGTACTACCATTTTTTCAGCTATTATTAATGCATTTGTGTATCTAGTATTCCAATAAAATACGCTCCAACTAAAAAGCTAAAAGCAATTTATAACCTAGCGTTACTGTTCATCTAACGAGCAAAACACTCCGTTCAATGGACAATCACTTTAACGTGTAATTAGTACAACCTACCGTAGCTAGTAGCTGATAGTTTTCCAAGTTTCTCTGTTAATGGATTTCTCAAGTTTACGTAAGGCCATTAAAACGTGAATTCGTGTACCGAAATGACCAAGTTTAATGGTCGGAAAATAATACAATGTATTGTTTCGTATCATTATAAGAGAAACTGAGGCCTAAGCAACAGTAAAGTAAATTCGGATAGAAATCCTGCACCACATCTGCAATCCTACAGCAAACACACACTATTTTTAGGAAACATTTTTTTTTTTTGTTTTTAGGAAACATTTTAGGAAACATTTTTTTTTTCTTTTTTCTTGTCCTAACTCTATTGCCTTTTGTGCACTACTTTTACCATTTTATATAATTTGTCTTTGAGGAGCGGGACCTCCTAGCACAGGTATATTTTTTACCTATAAGAATAAAGGGACCCCTATATAAGATTCTGTAAAAGTGTTTCTGCAATAAAAGTCTTTTTTATTTTAAAATATACGGGACGGTAGTAGTAGTAGTAATAGTACGTTTACTCAACACAGTGGCAGTTACTGGTTTTATATTGAGTTTTTATTTACAACGGTTCGTTAGTAGTTAATGGATATCCGATTTGACCTTTTAGCTCTGTTCGCTGTATTGATCGTGATGTATGATTTGAATTTGTAGTATAAATTACTAATGGACATATCATTAAGAACGACTATATTATGGAAGCAATTTATCCAGTTTCGTTTAAATTAGTTCACACGTTCATTAAGAACCAAGTACCTGCAGACTTGTAATTGACTGATCAAAATAACTTTAGTAATCAAGTGTTACTCTTAGGGGATTGGCACACTGCACCACATGAAGCAGCGTAGCACGCGAGTAGATGTTCTCCCGTTGCTTGAAAGTACTTTTTCTATTGAAAACACGCGTAATACAACAGAGAAAACAGATTCACTCACGCTTTTATTATTTCGTCGACACACGCCCGCTGCGTGATGCGGGGCAGTGTGCCAATCGCCTTACATCGAATTTTTAATACAAATGTTTACCTAAATGACCAATTTATTCTCGCTTTAGAAACCACTATCTACAGTTTTAGTAAAATTCCTATATTCATAGACATTAAAATTTTTGTAAAACCTTTCTTTAACCATCATAATATCTCCCACAGGTACAAACAGTAACAATATCGTATCTCCGGTGCATTCTGGAGCACGTGCGGTGTTATATCCTGGATCGAGACGTGGAACTGGTGTACGGAGCAGTCAGGAAATCCAGCGATATCCTCACCAGGGATCCTATGCAGTTGGGAGCTCAGGTAATTGAACTTTACTTTTATATTTATGTATGGAGATGTTGAAGAGGAAAGTTAGCAATAATGTTGGATGACAAACACATAACTTACCATAATTTCGGAAAATTATTGATTGGAAATGTAATACCATAGGATAGGTAAAAACAATACGATAGGATAGGTAAAAGTAATGACCTATACAGAATCATTTAGGACAACAACAGAGGTTTGTTTAAAAAAATACCATGATGTACTTCAGTTCAAATATCGACACCTGCAATTTAAAACATCGTAACTCACTTTTTAGCGAAATTGAGTTATAAACACAGCCTAACTAATAAAAAAATGCTCTATCGTTTGCGCTCACCCTCGTAACCCAATTCACTACCGTTATGATTTTAGCCAGCGTAAAAAAATTGTAACTAGTCATCCACTGACAGTGATAAAAAGGTATCTTTAGTTACATACACTTGCCCGTGGTAAGTTTTAATAATTTTACAAAACAATAATTGTAACTTAGGATGCAATTTTTTTCGGTAAGATTTCTTACATAAAATATGAAATATTTCATCAACTTTCATTGTAAATTCAGTTACAATGTTGAATTATTCTTAAAAATATAATTATATTTTCAAATAAAACATTGACTTGTCTTTTGCGAACACTTTGGAGCCATGGTTTCGCTTTACCTATGGTCTCTTTAACACGATTCGTATTAAAGAGACGCAGATCGTGTTGCAAGGACTTAGATATACGTCTGTTGAGCTGCTTAGATGACTTCTCATCATCGGAAGACTGCAACTGTAGCAAGCGTCGTTCAGCCATGAGGTTTAAGGTTTGCTCGGTCAATTTCTGAGGTCTATCTTTACGGCAGTATCTTAAAAACTTAGGCCCTACCGTGCGGACAGTTTCCACTAGCCCGTCGTTGATCTCGTCCACTCAAGCTAAGTTCTCAAGGCAAGCAAAGCGATTAGAGAGCTCGAGTTGAAAGCTTTCGGGGTTTTGAATGTGGGGCCGAGTAGGTCGGAGCGTAGACTTCATCAGGCTGGACCTTTCAAGTTTAACATTGATATTCAGCGAGCCTCTTACGATTCGTTGATCACTACCGGTTTTTACCCTATTAATCACAGAGACATCACTGAATATCCGTTTCTTGTCGGTCATGAAGAAGTCTATCTCGTTTCTTGTAAAACTATCGGGACTCAACCAGGTCCATTTCCTGTGAGGCGGCTTCTGGAAGAAAGAGTTCATCATGAAGAGTTCCTATTTCTCCAGAAAGTCGGCCAGCCTCTGTCCCCTAGGGTTCCGTTGCCCATACCCAAATTGCCCCACTCTCAACTCATCACCGCTTTTCTTGCCCAACTTTGCGTTAAAGTCCCCCATAACAACAGTGAACTGGGTTTTGGAACTATGTATGGCCCTACTTACGTCCTCATACATAGTCTCCACTTCATCATCATGTGTGTGTTGATGGTTATTATGTTGTTTACGAGGGACTTGTGAACGAGAAACCCGACACCACCTTGGGACTGTTGGTCGCCCTCCCGGTAGTAGAGCAAGTTACCAGATTTCAGGGTTACGGTGTCCTTCCTCTCTCTACGGATTTCGCATAACCCTATAATGTCCAAGTGTAACTTGCTCAGCTCCTCTTCCAGCTCGCAGATCTTTTCGTCAGTCCTCAATGTGCGTATGTTGTGAGTTACCAGAACCAGTCGTCGTGGGGGTGGGTAGCCGGATCTCTTCCGGAGATTCTTCGCACCCCTTGCTCCGCCGTTACCTTGACCGCTACCCGCGCCAGGGATAGCGAAGCTGCCGGGGACTGGGGGCCTGGTTTCTGTGGTTTTAATCATTATTAGGGGGCAATTTGCCTCAAATCGCCACGCTTGGCAGGCGGGTTGGCGATCGCAGTGAGGATGTGCAGTACACGGAGGACGCTGCTGCCCGACCTCCGGTTTGTCCCTTAGTAGCCTCTTACGACACCCACGGGATGATTTGGGGAAACACAATTCTAAGCCGGCGCCCCACGGCGTAGCCGTAGTACTTCGTAAGCAAGCCATCGCTCTGTCACAATTTGTGACAGAGCGATGGCTTGCTTTATCCTCTTATTGTACTCGTATTTGGATTTGCTTTATTGTATTTGGATATAAGTGGAGGAAATTGTCTTTTGTGCCTCACTCACAAAAGACAATTTTTCCTCCTTTATCCAAATACATTAAAAGACTAATGAGAACTGTGTGTCCTCAAAAAGTTGATTAAAATATTTTAAAAATATGTTTACATTACTTTTCTTTGTAAAACTTACAAGCTTTGTGAACCTAATTGTAAAGGCTGTTTAGCTTATGCTTAATTTCGATATTTTATAATTATAATAATAAAAACATTGCTAATTATTTCATTTTTTTATTTTATGGTAACTCCAATAATAGAAAAAAAAAATATATTGTGCATTGTAACTCAGACTTACAATTATTTTTTCGGTGAATATAGTTATAATTGTACTAATTTGCATTGTATGTCTGAGTTACAATAGTAATTTGGAAAATCGTTTTTCGTGAAATATCATTGTAAGTCACAAAAGTATATGAAATACATAAGTAAACAACGTATTAGTCATACTGGAATGTAGATTATACCTTTTTACTTGTATTTACAAAGTTGGAGGTCCCTAGGACTTATAGGAACAGAGTAAGAATTTTTTAAATCTTTGATTCGCTCTACTGAAAAGTAGGGAAAAATGAGTTACGATGTTTTAAATTGCAGGTGTCGATATAATGTTATAAGTCAGTAGTAGTCAGTGGTGGATTACAGCCCACTCACTCTCACAGATAAGAGGCCAGTAGTGGGAACATTATAAGCTTCTTATACTATGATTATGCAGTATAAAGTAGTACTTCCTGGGCTCAAGTAAAAGTCGCATTATGAGCTACTTTTTCTTAATGAAAATGAAGACTTAGGCTGCGTTTCCACCAGAGATGTGTGATGGAAATGTGTCGTGCGAGGATGTCTAGCTGTGCTGTGAAAATGTGTGGGCGTTTCCACCAAAGCTGTGTGATGAAAATGTGCCTACGAGGATGTGTAGCGGAGCTGTGAAAATGCGCATGAATGTGTGGTACGAGGATGCGTTGCGAAGCTGTGAAATGTGTCGACAGGGTTGCGGTGACAAACTCCGTCTATGGACTGGCTGGTACAGTATGCGCAAACCTCGCAACACATCCTTCTCAACACATATTCCTCGCAACACATCCCTCGTACACATCCCTCGCAACACATTAGTCGCACACATTCCTCGTACACATCCTTCACTTGTTTTGTATGTACAAAAATCTAGCTCCGCTGAGCCGTTTCCACCAGAGCTGTGCTGACCGAAGCGAAGTAAATGAAGCGATTCTATTGGTTCTTTAAAAACACATTCCTCACTACACATCCTCGCACATCTCTGGTGGAAACGCAGCCTAAACCATTGGTATAATGACGAACAACAATCATTGGTTAAATTACAAAACCGTTTAAAATTCCGCTCAATTTTCTCTTTTCTCCTTTTCGAAAGACAAATCACATTTCTCAAAATAAATTGCAAAGGTAAGTAACACATAATTTCGCCATCTCGTCTCAAAAATAATTTACGAAAATCCTTTTATAAGAAAATCTCTTAAAAATATATGAAGTCTACAAGTGATATCAAGATCAATCAATAAAGTGCCCTCGATGTCAGCAGGGCCCACAAAGTCCTTTAACGAGTTTCAATAAGCCTTTGTTCTCCCCAACTTTGGAAATTGGTTTACGTACTGTCACAAATTCAATAGGCTTCTATAGCTATAAAGATGTGAGACTGAGTATGAGGAGCTTATTTTACAGTGTAGGAAAGAATAAGATAAGATGTTTTTTTATCGCAATCAAAGTTATTGCATGTGTATTTTGGTGTTTAAACTACAAGTAAAGAGATAAACGCATTATGAGACTGTTTTAACAAAGTCAAATCATTAGTGTGAACTGTATTTGTTGCCATTTAAATAAATGATTAAATGCATTTATTTAAATGGCAACAAATACAGTTCGTGAGGAGAAAAAATAAACATGAAACTCCATCTATAAAAGTAGGAAGTGGGCTGATAAACACTTGGGCTTTGAGTGTGATAGAAAGTGCTGACTTCAACAGCCTAATTTATATTTGTTTTTTCTATTATTAAAACTTACAAATATTAGTCTGACTAGTCTAAGTGTAATAAACTGATGTAAAACATCTATGTCCATAACGGATTTCTACTTTTAAATTCATTGGTGCCTTCCCGTTCAATAACCTGAAGAAGACAAGTATAAAACTCAAAATACATTTATTTCCCTTTATGAAATACAAACATGCTTTCATGGCTGATCGTAAATTCAAGAAAGGAAAGTTGGACGCTGCAGTTTATTTCAGTAGAACTAGTGTGATAAACTTCCTCTCGGCTTTGTAAGTTAGGGGCGGTAGGAGTACAGACTACTAAACTAGAATTTAGTAGCAAAGATATTTTGAGTGTACTTTATTGTAAAACTACTGTGATATAAACTGTTGTATACATTGTTTCTAATGGTTCTGCTGAAAGCTTTCGTGATATATACTTTGTATTGTTGAGTTCCTCGTGGTTTTGCGAGGTTTCCGACCTCTCTGTTTTCTTTTATGTTTGAGCCTTCGTTTCAAGTTACGAAAGCCTTTTCAAGTTCAAATATTTAGGAAACATTGCGTAAAACCTATTGCGTCAACTCCTGTAAGTAAATAAGGCTTGACTCACGTAAAATTTCATCATTCTTCGAATACTAACCCCTAGGTACGCGAGTGCCAGCTGCCAAGGTGTCTCTGTTGTCAAACTTAATTAAGCCGCCTCTGGGAATACCACAGGTCCCTGAGATCATAGCCTGCCGGGGTTACGGGACTGTCTTATCCGGTAAACGTAACCCTGGAACGTAAAGGGCTATTGAAGGCCACCGTGGATTTTAGTCAGTACGAGTCTGACAGTCGCTCCCGACCCGCCATGGGTAAAAAAAGATTAAAAAAGAACTCTGAGATGGCTAGGTCTATAAGGTCAACATGAAGAACCGGTTGGTTTTTAGTCAGTACAAATCTGACAGTCCCTTTTGCTGCACCCAGGATGAAATGACTCATTATTTTGATGATTTTACAACACAAAAATAAAAGGAGCTCCTTTGGGAACCCATTTTAGCAGTTACGCAGATTTACCCAATATTTTTATTTCGTCTGCAGTGAAAATTTATCAATATGAAAACTGTACCCGTTTCTTCTTTGAAATCTATGTCTTATTTTCTTATAGATAAGGTTTATAATATTTTCTTCTTTAACAGATAATAGCATGGCTGCGGCCTGCGGTGGCGCGCCGCGGTGTGCTAGCGACTCTGGTTTACGCTGCAATGGCCTGGTGCGACGGTTATGATAAACCGATACTTGTACCATTAAATGGATGGTAAGTATAACACTGTTCTTAACATATAACCTGTATTGCATCCAGTAGCCGGAACAACTACTTGTAGATAAATTAATTTAATTTTAGACACGTACAAAAAAAGCTCCAAATATATTTAGGAATTATTTTTTAAAGAAAGAGGTTTTAGGCTACGTAGAGACCCCCGAGGGCGGAAGAAGCCGCGGCCAGCAACTAGTTTATTCTTTATTCATACAAAGTAATACTTGTCTTGCTTACTTTATCGGTTTTTGTTAGGTTTGAAAGCGATAAGGTTCTTTTTCCATAAAAAAATGATACCCATACGTGAACACAGTAAACAAAATTGGGGACACTAAAAAACCGTTCAGAAATTACACGTCAAACAAATACGCACTATTTACAACTAAACAACCGTCTAAACTGAAAGAACACTAAGTTTCCGTTCAATTTTGCTAGAGTACACCAAACTTCTACAACATTAATTGCACTAACCTTAGACAAAATGTCGGTACCGGAGACATTTCAGATTACCGGGAGATATAAATTCCAATAAACCTACGCTTTGGAGAAAATCCAAAGCAATTGGAAGTCATTAATTAGACAGAACTAACAGAAGTAGTGATCAATCAGGCTTTAAATGAGGTAAAGGCGAAACTATACGACTCTTGATTGGTAATATTGAGTGACCGTTTAGAGATCCTAGAAATTGATTAACGCTTTCAAATTCGTTCGTATTTCTGTATCGATTGTTTAACTTGAATGAACCAGATTTGTGCTATCTTTACAAAATATAAAACAAATTCTATAAAAAAATAATTAAATCCAGTTCGGTCAAAACAAGATAATTATGCATGTTAGAAAATTTTCCGAAAATCCGAGTACCTATCGGATCGTGCGAAGTTGAAGAAGAAGAAGTTTAATTTATGACTAATACCTACTAGCTTTTGCTCGCAGCTTCGTTTGCCCTCCCTTCCTCTTCTAAGAATTCACCAGCAAACCTCTAGACCGAGGTTTAAGCGATAAACTGCGACAATTTGACATCTCTATATAACAGAGCTGGTGGGTCCTAATCCCAGTATTCTGATTAATTTTATTATACTGGCCACTCAGTTAAATTGGATGCGAACCTGCTATCACTAGTCCAAGGGAAGGGAAGCCGATAGTTTTGGGTTATATCATCTAATGATTCCTAGTATAGACGTAGATTAGGGCTACATAAACTTTTGATTCATGACATTTTAATTTAATTACGACTATTATAAACTGCCAACAAGGTAGGTACATAATATACAATAAGCCAATTTTGTAAAATTAACTTGTAATGATTGACAAGCAACCCTATACCTTGATTATATCAAAATAAAGAACTTTATCATAACCATCAATTTAGCCTGAGATCACGCACTGCTGGGTAAGGGCTCCCACTTTTTTACCCGACTGCGCGACGCAAAGGAGGGTAATGTGTTTATCAGTCTATGTATGTATGTATGTATGTTTGTTTCTATGTGGCGTTCTAGAGACCAAACGCGTAGGCCGATTTTGATAATTCTTACGTCAATCGATTCGTCTTAACCTTGCGAGTGTCACTAAAGACATGACAGTAATCAAAATTCACCACAGCGACAACCAGACGCCATATTGTCAAAATGAAAAAAATAAAAGTCGATGAACTATGTCAAGTGGGGTGTCGTTGAATAGGTATTTTTTTAAAATCATCTTCAGGTTTCTTTTATCATTTTTCATTTTAAGTAATAGTTTAGGATATATCACGATTTAAAGTTGTTTAACAAAACATTCTCGCTAATTTTCTTACTTATTGATTTAAGTTTTTATTTCAAGTATAAACGATATACAAACAAAAAAAACAGTGAACAATGAATCGTAACTGAAAAGTGTAAAATAAAAAATAATAAAGAAAAACAAAAAACCCAACTGCGTAAAAACTAATAAAATTTTGAAAAATACGTGGAAAAGTTAACTCACAGTCGGGGCCCATTCAAATTTTACCAATCAAATCTTCCCAAGGGGCCCCGACTGTGACTCGTTCTGTTCTGCTTCTTCCTGCTGTTCGGTTGGGCTTGTTTCTTTCTTTTTAGTTTTTATTTAAGTTAACTTTTTCACGTATTTTTCAAAATTAGTTTTTACGCAGTTGGGTTTTTTGTTTTTTTCAATATTTCTCGGTTCTGTGCATCTCTAATCCATCTCTTCCTCGCAATAAATAACAACCAATAAAGACCATGAAGGAAAAACAAACCTTATCGACATCTGCCCCCAAAAGTATCATTCGTCTTCCTACATTACGTTTCCCATCTATTCCCCTTATAAAATATCCGAATCACGTTCAATACCGAACTCACTCACGGTTTCCCAACGCGAATAATTCCGAAAAGGTGCGATCTTTGACGAAATTACTCATTTGGGAATAAAGAAATGCAAGCAATAAAGACCTTATCGCAGAGAGGAGCCTTGTCTCAGCAGAGAGGACATTAACGGATGATTCTGCTGCAAAGAACAAAGTGAACTTCGTTCTAACTACGTGAAAACAAGCCTTAAACTGGTTTAATAAGCAAAATAGAAAACTTGAATGCAGACTTCCAACGGTTCAAAATTAATTATATGATGTTTTATGTTAACGTGGTTAATAAAAAGTTTTAAGTATTTCTAAACTTTAAATTATTTCAATTTTGCATCGCGCTATAAACCAAAAGTTAGAACATGGTTCAATAAAAATGTTAAAATAGAACTAGAGTTTTTGTTAATTTGACATCTTTTAGTTGAAAGCGATTCTCCCTAGGGATGAAAATATTACTTTCAACCCACTCCTCGGGCATATTATAAAGAGGTTACTTTGTATTTAAGCAGTTTTCAAATACTGACAAGTTCGTAAAAAAAATATAAAATCTGTAGGAATAAATAATTCATACACATTAGATACCTTTCATTTTTTGCTTCTATTTCATCTAAACCAGTGATTCCCAAAGTGGTCCAGGTGGACCCCCAGGGGTCCACGGGAGACTTGCTGGGGGTCTAAGTAGGCGTGAACAAAAAATGAGGGTCCATAAGATGTTAATGGGGGTGGTCCACGTAAATTTATCTGCTTTTGATAGTAAAGAG
Source organism: Agrotis exclamationis (assembly GCA_950005045.1). NCBI lineage: Eukaryota > Metazoa > Arthropoda > Insecta > Lepidoptera > Noctuidae > Agrotis > Agrotis exclamationis. The sequence continues at coordinate 7,235,682 of OX465420.1, read as the reverse complement.
CAAAAATGTAAGCATAGTTTTTATAAGGGCCTACCTACATTGTTTTAAGTACCTAACTAAGCAGATAATATTTTAATAAGGCAAGCGACTGTTACTTGTCCAAACTTGCGTATTCGATATTACCTTCGATCATTAAAATCAACTAGATAGACGGTCAAATATTTAATAGCTTTTCCCTCCTCATACCTTGTCGAAAGGAGTTTTAGTGCCGTTACAAACCTCTTAACAAAAAAAGGAGCTAATTAAAAATCACACAGGATTTGCGGTTATTGCTCACTAAAATAAAGCCAAACATTGATCGTTTGCTGACACTCTATCAAATACTTACATCCTTCCTATTAGGTAATTAAAATTATGACCTGAACCTATATTACCTTATTAATTTTTTCTTGTAATTCTATTCTTTTAATTATTGTTATTGTTATAAAATGTACCATTTTTCGTTTTTATTTTACCTATCGGAATATAGGGACAGAACTCAGAAGCGACACAATTTTTATTTTTTGGCGACTTTATGAATGTGGTAGAAATGTAGCAGCACCGGTCCACCGAAACCAGTAAAATTTTGAAAGTGGTCCACGAGAAAAATAAGTTTGGGAACTACTGATCTAAACGAATAACTTAATTGTACTAACATAAGTAAACCACAGAAATGATAGTAGATAAATATAAGGTAAAACTACCTGAAAATGTACTTTTTGTTTGATATAGTTAATTCTCTCTCGTAGATTTTCGAAGGGAAAAAACAGACATAGATGGAATGGTTACCTTCCTGCCCAATCTGTAAATGTCAACCGAAGAAAAGGGTTCTTTCTTACGGTTCTACGAGCAGTCACTAGAGTGATGAGCCAACGACTTATTTCTTTATGATAAGTTTTTGAGTTATCACTCTTGTCACTCATATACCACCCTTTCTGTTCTACATTTCACATCGAATAAAATACTATCTTTTATAGAATCACTCTGCTAGCCTATTGATGACCATTGTTAATCTATTGATGAAAACGCATTCAAATGCATTGGGTAGTTTGAAAGGTCTAACGGTCGACGGCGCGTTGTGTTCCACGCGCGCCTCAAAGAGCGTCAGCATAATGACGGGGCCCCCCCTCTAGAGGGCCAAAACCAGTCGGGGTCGCGGGACACACGTATACCGCGACCCCGGTATACAAAGGGCTACTGAAGGACACCGTGGATTTTAGTCAGTACAAGTCTGACAGTCCCTCCCGCCTTGCCCTGAGTGGGAGGACTCATTTGATGATTTTACCACGATAAAAAAAAGCGTACAGAGGCGGAAGCGATTTTGTTTTGTTTTATCTAAAGAAATTGGTATGTTAATGTAGTAATACTTCTTTAGCTGTCGTAAAAAAAAAACTTTAAACTGTGTTTTTAAGGTTGGATAATGAAATGATACTGTGAGGGCGTGTAATTTAAAAGAATAACGTCATTGTATTGATTGTATCATTTTCTAGAATCTGTGAATTAATGCAGTCACAGTTACACAAAAACATAAGGCCAGACTCATAAAAATGTTTTCCAGTAGCTTTGGGAAAGAACGGATAAATAAAAAATCCACCTCTTATAGTGATTTTTGTCTGTCTTTAAGGATAATATCTGATTTCAAATTATTATTTTGATAAATACCACTGCTTATTACTTTTCAAAGTAATTTATTTTGATTTGATCCTTACTTAATATAAATTGCTTTGCCCATTAAATAGTTAAAAAAATATTTAAAACGTTTTCATAGATAAATTGGTAAAGATATCGGGCATGAATAATAGCAGCTTATACAAGCAATTTACGTTAATTTGGTTTTAAGTTATAAATTAAAATATAGATTTACGTTTATTGAAATACGAGTAACTTTCAATAAAAAATCTTTTCATCTACACTGCCTCTTTGGTATTGTTGCGGCAGCTACAACGCAAGAGGTCTTGTCTTGTCGTGGAACTGTCTCAAAAGGACACCGGGGCACTGGAACGCAAAGGGAGACTGAAGAAGCCAAAGAATTAAGTCAAGTCTGACAGTCCCCTTTGTTCCATCCGTGGTAGGAAGACTCATTTGATCTGGATAGAGTTGAAGAGACTATTTGACTCATACTGTATAAAAATCATCCTGTTTATGTAGGTCCTGTTTGAACAGTTCCATGACTGACCTTTGTCTGATCTTTCAGTAATTTTAAACGTGATGTTCTGTTATATTACTTTTACAAAATACCAAAAAGGTCAATATTATCTTTAGGGGAACAACCTTTATTGTTAATTAATTTGATAATCGCTTCCCTTACCTTTTCACATTCAGTTTTTCGTTATAAATGTGCCCGAGGACAACAGTAGACGGTTTATCCTTAATGAGAAATTCAGGAAAAGTAATTGGAATAAATGAGAAAAGAATAAGCTATTGTTTTCTTTTTTGTAGCATATTACACCTTCGGCTTTCATATTGCTTGATTACTTGGCATACCCTGTAGGTTCTAATTTGTAATATTAAGGCTCATGTGTACTCAAAATTACGATTTGGATCGTTATAGGCTTCGCCATACAGAGATCTAGGCGTGGCGCGATGCTAGCGTTAGCATGTCCTTGGCGTGTCCCATTAAGCGGTAGCATCGCGGGTTTTGTATGACAACTCATATAATGTTTTCATAGTAAGTAAGCACGCTAAGGAGACGCCATGCTAGCGTCGCGCCACGCTGAGCTTGCTTGCTGGCAAAGCCTTAAAAAGTTTGCAAGGATCAGGTCAGTATTTGCTGATATCAAGAATCAAGATACACATCAATAAATTAGGACGAACTCATGTATGAGTATAATTATCTTAATTCAATCAACGTATATCAAGTATACTGCTGTTAAAATTAAACATTGCAAAACTAAAATGCCTCTTAAAGACGTTTGTAAACTATTTGGTTACATGTAACTATTAAAATCTTTGAGTACCTATGTTAATCAATATTTTTAAAGTTTAGTGTTTAACAAGAATGTTTTTGCCCTCTTAGGCTTCAACCGCCAATAGCATCAACAGTTCGGGTCCTCTCCGTGGGAGGATCAACTCCTGGTGCTGGAGCCAGGCTGCTGCAACTAGCACCATCAGGACAACACCTGGTGTTGGCACCTTCAGCTGGAGACCCTCAATTGTGGCATGTCATGTCTAACTCCAGAGTTCATACATTTAAAGGTAAAATAATGATTTTTTGGTACTTGAATTGTGTATATGTACACACATCAAAAGTGTCTAGGGATCAAGCATTTTTATGCGGATTTCTTGAGATTGAGATGTGGCTTTGTAATAAATTTATGATTTTATAAATTTATATGGATCCTTTTTGGTGCATTTCATAATTTGAATCAGGAACTGTGAATCAAATTCGAGTAAAAGATGAAAATCAGCTGTCAATATTTTCCCTATAAAAACATACAACGCATTGAAGACATTATTAGTGCTACTGTTTCCCTACTACTGATTAAAACCAACGTTATTATGGAGCGGCGACGTCATTTAAGCAGGGAAGAAATGCTCAGAGCCGTGGGAATGATAGAAGCTGGTTCCCGGCAACGTACTGTGGCTTTAGCTCTGAATACAAGTCAGAGTGTTATCAGTCGACTTTGGACACGTTACCGAAGCACTGGTACCGTGGCTGAGCGCCATGGAGGACGGTATCGCTGCACCACACGGAGACAAGACCGATACATTCAAATCTTAACTCGAAGAGCTCCAACAATAACCGCCATGATGTTAGCCGTGAGGCTTCATCACTCTTCAGGGAACTTAATTAGCGACCAAACAGTCAGAAACCGCTTGCATGAAGTGAACCTTCATTCCCGAAGACCGCTACGGGTACCACCTATAGCAATGCACAATCGTAGGATTCGATATCAATGGGCTCTTGAACACAGAAATTGGGCAGAAGAACAATGGCGTTTCGTGTGCTTTTCTGATGAGTCTCGTTTCGGTATGAGACCGGATACAAGACGTATACGACACTGGAGAACCCCTGGACGCCAACAGCGATTAAAATCCTGCCAGGAAGTCCATCCTTATAGTGGTGGAACCATCATGGTATGGGCGGGTATTTGGATCGGCGGAAGAACTGAGTTGATTTGGATCAGAGGCAACCTCAACGCTCAAATTTATGCTGAGACGATTGTATCAGACGTCATCGTTCCTCTACAAGTGCAAATCGGTCCCTTATTTCAGTTAATGCATGATAATGCACGACCGCACACCGCAAGAGTTGTAAGACAGACTCTCGCCGCAGCTAACATCAATGTCCTGCCCTGGCCTGCTCAGTCGCCAGACTTGAATCCGATTGAGCATGCATGGGATATGCTACAGAGAAGAGCTCTGCCGAATATGGAGGGTATCCAGTCGCAAGAAGACCTTTTTTTGTTGTTGCAACGAACATGGGCGGCCATTCCACAGCGTGATTTGGATGAACTCATTTTGAGTATGCCAAACCGATGTTCTTGTGTTGTTAGTGTTCGCGGTAGAAACACGGATTATTAATTGTTTAAGTTACCCAATAAAATTTTAAAGAAAACTGTTATTTCAGTCTTTTTTTCGAACTTTTGTGTTAGTGGTTCAAATGTCAAAAATCCCTTTATTAGGAAAATGGCAAATTTCTTTATTAATGCAAAGGTGACTTGGTTTATCGTTACTGTGACAAACGAAAACACTTTATTTGATGAATCCTTAAAGAAAATTTTAATTAATATCAATCAGGAGAAAAGTTATTGCAAAAATATATGTTGATCCCTAGACACTTTTGATGTGTGTATAAAGATCATTAGGTCCATCCAAAGATTGCCTGGAAGATATCGTTAGCAGCGATAAGACCGCCTATTATATCACTTTATGATGTGTAATAATTCTATCCATGTACTCTATTTTTAAACCAGAGAATGAGCATTGCCATCCAACGTGGCAATGCTGCCAGCGCTTTGGGCACTTTCCATTGACTTGCTTTTATTTTTATATTATAGAAACTTTTTTAGTGATAATTATTACTGTTACTGTTAGCCTATTTCATCCCACTGCTGGGCAAAGGCCTCTACCCATGATCTCCAGTTTTCTCGATCCAGGGCCAAAGTGGACCACTGGTCGTTGGTAAACAATAAACAAATTATTTGTTAATTTCAATTCAAATATTTAGTTTTTATTAAGGCCGGTGTACGCTAGACGAACCGTGCACGAGCGAAGCACAAGCCATTCTCGGCTTCATCGTTCGCGGCGATCGCTGTCCTCGAACTCGAAGCAAATCCCTTTGGTTCGTCAAAAAACCGACAACAGGCGGAACGCAGCCGAGCACGAACGAAATGCTCGCAGCGCGCTCGTTCGAGGCTTGTAAGTCGGTCCACACTAGACGAATTGTGTTCGGCTCGTGCTCCGCTCGTGCTCGGCTCTCCTAGTGTAGACGCAGCTTTAGGAAACGGTAGGTATCTGAGCGTAAGAAAAAATTAGAGTCGATGTGCGAAATAAAGAAATATTTAAAGAACTAGGTCTCCTACCCCAAAAAAATCAGAATTTTTATTTAATATTACTAAACACTTTACTGCTTACAGCCGAAAACTACGTATAAATTTTAAACAGATAACCATAATGAAAAATTACTATACCTTAATGTTGATTTAGTCAACACAATACTCTTGCAGATTCTGACGCCAATACTTTACATCATCGTAAACAGCCTTGATCCACCCACAGCTGAGTATAGCTGATATAATTATATTTTTTAATTGAACTGAAAAACAGTTGAACTGTTTAATTGTTTTATATTCTAAATATTATATATTTTTAAACAAAGAATCTTAAACAAGAAATCATAGTATAATCTGCCGTAACAAATTTTTTTTCGATTTTTCAAAATGATGACAAACTTTGTTTGATGTGTGTATAAGTTACCGACTTCTAAAATTAAGGCAATTTTTAAAAGTTATTTTTGGAAGTCGGTACCTAATATTTTTTGCTTTTTAATACTTTTACGCCACTTCAAACAACGTTTAATTAAAAACTTTGAAGCAATTAAAACTGGTCAGCTCAACTTTAATGAACTCAAACAATAAATCAAGTGTTCCTCGCGTATTTTGTTTTGTTTTTGTTCCATAAATTACTTAGCACTCGTCTATCCAACATCAGATCTAAGTATCTAACCAAACTTACCACAAAGTTTTTGTAACAAAATGTTAAAGGTGTGGGAAATTCACTGTTTAGCAGATTCACTTGAACAAAATCTATGATACTTATACGACTATAACACTGGCAATTAGTACAACGTATCAATTTGGCAAGTTTCATGATTGTTTCCCAATCGGACATGAACCTTCATCTTTTGTGTTAAAGGTGATAATCTAGTTAAGACAGAATGAATTTAACAGATTGGGGTAGATTGAACTGCCGGGTCTATACGGGGATCTGTACCTATCAATATAATTTCAAAACCTTACAAATATTTGCTCTGAAACTGAACCATGAAAATTCAATTAAACACACACATAGAGCCTGTATGTAAATCAGTCTTAAAATTTATATTACAGCAATAAAGTTTAAAACATATTGCAGTCCTCATGCAACGCAAAACCTCGAGAAGAAAACCAATTTTATTGCAATAATCTAAGTACTAGGATCCTTCGATTACTGCGCGAGGACAATGTCCAAGATCAATCTTAAAAATTAGATTTCCTCTCCTCGAAACCAATTTTTTCCTCATAAGGAAAAAACGATTTATTAAATCGTGAAAGCATAGATACTATGAGATTATTTTATGTAGATATTTCAAAACACCTTCACCGATGATTTCCTTTTGCAGTCTAGCCTAGTCGACTAGTCGGCCATTAAGCTAAATAGCGAAAATCATAGTCGAACATCTTTAATAACGTGTAATATTGCAAGAAAATAATCACTTGGAACTCTGTTATATGTTTAATATCCTTAAAAACCGCGTATATCATTTCTTTGTATTATTCTATTTTATACCTTAATATTCTCTATAAATAAAGAGGATGTAGAACTTTCCCGAAAATCCGAAAAGGAGCTTAATTTGAAGAAGTTTTAAAAACTTATCTTTTTGTCGGTGTCTACATTACTTAGTCCAAGACTTATTAACATTACGTGTTTTGAATTCTATAATAATTTTGTACCTATTTCAATTTGACATTTTTGAAATGAAATAAAATATTCGAAGATTGCCTATTGCTAGTAATTTTTTTGTTTATGCGAAACCCGATACACCTGTCTAGTATTTTTGTGTAAAGAATCTATGTACAAAATTTTAAAACCGTATCGTATGGTGTAAAAATTATTGGAATCAATTCAGTTACTGATTCTGAACAAACTATATTCAGGTTTCGCATATACTAAAAATAATGTTGTATATAAACTCACGCCTTCTCCCCATGGGGTACGTAGAAACTACTGAGCGCCACCTGCTTCGATCCTTACGTACTCCTTTTGCCTCACACACTTTCATACATGGTCATACAAATACTGCCTAGTAAAAGTTGATCCATTGATGAATAATAATAACCCCTAGAGGTTATTGATAAAGAAAAACTAAGGTTCTAAATCTCGACTTCAGTCAGCATAAAATAAAACAAAAAAAAAAAAAAAAAACGAACTGGTTTGCCCCATTTTTTTTTTATCGTATAGCCCTTTATGTTCCGGGGTCACGGTAATGAGATAAGTCCCGCGACCCCGGCAGGCTTTGGCCCTCTAGAGAGGGGGCCCCGTAACTGGTTTGCCCTTGGCGTCAATCTAACCCAGAAGCATAGATGAGAACTGGAACTCCTGCGCACCGATGGAACACAGTAAAAATTGTTTGACTTCGAATGGATCATGGGCGCAAGTCAGTCAACCATGATGAGGCCGAGCACCACCAGTGGAGTTACTCAGCCGTCACCTCAGGTTACAGCTAGCCTGTGGTGCCTTTACCCGGGTTGGACTGCTACTAGAACTAAACTTAAACCGTCTTATTACAAAATGCGGTTTAACTAAAAACCCAGGTTCAAATCTCGTGAAACTGCACTGCATTGACAAAGTTTCTTAAAGCAGCTTTTTTATTGTGTTGCTTTTTTTTTCCATTCACACAAACTGCATTTGAATATGGCAGGTTTAATTGCCATGGTTCAAATGACGGTACTAAAAAGTCCACGTTTTATCTAAGTTTTATTACACGAAAGAAAAACACGATTCTGCTGAAAGGCCTGAACTTGATAATCCAGGCTTAAACCAGGGTTTATTAAGTTTTTTTGTAATAAGACTGAATGCATTTAAACTTTCCATAATTGATTCCGCCTCCATCAACACTATTACCTTTCAAGCATATCAGTAACAAAATCGACATGATATTCCATTAGCAATTATCGTGATTGGTTGGTAAGCTATTGATTCAACATTATTGTTTGTTCATCCGTGTATACATTTCATTGTACGAATACCTGTTTCCAGGTATATTACATTGGTTAGCATTTACTGATAGGCTTGCCGTAAACGTATGAAAAAATTTAGAGTGAAATCGATCTATTTCTACACGATCGCCGTAATAACGGAATGTTATTTACAATAATTTACATTTTGCACATCATGGTTACATAGTTCCTACCGGGGTCGCGGGACTGTCTTATAAGGTAACCTTGGCCCCGAAACGTAAAAGGGCTATTGAAGGACTCTGTGGATTTTAGTCAGTACAAGTCTGACAGTCCGTCCCGTCCTGCTCTGGGTGGGAGGACTCATTGGATGGATAGAAATTTTACAATTTCAAATATCGTTTTTAAGCTATTGCATAGTTTTTATCGCGCGCTTTGAGCGCGGCGACCGAATGAAGAAATTCCGTGACGAAAATAAACCTAACACTGTCACTGTCACATCTGTCATGTCCATGTCAACGTGAATGAATAAAATTTGAATGTTTTTTTTTCCTGTCGTTTCACTTGATTGACGTGGCTGACCATAGCCTAATTAGTAGAGTAACTTCCCATAGAGCAACGATGGGATGACAATTATTCTCGTAAAATATTCGCGGTAGGCGATAATTGTTTCTTTTTTTCATAAATAAAATAAATAAATAATTATAATTGCATAAGTTGATAAAAAATTATATGCAATAGCTTTACCGAGGTAGTCCCCGTGTGCCACACGTATTTTTTTTTATAAAATCTTCCTACGTTATGTTAATCCCGCGCGTTTGTGCCAGGCCCACCGACGTTATTAAATTGAACTCAAAATCGAATAATTATACAAATGTGAATTTTGGACCGATTGTGTTTTGTTTTACAAAATAATTAATGGATATTGGTTATGTGGTTTAACCCACAGAACATATAAAGGAGGTTTAACCGAATATATGATTTGTTTTTAATGGTTTAACGATGGAATAGATTAGTATGCCATGTATAATAAATAGTATGAAAGGCTGTAACAGTAATGAGGACTAATCTGATTGATAGTTTGACAGGTCTCCAGAGGCAGTGGCGCTGCCCAAGCGGACATTTTTGGAACTGCTCAGATTAGTCCTCATTAAAGAGTTTGATAGTTTGACAGGTCTCCAGAGGCAGTGGCGCTGCCCAAGCGGACGTTTTTGGAACTGCTCAGATTAGTCCTCATTATTGTTCGTTTAAAACTGGTTTTTTGTTTACCTTCAATTTAATTGTAGCTAAGTGTCATTTTGCGTCGACAGATTTAAAATATCCGCTACGCAATGCTACGGCGTAGCAACTACGCTGGCTACGGCGTAGCAGCTAAACTTGTTGATTTACAAATTTTTGAGTTTCGCTAATGAAATTCTATGACTGATGCAGTTTTAGAATAAACAGCGTAATATTTTCCCGCGTGTTCCAATATGCTGAATCAAATGTAAAACTATGTGAAACATTTCAAATAACGTCATATAACCTGCTACGGTGGAACGTAGAAAGTTTGCGAATGTCCAACTCAATGTTTCCGCTCTGTCGCCTGAAAAGCGTTTACAGGCAACAGCGCGGAAATGGTTACCATGCAGTTTCGATCCAGTTTTACGATAGAAAATATCCACACATCCCGGCATACGATAGCGTACTATTAGGGTAGCAAGTTAGACGTAGATTTATCCCGGGATCACTGGTTACTACGTGCCTTTGGGTTTGCAAACATTGGTGCTTGGATACTTGTACAAACACGCTTAAAAGGCGAATAGAAGTTGCTTAGTTATTGGCAGGACTAAGATGTGCTATAGCTACATATATTTAATCATTTGTGAACTGCTTTGTTGGTCTAGTATTCGCAGGTGCGACTGCTGAAAATTAGGTCCCGGGTTCAATTCACAGGTCGGGCAAAGTATTACTGGGTTTCCCATTAAGAATTGAACTTTCTACCAACAGATCTGTGTAACGAAAAAAATACTGTGACAGTAATTCAGAATAATTTAGAAAGTAATTAATTGCTTCAACAAACACTCCAAAAAAACGGCAATTACCTCTCTATTCGTAGAAGACATAAACCTCCATTTGTTACACGTACCTACTATAATAAAATAATGGAAATCTCCTGCGAAAATTATTCTAAATGCGGACCATTCCTACCCGCGGTGGTGGACGCCCACGGCGACGGACGTCGCAAGACGATCTCCGGCCACCGTAGGCGCGGGCATGCGGGCGGCGAGTAAAGGGCAACTCGCTGCCCGACCATGGACCATGCTCGGGTCGACGGCGCGTTGTGTTCCACGCGCGCCTCAAAGAGCGTCAGCATAATGACGGGGCCCCCTCTCTAGAGGGCCAAAGCCTGCCGGGGTCGCGGGACTTATCTCATTACCGTGACCCCAGAACATAATTGAAGGACACCGTGGATTTTAGTCAGTACAAGTCTGACAGTCCCTCCCGCCCTGCCCGGGGTGGGAGGACTCATTTGATAATTTTACCACGCTAAAAAAAAAGTAACTAACAATAAACATAATTATCGAAGCGAACTCTAGGGTGCAGGCACGCGGCCAGCGAGTTACAGGTGACCTGCCGTCCAATCATGGATCAAACCCGGGTCGACAATCTGCCAGGGCCTCCTTTAGCGGGCCAAAGTCTGCTGGGGTCGCGGGACTGTCTTATTAGGTAACCGTGACCCTGGAACATAAAGGGCTATTGAAGGACACCGTGGATTTTAATCCCGCCCGTGGTGGGAGAACTCATTTGATTTTATCCTCTAAAAAATAGGTATGCCCTCTAGGGTATAAAGATCAAAATCTTTTAGAGATAATGGAGAATTTACCTTTATCGTTTGCCACATGGTTAGGGTACCTGAACTGGCACTGATAGCTTCATTAACACAGCATTCATCATCATCATCATCATCAGCCTAAAAATGTTCCCACTGCTGGGACACAGGCCTCCTCTCCGTGAGAGGGAGTGGGCCGTAATCTACCACGCAGGCCCAGTGTGGGTTGGTAGATGTCACATGTCTTCGAATTTTTGGTTCTAGGACATGCCGGTTCCCTCACGATGTTTTCCTTCGCCGTTTTTGAGAACAGTGGTGTTGAAATAAATTTCACAAAGTAATGCGCCTGACGGGGTTTGAACCCACGACCTACAACTCGTAAGTCGACCGATACCACTGGGCCACCACTGCTCACGAACACAGCATTAACTTAGTAAATTGTCTTTTGTTCGCAGGTCATTCAGGAAGAATCCTATGCATGTGCGTCACAAGGGAATCTCAATACTTACTGACTGGCTCTGAAGACACCACCGTCATCGTTTGGGATCTTCACACGTTGGCAGTAAAGACTAAAATATTGTAAGTAACTTTACAAACTTCTCTTGAATTAAATTGGGCGTTACATCAAAATATAGATGAGACAGATATAGAAGTCAACATTGAAAGCCTGCATTTTTATGTGGAGCTGGCCTAGAACAAAATTTCCATAAAACAATGTGCCAATTTAAAAGGCTAGCTTATGAATAACAAATTAATTAATTAATTTAGTTTTGGTGATTACTATGCTTATGCCAGTTTTATAAATATTTTTGTGTGACCTTCTGTCTATATGAAAAATATAAAGCTGACGAGTTAATTTATTTGAACTAACAAATCTCTGAAAAAAAAAACAGCAATCTGCTGCCTTCATTCCAGAAAAATGTATGTTATTTAATATCACACTAGAACTGTACGGAGTTGTAATAAAGTCAGAAATTGTAGGTACGGCCATTAGGAAAAGCTAGTATTATTCACAAAACTTTACACTGTTCAAAAACTATAAAAATCTACTTCAATATCATATTATTTATTACTATATACTGACAAGATTAAACACGACGTTTCAACAAAACATTATTAGTTATTAAAATAGTCTAGTATTAATAAATGAATCTATCTTTCAATTAAACAAAACAAAGACGTATTAAGCGAACCATATAATTACTTCTTAACAAAAGACACGACCAATACTGTTAGGCACAAGATTACTCGGACAACAAGTAATCAATTATCTAATTGATCTTTTGTTCCATCGTTACTAACAACATTACTTTGATACCTATACCCTATTATCCCTGAAAACAAAGACCAATGAGTACTATTTAGAGATACTTACAAGGGTCACTTCATTGGAAATGAGAGTTCGATTTTCTGTAATGTTTTACACGTGATCGATTACTCGAAGTTTTTAGAAGAAATATGTTAGCTTTGTAATTGATAAAGAAATGTTTTATTGTTCTTACCTATTTATTCTTTATATTATCTTGATATTCAGGCTCGTAATATTAACTATCTCTTGACTACGTTTAAAGGAAACTGTCATGTAAAATAACCAATCGTGGTTAAAAGGACGACTGTTGTGCAAGATGTCTTGGGATTGATTTCTTCTTCTTCTTCCTGCCCTTATCCCATTCTACTTGGGGTCGGCGCAACACGTTTTCTTCTTCCATTCTCCCCTATCAGTCGTCACAGTATCATTTACTCCTTTTTCTTTCATATCATTCCTTAGACAATCCATCCATCTTTTCTTTGGCCTTCCTCTTCCTCTCCATCCATCAACATTCATACTCATCACTCTCTTAGTCACATGGGTGTCATCCCTCCTCATCACATGTCCATACCAAGATAGACGATTCCCTTTCATTTTTTCTGTAACAGGCGCCACTTTCAAACTTCCCCTTATAAACTCATTCCTTACTCTATCCATTCTTGTCACTCCACACATCCATCTCAACATCCTCATCTCCGCTACATGCAATCGTTTCTCATCCATCTTTTTCACAGCCCAGCATTCCGATCCATACAATACTACAGGTCTTATCACGGATTTGTATATTTTCCCCTTTAACTTGAGGGGCATCCGTGGGTCGCAAGTTGTTCCGGTGACCTGTCGCCATTTGATTGATTTCAATGTTGTAATTTAAAGCTATTATCGGGTGTTCCCATAAGGTATTTCTCAGTAGCAGACACGGAGTTTCGAATTACCCTAGGATGGTGGTTCCCGGGGTCGCGGGACTTATCTCATTACCGTGACCCCGGAACACAAAGGGCTATTGAAGGTCACCGTGGATTTTATTCAGTAGGGGGCATCGTGGCAACTCATTTATATACCAAGATAGACGATTCCCTTTCATTTTTTCTGTAACAGGCGCCACTTTCAAACTTCCCCTTATAAACTCATTCCTTACTCTATCCATTCTTGTCACTCCACACATCCATCTCAACATCCTCATCTCCGCTACATGCAATCGTTTCTCATCCATCTTTTTCACAGCCCAGCATTCCGATCCATACAATACTACAGGTCTTATCACGGATTTGTATATTTTCCCCTTTAACTTGAGGGGCATCCGTGGGTCGCAAGTTGTTCCGGTGACCTGTCGCCATGGGATTGATTTCAATGTTGTAATTTAAAGCTATTATCGGGTGTTCCCATAAGGTATTTCTCAGTAGCAGACACGGAGTTTCGAATTACCCTAGGATGGTGGTTCCCGGGGTCGCGGGACTTATCTCATTACCGTGACCCCGGAACACAAAGGGCTATTGAAGGTCACCGTGGATTTTATTCAGTACCTACGAGTCTGACAGTCCCGGGGTGGGAGGTCTCATTTGATGATTTTACAAAGCTAAAAAAAAAAGTATTGTGGTTCGCCCTCTATTATGGGATTTTAATATAGCTGGCAAAACGTGGGTGTAGGCAATTAAGTACAACTCTACCTAACCTCTCGGGGATTCCAAGTTCGAATGCAATTGCAATACTTCTCATTACGCACATTCAGAATATGGTTTTCATAACTGAACACAGTTTGTAATCGTCAAATGTGTTTGTGAAAACAAAGACACATTTAAGACCTTGCCCTTGGAAAGAAAGTCTTCGTGAAAAGTCAGCAAATAGGAGCCTAAAATTGCGTACATATCCGCTTTTTATTTCAGCTTCACTCGTCTCATTGTTCATTTACTTATCAGTACCTGTATCTACACGTTCAAGTGTGAGTACAGTCGAACAAATAGATAGATGTACTCTGTACAGGCAAGTTACCTGTAACTACTACTACAATTGCTAGAACTGTAAAAACTTTTGCATAGTAGTCATGTTAATTGTTACATATTTAAGCTCTTCAGTTCTTATGTATAAATAATTGAACGGAGTAAAATTATACTATTATAATGATGCGAGTAGTATTGGTTTTTAGAAATACCATTATTCATGATTTTCACTTTAATTGTCAAAATGTTTGGCCTGGTTCGACCCACTTTGACTATTGTTAATGTAACTTTTCCTCATTGTTTTTTTATGTTTTAGGGTTAACGCACAGTTTAAAGTGTGTTATAAAAGACTAGACAATAAGTCAAATTCATACGCAACTCGTAAAATTAATTTTCAAAATGTATACCTCAGTACACAAAACATCTTGTTCCGTTGTACACATACCTTTATGTAGCAATGCGTATTGTTTGGCAGGGAACACATAGCGCCGGTGCTGTGCGTGGCAGCCATCGTGAACAGGTCATTAGTGATCAGCGGGGGGGAGGACTCCGCTGTTATTGTGACCTCTCTCGTTGATGGCGCTCTGGTAAGGAATTAATGTATTTGTAACATTTCAAAAGAAATGGCACTTTGACAGAAGAGGAAATTAATATTTTGGTTTCTGCTAAAATTGCCAAGTTCAAATGATTGTAAAAAAAAGTTATTTCTCGTTAACCTCAAATGCCGTAAATACAATGGCTTGACTAGCAGCTATGTATTCGAGCCGTTTAGGGTTGAAACACTAGGGCCATGGGGTCCGAGTGCCCACCAAGTTTGTAAAGAACTTGCTAAACGTATAGTCAACTCCGCGTGACCAGAGGGCTGGCCTAATTCTTTGTCAAAGAATCAGCATTGCAATCCAACGTGGCAATGCTGCCAGCGTTCTGGGGCACTTGTCTCGTTGACAGCGATATGGATGAATTTTTTGACGTTCATTCTTAATTATTTTATTTTTATTAGGTTAGTGAATTAAAATAAATGTAAATAATTGTGAATTTCCAATTTAAAAAACTTTCTCGTTTCACTATATACTAAGTGAGACTTAAATTAACGTTTAAATAAAAGCTTGATGGTGATTTTTCAATTTAACGTGCTCAAACGAATATTGGAAATCTAATCATGAATCTCTACTAAGGCATTAATTTAATATAGCCCGGTGTTAGGGAAATCAGGCATGAGTATTGATTTTCGTTTATGAGATAATTTCGGGTCTATTTCACAGGCTGTAATCGGAACTTAGCTATAAATCTTGAAATAAGACAATGTATACCAGTACGGATTCAATATTTACTTACAATTGTGCCAATAAACATTATATCCTGCTTTTCAAACTAAAGGCCCATTTACACACTGGAAGAAATTGCATGCGACTTGCATGCAAGTTTGACTATATTGTGGACTATTAATGGACAAAGAATTTAGTTAATCAAACATAAACCGCAATACAGTCAAACTTTATTGCGTCGTTTAAAACTAATCATTAACTTCAACAATTTTTACCAGGTAACAAAACTTGATCACCATCGCGGCTCAGTGACAGCTGTCAAAGTAATCCAAGATGGCGACATCCTCGTCACATGTTCACAAGACGGGACAGTATGCACTTGGAACGTTGACAACTTCACTCTACTCAGTACGGTGAACGCAGGAGTACCGATAAATACTATGGAAGTGACGGATGACAATGTATTTCTCATAACATTGCAAGGAGAAAATGAGCTGCATGTCAGAACTTTTATCACTGGGACGCATTTGCATATACTGAAGAGGCATAAGGCTAAGGTAAGTTGAACATATGAAGTTTTTTTATACCCGACTTCACCGGAGGGCTTTGATCTTAGCCCGCATGTTCATCTGTTCTCGCATAACTTCTAAACCACCTAAGTCACTTTAGAGAACGGAAACGGAGACGGAGTCGGAAAATCTAATGTTTGCTCATTTACGTTTCCATAAAAAACCGACACATTTGAATTGCGCCGTTTGGCCTAAATTATGATACGGCAATGATAGATTTTTCAGAAAATTTAAAACCGTATGAAAAGTAAATTATGTGGATTTATTGTTTTGGGTCGATTTTTTGTTTGTTTTATGTAATCTGCCGCATGGAATGAATCGCTCCAAATGTGTATAACATCCCTTAGTGTACATACTGTGAATGTGTATTGTGTAGGTTTCAAACATGGAAATGACAGGTGACAATTTGTTTCCGATTGCTCTCCATTGACACATACCATGGAGGAGCTGAAATACAATTTATTCATTAGGTGCGTCCACACAGAGCGAGCAGCCTCGCGTTTGTTTCGAGCGGCAAATGCCTCGCGAAGCTGCTTGCTCTGTTTGGACGTACAATTGTTTCTCGACCGAGGCACGAGACAATATACGCGAGCAAAACAAAAGCCGACACCATTGTTTATCTATAATATTTATGTATTTAGAAATATATAAGTACGAGTATGTTTATCAGTTGTCTAGTACCCATAACACAAGCTCTGCTTAGCTTGCGACTAGATGGTGTTGTGTGATAGTTGTGGAAAAAAAAATGATGGCTCGGGCGCTCGGTCGATCGCCCGCGGCAGCGCGCGCGCTTTCCTCGGCCGAGACACGTCCACACTAACCGAGCTGCTTCGCGCGGCAAATGCCTCGCGAGGCTACTCGTTGTGTGTGGACGCACCTATTGTATTATATTCAAAATAATCAATATAGGTACCTAAATTGAAAAGCAATTTTCGCGTAAAAGAATATTTGCAATTTAAAATAAGAGCGATGTCATAGGTTTCAGAAATAATGTAGGGCCTAAATAATGTACGCAAAAATCTAGACTCATTTGAAATTACATAAATATTTATTACAGAAATAAATGATATAGTTGCATAGACTAATAAAATTGGGAGCAAATTAACGTTAAACCCATAGTAAAAATAAATAAAGGATTAATTTCCTTAAAGGTATGCTTCAACAATATTAATTAGCTTAATATTACAAACTAAATATACATAAAAAAGAGGAGACTAATTAAAAATAAAGTTGAATAAATAAATAAAGTACAGAGAACAATGTAGCAAGTTCGTACTGAAACATCAACAACTTTTATTTTTGGCTGTGTCCACACTGGAAGCCTAGCGCGGCGGCGGCGGCGGGCGCGGCAGCGCCCGCGATCCGTGTCCATACTGCCGATAAAGCGTTTGTTTTTTATTGCGACGACTTCAGGTGTTGCAAACTGGTGGTACAAAGTACTTAGTTTCAATAAACCTTGTTTAAAGAAATTTATTTTAAAATGTTTTATAGGTTGTTTAGGATTGTATACAACTAAATTATCAACCATTCTAAATGATTTACAGTAGTACTTTAGAGCATGTCCTGATGACTAGATGGCGCTGACGATAAGACCGAAATGGTTTGCTACACCTGGCACCCGCCTGTTATGTTTGTTGTTGCTTAGCAACGCCTAGGCTCGCAAAATCGCTTGTAGCCATCGTGCTAGGCTTCGTCACTTCAGTTTCAGTGTGACCACAAGCGGCGATTTCATACGTTTAATATTTCCGCGCCCGCCGCCGCCATCGCGCTAAGCTGGCAGTGTGTTTGAGCACATAATGGATTTATATTGCAATTGTCGCCTAGATAGCAAAGTCGTAAGGTATTTTTGCACGAGACACTCATTTATAAACTCAAAACATTAACCTTCCTTCAAAATATGTTTCGAAGCTTAACTTCTCACAAAATCTAATGCTAATCTAAATTAATCCCAAACAAAGTTGTAGCTATTTTGGAAAAATAAAACAAATACTAGTTCTAATTAACTTTGAATACAAACAACGGGTCTATTGTCTTACTTAAAGACAAGGAATCTTTTGTCTTACAATCACGTTGTGGATCCCTTAGGTATTATTATAGAGAATAGACAGACAGACGTCTGTATAGTTTATAATCTAATATTGCTGAGTGAAGTATACGATATAATAGAAGAGGCAAAAAAGAGAGATTTAAATCTGCGTTGTAAAAAACAATTTAAATACGTATACACGGCGTAGTATATTGTCTCTTTCTATACACCGTGTTCCGGACGATATACATAAACTTCGACCAGATGTTCAAACCACGGAAGTAAGCATTTTTCATTATGGACACATTAATAAATTCTTATTTTTTATTTTTTGTTAATTTTCATACAAACTAAATACCTAGACGTAAATAACCCGATATGCATGCCTCTTTATCCGAATTGGCAACGTCATTCATAACATTTGGCGGGCTGAAACAAATGAAATGCAAATAGTATTTGATAGATTTCAAATTAAGATACTTTCTCACTGCATAGCTCAATTAAATTTCATTAAATGAAATTACAAATATCTTTGTAACGAAGCCTTTTTAAGTACTACTTCCTTTGTTGGATTTGATTTGTAAAAGCCATAGAAGTATTTGCTAAAGTTTATGGATAACGTGAAGAACACGGTGTATAGCTCGACTTTGCATGCCTATGTTCAGACTGGTGTCGGTACGGAAAAAAAAACAAAAGTTCCAAGCTCGAACTCAATACCCTATTCCAGAGCATGTCATATACAGGAAAAAAGGAGTAAAAACTTCAATATTACGCCATTGGAACTAGTTTTAAGTCTTCACTACGCTCAGACTCTGCAAATTAATCTGATTTGCATCATAAATTCAATCTTCCAACGTAGAATCACTTTCATTTTTTTATTAAATCATCGTTCATTTTGTTCGCTGGAAGCAAAAGGAACAAATTTTAAAGGGGACCCCTGTTGCGCTACAACATAACTTTATCTTAAAACTTTGTTCGGCAATACCTTCCCATTATCTGGTACAACGTTAATCTCATCCTACGGAACGAGGCTTTAGTTAAATTAAAAAGACACAGCCTGCTAAGTTTTTATGTTGGTGCGATCTTTCCGCCTCCTTTTGGAAAAATGTGATTTTAATTAGAATTTTCACAGAAATTAAAAACATAATTATTATTACAGAAAGGTCATGTAAATAACTTTTCTATTATTTGAATTGCAAAATGTATAAAAAAATATACAGGTTATAGAAAGGTCATGTAAATAACTTTTCTATTATTTGAATTGCAAAATGTATAAAAAAATATACAGGATGTTGAAATAGTTTTCACGAAGCCATCAAACAAACATTGTGTACACCAAAATAAGTAACGCTGCGGAATCATTCTATTATTTGGCGCAGTGTTACATAGTTTCATGTAGTACATGAAGGTTTTAGTAGCTCTCAATTTAACATCCTCGAAATATTGTTTCAATATGCTAAACTTTTATAAAAAAAAGTGTAAACTATTTTGAACATTGACCTTCAATTTCTTTGTAATTTCCCCCATTCATTCAAAGAACATTATATCCGGTTAGGTAATTAGAGCAGTGGTGGCCCAGTGGTATCGGCCTCGACTTACGAGTTGTAGGTCGTGGGTTCGAATCCAGCCAGGCGCATTACTTTGTGTAATTTATTTTCATCACCACTGCTCTCAAAACGGTGAAGGAAAACATCGTGAGGAAACCGGCATGTCCTAGAACCAAAGTTCGAAGACATGTGCCATCCACCAACCCGCGTTGGGCCCGCGTTGTGGATTATGGCCCACTCCCTCTCTCAGAGAGGAGGCCTGTGTCCCAGCAGTGGGAACATTTATAGGCTGATGATGAGTGAGGTAATTAGGTATAAGTTGAATAACAAAGTTCTCTCGCCCAAATTCCAAAAACATCTTACTTCAAACTTTCAGAAATTCACGACCAGAATGTTCTGCCCTAAATAACCTCACATTCAACCTTACATTATGAGGACTACCGTTTGAATAAAGTCCTAAAGTACAATGGGTAAATATGGTAATGAGCCGTGCGGCCTGCGGTGTGGCGAGAATTGATCTATTCCTACTATTTTTACAAGCGATGCTACTGGGGACTTGCTATCCACAGTTAGTCACCAGAGAAATCGACCCGTGGGAATACCTCGTAACGGTCAAAAATTTGTTGCTAGAGGTGTAAAAAAACATGTTAGCATTACCGAACTTAGCCCTCCCGCAATCATGGACTTTTTAAAGATGAGGTCTTTCGCTACACTCGCGCCTCTAGCGGTATATTCATGCGAATTCAATCACTAAATTGGTTAAGCTCTTTGTTCGTTAGAGAAAATAGATTACCACCGATTTCTTTTAAGTGCTCTTGGACCCGTTTCTTATTACATTTTGTGGAGGACCCGCTAAGCGGGGCTATTATGTTACTATCGATATTGTGGATTTGGGAACTTACGTTGTTTATTGGCGTAAAAGCATGTTTTTAGTTTAACTAGTGCCTATTGACTGTGGCTTTGTCTGCATGTTAGTGACGGAAATGGTAATGACATAAATTATATGAGGGGGGGACCTTATAGCCGACATAAATTATAGGTAATGGTTTATCGGTATGTCAAAATTCATCTAAGCTGTTAAAAGGTGAAAATGTAACCGACAGATAACTTACAGTTTGAATTTTTTTTGGTGGGCGCGTACTAACATAATTATAAACTTACATATACAAACACCACCACAATTTACAACATTAGTTTCTATGAGAAGTTTAGCAATATCAGGATTTGAAACTAAGTTAAGTTTTAAGTAAACAGATTTCATCCACGTCTGTTGACTCTTGTATTGTGTGGTCGGTCGAAGGCTATTAATATCGGTATCAGCACCGACAATTTTCTAGCTAGTAAAACGATACTGTTGAACAATTCCCATAGTTGATAGTTATTGTTATCAGTGACTACATAGTTCTGGGAACAATAAGGTATTATAAGAACTAGATTATAGCCGTGGCGTTGCCTACGTAAACTTTGATAATTATGCAACAGGAATTAATATGCTGGATAAAAAAAATCCTATATGTTAATCCAGATTTTAAACTACTACACTTGCCCGCTGCTTCACTCGCGTCAGTTTAGAATTTATTCAATTTCGTGTTATACCTACTCTTGTTTGTAATAGGTAATAGGTAATATAATTCAATCATGATTCGCATCTATTTTGCGCTTATCTAAGTTTTCTTTTTCCAAATACATAACAACTTATTTGCAAAATTTAAAGTTGGTCGATTCCGTAGTTTAGGCCTAAAAAATTACAAACAAATAAAACTTTGTTCTTGTTTAAATTACGATTAAAATTGTGCACCAAACATGCAAATCCAGTAGTTTGTGTATTAAACAGTAACAAACATTCATATACCTACCTGTTCTCACGAACTTCCCCAATTATGTACTCATACATTTTAACATTTCACCACAAATTATAAATTTAATCTATATACACACAATGATGATAGATTGCTTTTCCGATAATTTCCACCAATCTCAAAATCTACTAATATAATTTTGGTATTAAAACGGGCAATTAAATAGCTATTTCCATAACTACCCAGCAATAAATCCAGGGACAAAATTAATTTATTTCAAGTGTTCTCTTCCCGATATCGATAACTAACTTTCAATTAAATAGCGAATATAATCGAAAACTTTGTCTTGAACAAGTATTAATTGATGCTTTAATTAATTCTAAGGGAACGAAGTATCTGCTTGAAGCCGTCTCGTAAGAACAGGTATCAGCAAAAAAAAATATTTTCGAAGTTGCTAAGCTCAGAAGATAGTTGAAAAGCAAGAACATACTTTTTTTGTTAAAACAGAACCTAATGGAGCGGATTTATCTGAAATCGTAAACTTTTATTAAATCTCCGAACGGTTGATGTTTCTAAAAATGTGTACCTACACACAGAGGCTTTGTAGGCCAAAAGCTATTTATTACCATGAGTAGGTACTTCAATACTCATTCGTTCTTATTCGGTCCAGTAGAAGGCTAAAATGATAATTGCTTCGTGTTTTTTTATAAAAATAAATTACTAGAATAAAATGGATGACGGCTATTGTGGGATCTGAGTACTCACACTTTTTTCAAAGCGATTTCAAAACACCTAGCTGGCGCTTGCCGTGATTTAATGGCTTGATTTTACTTTTGTCTGTAAGAGTTGCCAAACAAAGTGGCCACGTCGCCAGTCTCTTGCACATTACCAACGGGTGCGTCTCATTTCAACTGACGAAAAATTCCAACACGGGGGGTCCAGAATCATGGACCTATGGTATCCGTTTGTGCGTCGATGTCTCTTACACCCTGTATATATGTGTTAAATCATAATGTTAACGTTTGAAACATATAATTTAACGTTTAAACCATTTCCTTTGATGACTTTGGCTTATCCTTTGGACTTTGATTCTTTGCCTTCACGATTGCTATTGTTATTAGAAAAGTTTAGTATCCAAGAGCGAGTGAAACGAGCTCGGCACTTGGGACACCCCGACACGGACAAAGGGGATGGCGGGGTCTGAAACACCCTAGAAGCGCCGTGAGCTAAGAGCTATCCCCTTCGTGTTAGGTTACTTTAAACCTTGCACCCAGAAATAGGAGTCCCACGAAACGGGGCACCGTCGATCCAGCATGACAGGTAGTAATCAGTTATTTAACCTAGGATACAAGAACGAGCGAAACAAGCTCGGGACTTGTGGCACCCCGACACTGACAGATAAGGTTAGGTTAGGTTACGCAGAAAAGAGCCCCGCAAAGCAGGGCTCCGACGAGCGTTCATGGCAAGTGGGACTATTACTAGGTACATCAGAGTTTATAAACAGGCGTTTTTATCAAATTAGACAAAATAAGTTTTCTGTCTTTTGAGTGGTATACAAAACGATTTTATATTCATTGATTGTTATGCTTATAGAAATTAGTCATTATAAAATTGTGACAATCGTTTATTATATTAACAGATCGTTTTATCAAATAAAATTATATATTCAGTTGTTAACTCATGTAAATATTAGAGATTTTGTATTTGTATCAAATATTACTTACCCATTACCAACTATAGTCACCGACAAATAAGTCTGGAATAAATGTCATTGATCCTAATAATCCATCGTTCGAATTTCATAATACCATCGTTCGAATTTCAAGAAATAATATAAGGTCAAGATCGCCTCTTACCACGATACGTTTGTTTTGATCGTGTAATAGCGGCCATACACCATACTGCCTATCGTACAATCGGCATGACGATCGATTTGATCAAATTGGCAGTTCGTCCATATACACCATACTGCCTATCGTACAATCGGCATGACGATCGATTTGATCAAACTTCAAATCGACAGCAGTGATGCCAACTTAGCAACTTTATAGCTAGATCTAGCTATTATTCGGTGACCGACAGCTACAATTTTATAAAACTTGTGGCTTAACTTTTTAGCTACTTTTTTACCGACTTGTTTTTTTGCCGATTTATCCCACTAGTGGGAATCAGTTGGTAATACAAGTGAAGGTCGGAAAACATTTGCTTATCGTTAAGCAAATGTTTTCCGACCTTCAAGCGATTTTCGACTTTATTGACATTTATGCAAACACCGGATTTTAATGAAGGAGCAATGTTGGCTAACGAGAATGTGAGAAAAAACAAACTAAATTTTGAATGTCAATAAGGTCGAAAATCGCTTGAACCTGTTTTTTGAACTTGCTTAGCGATAGCAAGTTAAAAAAAGGTTCAGGCGATTTTTGACCCTCCATTCCATTCCACTCCACTCCACTTCACTCCACTCCACTCCACTCCACTCCACTCCACTCCACTCCACTCCCCTCCACTCCACTTCACTCCACTCCACTCCATTACAGTCCAGTCCATTCCATTCCATTCCATGGTAATACACACATTACCCTCCTTTGCGTCGCGCAGTCTGTAAAAAGTGTCGTTACAATTTTTTCCGCCGAGCCCCCTTTCGCAACGCGCCATAAGGAACTTCGTTCCAAAAAAATAAACGTTTCGAATTGAGAACCTCCTCCTTTTTTTACGTCGGTTAAAAAGTAGCTACCGAATATTAGCTAGATCTAGCTATAAAGTTGCTAAGTTGGTATCACTGCTGCCGATTTGAAGTTTAATCATTCCGATTTGATCAAATCGATTTGATCAAATTGGCATGATCAAATCGGCATGATCAAATCGGCATGATCAAGCCTATTGTCATGCCAATTTGATGGATTCCACGCCCACACACGGTCAAATCTAACTGATCAAATCGGCAGCGTCATGCCGATTGTACGATAGGCAGTATGGTGTATGGCCGCTATTACCACACTTTTTTTACATTTTTTCGAATGGTTTTGATATATTGGAACATTGATACACCGGTGTCAATGAATTTTTTTCCCAATATATCTGGCTTAAACTATGACAGTTCATTTTTAGTAGTGCATTATTTATTTAACTTATTTGTTTAAAAAAAATGTATTTATTAGGTGAAATGTTTCTGCGTGGCTCATGACTCCTCTCGTGCAGCGGTAGGCTGTGCGGATCAGAGGATCTACTTGTACAGTCTGCACAACGCAACACTCCTGCGCACGTTAGCAGTGGCGCATGATCTAGCGGCGCTGGCCGTCGCTGATAAGGATCACTTTTTGCTGGCTGCGGGTAAGTCATTTATTTTAAAACAAACTTTTAGATCTTCCTAGGTGTTTATTTCAGAATATTTTCTACTTCGTGCTTACTTTTTCTTGTTCTTTTGCATTTCTGCTAAATGCACTTCCTATTAAATAAATACCATTCTAACTGTAAAAAAAACCATATGGTATTTCCTACTTGTTCTTCTACGTATTGAAATTTTTTTTCCATATTATTATACTAGAAATAGGTATTAACATTATACTATTTTCAGGCGGCAACAGAGTAACAATTTATTCATTTCATACGGAAGACAACTTGACTAACTTCCGACCGACCAAGCAAACAAAGCGACGCCAAACGAAATCGATGACAAACGTCACAATGTTACAGGTAAAGCCTCTGAAATAAATCCCCGCCTATATTTAGATCCTTCTCAAAATAGTTCTACGTGCGGTTATTTTATCTCGCCATATTTTTGTACGGAAACCAGAAAGAATGGGTACAGAAATAACTCTCAAGCGTGGGTTGATGGTCATGCCTTTGACATTGAAAGTTTTACATTTATTCCGGAAATAAACATATATTATTAAGGGCTGATTTTTCAATAGTCAGATAACTTTTAACTGAGGAATAAAAATAGCGGTTTGTCAAGTTTTCTATAGGCTATCAAACCGCCATTTTATTCCTCAGATAAAATATATCTGACTATTGAAAAACCAGCCCTTGGAGAAATTGTCCACTGAAAAAATCGATTTAGGCAAACAGATTAATTTAAAAAAAAATAGCTCCGAATTGTTTTTTGGTGACGTATGCCAATATTGACGAAGATACGACGCTTTTAAAGTTCGCAGTACCTCGTTTTTTTTTTATTTTTTAACAAGAGTTTCCACTCCCAAGTTTTGAAGCATTTAACATTTTGTCTTTATTCATTGATTTAAAAACAAAAACTACGTGTGCATTATTTCTCAATACTATAACTGACGGACTAGCAAACATGTAGATTTGTATTTTTTTGATGCTGTCAATTACACAAATACACATCTTTTAAATAATCTTTCGTAATTATTTTTGTCCTAACAGGCAGAGCAAAGTGAACTCATCCCAATTAGCTGTCTAGAAATCTCTCGGGATGGCCAACTAGCTGCCAGTGGCTGTGCCCGTGGTCTCGTCAGAGTATGGCATCTGTCTACTCATCGTCTTCAAACCACACTGAATGGACATTTAGGACACGTTACTTGTGTCACCTTCTCTCCTAACAATCTGCTCGTGTTGAGTGGATCTGAAGACAGAACCATTGTTGTATGGCAACTAGCTGATAACTCACCATCACTAACGTATAAGGTAAGTAAGAACAAGTTTCCAGAACCTTCCAAATTCATGTCCAAGCTGTATTGTCCCCAACTCAGATCCCAACAAAATAAAGGTCGTTTATCCGAGAACTTTCAGGTCAGTCTTCGGCATTTAATTAAAAAACTCGTCTTGTTAATAAATATTCTATCTTTGTCTTTATAACTTTGTATTCAAACTTTTCCACAATCTTATATATAGTTATACACAGAAGAGTTTTTGCAGGGGCATTCGGCAGCTCTTCAAACTTTGCTGATGATGTCTGATGGGAGACGGGCGATGTCGGGTGACAGAGCTAGGAATGTTCACGTGTGGCTTGTGGACTCTGGCATAGTCTTACATTCAACCGCTGCGCCCACAGCCAGTCTGGATGTTACCCTCAACATGAAGTTCGCCGTAAGTTTCGAACTAACTTTGCAGACTAAGTTAGGCATACTCGACATTCTGACTAGATTAGACTGATCGATTTTAGTTGAATATTTAAGAATTTTCAGCTTTAACTTTTCAAAGTCCCTTGTATTATTTATTCTGTACATACATCTTCAAACAACACTTACAATTTAATCTGTTAACAAATCAGGATTTTCTTGTCTAGTAGTATATTTTTATATTACATTGCCATAATAATTTACAGCAAAGCAATTTTATCGACATGAGTTCCAATTGCCAATACTTCCTTCAATGCCATCGTTATGATACAGGTTTTATCAGACGGTGACAACTCAGTCCGTATCTGGACATTAGCTGGTGGTGACAGTGGGGAAGAGAAAAGGAATGTTTCTCATGCAGAAAGAATTACATGCTTTGCTTTGACGGCAGACTCGCAACATGTAGTCACTGGTTCTATGGATATGTCACTCAAGGTTTGGAAATTAGATGGAGGAAAATTATCTCAGGTAATTATGCCCTGTAGACATCTGTCATTATTACTTGTTATATTGTGTCTTAAAAATTCTTAAAAATCTATTTAATTTCAGTATAATGACTTCGATTTATTGTGTTTTGTTCAATTAAATAACTACAAGGTGACTTTTGTATTTTTAACTATCCCTTTTTTTGTATGGCATAAATTACTTGAAACTTTTGCTTTCAACAGGTATTGGTTGGTCATTCAGACATAGTGACCTGCGTAGCCGTATCAATCACAAACAAAACTCAGATCGTATCAGGGTCTTGGGATTGTAACCTCATAGTATGGGACATCAACACTGGTTCAGACCTGCATTTATTATCTGGACATCTTGGAAAAGTCACCTGCGTAAAAGTTACAGGCGATGGAACTATTGGCGTATCTAGTAAGTAAAAACCGAATACAAAAAACTACTCATCTTTTACCAGATTGACAATGAGAAATCCATCAGTCAATGACAAAACTTTGGACTTAAAATGTTTACTTAAACATAACCATATTAAAATATTGGTCTTCAAAGTACTCTTTAATTATGAACAAACAAGTTATAATTGGCAAGTTTTAATTAATTAATCTCTCCTAAGTTTGTTGTTGACTTCATACAAACTTCATTTTCGTTTGATCTGCTCTTCTATTAAAACTTTACAACATCTTACCCTTCTTTATCAAATTCTCTAACAAAAGGTTTGTTGTTACCAAACTAGGTGCTGAAGATAAAACACTTATCATCTGGGAAACTAAAAGAGGTCTGGCTTTGACGTCTTTGGCTCTCCACGTCCCTCTACTTGGGTTTCAGATAACTAGTGATTGCGCACGTATTGCCGTTCATCTTTTGGATAGAGGTACGATCCTTTCTTTTCTTGTTAATGAATTTATGACATTTTTTATAGTTTCTACGTTTATCAATTTGCTAAGTGTCTATAAACAATTTGATTGAGGCTGAGATGAAAATAATTAGTAGAATCTAATATAAAAGAACATAATATTTGGATTCTTATTATTGTTTTGATTTTAATATGGAGTTACTCTTTGGTTTCCATCAGGTTGTCTACCAATGATCTGCCTACATAATACACCAGCTACGTACGTAAAAATACCAACTTATGCTGCGCCAACTAAAGATGTTGATGGTAAGTCAAGTAAGTCCCTGCTTGTACTACTAACACATGAAATTTTTGTAAGTCATAAAATAACCATGAACTAACCTATCTAGACGATATCATCATTTAACATTGTACAGCTGCCACACATTTAATAACTGTAATGGTACCTTTTCAGCGCTTTCCTATTTACTATTGCAATAAAAGCGATGTTCATTACTTAATGGAGAATAAGAAACAGTAATTCCATATCGAACTTGAACAAAAATATTTTTATTTGTCCAGAGTTACGTCCTTTGGCACCAAAGCGGCCGATGAGAAGATTATTGAAGAAGGAGGTTTCTTTGGATACGTATACATGGCAGAAGAAATATGGACATCTTACTTCTGCAGCTATGATGGCGCAAGTAGATGAACGATTGAAGAGGAGGTAAGTGACATAAAGGTATCATACCTTTTGATTATACTTTTTTTCTTTGCAACTAAATAAATCTCTTCGTTTTGTTTAGATTCTCAGTTTCCGCATCAATGGAAGAAATATCAAAAATACAAGAAGCGAAGAACAAAGACTTGGGTTCACAGGTAAAATCATTTCGTATCCTCCTAACATTTCCTATGTAATATAAGCTTTATTGACACAAACTGTAATGTGCAGGTGAGCTTAGGACCTGAAGAGGCGGCGATAGCGCAATCTCAGCACTTCGACCAGCTTGAAGCTTTATGGAACAAGATATCGCCGCCGAGACGACGGTCCAATAAGGTATGTTTTACGTTTCGTAAGTGAATTTCAAATTAAAATGTGAGCTATTTTGCCTATAGCTATATTGATAGAGTTTCTGCCAAAAAATGTTAACTTTGGCACAAATAAAATGGTTTTCATGCAAAGAAAATTAATATATTTCTAGAATTTTGCAAACAAA
This sequence comes from Agrotis exclamationis, assembly GCA_950005045.1. Lineage (NCBI taxonomy): Eukaryota > Metazoa > Arthropoda > Insecta > Lepidoptera > Noctuidae > Agrotis > Agrotis exclamationis. The sequence continues at coordinate 7,206,481 of OX465420.1, read as the reverse complement.
AAATAAATGATTTTTATATCGTAAAATAATTTAATTGCCTATAATTTTCGGATGTCAAGATTTTCTTGCGATAAATATTTAAAAATACAAAGTTGTAGTGACCACCTTGCTAGTTTGCTATCACTGAGGTGGACAAACTACGGTAGAAAATGAATGCTGTGCAATTTAAACATAAAAAACAGCGGTCTTTATATTTTTTTAACTCAAAAATCTATTGTGAACAGGAAACCAAACAAAATTGAAAAACAATGTTTTTCTATTAGAGTCGATAATTGTATCCATTGTTCCAGTCACTGCAGAAACAAAGTTCGCTAATCGAGAGCCGATTCGACTCGTCCGATGAAGAGCATACGCCGGTAGAGGAACAAGGTAACTTCCTCTAACTTTGTTCTCATTTGTGTTGTTATTTCATTATCTTTTGTTACAATAAATGATGTTAAAATTCTTGTAGTTTTGTTTCCTATTGAGGAACAATTTATTTTTGTCTGCGATAGAGCTTTTCATCCGTAATAAATAAGATTAAGTAGTTCAACAAATTGACTATCAACTGAAATGTATAATTCTGAGAATTTTAACAAATGGTGGAGTCATAAATGTGCCAACTACAATAATGAAATGCTACAACTGTAATATTTTGTTCCCGGCAAAAGAATTTTCTTTCTGTACATATTTTTAACATCAAGTAGAAAAATATCAACTGTCATACTAGTGTTAGTGGGGATGGATACAAAATTTCACATTATTTTTCTTTTCAACATTAATTTCTATTCTAAAGCTTCGACGGTAAACTTTGCATACAAAGACGGGATAAACTTTGTAATTTCAATCCATCAATGCGTTGTTTGATCTTTTATAACGATATCGATTTTTCTTCTTATTTGTACGAAGTTTTGTATATACTGCACTTCCATCATTCTCTTGTCCTTATTTAATGTTATTTTGAATAGGCGGAGCTTGTCTTCTTCTTCCATATTCCTCTATAACCGGTCAGTCATTTTTGATTTCAACATTATCATTTTCTATTCCTCAGCTAAAACACTAATATTTTCGTTAAATATAATGGAACCTTTTGTAACCATCTTTCTTATCGTTCATCAATCGTTTCTTTGATCTTTCCCTACTCTTAAAACCATCCAAATGTATACACAAAACTTTTCCCAAACGAAGTTTACCTCATCGTTCCACATCATATACCCACACAATAACAACCGATTACTACATAACTTGTAAGTCACCTGTGCCACTTTTAGTCTTCCGTTTGTTAAGGATGTATTAGGAAGGTATGGTTATCTAGGCAGTCGCTTATACGATCGTTTTGAAGAGACTCATCATCATCAGCCTATAAATGTTCCCACTGCTGGGACACAGGCCTCCTCTCTGTGAGAGGGAGTGGGCCGTAATCTACCACGCGGGCCCTGTGCGGATTGGTAGATGTCACATGTCTTCGAATGTTTGGTTCTAGGACATGCCGGTTTCCTCACGATGTTATCCTTCACCGTTTTGAGAGCAGTGGTGTTGAAATAAATTACACAAAGTAATGTGCCTGACGGGGTTCGAACCCACGACCTACAACTCGTAAGTCGAGGCCGATACCACTGGGCCACCACTGCTCAGACTGTTCCTTGGAAAATAGTTTGGTGGGACTGTTCTCGGAACTCTGAAACGCAAATGGCAAATGAAGGAACAGGTTGATTAAAAACCACTCTAATAAGTCTGACAGTCCCTTCAAGTCCACTCAGAGCTGGAGGATGATTTTCAATAATGAGGAGAAAATCGATCATTTTGACAGTCAAAATACCTGACAGATGACCACATCTTTCTGATACTAAGTAAAAAAAAATTGAAGATCTAAAACATTTATTTCTTTTACAGAGCACATGGTCGAGTAAAGAGCAATTGGAAAACTATTAATAACGTTAATTCATTAATTTAATAAATCTATTATAACAACACTATTATAAGTTACCATTTTAATAATAATTGCCTCAGTAAGAGCTGGTCTCATTTATGTAATGTTAATAGCAAATTGCTTTTGGATTCGTTTTTGACTAACGATGATAGATCGTGGAAACTTCATTCAATATCTGTAGTTCATTTCATTTGCTTTAAAACTTTATTTAATGTTATTTATCAAAACTTTAAGATTGATTAACTTTATTATTATTAATATTGTGAAATTTGAAGGGGCACTTGATACTTCTGAACTCATTTAAGGCAAAAATAATCAACGACAGATAATAAAGATGAAAAAAATTAAAGAAAATACGAAGTACATTTACGAAAAGTAGACTTTAGAGATAAATTAAGAAATAAGTAAATATTTAATGGTAAAATTGCTGATACTGTTGTGGTAAGTTTTAAGATACTTAAATTAAAGTGTACGCATTGTGATCTTCTAGACTTTACTACTTAGCTTCCTTTTGGGGCCAGTTTCATTTAAAACAAAAAATAAATTTAGCGAATTTTTTCACTTAACATGTCCACTTTTAAAAGAATAAACTATTCTATCGATATCCAGCAATGCAAAATACTTACCTTTTTGATAAAAATATTGGAAACTGGTCCTTATGTAGTTCACTGTACTGTAACTTTGATTCACGCTATGAAACTGTCAGCACTAATGTAATGAATAATGTGTTTTTCTTACATATCTGATTTGGTAAACAAAAACGGTATATAAATGATAAGTTTATAGTTTTTAAACAGAGTTAAATGCACTACCCAAAGCGCGCATTTGTTCTTGATTTAAACAAGTTGGAATAATGCACTAAAAGTTATTATAAGATCAGTCTTTAGCCAATCGCTCATCTTGATCTCCAGCTGAGATGTGAAATTGACTACAATTGGGTACAATTTGATGGGCGTCATGACGACTGAGTGGACTAAGTTCGCTTCAGATGCGTACCAAATTATATTCTTTGCCACAATTGGCGCAAACTCAAATTTGACAGATGTATCCTTACGAAAACGCTCAAGTCGAGAGCGTTTCTGTCAATTTAGCCAAAGCTATCAATGTGTCTATTGGGGCAGATTTGGGGCATTTCGAGCTCGACTTAAGCTGAGTCAGTAACTTAAAATATCAGTTCTTTATTCATGCCATATTTGTTTACAAAATAAGATACGTAAAAAAAAACAGTATTTAGTTTAAACCGTACTTACGTAGATAAAACTTGGATTAACACTAGAAATAAGAAATTAATAACTTAATTCTCGCCTCAGTTTAGCTAATAGTCGATTTACGTATCACTGATTTTATTAGCTTTACCTTAATGAGTATCTTTTGATTATTGTATGTAGGTATTTAACACCTATTTTGGTGTTTAAAACGAATTCGCTGTAATATACGCTATATTTGAACACAAAATAGTGTTCGATGTTTTATTTATATATTTGATTAATCTATTTACCAAAGTTAAATTAATTTGTTCAATGTTTAAAACAAAGTATGATAACACTTGTTAAATTTTAACTTTACTTATTTGATTAAATTAATTTGTTCGTGAAGTTTTGTTTGACTTCCTCATGAAATTGTTGTCAACGTCATTGTTGGATGTTTGGTTTTCAAACTTTGATATTTTAATCAATTATGTTCTGTTTTGATTGAATTTAAAGTAATAAAATTTAATATAAAAATAAATAGATTTAAATTAAGTAATAGAAGCGTAGTTTAAGTAGATAAATAGATTGTAATTTCCCCGATTTGTGTATCGAACTAGTGTTTTCCAACTGTGATCCCTAATAAAGACTTCTAAATAAGTACACATAGTATTCAAACTACAAAGAGTTGTCCTTATAAATAGTTAGTGTAATATTATCGTCTATTAGACAATATACCTATCGAAATGTTTTTTCTAACTTATTAACATTTTTATCTTTTCTAATTTCTTATTTGCAACATCACAAAATTAAATCTAAAATTTTATGAGGTAATGTTATAAGTATCACAAATGAAAAGTTTCAAATTTTTCAATAGCAACTTTTATTCAATAGTGTTACCAGAATTTTATTCATAAAATTCAAGTTGTTGTCTGAAAAAAAGAAACATAGTAATAAGCTTTTCACCCAGCGTAAAGTTTTCCATATAACTGTTATAAATAATTATATTGACTTCCATAAACATTGTTTTTGATTCTATTAGGATAAAGCTGTTGACTTATTTTTTGGATTTCAACTGGATTACAACTTCTGTTAATTCAGTCAGTTTTAATAATAGTTCATTCATTAAAATTTCGATTATAGTTATCTAATTAAAATATGATTGACGCAGCGAGAAAAAGCTATGAGTAGAATACATTTTATTGTGTAGAATTTCTAAAATTTTAATGTTCGACATAGACGTTACTTGTATGTATAAATTAGACAATGCAATAATATTTCATAAGTAGATGCACTTACTTGTAGTCGATTAGGCAACTGAAATTCTCTTCTGAATAGCATTTGAATAAGTATATTCAAACAAACAAAGCTCGGCACTCTACGCTTCTTAAATCAATCTGTCACAAACATGCTAAAAGTGTTTTGAAGGGAAATTCGATAGATGTTTACACTTGAGGACCGAATAACATAGAGAGTGAATCACGAAAGTGGAATTTGTGTTCGTGAGAAAATGTAAAGAACAACGGCAACACACTTAAATTTAAATCTTCGTCAAAGTTGTGCTTAATTCTAATGTCCTCAAGTGTACTATAGGTTCGCAATAAGTTTTACTACTATAATCGTTAGACACTGTCACCTTGTTAACTATTTGTATAGAGTTTTATATATTTTATCGTTTCTTATTCCTCACATACGTGAGTTTTATTTTTGACCTGTCGTGGCATTATATCTGAAAATATATCCTCTGTGTTTCTTAAATATGTGTTTTATTCAACTATCCCAATTAAAGAAGCGTTATTTTCTTATAGGAAATTAATTGGAACCACAATGACGAAGGAAATATCTTATTGGAATAAAGAGGAGAAGAATAATTTATTTAAGAATAACAATTACTCACACACAATATTAATTGTCTCACACACAATATTATTATTACTGTGTCTACGTATTTTCAATTCAACCTTGTTTCGTTCTTCAAAAGTTCAAGTGGAAAAACAATTCTATGGAATTAGTTAATGACCACTGATAATTAGTAAAGTAAATATTATGATCGCACAAGTGAAAGTTATTGATATGTTAATTAAGTATATTTAAGTACTTTGTTTGATACCAAAATATCCAATCTAATCCATGCTTGATAAAAAAGCGTTATCAACTAACTGCTTGTACATAATCCATAAATTATTGTTAAGCAGTGGACGCGTCTAGCGGTGAATTGTTTAGAAAAAAAAACATTTTTGTTATTCTAATGCAATTTACAAAGGACGATTTCCCAGTGCAAAAAAGTGCAATATAAAAAAGCTAAAAACACATGCCAATCATATAACACGAACATAATGATCAATAACCAGCAGGGAGATAACGTTCTATCGCTAGATAAATTACAGTGATGTGCTAAGTGACTAAATAATCCCCAAACATGGTTAATGACAATAACAGCTTAACTCCATGTCAAATAAACAGACAGCACTTCGATGATAGTTTTCGTTTTAAACTGCATTTGTATGAAGTGGAACAAGGGAATGTGATCTACAACCCGAAGGAAACAACGGCATTCTGGACCATATTTACTTTAGTATGGAGTTCGATGGGGATAGCATTGTCCGCAGCTGCCTTGGTACTGCTCATTCTCACCGCCGTTCTATTCGCTGAATGGAGAAAGAGTTACAAAAATAAACTCCTCATCCAATTCATGCTCGCCAGATTTTTGTACACATTCGTGAGATTTTTCGGTGACGTGCAGAAATTATTCAAAATGTGCCCTTATTCTGGGCGTGTCGTCTTATTGGACATTGTTTTCATGATTTATACTGAAACGGCGCTCGTATGTTGGATGTTTGTGTTCAGTCGACAAATATACGTCAATTTGGTGAACGTGTTCATCACCGAAAGTTGGAGTCTCTGGAAAGTGTCGGTGTGTGCGTGGCTTGGACCCACTAGCGTCGCCATTATACTACATTGTATGTTTCATTTAGGCCAAGAAGCAACCCAAAAGTATTTAGTACTGTATATATTAATAATCAAGTGGCCTATACTAATTACAAATGCAGTGTTACTAATCTTAGCTCTCATATCCGTGCTAAAAAATAGTATGAAATCTAAAAAGAACATACGAGTTGTTTTAGTAATGATTATGTTGATTTTTCTGTTTTGTTTTCAACAGATGGTACTTGATGTTTTTAAGATAGTATTTCTAGAGATTGAACATACGAAAAAATTCATTAATACTATTATAATCGTTAGTAACATATTTTCGATGTACCATTGTGCATTCTCCATATGTTTTTGGGTACTTGGGAACGCAAATACTAGAAAGTTATGGAAATCAAATAACAAAGAGTTTAGGTCTAAATTGCGATCAAGCATAAGTTCATAAAAAGATATTTTAAAAAGATAAATTAAAGCTGCAACCTATTTACCTCTAGTGTCTTAATTTTAAGTTAATTTATGTAATAAAAATATTTGAAAAAAAAATGTGTTATTGTTTCTTTTTATTGAAACTTCATGACAACGTTTCAAAACGCCCACGAAACGTTTTTACCTAATAAAAATTATCAAATGATTGAGATGATTAATTATCAATTAAAAACTTACTCGTAAATATCAATATGTCTACATAATGGGGCTGGTTTGTATTGCTTTCACGCCTAAACCAGTGAAATGATTTTTGGTACAGCTATAAAAAAGGTCATGCAGACGGTTATAGGCGACTACGGAACGAGCGAAGTCGCGGGTAAAAGCTAATTTTACATAATCAACGCAAACATTGAGTTTGGGGTGCTAAGACAGGAAACCTCCACGTGCGCCCGTGGACTGGAGTTCCCTCTCGGATACGTCCGGGGGGAAGACCAGTTTTTCGGGCCGGTGCACCCTGGGATGCGGGCAAAAACTCTTCCTTAGGCACTGTGTGCCTAAGGGGTTTCTTTGCCCGTATGCAAATAGCCTGTCGGGTGGACGCTCCAACGCGTGTCCCTCTGAACAGCAGAGGGCACAGCGGCGGAGCGGGCTTGCGGACGGTGAGTAATGGGTATGCTCGCCGTCCGACCAAGGACCAAGCCCGGGTCGGTGGCGCGTCGTGTTTCACGCGTCACCGACGAGGCCCCTTATGGGGCCAAATGCCTGCCGGGGTCGCGGATTTTTCTTAATCCAGGATACCGTGGCCCCGGAACGTAAAGGGCATCCGAAGGAACACGGGTGGATTTTATTCAGTGAGAGTCTGACAGTCCCTTCCGCCCCACCCAGGGCGGGAGGACTCATTTGATGATTTTGCCACCCAAAAAGAAAAAAAAAACATTGAGTTTAACCTCACGTAAAAACGGTTAGGATAAAGTTATACTATTATATGTAGATATAGACAAGACTAAAGCCTCCTGCAGACACACGCGATTAATCGCGCTGCGACAACGAGCCAAGCTAATTTCCACTCTAAATGTACTGCGAATAGACCGCGACTTGTCGCCCCGCGCGATTAATCGCGTGTGTCTGCAGGAGGCTTTATTAGTCTTGTCTGTATCTACAGATAATAGTATAACTTTATCCTAACCGTTTTTACTTTAATATAGTAGAAAAACTGTGCATAGTAATTCATAATGTTCTTATCTCGACTTTCTACGAGGAAAGGTCGTTGTCAGCGAGGTTTTTTTAGCGGCTGACTTTCTATCTCTCTAAAATAATTAATCTATCTCTCTAAAATAATTCAGGTTGGACAACATTTTGTCAGGGTTAAAATTGTTACTTTCAATTATCGATCACCGTGTATATATAAAACGGTTTTTTTTTTGTGCGTAGGGCATATAAAGCGAATAAGCAAAGGATCATGCAAAACAACATTTTCACACTAAACCAGAAGGAATTATGATCATACCACAGACAAGAGATTTAACAATAACAAAACATAACTCAAAAAAAAGGATTAAATATCGCTTACAAGATGAGGAAATCCATACACAATTCACGTCCATAATTACGTTAATACACGGATTACTGATCGCTAATGGATAACCACTTAATTTATCGTATTGTCCGCATTTAGGGCAAATGGTTATCCTGTTCAGTTTATGTAATACTAGCGAACCGCCCTGGCTTCACCCAGGTGTAATTTTAAAATAAAATAACCTATGACACTCAAGAATAATGAAGCTTTCTACAGGTGAAAGAGTTTCCAAAATCAGTTCAGATATTCCAGAGATTACATTCCACAACAAAACTCACAAAACTACCTCTTTATAATATTACTGCTACAAAAAATAGTTCACGTTTATTTATAAAGAAGTTGGTCACCATCTGTCTGCGCCATTCGCATTATTTTATTTACATTTTATTTTTAATTATTTATTGAATTCATAAACGCACATTTACCGCATTGCATTAAATTCTATACATATTACACATTCGAGAAAGGACCATCTCCCGCTCCCTTCAAACCTATTCCTTTCTCACTCCCACTCTCTTCCGTCCCGTTCATCCCAAACTACCCCCCGCCTCACGCACTCGTCATTCCGCTACTCTACCGGCGTCACGTATCATCCGTGCGCCCGCGCTCGCAAACCCACTCTCGCTAAGATCTCTAAAACCATTAAGAAAAACTATATGGTGTTGTGTGGTGAACTTTTAATCTCTCTTGTGAAATTTGGTGGGATTAACGCGTGAACCAGCGTGGTTAAACAGGCAGCTATCGAAGAAACCTCAGCCAACAAATTCCTGTAAGTGTCCCTTCCAAGTTTTCTGGTCCTTCTCACCCAATAAAAAACGCATATCTACTACGCATCTACGCTACACTCATCACACACATCATATTTATCGCATTTATATATTTATTCGCATAAAAAGAATAAAAACGCTCAATTACGCATCCGCCATTACGCGTCTACGTGATACACGAGGCGCGCCCAAGAGGGCACATTTCCCGCTCAATCTCTCATCAACGCTAAGTTGTTTTTATAAAAACGCATCTTATTTCAATATAAACACCCTTTAACTAAAATATTATAACTATTTTTTATTCATCTCACGCATATTTTCGCATATTTCTCAAAACATAACGCACACGGGCAAGTCCATTTTGTTTACGCAAGTTCAAACTCGAATACGTATTTTTCAAACGCATAAAAATGACTTCCACGCGTGGTAAAGATAAGGAATCCTATGTTTCTGACGAGGAAGATCATAAAGTTCTTTTATTTGAGTCGAAAAAAGAAAATTTATTCCAAATGTTGCAATCCATTTACGATCTCGGCTTACAGGTTTCCGTAGATAGTTCAGTAAAACCTCAATTTCTAGCTCGAATTAGCTTCCTTGAGCAAATTAGAACAAACTTTATGGAAACTCTTGACGCTTATAATCTAGCTTTATTAGAAAGTGGGTCAAGGACGAAACCGAACTATGCACCACTTTCCGCATTTGATGAAATCTATTGTCAAATTAAAGCAATAGAATCTAACATTCTTAAGTCTCAAAATACGAGTAATGATAACGCTAATAATAAATTCGAGTTTTTCCCACGTTTTTATACACTCACTTTTCTTGTTTGTTTGTCGTTCCGGTTGGACTTTTGCAACTTAAGTTTGAGGCACTTCCCGATAAGCTAGCAGGCTGAAATTTTGCACACGCTCTGAGTTCTGATGACAATACATGACTAGCTAAGAAACGTCATAACAAATCCAATATGGCGGCCTCCCCAAGATGGCGGACTGGCTATTTGAAATCCATCCCTATGATATCGGTATCAAATGAAAGGGTTTGCTGTCAGAAATACGAAAAAAATAGTCACGTGACTTAAATCCAATATGGCGGACGTCCAAGATGGTAGACAGGCTATTTGAAATGCACCCCTATGATATGGATATCAAATGAAAGGGTTTGCTGTCAGGAGTACGAAAAAAATAGTCATGTGACTTAAATCCAATATGGCGGACAGGCTTTGAGGCACTTCCCGATAAGCTAGCAGGCTGAAATTTTAAGAGTAGCTTCAAACCCGATGAAGAAAGATAAAAATAGTAAAATAATTAATAGATTTTAAAAAATCTAAAAACCCACGTTTTTAAATGTCCTAAAAATAAGAAAATAACCCTACGGCTGAGAGAGGGGCCACTCAAAACGTGGGGGCATATCTTTGCAAGTTACACCCACGATATATACACGTCGTGTAAATATATCCCATAAATAATCCCTTAAATAATATACGCCCCCACGTTTTGAGTGGCCCCTCTCTCAGCCGTAGGGTTAGTTTCTTATTTTTAGGACATTTAAAAACGTGGGTTTTTAAATCGTAAACTACCGCCTTTAAAACTTGTTTCATTTGATGGCACGCCCTCCAAATGGATAACTTTTCATGAAAACTTCAAAAGTCTTATTCATGATAATTCGCATCTAACTGACGCCGAAAAGGTTCAGTATTTAATAGGTTGTCTCTCGGGCAAAGCATTAACTGTTTGCTCAGGCATCATACCTACCGCTAATAATTACCTACTTATTTGGAATTCTTTATTAGAAAAATATCAAGACACGCGCGTACAAGCTTCCATGTATTTACATCAAATGATTCAATTTAAACCTTATCAATCTATCGATACATTTCTTGAGCAATTTCATTCCGCTCAAGCCGCTTTACGTCGTTTGAACATAGACGATTTGTCAGATTTTATAATAACTGATATTGCACTCAGTAAGCTCGATAAAGAGGTCGTTAACCTCTTCGAACAATCGCATAGTCATATTGCAATACCTTCTTTCAATCATCTTTCGCAATTCTTAAAAGAACAAAGTAAAATAATAACGCTTCGTAACCACTCTAATCCCTCTAAAGTTCGTAATAATAATAGCGAAAATAATAAATCCTCATTTAAGTCAAAAAACAGCCAAGCCTTCGCGAGTACTAATCTGGACACGTCAGTGCGTTCCTGCAAGGTATGTGGCTCGTCCGATTCACATCCACTTTATAAATGTTCTCATTTTATGAATCAAAATGCTAAAGATAGATTAGATCTTGTAAACAAACATAAGTTTTGTCGTAATTGTTTAGGATTTCATGATATTAAAATGTGCAGGTCAACAAATACATGTTCGATTTGCCACCGTAAACATCATTCGCTAATACATCTAAACAACTTTAGCAATTCTAATCGAGTAGCCGAATATGGCCCTGCAATGAGCGCGCCGCCCGCGCCCCGCGAGCCGCCCGCGTCCCGCGCGCCAGCTCCCGCGCCCCCGTCTGTTGCTTCCGCGACACTCGATGCGCCGGCAGGTGATAACGCTGCGCGCGAAAATTCAAACGGTCCTTGTTTATCAGTGACTTCGGCTACCTCGTGCGTTGAAAATAATACAACTGTTTTGTTGCCTACCGCTTCCGTATACGCTTATAATAATAATAAACCTTATACTCTCCGCGTTTTTCTTGATACAGGCTCAATGAGTCATTTTGTTACAAAGGCTTGCTGTAAACGCTTAAACTTAGAAATTACTCCTGACAAATCTTCCATTTTCGGTATAGGTCACGCTAAAATACCCTCGTTTGGTACTACAACATTTAAAATATTTTCCCGCTTTGATCACCGCTGTTGTTATACAATTCACGCTCGGGTTTTAGATCGTATAACTGACGACTTGCCCAACGTATCAATAGATATCACAAATCTCGCTCCATTACGTAATTTACCCATGGCTGATGACGCGTTCCACGTTCCCGGTGAGATAGATTGCCTCCTCGGCAATGAACTTTTCCCGCTTTTGTTGGGAAGTGGAAAGGTAGCTTTACCTGGCTCCTCGGTGGTCGCTGTAGAAACCACCCTTGGCTACATAGCCATGGGTCGGGCTGATTGTCAATCTCGCATAGCTTCGCGCGCTCGCCCCACGCAATCAAACAAAAATAAAACCGAGAAAACTTTTCTGTGCGCTACTAGCACGCTTAGCTTAGATACGCTCACGCAACGCTTTTGGGAGCTGGAAAACGTCCCTAATAAGATTCACATGAATCCTGATGATCAGGCGTGTGAACAAATTTTTAATTCAACTTACTCTCGCGATGAAACAGGTAGATACACAGTGCAGCTACCATTTAAGGCTCCGTGTACAGACTTAGGAAATTCGCACTCAACGGCGATGCGCCGCCTCGTTCATTTAGAAAAAAAGTTAGATTCTGATCCCGACATCAGAACTAATTACAACGCTACGCTTCAAGATTATCTTGACAACGGTTATTTGGCAAAGGTCAAAGACCCCTCTCTCGATATCCCGCATTATTATATTCCGCATCGTGCTGTTTACCGTCCGGATAAACAGTCCAGTAAAACTCGCATCGTGCTTGACGCTAGCTGTAAAACTAGCTCAGGTAAATCGCTTAATGATCTCCTTTATGTAGGTCCGAATCTACAAAGTAATATTTTCGATTTACTAATCAATCTTCGCATGTTTTCCGTTGCTGTAATTGCAGACATCGAAAAAATGTATTTTCAACTTAATCTTTCCGCTGATCATCACGCATTTCAACGCATTTTATACAGATTCAATAAAGATTCTGAGATTTCAACTTTTGAATTTAACCGCGTTTCTTTCGGTGTTTCAAGCTCGCCTTATTTAGCTATGAGAGTAGTTCGCCAACTCGCATCTGATAGTCGGGATAAATACCCGCTCGCGGCTTACGAGGCTGAAAACCATATGTATATGGATGACTATGTGTGTTCGCTAGATGGCGTTGAAATAGCTGAGCAGACATATCAAGAAATGGTCGCCATGTTCAGTTCAGGCGGTTTCAACCTTGTAAAGTGGATCTCTAATAGTTCCGAACTCTTAAATAAAATTCCTTCAACTCATTTAAATCCGCAAAATATTGAATTTGACGCTGACGCTAATAATAATACTAAAATTGTAGGTATGCAGTGGAATCCTGTAGAAGACTCTTTTCAATTTAAAATAAATGGTAATTCTCTTAAATGTACGAAACGTACCGTTTTATCCGCAACCGCACGATTGTTTGACCCCTTAGGTCTTATAGGTCCAGTTATCGCATTCATGAAAGTTTTAGTTCAGGAATGTTGGAAGCATGATCTTGATTGGGATGATCCTGTACCCGCTCACATTGAAAATAAATTTAATCAATTTCACAAAGAACTTTCCTATCTCGAACAAATAAAATTCCCACGACATGTAGGTATCACTTCTGGTTCTCATATCATTCTCCTCGGGTTCGCAGACGCCAGTGAGCGCTGTTATGGTGCCGCTGTTTACATAAGGGTTAGTTCTAACGATGAAGATTACGGATCAGTCCTCTTACTAACTTCTAAATCTCGCGTCGCTCCGCTTAAAAATACGCCCTTAGCTCGCCTCGAGCTATGTGCTGCTCTTCTCTTAGCAAACTTATTGAACTCAGTTATAGAAGTTTTAAGTAAACGCTGTAAAATTAATAATATTTTTGCTTTTTCTGATTCAACAGTCACGCTCACCTGGATCCACTCGCCCTCGCATAGATTTCATACCTTTGTCGCAAATCGCATTGTTGAAATTAATTCAAAATTACCTGCTAAACATTGGTTTCACATCGATGGAACTGAAAATCCCGCTGACGTAGTTTCTCGTCCCGTAACGCCTAAACAATTATTAGATTTAACTCTTTGGTTTAACGCTCCGCATTGGGTTTCATTCCCCTTAAATCAGTGGCCAATCAAGCCATTTAAGGTCAATATAAATAATAATTCGGAAGTAATGGAAACCAAAAATATCGCTCTCTCAAGTAAAATAACGCAAGAATGTCCTCAACCTATTCAATTTTTAATTGACCGCATTTCTAAATATTCTATTTTACTACGTAGTTTTGTCTTGATATTACGATTCTGCAAGCTACTAAACTCGCGTGGTTGTATCACCGTTTCGGATTTGGATGCCGCGGAAACATACCTTATACGTTACATACAAAGTAGATATTTCTCTGAAGAAATTATCGCTATAAAAACTAATAAAAATTTAAATAAAAGTTTCGTTAAACTCAACCCCTTTCTAGATTCGAATAATATTCTCAGAGTAGGTGGAAGGTTAACTCATTCTCAACTTGATTATGGTCAAAAGCACCCCATTTTAATTCCAACTAAATCACGTTTTACTCAACTCTTATAGACTTTTATCATGTAACTAATTTACATACGGGTCCCGCTCTTTTATTATCAATAATAAGACAGAAATTCTGGATTTTATCTGCTCGTAACATTATAAGACAACGTGTGCATAGTTGTAATAAATGTTTTAAACTTAAACCTCAAAATACTTACCCTCCTATGGGTGATCTACCTGACTTTCGCGTTTCACAAGCGAAAGCGTTTGTTAATACCGCTGTGGACTACTGTGGTCCTTTCTACATTACTCATATCCGAAAACGCGGAATTAAGAGCCACAAAGCTTACATTTGTGTGTTCGTCTGTCTAACAACTAAGGCAGTACACTTAGAGTTAGTCTCTGACCTAAGTTCTGATTTGTTTCTCGCCGCTTTTAAGCGTTTTATCTCTCGTAGAGGTCCTGTCTCTATGATTTATAGTGATGGAGGCACAAACTTTATTGGCGCAAAGCGCAAATTGAACGAAATTTACGCTTTAATTCAGTCCAAATCTCATATAAATTACATAGGGGAACAACTAGCTGAAAATCGTGTACGGTTTAAACATAGCCCGCCTTACGGTCCTCATTTTAATGGACTCAGCGAAGTTAATGTTCGTTGTGTCAAAACTCATCTTTTTAAAGTCATTGGTTCTCAAATATTAACATATGAGGAGTTTAGTACTGTACTTGTTCAAATTGAATGTCTTTTAAATAATCGACCTTTAAGTATTCTAAGCTCTGACCCGTCTGATATTAGTGCTTTAACGCCTAATCATTTTTTAAACGTAACTCCGCTTAAATTTTTACCTGCTGAAGATGTCACGGACATTTCAGACAATCGGTTATCGCGTTATCAACTTCTTAATAAAATAACTCATTCCTTCTGGCAACGTTGGAGTCAGGAGTACCTCGCTTCCTTGCAACAGCGGGAGAAGTGGAACACACCGTCAAAGCCTATTGAAGTAGGTACGATTGTCGTTATCAAAGACAGCAACGCTCACCCGCTTTGTTGGCCTTTAGGTGTCATAGATGCGACTTATCCTGGCAAAGATAATATAGTTAGGACTGTGAAGGTTAGAACGGCGTCCGGTTCCTACATACGCCCGGTAGTGCGGCTTTGTCCTCTACCTACGCAATAATTAAAAAATTTCTTACCTCTATGTTTTAATTAAATTCATTTAATTATCTAATTTAAGTTCTCATAAAGTTTTAGTTTAGAGGAAAACCTCTAGGCCGGGGGAGTTGTCTGCGCCATTCGCATTATTTTATTTACATTTTATTTTTAATTATTTATTGAATTCATAAACGCACATTTACCGCATTGCATTAAATTCTATACATATTACACATTCGAGAAAGGACCATCTCCCGCTCCCTTCAAACCTATTCCTTTCTCACTCCCACTCTCTTCCGTCCCGTTCATCCCAAACTACCCCCCGCCTCACGCACTCGTCATTCCGCTACTCTACCGGCGTCACGTATCATCCGTGCGCCCGCGCTCGCAAACCCACTCTCGCTAAGATCTCTAAAACCATTAAGAAAAACTATATGGTGTTGTGTGGTGAACTTTTAATCTCTCTTGTGAAATTTGGTGGGATTAACGCGTGAACCAGCGTGGTTAAACAGGCAGCTATCGAAGAAACCTCAGCCAACAAATTCCTGTAAGTGTCCCTTCCACCATCATTGATTGCCTAGCCATTTCCCACCCATATAATAATGGTTGAATACCAGTATTTTATATAGAGCGACGTCTGCCTATTTGACCTTCACAACCCACTTGCTACCTACTGGGTATATGATACCCATAAGGTGGGGAGCCAACCAGGCCTTTCCGGCCCAATCTGATGCTTAGAATATCAGGATGGATGGAGCTATAGAAGCATCAGGTATACCTGAAATTATTCTACTCATGTATGAACCAAAAGTTGTTGGCTTTAAATTCTCTAATATTCTTTTAAAAATCAATTCAGAAATGTAAAAGTTTTGTTTTTACATTTCTGAATTGATTTAAAAAAAAAAAGTTTTAAAAAAAAATGTAACCGACTTCTAAAAAAACAACCACGAAAAAGAGTAAAATAACCCAACAAAAAACTTTCTTTCGGAAGTCGGTGGCTTTGCTTTTTTATTTCGTTGACTTTTTTGCCACCGACTTCCGAAAGAAAGTTTTTTGTTGGGTTATTTTACTCTTTTTCGTGGTTGTTTTTTTAGAAGTCGGTTACATTTTTTTTAAAAACTTTTTTTTATTTTACCCTTTTTAGTTTAAATATTCAACCCAAATTCTTGTCAAACACATAATTTTCTTACATAAGCACTAGAATTTTATTATCCGTAGCACCGGTTATAGCATCGCCCATGTACCCAATAAGCAAGAACATGATTTTTTTCCAAAATAAATGAATTTTTTACGGGACCAAATGGCGGGTTTTCTGCATCGAACGATAACCCATATGGGTGCAAAGTTCTCATCAGTATAAATGAATTAAGTCCAAATACAAGATAGCTGCTATAACCCGTTGAGGAGTTCCCTGAACTGTTCTTCGTCTTCATCATCAGAACCCTAATGACAGTTACAACCCATCTAGGTGTAAAGTTCTCATCAATATAAATGAATTAAGTCCAAACACAAGGTAGCTACTGTAAACCGTTGAGGAATTCCCTGAACTGTCCTTCGTCTTCGTCATCAGACCCCTAATAACAGTTACAACTCATCTAGGTGTAAAGTTCTTATCAATACAAATTAATCAAGCTCAAACACAAGATAGCTGCTGTGAATCGTTGAGGAGTTCCCTCGACTGTCTCTCGGCTCCATCATCAGATATACTCCAGACCTTTATTAAACTGTAGTGCTTTGAAATACTTAATGAAAAAAAATAATGTACTAAATCAGTCGATGCCTACTCCTTACTGTTAAGGAGTTGTACCTTCCATCATCAGCTCAGGTACATGAGGTGATGATTACCATACGCTAGTACTTAAATTACTTTATAATATTTGTGAAAAACGATGTGTGGGCCTATAAAATTTGAGGGTTGCCCTCGATTTCTCCAGGATCCAATCATCAGATAAGAACATCAGATGAAATGTTGACAATGGGACCACACGGGAAGCACCAGCTTTCAAATAAAGAAAGAATCACGAAAATCGGTTCACCCAGTCGCAAGTTATGAGGTAACAAACATAAAAAAAAAAAAAATACAGTCGAATTGATAACCTCCTCCTTTTTGAAGTCGGTTAACAATTAAAATAATCTTGAAATATTCATTAGTAAAGGAAAATTAAAACGAATGGAAACGACTTAATTTCCTATCAAATTAACGTAAAACACAGTTCAGAATACACCCAACGATATGTTAATTTCATAAATCAAAGCCAAGGAATCATATTTCCAGATGAAATAAACAGATACCCATAAAGTCCAGTCCAGAAAACGGTATTCAGATTATAATTATCTCATTTTCCTCAAATGATTATATCAGCCAGCAAACAAGTCCTTAACACGCAGCAATAAAGTTCATTTTAATCGTCGATTTGGCAGTACCACGTTTTATGGGCAAAGTTTTCTTAATGAAATTTCAGTGGAGATTATGGCACATAAAAATAATGATGGTTCATAAAAACCAAGACGGTTGCGATAAATACGAGCCACAGATTTCTATTCTATGGTACTTCGATTATATGATGCGTAGATATGGACATTGGTTTGTAGACAGCAATGTCCTTAGACTATCGAAGTGGAAGGAGGGTATTGTCTTTCTGCTGTTTTAAACGTTTGTTTTCTAGTCTGCCCACAAAATTCTTTTTTTTAGCGTGGTAAAATCATCAAATAAGTACTTACTAGTACTTATTTGACGTTTACGTTTGCGTAGTTACTATGAATCAAAAAAAAAGGTAGTTAAGTGCCGTTTAATATTTTATCCAGCTCTACCACTTTATATTACCTAAACTAGCTATTCCGAGCAACTTCGCCCGCTACAATTCGAAAATTATTCCACGGGAACATAAAGTCGGGATAAAAACTATCCCATGTTTTAATCCAGGTTATAAACTATCTGTGTACCAAATTGCATCCAAATCCGTTCAGTGGTTTTTGCGTGAAAGATTAACAAACACACATCCATCCAAACAAACTTTCACGATTTTAATACGAGTATTATTGTAGGATTTTATCCAATTTATCATCTTCAAGGACAATCCAACCAAAAGCAAAACCTGATAAAAGTTTCATCATCATCATCATCATCAGCCTTTAAATGTTCCCACTGCTGGGACACAGGCCTCCTCTCTGTGAGAGGGAGTGGGCCGTAATCTACCACGCGGGCCCAGTGCGGATTGGTAGATGTCACCAGTGGCGGTACCTTCATATAAGCCCAAAAGCCCGGCATGCCTTAATTAAAATGCTCGATAGAGATTCAATATCAAACCCGAACTATTTAAAAGTTCGCGCGCTTAATTCTTATCAAAATAACACAAAATATCTACCTAGTACCTATGCCACACGCACTGTCACGCACACTACTACACATCGCGTCGCCATCGTCTACATATAGCTATCTCGCTTACACGTACCGGCTTATACCGGGCTTTCAAATACTATCTCTGTCTCTTTCGCACCTAAAGCGATGTGCCGTATAACGAGTTAGAACCTTGTGCGTCTACAAATCGATCAGTATGGAACATTTAAGCCAGGCTTGATGCGTCTGAAGTTGGACGCGTATGCTGTTGTTGTTTATAAAATTCGCCAAAAGGCAGGCAAAGGAACAAAGCCATACAGCCTAGTCTTGTTTAAGGACGCGTATGCGTGACCTTGTGTCGCCTTTTTTTTTAATTTATTAACGGCAATGGATACAGGTCCTTATGCCTCTTGTGTCGCCTTGCCAACGCAGTGTTGCTGTTTTATAGCGACGTTGTGAGATCTTGGAAATTTTTAACGTGTTTGGAAACTTTTTTTAAGATTTAGCAACAATAAAAACTAGCGACTTTTTAAAATAACGAAATTAAATATTCAAGCAATGTAATAATCGTAATTTATCTCAAAAACATGTTTACACTTTGAACAATGAACACAGAAAATAATATTTTTGTGGGTAATTTAACATTGTTCGGGTAATATTAAAAATTGAGGAACTGTACAATACAATAAAATATCTTAAAAATAAAAAAAAATTGCGACATCTATCTAGAATTTTCATATACCTGGCGACTTTTTTTTGCCTAAATGACAACACTGCAACTCTGCGTACAAAACTAACTTCAGTCTCATTTGCTTGATGGGGAAAAGTTTTGGTGTTAAAGTTTTTTAAGAGTTTTATTAGATTATCTCAGTGATACAATTGTTTTGGTGACTTACCTACAACAATGGAGGTAATTGTACCTTGTGAGGATTTAAAATGCGTTCAAGTTTTGATTGGCGAAGATAAGGTAAAATCTTTAAACTTTTCTCAGAAAAAACAGTTAATTTCTTCATTAAAACCGACGCCTAATCTATGTATTTCTCAGAATAGTAAATCGCATAAACGAAAATTTAATAGATCAGTGTATAAAACTAGCTGGATCGTTGGCTGTTCGCACACTAATAAATTGTATTGTTGGTGTTGCATATTTTTTTCTAATGAAGATTCCGTTTGGAATACATCTAAATATAATACGCGCGTTGATAACAACCGTAGTGTATTTCAAAGATTAGTCGATATTGTTTGTCATTTAGCACAACAGGAACTTCCTTTAAGAGGACATGATGAGTCCAAAACTTCATTAAATAAAGGCAATTTTTTAGAACTGGTCTCGTTAATTTCAAAATACGATGTCGTTTTAGAAAAGCATATGTATTCAATCTAGCACTAGCATGCCTTCAGTGTGCTTTGGTTATCTAATTCACCGCACGACAAGCAAGAGTGAAATTGAAGAAAGAAGAAGAAAGAAGATTGATGAATTCACTTTTAATTTATTGTATAACCAGTAGTTTATGAGAAAACTGCGATGATACATGCGTAGGTACTACGTACTCAGTCGAAAAGTAAATTTTTTCTTCCTCTCTCTTTTTTTTTTTTTGAAATCGGTTGAAATTTTATTGGGCTTGCCTTATTTTGAAACTCTAGGCACGCCACTGGATGTCACATGTCTTCGAATTTTTGGTTCTAGGACATGCCAGTTTCCTCACGATGTTTTCCTTCACCGTTTTGAGAGCAGTGGTGCTGAAATAAATTACACAAAGTAATGCGCTTGACGGGGTTCGAACCCACGACCTACTACTCGTAAGTCGAGGCCGATACCACTGGGCCACCACTGCACTGATAAAAGTTTAACCCCAATCATTTCAATCAACGTTCAATCCCGATTCAAACCGAAAACTGATGTATCCCAAAAAAAAGAATTTGGAGCTTAATTGAATCCTGTCGGGTACCTACTCGATTGTCACCCGTAACATGTAGGGGTGTAGGGATGGGGTTGTTTACGTGTGATCAGGGATTAAATACGACTGGATCGAACAGCCTCTCCAGCCAACATTGATTGGGTGCCAGCACTGACAGTTCAAGCACACTCCAAAAATGTACGAGGATTTTATTTAATCACTACCTTGATATCACCCGCGATATCACCCGCGTGAAAAACATTTTCATAGAAAAGCTTTCATCAGCGAAATGTTTTTTTTTTTGGTTGTAGTTGACTACATACTTATGATTTTAGGTTGGAAAATCATCAAATCACAACGTGAGTGGGTGGAATTTAATCTAAGTCAAGAGTGAATAAGTTCTTTCTAGGCAAGGGTGCTTCACCGTCGACTTCATCGTCGCTTAAAATTAGGCAAGATACCACTATCTTATGCCTAAAGCCAGCCTATCGCAAAATAACAAAAAAAAATGGATCCAAAACCTGCCTACAGTGGCGGTGGCCAGAAATAACCTCGCAATCCCTGACGGCCTGCAGGGCGATTGTCTAACTGGTGGGAAACTGTGGCATAAGTGGATAGTTACTAGACACCTCTATATTTTATCGACTGTTATGCGACTAAGTTCAGAAGTGCCTCTAGAGCGTTAGAATATTTGCTTATAGGGAACATTTACTGGTCGACATTCATAATAACTAACGCATACCTACTTTTATGTAATTTTTTTTATAAATAGATATTTTTAATTTCATTGGTAAAAGTTTAATTCAACATGAGACGGCTCGAGTCGTCGTGTCGTACAAGTAATTACGAAAAATCAGGCTGTGTTTACATTCAATCTCGAGTAAAATGATTGAATCGAGACCCCACTGATTGGGTGCCAGTCACTCGAAAAATGTACGTACACGAATTCTATAGAAATATTTTGGTTACATTTTGCGCCGTAAGCACAATGTGATAGAATATGTGTTATCTTTGTTTTGGTACCGTTAGAAAAGCAGGCGCTATTTATATTTGATCAGAGAAGTTCAAGATCAGGAACCCGTAGGTTTTATATCACTATAATTATTTTATGAACTGATTTTGTTCAAGGTTTATTCTGCTTAGTGATCAGTTAAACTGCCTTAGACCGAGGATTAATAGAGGCTTCATCATTACTACTTCTGATTTTCTAGAAACATAATTTGATATTAAGAATGAATGTCCTACCTCCTTTCGTGTCCATCCTGTCCAACCACATGCACCTTTCAGGATTTAAACGAGACAAATGACAGAGCTGTGCGGGTAGCCACGTATTGGTCGGATGTAATGATGATGAGTTCATCGACACGCAAAGAAAGAAGAAAAGAATGAAAAACTTACTACCACAGTACGGAATTTAGTACGGGGATTCTAGAGCTGTTCCCAGTACCGGTAGTAAGACTTCTATTGGGAAGGAAAATCCCAGTATAGTTCTACTGGTGAGACTACTCGTTAAGACTACTGGGAACATTGCTCGGAATCTACACCCACAGAAATATTTCAATAATGTAATACCTGCTGCACATACCATGGTCAAGAACTATTGAAAGATTTTTTGTATCATCGTAATTTTAGAATACTGCAGTTTGTGTCATAATAAAGAAGCAAAATAAATTAAAGTTACATAATTAAATTATATTGTTTGACGAAATAATGCAAACCGCATTATTTTTGTCAAACAATATGAAATGCGGTCATATCGAGTAGATATGGAACGACCTCTTGAATAACCATGCATTCGGATTGGATGCGAGCTCGCTGACATGAGTACACTCCAAATATTTGCATCGATTTTAGTAAACAACCGAGGTATTGGCATATGTCGCAGTAATTTTCGCAAAAATTCTAGGGATTCAGCGGAAACACAGATAATTGACAGTGCTATGATATTTCTCAATGTTACTGACAGGCTTTTTGCAAAAACGCGACTAGGTTTGGTAAGATTTCAGAAACACCCCGAAGGTCAGTTTGGTTAGATTTATTTAAACCCTGCAAACAGAAATGGAAGTCCCGTTTCGAGGGGCTGCATTGACACTGCTTAGGTCTGATACAAACTGACAAATTATTTTAAATTTTAATATAACTATTACCTATTACTAACGAATTAAATGACAAAATTATAAACTTACGCTTAATTTTTCAAACTGACTGCGTAGTTAGTGAGCTGGGTGATTGTCTATTCAAGAAGAAGAAGGAGAAGAAAGAAAGAAGAAGGAGATGATAAGAAATTCATGATTGTAGTAAGCCAAAGAATTCTTAAGAAAGCATCCTTTATGACGAAATAAGCTTTTTAATAGTGGTAATAGTAGTTTAACCTGTTTCCTGTCAGATTCCTAAACTCCACGGACATTATATTTCTTAATAAATAGTATACCCTCTTCAAAGAACAAGCCTGGAGGGCAGACGGGTTTCTACGTTTGATCAAAGATTAAGGATGGATTCAGTGGGCACTTCAACTGCCAAGAACTCGGTGTGCCAAGTGCTTAAGATTGCGACGCCTATGGATGTATAGTATGTCTGGTAAGAGTGGAATTTATGATTTTCTGAAGCAATAAATGCTACAAAGTTAACTGTTTAAATATTTAAGATTTCTTTTACGTCCTAAAAAATTGCAAAGTGATCACATATACAAAATGCAACTAAAATCGCTAACAACATTGATAAATACTTTTTTACAAAGGCACTAATGGAGAATTAAATAGAATAGTACATTGTTATCCAAGGCGTGAAAGTTACTTATTTACGTCCCGAGACGGGGTTTGGCGCCCGTAACGTAGTGAGGGCGCTAATAGTTCGAGGGACTAAATAAGTAATTTACCCGAGGTAAACACTGTGCTTTTCATTACGAATACGAGGAAAGAAAGTAAAATTAAGAACATAAATTTTAGCTAAAGAAAAAATGTGTGTAGATCGGATTGTCACTTTGCCGCTTGTTTTTTTTTTTAATTTTTGTGCTTTGGTCGTCCAGCTCTACAGCCAGGATTTTTCATGTTCATTATTTAAAAAATGGCAAAGATTTTGTCGAAATCTGTGATATTTTAGAGAAATAGTTGAAACTAAATTATTTTAAAGTCATTATTTATATTCTTAATACTTAACTTTATGTTATTTTAATTTTAAATTGCTCTGAAATTTCGAGGCTGTATAAAAATTTTGAACATGGTTCAATAAAAATGTCTAAATAGACCTAGTTTTTTTTTTTAAATTCGGCAGCTGTCAGTTGAAAGCGATTTTCCCTAGGGCGGCAATGGATAACTTTCAAACGGCTAATCAGACATGTAATGACCTACTTTCAGAGTAAGAGTAATGAAAAAGTATAAAATCAATACTTATCTATGCTAGATGGAAATAGAAGCGGTATTTTTCAACAAGCAATCTACACATTCGGTTTCCTTTATTTACATATTACGAGTATTATCAATATAAAGGGAATAGGGGACAGAAATACTAAAACAAGTTTCCAGGAACAAGCGTGCCGAGTAGTGAACGATATCACCAATCTACACCGTATGAGAACCTCTCAGGTGAAATAGTAGATGTTGTATAGTGCAAGGAATAAGAGATTAGAAGTTTTCTGATGCGTGTATTTTGAGCGTACATTCTTATTTTCAGAGGAACTTTGAATCAATCAGTCTTGCTTGTCACTTATAGACATCTCTCCCTGTGATGAACCGCAATACTTGGTTCCGTAGATACAAGTATGCTTTTTTTCTGTGCCTGACAGGGTCCATGTTATGATCTAGTTATAAGTTTTACCACGTAAGAATACATGTGGAATGCAATAAAAGTAATGGGTATTGAGTATTAAGGTCGTCTCTAAGGTCGCCATCTATGATGGTGAGCCTCACATATTGTGATAACTGTTACACTGTTACGTGTTCTCCAATAACCATCAAAACTGCTTAAATTTGCTTTTATTTGTGTTTTTTTCTAAATTTCGTGTTTTTTACTTTTCTTTCCAATAATAATTTGATGTTGTGTCTATGCCTCATAACACAGTCTCCGCTTCCACTTCTTTGTTGCACCCTCTATTTAGTGTGAACTGAGTAACAGCGTAAATAGCACGGAACTGACAGCTTTGTTAACGCTAGGCTAATAACCGTGGCAGCTTTGGGCTACCGACCCCAAATTAATCTAAATCAGACACCTACAATCCTACACTCAAACAATATTCCGTCTTTTTAGGGTTCCGTAGCCAAATGGCAAAAACGGAACCCTTATAGATTCGTCATGTCTGTCTGTCTGTCCGTCCGTATGTCACAGCCACTTTTTGTCGAAAGTATAAAAGCTATCCTGTTGAAACTTGGTAGGTAGATGTATTATGTGAACCGCATTAGGATTTTCACACAAAAATAAAAACAAAACAAATTTTGGGGGTGCCCCTCAGGCCCTCATACTTAGAATTGAAACTCAAAATTTTTTTTTTCACCAAACCCATATGTGTGGGATATCTATGGATAGGTCTTTAAAAATGATATTGAGGTTATTATTATCATTTTTTTCTAAACTGAACAGTTTGCACGAGAGACACTTCCAAAGTCGTAAAATGTGTGTGTCCCCCCTGTAACTTCTAATATAGGAGAATGATAAAACTAAAAAAATATATGTAATATAGACCTCAACAAAAACTTCCAACGTAAATTAGTTTGGATGAGATAGAATTAGCAGTTTTTGAGATATAGTACATTTTCAAAAACCGCAAATATAACTTTGCCGTTCATACAAATACTATGAAAAACAATGTTATTTTATTGTTTGTATATATTACTTACTAATCTCAATATAATTGTTTCCCTAATCTATGCTTGCTACTACGGAACTCTTCATGGGCGAGTCCAACTCGCACTTGGCCGGTTTTTCTGCTTCTCATTGCACAGCTCACTTTCTCTTCTCACTTGAACCACAATCATCAATTTGATGTGTACAGAGTAACAGAATACGTACAGCGAAGCACGGTACTGACAGGTTTGGCCAAAGCTTGGTTCCATGTCAGTCAACGTGACACTGCCGACAGCCTAAGGCTGCCAACCCGCATGCTGAACAACTTCTATTGCACGATTTTTTTATGATGAGGGTTGATTTAAGAATGTTTTGAAGAATTTTAACAGAATTCATTAAATGAGTTTGTTTTCCATCGAATTTAATTGAACCAATTTTAAATTTACGATTCAGTCCTCTACTACACTGCATCGTTGATTTTATTATGGATTTATAGAATGTAAGATTCATTGTTTTGTTTAGTTTAGGTTTCTCGTATTCACATAAATAAGAGATCGCTACTACTCGTTTTTTTGGCCTTTGGATTGATTATATTATCCACTTGATGATTTTTAAACAAAAGAAATCGTCAGCAAAACAAAACTATACTTAATATTATACTCGTAAAGTTGAAGAGTTCGTTTGATTGAACGCGCTCAATCTCAGGAACTACTGGTTCGAATTGAAAAAATATTTTTTCAACACACTTGCTCATAAAATGGCTCTAATTTCACCGCAATTAGGCACAAAATGACACCTGTAATCAAACTGTGACTTTTTCTTTACTATTCACAAGTGAGTTATAGATTTTTTTTTTAATTGGTTGAGTTGCTTTGTTTTTAAAAAAGTTTCGAAACAAAAAAGATCGTGTTCAATAGTACAAATAAATTAATGTACCTACCTATTGCTTGCTAGTTTCATGCAACTTCGTATTACTATTCGTATTATTATATCAACTTGAACTTTTGTTTTTTCTGTGATAAAGAAAACTTTGAATTACCCATTTTGTACGTGGCTAAAACGCTATCCGAGAAAAGCCAAAAAAAAGAAACCTCATTCTTTTAGTCTATGGCCGATCTGTTAGATGCGCGCGCATAGGAAAACTGATTAATTTTTCCCGCCATTGCGAAAAAAAATTCACAACTCGTTTTCACTGTTGAAATTATAGTTATTTTCTTCACATGTGTGTTGAAAAACGTCGTATGATACACGTGTGTATTGGTGATTACCGTCCTCGGCTCTCTTAAGACCCTCACCTAACGGC
Source organism: Agrotis exclamationis (assembly GCA_950005045.1). Classification (NCBI taxonomy): domain Eukaryota; kingdom Metazoa; phylum Arthropoda; class Insecta; order Lepidoptera; family Noctuidae; genus Agrotis; species Agrotis exclamationis. The sequence continues at coordinate 7,179,878 of OX465420.1, read as the reverse complement.
TCGGGTCTCAATGGCGCCTCAGCGGTAATCACCAACTTTACATATTAGTAGTATAATAGTCTATTCATCGAGGAAGGCTATATAACATCACTCTACGACCAAAAAGAGCCGAGCAACGGAGGTAAAACCACGGGGAACAGATACTCGTCAAATGAAAGAAGTCGTCAGCCTTTCCAACGTGGGTAGAACAGAAGGAACTGCCAGACTCATACTGACTGTTCAGATTTTTTTTAAGCTATTGCATATGTTTTATCGCAGGCTCTGAGCGCGGCGCGGCGAAGTCTAACGAAAAAACCTAAGGAAAATACCTGACTCCGTCGTCTAACGTCGTTGTTGATAAAAAATGCTATGCAATAGCTTTACCGCGGCAGTCCCCGATAGCCACTATTTTTTTTTAATGATAGGTTCTCGTTCGACCACTATCTCGTCTGATGGTAAGCGATGATGACAGTGACGGTGAAGCACGATTGCCTAGAAGTAACCTGTTCACTCTTGACTTGAAGACCCCAAGGTTATAGCTGTCGGGAAATACAGATGCCGGCAGGGAATTCCACTCCTTAGCTGTGCGTACAATAAAGGTATTGGCAAAATGCTTTATACGTACCGGAGGGATGTCCACCATATATCGATAGCGCATTGCCGTACGTCTTGTAGTCCGATGATGGAAAGGGCCAGGCGGTATCAAGTTGTGCAGTTCAATCGCACACTCTCCGAAATGTAACCGATAAAAAAACCGACAGGCTGGCAACACGCTGCTTGCATGGAGGGAAGTGGGAACATATTTTTCTCCTCCTCCACTATTCTTTTCTGATTAATTTCGTGCAGGATCCAAGACAGGTAAATTCATTCTCCGGAACACGTCGAGCTTCATTGCCTCGGCGCTTTTCTGGTGGTTGCCACTGTTGATTCTGGCTCTCAGTTGCAGTGGTTTAGGAATAGTGTGGTGGGTTTGTCCCAACAAAAAAAAAGGCTGGCAACACGGCGTCGATGTCAATTAGATAGTCCCGTAATCTATAACTCCTCTACTTTTGAAATTCTATCCACATTTGTTGTCATTAATACGTCCGCATTTAAATACAAACTAAACTCATCCCATCTAAACTGCACTAACAAGTCATACCACCGCGTCATACTGCAATCTACATTCAAACAACAGCAATAAGCTTTCAAAACTAACTCCAGAATGTTTCTCACCGCTTTAATACCATTTCCATGAGTTTCCACGAGTAATAGCTACCTCTTCTACAACTATCATTACTTTAACCTCAAGTTCTGAGGAGACAAGTCGACAGGCATTTAAACTTAAGGTTGTGACCCACGGAAGCTTAGCTAAGCTATAGGTATGCTATAAGTGTAGCTTTGTATAAACATGTGAATCGCCTGCTGCAGTCTAGACGTACAACATGAGGGATAAAGGGATGGAGCTGATTAAATTAAGTTTTCAACAAAAAGAGAAAGCTAATACTCTATTACTAATACCATCTAAGAATCTAAGTTGTTTCGTTTTTAGGGTTCCGTAGCCAAATGGCAAAAAACGGAACCCTTATAGATTCGTCATGTCTGTCCGTCCAACGAAAATTGGTTTGGATGAAATATAGTTAGCAGTTTTTGAGATATAGTACATTTTCAAAAACCGCAAATATAATTTTGCCATTCATACAAACACTATGAAAAACAAATTTATTTTTATTGTTTAAGTATATTACTTACTAATCTCAATATAGTTATATCCCTAATCTATGCTTGCTACTACGGAACCCTTCATGGGCGAGTCCAACTCGCACTTGGCCGGTTTTTTCTAGAAATGCTTTCAACAGGATTAAACCGCCATTAGGACTTAGACAGGCGAGTTGAATTGTTCGTTAACATCTTCACTGATAGAATGTACACTTATCTAGACTGTCTTTCATGGTATCCTGGATTAAGAAAAATTCCGCGACCCCAGCAGGCATTTGGCCCCACAAGAGGCCCCGTCGGTGACGCGTGAAACACGACGCGCCACCGACCTGGGCTTGGTCCTTGGTCGTACGGCGAGCTTACCCATTACTCACCGTCCGCAAGCCCGCTCCGCCGCTGTGCCATCTGCTATTCAGAGGGATACGCGTTGGAGCGTCCACCCGACAGGCTATTCGCATACGGGCAAAGAGACCCCTTAGGCACACAGTGCCTAAGAAGAGTTTTTGCCCGCATCCCAGATTGCACCGGCCCGAAAAACTGGTCTTCCCCCGGACGTATCCGAGAGGGAACTCCAGTCCATGGGCGCACGTGGAGGTTTCTTAGCACCCCATCCTTTTTTTAACTTGGTAAAATTATCAAATGAGTCGTCCCACCCAGGGCAGGGCAAGAGGGACTGTCAGACTTGTACTGACTAAAACCCACAGTGTCCTTCAATAGACCTTTACGTTCCAGGGCCACGGTTACTCGTTATACCCGCGACCCCGGCTGTCTATGTACATACACATCCTACATTTGTCACAAGCACAGCATTAATAAACTTGACTACTATTGCTAAATAGCATAAGTTCACAAACATGACAGTGGAAAGCGGACTTTAAACTTGTTAATGTCTTGCGCATCAAAACTATAACGAAGTGAACTGGTAATTACGAACTACGGTCTTGAAGTTCTGATGCATATGTTATTGAGGAACCGATGTGCGCGTTTGTGGTTTAGAACATTGATGGCATGTTCTGTTGAAGATCATTGCACTGAAGGCAAGTTTCAGCTGCAATTTTTCTTTCTTTAAATTCTTTTTAATCATCTTTAATTTAAACACTCAAACACACAAATAGCAAGACCTGGAACAACTACTTGTAGGCCATGAAAATATTTGTTCCGTGCGGGAATCGAACCCAAAGCAGTCAATCGCTCGGCACTGCGCCGATCGTGCTGTCAATAGTTAATTTATTATTAACTACTTACGTTCAGCTTTCTCCAAGATAGTTTTATTTTTGTACAAACTTCTTAAAATTTGCTAAATCCTTGACTAATAATTATTTCTTTTTTATCTTCGTCTTGTACGTAATTTTGTAGAGTAATATTAAATCCTCTGTCTCTAATGATCGAAACCTAATATTTAATTGTATAACTTCAGTGTTTCCCATTCCCATCCGCATTAACAATCACAATTCCATAGAGCATCGATTTTAATGATGTTCATATCGGATAACAGTAACTGTTATTGTCGTTTCTAGAACATTTAATTTGAAATTCAGTGCTACAGTTGGTATCTCAGGCGGTTTGCACATGATACACGATAACACTTGTCCGCACTTGATATTAATTTTAATATTATAATGCGTCATACAATGCGTTGATGCTGAGCACACACAACTGGACTGCAAAGCGACTGGCCACAAAACCTAGTGCCACACCTGGCCACAAAAACTAGTGCAACACCTGGCCACAAAACCTAGTGCCACACCGTGTCACAAAACCTAGTGCCACCCCTGACCACAAAACCTAGTGCCACATCTGGCCACAAAACCTCCTGCCAGACCTGGCCACAAAACCTAGTGCCACACTTGGCCACAAAACCTAGTGCCACACCTGGCCACAAAACCTAATGCCACACATGGCCAGAAAACCTAGTGCCACACCTGACCACATAACCTAGTGCCACATCTGGCCACAAAACCTAGTGCCACAACTGGCCACAAAACCTAGGGCACAATCGCCTGATTTTATTCAATGTTTAGTGAGTGCTAGCACATCCAGTAAAAACATATGTAACCATTCATTTCTAATAAATTTTATAAACATTTAATAAAAACAGTAGGTATATCAACATACACACATATAAAATCTAAACATCCAAATTGTCAGCTCAAAAACCTGTTTCCAAGAAATTCTCATAAACCTACGGGCAGGATTACACCAAGATCGATCTCCGGGCTAATGAGAGTCGTGGAAAAGTCTCCGCTTATTACACACACGACAGGGAAAAATCGCAAGCCGCAGATAGGATGGCAGGGAGCTATTTATATACCTACTTATACTACTTATTTGCCGTAGGGTCGCCAGGAGACGAATTAGTTACCGTCAGGATAAAATGTTCGTCATCAAAGGATGTATGGATCAAATGTGTTAGAAATGAAGGTAGGACAACATACGTGTGTGCTGTATGTACAGAAAATAAAGGTTATTTCTAATAATTTTTTTGAAATGTATTATGATATTTTTCGAAGATCGCGGAATTTGACATCATTTCAGGAGCACTACATGGAAAAGAAGTGCAGAAAGTTATTGTTCCATACTTATTAAAATGGTCAAACAACCACTAATACGTATACGTAACAATATCAGTCAAGTATTTTAATAGATTATAAAATGTCCAAATAAAACCTAACGTTTTTAGTGAAGCACACATTTAAATGTTTTACTTGGAGTTGTTCACTTGTTTGACGTAGGAATCGAACGTCAGGGAGAAATTTTTCTACCGTGTTTTTTGGCTTCAATTCTCAGTGGCGTACACTGAAAAAAATAAAACGAGACTTTCTACTGTTCTTGAACAGTAAAAAAAACGGTTCGGGGAACTTATTTATACGTTAAAATAATTGATTACGGACAGTGCACTGAAATGGGCAAAAACAGTAAAGAGCTAAACAGTTATTTCAACTGTATGAACATTAAAGTCTACTTACAGTAAAGAACTAAACAGTTATTTCAATTGTTTGAACATTTTAACGTTAACTAAAACAAGCAGTAAAAATAACCGACCAGTAGCAAATGCACAGTAAAATCTACTGTTATAACTCAACAGTTTTTTTTACAGTTAGTTTTACTGCTTTGGACAATAGGCTCTATGTTTACTGTCCAAAACGGTGAATATTACCGAAAAATCGGTTGGTATTACCGATTTTTTTTTTCAGTGTACTAGGAATCTGGACATTATTTAATCTAAAGAGTTAATAGTTGTAAGACGAGAACACAAGAATTATCTGAACAAGTACTGAGTAATACTTAGATTCCAATAAAAAAATGTCAGTCTTTCAAGGATGTCGTAATAATGATATCTGAGACCACCCTTAGTTCGCAAAGAAAACTCTACTCCTGTGTACATAAAGTGTTAAATAAAACAAATATAAGATGTCGCCAGCCCCGTCTCAGGCATCCGTCTTGGTCTCAAATGCAAACAAAGAAACCAAAATGAGGACAAATCCGAGGAAATCAAGACTAATGGCCATTCTACATGAGCAAGCAAACGTTGTGCGGATAGGTACTACGAGTATAGGTAGGGTAATCAAAAAATATTATGTGTATTTTTCACGGCGTTATAACCTTTTTTCTCGCTAGCTTTGAGAAGGGAAATCCGAAGAGGGCCTCCGTTCCGTTCTTTATGAACTGTGTTAACGCTGTCTTATTTATGAGTGCGTTGAGGATTACCTACTTTTTTGTTGATATTAGTTTTTTGGAAAGTGACTTTTTATGACCATTTTCAGAGTTCATGCTCTTTGCTCATAAAATAGTATTTATTGCACTGTGCATGAGATTATGTTTCGTTTATTTTGCTAATAGTGTCCTACATACAACTATAGAGTACATTTGTATATAGGGGCATACAACCTATCTTTGCCGTCCAAAACATCTATGTATTTGCTTTTTAATTTACTCTTGGTTTGAACGAGACAAAGAAAAGCTCTATCAAATAAATACTTATACAGAATTTTAAACTCGGCTAAAATTCGTAACATGTAAGTATTCAAGTTTATTTTGTACCACATATGTATTCATTAGGTGCAATGTCTAACGGCCCATTTCTAGTCATTACCATACCTACGTGTACAAAGATACCTAAAATATACAACAATCAAGATAAAACAAAAGTTTTACGTTCATATACACGTGTATACTAACTACCATACATAGAACCGCAGTGTATCTTTGTAATATGAAAGGGTTTTATAATTACGAGCGCATTCAGCGAACACTCATGGAACGACATTCATGGAACATAAACAGTGGAAGCGGGACGTAAATGTCCCAGAGCGGTGCGCTGTCGTGATATTCTTAGTAAGTACACGAATATAGGAGAGAAATGTACTTTTCTTACTTGTAGGAAGCCTGAAAGTCGGTTATAAATTAGGCGAAAAGCCTGGGCAATTTTGGGTCGTAACAGCGGTAAATTGGTAAGAAAAAAAAGGGTTCTTTTATATCAATAACTTATCTAGTGTCCTTCTACCCGACTGATACTTGTAGATCCAGTTCTAGACACTTTGCGTAATCGCTTTCTTGACCCATACTTAGTAGAATTTTGTAAATACGTACCCATAGGTATGGTATGAGAAGTAGATATTCTGATCTGAAAATCCCAAATAGTCAAGGGTCCAAACAGTCATATAAGTCATGCAGAAATGTAAAATTTTATTTAATGATCTATATAGTGGTTTTAGTTTTTCATCCATGTGTTCACATGCAACTTTCCCCAAAGCAAATGAAAACAACAAACACTTAAATTATTGACGCTACTCATTCAGGATTCTGTTTGTACCACATAGTAAACAAAACATAACATTTCGTACCATTTTAGGCACGGGACACATCTGTGTTTGACCGCTCGCTTGACCGCAAGCCCGTCGTGGGAACCTCGAATAAATTATGTAAAACAAAGCCGTCGACAAGCTCCGTACACACGGCATTATTTATATTTGAAACTATTTGGGAAAACGTGGAAAACCAGGCTTAAACAAGCTTCGTAAATAATTGTTTAGCATCAAAATATTTGTAATGGGATGATGGGGCAAATGAGTTCGGCAAGCGTGGCATTACCAATTCTATCTATATTCTTTCAAAAATACAGGGTGATTTTTTCAATTGAGCGTGGATGGATCCAAAACTATGAGGAATATCGAAAAATTTGAAAGGAGTCTCGAGGCCGATTTTGGCGGGTAAGTAATATATGATATAACTACAAAATCTCTAATATTTACAAGAGATAACAACTGAATATATAATTTTATTTGATATAACAATCTCTTAATATAATAAACGATTGACATAATTTATAATGATTATAATGACTAATTTCTATAATCATCAGTGAATATAAAATCGTTTTGTATACCACTCAAAAGACATAAAACTTATTTGGTCTAATTTTTTTTTCTTCCTGGTATGTAATCTAACTCTGATGTACCTAGTAATAGTACCACCTACCATGAATGCTCGACGGAGCCCCGCTTCGCGGGGCTCCTATTTCTGCGTGCAAGGTTTGAAGTAACCTAACAAGAAGGGGATGGCGGGGTCTTTCAGACCCCGCCATCCCCTTCGAACCTAACCTGTCCGTGTCGGGGTGCCCCAAGTCCCGAGCTCGCTTCGCTCGCTCTTACATCCTAGGTCAAATAACTGATTACTACCTGTCATGCTGGCTCGACGGAGCCCCGCTTCGCGTTGCTCCTATTTCTGCGTGCAAGGTTTAAAGTAACCTAACCTGTCCGTGTCGGGGTGCCCCAAGTCCTGAGCTCGCTTCGCTCGCTCTTGCATCCTAGGTCAAATAACTGATTACTACCTGTCATGCTGGCTCGACGGAGCCCCGCTTCTCGGGGCTCCTTTTTCTGCGTGCAAGGTTTAAAGTAACCTAACACGAAGGGGATGGCGGGGTTTTTCAGACCCCGCCATCCCCTTCGAACCTAACCTGTCCGTGTCGGGATGTCCCAAGTCCCGAGCTCGCTTCGCTCGCTCTTGGATACTAAATTTTTCTAATAACAATAGCTTTCGTGAAGGCAAACAATCAAAGTCCAAAGGATAAGCCAAAGTCATCAAAGAAAATGGTTTAAACGTTAAATTATAAATGTTTCAAACGTTATCATAATGATTTTCGCTCAAATAAACGTTATATCAAATAAAATTATATGGAATGAGTTTTAGAGTAACACTAAAATTATGTGTAAAGAAATTATATCAATCGTTGGGTATTTCTCACGTTGATTATATCATGTGAACGTTATCGAAATGAAAATATATCAAATAACTTTATATGAAATGAGACGCACCCGATTTTGGCGAAAACCATTGGATTTTAGAAAAATCATTTACCCTGGCCAGGAATCGAACCCGCTGATTTTGGAGAAAAATCACATTCTATAATATTACACCATTCGATAGTGTAGCTAATAAGGATCAAATTCTGGGAAATAATCATATACTTACTGCAAACTACACGCGATACTTCGTGAATGTAAATGCACGAAAAGTATCCTTACGAATATTTCTTAGACTGGCTGTATTAGGGGCTGTGTTTTTTTGTTGTATATGTATATTATTATAGGTATGTATAATGATGATTAGGTATCCTACCTTGATTGACCTACTCTTAGTTCAAATCATTGTCATGATTCAGCAGAAAGACAGCCGATGGATGACATTGGCTTTATCCTTTTGCTTTCATAAGTATAGTTCGTTATGTAGCAAATGTACAATAATGAAAATGAACAATATATTTTAATGTTGTTACTTTCCCAAAATTAAATAATTGTAAAACTATATTATTCTTGAATTGTGTGTGTTATTTATTAGTGATCCGTCCTGGTTCACTCAGGTGCAATTTTGAAATCAATTATAGTTTTTGATACTCAAGAATAAAGTACCTTTCTATAGGTGAAAGAATTTTCACAGTCAACAACAGACAAATTAATATTAAGTATAGGTGTATATTCTATGTCATGTATTAAGTCTTCACTAAAACGTTTCGAGAAAAAGCAACATTCCTTTTAAATAAAGTTCTAAGCATGCCAACGTTAGCACAAGTAAATAAAGCCATTCAGGCGTTATTAGATTTCTCGTAGAGACGAATTTTACCTGCGATGTAACTTTATGCTCAAGTTGCTGAAGATAAGGTTAAATAAATGGTATGATATTTACATAGGTAGGCAACATACAAACTTACATACAAACTTTTACCTATGTATATAGATATTAAAATAGGTACCTACATATAATTATTTTAGACGCAACTTAAAGGAACATTATAATTAACTTAAAAAACCAGACTTCCTTAATCTTTAATAAATATCCCGTCAACTTGTGAAAACAAAATCTTTTTCTTTATTCTAACTCAATAATAAATCTAATAATAGCAAATTAATTGAATACTCAATTTAATAATTCCAAAAGTATAATTAATTTGCGCTGTCACGTTTCTCATTACAAAAACAATTAAAACTGTGACCAATTTTCGTTAAATCTGTATCAAACAAAAAGCTAGTTAATATTTTATGAATCATACTTTTATACGTCAAAGTTAAGTGTTGTATGTTGTACCATAGAGGCTCATTTACATGCTGCGAGTTCCATGAAAGTTACATTGCTATTATTAGCCCCTTTTACACAACGCGACGCAAGTCTCCGATACCTTACGACTTTGGTATCCATTGACACGTGCCTGTGTACAAACCTCTATGGATTTCTATTGTGATAGTCACTTGGATACCAAAGTCTTATGGTATCGGAAACTTGCGTCGCCTTGTGTACGAAGGGACTTAATGGACACTGAATTCAGTTTCAGTGGCTGAGCGATTGGACTGCTGCGCTGCGTGTCGCGGGTTCGATTCCCGCACGTAGCAAATATTTGTATGGTCTACAAGTAGTTGTTCCGGGTTTGGGCGTTTGTGTATGTGAGTTTATATGTTTATAAACGCAACCACGACACAGGAGAAATTCCTAGTGTGGGGCAACGTTTTTGAAAAAGAAGAATCGAAGAATAAGAAGTTTATCAAACAAATATCGCAATATATATACCTAGTCATCATCATCATCATCATCATCAGCCGAAAGACGTCCACTGCTGAACATAGGCCTCCCCCTTAGACCGCCACGCCGAACGACAATTCGCCACTTGCATCCATCATCGGTTACCCGCGACCCTCACGATGTCGTCGGTCCACCTATGCAACTTGGATGCAATTTCTTGCATCGTCTAAATGAGGCTTAAAGGTGACAATTTATTAAGCAAGCATACGGCCCGCCTGATGGAAAGCGTTCATCATAATTATCCTATGGACAGTTCGACACCTGCAACACCAGAGGGCAACACAGAGCGCCACCTGCAACATCGCTTGCGCATTGTAAACACAAACGATCAACTTGACCGAGCTCTTAAGCTATTTTCAAACAGACAGGCGAAGCGAACGCGAAGCGAATCCTGTCATAAGTTATTGTGAAACAGACAGGCGAAGCGAATGCGATCCGAATCCTGTCATATAGAAAAGCGAAAGCGATCCGATATTGTATGTGACGGGCTTCAAACAATTCCATACATTACAAACAAAAACGCGTTCGCTTCGCCTTTCTGTTTGACAATAGCTTTAGGGAGTTTGCTCATGATGCGATTTGCAAGTTTTACTAACCAAAAATGAAAATCGTCCTTGCTACTATAACATAATGATGCAATTCCACTGACTTACGTCGTCATGGCGGGCGTGTTTTGTTTTTCATCTACTCGTAGATAACCGCACGTTTTATGTCATATGTCGTAGTGGCAAGGAAGATTTTCTCTTGTAGTTGGAATCGGTCGAATTGCGTCGCATCGTGTCATAAGCTCCCTTCTGCTAGTGAGTGGTCGCCAAACAGTCAGGCCTTGAAAGGGTACCTACCACCAAGCGTGAAGGGTTTTGTCGTCTCTTACGACACTCGTTGTTTTCGTCTTCCGGTGGAGATATATGCCCCCTCCTCTACCTTCTACATCCAGTCTGTCTCAGCCTCAGCATCAACTGTGCCGTGCAATTACTCGCGGTTTACTTTTATGACCAGGCCCTGTAAAGTAGCCATGTTACAAACGATGAACGCAAACGCTGAATAGGCTTTAATAGATTTTCAACTTTATGTGCTTGGGTATAACGTTGAAGATCTAGTGAAGATTGCTTATCGTTTTCGTTCTTTCCTGTCGCTAACGCTCAGAAATCTTAAATAGATTTTCAACTTTAGGCTCTAGGCTATAAAGTTGAAAATTTATTGGGGAGTACCGAGCGTTTACAATTATCGTTTACAACTTGTTGTGACTTGGCTAGGGGGGCTGATGTATGTACGTGGACAAAGCGAAATGAATAATGAAAGAATCGTAATAGGTAGTGTTCTATACAGTATACTATAGTTTATATGTATTATATCCCCCCACGGCACAAAGGTTCATCAAATATGCCATTTCATCTGGCTATAACTATCCTATAAAATATTTTATCCTCTGTACCATCTGCAGTTTATATCCCATTCAAGTTTTTAATGTTTTGCAAAATAAAATCTAACGGCCGGACCTCGTGGTTTATACGACTTTACTAAACCACAGCTGGTTGAGAGCCTAATTTTAACTAATATAAAAAAGGCAAAAGTTTGTGTTTTAACTTTTCACGCCTAAACTGCTAAATCGATTTTCCTGAAAAATTGCAAATGGGTATGCCTTGTGAGCTTTTTAGAACACAGCGTTCCATCCTAAAAATTAAACTTACTGTTCAACGAGCATAACAACAATGTCTTTCTTATAACAATTGACGTAGCGTTCATGTCTGTCGATTCATGATTAGGTGCGACCACACAGAACGAGCAGTCTTTTTTTTTTTTTTTTGGGTGGCAAAATCATCAATTGAGTCCTCCCGCCCTGTGTGGGGCGAAAGGGACTGTCAGACTTTTACTGACTAAAATCCACCCGTGTTCCTTCGGATGCCTTTTACGTTCCGGGGCCACGGTATCCTGACCTAGACCCCAGCAGGCATTTGGCCCCATAAGGGGCCCCGTCGGTGACGCGTGAAACACGACGCCCCACCGACCCGGGCTTGGTCCTTGGTCGGACGGCGAGCATACCCATTACTCACCGTCCGCAAGCCCGCTCCGCCGCTGTGCCCTCTGCTATTCAGAGGGACACGCGTTGGAGCGTCCACCCGACAGGCTATTGGCATACGGGCAAAGAGACCTCTTAGGCACAGTGCCTAAGAAGAGTTTTTGCCCGCATCCCAGGGTGCACCGTCCCGAAAAACTGGTCTTCCCCCCGGACGTATCCGAAAGGGAACTCCAGTCCACGGGCGCACGTGGAGGTTTCCTGTCTTAGCACCCCAGAACGAGCAGTCTTGCGAGGCATTTGCCACGCGAAGCAGACGTGTCGCGGCCGAGGAAAGCCGAGACACGCGCATGCGCATGCGCTCATGCGCACTTTGCTGCCGCGGGCAGTCGATCGAGCGCCCCAGCCATCCAGTGTCGGGTTTTGTTTTGCTCGCGTATATTATTTCGTACCTCGCTCGAGAGACAATTGCGCGTCCAAACAGAGCAAGCAGCTTCGCGATTCGCATTTGCCGCGCGAAAGCAAATGCCTCACGAGGCTGCTCGTTCTGTGTGGACCCACCTATTGATAAATTTTATTACACGCAGAGTACAACCTGTATTGTTCGTCAATTCAAAAATTAATGCGAGCAAATCCACCGGCAAAGCTTAATAAAAGCGATTAAAACACAACGATCTTAGCTATTTCGCTTAAAACGGAACATAAATAAAATATATCGTCGTCTACTGCAATAGTTTCACAGTGCCTGTGTGCGCTCGCCATTTCGCTTTTATCCTCTAGTAAACTCGATATTATCTGCAAACGACGGAACGCTTTGTATTATGTCCGGCTTGTCCTGACACCTACTTTAGAAGAACTAATGGGTGCTACTGACACTGCAATACCCTTCCGAAGTTATCGGCTGACACAGTCTAGATCGCTTTAAGGTCTTTGAGCTTAGAAGAAGATTCCTGTAAGATAAGGGCTCTCATATAAGGGCTTTTTACAAAGGTAGAAGAGTTATTCGGAAAAAGGGTTTATTTCTACTGGATTCCACTTATTTGAAATCCACTTAAATATTTTTGCTTTTCGATCCCAAAAAACATTAATAAGTATTCCATTCTTCCAGTTTACTGGAGGTTAAAACTATTTATTACCCTAATTATTCTTGGTTTTTTAGTCAACTTTTATTTATTAATAAAAAGATATTTCCCAGCAATATTTTTAAGCAGCTTTGTTCCTTTCATGCAGAGCTACACCTTGTATACTGTATGGTACAAAATTGGACTTTGATGAACTACCTATTAATTAAAATGGGTTCCTTTTTAATATTATTACTAACTAACCAAACAGTTTGCAAGTATGAACTTCATATCTCCGCACCCACATAAGGTGTCAGGCCTACGCTACGCCCTGAAATTCATAAAGAGCTGAACCGATTTGACATGATTTCAATTATAAGGGGGAAAGACAAAAGCCGTTATCGTATGACAGACAGACGCTTGCCCTCATGATCGATGCAAAGGGCTGATTGTACTGTTTATGAATTATTCCGGATAAAAAAAGACAATTTTGCGGTATTTTAAATTTATCAAAATCTTCTCAGGATCGTAACCGCGACCCAGAAACGCAAAGTGCTACTGATAGAAGGTTAGATTTTTAGTTACACTTATTGTGACGTAAAGTAAACTTGAACTTTGATGAAGTGAGGAAATGGGCGAGGAAAGTGTAGTGATTGGCCCGCGTAGCGTGCCGTAGCGCATAGCGTCATAGCCGCCACTCTGGATTCGTGGTTTTGTGCGTTTTATTTGTTTTATTGTGCGTTTCATTTGTCGATAAGTGTACGATGCGCAAAGCGATCCCCACTCTTACGCTGAGCGCTCAAGAACTGTGCCGGTATTTGTATCTCGCAGTAACTGCCACTGAGTCTGGATCTATGCCTATTTATTGCAATAAGCTCCGTAACTATTACGTCGGGGCGAACACTAAAATTGTACTAAAAATCTGACGAAACCCACACAGAGGGCCAAACGCCTGCCGGGGTCGCAGAACTGTCCAGACAGGTAACCGTGACCCTGGAACGTAAAGGACTTTGGAAGGAAATCTGTAGATTTAGTCAGAACAAGTCTGACAGTCCCTTCCACTCCAGCCAGGACGGGAGGACTTATTTTGCCAATTACAAAAAAAAGGAGATTTGTCTAATCATTCGGTTGTGTAAACAGTTTATTGCTTATGTGTTGCCATCAGTATACCCACAAGCCGACTGCGTGAAAGACGACCATCCCGATATAAGATTTAAAATTACGAGAGGGTCTAACTTACTGCGGTTGTGTTACAGGTAGCTGTTAAGATAAAAAAAAAAAAAAACTACAACTGAAGATAAATCTGACAGACAACAGAGGGCCTTAACAAAGTGGCAATAGCTTTCGAAGCGTGAAGATTTTCAGTAACTCTTGTCGATCCAGTAATTTTAAGTGTTCCGTACCTAAAGGGAAAAAGGGGCCACATTGTCGGTTAGTGAATTTACAGAAGTGATATTATTAATATTAAAATCACTTTACACAATCTATTAGCCGTGACTAATACTAAATCGAATCCAATAATTGTTTTCAAAGTAAATAATTGATGTTCACACCTCGACACTGTATATGTATCTACCCTTTGTTTGTTTCAACAATAGAAATACAACACCATTATTACAAAAGATTTATTTGTGAAACCTTTCATAGGCTGACAGTAGATTTAAAAAATCTAAAAACCCACGTTTTTAAATGTCATAAAAAGAAGAAAATAACCCTACGGGGCTGAGAGAGGGGCCACTCAAAACGTGGGGGCGTATATTATATAAGGGATTATTTATGGGATATATTTACATGACGTGAGATCGTAGGTGTAACTTGCAAAGATACACCCCCACGTTTTGAGTGGCCCCTCTCTCAGCCCCGTAGGGTTATTTTCTTCTTTTTAGGACATTTAAAAACGTGGGTTTTTAGATTTTTTAAATCTATTAATTATTTTATTATTTTTATCATTGTTCATCGGGTTTGAAGCTACCCTGAAAATTTCAGCCTGCTAGCTTATCGGGAAGTGCCTCAAAGCCTGTCCGCCATCTTGGACGTCCGCCATATTGGATTAATAGCCTAGCCTAGCTTAAGCCACATGACTATTTTTTTCGTATTCCTGACAGCAAACCCTTTCATTTGATACCCATATCACGGGGGTGGATTTCAAACAGCCACTCTACCATCTTGGACGTCCGCCATATTGGATTTAAGTCACGTGACTATTTTTTTCGTACTCCTGATAGCAAACCCTTTCATTTGATATCCATATCACAGGGGTGCATTTCAAATAGCCTGTCTGCCATCTTGGACGTCCGCCATATTGGATTTAAGTCACGTGACTATTTTTTTCGTATTCCTGACAGTAAACCCTTTCATTTGATACCCATATCATTGGGGTGGGTTTCAAACAGCCAGTCCGCCATCTTGGGGAGGCCGCCATATTGGATTTGTTATGACGTTTCTTAGCTAGTCATGTATTGTCATCAGAACTCAAAGCGTGTACAAAATTTCAGCCTGCTAGCTTATCGGGAAGTGCCTCAAAATTGAGTTGCAAAAGTCCAACCGGAACGACAAACAAACAAACAAGAAAAGTGAGTTTATAAAAACGTGGGAAAAAAAAAATCTAAAAACCCACGTTTTAAATGTCCTAAAAAGAAGAAAATAACCCTACGGGGCTGAGAGAGGGACCACTCAAAACGTGGGGGCGTATATTATATAAGGGATTATTTATGGGATATATTTACATGACGTGAGATCGTAGGTGTAACTTGCAAAGGTACGCCCCCACGTTTTGAGTGGCCCCTCTCTCAGCCCCGTAGGGTTATTTTCTTCTTTTTAGGACATTTAAAAACGTGGGTTTTTAGATTTTTTAAATCTATTAATTAATTTATTATTTTTATCATTGTTCATCGGGTTTGAGGCTACCCTGAAAATTTCAGCCTGCTAGCTTATCGGGAAGTGCCTCAAAGCCTGTCCGCCATGTTGGACGTCCGCCATATTGGATTAATAGCCTAGCCTAGCATAAGCCACATGACTATTTTTTTCGTACTCGTGATAGCAAACCCTTTCATTTGATATCCATATCACAGGGGTGCATTTCAAATAGCCTGTCTGCCATCTTGGACGTCCTCCATATTGGATTTAAGTCCCGTGACTATTTTTTTCGTATTCCTGACAGCAAACCCTTTCATTTGATACCCATATCATGGGGGTGGGTTTCAAACAGCCAGTCCGCCATCTTGGGGAGGCCGCCATATTGGATTTGTTATGACGTTTCTTAGCTAGTCATGTATTGTCATCAGAACTCAAAGCGTGTACAAAATTTCAGCCTGCTAGCTTATCGGGAAGTGCCTCAAAATTGAGTTGCAAAAGTCCAACCGGAACGACAAACAAACAAACAAACAAGAATAGTGAGTGTATAAAAACGTGGGAAAAAAAATGGACCAGTGCCTCTGGTGTACGAAGAAGGAACTATTTTTTTCCTTGAAATTAAAATAATGTCAAAGTTCCAGTTTACTTTACGTCACAATAAGTGATAACTCATGATAAGGCCTCAGGCGTTTCATAAAAAATGGACTATTTGTCCGTTGACAATGTATTATTATCATTATATCAGCCCATAGTGTCCCACTGCTGGGCAGAGGCCTCCCTCCACTCTTTTCTCTTCTCACGGCTTTCTGCGACTGTGGTCCAGTCTTTCATGAAGCGGTCCAAGTCATTTCGCCATTTTCGCTAGGGCCTGTCACGACGTCGAGTTCTCCCTTTTGGCACCCAATCTGATGTTTGTTTTGCCCAGCGATTGTATTGCTTTAGACAAACGTTACGTGGCCTACCCAGTCCCATTTCAGTTGACAATGTATGAAACACCTGATTTTTTTTATATTTCAGTGTTGGTTTCATAGTAAAAGTTATTTATAACCATAAGTTTATTCAGCTATGAAAGGTTGTTAATGTTTTACGAAAAACCCTGATATTTAGATATTGGGAGCAAATAGAGCTGAGCAGAAGACACAGGCAATTTAAGTCAGAGCTTAGAACGCAATTATTTGTTTATATACTGTTTATGTGCAGTTTATAGGACATTCCGATGTAATTGCGCTATATTTATGAGCTAAAGGAACATAATATAGTCATGAACACGGTGAATGAATAGGTTTATAAATCTGTGACACACATACAAAATGAAATGAGAATATCTAAAGGGACGTTTGGTGCAGTGAGTAAGCGATTGAATTGATTTCAAGATTTTACCACGATAAAAAAAATACCTACAATTTTAAAAAATAAACCTAATGAATAGTACATAGGTTATTTCTTCTGTATAGAATGATACTAGATATTCAATTACTTAGATATTTATTTGGGCACTAGAAAATGGTTGGCATCCCTAATTTATACCTTTTTTTTCGTGGTAAAATCATCAAATGAGTCCTCCCAGCCCCGGGCAGGGCGGGAGGGACTGTCAGACTTGTACTGACTAAAATCCACGGTGTCCTTCGGTAGCCCTTTTGTGTACCGGAGTCGCGGTATACGTTCCCTAATTTATACCTAAATGTCTTGATGGAAATTGATTACTTAGATACTCGGCGGCGATGGACTATCAAATTGACGTTACTTACGCTCCACTGTCTTTGACCTTAATATTCAGATATTAGCTGAATTTTCAGACGTACTCGTAGATGTTACAGAAAGTCAGTTTTAATTTCGTTTAGTAATTTCGGGCGAGATTGGCTCAGAAAAAGGTGGCGAGCCGACCAGATCTCAGCCCAGGGGGGGTATTACAACGTCTTAAAACCAGGCTTATTCCGGCGACTGAAAGTGACAGAGCTATACAAGTCGTCTAGCGCCATCTTGTTCACTCACTGGAATAAGCCTGGTTTTAAGACGTTGTAATACCCCCCCTGAGCTGATTTGAAATGTCTCGGGATAAGTGTTCATGAAGAGAATCGGAAAATTAAAACTATACCACAAGTCTTACATTTTTGAAACGGGAACGGAAACCATATTAAACAACAATTGTTTAGACTAAAATCGCGTTTCACAAATCATTTCAACTACTTATACCTACTTTTTCACAAATGTTAACGTTGTTCGCACAGTATATGAACATTTCCATACATAATAAGAAAACAAGGTAAAACATAGGAATACAAGGTACATAATTAAGCCGAGCTCAGAGCTTCTGCATAACAATTTAATGTTCAGCTTATACACGCTAGCTTGAGCAGAAATAACTAACGCCAGTAAAACACGAGAAAGTCCAGATTTAAAAGTAAATAGGTGCGTCCACACAGAGCTCTCAGCCTCGCGAGGCATTTGCTGCGCGAGGAAACTGACAAGCGAGGCTGCTCACTATGTGTGGACGCGTCTATTGTTTTTTGACCGAGGCACGAAACAATAATTATACTCGAGCAAAACAAAAGCCGACACTGGATGGCTCGGGCGCTCGGTCGCTCGACTGCGGCAGCGCTGTCACTTGCCTCGCCCGAGACACGTCCACACCAAGCGAGCTACTTCGCGCGTAAAATGCCTCGCGAGGCTGCGCACTCTGTAGGGACGCACCAAATTAGTAAAAAATAGGGCTCAGGCGCAAAATGTTCCTTTTACGTATTTTATTAACGGGGTCACGGGACTAACTTAGCTGGTTACATGATGGAACGTAAAGGACAATTGAAGTAACACGGTGCATTTTAGTCAGTACGTTTCTGATAGTCCCTTCCGCTAGATCCGGGGAGGGAGTACCCATTTGTTTTTTTTTTTAAGTTTCGCTTGATGACATTTCACAAACTTTCAAAACCTGATTTTATGAAATAAATGAACCGATTTTAGTGAAACTACAACTGAACCCAAGGTACAAAGGTTTAAAAAAATAATTGAAAACATTTTTGTTTTTTATTTTCGACGATTCGGTTGGTGTAGTGGCTGAGCGATCGACTGCTGTGCAACTTGTCGCGGGTTCGATTCGCGCACGTAATTAATATTTTTGTGATCTGCAAGTATTTGTTCCTTGTCTGGGTGTTTGTGTATATGAGTTTCTATGTGTTGTAAACGCACCCGCGATACAGGAGAAATTCCTAGTGTGGGGAAAAATTATTAAAAAAAAACTGGCTCGATGGTATTGGTTGCATAATTATGACAGCAGAGTTGAAGTCAATTGCCAGGACGAGCATGTTTTGTTGCATCAGGAATCACCTTTCTATAATTATGTTTAATAACCACAGATTTTAATTTGTGTCGAGTAGGTACCTATATTTTTCGGCCACTCAATTGTTCACCTTCAATGTTTGAATTTGACAATATACCTATCTTATAATATATCATAAACATTTTATGACCATATTGAATTAAACTATAAGATACATTGTCACAGATTTTACGATAGGTACCTAAACTTGTATGATTACCTCGTAAACTATCTACCTTATCCTTAACTACAAGTATATCGTTCAAACGTGCCGTAACCTACTAAAATACACAATGTAAGCTCATTTCAAATTGTAAGTGCTTGTTCACGTGAAAAGCGGAAGCGGTATCGGGCGCGGTTACACGTAACACAATATTATGCAAGTGATCGCGTATAAAACGCAGCGGGCAAGCTCGCGAATAACGCTAATAACTAATAATAACGCTATGTGAGAGATGACAGCGCCATCTAGTGAATAATAAATATTTGGAGACACAATATCTGCCAATTTTTGCCAGCTAGATTTTTAATAAATAAATAGCAAACCCGGCGAACTCCGTTTTGCCACCAGATGGCTTCGTTTTTTTTTTTTTGGGACAAACCCACCACACTATTCCCAAACCACTGCAACTCTTGAGAGCCAGAATCAACAGTGGCAACCACCAGAAAAGCGCCAAGACAATGAAGCTCGACGTGTCCCGGAGAATGAATTTACCTGTCTTGGATCCTGCACGAAATTAATCAGAAAAGAATAGTGGAGGAGTAGGAAAAATATGTTTCCACTTCCCTCCATGCAAGCAGGAGACAGAACAAAGCAAGGCCAATAGGCACAAAGGGACATTACAACTGGGAGAAGCCCAGTTGCCTTGCACCACGGGTAAAAATGACTACTAATATTAATGGGTCCTAAATTGTGAGCTGCTATATTTGATTCCAATAATAGGTATGGCAAAAACGCTTGAACGCACGGAAGTTTGTTCGAGTTTCCACAAGGTCCGTATAATAAATGACTCCAGATGTAGTCTGAATAGTATCCAACATAATATTGCGTTCGTTCTGCCAAAGAATACACTCCCAAAGAATATGATGTGCTGATTGTTCATATTCACAGTCAGGTGACGAACATTGACAAAAAGGCGAGGGAACAAGCTTAAAGGAAAACAATTTACTTTTAAAGTTACCATGTCCCGTGAGAAATTGGGCAACACAGTGATCCACCTCCAACCACGTCCTAGCCAGCCGCTCACGAACGGATGGGAAGAACTGGTGGAGGTGCCGCCCCTTGGTAGAATTATCCCACCTATTTTGCCATTCGGATAAAAGTTCCTCCCAGACGTCGCTCTGGGGTTTAAATAATCTAGATATCTTATCACGGTCACGTTGCGGTAGGAAATCAGCGTCAGTGGTCTCCCGTGCGGAAAAATACATTGCAGCACGTCGCTGCACTTCAAGATCTACTGGAAGAACACCAGCAAGTACCGGTAAAGCTTCAGTACTGACGGTCCTATACGCTTTACTTAAGAATAACAAAGCCAAGCGCTGGCTTTGAAGCAATTTACGCCGTGCCGCCCCTATGGTGGCCCTATCGGCCCAAACAGGTGCTCCGTAGCACAAACAGCCCAAGTAAGTAGCCCCATAAATAGTTTTTAAGGTTAAAAATGACAAACCCCAAGTAGACTTAGATATTCTCGTTATAAAAGTTATTTTTAGCTTTTTCACCAACTTTTTTTATATGTTCTATGAAAGTGAAATTCCTCTCTAAGACTAAAAAATGGCTTCGTTTTATGAGAAGAAAAAAAAAAAATTTATTCCTGAATTTTATTTGCTATAAACCTCACGGAGCCCGAGACCTTTCCAACGAATGCAAAACCATGGCAATCGGTTTGTGCGTTCTGGAGTTATAGCGTCAGGAAGGAAAACCCGACTTATTTTTATACATATAGTAGATTTTCGGCTTGTTTTTCATTAAAACTTAAATAAAAAATTAAAAAGCTTGTGGTGCAGAAACTTGACACGTACGTCACTCCGCGGTTGTTCCCAGTTAGTTCACATCTCTGTCGCGCGCTGCGATAAATTTGATAGTCGTCATTACTGACTTCACAGATATAAAACGTTTGATGTTGTTTATGTGTGTTCACGTTGAATTAGCGACGGAACCCGCGATCACTCGCGGCATCAGGAAAATTCAAACAGTTTAATCTTGTACAGCAGCAACACAACCGAGTGAACACCTAGCGGTCAACGTGAATACGAACTCGCCAAGTCTGCCGCGCCCGCTTCCGCACCCGCCACCGCGCCGGCATTCGCCACTGCGCCCGCTCGTTTATATGTGAACAAGCACTCATACTGTTTGTCGTCTTTATTATATACTACATGAATACCTTCTGTCATAGCAAGTTGCATCATTGTATACTGCCTTCAATATAGCAAATAATAAGACTCAATTCGGTTTAATATCCGCTATGAATGTCTATCGTTCTAAGAGACTGTAGATCTATACCTAATGCCCATGGCATTTTTTTAACTTGCGCACAAAGTTTAAATAAATTAATAAATAAATTCACAGACAGGTAATAGATTCTTTTATCGCCTAAATTCCTATTGTATGGCAGCCGGCAGTTTATTTTTTAATAGGTTCTATTCTAATGTCTGAATATCATTGCTCAGCTCGTTTCACGAATTAAAATAACAATATTACAAAGTTCAGAAAAATAGTCCTTAATCTTAAAACTTGACACTTCCGAAGCTCCCAACAAAGAAATCTCTTTCAATATTTTTACGTTCATTTGAAGAACATTTAATCCCGCTTGCGAGGTGCAAGAGGAAATGAGAAAACTTTCCGATTGCTTACACCAACATTGTCCTGTATCCTATAGAAAAAGTTTTAATTGATTGGACTCCACAATTATCGCAGAGCGGTAGAGAGGGGGGAGGGTATTCTGCTGACGGATTACAGGTAAACGACCTAAATTCAAGCGGACGGCGCGGCGGCGGTTGTGGGTTAACGACTTAACTTTGGACAGGTGGTTATTGAAAATTTTGTTGTCTAGACCCGGATCTACTATTACCTAAAAGGGATATTTTTCCGTAATGTGAATGTCATAGAAGCTTGACTATGGCAAATCTAATGAAAGGTAAGGCTAGGTACCATTGAGTTGCTTATTGACATAAATTGGCTATTATAATTCTGTAGACATAATGAGAAAGAAAATTGTCTAATAAAGACGATAAAACAAAAAATAAATTGCATTTCCCAGCAAATACGTGAAGTGGACTAGGGCTAGGTTGTGAATCCTAAAACAAAATAATGAAATTGTTTTTTAATAGTTTTTTAGTAGTTTCAATAGTTGGGAAAATGCAGGCAGATGATGATGTTATACTCAGTCATGTCTAGAAATCGCATTCCCTCCATACCCCAGTTTCACGTTCAAGTAATTTAAACTGTAAAGTAATTTCCGCTCCAAACTTCTACACTCTGGCGGATCCACCTTATGCTACTGAGAACTAAGAAACAGACACAGATGACCTTTGAAACAGAAAGAGCACACAACAAATCCTACTCTGTAAGTTATGACCGTAACATCTTACAAGTTACGGTACATACAAGAGGCAATACGTACGTACCAAAGTAATTTATATATTTATTTATTTACTTTATTTTACAGAAAGCTTACAGACTAATAACAAAGTTGAATCATTCTTTATGTTTGTGGACAGTTGCTAATTATAAGCTTCCACATATATGTTAGCAATTAGCAAATCTCAACTAATATTTGATGAGCATAAAGTAACATAAACAGAAAAAGAAAAAACAAACAAGAAAAGAAACATGACAAAAACAGAGCCAGGAGATTGTGTCAATATTGTGCCAAGCAGTGTGACATTAAAATAGAACTATTGCCTATCGTCACCAAAATAGTCCTTACTTAGGATGTTTCTAATTTTAAGTGCGCTGGTGTTGAATAAATCAATTTCCAAATGTGATGGTAAATTATTAAAGGCTTTTACAGTGCGTATGCAGAAGGCGTTCCGCCTGTAATTAGTAGAAGCAGTTGGTGCTTGTAGTAGTGGTCGCTTACACTTACTTACAGCCTGTCATTACACGCTGCAATGCCCAGTGTTTCATGAAAGCACTATTTTATTTTCAAACCATTTAACAGATTAAAAACTTAGATGTGAATTTCACTTTACAAGATCTTTATGAACTTTTATCGAGTGACGTTTAAGTCGTATGTTTTTTATCAAATTAGTTTTTTTAACGGATGATGTTTAACAACACGATTTTATCATTTCCCTAAACAAATCAAGTGTTTTGATCAAATCCCTAAACTGGTTCAGTGAAATGACAAAAATTTCAGAAAATGTCGACGGAGCACTGCTTTCCTACTTCTGGGTGGTTTAAAAAAAATAACCACGAAGGGGATCCCCATATAAACTGACAACAAAACGGATTTCTATGCAAATATCAACATGTTTATTGTGTAAATAATAAAATCTTTGATAATATAATACTTTATAAAAAATTGTTGCTTGAATATACGTATTCATAATTTACGGTTTTTTTTTTATAAAGCAACGAAAAACGATTAAGAAAACCTATTAAAAATATATGCCTCCTACTGCAAAAATATCTCTTTTTTGATAGTACACACACGAAACTTTAGATTGATGACCAAGCTTCTAACCCTGTCTATGGTTAAATTTTTTTTCATCACTCTATGAATTCAATAGATAGTGAGTAAGGATTTCACTTACGTTACTGCATTTTAACTTTTGTTTTCTTTGTTGAACTCCAAATGATTTAAAAATATGAGTTTTATTATAAAAAATTAAACGTAATAGGTATATTATTGTTCGATATATTTCTTCAATTCTAAACGTATTGTAAGTTTCTGTGATTAAGCCTCAATAAAGTTATAGGTAAAATCGTGAAGTAAGCCAACCACCTTGAACCCAAGTTTAACTTGAAACACGTATTACCAAGTATAGTTAAAGTTATAACATAACAACAAGTTCTGTTCCAGGAACCAGGGTGCAACGAGCCTGGTATTTTGATTTTTATCTGCTTTGGCAAGTTGAGACATAAAACAGTATTTTAAAATGTCACTCTGTGAATAATTTATACACATTCTGTTCTTCTACAGCATATTCTATTATATTAAATTAAAAAATGGTATACGGTAGCATGTCTTATGTTTTTAATTATTACCATTTCAATTAAGTATTAATTATTATAGCTATAGCAACTTTCTACTGCTGTAACGTCTGTAACACTGTTGAAGTGTCAAAGTTAGACTTGTCAAAAAAAGTACTTACTAATTAAAGTAAACATTTTATAGTACAAGTACCTAGGCAGCAGGCCTCTTTTCTTATGTACACTGAGTGAGCTCTATGCTAGACCAGCTCAAAGACTAGGTATTACATTCGTCGATCCGCCGTACACATTAGATCTCGTATCTTCCAAAAAAACAAGGATAACATAAACACTGTCTCCTGTTTCCATACTGTTCACTTCCTAACTCAAACACACAAGTGTCTACCCTTCAACAGGTAAACCTACTGCAATACACACACACAAGTTGAAAACTAACATAATCCTATCGGCTTAATCTTTGTTGATCTTACCTCAACTTACCTTTATGGTTACGACGAGAACTTTCAGCCACCGCTGTAACAAATACACTAAGGCTGGCCATACGAGGACTATATCGACTGCTTCAAGGGGCGACTGGATGGTGAACTACATTCTTCTACGCATACAAATCACGGAATCGCTCGGACCATTCGAAAACTGCTTATGGCGGCCGGACGGCTTAACTTGACTTATCTGACACTACGAATTTCTTTTTTTATCGTGGGTGCTTTTACAAACATAAAGTTACATACACATACATTCAGACCCGGAACAACTACTTGTAAATCAGACAAATATTTGTTTCCTGCGATAATCGACAGCAAGTTACTCAGTACACCAGTCGATCTTTCGGCCTCTGCGATAAACGCGCCGGCACTGACTGCATGAGAAGTCGGTGTATGTTGATCACTGGCTAACTGCTCGAGCAGTCCGTGTATGTTGATCACTGGCTAAGTGCTCGAGCAGTCCGTGTATGTTGATCGCTGGTTAGCTGCTCGAGCAGTCCGTGTATGTTGGTCACTGGCTAACTGCTCGAGCAGTCCGTGTATGTTGATCACTGGCTAACTGCTCGAGCAGTCCGTGTATGGGCGGCCTAATATCGTTATTTCGAAAATTATTTATAGTTATCGACAAAGTTTAACTATATCTGCTTGAACTAAGTTCAGTGAATTGATTGCGGTTGAACTCGGCTCAACTATATATGGAAACTGTCTGTTTGAACTTGGTTCCAGGCTTTAGTGGGGAACTTTCAACCGCCGATATGTTGGACGATTTTGTGGAACTGAGGAGAGGATTGGCTGTGTTAAGTGTAATTACAAAATGTGATGCATCTATGATAAAAATAAAGTACTTTCTCAGTTGTAGGTGCAATTACGAATGCTTTGATTTTAGTTTTTCTTATAGTAATAGTAGTGCTTCGTTTTGTTTAGTGAGACTTATTTTCCATAAAGGAAATAATTAAGTCATTAAATAGTTTTTTTTTTCTAAGAACTATCTTACATTACAGGAGGTATTTATGTTGATAAATCATCTAATGAGTCCTACAGTTCTTAGAGGAGAGCAAGATACTGTCAGACTTGAACATCTTAAAACTAATGTGTTCCTTTAATTACCCTTTACAAAACATAGCGAAAAAACACAAACGCGAGCTTAACCTTGAAGATTGACCACATAAATTAAGTAATATTTGACAAAAAACTTTTTAAAAAATTTTACCGCCTTCAAAAACAACCACAAAAAAGGGTAAAATAACCTACAAAATAACTTTTCTTTCGGAAGTCAGGGTTTTGTTTTTTTTTTAATTTCGTTGTCTTTTATGCCACCGACTTCCGAAAGAAAAGTTATTTTGTAGGTTATTTTACCCTTTTTTGTGGTTGTTTTTGAAGGCGGTAATTTTTTTTTTAAGTTTTTTATTTTACTCTTTTTAGTTTAAATATTCAACCCAAATTCTTGTATTCTTTTTAAATTTCTAGATTTAGTTTAATTATCTAAATAAGTAATTAAGTAAATTACACATAATTATAATAACCTAAAGATAAAATTAATATAGTCTAACAAAATAGTATAAATAGTATGTACCTAGGAAAAGTAATTTTAATATAATCAATTCTTGTCAAATACATCATTTTCTTACATGTGCACTAGAATTTGGTAATCCTTAGCACCGGTATTAACATCGCTCATGTACACAATAAGCTAATAAAATTCCCTATCAAAAACTGCTGAACCGATTTTGATGAAACTTGCAGTGTTCCCTAAAGTGAACTATTCCTCGTACAACAAAAAAAGAATTTTGAAAATCGGTCCACAATTGGCGGAGTAATCGCGTAACAAACACTCAAAAAAGTAAAGATCATCACATCATCCATCAATAAAAATGCTCACAAAATAAAAAGTACTGAACCAAATTGGATGAAATTTTTATGGGACCAATGAGAAAGTATACTGCATCGAACGAAAAAAGAATTACACTAATCGGACTAGAAACCTTGGAGTAATCGGTGTACATACATAAAAAAACCGGCCAAGAGCGAGTCGGACTCGCCCATAAAGGGTTCCGTAGCAGCAAGTAACATAATATAAAAGTTCTTGTAGTTGGTTCCAACTTTGAAAGGTTTACGATTTATGACGTATTAAAAAAAAAAAAACTTGAGAGGTGTCAAGGGACGTCGAAAATCGCTTGAACCTGTTATAAGGGTTCAAGCGATTTTCGACCCTCCACCCCACACCACCCCACTCCACTCCGCTCCACTCCGCTCCACTCCGCTCCACTCCGCTCCACTCCGCTCCACTCCGCTCCACTCCGCTCCACTCCGCTCCACTCCGCTCCACTCCGCTCCACTCCGCTCCACTCCGCTCCACTCCGCTCCACTCCGCTCCACTCCGCTCCACTCCGCTCCACTCCGCTCCACTCCGCTCCACTCCTCTCCACTCCGCTCCACTCCTCTCCACTCCGCTCCACTCCTCTCCACTCCGCTCCACTCCGCTCCACTCCGATCCACTCCGCTCCACTCCTCTCCACTCCGCTCCACTCCTCTCCACTCCGCTCCACTCCACTCCACTCCACTCCGCTCCGCTCCACTCCACTCCGCTCCGCTCCACTCCACTCCACTCCGCTCCGCTCCCTTCCACTCCACTCCACTCCACTCCACTCCACTCCACTGCACTCCACTCCACTGCACTCCACTCCACTGCACTCCACTCCACTACCTATTATAGCTGTAAAAATGAAGTTGACAAACTGACATTTGCAGTTGTTCTCCGATACATTTTGTTTAGGAAAATATGTAATCCAAGTACGTTTTATAAGTTGGTCGACTATTACTCGTAAACTTGTAGAGCCTACTTAGTCATGATAATTTTCTTTTAAACTTCGTTATATATA
The DNA here is from genome assembly GCA_950005045.1 of Agrotis exclamationis. Lineage (NCBI taxonomy): Eukaryota > Metazoa > Arthropoda > Insecta > Lepidoptera > Noctuidae > Agrotis > Agrotis exclamationis. The sequence continues at coordinate 7,152,368 of OX465420.1, read as the reverse complement.
CTACTATTGTGAATTTTTTCACACCCCCAAACATAACCGTTTAGCTGGTAGAGGGGGGGGACACTCGAGTCGAGCAAAAATTAGCACTTTAAAGCTTAATATTTCACAAACGAATCTTTTTATCAAAAAATTGTTAATGGAAACTATCAATATTTTTTAAAGGCCTATTTAATGATACCCCACACTAAGGGGTACGCGAGAAAAAAAAAAAACATCCCCACTTTACGTGTACAGGAGGTACCCTAAAAAAAAATATTTTACGAGATTTTATTTTACCACTTTTTTGACACAAAAAATCCGCATATTTACACCAAATTACAGCTTTCTAGTACTAGGCGTCTCTGAGCTAAGCTGCGGACAGACGGACGGACGGACGGACGGACATGGCGAAACTATAAGGGTTCCGTGTTGACTACGGAACCCTAAAAAACATACCGACCGAATTGAGAACCTCCTCCTTTTTGAAGTCAGTTAAAAACTCTATCAAAAAAAAACTGGCCAAGTGCGAGTTGGACTCGCGTGAAGAGGGTTCCGTACGATGTTACCTATCACGTTTTTTTAAATCTGACTCAAATTGGTACGCAAAATATCGAGTGATTTACGATGTTATTTTAATATCATGGTCTTCTTATAGGTTTTCCTATAATCTATAAGTAGAAAATTATTTTCAGTATTTTTTTCAAAATTTTAGGTTCAGTAGTTTCGGAGATAAGGGGGGGGGGGAATGGTCAATTTTCGTCTACTTTCTTGAATAACTTGGAAACTGTTTATTTTAAAATTACAAAAAAAATACATTTAAGATTGTCTCAACAAGACCTTTCATTTTTGATATGTCACACGATGCAGTTTTCAATTTATTTTTTTTAATTTTCCCCTTCCCCCCCAAAAATTACCTCCCATATGATATATGGACTCCTATATGACAGATATGGACTTCTTATAGGTTTTCGTATAATCTATAAGTAGAAAACTAATTACTGTATTTTTTTCAAAATTTTAGGTTCAGTAGTTTCGGAGATAATGGGGAGGAATGGTCTTTCGTCTATTTTTTTGAATAACTTGGAAACTATTTATTTTAAAATTAAAAAAAAATACATTTAAGATCTTCTCAACAAGACCTTTCATTTAATATGTCACGCGATGCAGTTTTCAATTATTATTATTTTAATTTTCCCCTTCCCCCCCAAAAATTACCTCCCACATACATATTTCATCTATTCACGTCACACCTCTGTGCTTGGGTCACAGGAATTGATATGTGTACCAAATTTCAACTCAATCGGTCTAGTAGATTCGGAGATAATTGACTGTAAGCGACAGACAGACGGACACACGAGTGATCCTATAAGGGTTCCGTTTTTGTATTCGAACGTACGAAACCCTAAAAACACAAACAGATATTACAATGAAACCGCTTTCATAATTCAGAGCAACAAATTCTTAAATATAATCCGACCTACCTTCGTCCTAATTTAAAAAACAACCTTCCTCAGAATATTCTAAATTCGGAACACGGCATGAATAATTGAAACGGAGAGACAGAAACTTAAGGAGATTAAAAATTTAATCACTCTCTCTTCTCCTTAAAATGACTAAATTCGCTCAAAAGATACACAAGGCCGTTAACGGCTTAGGACCATCGTTTTGCTTTTAAAATCATTTTTAAGTACTTTAGTTTAATATTATTTCTAATTTGTTATTTCAGCTTACGTAATGCGAAGTTTAATTATGGCTTATAGCCATCAGATAATTTGTAATCGAAAAAAAAAAGATTTAACTACCGGGAAATACCGGTAATTTTCGCGGTAATAGTTTTTAAATATTCGTATGAACGTCCATCAGCCCTAGAACAAGACCCATCAATAAAAAAACTGCTGTATAATACATAAAAAAAACCGCATTCAAACCGGCTGACCCGTTAAAGAGCTACATTGTCACAGACTGACAGACACATACACACATAGTGGTCTTTATAACACCCTTTTCTTGTAATTTCTCAAAGATTTGACATTACTAGGACATAATTAAATCTTCATTCACAAAGACTTTTAAAACAAGAATTCAATAGATTCATTCCATAGGCATTTTGTAATACAGTTATATAAATAAATAATTCAAGAGGCCAAGGCTCCTCTTATATTTTCGCCTGTTACTTGGTCACGTAACATTCTATTCCAAGTTTCGAGGTCAAAGAAAAAACTCTGAAAATATCGCTGTATTATTTTTTTTGAAAAAGAAACGAAATAATTTCCAAAGTTCTTCTCTCCAGTTCATCGGACAAAATTACTCGTAAACATGAAACCTTCAGATTTATAAAAAAGTTGCCGAAGGGCAAAGTCCTGAAAAGAATGACAATATCGTAAAAAATCGTGATAACATATAAACTGGGTGCTACTACTAAACTAAAACTTCTTTCTCTCTTTGTGAAATTAATACCACTCGTATTTCAAAACAAGTCTATCATCTAATATATAATAAAAATCAATGCCATTTTTGTAATGTTATGACTTAAGAACGGGCTCACCTATCCAAAACAAATGTTTAGGCTTTGTAACTTTGTTCGAACTATTTAATAGATACTTTATGTGAAGTTTGCACAAAATCCACTAGTAATATATGAAACCTGAAACCACTGATGTTTCTGATACATTTTATTACCCTGTGAATTACTCGTGTTGTGGATGTGTATACAAACATTTAAAATGATAAACACAAACACGGAAAAACTAATTACAGCTGAATACAAATATTTGTTCCTTGCGGGAATCAAACCCGCGGCTCGCAGCGAGAAGGCAACCGACTGTAAATACACTCACTACGTTTCCCCCAATATTTTACCCTAGATACAGAAAAGAATCAAACTATAAAAAAACACCTTAGCTAAATATAAATTACAAAAATCTTCTCCAGACATACGGTTAAGGCATCAATACCCATTTCTATAATACGACGATACTTTAAAAAGGAAAGCTCAATTCAAAAGCAATTGCCTATTAAAATGTCCATTTCTTTAACGGCTGCTAATTAAAACAATTTATTTAAAGAACGGCTCCGACCCACCTGCGGGTATATTCTATTCAATGGAGGCTCCAGCACTCGATTAAACGATAAGGGTCAAATAAATTCCTTTAATTCGCAATTGGGACGAATCTTCAGTGATTTAGAAGACTAATTATCATTTTATTCGTTTCAATTTAAAGTCTCAATAGGTATTTTTTTAACGGTTTTGTAGCTGAATTTTTATGTTAGCTACGTGTTTGCTCTTGGCCTCAATCTGGCTTTTTTTACGTGGTATATATCATCAAATGAGTCCTCTCACCCATACTGTCAGACTCGTACTGACTAAAATCCACAGTGTCCTTCAATAGCCCTTTACGTTCCAGGGTCACGGTATTTCAATAATTCCTCCGACCCCGGCAGGTTTTGGCCCTCGAGAGGGGGGCCCCGTCATTATGCTGACACTCTTTGAGGCGCGCGTGGAACACAACGCGCCGCCGACTCGGGCATGGTTCATGGTCGGACAGCGAGTCGCCCATTACTTGCCGCCCGCATGCCCGCGCCTACGGTGGCCAAAGATCGTCTGCCGACGTCCGTCGCCGCGGGCGTCTACCACTGCGGCTGGGGCGGAGGGAGGACGCTTTCTTCTCCCTCACGCGGCCCGCCTCCTCCTTCGCGAGCATGAAGGAGGTGACCGCTTCCCACAGCCTCAATCTGGCTTAGAAGCGAAGTTGACGCCTAAAATGGAGCGACCTCACCCAGAAGGAACTGGATGAGGTCGGCCGAACTCCTTCGCACCGATGCAACACAATAAAACTATTTGACAGAGGATTGTGGTCCCTAGGCAGGCAACTCAGGGGCCTACTTTCTATGTCCATGAACAAAGTTACCGGTACGGACACCGATATACGAACGTAACTAACGTCAAAATCAAATTTGCGAACGTATATTACCGCCACGACTGAATTCCTTTTGACGCTATTCATTATATCAAAATGCATTATTTTTAAAAATGTACCTAATGCGAATTTTCATGAGTGGTAGCGCGGACTTAAAGGAGCTATCTGTCAAATTGTAATAAATCATTAATTCTTAGTTCAGACTTGATGTCACGAGGCGTAGAAAAGGTCAGTAACTAAGGCCAAAACCAGGGGTTTAGAGAGCCCATGTTAGTGGCCCCTATCACCGTCATGTCAGTGGAATCACTCAGGTGTCACCGCTAGAAGATGGATCCACCCACCCCACCTAGACCTACTTACATATTTGCTAAGAGCTTCAAATCAGCTTTTATCAAGAGGCACTTAAGGAAAATTTACGTAAAAAGACACATTTTTTTTTACAAAAAAATCTGAAGCTCTTAGCGCTTAAAGAAACTGAAAGTAGGTATCTAAGTTATTTAGGAAATACGTGAGTTAATTACGCGACAGCAATTTAGGTTTCTGCTCACAGAAAAATCAAGGCAAACCGTACCAAATTACCTCGTCCTAAAAGTTAGGAGTTAGCAAATGTGAACACGAAATGAGTCATAACCCCAGCGAATAACAAGTTTATCTCAGAGAAAACCACATCAAAAGTAATTCTGTCGTTCTCGAGATAAAACTAAAGGACAAGTGCTCCTAATTTCTTCGGTACAACGATTAACATTAACTTCGTATAAGCTGCCAAAGTTTTACCGACTTTTTCTACGCAGCTTTGGGCCTCATTTCTGCTAAAAGAATCCAAAAGTAATCTTACTTTTCTGTATTACAATATTCCCTTTAGGCGTTTGGTTTTGGGGTTCATCTGAGAACTTTGTTTTTAGAGGGTCCTTTTCTGTACGAGTATTTACTCTTTTGCATGCGAATTGGGGTCGGAGTTTTGGTCAGCAAAATGTATATTTCGATATGCTGATTCTTACATTCTAATAAACTCAAGTACACCTATGTAATAAATAACTTGAGTTTGAGTAAACCACGAGTAATTTACATAAATTTACTAACATTACGGCTGTGATCGCCATAGGGTTAGGCAGAGGTGTACCTAAAAGTGCACACACATTTCCCCCGTTATGTTTAAAATCCATGTAATAGGAAGCGAGCATTTTGCTACGACTATACCAACAAGGCAATCATTTAAAATCTGTATAAAACTGGATCTTTCAGAATTTAAACGATACCAATCTTAGAGGTGTTTAATGACTACACATTGGTCTGAAAATATTTGAGTTTCATGATGGACAATCAACTCATTTTATAACGGACACAGACAGATCCGCCGCGCATTCACACGGTGTCAAACTCTCGTACAAACCTAACTACTTACAACGACTATGACCAAAAATAATTATCCAATTCGGTACTCTAGTTCAGAAGTAATACATGAACAAACTTTTGGCTATCCATTTTTATTTATGTAGATAAACATTCAACGTAAAATTAATCATTTGACCTACATTGTCTCCATGAATTTTTAGACCAACATTACAAATACCAAAGTAATGTCGCAAAAATACTTTTTCTGCCATTTTCACGTTGAAAAACGCTTGAAGGCATGAAAATATTCCAGTCTCGACAAACATAGAATTACGGAGCCTCGTTACACGCGAGCGTATTCAAATCTGTGCTTCAGGATTTTCGGAGGAAAAACTGGAATTGGTCAAGTTGTTAATATAGTTAGGTAGGACAAATAGATCATAAGTACAAAGAGAAAAAAAAAATCTTTATAGTATTCGATATTAAATTGAAACATTTACAAAATAAAAGGTACTGCGATTGAAGTTGTATTTTTTACAATAAATGAAGCTGAATATTACAACAGTTTTTGTTCGATTTATTTAAGTCCGCAATTCAATTCACCACCTAAAAATAAAATTAAAAGGAAAACACCAATAAACCCAATTTTATGCCAGCGCAACCCTTTTTAAAAGCCTTTAAAATCTCCATTCGTGGCAACCCCTACAAAGCAGGTCTAATCTTATTCAAACCAACTAAGCCGGCTTCAATTTAATTACGTATACGTGCTTAGGTACCTACGCAGTGGTACTTAAAGTATTGTGGTACCTGTAGTGCCTATGGTCACAGTAAAAATGTAAACAGTAAACCAACTACTCACTTTTTGAGAATTAAAACAAAGTGGCGTGGTTTTAACCGACTTTCAAACAAGGAAGAAGTTTTAAATTGGGGATCTTTTATCTAACTTATCTTACTACTAAAACTTGAGAAAAGAAAATTCGGTCACGAGCAGGACTCGTACCTACGCCCTTCCGGATCAGTACTAGAACTCCTTACCAATCAGGCCACCGCAGTTCTGCTCGTCGAAACGGAATCTTTCATGGTCTTGATTTCACATTTCACGACGTGTTTTGAGGCCTGTTCGCAGCCAAATTTTTCTTTCGAAATGTGGATCAATGCGGATGATTTGATTAGAATTTTCTGCTCTACCAATTGAAATACTAGAATGTGACTTCACCCTTACTCACGTGTAATCAAGGCATTATAACGAGTTTTCACGTTTTGTGACGTAGGGTAAACGGGGACTTTGAAGTTAGTTTGATGGAAAAAAAACTAGTTCCTCGTTCTCACACTTAACTAGTGGCGCTTGTCATTTTCCATAAAACGTCATAATACTTGAATTCATTATCATCATCATCAGCCGGAAGATGTCCACTGCTGAACATAGGGGCGTGGTGGTCTAAGGGGGAGGCCCTTAAGGTGCCGGTTCGCGCGCGAGACCGCGACACGGCCCGCGACCGGAGATTGTTTACCATATCTGCCTCCTGTCGCTGTCTCGCTCACGAACTGCCTCTCATACATTGCCTAATGGCAGATTTACATTGAGTCAGTAACTGGCGTCAGTGCTGGCGCCGAAAACTGACTCATGCTATTTAGACGAGGTCAGTATTTCAAGAAATCAATTTACATTATGGCAGTGCCAGGTCAGCACTGACTCGTCAGTGGACCACAGACTAAATATCAGTGGACTGACGCCAGTTACTGACTCAATGTAAATCTGCCATAATGTTAAGTACTGTCGCGGTCTCCTGTCGCGGTCGCCTGTCACGGTCTCGCACGCGAACCGGCACCTTTAGACCGCCACGTCGAATAAATACTTGAATTACGCTGTACAGAAAAAGATTTCCGTAATCTTATGATAAGGCCTCTGATAGCTGAAGCAAGAGATGTTTTCTACGTATGTGTAAACCGATTCCAACCATTCAATTCTAGTTGGAATACTGCATGTTAAAACATACATTCTAATATGTCCACTCTACTACAGTTCACTACAGTGTTGACTTCACGTTCCCATACGACGGAGTTTCCCCGGACTCATCCTTGTTGGTCCGCAAAGTCGGGGAGAGTTTTCAATATAGTCGTCCGTTTGAAAAACTTTCAGAGCGAAATGAAGCTCTATCCACCTCGTGTTCTATGTAAATAATGATCTAGGTGTTATATTAGATAAAGTGACTTTTAAAACAACCATTGACGTGAATACAACCGTATTTTTAGTAAATCTTTGTTTCTTTATTGCTTTTTCTTTTATTGGTACAGAAGAATACATAGGTACCAAATAATTATGTATTTCCTGGACTTTTAAACACGCACACACGCCTATCATAAACTTTTTTTTTTCCCGGGAAGTTTTTTTTTCCTGATTACGACGGGGCCCCCTAAGAGGGCCAAAGCCTGCCGGGATCGCGGGACTGTCTCAACTGGTAACCGTGACCCTGGTACGTAAAGGGCTATTGAAGGATCACCGTGGATTTTAGTCAGTACAAGTCTGACAGTCCCTCCCGCCCCAACCTGGGCGGGAGGACTCATTTGATGATTTTGCCACGCAAAAACAAAAAATGGGACCCTAAGTTAAAGAATTACACCTGAATTATCAGTTCAGTACTTTGGACGTGAAAACAAAACACTTTCACATTTAAAATATTATATTAATTAGGATTTTAGTATTTAATTATATTGTCGTTAAAGGTAATTAAAAGCCGAAAAATACGAATATAAGCCCTCCCGGTATCCTCCGTAATTGGGTAGCGGAGGTCAAGAGGAGTGTCGATCCTTTTGAAATTCCGATACTCGTTTGAGAAAAGGCTAATGAGGACAATGACCTTTCACAACAAGCGTAGGTCCTTTTTTCTGTTATAAAATTATCGAATGATGTCCACACGACTTGGATGGATCGGGAAGAGCTGTCAATCTTGATTGAATAATTACCAAAATGTTTCTTCAATTGCCATTTGCGTTCGAAGGCTACAGTAAATTAAAAAAGTCGAAAGTAGTATGACTTAGCTGGTTAAAAAAACCTGTTCCTGCAGCCTGCCCTTTGCGTTCCAGGGCGAACGTAAAGAAAAATTTGAAAACCACGGGCAGCAGCCTATGAAAGAGAACAACCATCTGGTCGTAGGATCTTTTCTTTTTGATGAAATATAAATAATGAAATAAATATCTCATCTTGTATCATCTGCCTAGCCTTGTCCCAACTATATTGGGGTTGGCTTCCAGTCGAACCAGATGCAGCTGAATATCAGTATTTTACATGGAGCGACTGCCTATCTCCACAACCCAGTAACTGGGCAAAATAAGATAACCCATGGTCAGACTGATTGTCAGACTTATAAGCTTCTGACTAACAGTAACGACTGTTAAAGATCTACAAATGACAGCCGAAACCAACGGCTTTATGTACTTTCCGAGGCGAGGAGTAAACTCGCTATGACAGATGGTCACCCATCCACAGACCAACCTCAGCAAGCGCGGCTTAACCCGGAAGATCGGCCTATGCGGCTGTAATTATTTAGCCATGAACTCCTCATACTTGTATACCACACATTAATTTTGCATTACTCACAAGGCCGAGCTACTCACGTCCCTCTAAGCTAATAACTAAAGCGTGCTGCGTAGGCTATTTCGCTAATTAGCCTCCCGCGGCCCACCCGGGGCCCATTACCCGGATTACCTTCGCACAAAGCTAATATTTTATGAAAGGATCACTTCACTCCGTTACGACTGTGCCTCATATCTCTGTAGGTTACACTGGATTGCACTTTAATATTGATAATGGCGCCTTTTAGTGGGACTGGAGGCAATTTGTGTGAGTTCAAGAAATGTCGTAGACTGCTACGAGTGCTACGGCGTAGCAGTGGCGATGGCGTAGCTACGTGGTTTGATGTCTGTTTCTGACGTGGGGCTGTTACTACAAACACACACTTTTTAGACAGCTAAAAATAGTGTAATCACAAAAGCCTTTGACGTTGATATTAGGGCCGTTTTGCAGTATCACTTTTTTAGACAAGTGTTTAACAGATGTTTAACTCTTTGTACGTAAGTAATGCTGTAAATATTCGTATAAATACACGTCATATTATATATATCGCGATCGTTCGGTGCTTCCGGTTAGCGTACCATCGTTTAACAAATGTTATACTTTATTTAGTTATTCAACTCAATAACTCAACTAATTACTAATTTCAAAGTAACCAAAATCTCATATTACAATTAAGTAAGCATATTCATTGACTTTTAACAATTTACTGTTGTTCAATGCAATTTTTGGTAGCTGGTATCACTATTCTATAAACCGTCGTACCACAAAAAGAAAAACATCTGTTGAACGCTCGTGTAAAAAAGTGTAACTGCAAAGCGACCCTTATATCAACGTCAAATGTCGTTATAAAGTTGACAGTTTTTAGACAAGTGTTCAACAGATGTTTAACTTTTTTGTAGTAAGACGGTCTATGTTTCGTCCACAGTCAACCCATGAACCAGTGAAACAAGTAGGTAGTAAAATATTCCATTAGTGTAATTCAAAAATGTTTATTGCGTACCGTAGGGCTTTACCAGCTAACCGACAGAAACACTATGGACGGAGGATTTACGAGGTTTTTATAGCCTCGCTTACATCCCCGCCGAGGTAATCTCATATGATTACGAAGAAATATAGCTCTTAATGTAAGTATGTTATATATGTCTTTACATTGTTGAGTGACTTGTTGAATGGCAGTAAAAGGGGTGATTTGTTTGATATCTTAAGAATACAAAAAATAACATGTTAAATAATCGTGTACTTTTTTTTATTCGCGTGGTAAAATCATCAATGAGTCCTCCCACCCCGGGCAGGGCGGGACTGTCAGACTTGTACTGACTAAAATCCACGGTGTCCTTCATTAGCCCTTTACGTTCCAGGGTCACGATAATGGAATTAGTCCCGCGAACCCTACAGGCTTTGGCCCTCTAGAGGGGGGCCCCGTCATCTTGCTGACGGTATTTGACGACGTCGACCCGAGCATGGTCCATGGTCGGGCGGCGAGTTGCCCATTTCTCGCCGCCCGCATGCCTGCGCCTACGGTGTCCAACGCCGTGGGCGTCTACCATTGCGGCTGGGGCGGAGGGAGGACGCTGTCCTCTCTCTCTTAAGGCCCGCCTCCTCCTTCGCAAGCATAACTGCTTCGCAGAAGGAGGCGACCACTTCCCACTCCGTCTCACCCCGCAGCATGGCCTCGACCAATGCCAGGCGCGAGAGGTCTCCGCCTATCGCTGCCATGAGGCCACGGCGGTGCTCTGCCCAAGCGGGGCAGTCCTGCACCGTATGCTCCACGGTGTCCTCCGGGCGATCTTCGCAGTGGTGACACCAAGGCGTTTCTTTCCTCCCTATTCGACACAGGTACCTCCCGAATTTTCGTGTCCGGTGAGAACCTGCGTCATGCGGTAGGTCAGTACGCCGTGACGCCTTTCCAGCCACTCCTCAAAGAGGGGTCTTACCGCCGCGATTGCGGCGTGCCCGAAATAATCGTGTACTTAAGAAAGTCGCTGTCATCTGCGGCTTTTAGAATGTTATTAAACATTTTTCAATTTAGCATGTGATAACTACGATAGACCGGTTCTACTAAACTATTTTATTGTTATTTTGGTAAGTATTATCAGTAAGTTCTCCTGCCATGAGTTAAGCTGAAGGGACTGTCAGACTCTTACGGTCTTACTACAAAAAAAGTAATAATTCTGTTCAACACTTGTCTGAAAAAACAGACAACGGCAAAACGGCGTGACGTTGATATAAGGGTTGTATTGCAATTACACTTTTTTTTAGATAAGTGTTTAACAGATGTTTAACTTTTTGTGGCACGACGGTTAGTGAATCTGTTCCTTCACATGCTCTTCGCATTCTAGGACAGACCCGCGAAGAACGTTGTTGTGACCCGTAAAATTAAAGATCGACATTTAAGGATTGCATTCATAAGCACTGATAAAGCATTGCTATGAGTGTCATTAAAAAATAGGTACCACTGTTAAGATAAACACATACTGTCGTACCACAAAAACTTTTAAACGTCTGTTGAACACCTGTCTAAAAAAATGACAGATTATGTCGTTGAAATAAGGTCCGTTTTGCAGTCACACTTTTTTTAGACAAGTGTCAACAGATTTTTAAGTTTTTGTAGTAAGGCTGATATTGTTACCTAGAGTAGGCTATTTTAATAAAAAAAAATCACCGAAAGTAAGATTACCAAAAAATATTTGACCCGTATTTTTTCTTTTTTTACGTAAACCAAAATTGACGAAGATACAAAGTTTTAAAAAATCACAAAACGCCACTCGGTCAGTTTAATTTTACAGGCGTTATGACATCACAACTTCACAAGCCCCCACTACCAAATTTCGAAGCATTTTATCTTTGTTTTGTGGACTAAGTAGATTTTCAATTTATTTATGCAGTAAACTAAACCTATTGAGGTATTTTTTTCATTAACTTACTAAGAAATTTTTGTAAAAAAATAGTTGTATGTATTCTCTCTTTTAAACTTCTTTATTATTAAAACTAACTTTGTCATGCACGTTATCAAAATAAATTGCTCTTTCTGAACTCCCGAACAAAAGACAAAAATGTACCTCATAAAGAATCCGTCATAAACGTTTCCACGCACACCTATTACGTGCATATTTACCGACGTACAGTTACGAGCACGAATTTATTTACTAAGTATTTTCTTAGTTATCGAAAGAAGAAAGAAAGAAAGAAAAAAGTAAAGTACACACAACATAAACAAAGAAAGAAAAATATTTAAATATTGTGTGACTCACGGCTGCGCCAAATAGACCCAGTTCAGCAAATGCCGAACAACGGGTGCCCGACACTGGTTTTAAACTAAGCCTACATGGTGAGTACACGGACGAATAATAGATTTAAAAAATCTAAAAACCCACGTTTTTAAATGTCCTAAAAAGAAGAAAATAACCCTTCGGGGCTTAGAGAGGGGCCACTCAAAACGTGGGGGCGTATATTATATAAGGGATTATTTATGGGATATATTTACATGACGTGAGATCGTAGGTGTAACTTGCAAAGATACGCCCTCACGTTTTGAGTGGCCCCTCTCTAAGCCCCGAAGGGTTATTTTCTTCTTTTTAGGACATTTAAAAACGTGGGTTTTTAGATTTTTTAAATCTATTATTTTATTATTTTTATCATTGTTCATCGGGTTTAAAGCTACCCTGAAAATTTCAGCCTGCTAGCTTATCGGGAAGTGCCTCTAAGCCTGTCCGCCATCTAGGACGTCCGCCATATTGTATTAATAGCCTAGCCTAGCATAAGCCACATGACTATTTTTTTCGTATTCCTGACAGCAAACCCTTTCATTTGATACCCATATCACGGGGGTGGATTTCAAACAGCCAGTCTACCATCTTGGACGTCCGCCATATTGGATTTAAGTCTCGTGACTTTTTTTTTTCGTACTCCTGATAGCAAACCCTTTCATTTGATATCCATATCACAGGGGTGCATTTCAAATAGCCTGTCTGCCATCTTGGACGTCCGCCATATTGGATTTAAGTCCCGTGACTATTTTTTTCGTATTCCTGACAGCAAACCCTTTCATTTGATACCCATATCATGGGGGTAGGTTTCAAACAGCCAGTCCGCCATCTTGGGGAGGCCGCCATATTGGATTTGTTATGACGTTTCTTAGCTAGTCATGTATTGTCATCAGAACTCAAAGCGTGTACAAAATTTCAGCCTGCTAGCTTATCGGAAAGTGCCTCAAAATTGAGTTGCAAAAGTCCAACCGGAACGACAAACAAACAAGAAAAGTGAGTGTATAAAAACGTGGGAAAATCAGTATGAATAATGAAAAAAAATCTAAATAAATATTATACATTCTCCGTATTAATAAAATGTAGTATTTGTTTAATAAACTAAAATTAATAAATTCTAATTTTCGAGGTTATTTGAAAAACTATAGCTCTTTTTTCATATAAACTTTATCTGTGGCAAAAATACTCCTCGTCCATGTCATTTTCGTACAAGTAAAATAGGTAAAAAGCTTTGCCTTTTTTTTCGTGGTAAAATCATCAAATTAGCTCTCCATTGGGTGGAACGGAAAGGACTGTCAGACTTGTACTAACTAGAATCCACGGAGTCCCTTCAATAGCCCTTTACGTTCCAATGTCGTTAAACAATTTTACCATTTGACATTAATTTTATTCTAGGTATTTTATTTTAATTTTTTTACAATTTAACATGTTCTTTCATTTTTTCATTTTTTTATATTTTTTATGCGAGGACAAATGCCCTCGCATAAAAAATAAAGGGGAAGTTTTGCTTTTGATTTATAACAATTTTACTGTCTGACAATTTGAGTACTTTAAGCGGCCTACCCAAATGTCCTTTCTTTGGTATTTTTCGTCGTGTCATTGAGCTCCTTGTGTTCTGAGTCGAGCTACACGGTAACCGACAAATGCTTGCACTGACTGGACACTGGACAGGTCCACTAATATCTATGTGGTTCTTTCCTCAAAAGACCATCTCAGACAACCGCATGGTCCTCGTATGACCTGAGCAAAACAATGTCTGGGCTTTAAAAAGAGACTGTGACCTCTGAGTTTATTACGAAACGCACCGGCCTCATCTAGCTTTAAAATATTGGTTGTGACGTGTAAGTGTTTTTTTATAACCGACTTACAAAATAAATATCATTTATCAATTTAACTTTTGGATTTTAAATCATTTTCACTTTATGTCACATGGGCATTAATTTATCACTTGAGGTTTATATCAAAAATTTGACATAATGACTTGTAGCAATTTAACACGATACCAATATTAGATCCAATACATATGATTGTTTGTGACTGTACTTTCCCGAAACAATCCAATTAGTGAGGAGCTCGGGCGTAAGTTTTTCGGCACTCAGCCGTCGGCGGCGGCTCATAACCGCAGAAGTACCTGCCTATAACATAATCTCACATTCTCGTATTGTTATGAAATATTCTTTCGCTGTGGCTCGCCCTGGTTCCGTCCGAGCCTAAACTTGGTATTTAATATTGTAGCGGGGAGTCCGACCTGATGTGTACATTTTAAGGATAGGTAGGTATATGAGGTACCCACGGATTAGAGGATATAATTATTTACGCAGATACGGATACAGTATGAATCTTGTAAATTAAAATTTTAATACGTTTTGAATTATATTGGAAACATGAAATGGGAAATAATAAACCAACCTACAAAATCACTAACTCAGTCAGGAATACTCGTATTACAACTCGGCAACATTTTTAGTTTTGAGGGCACCCCGAGGTTCAATTTGTGTTGTTCAGGTTTTGCTTCTGAGCTAGATTGAGATCACGAGCAACGCCTATTTTAAATTAAAAAAAAAATATCGTCAATAAAAAAAACATTACAATCATAACGTAATCGCCACACACATCAGTACACATGTGTGATTTATTTAACTCGAATACATGCAAAATTGCTCTAATAAATATAGCATCTCCAAAACACGTCAATAAAACATTATCAACCCTTATCTCAGACAAAATGAACAAAGAACATGAAAACATCCCCTTTCATCTGTAGACAGCAAAGAATAATGAGGACATAATATAACATGACAACCCTCTTTTCTGGTGACACTGAAGTTCCTCTTAAATCATGTCAGAAAAGTGCACGAGTCAATAAATTCGAGCCGTCGGCGTCGACGGGGAATCCCACCAAAAACATTCTGTAAAAAACCGGCCAAGTGCGAGTTGGACTCGCCCATGAAGGGTTCCGTAGTAGCAATCATAGATTAGGGATATAATTATATTGAGATTAGTAGGTAATATACACAAACAATAAAAATAACTTTGTTTTTCATAGTATCTCATCCAAACCAATTTTCGTTGGAAGTTTTTGTTGATGTCTACATTATATATTTTTTTTAGTTTTATCATTCTCTTATTTTAGAAGTTACAGGGGGGGACACACATTTTACCACTTTGGAAGTGTCTCTCGTGCAAACTGATCAGTTTAGAAAAAAATGATCTTTGTAACCTCTATATCATTTTTAAAGACCTATCCATAGATACCCCACACGTATGGGTTTGGTGAAAAAAAATATTTTGAGTTTCAATTCTAAGTATGGGGGGCACCCCCAAAAATTGTTTTGTTTTTATTTTTGTGTAAATCTTAATGCGGTTCACATAATACATCTATCTACCAAGTTTCAACAAGATAGCTCTTATACTTTCGACAAAAAGTGGCTGTGACATACGTACGGACAGACAGACAGACATGACGAATCTATAAGGGTTCCGTTTTTGCCATTTGGCTACGGAACCCTAAAAACTAGCCAAAGTCTCTATAAAGCTGCTTATTTATCTCTAAAAAAGTAATGAAATCTAGACAAAGTCGTGCCAAGTCTAAGGTTCCTCACTGCGATTTCTTTATTATGACTTGGTCGTTGAAGCGTACACAACGGTACAAAACCAGGTGCTCCATGACACCATTGCACCAATCTTGACTTGTACCCACTAATAACCAACGGCCAAGACACACAACATTAACTATAATAATAAAGAAATCGCAGTAGAAATCGCCGTGCCCCCGATGTTCGAGAAAAAAACTTGTTGAAGTAGTTTGTGATTTATATAATATACATATATTTTTTTTATACTAATGAAACAGTCACTAGAATCGTTCACTTGAGTGAAGAGTCTGCTGATGACGTTACAGTGGGAAACAAAACACGATCCGGCGACCTACATTTGAGCTTGTACATCTGAGGACCGGAGACTGGCCTGGCTAATCGGAGTTTAATTTACGTCGAGTAGCGAGGGGCATCCATTGTACGAACATGGTCTGCCTGGTATTCAGTACAGGCAGTATTTTATAGACTACTAGCTACTGCCAGCGGCTTCGACACCTACGACTCAAAAATTACCTCACGGTAACATAAATTCGAGATCAAAATTATCTTATGTGTGATTCCAGGTTATAAACTATCCGTGTAATCAAATCAAATCAAAGCTTTTATTTCAGGGCATGCGGGCAACGAGTAAAGGGCAACTCGCTGTCCGACCATGCCCGGGTCGACGGCGCGTTGTGTTCCACGCGCGCCTCAAAAGCGTCAGCACGATGATGGGCCCCCCTCTAGAGGGCCAAAGCCTGCCGAGGTCGCGGGACTAATCTCATTACCGTGACCCCGGAACCTAAAGGGCTATTGAAGGACAGCGTGGATTTTAGTCAGTACAAGTCTGACAGTCCCTCCCGCCCTGCCCGGGGTGGGAGGACTCATTTGATGATTTTATCACGATAAAAAAAGCATTTATTTCTAGTAGGCCATTTACAGGAACTTTTGAATTGTCAAAGACAAAAAAATATTATTAAATTCTACAAAATGGTGCTACAGTCCCAGTCACAACATATAATAACTGCGAAAGTACCGTTGATGCCCATTCCAAGGAGTAGATCTCTATGGAGAAGAACGGGCAAGAATTTCCATGGACACTCTTTAATAGATCGCCAAAATTATTACAAAAGTAGCCAAATCCGTTCAATAGTTTTTTCGTGAAAGAATAACTAACATTACATACTCGCAAACTATCGAATATACCTATATAATATTCTTTAGATCTATCTTATGAATCTAGCTTATGAATATTATATAGGTATTATATGCGATCACTCAGATCTAGTGAATTAAATCATATCACGAAGTCCTTCGATAGCCCTTTACATTCCGGGGCCACGGTTACCTGATGAGTCCCGCGACCCCGTCCTCAAACTATACTCTACCAAAATAAAATGAGTTTTTAGCTCCTCAGTAAAACACCGTTATGTCGACTAACCTAGCTTGCAGCCTACTCATATTTGCCAATAGAACTCTACGTTACACTCAAATTAATTGGGAGAAGTTAATTGGCGTATCCCTCCGCGATCGACATGGAAACCCGAAGCTTTCGCTGTGAAATGCGAGTTCATGTACTGAGAGTACCTATAATTTATGATTCTACGGTGATGAATACTTCAATTTTTTTTTGTGAAATAAATTATTTACTACATACTTTGATTGTTACTGTAAAAGCTTCGGGCTTTAATATTTAAACATATGATTCGTGTTCCCCGGTTATTATGTTACCTAATCTAAATTTCCTAAAAATTTTAGTGAAGAAAGCTACCGGTGATGTCCATTTCTGCACACCTTTTTTTTTTTTTTGGTAAAATCATCAAATGAGTCCTCCCGCCCAGGGTGGGGCGGGAGGGACTGTCAGACTTGTACTGACTAAAATCCACGGTGTTCCTTCAATAGCCCTTTATGTACCAGGGTCACGGTTACCGAGTGAGACAATCCCGCGACCCCGGCAGGCTCCGGCCCTCTTAGGGGGCCCCGTCAGTTTGCTGACAGCTCTTTGAGGCGCGCGTGGAACACAACGCGCCGTCGACCCGGGCATGGTCCATGATCGGACGGCGAGTCACCCATTACTCGCCGCCCGCATGCCCGCGCCTACGGTGGCCGGAGATCGTCTTGCGACGTCCGTTGCCGTGGGCGTCTCCCGCGGCGGCTGGGTCGTGAGGTGGACGCTGTCCTCTCCCTCACGCGTTCCGCCTCCTCCTTTGCTAGCATTACTGCTTCGCAGAAGGAGGCGACCGCTTCCCATTCCGTCTCGCCCCGCAGCATGGCCTCGACCAATGCTGGGCGCGAGAGGTCGCCGCCTATCGCCTCCGTAAGAACACGGCGGTGCTCTGCCCAAGCGGGGCAGTCCTGCACCGTATGCTCCACCGTGTCCTCCGGGCGATCCTCGCAGTGGTGACACCCAGGCGTTTCTTCCTTGCCTATACGACACAGGAACCTCCCGAAACATCCGTGTCCGGTGAGGACCTGCGTCAGGCGGAAGGTGAGGACGCCGTGACGCCTCTCCAGCCACTCCTCAAAGAGGGGTCTTACCGCCGCGATTGCGGCGTGCCCATTTCTGCACACCTGACGTATTAAATGCCAAACTTCGGTATTTAAATGATCGGTTTAGTGGTTGAAGTGTGAAAAGATAACAGACAAACATACTTTCGCATTCATAATATTAGTTTAGAAGTTAGTATTAGGATGTCCAGTGATTAGCAACTAATTAACAGCACAAACACAGCATAATCATTCAACAAAGATCAACACAAGATGTAATAAGGTAACGTCAGGCACCCTGCATCGTATCGAACTTGCTAACAAGACCACCCGACACATCGATCTTAATTAGAAGATCGATTAGACATCTAACTGGGCTGGGTGGGTGCCTGTAATGCATTTATCTTGTATCAGTAATTACGAACGATCTCTTGACAATTTACTGGGTAATACTTGGACTAGACAATAGTATTACTAATAACATTTATCATCTAACAAATCAAATTAAATCGTTTATTTCATTTAGGCTATCGAAGAGGCACTTTTGAACGTCGAATATTAAAATTAAATGGGACGGGATTGCTTCTTCACCCATTCGCACGGGTAGTTTGTATGGAGAAGAATGAGCAAGACACCCTATACTACAAAATTTATTTAGGTATAGGGCTAGGATTACAGAACTATCCAAAAGGATAACCGGGTCACTAGAATGGGAAAGGCAATTGAAGTAAGTCGGTAGCTTTTAGTCAATACGAGCCTGACAGTCCCTTCCGCTCGAACCAAGGTGGGAGGACTTATTTGATGGTTTAATGACCTATAAAAAATAGGTATAGTAGAGTAATTGAAATATTCTGTTAGATCTATAAGGGCTTCCGAGTTTAAAGTCGCAAGTAGTATCGAAACTTTCATAGAACTTAATAGTTACAGATTATCAGAAGCTAATTTTGACTTCGTATTACACAGATTAGATTGGGGTAGAAAGGTTCTCGAATGGAGACCGTGCGTAAGTAAACCTAGTGTGGGACGTGCCCCGGTAATAAGATTGACGGATGACCTAAAGAAGGTAGCAGGCAGTGTTTGGGTGAAAAAAGCGGAAGATCTTGCGCTGTGGCACTCCTTGGGGTAAGCCTAAGTTCAGCAGTGGACAGCAATAGTCTGAAATGAAAATGACGATGTTAATTATCCAGTACCTACGATACTGGATAGGTGAGATCGGTTTGGTAATCACACCATAGGTACTCGTAGGTATTAAATACTGGTAGTCAGCTTCATTCAACTAGTTTGAAGTGAACCATAAAATTGTTGGGATGGTGGTGATCTAAGAGATTCTAAAATCTAGTGAATTGGATATTTCAATAGTTGCCTGAACCTTTTTTGGCCGTTTGTTGTTGCAACGCATCTACGGTAAAGCAAATGTCTATAGGAGACTGCATGACTGATTGTGGCTATCATTGCCAGATGACCCTCCAGCTTGCTATGCGAAACAGAATTTAATCTCAGAGAGCATAGCATTCTCCCTGTTTCTGTGAAAACAACATAAACTTGATTGAATATTGCTTTTATATCTTGTATTTTATACCACAACCGCCGTAAACCCTCGCACTAACTGGACCGAGCCACAGTACACATATTGGTATGAACAAACAGTATTCTAAATGGTTGGAATCTGCTCACACATATTATACCTACTACCATTCAACAACAAATTCTAACATAAATCGTAACAAGTTTCTCGTGAGTAATTCGGCTGTCACACCAAGACAAATGTTACGTTTTTTGTGTGTGTTATGCATAATTTAAGATTTTTGTCAAGTGTAACACCCGCGTTTGATTTTACATTTTTTTATGGGTTAGGAGTTATCTTGCAAGGCCTAGGACGTTGTCCACCGGATATCTTGTACCTTGAATGTAACGCCACCATGCTTATGGGGTTACAAGCTTACGCTTATGGGTTCGCTGGGTGAAGGCAACAAGGGACAGCTTAACTACATTTTTTTTTTGGCCAAACATGTTACTCTCTAACCACTGCAAATCTAGAAACAGAATTAACTGTGGCGTACCACCACACGTAACATGACTATTGATATCTGATTTCAACCCAAAATAGACAATGCTATTTCATTATTATTTTTGTAAAAATTAACTGTTTTTTACTTTTTCACACAAGTATGACACAATTTATTTTTAAACATTAACAGCCTTACTACAAAAACATAAACATCTGTTGAACACTTGTCTAAAAAAAGTGTGACTGCAAAACGGACCTTATTTCAACGTCATAATCTGACATTTATTAGACAAGTGTTCAACAGACGTTTAAAAGCTTTTGTGGTACGACGGTTATTTTCTATATTTCAAACATTTCCAAGCTTAAACGGTAAAAACTTTCTACGTTCTGTCATTTTGTCATTTCTTCTGTCTACAAAATCTGTTTCTACGGGGCATGCTACGCGTGCAGAAAAGCACCGAGACAATGAAGCTCTTCCCGGAGAATCAATTTAACAGCCTTGGATCCCACAAAGGCATTAATAACATAAATAAGAGCAGCCTGATTGGTTGAAAGGGCCTATTTGTTTTACTGGTTACCATGATACTGTGCCGAACGCCGGCGAAGCGGATTATTGCAAGATGCGCCATTGTAATCCCATTTTATGCGGCAGGTCCACGTTATTGATATTGTGTGCCATAAAGTGGATTATGCTTGAATTACGTACCTGTATCTACATATTGGTTTAATGTAATTGTAAAACGAGTAGATTGCAAGTTTGTAGTACAGTGAAGCTTTACCGATCAAATGACTTTTTTTCATAATTATTATGCATATTTAAAAAAACTGCAGCTTGACGGTATTCGGGCACGCCGCAATCGCGGCGGTAAGACCCCTCTTTGAGGAGTGGCTGGAAAGGCGTCACGGCGTCCTGACCTATCGGATGACGCAGGTCCTCACCGGACACGGATGTTTCGGGAGGTACCTGTGTCGGATGGGGAAGGAAGAAACGCCGGGGTGTCACCATTGCGAAGATCGCCCGGAGGACACAGTAGAGCATACGGTGCAAGACTGCCCCGCTTGGGCAGAGCACCGCCGTGTCCTCACGGCAGCGATAGGCGGAGACCTCTCGCGCCCGGCATTGGTCGAGGCCATGCTGCGGGGCGAGACGGAGTGGGAAGCGGTCGCCTCCTTCTGCGAAGCAGTAATGCTCGTTAAGGAGGAGGCGGGCCGTGAGAGAGAGAGGACAGCGTCCTCCCTCCGCCCCACCCGCAATGGTAGACGCCCACGGCGTCGGACGTCGCAAGACGATCTCCGGCCACCGTAGGCGCGGGCATGCGGGCGGCGAGTAAAGGGCAACTCGCCGCCCGACCATGGACCATGCCCGGGTCGACGGCGCGTTGTGTTCCACGCGCGCCTCAAAGAGCGTCAGCACGATGACGGGGCCCCGCCCAAGAGGGCCAAAGCCTGCCGGGGTCGCGGGACTTATCTCATTACCGTGACCCCGGAACATAAAAGGCTATTGAAGGACACCGTGGATTTTAGTCAGTACAAGTCTGACAGTCCCTCCCGCCCTGCCCGGGGTGGGAGGACTCATTTGATGATTTTACCACGCTAAAAAAAAAAAAAAAAAAAAGCTTGACGGTATTGGAAACGATGGACGAATTATTGTGCTTGCTGAGATTACCTACGGGAAACAAAATAATAGAAAAATAGAAGACATGACACGCTGAAGAGGACGATTATAATGATGGCTGAGGATGATGTATTGGAAAATCAGCTAACCTAACTTTTCTAAATGATGAGTCCCTAAATATTTACATAAACATACGATAGCGTATAATAGCTACATAAGTGGTTAAATTTTGTCGTAAATAACATTATTATATCTGTACAACGAAGAATAAGTAGTTTTCCTCTTCACTTTACATTAGCATGCCACTAGTCCTCCCAGAGGGATTTCGTGTGTCGGGTATTATGTTATCCTTCGATCCAATTGAAATTTCTTTGCCCCTATAGAATAAAACTTTTAAAATAACTTTATAAATTTTATTCTTCCTTTTTCGGCACGGAGGTCTATCGAAGATAAATGTTTTCACGCAGTTTGGTAAGACGAAAAAGGGATTTAGGGTAATTTTAAAGTCATATTGTACAGACGCCAGCAGGGTGACCTAACCAAATCTGTCAAATTTTACCAATCGAACAATAACTTTCCACTATTGTGATAAGGTTGAAAATCTATAGAAGAAAGACAGAATGAGGAAGGTTGATGTGCTGGCGTCTGTACATAATTCAAAATGCTAAGTATTGTGAGAAAAACGATGCCAGGATTTTTTTTGTCGGTAGGTAATAGAACAATTTTTATTTCAATATTCCTTTTCAATATTAATTTTCAATATTAACTTGTAGTATAAAATCATTTTCACTTAATGTCATATGGACATTTTGTCACTTGATCTTTTTAACAATTAGCGTTTTAGTCCAGTCAACGAATGATTATAGAGGGAAAGTCTTGGAACACAATTTTTGACTTCATAACTTTGTTTAGACTATTTAGGAGGTAAACATATCGAAAGTCCCCGCCTCTAGCCCTTGAGCTTTGGGAGGGGGGGGGGGGGATTGAAGGTCCCATTTTTTGGTTTTTCGCTTATATCTCGGAACCTATGCGTCCTAGCGACATAGTACCTCAGAACAAAATAAAAGCTGATTAAATTTGCTACAAGTTATGCTTATAAGTATTTCGATATCTTTTACAGTTTTCGAGATATATACTCCTGAAAGTCTGTCATTTTGAAAAAATGACAGACTTTCAGGAAACTAACTTTACATTTTTGCGCTTTTTTACCGGATAACTCTTAAACGATACAACCATAAGTAAATGCTGGCAAAAGGGTTGTGGAACGCTCAATTTCCTTTAATAATACTATAATATTTTATCCATTTTCTTTAAAATGTGCTTCAGTCTAAGCTAATGTAATGTGCCAGCATTACATTGATACATACTCGTACATTGATTTACAAAGACCTTTTTTCAAAGACCAGGTACCTACCTTTTATAAAAAATATAATATACAGCATTTACATTAACATTTGAAGGAAAATAATATAGTTTTATTGAAGAAAATGTAATGCTCTAAAAGCTTTTTGCCGGCAATTATTAACTAGTTGCATCTTTGAAGATTTCCGTTCTAAAACAGGTAAAGTTCAAATGATTTTTTCAAAATGACAGACTATCAGGAGTATATATCTCGAAAACTGAAGAAGATATCGAAATGCTTATTTAGTATAACTTGTAGCAAATTTAATCAGCTTTTATTTTGTTCCTTGGTACTATGTCGCTAGGACGCAAGGTTTCCGAGATATAAGCGAAAAACCAAAAAATGGTACCTTCAAACCCCCCCTCCCCCAAAGCTCAAGGGCTAGGGGCGGGGACTTTTGATATGTTCACCTCCTAACTAGGCTAAACAAAGTTACAAAGTCAAAAATTGTGTTCCAAGACTTTCCCTCTATACCCTATTTTGAGCATTCGTTGACTGGGCTATTTGATTGTGTCCCTTTTTGTTTAAGCAATCTATATGTATTGTATCCTAATGTGTGTACGTAAATTAATATAATGATTGTTAACTGTGGTCGCTAATGACCTGTGATGTTAGAAAGCGACCTTAAATTAATAAATAAAAAAAAATAGTTTTGACTTTTTTACATAATGACATGTGGACAATTGTCAAACTGACAGACGAACCGAATCCGTGGCGTAGCGTTTTTGTTTGTAATGTACCTGTGGAATTGTTTGAAGCCTGTCACATAGACTATCGGATCGTTTTCGCTTTTTTATATAACAGGATTCGGTTCGGTTCGCTATCGCCTGTCTGTTTGACAAAGGCCTTAGACAATTGTAATCATAATTCGATAGATAATAATTATGTTAGTTAGCTGCCTAAGAAACATGAATAAATAACTAGATAAAGCCACAAAGAAAAACGGACACTAACTGCAGACCGCAAATGAACAAAAATAAATTAAACAAGAAGTGTTAACTAAAGATTAAAATGCAAATCGTTTTCAACTTCTCTGAATCTGTTTAAAAATGCATAGTGAATCACTAAGTTGGAACAACAATGTAAAAAAAGGTCAAATTCCTTTTATAAATAACTTTAATAGTTATTTATACGCACTAACGACGCGTGTTTTGGATGGAATTTGGGGTTTTTTTGTTTGTTTGGTTAAACGCGTTAATCTCAGCAAGTACTGGGTAAGTAACGATTTTTTTCTGTTGGATAGCCTATTATTATCGAGAAAGACAACAGGGGTTATACAACATTATTTTTAGTATATGCGAAACCTGAATATAGTTTGTTCAGAATCAGTAACCGATTCGATTCCAATAATTTTTACACCATGTTATATTTTTTTTTCAAAAATATATTAATTAAATTTTATTACCAGTTAATTACAATACAATCACCGTACGGTTAGGTAGGTACCTATTGCCAAACTGTTATCACGAGTGTATAACACAGGAGACACGGTTTACGCGAGTGTACCGCGACATGAGCATGTTTTTGAACGGACAACCAGGTAATATACAAGCTTATAACTTTGTGATTTTTTAAGATACGGTTTAAAAATTTTGTACATAGATTCTTTACACAAAAATACTAGACAGGTGTATCGGGTTTTGCATAAACAAAATATAATGTTGTATAACATCACGCTACGACCAAAACGAGGCGACCAGAACACGAACACGGTACCTACTTTTTGTGTTCTTTCTTATTACCATTGTTTTATCGTGACCATTGTGTGCCTAAGGCTTGCCAAATAAACTTGTTTTCTTTCTTTTTGTCAACGGCGGCGGTGAAACCACGGGGAACAGCAAGTTACGTAAAAATGTGATAGAGAGTAGCTGCTCTATGTTTTTTACGCTTTTATGGCAAAAATCGCTGCTGATATAAAAAAAATATGTTAAGGTTTGCCGCTTCTCACGAGATGAGTGTTTTTTTGGGAATCCCTTTACAAAAAAATAACGGCTTTGCAAAAATATACTTCAGAATACACAACCCATTTCTCAACTCCGTCCATCAATATTAACACTAAGAAAGTCTCAAAGCATTTCTGTTCCAACGCAACGCCACGCCAAACTTTGGTAAAAGAGTCAGAAAAAAGTCTGGCACACTAAACAGGCGGTAAATAAAAAAGGAGAGAAAATAAAAAAGTTCGGAGTTTCAAAGACACGGTTAAATAATAAATATGAAAACTTCTTAGTATGTGTCCACACTGGAAGCCTAGCGCGGCGGCGGCGGGCGCGGTAGTGGGCGCGGCGGCGGGCGCGATACGTGTCTATACTGCCGATCAAGCATTTGTTTTTGTTGAGGCGACTTCAGGAGTTGCAAACCGGTGGTATCTAGTGGTTTCAATAAATCTTGTTTAAAGAAATTCATTTCAATTTTTAAATATGTTATTTATGATTGTATATGAACTAGATACATTATCAATCATTCTACATTTTTCTACCCAAGTACGGTAAAAATAATTTAAATATAAGTACAAAAATATCCAACGGTAGTACTTTAGAGCATGTTCTGGTAACTAGATGGCGATACTATAAAAGACCGAAAATGTTTGATACACCTGCCACCCGCCCGTTGTATCGTTTGTTGCCTAGCAACGCCTAGGCTCGCAAAATCGCTTGTAGCCATCGCGTTAGGCGCCCCGCCTTAGTCACTTCAGTGTGGCCACGAGCGGCGATTTCATACATTCAATATTTCCGCGCCCGCCGCCGCCACCGCGCTAGGCTCGCAGTGTGTTTGAGCCATGAGCACGAGTTTGAGTGAGGCGGTCGGAGCTGCGGAGTTCGATTTTATGGTCATGTTCTATATTCATGGAGAAGCAGTTAAGTGAATTTGTAACTTATTAAAGTATTGCCTTAAAGGAATTAAGTCGCGGGACCTTCTCATCACGTAACCTTGACAATACGGCGCGTTGTGTTCCACGCGCGCCTCAAAGAGTGTCAGCATGATGACGGGGCCCCCTCTAGAGGGCCAAAGCCTGCCGGGGTTGCGGGACTTATCTCATTACCGTAACCCCGGAACACAAAGGGCTATTGAAGGACACCGTGGATTTTAGTCAGTACGAGTCTGACAGTCCCTCCCGCCCTGCCCTGGGTAGGAGGACCCCTCATTTGATGATTTTACCACGCAAAAAAAAGGTAACCTTGACAATGGAACGTAAGGGGCTAGGCTAGTTTTTATCGTGGTAAAATCATCAATGGAGTCCTTCCTTTGACGATTTTACCACGATAAAAAAGGTGTTCTAGAAGAATCTAGTTATTTTCATGTTGTTTTTAAGGCTATAACTATAGGCCTTTCACGTAGGTATCTCCAGCTAAATTAAAAAAATTAAATAAAATTCAAATGAAGATGACTAGAAGATTGTACTAGCCTAGACTTAATTAGATAGTGTTCCACAGGCATATAAGAAGAACCACTTTTGATTTGTTTTGTAGTTATTGTAACTACTACTGATTATAAAGTTCGATGTCAGAACCTAGTAGGCTACTTTTTTTTTTTTTAGGGTGGCAAAATCATCAAATGAGTCCTCCCGCCCTGGGTGGGGCGGGAGGGACTGTCAGACTCTTACTGACTAAAATCCACCCGTGTTCCGTCGGATGCCCTTTACGTTCCGGGGCCACGGTATCCTGGATTAAGAAAAATCCGCGACCCCGGCAGGCATTTGGCCCCATAAGGGGCCCCGTCGGTGACGCGTGAAACACGACGCGCCACCGACCCGGGCTTGGTCCTTGGTCGGACGGCGAGCATACCCATTACTCACCGTCCGCAAGCCCGCTCCGCCGCTGTGCCCTCTGCTGTTCAGAGGGACACGCGTTGGAGCGTCCACCCGACAGGCTATTTGCATACGGGCAAAGAAACCCCTTAGGCACACAGTGCCTAAGGAGAGTTTTTGCCCGCATCCCAGGATGCACCGGCCCGAAAAACTGGTCTTCCCCCCGGACGTATCCGAGAGGGAACTCCAGTCTACGGGCGCACGTGGAGGTTTCCTGTCTTAGCACCCCACCTAGTAGGCTACTTGGAGGATTATTGTCTGAATACAACAATTTAAAAGGAAATAAATAGATCACATTAATGCGGAATCATCACATTTCAAAAGTGATTCTTTGGCATCAAACACATTTTTATTTTTGACATCCTTCCTCCTTAGTTACTTTAAATTAAAAATGCAATAAATCTTAACTGACAAAGAACAAGAGAAAGTTAAACAAAGAAGGTAAACTCTGGCTTTTATTAAATGCTTAAAGTATAACAATAAAACGTTTTCCAGGGTGATTTACGAGTATATTGCAGTTGGGTGCAAGGAATAAATTACCTCTCGCTTTAGTTTAGCTGACAGTCATCGGTGTTGAAAGGTAGGTAAGCGGTGAACTAATTCTGTAATGGAAATGTGATGCAAGATTATGTAAGCTTCTGTCAGCTTAAACAGTTATTTATGTTTGGATTTCTGGCCAGAAAAGGTGTGGACGTTTTTATAATGGAAAATATGGCCTGATTTTTACTGGAAATGTCTGGTCTCAAGTAATGAAAATAAGTACCTATGATAAGACTTACAGAGTATGTCTCGTGCCCAATTGAAACCTGTTGTTCAGGTCATCACTATCACCTATTTCATAATCACGTTAAAACGGATTCAACTCAAAGAAAGTGGTAGCACTTAGGTACATAGAACCCATTTTCCTTGGACTAGAACTTGTGTAAAAGTGCAATTGGACACTATTCCTATTATTTTTTTGCCTTGTAGGCTAAATTAAATTAATTATGTATTAAGTATTCTGTTCTTACAAACAAAGCAAAAAAACACAATTAAATATTTTATTTAATTTTAAAAGGGCAGAAGTAAACTTTCAAGAATGCACCTAAAGAGATGAATAGTTAACTTACTTAAAATTTCAAAAGAGAAGATTATTTCAACTTATTACATTTTCCCCTAAGACCGAGATTTAATAATCGCATCTCATAAAAAATCTTCCCGGAAAAGGCATGACTTCGCTTCCTACGAACCACAAATCCCACCCCTAAGCTGCTTAGTCATACTATAAAACGTCTTCCGTGCTTCCGTTAAATGGCGGTCTTATTATACAGCGGATTAGTCAGTCATGCCACGTACGCCGTCTAGTTAGGACGTTCTATAGCGAGCGTTCTCGAGACGAGATTAAAATGTTGTTTTATTTGTATTAAGGTAGGTACGACGTTCTAAAAGAGAAGTAAAGTGACTTGTTTTACTTTCGGTTTAGAAATGTAACATTTAATTATTTATATCGAAACGAATAAACTCTAAATACCAATGCGGAACAGTTTGTTTGATTGAACGCGCTAATCTCAGGAACTACTGGTTCGAATTGAAAAATTATTTTTATGTTGGATAGTCAATTTATTGAGGAAGGCTAAAAGCTATATAATATCACGCTACGACCAATAGGAGCCTACCAGCGGGGGTGAAACCAAGGGAAATAGCTAGTTATTAATAATCTTGGACTGTACACAAGTAGGTAATGTTCTTGACCACTGAATTGTAGAAACTATCCTGTAATATATCCTGGGGTCGAAAAGTGCTAGAGTGGAGACCGCGGACTAGCAAGCACAGCGTAGGACATCCACCAACGAGGTGGACAGACGACCTTGTAAAGGTCGCCGGAAGACGCTGGATGCAGGTCGCTTCCAACCGGTATATTATTATGTGGAGATCTAAAGGGGAGGCCTATGTTCAGCAGTGGGCGTCCTATGGCTGAGATGATGATGATGATCCTGTAATAAAACAATATTCAAAGAAAACAGACAAAACAATGTACACTTAGCATAATGCCGAAAATATCGACCGAATTGAGAACCTCCTCGGTATTTAAGCCGGTTGAAAATAGGCTATGTAAAATAATATATCGGCGGTTCGCGCCGGAGGCCGAGACAGGAGACAGCCACCGGAGACCGCGACAAGAGACCGCGACAGTACTTAACATTAGGCAATGTATGAGCGGCAGTTTGCGAGCGAGACATAACGACAGGAGACAGATACGGTAGCAATCTCCGGTAGCGGTCTCCTGTCGAGGTCTCTTGTCTGGGTCCCCGGCGCGAACCGGCACCTTTACTGAGCTAACTTTTGGACATTTGGTTCATTAAAAAACCTTATAGATAAATAGGTAAGATCTTGGATTGCTTCATTAGATACGAAACTAAGCGGTCGTGTCTCTTGTATCGGATAATATGAAATTATGATTAAATAATTGCAATTAATATTTTTTCTGCGGCGTCAGTAATATTTTATAACTAAAGAGTGTCGCGTGTGATTAGTAGGTTACTACCGACTGAGTACTGTGCAAAATGAACTAAATTAATAGACAAATAGTGTGTGTTAGTTATGTCTAACCCAGGATCCAGTCCTTTTGGCCGAAGCCAATTACTACGGCGAAGTCCTCCACCAACCCCAATCAAAGATGTTCATCCTAGAGACCCAAGTCCGCCGCCTTCCACTACGAATGAATTGCCGAGTGAAGTCATAACAACGCCAGAGATCCAGAAATGGATGGCATCTATAGATACCATTCTGAACGAAGTGTGCACCATTGTCTCGGAGGGAAAAATGAACTCAGAGCAGAAACTCCGTGTCTCCAGTCTTTGCCGGAAGGTCTCAAGTGGGACATCACAGATGGCCGTCTTATACCAAGCCTTAAAGCAGAAAACCATCCAGGCGCACAGCACCATCCAGCACCTACAGGTACAGCAGAACGTTTCGACGTCTCTACAACAAGTCAAGGAGGTCGTTGAAACTAAACTCAAACCTGACAATTGCTCATACGCCAATATGGTTAAAAAAGGTTCGGATAATTTTATTTTACCAGCAAATCTGAGTTCTGTTGCCATCTATCCCAGTGATAAGACCAAAACTAGTGACGAAACAAAGACCCTTGTACAAAAAATCATCTCGCCGGAAGAACTAAAACTGCATGTCCGTGGCCTGAGAAAAGTCAGGAATGGGGGTGTCCTTATTAGCACAGATAATAAGGACGACATTGACAAATTGAAAAAATCCCAGATATTGGTTTCATCAGGTCTTACAGTTGAAGAACCATCTAAACGTCGTCCCAGGATCGTTGTCATCGGTGTCCCCGTAGCCCTCACTGAAAAGGAAGTTCTGGATTGCATCTACGAACAAAACATTGCTGATAAGTTACCGAGCACAACTCGTGAATCCTTTCAAGGCAACATAAAATTGAGCCATAAATCGGGTAGGAAAGGTCTTCTTACCTGCAACTATATATTGGAAGTACCAGCTAGCACCAGGAAAATTCTTCTGAATCAAGGCCGAATATTCGTAAATTGGACATCATGCCCCGTGAGAGATTTCACAATTGTCACCAGGTGTTTCAATTGCCAGCAGTTTGGACATGCAGCCAAGTATTGCCGAGAAACAAGCCCTACATGCAACCACTGTGGAGAAACAGGTCATTCCTTCAAGGAATGCAACCATAAATCTTCTCCCTCCCAATGCGCGACGTGTAAACGCGTCAAAAGAAAATGTGACCATGCTACTGGTGATGTTAGTTGCCCGGCACGAAAATATGCAGAAGACAACTACATCAATTCTATAGATTATGAAGGTGACTAAGAGCGCCATCAATCAATGTACCTATTAAGTAATCATTTAAGTGTTTTAATTCTCAAACAGTAGTTTTCCTTGTTTTTATATTTGATTGTATGTAGTTAAGAAAAACCAATCAGCCAATCTGTATCTAGTTGTTTCGATCATTTCCGTATAAAATGAAATAAACCAACCCAATACTTTGTTACTAACTCGGCACTTAGGTCTCTATCATCAACATTGCTAATTATTATGTATGTCACCATCTATCTAGAAAAAAAATGCACGCGTAGCTTACCTACTAAGTTAATATGTGAAACCTTGAAAATGTCATATGTGCTAATAATTTTGACCTAGTTTTACTTCAAATAAATCAAATATTACTTCGATAATTGCTTCATATGTAGTTTAAAATAGTTTTATAATATTTTGTAAAGTATGCTTATTTGTTAGTCCATAAAGTTGTTCTATGTATTTTTATATTAATCCTGAAAACATAAATTATACTGTCCCATTTAAATTGCGATGAAGTGATGACCTGAAACACAAGTTTGAATAAACTTAGTTCAGGCAGGTCGCTACATGTACTTTAAATTCTTATGTCAATATCTTGTACTTATTATAATTTAGTTATACTTACACTAATCTTTATGTAGGCCTTAATTTTACTATATTTTATTAAGTATTGTTTTTGTGGCTTTCTACACCCCTCTTTGTAAAAGATTTATGAATAAATTTTATTATTATTTATTATTATTATTATTATCTTCAAGTTAATGAGCACATTTGCTACACACAGACAGAATATAAATAATAAAATTTAGAACCAGTGCCTGCCACTCTCATTTCTGCAAAATGAACCTTATAACAGCCAGCACAGTATATTTAATTTCAAGCCATGAAATTTTCTCAACGGTGAAAAATGAAAAAGTCGTGGTGTGAAAAGAATTCATTGGGGTAGCTCCGCTCTCATTTCGCTCATCTTTTGCTCGACTTTCACTTTATAAAGCGTTTGCAACAGGTTGCGATGTAAAGATTTTCTTAAAGCATGTACTTAGGTACTGTTTTGAGGAAATGGGTTGTAGGGAAAATTTATGACTGTCGTATATTATATTTCTGTTTTTTTTTTCGTGGTAAAATTATCAAATGAGTCCTCCCACCCTAAAATAACCGGTGTTCCTTCAATAGCCCTATATGTTCCAGCACCACGGTTACCAGATAAGATAGTCCCACGACCCCAGCAGGCTTAGGCTCTCTAGTATTTTCGCGTGCATGGTCCATGATCAGACGGCAAGTCACCCATTACTCACCGTCCGCTTGCCCGCGCTTATGGTGACCTGAAATCGCCTCGCGACGTCCCATCTGTACCGTGGGCGTTCCCCGCGGTGGCTGGGCCGTAAGGTGGAGGCTGTCCTCTCCTATACGCGTTCCGCCTCCTCCTTCGCTAGTTATACATATTATGGGGACATTATTTTTGGCGTTTTATTTTGTTATCTCAGAGATACTGTTCTTTTATGGTGATTGGTTGCTTTTATGGGTCTGGTGGTTGATTTATGGTGTTTGGATGGGCCAAATAAAATAGAAAGGAGGCATCATTCATTACTGGGTAGGCAGGCACTAAACTTAAACAGTATCGTCAATATTTTTGCTATAATAAAATGAATAAGAGATTGAACGCCAACTAAAATTAATTGGCTATAACTGTTTTTAACAGTTGGGTATTATAAGAGGTACCTGATTTTAAGTAGACTTATTTTAGCAAAATTTTGACCACGGAATCAATATTTCCAATATATTGGAACGAAGTTACTTATCGCGTGTTGTGAAAGGGGGCTAGACGGAAAAAATAAAGCAAGCTAGATATTTTCGTTTCGTCTTTCTACTTCACATTGAACAGTGTGGTGTCGCGACGATTATTTTTGTTGAGTGTATACAGTAACTTCGTTCCATCCGGGTGTCCCTTGACACCTCTCAAGTTTTTGATATCATTAGAAGAAAAAAAATGTATTTATAAATTACTAGGTTCTATCCCAGACGCACCTTATTCCGAACTTTAGAAGGAAAAAAAACAAAACTCGGAGAAAAAAAATATAGGTCAAGATTCTTTTATGAGAAGTGTATTGTTATGTCACAAAGAATTGCTCAGTGGGATACGAGGGTGCCTGAGGGAGGCACTGCGGTGTCTGACGACCCTTATGTAGCAGGTAGCTTTGTACTATAGCTAGTAGATAGGTAGGTTTATGTCGCAGGATTATTGGAAAAATTGCTTTTTTAATAATTCTTGTATTTTTCGGGAAATTATATCTGTTTATTATTTTTTTATATGATGAATTACGTCTGTATCGTGGATATTTCTCACGTACCCGTAGGTATTACCATTTTTTCTTAATCCAGGATACCGTGGCCCCGGAACGTAAAGGGCATCCGAAGGAACACGGGTGGATTTTAGTCAGTAAGAGTCTGACAGTCCCTTCCGCCCCACCCAGGGCGGGAGGACTCATTTGATGATTTTGCCACCTAAAAAAAAAAAAAAAAAGACCCGCTAAAAAACCTAGGCTATGCAAATATTTGTACCGTGCGAGACTTGAACTTACGACATTCGACACGCGGTAGTCGACTGAGCAACCACTGCGCTAACCCTGTCGTCATCACGCATTTGTTGGGATAAAGAAAAGAAACACAAAGTATTGAGTTTTATGAATTAACGGTAAATCTTTTATTCTTCAGATTTCTGCATTTCATTTCTTCAGTTGAAGTAATTGCAGTCTATGTTTGACAAACAAAAAGCTAAATTATTACTGCTTCAGTATAGAATAACTGTTCGATGAAACTTTATCTGTTCGTGAGTTTCTAGAAAATCAGTTTTCATTACAAAACATGTATGTTAGAGTTTATAATAGGAAGAAGTTTCTATGTACTTTCTTCAGAGCAATTTCCTGTATCCACGTCTTAGCGGGAAATATGTAATAACATTATAAGAACTACAACGGAACATCAACCTGATTAATCTTCAAGAAAATAACAATGTAGTACAGTATCCCTAACTTTAAAACAAAACAAATTAACATGAATCTCCTTCTTCTTTTCTTGAGAAAGCAGACATAATCAACCTCCCCGCAGAAATGGACGGGCGTAGAAATTCTGGGGGTTTAACGTAGACTTACTTAACCCAAAAAATTACCATTACCCCTTATTCCAAAAATTACTGAGTCTTATTTCCCGCGACCCCGGTAAGCTTTGGCCCGTAAGGAAGCCCCGTCATTATGCTGAAAACTCTTGGAGGCGCTCGTGGAATACGACGCGCCGTCGCCGCGTCGACCCGTGCATGGTCCATGATCAGATAGCGAGTCGCACATTACTCGCCGCCCGAATGCCCGGGGAATCGACCCCTGGATCTCATGCTCAGAAGCAGCACTTGTGATCACTCTATCAATGTAGCAATAACTACGGACACATCAACAAAGGTCCACTCAAAACTTGTGCAAGCACACAACTTCGGAATTGTTGTAACCTACCTTTCAAGTGATGACACTGGAGACCACCCTTATCTCCATCACATAAGGACCTTACTGGCATGCGTTTACAAATTAAATTGATTAAATTTCTGCCGGGCAACTCACGGGACGAGAAAATTAACCAGCCCTGAGGGACTTTAAGTTTTTAGTAATAACGCTTGTGCTGATAAAAAAAAATGATATCAGTAAGATGCGGCGATCGTCTTAAAAAAATGTAGCAATAAGTACCTTTTCTAGAACTTTGGTTCTCTATAGCTCGGTTTTTAAAACTTAATACTTATAGTTCAAGCGGTTGGCAGCAATAATTCTATTAATCATCTTAATGAGATAAAGTAATTATTAGTGCTTTATTTTCACTATTTAGTACATCAATGCTATGTGGAAAAGTCTAAAACTTAAAAAAAATATAGTAACACTTCGATGTTTAATACAAAACTCAGGCACCCAAAGATTTTTGTGTTATTGTTGTCAGAACTCACTCGATTAGGGTTCCCATCCAACCAACTAATTGACAACGTAGAGCTTCCTTGAAATTGAAAATTTATATTTGATGACCAAAGCCTATTCAGGGTCAACTTAGTCACATAATTTCTAATCTAAAATTATTACGATCAGTTTATTTACAAAACTTTTAAATAAGCGCTTAAGCTCCGCGCCACGCCTGAAATCCTTTTGACGCGGCGCTCGTGCCTTTGTAGTTACATAAAATTGCATTAAATAAAAAAGGTAGTACCATGAATTTTTCGCAGGACTTCAGTCATCGAGGTTATCAACCAAGTGGGTGACCTCTTTACTATCGCACAAAATTATAAAAACAAAAAAGGTAACCCTTCTTCTGACGCGTTCGGGTAAAAAGGGTACTAAATTGAATAAAGACATCATCAAAAGAACCCTTGTAGCAGGAAAAATCGTAATTTAAATCCAATTAACGATAAATTAAAGATCAGAGGCCACAAATTTTGTTAAAATTACATTTTCCTCAAGAGAAACGAGCAATACGTCTTCTTTTTTAACAAAATGTCGTTGGAAGTTGTTGTTATAAATTCATTCGTTAGATATTCTTTTGGTATTTTTCGGGACCGTTCTTTTATTATGAAGTTCTGATTGCATGATCAAGGGGAAGAGTCAGTGTTGCTAGAGTTAAAATAAAATATCAAACAAGTGTAACGTACTAGCAATAAGCTGCTAATGTTGGAAATCATTTCTTACTTTATTTGGTAATTATTTTTTTACAGAAAATAAAAAATAATGTCTTCAAAAAATCTAAGTGTTATTTGTAGAACATACAAAACAATGTAGGCCTTTTATAATAATTTTATATCTAAGACAGAGAGCTGTGCTTCAAAAAATTCCTATTTCAGACTTCTTTTTGTGCAGCATACGATTAGTGTCAAGATAAAATCAAGATTTACCTTCAATTTTAGTTTTTTTCGGGTGAAAAATTCTGAAAATGTCTCTTCCACCCCGGAGTCAAACGGAAGAGACAATCAGCCTCATACTAAAACAAAAATAGCCTATTCCTTCTACTGTCCTTTTCGTTCTAGAGCCGCGGTAACGGGAAACAAAGTTTACTTTTGTATTGAAGGCATTTGTACCAAACCGTCATGAAAACGATTTGCTCAACCTCGAACTTTTTGAATTTAACAGAACAATTTTAATAAAAGCGATAGGAATATTATTTCAACCATTATACGAAAAAAATAAATAATTAGGTTTCTTACAAGAAACTAGAGTTCATCTTACCAATTTAATATTATCTTCTATAAAAGAACATCTTAGCTATAAGAGGAAGTATCTGGCACTAACGAGCAAGTGGGAGTCTA
Source organism: Agrotis exclamationis (assembly GCA_950005045.1). Taxonomy (NCBI): domain Eukaryota; kingdom Metazoa; phylum Arthropoda; class Insecta; order Lepidoptera; family Noctuidae; genus Agrotis; species Agrotis exclamationis. Next base: position 7,116,272 of record OX465420.1, on the reverse strand, counting down.
TTGTCTTCCTTATTATTACGAAACTTAAGATCGCTAAAGATAGTGAATAGGATACTCCATAGGGCTAGTTGTTTGATAAGTAGTTAAATAAACTATTAATTAAAATGCTACCCATACATTTTTAAAGAATGGTTAAGAAATAGATACACTTGCGAGCAAAAGTATGGAAATACTCCAATTCCGCACGATCTTGAATACTTAATAACTAGTTAATAATAATAAAATGGTGCCATTTTAAAGGTTTAACTATTAACTTTAAATTGATACCAAATTCATTCAAATCACGCCAATATTTAAGGAGATATCCCGAATCAATTCCAAATAAGTGATGCCATACTACTTGATGCTCGCGAGTGTAGTTTTAACTAAACTACTCGTTATTAATTATTATACTATAGTCTATTGCATTCACTACATGAATATTAGTGAACTTACTACAAGGCATCAATTAGCATAGCATTGCTCTATTTTTTAGCAATTTTGCTAGTGAGTGGGAGTCGCATCAGTTGTTATATGTTTTTCGAGCTATGCGAATATGTTATGCCTTAAAATTGAATGCCAAGAAGGAGATATCCTAAAATTGGGATGAAGTTTTAACAGGACATCGACACATCGACATCAATAGAAATTGTTGTTCCAATCGGAACCGAATCTAAACATGTTTGCACGCAATCGTTGTTAGCAAACACCTATAAAACAAAAAAAAGGACCACGCTATCTGAAATAAATATTATGACCCAGTAGCGTAACACCTCGAATGTTCCATGAAAAACGTTGTCCCTCTCCTTGAGCCGAGTTCCTCACCTGAGGGCACTTCAGATAACAAAGAGTTATTCCGTAGACCTCACGCCACAGGAGGGACGCGGCTCGGTTAGCCCCGGGCGTTGCTAAGCTGAGAGCTTGTGACTCTTAATAAAATAAAGGCCTCATCATACTGACGATTGGGAACTGTGTTTCTGCTATGAATGTTTAACGTACACGCTGCGTTTGTTTTAGTGCACACGTCACGTGTAAGGAAGAACCGGAAAAGCGAAAGTAAGACAAATGAAAATGAGACAAGCGAGAGTTAGGGACAGAAATAAAAAAAATGAGACAAAAGTGAGATAAGGGGGAGTGAGTCAACAGAGACGAGAATAGCGTGAAGAGTGAGCGAAAAAGCTAGAGCAAGATAAGTGAGAGTGAGACATGCGTGAGAGAGAAATAATAAGCAACACAAGTTAGAGCGATAAAAGCGAAAGCGAGGCATGCGACGACGACACAATGGAGTAAACAATTCTGTAAAATCGCAAAGAACTTATGGTACACATAAGTCCTTTGCGATTTTACAAAATTGTTGTGTCTTGGCTAACTCATGTGAGCTAGCCAAGACTACGAATTAGTAGCGTGTTTCCAACGAGACGACTCCTCGTTGGAAACACTCTACTAATTCGTCAGTGTGATAAGGTTCTAAATAAAAGGTAGCTCTGAGTTCCAACAGAGCGAGTTTTGCGTCCATTCCATATTAATTAGAATGTAAAGAGTTTTATATTAATGGACTGAAAGCACAATTTTAAACGTAAAGCTGCTGGAAGGTTTTTCATCGATAGAGCTCTCTACTCGCCGCCCGAATGCCCGGGGAATCGACCCCTGGATCTCATGCTCAGAAGCAGCACTTGTGATCACTCTATCAATGTAGCAATAACTACGGACACATCAACAAAGGTCCACTCAAAACTTGTGCAAGCACACAACTTCGGAATTGTTGTAACCTACCTTTCAAGTGATGACACTGGAGACCACCCTTATCTCCATCACATAAGGACCTTACTGGCATGCGTTTACAAATTAAATTGATTAAATTTCTGCCGGGCAACTCACGGGACGAGAAAATTAACCAGCCCTGAGGGACTTTAAGTTTTTAGTAATAACGCTTGTGCTGATAAAAAAAAATGATATCAGTAAGATGCGGCGATCGTCTTAAAAAAATGTAGCAATAAGTACCTTTTCTAGAACTTTGGTTCTCTATAGCTCGGTTTTTAAAACTTAATACTTATAGTTCAAGCGGTTGGCAGCAATAATTCTATTAATCATCTTAATGAGATAAAGTAATTATTAGTGCTTTATTTTCACTATTTAGTACATCAATGCTATGTGGAAAAGTCTAAAACTTAAAAAAAATATAGTAACACTTCGATGTTTAATACAAAACTCAGGCACCCAAAGATTTTTGTGTTATTGTTGTCAGAACTCACTCGATTAGGGTTCCCATCCAACCAACTAATTGACAACGTAGAGCTTCCTTGAAATTGAAAATTTATATTTGATGACCAAAGCCTATTCAGGGTCAACTTAGTCACATAATTTCTAATCTAAAATTATTACGATCAGTTTATTTACAAAACTTTTAAATAAGCGCTTAAGCTCCGCGCCACGCCTGAAATCCTTTTGACGCGGCGCTCGTGCCTTTGTAGTTACATAAAATTGCATTAAATAAAAAAGGTAGTACCATGAATTTTTCGCAGGACTTCAGTCATCGAGGTTATCAACCAAGTGGGTGACCTCTTTACTATCGCACAAAATTATAAAAACAAAAAAGGTAACCCTTCTTCTGACGCGTTCGGGTAAAAAGGGTACTAAATTGAATAAAGACATCATCAAAAGAACCCTTGTAGCAGGAAAAGTCGTAATTTAAATCCAATTAACGATAAATTAAAGATCAGAGGCCACAAATTTTGTTAAAATTACATTTTCCTCAAGAGAAACGAGCAATACGTCTTCTTTTTTAACAAAATGTCGTTGGAAGTTGTTGTTATAAATTCATTCGTTAGATATTCTTTTGGTATTTTTCGGGACCGTTCTTTTATTATGAAGTTCTGATTGCATGATCAAGGGGAAGAGTCAGTGTTGCTAGAGTTAAAATAAAATATCAAACAAGTGTAACGTACTAGCAATAAGCTGCTAATGTTGGAAATCATTTCTTACTTTATTTGGTAATTATTTTTTTACAGAAAATAAAAAATAATGTCTTCAAAAAATCTAAGTGTTATTTGTAGAACATACAAAACAATGTAGGCCTTTTATAATAATTTTATATCTAAGACAGAGAGCTGTGCTTCAAAAAATTCCTATTTCAGACTTCTTTTTGTGCAGCATACGATTAGTGTCAAGATAAAATCAAGATTTACCTTCAATTTTAGTTTTTTTCGGGTGAAAAATTCTGAAAATGTCTCTTCCACCCCGGAGTCAAAAATAGCCTATTCCTTTTACTGTCCTTTTCGTTCTAGAGCCGCGGTAACGGGAAACAAAGTTTACTTTTGTATTGAAGGCATTTGTACCAAACCGTCATGAAAACGATTTGCTCAACCTCGAACTTTTTGAATTTAACAGAACAATTTTAATAAAAGCGATAGGAATATTATTTCAACCATTATACGAAAAAAAATAAATAATTAGGTTTCTTACAAGAAACTAGAGTTCATCTTACCAATTTAATATTATCTTCTATAAAAGAACATCTTAGCTATAAGAGGAAGTATCTGGCACTAACGAGCAAGTGGGAGTCTATTGTCTTCCTTATTATTACGAAACTTAAGATCGCTAAAGATAGTGAATAGGATACTCCATAGGGCTAGTTGTTTGATAAGTAGTTAAATAAACTATTAATTAAAATGCTACCCATACATTTTTAAAGAATGGTTAAGAAATAGATACACTTGCGAGCAAAAGTATGGAAATACTCCAATTCCGCACGATCTTGAATACTTAATAACTAGTTAATAATAATAAAATGGTGCCATTTTAAAGGTTTAACTATTTACTTTAAATTGATACCAAATTCATTCAAATCACGCCAATATTTAAGGAGATATCCCGAATCAATTCCAAATAAGTGATGCCATACTACTTGATGCTCGCGAGTGTAGTTTTAACTAAACTACTCGTTATTAATTATTATACTATAGTCTATTGCATTCACTACATGAATATTAGTGAACTTACTACAAGGCATCAATTAGCATAGCATTGCTCTATTTTTTAGCAATTTTGCTAGTGAGTAGGAGTCGCATCAGTTGTTATATGTTTTTCGAGCTATGCGAATATGTTATGCCTTAAAATTGAATGCCAAGAAGGAGATATCCTAAAATTGGGATGAAGTTTTAACAGGACATCGACACATCGACATCAATAGAAATTGTTGTTCCAATCGGAACCGAATCTAAACATGTTTGCACGCAATCGTTGTTAGCAAACACCTATAAAACAAAAAAAAGGACCACGCTATCTGAAATAAATATTATGACCCAGTAGCGTAACACCTCGAATGTTCCATGAAAAACGTTGTCCCTCTCCTTGAGCCGAGTTCCTCACCTGAGGGCACTTCAGATAACAAAGAGTTATTCCGTAGACCTCACGCCACAGGAGGGACGCGGCTCGGTTAGCCCCGGGCGTTGCTAAGCTGAGAGCTTGTGACTCTTAATAAAATAAAGGCCTCATCATACTGACGATTGGGAACTGTGTTTCTGCTATGAATGTTTAACGTACACGCTGCGTTTGTTTTAGTGCACACGTCACGTGTAAGGAAGAACCGGAAAAGCGAAAGTAAGACAAATGAAAATGAGACAAGCGAGAGTTAGGGACAGAAATAAAAAAAATGAGACAAAAGTGAGATAAGGGGGAGTGAGTCAACAGAGACGAGAATAGCGTGAAGAGTGAGCGAAACAAGCTAGAGCAAGATAAGTGAGAGTGAGACATGCGTGAGAGAGAAATAATAAGCAACACAAGTTAGAGCGATAAAAGCGAAAGCGAGGCATGCGACGACGACACAATGGAGTAAACAATTCTGTAAAATCGCAAAGAACTTATGGTACACATAAGTCCTTTGCGATTTTACAAAATTGTTGTGTCTTGGCTAACTCATGTGAGCTAGCCAAGACTACGAATTAGTAGCGTGTTTCCAACGAGACGACTCCTCGTTGGAAACACTCTACTAATTCGTCAGTGTGATAAGGTTCTAAATAAAAGGTAGCTCTGAGTTCCAACAGAGCGAGTTTTGCGTCCATTCCATATTAATTAGAATGTAAAGAGTTTTATATTAATGGACTGAAAGCACAATTTTAAACGTAAAGCTGCTGGAAGGTTTTTCATCGATAGAGCTTGGCACGTGTGTAGTGTTACCGTATGTGGCTGGATTTAAGTTATTTAAAGGTCTTTTGGAGCAGTAAAGAGCAATTTCATGCGCCTCGTTTTACCAGGTACTCCGAAACAACAATTAACGACATAAAGTTCATGATTGATTTGACTATTTTTAAACACAGAAATAATGTCTGAATTTGTTTTTTTTTTTAATAAAGTTATAGCCTCCTTTCTGTACCTATTACTAATTCTGATGTCTCTACTAAATAATGGAATCCCGAAGTACAGACGTAGACAGTAACCAGTAAACAGTAAAACAATTTTTCACGAAAATCGTGCCCACTTAATCACGCGCCCTTACGCCTACCCTTTATTACTGTAATGACAGCACATAGTCCTTTTGTTCGCGACTGTTCTTGACAGCGTAGCGGATGCCTGTATTTATAATTGAGGGGATTTATGGGCAGAACACGTGAGTCTAAATTAGTGTAATGTTATTGTTGGGAGTAATTAGGTGTTGTATAAAATTAAGCCTGTTTAAGTACTTTTTTTTAGCGTGGTAAAATCATCAAATGAGTCCTAACCCGAGACAGGGCAGGAGACTGTCAGACTTGTACTGACAATGTGTCCTTCAATAGCCCTTTATGTTCCGGGATCACGGTAATTCGTTAGTCCCGCAACCCCGGCAGGCTATGGTCCTCGAGAGGGTCAATGTGCTAACGCCTGTATAGATACTTGACTATTAACATTTTTCTGGACATTACAAAGTATCTTGTCGGGATGTTACATTTATTAAAGGAGTTCTACCGCCCTAGGTGGATTGGAGGAGACCGTCAGACTCGTACTGACTAAAATCCACGGTCTTCCTCCAATTGCCCTTAACGATAAAACAGATAACATTGACGGAACCTGATATCATTTGTTTTTAAACTTTGTCCCACACTAGCAATTTCTCCTGTGTTGTGGGTGCGTTTACAAATTATAGAAACTCACGAACACAAACACCCAAACCCGGAACCACTACTTGTAGTTCATACAAATAATTGTACCGTTCGGGAATCGAACCCGCGACACGCTGCGCAGCACTCTAATCGCTGAGCCACTGCGCTAACCGTGTAACTGTGTATTAAATTGTTCTTAAAATATTTGAAAGATTGACAAGTCGAATATAGTGATACTATATCATTCATTTGATGTCATTACGTTCCAGGGCCATGCACCTTGCAGTTTAAAATGTAATGTTATGTATCCTAGAACACAAAGCTAAAATGCACCTTGTCATACAAACATTTTTATACCCAGACCAAGTAAAAGTACAGTTCAAAATCATAACTAAAAATCAAAGGTTTTAATCAAGTTGTTGTTGGGCAAAGTGGTAAATCTTTAACCATCAGTTGTGATACGTATTTTTATTTTTCCATACTGACGTTAAAGTAAACAATTCGAAGAAGCAATGAGAGAAATTTCCACGGAAATGATTTAACCTTACGAGTACCTACATTATTTTTATACGAAAGTAAATGGCAAGTCTTTTTAACCGTAAAAAGGAAAAGAAGCGTCACATTTATTCTTTATTCCCAATAAAAAGATCAGAAAACGTTGAATTAAAGTCACATTTTCTTCAAGGAAAAACTAGAACGTACGTGACAAGGTTTCATATGAATGCAAAAAGAAAAAAAGTATTGACAAAAGGCATCTAACTTTCAAAGGCGGATGGCGGATATGGGTGACCGGCCACACGCGAAATGTTTGGAAACAGCCTTTGAAATAACCTCTGAATTTCAGGTCCTAGCGTGTCTTCAGTCCCCGTACATTTTTATTCGTTTTCAGCCTAACATCTTTAGTTTGGAGCCTCTGCAGATATAATAGAAAATGTGAGCGTTTTTAAATTTAAAATTCATTTTTCTGATAGTCTGTTATTTAGGCAGAGGTATATTTATAAAGTTGCTTGTGTAAGTTACAGCAAAATCTTATGACTAATTGAATTCTCGAAAAAAAGTTCTCGAGTGGCGACCACAGACCGGAAGAAGCAGCGTAGGCAGGCCTCCCACTAGATGGACCGACGACATCGTGAGGGTCGCGGGCAACCGATGGATGCAAGTGGCGAATTTCATTCGGCGTGGCGGTCTAAGGGGGAGGCCTATGTTCAGCAGTGGACGTCTTCCGGCTGATGATGATGATGATGAATTCAATTCTGAAGGTCACGTGTCTAACACATATTATTATCAATACTACCATAATAATCATCGTTAATCTCTTGCTCGCATGAGCGACTGATGAACGTACTAATAGGTACCTACTACTGGGTTTTTCAATTAGAATTTCTCAGTAGCAGCCCGGAGTTTGGCTGTATAATAAACTCCCGTGCTTCAGAAAGCACATTAATCCGTTGGTTCTGCGCTTGATCTCTCTCTGGTTGTTTCGGGTTGCCGTCTCATCGGACTACGAGAGTAAAGGAACAGAAAGCCTGCGCACACACTTGTGCACTATAAATGTCCCGTACAGAACTAATCTTCACTGCAATTGGCCACCGTGACCAAAATCGGTCAGGTGGACTATAAAACTTATAAAAATCGAAGATCTGGAACACCTGTTGTGGAACTCCAAAGCCCTGCGACACTATAACATAATTATATAGGAATGACGTCTTAGCAAAAGTTATTTAGTCTTACAAAATTGATAGACCTGGAACGTCTCGAATCGTCTCGCGCATCCCGTTGTTTTCCCGTCCCGGGGCTCTTAGAATTCAACACCAGACGTTTCAGATCTTCGACTTTGAGTTGTCGCTGGCATAAGCAACAGGATCCGCGTACGAAGTCGCGGGCAGAAGCTAGTTATACATACATATAATCTATTGGTTTCATATTATATCTTTTTATCTGCAAATACAGAAAAAATACAAAACAAAACATTATAGTAGCTCAATCTTATCGACTTCTGCCTCTGGCAGAAACAAAGATAATTTATAACTTCGAAAGAAAAACAGGACACTCAACAGTAACAATAGATCATAGCGATCTTATCTTAGAACAGCAGCCTCCGACAGTAGGCATGTGTTTTATCAACGCACGGAAAGCATCTTGTATAGTGTAGGTACAGGTTCTCAGTAAATCAACTACGCATTTTTTTTTATCAAAGGCAGGTTTTGGTTGATGTAGCGAGGTTGTCAATAATTTTTGAAGTTATGTCGTTACCACTTGGCTTAATGAGATAATATAGACTTTATTACTAATAGCATTTAATGTCCCACTGCTGGGCAGAAATAGTCCGGAATTATTCACTAGCAATCGTTTACCTATAAGAGAATGGCACATGAACTTACAGATTGGTACAATCAAAGTGAGATCTGTATCTAGCTGTGCGTGAATTCAGGATGTGGGTTAGGTAAAGGTAATACTGTAATTAGAGGTTAACAAGGCATATTTAAGAGGTAACGCCCGCGTCATAAGGAGACGCCCTAGAAAAATATACACTGACACACTCACACATAAACACACACATGCACTCAAGTTAGTTACTGTCACCGTACCTGTTGAAAGAGACTGGATCCTGTATCACGCGACATCCTAGTAGGGAGGGAATCCAGTCCCACACATGTTTGTGTGAACAAAGATTATTTGATTTAATTACCAAATTGGTGAGGGTTTTCAGGAACAGTAGCGTACTAGGTGGGGGCGAAACGGACCCTAGCCCCCGGCCGCGCCATTGAAGGGGCCTCGCGCCTACAGAGAGAGTAAAAATGAAAAAATCTTGACAACGGCGACCATAAGTTTGTAACCCGTCAGTAAAGCATAAACACATGAACTACAATCATAATTATTCTTGTGGTAACCGATAAGTGGGAACTGAAATGATCTAAGAGGCCTCACAATGCTGATGTCACCGACGATCTCGTTCAGGTCTAGCGCCTCCACTGCTCATGCGAGGCCCATGTTGCAAAATAACTTGGTTACGTTTTATTTGTAACTGGCATCTATCTGACAACAAGGGGGCCTCGTGCGTGCAGCGGAGGTTAGTCATATTTTTCGCCCTGAAAGTAAAGGGCCTCGTAGATGTGTCTTACCCTCTCCTAAATTCGGTTTCGCTACGCCACTGTTCAGGAAGGTCAGGTGCATGTACACTGGTAGTAGTGACCAGATTTAAAAATGTGGACGAGGTGAAAGAAGTATTTCAGGATATACTCGTATCCTACCAAGTGACACTCTGATGTTTCTGTCTGTTTGAAATACTGTATAAATGTTATACATTAATATCTACTGTGCCCTGTCTCACCCGATAACGTCATCTTGCCCAAACTTATCACAAAATTGTTTCTGTATTTTCTTTGAAGCTCCCCCGTCTATCTACCCTTTGAAGATAACAATCTAAGATGATTAAAGGCATGCCAACTTACGGTACATTTGCCGCGGTTTAACGCTGTTCGTTGTTCTATCGAAATATTTAGAATACTACTAAATTCATGCTCGAATAAATTGAGATAAAGATGTTTTGTTAGCTTATTATGATTTTAATTGGTAGGCATATATTTTATGAAAGGAATAGTATCTCGTCACATGCGAATTACGAACAGCGAATCTATATTTCGCATTCAAAGATTGCGAAAGTCCGTGTGTACATGTACCTACTAACCTAATTAAATACGTCCAATATTTCACGTATATACGTGGAATTACGAAAACGTATTTAACTTGGCGTGAAATTCACAAAAGACGTCAACCAAGCATGATTCTGTTTGCACGGGAACATTTTGATGCGATGTCACATGAAATATTAAACTCGTTCCTCACATTTCAGTTATTTCAGAGACAGACGGGGTAAATATAACAAATTCTGGATTACGCCGTAACGTAGGTTTATTTATTATTTATACTTTAAAAATTTAAGTACTTTTTCTGTGTGTGTCTGCATTGTTTTTTCAACATCCTAAAGGATATTTTTGTTTTCTTCTCATCTTTCGAGCATTCATTCTGAAACATTTTTGTGTATTACTATCTGGTTACGCTGCGCAGAAAGAACGGTTAGGTCTTTTATCTATAACTTCATGTCATTGAACGACTAATCTGATTGGCTGTGGAAGGTCCTATACCCTTCCTATTCCCGCGCATATCTTCTCGCTTTAGTACGAGGGAGATCGCTTATAAGCGGCCGCAGTTGACACTCGTGGCCAATCGGTTACTCACAACGCGCACCTCACGTCAGAGCGCTCCAGTTGCCTGCACTCGACAGCCGCTCCTCAGCCGCGAGGACGTCCCCGGAGAATTAAGGTATTGTGCAATCCTTCCTATATTTCGATCTGCATTCTGTCTTGTGTTCCCGGCAGAACGTAATTTCCATGTCTTTCGTTCACAGCCAATTAGCAATTAGAAAAATTTAGCATAACCCGCGCTTCCATTTGGTCCTAACGAGCCTGGATAGTTATTGAAATCAGTGATAACCATTCGCCATTCGTAGTCGGAAAAAAATACTCGTATTCTAATTAGTTTTGTACCAAACACTTGTCTCGCCGACAGGTGTGGGTATATAGTTAAATTCTCGGTAAAACCGTTGTATATTCGTAACACCAGCTAGTAATCGTTACTGTAACTGGTTATTTCGCTTAATCCCGCATTATTTTAAAATATTACCGTTGAATTACCGCTTCGCGCTCAATCACCGACGCATTATTGTAAAAATAAATACCCACTTAGGTAAATTATTCGCTCACATCGCTTTCACAACGTATTTCGCGTGTTACATATTTATTTAATTATCGTTATTAGAAGGTTGCTAGATGGCGCCTACAGATATTACTCTTAAACGATTGTTAGGAAAAAGAGATCGAATATTTTCTCGTATGCAACGTATTTGCGATAAATTGAAAAATATTGATTCGGAGGAATTCGATAAAGAATCGTTCTTGTGTGACTGTGAAACAATAGATTCGTTGCGTACTGATTTTGAATGTGCGCTGGACGATATAATCGCTCATGAACTTAAATTAAATCCTGATTATGTCGTCGACTATCAGGCACTTTCTTCATTCGAAGATTTACTGGGTAGGGTGAAGCGGGCAGAGAAGAAATTGCAGGTTCAGGCACCTAGTGAATGTAAGAAATCTCCTCGCTTGCCCCCGATTGAAATACCCGAATTTAATGGGGATATTAAAAATTGGCCGCTGTTCATCGCCAGTTTTCGAAATGCCGTGCATAATAATAGTTCGCTAACAGCATGCGAGAAATTATATTATTTAATTGGAAAATTAACAGGCAAAGCTCGTTCGATATGTGCAGGAATTACTCCGTCAGCTGATAATTACCCACTTATATTCGATTCACTTTGTGAAAGGTATGAAGATAAACGGCAATCGGCAACTTCATATCTAGACCAATTATTTGAATTTAAATCTATTTCGTCAGGTTCGCCGGCTACTTTAGAATCATTTCTCGATAAATTCGCAACGTCGGTAGCCGGGTTTAAAAACATAAAGGTCCATGACCACGCTGATTTTATTTTATTGCATATCGCTCTTAAAAAACTCGACATAGACACTGTACGGGCATTCGAATCTAATCATCAATTAAAATCAAGTAGTTCCGAAATTCCATCTTTTAGTGAATTAGTTGAGTTTGTTCGTGAGCATATAAAGGTGTTAGAACGAACTTCGTCAACGGTCTCTAACAATAAATCACCTGCAAATCGCAAACATACTAATGCATACACCTGTATAGCTAATAACGAACCTACCGCGTGTGTTTTGTGTAAGGAGAAACATGATCACGTATATAAATGTAAAGTATTTAATAGTTATAAACCCGATCAGAGATTTAAGTTTGTGAAATCAAACAATTTATGCATTAATTGCTTAAGTCCAAAACATCGTGTGTCCGCTTGTGGGTCAAAGTCCACTTGTAAAAAATGTAGCTCTAAACACCATAGTTTGTTGTGTTTCGGCAATAAATTGAGCGACGCGCACGGTTCAAGGTCGACCGGCGCTCGCACGCCCTCTGCTGAGAGACTTACGAAGCAGACTGATATATCGTTGTGCGCGACTGATGAAAACCGTATTAATTCTTTATACCGGGGCCCAACCACCATATTGATTGCTACCGCGCAAGTTATTGTAGTAGATTCTTTTGGCAAAGAACATATTGTTCGCGCAATATTAGACAGCGCTTCTCAAAGTAACTTTATCACGCGGGATTGTTGTCAACTTTTGGGTTTGAACATAAATAATAAACCTGCCTGTGCAACCGTCAGGGGCATAGGAGGTGCTAGTAAACAAATACAGGGTTCCGTACAAATTAAATTTTATTCTCGTTTCAATCGTAATATAAACTATAATATTGAGTCATTCGTAATAGATAAAATTACTGAACGTTTGCCAACTGCCACGGTTGACGTTTCGCTTTTGCATAATTTTAAAAACTTACAGTTAGCAGACGATACATATTTTTCTTCAAATCCGATTCAATTATTGATCGGTGCTTCGACTTTCCCGCACTTACTCTTATCTAACAGAGTTCAAGGTCAGCCTACACATGCGTCTCCAATCGCCTTGCAAACTGTACTCGGCTATGTAATTGTCGGTAAGGCGCCGATTCTCATCGATGACAATTCGACCGTTTCGTATTGTTGCACCGCGGAGCCGTTAGACGTAGCGATACGGAAATTCTGGGAATTGGAAGAAGTAAATGTTCCCCCGGTACTCAGCCTAGATGACAAATTATGTGAGGAGTTTTATGCCCGCACTACCACTCGAAATAGTGACGGACGATACGTAGTCGCTTTGCCTTTCAAGGGTGATGTCGAATCCCTGGGCAACTCACGTCAAGCAAGTGAACGCCGGTTTCTCTGCTTGGAAAGGAAGATGCAAGCTTCTCCTAATTTAAAGGCCGCGTACGACAACGTCATCCTAGAATATTTAGAGAAGGGCTATATTTCACCTACAATTCCTGATCCTTCGGAACCTTCGTACTACATTCCGCATCATGGTGTGATCCGAGATGATAAGGTCACAACCAAACTTCGTGTCGTTCTCGATGGTAGTTGTAAAACTACTACCCGCGTTTCGCTTAATGATCTCTTGTATGGTGGACAGAACTTACAAGGGAATTTGTTTAACATTATAGTTAATTTTCGTTTGTTTTCGATCGCGCTTTCATCAGACATTCGTCAGATGTTTCCCAGCATTGGAGTCCGAGAACCTGATCGGCGTTTCCAACGCATCTTGTATCGTTTTTCGCCGCAGGAACCTTTGCAAGTTTATGAGTTCAATCGTGTCGTTTTTGGACTCAAATCTAGCCCCTTTCACGCGCTGCGAACTATTAAGCAGCTGGCGGAGGATGAGGGTGACTCGTACCCTCAGGCTAAAGCCATTGTCGCCACGGGATTGTACATGGACGATTTTGTCCATTCCGTCCTCACGGAAACCCAGGGCATTTCTACCGCTTCAGAGATGATTGGTCTCATGAAGGCGGGTCAATTCGAGTTGGTCAAGTGGACCAGTAATTCACAAGTAGTATTGAATTCTATCCCGCTTTCGCATCGTCTGCCAGCTGACAAGGAGTTCGACGGGTCCGACCAACATAAAGTACTTGGTTTGTGTTGGTCGCCCACGTCAGATCACTTCGCCATGAGAGTAAACACTCCCACTCAGACTTGTACTAAGCGTACAATATTATCGTGCATCGCTAAAACATGGGACGTCATGGGATTTGTCGCGCCTGTCGTCTTGCATGCCAAGCTTCTTATCAAGAAGCTTTGGCTATGCAACTGCGACTGGGATGAGACACCACCTGAAGATATAGTCAGGCTGTGGACTCGCTTTAGGGAAGAGCTTCCTTTGCTCTGCAACATAAAAATCCCACGCCACGTTGGTATTGTCGCTGATAGTGTGGTCACGCTCTTAGCTTTCGCGGACGCTAGCGAGAAAGCATACGGGGGAGTGATTTATTTCCACGTCCACAATAGCGATGGCAATACAGTCAATTTGATAACAGCTAAGTCTAAGGTCTCTCCCAAAAATGTAGTTTCTCTCGCTCGTCTTGAGCTCTGTGCTATTCTTGTGTTATCCCAGCTAATAAGAAATGTCGTGGTTGCTTGTCAAAACCGAATAGTTTTCCGTGACATATTCGCATTTTCGGATTCGACGGTCGCGCTCTGTTGGGTACATTCGTCGCCCCATCGTTGGAATACCTTTGTAGCCAACAGAGTTTCGAAAATACAAAGCGATTTGTCACCGCAAAATTTATATCACGTGTCCGGTGCGGACAATCCAGCAGATTGTCTTTCACGCGGACTCACACCCTCACAAATTATAGACCATCCGCTTTGGTTCAGGGGACCCCCGTGGGCTCACTTGGACATTTCACAATGGCCTGTCGCTCCTTTCAATCCCTCCTCAGTGTCTGAAGCACCTGAAGAGAAGAAAAATTCGTTGTTAGTCGCTGCACCTAACGAAAGATCTTCTATTCTTTGTTTAGTCGATCGTATCTCGTCTTGGAGTAAATTACTTAGAGTGGTAATTTACGTTTGTCGTTTCGCTAAGTTGTTACCGGTTAATAACCGCATGTCAGCATCGGATTACGATTTCGCTGAACTACTCATTCTACGTGAAATTCAACGCTTCTATTTCTCAAAGGAAATTGCCAGACTCAGAGAAGGCAAGGATTGTAGTCATTCTCTTCGGCACTTGAAACCTTTCCTCAAAGACGGACTCATTAGAGTCGGAGGCCGTTTAAGAAATTCAGATTTGGGTTATGAAGCGAAATATCCAATTCTACTCCCAAGAAAAGATCCTATTCTGAATTTGCTTGTCGAATACCATCATAAATTGAATTGCCACGCGGGTCCCGACCTGCTGATGTCACTGTTACGTCAAAGATATTGGATACTTTCTGCACGCAATTTAATTAGGAATAGGATTCATAAGTGTCTTCCCTGCTTTCGTCTCCGTCCCAAGCCAAGTTTCCCTGAGATGGCAGATCATCGGTCTTGTCGTGTAGTTCAAGCAACTAAACCGTTCGTTCACACGGGCACGGACTACGCTGGTCCCTTCAAGGTTACCATGTCTCGCGGCCGAGGCATTCGTTCTACCAAGGCATACGTGTGTCTGTTCGTCTGCATGACTACACGCGCGGTACATATCGAACTAGCCGGTGATCTTAGTACAGTCAGTTTTATGAGTGCTTTCAAACGATTCCTATCAAGGCGCGGCCCGGTTAGTAGGATTTACTCGGACAACGGGACAAATTACATTGGCGCTAAGCGTAAACTTTCGGAACTTCACGACTTCCTTTGTTCGAAATATCACAACACCGAATTTGGTCACATGTTAGCTGAAAATCGCATAAATTGGTCACTTAATGCCCCGACTGCTAGTCATTTCGGCGGTAATTGGGAGGCTAATATTAGAAGTTTAAAGATTCACTTATACCGTGTAATAGGTGATACCATCCTTTCGTTTGAAGAGTTAAATACCGTTCTTACTCAAGTCGAATCAGTAATGAATACTAGACCTCTTTGTAGGACACTCTCTAGTGATCCTTCAGAACCACTAGCTTTGACTCCAGCGCACTTTCTGAATCTCACCCCTTTAAAATACTTGCCTGCCGAGGAGATAGACGAGAGAACAATTGTTTCGAGACATAAATTGTTAGACCAATTAGTACAATCGTTTTGGAAGCGCTGGAGAAGCGGATATCTTCACACTTTACAATCGCGTCGTAAATGGAACACGCCGATCGATCCAGTCACTGTCGGTACGGTTGTGATTCTCATAGTAGATAATTCGCCCCCACTTCACTGGCCTTTGGGTGTCGTGGAAGAAGTTTTTCCTGACTCCACAGGAGTCACTCGCATCGCCCGAGTTAAGACATTGACTGGATCCTACTTGCGTCCCGTCGTTCGTCTTTGCCCATTGCCTAACCAATAAATTCGGCTCTCGTCATCCAAGGTTAGGTTAGCATTAGTAATTAATTATTTGATTTCATTGATATTTACGTATAGATAATAGTTTAAATTGTAGTTTAATTTCACGAATTTCGCCTTCAACTCTTGAAGGCATCCCTTCAAGCCCGGGGGGAATGGTTACGCTGCGCAGAAAGAACGGTTAGGTCTTTTATCTATAACTTCATGTCATTGAACGACTAATCTGATTGGCTGTGGAAGGTCCTATACCCTTCCTATTCCCGCGCATATCTTCTCGCTTTAGTACGAGGGAGATCGCTTATAAGCGGCCGCAGTTGACACTCGTGGCCAATCGGTTACTCACAACGCGCACCTCACGTCAGAGCGCTCCAGTTGCCTGCACTCGACAGCCGCTCCTCAGCCGCGAGGACGTCCCCGGAGAATTAAGGTATTGTGCAATCCTTCCTATATTTCGATCTGCATTCTGTCTTGTGTTCCCGGCAGAACGTAATTTCCATGTCTTTCGTTCACAGCCAATTAGCAATTAGAAAAATTTAGCATAACCCGCGCTTCCACTATCTAACTAACATAATGACAAAGAATTTTTTAGAATGAGCTCAGTTGGCCTACCATAATAATTATGACGTCTTAAAACGAGAGTGATTCCACTGTGGAAAAGAGACAGAACTATACAAGTCGTCTAGCACCCTCTCCTTCCCATCCTTTAGCTATCATCGTACTGACGATTATTGGTAACGTCCAATGGTTCGTTAGTCGTCTTGATAAACACCATTCGAGGCTCTCCTTAGACGACCTCATCAAGGGCTTGAAGAATAACTCGCTGGCTCGCATTGTGATAAGGTTCAAGTCTCTAAAGCTCTAACCACCTATAGCTTAACACCTTTTGTTTATTTATAATAAATATTTTAATTATTCTGTTTAGAGGCAAATACAGAACTCGCATGTTTTAATTATTGGAACGAATTGAAGCAAGGGTGTGTCACTAGTATCATATAAACCTATGGATATCTTGCGGATAAGTGCCTGAACCGAGCACCTACCTGCTCTTAGTTAAAGGTAACAAACGTTGAAAGGGATTAGGGATACAGACGACAGCGGATTATGCGGCGTGGGAGATATAACATTATTTAACGTAGGCACCTAGACGCGATATAATTTATGGTAGGTTAGCTAACTCTAAGTTTAACAGATATACATAAATCTAGATGTTTAAGATACCTTTTTGTTGACATGATGTCTGTATCTTTAGCCCAGTAAACCAATGCTCAAAACTAGGTTATAGAGGGAAATTCTTGGAATACATTTTTTTACTCCCCGCCCTTACCTTTTGAGCTGTGGGGAAGGGATTTTTTAGTGTGTGTGTGTGTGGCAGTAGCAAAAACCAGCATTTATTTTGTTTCTAAATACTATGTCGTTAGGACGAATAGTTTTCAAGATATAAACGAAAAACCGAAAAATCACCTCTCCCTCCCCCAACGCTTAAGGGCTAGGGGCGGGGAGTCAAAAATTGTGTTCCAAGAATTTACCTTTATAACTTTTCGTTGTCTATCTAGACCTAGAATCGACTGCGGATTTGAAATTGCGACACTCGATCCTCAAATTGATTTAGTACCAGACGCATTTTCCAACCAAGCGAAAGCAAGGTTAAAATTCTACTCGCAATTGAATTTCTCTTTTCATATAAAAGCTTTAGGTACTTTTCACTATGCAGCTTTTTAATGTGCGTAGAATCTCTACACTAACATTTAAAAAGAGAAATGGTTTGTATTTTTGTGTGTGTATGTGTGTGTAAGTTTGTAATGAATAAACTCAAAAACTACTGTGCCGATTTCAAATATTTAAATTTAGTGAATGTAGCTTTTAAATTCACCTTTTGAAAGCTATATTCACGTCATTCACCCTGAGTAATATAGGGTAGGTATACAATATAATTATATCATGTCCACCCGTGCGAATAATATTGTAATTGTTTGTAATTTGAAAGTTACTCGTATTCACGTAGTAGGAAATATCAGGTTTATGACTATAAACTATGGATTTAGTCAGTCTGTTATCTTTCTATAGCTAAAAGGTTTGAGATGAAATTTTTAAACGAGATGATTTATCCTACCCGGATCTTGACGGTCCTAAAAGGACACCGTGGCCATGGAACTTAAAGGGTAACCGAAGGAACGAGGTGGAGTCAGTAAGAGACTGACAGACTCTTCAGATCCATCTGGGGCTGGAAAACCACTAAACACCCTAATACAAAACTAAAAATAATACAGGGTGTAAGAGACATCGACGCACAAACGGATACCATGGGTCCAGGACATGATTCTGGACCCCGCCCCCTGTGTTTGAATTTCTCGTTGGTTTTTTTCCTATTTTTTTTATTTTTATAAGTTTTTTTTTTTAAATAGTGAGCCGCGTTTAGAGTAATACAGGTACTGTGCACAGCCTTTCATTCTAAACATCTAATAGGGGTACACTACGATAATACGAAAAACTTTATTCCGAAATTCATAAATACGAATTTCAAAATACCGATTTTCATAATTCCGAATGGTTCAAAATTCCTAATATAACAACTCCGATTGATCATTATTCCTATTTTCATAATTCCGAAATTTCAATATTCCTAACATTTATAATGACTATTTTCAAAATACCGAGTTTCAATAGACCGAATATCAAAAATTCCGAATTAATAATTTTCCGAAACATCAAAAACACGAATTCCGATGGTTAAAATTCCGATTATTAAAATTCCGAATAATTAGAATTCCGAAAATTTAATCGCTTATCAGAGAAAAGTATGCTTTTAAAACGCCTTGTCAAAATTCCTCTTTACTTTTCAATAAAAGAATTTCTTTCGAATAAGAATATTTTCTTTTCAATGATAATAATTTCTTTTATAAATTTTTTTTGAGGAATTAAAATAATTTATTTTTGAGTTACGTAAGTATTTTCATTCATAATATTACAAAAAATCCCTGTGAGAAGAACGAAAGCTGTCAGAGTCGGGGTGCCCCAAGACACAATTTGCTCGCTATCGCATCCTGAATTCCTGAGTTATATTACCACTAAGGTGGTTCAACGGAGCCCCGCTTCGCGGGGCTCCTATTTCTGTTAGCTTAACCTAACTCGAACCTAACCTGTCCGAGTCGGGGTGTCAACAATCCCGAGCTCGCTTCGTTCGCTCTTACATCCTTGATCAATTTGTTGATTACCACCAAGGTAGATCGACGGAGCCCCGCTTTGCGGGGCTCCTACTTCTGTGAGCAAGGTTTAAAGTAACCTAACACCTTCGAACCTAACCTGTCCGAGTCGGGGTGCCCCCAGTCCCGAGCTCGCTTCGCTCGCTCTTGCATCCTTGGTCAATTTGTTGACTACCACCTACCAAGGTAGATCGACGGAGCCCCGCTTCGCGGGGCTCCTATTTCTGTGAGCAAGGTTTAAAGTAACCTAACACGAAGGGGATGGCGGGGTCTTTCAGACCCCGCCATCCCCTTCGAACCTAACCTGTCCGTGTCGGGGTGCCCCCAGTCCCGAGCTCGCTTCGCTCGCTCTTGCATTCTTGGTCAATTTGTTGACTACCACCTACCAAGGTAGATCGACGGAGCCCCGCTTCGCGGGGCTCCTATTTCTATGAGCAAGGTTTAAAGTAACCTAACACGAAGGGGATGGCGGGGTCTTTCAGACCCCGCCATCCCCTTCGAACCTAACCTGTCCGTGTCGGGGTGCCCCCAGTCCCGAGCTCGCTTCGCTCGCTCTTGCATTCTTGGTCAATTTGTTGACTACCACCTACCAAGGTAGATCGACGGAGCCCCGCTTCGCGGGGCTCCTATTTCTGTGAGCAAGGTTTAAAGTAAACTAACACGAAGGGGATGGCGGGGTCTTTCAGACCCCGCCATCCCCTTCGAACCTAACCTGTCCGAGTCGGGGTGCCCCCAGTCCCGAGCTCGCTTCGCTCGCTCTTGCATCCTTGGTCAATTTGTTGACTACCACCTACCAAGGTAGATCGACGGAGCCCCGCTTCGCGGGGCTCCTATTTCTGTGAGCAAGGTTTAAAGTAACCTAACACGAAGGGGATGGCGGGGTCTTTCAGACCCCGCCATCCCCTTCGAACCTAACCTGTCCGTGTCGGGGTGCCCCCAGTCCCGAGCTCGCTTCGCTCGCTCTTGCATTCTTGGTCAATTTGTTGACTACCACCTACCAAGGTAGATCGACGGAGCCCCGCTTCGCGGGGCTCCTATTTCTATGAGCAAGGTTTAAAGTAACCTAACACGAAGGGGATGGCGGGGTCTTTCAGACCCCGCCATCCCCTTCGAACCTAACCTGTCCGTGTCGGGGTGCCCCCAGTCCTGAGCTCGCTTCGCTCGCTCTTGCATTCTTGGTCAATTTGTTGACTACCACCTACCAAGGTAGATCGACGGAGCCCCGCTTCGCGGGGCTCCTATTTCTGTGAGCAAGGTTTAAAGTAAACTAACACGAAGGGGATGGCGGGGTCTTTCAGACCCCGCCATCCCCTTCGAACCTAACCTGTCCGAGTCGGGGTGCCCCCAGTCCCGAGCTCGCTTCGCTCGCTCTTGCATCCTTGGTCAATTTGTTGACTACCACCTACCAAGGTAGATCGACGGAGCCCCGCTTCGCGGGGCTCCTATTTCTGTGAGCAAGGTTTAAAGTAACCTAACACGAAGGGGATGGCGGGGTCTTTCAGACCCCGCCATCCCCTTCGAACCTAACCTGTCCGTGTCGGGGTGCCCCCAGTCCCGAGCTCGCTTCGCTCGCTCTTGCATTCTTGGTCAATTTGTTGACTACCACCTACCAAGGTAGATCGACGGAGCCCCGCTTCGCGGGGCTCCTATTTCTATGAGCAAGGTTTAAAGTAACCTAACACGAAGGGGATGGCGGGGTCTTTCAGACCCCGCCATCCCCTTCGAACCTAACCTGTCCGTGTCGGGGTGCCCCCAGTCCTGAGCTCGCTTCGCTCGCTCTTGCATTCTTGGTCAATTTGTTGACTACCACCTACCAAGGTAGATCGACGGAGCCCCGCTTCGCGGGGCTCCTATTTCTGTGAGCAAGGTTTAAAGTAAACTAACACGAAGGGGATGGCGGGGTCTTTCAGACCCCGCCATCCCCTTCGAACCTAACCTGTCCGAGTCGGGGTGCCCCCAGTCCCGAGCTCGCTTCGCTCGCTCTTGCATCCTTGGTCAATTTGTTGACTACCACCTACCAAGGTAGATCGACGGAGCCCCGCTTCGCGGGGCTCCTATTTCTGTGAGCAAGGTTTAAAGTAACCTAACACGAAGGGGATGGCGGGGTCTTTCAGATCCCGCCATCCCCTTCGAACCTAACCTGTCCGAGTCGGGGTGCCCCCAGTCCCGAGCTCGCTTCGCTCGCTCATGGATCCTAAGTTCTCCTAATAACAATAACAATCCCGAAGGCAAACAGTCAAAGCCCAGAGGATACGCCTCAGCACTCCGCGCCTACGGGTAAGTAATATATGATATAACTACAAAATCTCTAATATTTACAAGAGATAACAACTGAATATATAATTTTATTTGATATAACAAACTCTTAATATAATAAACGATTGACATAATTTTATAATGACTAATTTCTATAATCATAACAATCAATGAATATAAAATCGTTTTGTATACCACTCAAAAGACATAAAACTTATTTGGTCTAATTTTTTTTTCTTCCTGGTATGTAATCTAACTCTGATGTACCTAGTAATAGTACCACCTACCATGAATGCTCGACGGAGCCCCGCTTCGCGGGGCTCCTACTTCTGCGTGCAAGGTTTAAAGTAACCTAACAAGAAGGGGATGGCGGGGTCTTTCAGACCCCGCCATCCCCTTCGAACCTAACCTGTCCGTGTCGGGGTGCCCCAAGTCCCGAGCTCGCTTCGCTTGCTCTTGCATCCTAGGTCAAATAACTGATTACTACCTGTCATGCTGGCTCGACGGAGCCCCGCTTCGCGGGGCTCCTATTTCTGCGTGCAAGGTTTAAAGTAACCTAACACGAAGGGGATGGCGGGGTCTTTCAGACCCCGCCATCCCCTTCGAACCTAACCTGTCCGTGTCGGGGTGCCCCAAGTCCCGAGCTCGCTTCGCTCGCTCTTGCATCCTAGGTTAAATAACTGATTACTACCTGTCATGCTGGCTCGACGGAGCCCCGCTTCGCGGGGCTCCTATTTCTGCGTGCAAGGTTTAAAGTAACCTAACACGAAGGGGATGGCGGGGTCTTTCAGACCCCGCCATCCCCTTCGAACCTAACCTGTCCGTGTCGGGGTGCCCCAAGTCCCGAGCTCGCTTCGCTCGCTCTTGGATACTAAATTTTTCTAATAACAATAGCATTCGTGAAGGCAAACAATCAAAGTCCAAAGGATAAGCCAAAGTCATCAAAGAAAATGGTTTAAACGTTAAATTATATGTTTCAAACGTTATCATAATGATTTTCGCTTAAATAAACGTTATATCAAATAAAATTATATGAAATGAGTTTTAGAGTAACACAAACATTATGTGTAAAGAAATTATATCAAACGTTGGGTATTTCTCACGTTGATTATATCATGTGAACGTTATTGAAATGAAAATATATCAAATAACTTTATATGAAATGAGACGCACCCCGCGCCTACACAGGCTTAAATAACTCTCTAAGAGTACGGTAGACAAAACTACGTGGAGCCGGTTTTGCAGCAATTCGTTTCTGGCACTGACTTTGTAGAATGAGAAACGAAATTCCGATTTTCAATATTCCGAAAAAATCAGTTAATTCGGAATATTGAAAATCGGAATTTCGTTTTTCGGAATGAGAACTCATCGAGCATTACATTTTTCGAATATGTGAAAATCGGAAAACTGAGAAATCGGATATACGACTTTCGGTTAAATAAATTTCGTGATTCTTAATAATAGATATTGTAATTTTTAGGTATTATGATATTCGGAGTTTTGAAAATCGGAATACCGAAATTCGGAATAAAATATTTCGGAGTATTTGGGTGTTCCCATCTAATAGACACCATTTCTAGTTTTATTTAGGTACATTGCTACTTTTAGTGGAAGTAGTGAATTAATTACTTTTTTATTAAAAATCTCATTGGGTTAGGTAAGAATAACGATTATGAACAGTCTAAAGTAAAAAAAACTCAAAAAAAAAAATTTAAAATTTGAAAATTAGGAAAAATCCGACGAAAAATTCCAGAATCACGTCCTGGACCCATGGTATCCGTTTGTGCATCGATGTCTCTTACACCCTGTTTAATTTTCTTACCTACCACTTGCTCAAAAAAGTGACATTCTATGCCACAAAAAGCGAACATAACAATACTCAGAACAATAACTAAAGTAACAATAGTCATTTTTAATCTGTTAAAAACATGGAAAGAAAATTGTACTGAATTTCATTCATCCTTATACTTACCGAAATTTATACTGAACTACATCTGTGTTTACACCATTGAGTTTGTATATAAAGCATTACCTATACATCTTTTTGAAAAAGGAATACGCATTTATTATGCAGTTATGATTATTAAATAAAATTACAAAAACGACGAGGCCGTATGAGCTTGATGCCTTTGCTTTTCCGACAAAAAAATATTATTCTAGGAATTTGCCGCGTTTTTGTTTTCTTCAAATACATGAACGTTAAGTTTATTTTAATTGTCATTATTTTTAATAAATGCTTATCTCATAATATTATTGTGTTAATTTTAAATGGTATGAAAAGGAGACTATTTTCCTCGGTGATAAAGCTGTCTTAGTCCCTCCCTCCCTCGCTACCCTCGAGAGTAAACCTCGAGTCCTTCATTACGCTCGCGATTTAAATCGTCACCCGCGACAGAAGACACTGCTTTATCCCCTTGGTTAATAATCTACTATGATCACATACCTAGGTCATTCTTAAATATAGCTCACATTTAATCTCGATAGATAAAAAATAATTATATCGCAATTTATACAGTCGCCTTATTAGACCCTCCGAATTATTAGGTAGATAATACGATTAAGTACTCAGATCTAATACCAGATCCAACTAACTTATAAGTAATTCAATTTTCTTGAATCTAAATGATCATTTATTTTCATAAAGGCCAGTGAAATTTAATTTTTGTACCAATTTACTGTTCTTTTGTTACCTCAGTACTTACCAAGTTACAGCCATTCATTCGGTTCAATTGAATAATAAATATTAGATCAATCCCTGTTATTATAATCAGAAACCTGATTGGAGTCAATCTATCAATATAAATTGCCGACTCAATCTCATCTTCAAAATTAAGTACTCGTTTTAGTTACGAAACCGCAAAAATGTACCTAAGACTTATATTTCGTTCATTATATTCTATATCTGAACAAAATAATATTTTCAGACAGAAATTCTATACTGAGAAGTTTTTTTCTTTTTTCTAAGAAAACCTACTTATCTACTGAAGTACCTAGTGTGATGGTAATCTGAAGCAAACGAATATTCTTCATTATTTAGTGAAAGTCTATAAATATATCTTCATCAGATATCAGAGGCCCTAGCATGACTTTACCGTTTTAGTGACGTAAAGTAAACGGGAATTTTGACATTAATTTTATGGAAAAAAAGAACCTCGTTCATACAGTAGAGGCGTTTTTTTCAATTATCCATACAATACACGCAGTAAATACATCAAGTATATAGGTACGCTGCAAATCAAATAAATAAATCTTGTAATTAACGTCAAAGCTCCAGTTTACGACACAAAAACGTGAAAGTTATGCTAGGGCTTCTGAAATCCTGTGGGCTCACCTTGACCATGTTGTTTCCTTTCAGCGTCGATGGACTCAAATTTGGAACCTCATCATGTGTAGCCAACATCATAGATCCAACGTTCGTTGCCGTAACTAGCTTTTATGCGCCCAGTGCAATCTTCTTTAATTGCGTCCTGGTTAAACTATTACGACGCTTTTAAAACTGCCAATACGTCACAAGCAAGTACAGTTTTAACTTGCTTCCGACGTCACGAGCCCCCTCTCTCGAATTTTGATGCGTTATATATATTTTAAAAGAAAAAATACGTAGGTATCCAATATTTTTCAAAAATTTAAAGGAGGGCTAATTAGATTGGCAGTTTATTGACAATTGTCAACATGCCTACTGTGGACCTAGTCTGGCCATTTCTGTACCCCTCCTGAAGTCTGCGCCCTATGTCTAGGCACCGTTAGCACACCCCTATTTTCGCCATTCATCTTTAGGTTCGTTTAAATCCTAGAAGATTTGGGTGGTTGTGCAGGATGGTCAGGAAATGAAGTGAGACATAATTTCCTTTAGAGTTGAAAGAGAATTGAGTGAAACCTCATTGCATCAGATTTAAGGCAAAAAGTTAGTAGGAGATAAATCTTAAGTTTCCCGGCTGTCAGTCATGATATTGTAAAAAAAAATAACAGCATACAATTAATCCAAAATAATAGTCATCTTAAACAAAACATACAGCTTCATTAAGTAGGTAGGTACAACAACAAACATTAATTTGTTACTTTACAAAGAGAAATTAGA
Source organism: Agrotis exclamationis (assembly GCA_950005045.1). Lineage (NCBI taxonomy): Eukaryota > Metazoa > Arthropoda > Insecta > Lepidoptera > Noctuidae > Agrotis > Agrotis exclamationis. The sequence continues at coordinate 7,090,718 of OX465420.1, read as the reverse complement.
CAACGTTTGCCGCAAGCAGCCCTGAAGGCAATTGAAATGAGTTTCGTTTTCCCGTAATAAAAATTAAAGATACTTAATATTTTTTGCACCATACACGAACCAAATAAAAGTTGGTACAGTCAGAAAAGAAGATTATAGGATACTAGGAACATAATTACTTAAATGTATCATACAAACATACACGTTACACTTTCGTAATTGTAATATTAAATACCAAGGATTGAAAATCGTTTCATGAATATTCATAATCAATCAGCCTCTGTTTCCACTACACAGAACGCCTCTGTGTAAGAGGGATTAGGCTGTAATTCACCACCCAGGTCCAATACGGATTGATAAATGTCATGTCTTCGAACTTTTGGTTCCTCACGATGTTTTCCTTCACCGTTTTGTTAGTAGTAGGTACTTAGTGTCGAAATCTATACCTACATATAATAAAACAGTAGAACCCCGTCAGAACCCGAGTGTCTGTACATTGGATGTTTTTACCAAAAATGAAAGGGGCATCAAAAATAATAATAAAAATTCTGTCCGTGTGTATGTAGGTACGCGATAAACTCCGAAACGGCTGAAAGGATTTGTTTGCGGTTTTCACTAATGTATTCTGTTAAATTGTAGCTGTAATATCAGGGTAGGAACTGTTCTCTGGAGAATTCCGGCAGACGCTGTCTGTTGTAAGAAGAATTGATAAGTTCCGAATTCGGAGACCCGTCAAGTATAACACTTCAGGAAAATCCTTGGCTATGTGAACGCGCGATACTTAAGAAATGACCAAACCGCTGCAATAAAATATTAGCCGAAATTGTTGGGAAAGATGTGGTTTAAGCGTCGTATGATAACGTCGTGAATCAGGATGATGCCACCAACTAACCAGTCGAAGGTTTTAAATTCATTAACTGCCGTGAATGTGATCTTCCAGTTCATAAAATAACCCCTAAAGTCGGCATTCCCATAATGCTTCTAAAAAATCTAACTCCATCGAAATTGTGCCAACAATTTCCCTTTCCAGTTAAAACGCTCACAATTCCCGGTAATCACCTATTTTGCGATGACCATAAATAAGTCCCAAACCCTGAAGGAAGCTAATGTTGACTTAAGGTCCTACTGTTTTTCCCACGGCTAACTATATAAAGTGTTTGGTCTGGAAGTTTTCATTTCCATTTTTTGTCTATTTTTTACGAAATATACTTTTTACTATCTGATGTGAATCTCATTCAAATATCTCCAATTTACACCCCTGATAACATACTTTAAAGTGGGACATCAGGTACTCTCACTTTCTCAAAAAAAAATAAAAAAAAGAATATTGGTAGGTGCCATAAAACCAAATACTACGCGGACTAAGTCGCGGGCATCAGCTAGTAAAATATATTTTCATTACTCATACTCTGAAAGTAGGTCATTACATGTCTGATTAGCCGTTTGAAAGTTATCCATTGCCGCCCTAGGGAAAATCGCTTTCAACTGACAGCTGCCAAATTTAAGAAAAAAAAAACTAGTTCTATTTTGACATTTCTATTGAACCATGTTCAAACTTTTTATACAGCCACGAAATTACAGAGCGATTTAAAATTAAAATAGCATAAAGTTAAGTATTAAGAATATTAATAATGACTTTAAAATAATTTAGTTTCACCTATTTCTCTAAAATATCACAGATTTTGACAAAATCTTTGGCATTTTTTAAATAATGAACATGAAAAATCCTGGCTGTATAGCTGGACGACCACAGCACAAAAATTAAAAAAAAAACAAGCGGCAAAGTGACAACCCGATCTACACTTATTTTTTCTTTAGCTAATAATTTATGCTGTTCATTATTATTTTACTTTCCTCGTATTCGTAATGAAAAGCACAGTGTTTACCTCGGGTAAATTACTTATTTAGTCCCTCGAACTATTAGCGCCCTCACTACGTTACGGGCGCCAAACCCCGTCTCGGGACGTAAATAAGTAACTTTCACGCCTTGGATAACAATGTACTATTTCTTAGGTCAACTTGTTTATCCAGTTTATTTACCGACCGTACTAGTCGTTAATCTTCCCGGGATAAAACGGACTACGGTAGACAACTTTTAAACAGGGCCTACGTAATTATATACAGAAGTTCTTACACCCTTAAACTTAGTAGACAAGTTTGGGGCAATGTAAGCCAAGTTGGATGGAATGAGTCGACGAAACCGTTAACTTGAACAACTAAGCTTATGTAGTTTGAAAATTGCTTAAATTTAATTATCGTGTACAAAAGGAGTTTTGCTTTATGGAAACTAATTTGTGCTTTGTCAGATATTTCATTATTTAAGACCGTGTATGCCGAACGTCATAAAGATAAAATTACTTTCGCATTTTTAATAATTAGTATGAACTTAACCATAATTACAGTGGCATGGATGACCCCAGGGATGGAACATATAAAACACATTTTCAATATGAAAAAAAAATAATTTATTATCAGATTAAAGTATAAAAAAAATATTACTCATTATTTAAAAAATGAGAACTTATAAAATAACTATACATATCACCCTCACGAAAACATACAAGGTACTTAGGTACAGAAGATAGTCTCAGGTAAATGTAGGTACAGGTATAGGTACAAACGGATATGTATACAACTTTACAGTAATACAGGTATTGCCTTTGACACATAGTTTCGCAAATTAAATTATTATTGTGATGATTCTTATTTTTAAAAGGTGTTGAACGAAAGATTTGACGTCAGCACCTCTACCAATCAAAAATGGAACTAGAGTACGCGCCACTACCTGACCTGCGGAAAATTCATGGTATGGTAAGGTTCATAGAAAACTCACCCCTTTTGTTAGTGACATCACTACCAACGTGGGTGAGATTTCTCTGAAGCTGACTGTAATACATTATTCTCAATGTAATTTGATGAAATAGACACTAGCGTCGCGTAGAAAGTCATGAGTTGTGGCTCGAATAATATTATGAAAACGTTGCACACTTATGCGGGGCCACACTAATAATAATGCTCTTAATTCAAATATCTATTCTAGTCAATTCTAGTGTTTCAATGTCCGTGTTTAAACTTCATTAACACGTCCATAATGGCGATAATTAACAGAATTCCCCGTTAGTTTGGCCCTCGCATTACATGATATGAGCAAAAAAGTCTTCTGACTATTATAAGAACATCGAAATAGACTTTAAATTGATGCAAAATACTGTTAGCGCTTTTCGAGTGATAGCAACACTGACGCAAATCAAATCAATCAAATTTATAGTGAAGGAAAAACGTTATACGTCAAAAGTTATACTTTACTATGTCCTTTATTAAATAACGAACATTGGTGCGGTTATTTGAGAACTAGAACTTCTTATATAGATAAAGACTGTTACACACGGAGCTTACACAGCTGTTTTTTCCGGAGTCATTTATGAATTGGTTTGACTATGGTTACGATCCGATTATAGCCCGAAAGACTAAAAGCCAGTTTTACCAAAAGGTTAAACAGTAGCTAGTACGGAGTTTTCAACTGCATCTGATAGAAAAGCTTCTTTGGAAAAAGCTTGAAAGATTTACCTTATAGTTGAAGCACGTATGTAACAGGCTTTACCCATGTGAGCGATTGGCATTCCGAACATACCAAACACGAAACTCCAAATACTCCATCACGCTATTTCTAACAACTACTATAAAAAGCGGATACAAAAACACGCAATGGAATGTTCTCGCATCGAAAGTATCGTGATTGGCAACTTCGCTGTTACTAAATCGATGAGTATTTTATTTTGTGAAGAATATTTGGAACTAGTTCTGTGTTACATCGACTAAACTGAGTGCTGCTATCCTTTACTATCAGCCAAAATATGAAAGAGAAAGCGAGACTTTAGACCTGTCAAACTTTTCTAATGACATATTTTAGCGTCAGTTCTGACAGCTGTCATTGCTTTCTGTATCTTTTTGCTTTAGTCTATGAGAAAAAGATAGTACTAAGCTAAGGTTAGTTCAGTCGGTGTACTACAGAACCAGGCCATACTAATAAGTTCATTTATATTTAGCCTTGATTATTATTTGTTCACTTTATCGAAGTTCCTTTGTTTCGGTAACTTCACTGCTAGTAGAATAATATCTAACTGTATACATTATTTTCACGAAGTTTTTTTTAATACATAGGCAGTATTTTTACATTTTTTTGCCATTTCATTCACTGCCTAGCTGCCGAATGCTGCCAAATTTCTAAAACTACGCGATTATACTGAAAATATTGTGAATCGACAACGCGGCTCACACGAACAAAATATATTTCACATAAAAATATCTTGCCAGCTTTTGAGCCTACAATGTATAAATAAATTTATAAAATTTAATTGACTATCACAATTATACGTAGGCCTTTTTAAAACCTGAACTGATTTTTAATCACAATAAGAAACATTCCAATAATATTCCATGATATATCACAATCAAAATAGATACTGTGTTGTGGGCAAAGTTCACTATTCGTAAAATGTCAGCAACTGGGCAGTGCACACACATTTATGATATTAAGTAATCATAATTTAATATGACAGTCTTGGCATCGACCGCAAGATTACCACATTCCACTTTCAGTGAACTTTGCTCGCAATAATTACAAAAATAAAATTATTATTGGATATTACAAAAATTAAATAAAACATCACAGATTCCCGCGCAACGCTTCTGCAAGAATTTGTATTTCAAAGTTATACTTGAAATAGTTAAAAGATCGATCTACATTTACAAATTTACTACTGTAAAATTATGGCAAGTTTTAATAATTTATGATTATTATGCACTTTAACGATATTTTCTAAAAATTACCTACATATACGTACAATCAAATAATTACTTTCGGGTATTATGAAAGATTGCTAATTTCAAGCCAATACTGTGCGGGTCGCTAAAATTCCGCTTTACAACGATTCCTTACTGATCACTAACGATTAAGTATACCACTTTATTTAGAAACTTTAAGAAGAATATTGTGCCATATAGCTACCAATAAGAGAAAATCTTCAGCTACATTATAAGATCCTTTCAAAGTTGGATCATAATAATTTGTCGCTCATACCTAATACAACTTCATCATACAATTACCAGGAATAATAAACAATACAGAGACATTTGAGTAATCAGACTTACATAGTATGTTTTCTCGTTCATGTACTTTGAGACTGTATATTGCATTACCATCTACACTGTGAACGGATGCGCGTAACAATAAAAAAAAAACACGCAATTCGAAGAATAGAATTTGAAACATTCATGACGTATGCGGAAGAATCGACACGTAATGATGGCGCTTAGTAAAGTCTATACTTCTATACAGCGTTCCATTCGTATTGGAATGGCCATTACAGGCGACATACGCACTGCTTCTGCAGACATTGGACGCGACATTGGCATTCCATGTTTGTACTACTCTGTGACGCAAGCTTGACACATTTCGCCGTAGCTGTAAAAAGAAATTCGTCGACAAATTGCGACGTATAACATCGACCTTTGGCTTTAAACAGATTTAAAATATGACATACATCATTTTTATTAAAGTGCGTAAATCGATAGTGACAATTAATGCCTTAGAGGACATTGATCGCGCTGTTTGATTTACAGCGTTTGGTTCAGCATAATTATAAAGTTTTAAATTCAATGGCATTCCACAGCATTTTCCACTGTCGATATTATAAATTGTGATTTTTATGGTAACAATTAATTTGTATTAAGAGTTTTTGCAATCCGAGATATATAGTGTCAGATAGAATTAAGATGATAGATAGAATTTAAATACAAATACCTACACAGGTACAATTTAAGCTGACAGATATAATAATTCCCTATTAGATTTAGCAAAGACTCCAAAAGCCTTCAAAATCAGCCAGTAATTTTCCTCCTTGCCAAAAATCCAAGCTGGTACATCTGCTTGCAGAATAGCAAAACCTTTTTTTTTAGAAATACTCTCGATTGACAACCAACCAAACGCGTGGTATGACCCACGCGTTTCTTTAACGCTATCCGTAACTAAGTCCGTATCTTGTGGCGACTTGTGGTGTATGTGTGGTGGCAACTGCTAGCAGTAGAGGAACATCGTTGACGTCGATATTTAGAGATTTTGTCAACGTCGCGATGTCACAGAAGTCGGTTGACATTAACATGTCTGCTAACGTTTTTGATAGCACGCAGAATTCACGGAGTTTGCCTTCGAGGAATGTTATGCACTGGAAAGAAATAAGGGGAGTATTATAAGCCTGGATTGGTGCTTTATATCTATTATAGTTATGAAGGTTGTTGCTGCGAGGTATCAAGGGCTGCGGAACTTTCAATTAACGTAACTTTTTTTATGTTAATACTTGTATAAAATGTTCAAGATACAAGCATTACTTTATGTTATTGATTATTTTATATAATAACGAATGCTAAGGATGTAAATATTTGACTTGCTTTTAATTCCGTGGATACATAGCGATGGCAAAAAATGTACCTTTTTTTTCAGATACAAACATTCTTTGCTGCACATCGTAATTAATTTGACAGTAATTCAGCGTAATTGATTTTTCAAGTTTTCATTTACGCTCGCAGTTTCGCCCACTGGGTCCCGAGAGATTGCAATACCCAATATGGGATATCCCATGTGTTTTTCCAGATTTTATTTTATCTTAGCCCCAAATTCCAATCAGATCCGTTCAACCGTTCTCATCTATCTATCCATGCAAACTCTTGTAAAAAGGATATTTACCTGTTGCGCCGGCACCCTCGCTTTCCACATGGCAGGCAGTGTGTCCAGCATGGCGCCCACTAGTGACGACATACCACCTGACCCACAATCCCGGCCTATCACACGTACTTCCCTGGGAATGACATAAATGAAGGTGTTACTTCCCTGTTTTTTATACGATAACTAATAACGATGATGATCACCAATACAAGTGAACAAGATCAATATATCTTAATCACGTTCGAGTACCACCTATGTCATAATTTTTTCGACAGCAAGCTCTTGAACATGGTTTAGATGTGCATAATTATAAAGTTCAGTTTCATTCGCGTAAATGACCATAAAGGGCTTAATTATTTCGATTTAGGTTTCGTCATTTGCTTGACCAAACTTGCTGATATAGTCCAGCGAATTAGCAAGTTGAAGTGGCAGTGGGCAGGCCATATAAGATTATAGCACGGAGAAATGATGGTCGATGGTAAGTCTTTAATGGAGACTACGCACCGGCAAGCGCAACATTGGACATTCAAGGTGGACAGAAGAACTCATGAAGATCACAGGATCGCGCAGAATGCAAAACGCCTCCAACCGGTCTTATTGAAAATCTAGAGGGTAGGCCTATGTTCAGCAATGGACATCCTACGGCTGATACGATGATGACGAAGTTTCGTCCAAAAAGTGCGAATCAAAAATCTAATAGAAATCAGTAAATAACTAAGTTTTGAAGTATTCATGCATAATATTAATTTACCAAGTGTGAATGTCTCCTATGATAGCAACAGCTTGCACGGGAGACTCCGTCGTCTTGTTGATGTACGACGTCAGGTCTAAGTCGCGACGTAGCTCATTCTCCCACGCACATGGTTTGGCGATTGTTCCTGTAACGACAACGGAAATGTGTTACGTAAAACATTATTTGTCATAATCGACGTCATTTGGACTGTGTGATTTTATTTTTCGTGTAGATAGACAATTAACCCTCCGTGTACCAGGTGACTAAAAGTGTTATCCCATACTAGGTGGGGTGTCACAAACCCTAAACTAAAAAGTGATGGATTAACATTTTTTTATTATTTTTTACAAGAACCAAAATACAGAACAACAAATTATTGCGCAATTTTAAGCACTTTGGTTTGTCAAACCCCACCTGGTGCACGGAGGGTTAAATAGAATTACTAACTAAACTAAACTAGTTAAAAGAAAATAATCAAATTTATTTCGTCTAGAGTCTGAATAAACGATTTGAAATATTCCGCAAAACGTTTAAAAATTAAACATAAATGGGAGCGACTTAAGACATTTCGGTTTATTATTTTATGATCGCAGCTAATCCCTAATCTGTCCATACGAGTTTGACGGTCCCTTACATGTCTATTTTGGTGTAGAAACAACAAATAAGCACTAACCTTGTAAAACTAAATCAGGTACATAGTGATCGGTGACAGCTCCCAGCAGCGAGGCGTGGTACCCCGCACGTGAGGGGGTGTGCTCCCTCCACAGCTGCTCCGTGCTGAACTCCACCACCTGCTTCACATCCACCAGCTGCTCCGCAGTCTTCTGTCTGTTCAACCTCCTTTCAGGCCTCTCCTGCTGCTTTGGTCCACACACTTCTTCCTTAGACTTCACGAAATTAACTACGACCGTATTCTCCTTCCGCTGACGAACAAATGTTTTAGACACCTCTCTTTCCGGAGACGATTCCACGATAGTCTCCTTAGCGAACTGTGGCTCGATCTGACGAGGCATATCGTTCATATACTCCATCTCAGAAGCGTTGGTCGGCGTCTGCAACATCGACTCCAGCATCTGACACTTCACACAAGTCTCACAGCGCTCCTCCTGTATCGGCGGCACGATCGTCGGGTCAAACTGGAAGTTATCCAGCTTCAAATTCCCCGGTTTACCAATATAGTGCCTATCTAATATCTCTAAGTTTTTGCTCTTCATATAATTAGTGACTATCTGAGGGTACTTATCGAACTCAAACTTAAAACCGGAATGTTTGATTGGTTTGGAATGTTGAAGCGTTTGCCCGCAGCATTTCGACGGACTGTCGGCCCGTTTGTCCTGCTCACAGCCTTCCTTCTTGCACGTTTCAGTCATCTTCTCTGGTACTTCAAGGGTGAGGGGTTCATTGTGGACTTTGGATGATTTCTTCACGGATCTCCCGTCTGCTGACTTGTTCTTCAGCCCCACTAGTTTGTCGTTATCACCTAACACGAACACGACTTTCTTCTCCTCCGTCTCGTTCTCTGAGAGCGACGAGTTTAGACTAGAATCCGAGGAGGCTTTTAACGACAGCATCATGGTAGGGTTCCTCTTGAGTTGTCCAGTGACGGGGACGTCACTCGTAGAACTACTATCTACTGCGAACTCGGAGCTGTTAGAGAGCTTTTGTCCTAAGTTGGCGAGCGTGGACGACCGCTTAATGCTGACCTCGCTGGCCGCTAAAGTACTGACACTACTAGCACTGTTCTGAGTATTCACTGAGGGCACTGATAAACTGTCCGAGTCGCACTGCGCGAGTTTGTTCACGTGTGTTGCAGTTCTGCGCAGCCCGTTGGGTTCAGGTGTCGGCGTCACGGTAACGACTTTACTTTCTTTGAGGGTGCAGTCTTGGAATTGGAAGTCGTTACGTCTGACGTCACCGCAGCGCACGAAGTAGGTAAGCACGACGAGAAGGCGGTTGAGGAACTGTGTGTTGGTTGGTCCGCTGATGATGGTGCGGGCGGCGCGGGGGGGGAAGCCTATGCTCCCGCAGAGATCGTTGAGTTGAGCCCAGAGTGCGTTGTAGGGTTTGCAGGACTCGAGCGACTCCTGTGACCTGGTTTGATGGTCAATGGTGTCATAGGGGCTCACAGTGGCCACCCAGCCCAGGTGGTAGGTCAGCACGTGTGTCAAAAGCGTGCTGATGAAACTGTAAATAAAGAACTACCTCGTTACAACGTGATATGCATTCACGATCATAAAAAAGCTGTGTTTGGTTTGCTCATTAACAGATCACGATTCACGATTAGCTAAATTAAATGTTATGGCTTAATAAGAACGTGTAGCAAAACAAATATTATGCACTAAGAGCCTAATTTAAATTGCTGACATTTTAACTAAAACTGCTTTTAAATGTATTGACGATAGAAATTGTACCAATTAACACAGATTCAATGTCAATTTGATTGTTTAAATTGATCGGTTTAAATAACAATCTGATAAAACTAAATCAATTAGCAGTATTTCGTTCATTATTAATAATTAAAACAAACATGAAAAACTAGTCTATATTTATCCAACGATTCGATTAGATAAATGATTGGAAAACGTGTTCAAATCATCGACAATGTATTTCTAGCTATGCGAACTCTTTCGCAGACCTATGGTTGCACAACAATGTTAGGCAATTTGTTGAACAGACGTCAATCTATTAAAAAAACAACATCGGAAATCACGTGAGTCTTAATACGTAAACATTAGGGACGAAAATAGCTAAGTAGCGATACCTGACTAACTTCGAAAAATAAAATAAAGAAATAAAACAGACAGCTTCTCCATTCACACTTTGTTTCGGATAATGGACGCGCGAAATCACGCCAAGTTTAGTATTTTTTAGTGTTCCGTACACAAATGATTAAAACGAAATCAGTAGAAGAAAAAATAAATGTCTGTTCCTCCATCCGGATGTCAGAAAGAATTTTACAATTTACAAAAAAATATATTTTACTATTTGGATGAAAGTATAAATTTTATTCTGTGCTTATCGGGGGTTACGAATAATCAAAGGTTAAAATATTGGGGTGTTTGAAGTGATTCTTTCTCTATCGTTTACATTAATAGAATAGAATAATTGATAGAATAGATCTATGCTGTTATTCGATTCTTTCTATTCTTTTTTTTCATAGCGTGTCGATGACAGTAGTCTAAGCCTGCCGGCCCCGATTCTTTCTCAGTTACATTTTTTTTGAGTTTGCATTATCATATTCGTATCCTTATCGAAAATTTATTTGTGGTTAAAAAAATAGTTGAGCTGATAAGTAGAGAAAAAAATCTCAAAAAATTGAATAGCTGGGACTAGTCAATTTTTGAAGTACATGCGTAAATATTCAGTCCGACACGCACTTGACCAGTTTTTATTTTCCTTCGTCATTAATCGGTGGCGTTGGACCCGTTCCAGAAGTTGAACGCAACGATAGTCATGTCTGGAGATGAGATTGATTACCGAACTTACATAATTGTCGCGTGGGCCGGTCTGATATGAAGTATGACTAATGTCACGACTGTTTTGATTTAAAAAATAATCGCCTATGTATTATTTCGCGGGTTTTTACGATTTGTCATCTTGTTTAGTGACTGAAGTATTTTTGCAAGAAGTGTACGTGGATTTTCCAAAGCTTTTGCTCAGTACAATTTCTCATTGTTACTCAGGAATGAGCAACAATTACATTTTCTGTTACCTAGATAAACCGTGTTGTTTTCTACATCCAAGAATTAATTTAATCCTTACCATCAGGGACCGAAAAACACACTTGAGCAGAATAATATTAGGATCATTTATATGAATATGATTCTGCAAGTTCACAACCTAAAAACCAAAACTCCGGAAACTATAAGCTCTTGCAATGACGGAGAACATTACTTCATAGCGAATCGATGTGTAAACTATTAATGAATTCAGCACGTGATACTACCCAGTCCCCCCTTCCCTTTAAAGAAATAGGACAGTATCTGTTACACCTCGATCGCGCTGGATGCAAGCCGCTTCCAACGGGTCCTATTGGAAATCTATAGGGAAGGCCTATGTTCAACAGTGGACGTTCTCCGGCTGATGATGATCCCTTACACACTGTAGGTAAAATTATTCAAACAGCAACCAGTAAAAACAGCTGTTACAAACATCTGCTTCTCATATCCCTTCATTACATTACATAATACGATTGTACGTGAGCTTTACGAAAATCATGTGATAATGTTTATCTGATGAGCGAATAATCAACGCCACGAAGTACCAACATATATATATTTTACGACTGTAAAATATATCTCTATCGCCTACACGTATCACGTGAATTTTATAGGAAATAATAAAAATTACTAACACAGGAATTTCACGGGTTTTCACGGGATGGATGTTTGGCAGTTGGATGCGGAACTTTATTTGACATGAGGACTATTATTATAAAGGTTAGCGCTCAATAATAAGCACTGCATGGGATCAGCTCAAATCTAGCAGTTGGCGATGCCTCCTAATACACTTATTACCATCCTAACGGCGTCTCCTCGAAACAGAATTCATTCGTATATGGAGGTGGGTTGATCCACAACCACAGCATTTTTTTTTAATCGGTGCTCCTCACTAAGGATTTAGTATTGTGGGTGCGTTTACAAATATGTATTTAAACTTACATTATACAAAGAGGCAGGCCAGTGACAACTCCTTGCACGGTCAATGCATAAAAGATTGTCATTGGTTACCATCAGGCGAGATAGTGGTCAAACGAGGGCCTATTGTTGACTAAAAAAAAACTTCAGTATGTGAACTAACAAGTTATTCAATATTTGAGAAGTCATATATAGTTCTTTTTTGCGTAAGTTAAGTCATGTTGATATTTTTTGTATGACCCCGTAGAATTCATTTAAGTGACTGCTGCGTCGCGATTGGTGACTGATTGGAGGTTCATAACCTCATTCAGTGGTCATCAACATGTTGACGTAGTAATTCAAGTAGATGAGTTGTAACAATCATTGTAGCGCGTGAAAGATCAAAATAAACGTATGGTTTTTCGGCACTAAGCGCTTCCAATCATCCTTCATAAAGCACACAGCAAGAGTGGAACTCACTACCTGGATCTGTATTACCGAACATATACAACCCGAAGCTCTTCAAAGTTAGAATGTAAAAGGCTTCTTCTGGATAAGCTCATTCTATTGTAGACACTAGCTTAGGTCAGAGACGACGAAAACAAAATACCAACAGGAGAAATTAATAGTGTAGGGCAATGACTAAAAAACATCAGTGAAGAACTGACCCGAAATAAATTGGGATAAGGCCAGAAAAAGATGTTGTTCTATACAACATCATAACAGGATGTTAGTAATTTATCGCTAATGAGCACTTGTTTTGACGTCAAGTTCACTTCCTCAGCTTCCGAGATAGCATAGGAACTCGAGCCAAGTGAATGTTTTGGCGAAGACCTCGACATTTACGCACGTTGTGGAATTTTAGCACCCCACCCACTGCGACGCATCCCATCACCTGCCTTTAATTTTTCTGTCTGTATAATTGTGGTATCTCGGATAATATGCATAATTTATTAATCATTTATAGCCTATTATAACCCAGAAATAATTTACCGGAGGTTACTCCCTACAAACAAACATTTTTTATTTCTTTATAATATTAGCTTATACTAGTAAAACCAGCAAAATTTTAATAATGATCGATGTTCAGGTTATCATAAACATTAATCTGGAAATAACTGGGTATAAAAAAATGTGTCGGGTGCCAAATAATAATAATAATATTCCACAACTATCACACAACGCCATCTAGTCCCAAGCTAAGCAGAGCTTGTGTTATGGGTACTAGACAACTGATAAACATACTAATATATTTCTAAATACATACATATTATAGATAAATTACACCCAGACACAGAACAAATGACCGTGCTCATCACACAAACATTTTTCTCTGGGTGGGAATCGAACCCACGACCTCTGGCATAGCAGTCAGGGTCACTAACCACTAGACCAACAGGCCTGACGAAATACACCTGTGTATTAAAATCTGACATTACAAAATGTTACAGGTTGAAATTTTCAGGAATTTTCAGGTGGGTGGTCACTTGTCTTCACATTTAAGATTAATTCATCACGAATTGAAATGATAAAAATACTTTATTCAATGAGTGTATTTGTGTAAGAAAATCTTGCTTCCAGAATTTAAAAGCTTGCATTGGTATAAAACAGTAATTTTCTTGTATCGTCAAAAATAATAATAACAACTAATTTGGTGCCAAATTATTTCCTTAGATCTGCATTGGAAGACATTTTTGATAATTCCGTCCGCAAACTTACATTTTTGTTCATTTGATTCACATCCAGCATTTTGGTTCTTCCATATGCACGCTCTATATATTGATAACATTTGGTACGACCTGCATTTAATTTTTTCACATGAAAATGTGCTAGTAGCATTTGTTGTTATGTACTCGTATGTAATAAACTAATAACCATTTATTTATTTTTTATTTACTCCTATTTCACGACCACATCATAATTTTATAACGCGAAGATGTGCTAATCCCTTTCTCAGTTCTAAACAAGAGAATGATTCATCGTTTAGCAGATTAATAGTGACACGTGAGACTGAGTTTAGTGTTTATCAACTTTTTAAACAATACATCCGGTCATTTTTTCGACAAATTATGCAAGTTTCAAGTTTTCTATTTATATTTTAACCGTCAAAGAGCCGTAAGAGAAATAGAAGTCGATAATAGTAAGCGGACACCACCGACTAAGGTTCAAAATGGTTGTTCAATTGTTCGGCCCGCAGGTAGGTTATTCTGGGTCTGACTATTTATGTAATTAAGATTAAATATTTGTAAACGCATTAAAAAAGGGTTAACATCGACAATACAAGACGCTAACTTTTCTACATTCAAGACTGCGTTGGCACAACAGCAGACAAAATACCCGTAGACCAATAAATTAGAACTACCTACCTATTAATATTTTATTCAAATGGGCCTACACGGGTCACGTAAGCCCGCATGCATAACAGCCGTTAGCGAAAATATCCACACAATGCGGGTGCCTGAAGATGGACGACGCGACGCCGCCGGCCGGCCCAAAAAGAAATGGTGAGATGACCTAGAGAGCGTCCTGCGAGAGCTGCCCCCCTAGCCAAGTCAAAATAAGTCGCAAACGATAATCGTAAACGCTCGATACTCCGCAATAGATTTTCATCTTTATAGCCTAGAGCCTAAAGTAGAAAAACTCTTTAAGATTTCTGAGCGTTAGCGACAGGAAAGATCGAAAACGATTAGCAATCTTCACTAGATCTTCAACGTTATACCCAAGCACCTAAAGGTGAAAATCAATTAAAGCCTACTCAGCGTTTGCGTTTATCGTTTGCAACATGGCTACAGGGCCTGGTGTGTGGTGTATGGTGTGTCATATTAGCCGAATACGTCGGAACGTGAAATCAGCCGCCGATATTCCGTCGCGTAGGTAACTTCGGCATAGTGTGTTTAGACACTAAGTTAGTGGCGCTTGAAGAGAGCTCTTGAAAAGATATGAAAAAGGCATTTTCCCAGTGAGACATTAACGGCTAAATAATTAAAAAAAAATAGTTGCTATTCCCTTAAGATTTTTATTACATCAACCGAAACCGACGTTATTTATGAGACGGCATTTCCAAGCCTGTCATTCTAATCTTTTTCATTGTTCAAATCCTAACATCATGTGATCGAGCGACTAAATCAAGATAAAAATAATTGTTGAAGACAGGTCTCTGGGCGTTAAAGCGTAGAAAGTGTTCGGTATGTTGTTATGTTACAACTAGAGTAATATAATTATGCGAGTTTTTAATTAATAAAATTGCTGTCGTTTACATGAACAAATCCCTCGATTAAAAATAATTAATCAATGTTTCTGTAATCACAGCTTTTTGTGTTGTTTAATAATAGTTTTTTTAATGTTATTTAGTGCATAGTGTAACAGATTTATTACGATCAGTGTACTTTCTGCACGTTTTAGAATCCTAATGAAACTTATTTGAAAGCGTTTTTTTCTTTGCCTTTGAAATTAACGTGCGATCCCACTTTATTGAGAAAAGCTAAAGCTGCTGTATCTAACCAATTTTTGGCGGAATACTAATTGAGATCGGCTTCCATATATTTACCTATTTACCAATAGAATAAACTCAAAAACGACTACTAAAAAGCTTTAAATGAGCGGGGGAGGCCTCTATAGTATTTGGTCGTCACACGCATCAAAAATAGTCCCACGATATGCTACAACCAGGGCAAAAGTAGCCTACATCCCAACTCAGGTTTTAGTCTACATTCGAGTAAAATATAATGCATACAGCCATTACGACGACCAACATAAACAGACAGACAGAAAGACTTACATTTGCATTTATAGTACTAGAATGGGGGGTACTATCACAGTGCCCTAATTACCTCAATCGATCGTCACAATGTGTGTAAGCAAAAAGAATTTCTATTCAGTATTTCATTCATTTCAATTTTGCGTGGGCTTTTGAATACTACAATTTATTTGGATTAGACTTTATCGTGCGGATATATTTTGTCTAGATGAAAATAGTAGTAGATAATGGGGCTAACAACCTATAGACAAGAATAATCTACGAATCATAGACTTTTTTTTCTATATTGAGATGATGACTAAGGAATATCTAGCATTGAGCCATATTTTGACGTGAACAGCCTAGTTTAGTCTATTTATTGTGTCAGTTGGCCAACGGGCCGACGCTATTCAAAGTGGTTACTGCCGCCTATGGACTTCTAAGACACAGATACTCTACAAACTTCCGGTTTAGTTCTCAATAATGCTACCAAGAAATAGGTTTTATGGCGAAACTTGCCCGGATTAGTTTCGAACAAAGATGTTATTATCAGTTTTCATGTATGGTTGTAGCGAAAGTGAACGTCTGTATATGTATAATACGATTTTGAGCCCGTGACGGAAGAATGGATTTCAGTGAAACTAAGCACACCTATTAATTTAATTTAGACCACGATTTAAGGATAAGTTACTTTTTATCCTAGCTTAACGTTTCTAAGTGCAATTACTGCCTTACGCCCAAGCTAATGTTTTTATGAAGACATGGAGTAGCATCAAATACAATTCTGATATTAATAAATAAGTTAGTGAGGATTGATGGAAGTTTGTTAGCACAGACTTTTTAACTCGGTATGACTTTCCCGTGGCATAATTTACAAGTTACACTGGCAATCTTAGTAAAAGTAAGACATAGTAGAAATACTTACAAATTAGTAGTCTTCGTGTCTCCCACGGACAACACAGAGCAGAGATCAGACAGTAGCGTGTCGGCCAGTTTGTTGGACGACCGGGAGTCGCCCGTGACTAGATTCAACCACACAGGTTGGAGGCGCGGCCCGTACACCAGGTCTGATAACCTACGGAGAAAAGTATCGTATAGGGATACTAGGATATGTGACGGCAAAATACAGGAGTTTGGTATCTGGGGAAGTACACTTACGTAGCTAAAGTTAGTGCAATATAGAGGCAAAAAACAAAGTCGAGTTTTTGGTATTTCTTATAAAGACCACTTTTTGGAGAGGTTTACAATTAGTGTCTTATGTTACACGCTTTTTTTCACTTTATTGTAACTGCGGTAAGTCTGCCGGACGTATCACTACGTCACATTTATGTCACTTCGGCACATTATGTCACTCACCAGCTTGCCGCATGTTCGGCCGCGCGGTATAAGGTAGACACGCGGCCGCCGGTGGCGCCGGCCGCAAGAGTCGCCAGCCGCAACCGACACACCAGTGCTTGTAGCTGTGGCGAGTGCTCCAGACATCGCCTTACCACGTCACTGTACACATAATATACAACCGTTATTATACTCATTTTATCACATTTGTTACTCATTATTGGCAGGAGTTTAAAAAAGGGATCGTTACTTTTCATCTATCAGAAGAAAAGTAGCGATCCTTTAACGGAATCCGGCTCGAAGGACCATAAAGACGTGTCTTACATTTTTAACGATGGTAGTTTCAGACTGATACGCATAAACAAGTAAGAGGTACATAAAGATTGTCAAAGACCACAAAATTAGATTTCCCGGAAAATACGAAATCTTTGTATGGACTGAGGCATAAACAAGTAGCAACGATTTTCTGCTAATAGCGAAAAATTTTAATCGTGGTGTAATTAACTTCTCCTAACAAGCTAGACAGAATAATGACAAGCTAGACATAACGATAAGTATTTGAACTGTTAAATACAATTGAGATTTACATAAAAAAGACTCGGAAAATTCCGGCCATATTGACCTAAAACTATAAGTAACCCCAATATAATGGTCTTACCACTTAAACTACATAATTATGATTCACAATTTCGAGCAAAAAACAAATAACCTAAGTATATAGAACGGTTCATACACTCACATGACCTTCCAACTCATCATACGTCAAGTTGAAGCTTCAAACAGATCCTTTCGCATGGCAAGGTTGCAATATATTTTTAAAACTGGCGCATATTAAACCTATTCTTATTTCAACCTTTTTTGGGAGGGGTCTAGTAGAAGTACAGTTTCAATTTAGAGCGACAAACCGATTTTTTTTAATCTAGAAGGTTTGAATAAAAATGTATGCACGAGACATAAGTCAGATTTTACGATGATTTACTTTAAAACAAGCGAGTTCCATTGTGCGCTCTCTTGGGTAAAGCGAGCTCAACATTACAGAATAGCACTAACTGTAGGTGCTGTAGGTACTTACACAGTGAAACAAACCATCATAAATTGTGAGTTAACAATGATACATTCAAATTTATCGTAGGTACTTATACAATTTAATACAAAATTCAATAATGCGATAAAATATTTTATCTTATTATTGAATTTATTATTGATAATGATTTATTAATTACGTCTAAAAATATTTTCCTATCTCTCATCTCATTATGTCAGCTACATCTATGGCCTAGCTGGAACATGTCTAATAACGATGTTGCAATCTGCATCTGTACACAATGGCCCATCATTTAGGTCAAACATCAAGGCTGCTCCATTCTCATACAATAGTTCTTCCATTAGCGATAACCAAATTCAGTATACGTTTTTATTTCTACAATCCTAAAGAAACCTATTTAAGGGCGCATAACCAGAAAGTTATCAACGTCGCAAATAGCTGTCAAATATTTAAGAGTTTAAATTAATTTGGTAAATTTACTGTATGAAAATAAGAAATATGGCTCTGTAGTGCACTAAAACATTGATTAGGGAATGCAATAATTAATATCGTAACACCGAATATTTAGTTTCAGATGTAAAAAACGTATTTGGAAACCTTTCAAATGCTTTTTTTATACCTGTAACGGTTACAACATCAAATTCAGTGTTTTAATTGCATTCCTATATCAATGTTTTAGGTCACTACAGAGCCATATTTCTTATTTCCATTCAGTAACATTGCTAAATTAAAACTTGTTAATATTTGACAACTATTTGCGACATTGCCAACTTTCAGAATATGCGCTCTTAAGAAAAATCCTTCGTCACAACTCTTTTGAAAATGTTTCTGTACGGCTGGGTTGCTTTGCACTCTGTCTATGAGTTATAATGATTGAACGAAATTGAAGTTTCATTAAAAAGATAGAGCAACAAGCGATAAACAGCTACGTGTGCACGTGGAGAACTTCTTTATAGGTTTACTGGAATAAAATTGTTGGTTTTCCAATTCTTCTTGTGTTTTTTATCTCATACTCTTTAATGAAATATAGCAGATACCCTATTATTATTATTTTTAATGTTCACTAGTCTATGTTATCTACGAGAACACTTCGATAGTGAATAACGGTACCAAATTTAAGGGGTTCAAAAGTTATGGTGAAATAAAGAAACTCACAAACATACACACATGAACTCTAAAAACATAACACTTCTTTTTTGGGCAGTCGTGTAAAGGACCAACAAGGTTAAGAATAAAATCATACTTACATTTGCGTGGAATCATTGACGCTGATCAACAACGCTAGGCCGAGCTTGTTCTTCCTGTGCATCATCGCTGACCCCGTGCTTGCTATACTATCGCTGGTACCGCTCGTCGTGCTGTTACTGTAGAGCTGTTGACAAACATAGACTAGATGAATATGGCAATGATTAATCTAGTTTAAAGTTTTATTTTTTATATTCAAGATGGGTATGCTTCTGACCCTAGTCTAGGTCAATGACAGAGACAAAGTGAAAAGCTACCCAGAAGAAACCTGTTCATTATAAATTTGAAGAGATTAGGGTTGTATATGCTTTCATTTAGCAACTCTTTTAAGGTAAGATACTTGAAGAAAGGGACTTGGAGGAGGCTTCTGCCCACCGAAATTCCATAATAGCCAGTTTTGCCCCACAGATTAATTTTAATATCTTTTGGTCAGGAAAATCCATATCATTTCTTGTAACGACAGACCATAATGTGAATCATGTTGGTTAATATTCGATGTCTATATAAGAGAGAAAACTCGAAAAAGGAGTCATAATTGTGATCTTCCCAGGTGGAAACAAAAGGCACAATGGACTTACAACATTTCCAAGAAGTCGGTATATTGCGGAGTAACAGTAAAGTAACTCGTGATGTGATATACAGAACATCTAAAAGCAAATTAGTAAAGTTAATACCACTTGTTTGCATTGGTTTAAAACAAACTGAGATTATCCTTTCTTCTTGTGAGTATTAGAATTTGGGTCAAGGTATCAAGATAACAAAAGTGAACAAAGCATACTTATGCAAATATTTGGTCAAGCTATGGTCGCGAAAATAAGTGTCTATAGAAATACAATAAAACAAAAATTAGGTAAATATTTTCGGTATCGATACCCATCACTAGCGTTTAATCATGTAGGTTATGCTATAATTATGTAATCTAATGTGATTTATTTATTTATATACAACTATTACATTTATTTAACAACTTAACTAATTATTCAAAAAAATATCTATGTATACATACTAAATTTAAAAACTTAATATTTAAAAAAATGACTAAATTAAAACTAAAATGTGATTTAATATTTAATTTATTGTAATGTGCATTAAAATTTAAATACCTGTTACAAACAATAAATTAATTAATAAGCTCCGTTAGCTAACCTAATTTTACCTTCCATAACATAATGGACACGAAAAATAAATTGCGTTTAGGATGTATCTCCTACACTACTTTATTTGATTCAATAAATTATCACAATAAATCTGAAAAGCAAACAGTGATTACTAAAAATAAAATCAAATATCACACGTTCATTCTACATTCACGAGTTGATGCCAAAAAAGAAAGTCAACAGCCTGTATTTGAATATACAATTTGTAACATACTGTATGTTAATGCAAGAAGCACGTGATGCATTGAACATTTCCGTTAGACTTATTAATGAATCGATTGTTCTAATTGTTTAAGTACCAGTGGGAAGGATTATCTAGTAGGACAGTATTCTATTAGGCAAATGAATTTCAAATCATCGTCCTGCCCTTATCCCGTTTTACTTGGGGACGGCGCAACACGGCGTTTTCTTCTTCCTCATTAATTTATCTTAGTCCTGTTGTCCCTTGTGATTATAGAATCTCTCTCAATACTCAAGCATTACTTAAAACTAAATTCAAACCATTTGATTGGTTGAAACTAGCTTTTACCTTTTCGGATGATCGTTTCAGTTGTTTAAAGGTATAAGGTAAGTAACTTATTTTATAAACTTATTTTTGCATTTTATAATATTTGTAAGGATAGGATTAGGATGATAAGCATGCTATCTTATCGGTAGGCATATTTTCGGGTTGTCAATCGCAACAAAGTCGACATGAAAGACTTAATCGGTCAAGTAGATTCGGAGAAGATTGACTGTGAAGGGCGGACAACACAAGTGTCGACGTAGAGACGTACGTAACCCTAAAAAATACTAAGTAATTTTGCAAATATTCGTATAAAAGCCAATATAGTATGTCCATCAGTTACATTGATTTAGATTGCAGAACTTATCTAATCCGCCTTAGTACTCAATCTCGAATACAACGGGTATTCGAGAATTGAGCACGTTTATCTTGATTTCAGGGCGACTTTTCATACTCCTACTACTTATGACTTTCAACAAGATTGATGGAAGCTTTTATCAATCCTACACATTCTTGTCTTAAACATCATCTATAAGACTGACAAGATATCACATTGTCTAGGCCCGTTGAATTTACGATAAAAACTGCGATAGCTTAATATCATCAATGTTTCGTCCGAATCCAACTGACTGGTAATCACGAGCCTCTTGAGCAACTGTTCACATGAAGACTTTCACTGACAGACCTTTAAGGCGCGTTTTCGTTATACAAGTGACTTGTATACTAGTTGCAAATTGTATGCAACTGGAACATACCTGCATACAAGCTACAAGTTGCAAGTAGGTAGTTTGAAATTGTAGATTTTGTTTCATGTAGCTATCAATCTACTCAATTAGAAACTATACAAGTAAAACCAGCATGCCATTTGTACACTCTCCATGTTTCCAATTCAAGCTATTTGTATGCAAATGTAACGTCATACTTGTATGTCAGACATGTCCTTGAGTTCTGCTACCTGGAGCAGAAGAGAGTTTTAGAGTCTTACTGACTAGAATCCATAGTGTTCTTTTAACTACACTTTACGCTCCAGGGTTACGGTCACCTGTGTAGACAGTCCGGCGACCCCGGCAGGCGGTCCTCTATGGGGGCGCTGTGGTCATGTGATTGCTGACAGCTCTTTAAGGCGCGCGTGTAACATGACAAGCCGTCGACTCAGGCATGGTCCCAAATCGGACGGCGAGCTACCCATTACTCGTGTCACCATAGAGTTTTAACTTGTGATTACGTCGCTTTATTTGGGGATTTCGTCATCTTAGTCACTTAGTCAAGTAGATTCTTTGATCTTCCTCAATACTAAAAACTTTCCTCGCGACATCTTCGTAATTTTTTTTTATCAATAGGCATCCTAACAAATACTTGAGTCTGAAGTGTTTTTAAAATCTATCTTGCATTATTTTCAAGTGGATGATGTAGTGCATCTCGAAGCATCCACTTCATCAAAAAGATTATTTTCGGTTTATTTTTAGCTTTATCATTTCAGCTTGGAATCACCCACCCATCTTTTTTTTCCACCAAAACTTTTGGTTCTGTACATCTTTCACCCGTAACTTTGAGGATTTTAACTCAACTCTTTTTAATCACATTCATATTAATAATTAACATACATGTTGGTATGCAAATGAATGCCAAAAAGTACATTATTTTTTTACAAACAAATCATGTTTTATGCTGACATGAGATGATGTTTGCGTTCTCAAAATTGCAAACAATTTGCAGTATAACGATACTAAAAAACACAATTATTATTTTGCCTGCAACTGAAATAACAATTTCGGTAACTCCTCTAGTACACAGTCCACTAAAACTTGACCGAAAACTAAAGACATGGTTTTGCGAATTAAAGACAATTTGTTGTAATGCTTATGCGTTTTCCATATAAAATGGGAAGCAGATAGCATGCAACCTAGCGACAAATATAAGAGAACTTTCTACCGACTCTCGACCAATCAATTCAGCCTATTGTAGTCCACTGCTGGACATAGACCTCTCCCATGCTGCACTACATCACCTTGTCCCCTGCCTTTCGTATCCATGCTGCCGTATATGGCTCTCCCACATCATCCTGTCTTTTGCTTTTCGCACCACCCAGCCCTCAAAGGCCGTCGGTCCATGTAACTGGGGGGTGTAACTCGCTACGCTTGACGATATCTAGCGACTTTGCGACATACTTTTTACCGAAACGCCAAAAAAAACACCTAATGGTAAATATGATCTTCCAGCGCTTGTTTCAAAGTATCTTGGCATCAGTCTTCTTTGTCAACCGTCATATTATCATTAACTTTCTTTAGCTTCCTCTCTCTTCAATCCAATTGAATCTTTTCAATCATTAAAATCATGTCAGGAAGGCCATAAACTTTAGGGTTTGCATGATGCACCGATAACTGTACACTTTTTACACATACATACATGCTAGGAATTGCCTGTCGGTTATGCATGTAATGTTAAAACCATCATGCAAACCCTAATGTGTATGGCCTGCAAAAGTCGGTGGTAAGGACTATCAAATCGACGCCAACGCGCAATGTCACACAGATGTGAATCAATGGGCGCACCCGAGGAGTGAAGTACATTTCAAATTTAATATGCAACACAATCTTTTTTAGTACTTTTTTAGGTTTTACTTCATTTTTAATGAAAAAAGCCGACCGTATGTTATATACTTATAAATATTTTTCTTGAACCACTCCATATATTAAAAAAAAAACTGCATCCAAATTCGTTGTGTAGTTTTAAATTTAAGCATACATAGGACAGACAGCGGGAAGCAACTTTTGTTTTATACTATGTAGTGATTACGAAATCATTAAATAAATATTTCTTGCTTCACTCCTCGGGTGCGCCCATTGATTCACAATGGGCGCACCCGAGGAGTGAAAGACATTTCAAATTTAATATGCAACACAATCTTTTTTAGTACTTTTTTAGGTTCTACTTCATTTTTAATGAAAAAAGCCGACCAAAACACATATTTTTTAAACATTTTGTTTAAAAAATTTTTGGTTGAGAAGAATTGGCAAATTTTATAGCGCTCGCTGTCATCGCGCACACAACGTTCACCTTAGGCTGAAGCTATACTAGGCCGCGACGCGATCAGATGAGCCATTAAAACAAATAAATAGTCACGTATAAAGCTAGGTACTCACTTAGCAGCGTAGCACGTAACGTATCAGATACGGTATCAAGTGAGTACGTAGGCACGAGCCCGCTGCGAACCGCTCGCTGTAAGTTCGCAGTGATACCATCACTCGGCGGGTCATACAAACACAAAGGCGGCTCGCAGTGTGCTCGGACGAGCCGTACCCACTTGCAGGTTGATACCGTATCTGATACGTTACGTGCTACGCTGCTAAGTGAGTACCCAGCTTAAGGCTACCTACACCGTACATCAGCGACAGCGATATGTGTAACTCGTTTCGCTCTTCCAGTCGCTTCCCAAATTGCTGCCAAATGTAGCCTCAGCCTTACGTTGAAATCACATGACACAAAGCTAAACTTTTCAGAGCGGTTTGACCTTTATCGCTCCAAATCAAGGGTGTAGTGGCTTCGTCCATTCCTCACATGACTCAAGTCGGTGACCGAACCTCGATACTTCTATTTGGAACCGGTTTATCATACCAGTCTTCAATAAGGATTTTTTATTTACTTTTCGTACTGCGACAAATTGGGTTTTTGGGTTTTCGACTTTCGGCGTAGCAGTTATTTTTAGAACTTACGTAGAAACATAAATTCGAGATGTTATCTCGTGACTGTAGGAGGAAATTTATGGATGTTTTGACAGTTTCATTCAAAAGAAGAGTTTTATCGTGTTCGCAACGTTTTATGATGCGGAAGTGTGCCTAATTAAGAAAAAAAAGCGAGTTAAAAGTGATTAATGGAAACAACTGTAGTCTAGCAACCATTGTTATATCATATCGTAATCGGCATCTAGAACGTGGTTCATTTCTAAAAGACAAAGCATATAACAAATCTATCTACCACGTTTCACTAAATTAATTCCAATTAAATTATACTGCATTGCCTTGTTTTAAAAAGACCATAGATTAAAAATGAGCAATCATCTTTTGCTTTTAATTAAGTGTACTGCTCAGTTATATGTAATAGTCACTACAATCATATCATCTAATTTTCTATCAATTAAATGGGAACAGGTATTGGTCACGAAGTATATAGAACTATTCTAAAAGCTTGTATTGCATGAAGAGAACTTTCGTAAAATTTTACAGATTATCTAATACAGTCTAGCTATGCCAATATAACTAAAATTTAACTCAATTCACTCTTATTAGATAAACGCAATACATAAATGGGAGATGTTTATTTCACAAACTGCAATAAAAGTATTAAAACAATAAAAAACTATGAGAATCTTCTTGTTATTGTTAAGAATTTTATTCATATGTCAATTACTAAGTTATAGATAAAAAAATATTTTCTCTTTAAAAAAAGGATAATGCCTTATTAATTACCACATTAGCTGCTTTAGAATATACTTTACTAGCCACCCGCTCCAGCTTCGCACGGGTGCAATCTCTACTATATTATGTATGTTATATACTTATAAATATTTTTCTTGAACCACTCTATTATATTAAAAAAAAACTGCATCCAAATTCGTTGTGTAGTTTTAAAGATTTAAGCATACATAGGACAGACAGAGGGAAGCAACTTTGTTTTATATTATGTAGTTATTACGAAATAGTATTTTTATTATCAAATATTTCTGTTCATATGTTCGTACAGACTTGTAGTTGAGTTTAATTTCAGCATTCAAACTTTTTTTTCTCTACCACCATGAATGATGTATGATGGATAAATGGGTGATGGTTTTAAATCCTGATACTATTCTTTACTTTCGGGTGCCATAGCCTTTAGAACTGACAAAGTTACAGTCCACCTTGTCAATCTATTTCCGACCTTATTGTACTTGAAATTTACTGAGATTCATAGTCAAAATTGTAGTACAGCCACAAGGTCGACTTTTGCAAGATATATGCCTAGGAATACGTTTGACACACCATTTCTAAATGAACAACGTCCCTACAATAGAGACATCAAACTAATTGCATCACCCATCACAATCAAACATAACAAAGCGTTGCAGCTATAAACTAACTTCAGCATTCTGTCATTGTCCTGATAACGTGTCACATGACTAAACGATAGTCTGGACATCATGTGACGGGCATCACGCGCCGCTGATAACACTGATACTGTTTGTTTGTAAACAATTATTGAATACCCCCTCGGTGATAGTGTATCCTAGTCCTAGCTGTCGATAGCATTTGTTTTTCTTTGATACGTAGGTAAGTAGTTGTTCGTTTCTGGTGATTGTCTTTTGTTTTATATGTGAAGGTACTCGTGTAATCGCTGTACTTTTGGAGCATAGGAAAAGCATTAATGACATCCTGCCGCCAGGTAACCCTAAAGAGTTTTGGTACCCTAAAACTCTATGGGGTCCCAAAGCTGGTTACCAGAAGAAATGTCATAATTATGTGATTTGATGTGTCAGTGAAGACTTGAAGTACTTAAAGTAATTTAGTTGTCAAAGGACAGACATCAAAATGTCACCCTGGAACTAGATGGCCAGTTAGCTCCCACAAGTAGGTTACTTGTGTCAACTTTATCTCCTACAAGATCTCAAAGATTTCCGATTGCACTAAATTAGTACTTAAAGAATTATACCTAGTGATCATTCTTCTGCACTTATCTCATTTAATTTGGGGTCAGCACAGCATGGCCAAGTGAAACCGTTGCTGAATCAGGGCGAAAGGCAGCCGACAGACTGAATGAGCTCAGGGCAGGGCTCAATAGCATATATTGTGAGAGGTATATGTCCGGCAGTAGACGAATACAGGTTAATGATGGTACAACATGCCTTCTTCATCCATACTTTTCTATTCATCATCATATCAGCAATAGGACGTCCACCGCTGAACATAGGTCTCCCCCATAAATTTCCAATAGGACTGGTTGGAAGCGGCTTGCATCCAGAGCGATTCTGTGATGTTCATCAGATCGTTTGCCCACCTTGTAGGTGGACGTCTCACGATTGCCGATGCGTGGTCTCCATTCGAGAACCTTACGGCTCCATCGGTCATCTCATCTCACGCCTGTCCACTCCCACTTCAACATGCCAATTCGCTGGGCTATATCGGCAACGGTTCGTCTACGAATCTCCTCATTTCTGACTTGATCACGCAGAGCGACTCCGAGCATAGCCCTTTCCATAGCTCGTTGGGCTATCTTGAGCTCACTAGTGAGGACCATAGTAAGTAATACTTCTCTATTATTCCCACGTTTTTTCCCACGTTTGGCGTATCTTTGCAAGTTACACCCACGATCTATACAAGTCATGTAAATATATCCCATAAATAATCCCTTAAATAAAATACGCCCCCACGTTTTGAGTGGCCCCTCTCTCAGCCCCGTAGAGTTATTTTCTTATTTTTAGAACATTTAAAAACGTGGGTTTTTAGATTTTTTAAAATTTTATTACTACCCAAAGTTGTGTGTTATGTTCTATTTCAATCCTAACATACATACATTACAGTATCGGAACCACTCCATCATAAATCTGTACAGCTGTCTATCATATGCAATTTACATCAAACAGGTATCTTCTCACGAGGGCTCTGACGTCAACAAATCATTTGACTGACAGACATTTATATTGTTATAGCGCCGTTGCTTCAATATTTACCCTGACGCGTCTATTTGGAAAATAGATTGTGGAAATGATATTATTCAATATGTTTCCAATGTTAATGTCTAGAACGTGCAGTGGAAAACATGTGTAAGAGAATAATTAGTTACATTTTTTTAAATTAATTTATATTATTATATGTATTTTTACCAGACAACTGATAGCTGCCTGTTTCTTATGCTTCCCTGCGAACTTTTCTGATTGCAGTTATTTTTAGGTGTTAAATTGAAGACCGTAACCAACCATGGACCATAATTTTTTTTTACTAGTTTTCGCCCGCAATGATGCCATTGAAAATTCAGTTTATTTTTTCGAAATATCGTTATAAATTATATAGTGTGTGCTATCGCAATGTATATGTTATTTTCAAATTAGATAAAAATGTATAAAAGAACAACAAAAACTTTCCCTTTCTTAGATAGTAGTAAGATTCTACAAATTAGAGTAAGTTTAAAAGGTCAAAACAAAAATGAAAGTATATAAAAAGAATAAAAGCATTTTAAAATTCGAACAACTAACCTGCGAATCAGAACTGGCAGCATTACTAGTTTTAGTTGGAACTCCTAGTAGGTTGGTACTGCTGCTACTTTGATGTCCCACGTCAAACTTGGTCGCCATATTCTGGAACGTTCTTCGCTGCCAACTTCCATTGCTTGAGGTACTCAACTTTCGGCCCGGTGGTACTGATAGAAGAGAAATAAACTTAATCGCTTTATTTGAAGATAGGAAATCGAGCATAGGGTAGGGGAAGTCGTTGGTTACCGGGACAATTTTCGCAAGATGCATCTGTATTAAGTTAATGGATCGCAACTGGAGGTGTCTACAGGTAATAATTGCTTAACTAAAATGCTCTCAAAAAGATGAAACATCAACAATCTTCGTCTCAGCCGTGGGAATAACAAAAACTGTGATTTCCGAAAACATACGAAGAAAAGTTTAATGTTTGCATTCTTTAAATTCGAGTAACGATTCTTGGGTTTTCACATTTTGTATCATACACGTTCCTTGTGAATTTTCTAGATGTTTATCTCCAAATATACCTGTTATGATTAAATTCTTCGCATTATATGTATAAAAATAAAAAGTTGTTTATAATTATGTGTCACATGATTCGTATTGACCAAAATGCACATATTATCTTGCAAATAAAATAAATACAGAACCGGTTTATTAGTCATTTGACAAAATTAAGTAATATAATTAACATTTACTTTTGTATTAAAACTCAATCTTTTAAAAACTCCTAAATCAACATTCGCGGCAGACCGAGGAGGAGATGGCAGGATGATCTGGATCGCTTCCTTGCGAATTGGCGTGAAGAGGCACAACATTGAGAGAAGTGGAAGGAATGGGGGGAGGCCTTTGCCCAGGAGTGGGACACAACAGGCTAACAAAAAAAAAATCAACATTATTTTTAAAAAATCGTCTTAATTTTAGCGCCTTTTATTGGCCTCTCTGATGTCTCGGAGGAGTTAGGTAATGTATACTAGCTTATACGCGTGGAAATCGTTAACTATCCCACAAAAAACTGTGACTTCTGGAGCAAAAAGTTTAGGATAATATTTATTACAGATGTAGGAATTTCCCTAACTCGGGTCACGATATACACGTTGCAGTATTTCATCGAAACCTGCGGGTCTACAACGGCCATTTAGCAATATTCCTAATTCACTTCGTGAATGAATAAAAGAAGAATAGCCAATGACGTTGCGAACTGAACTATTCGGAATATTGCTTAAAGCTGCCATTTTAGACACTGTTCATGCATTGAGGCACGAAAAGGTAAAGGGCGTACATTTTTTTTTTAATCGCCTTACTAATATTTGTATGGATGGATTAACTTTGAAGAAACGGAGAGTGAAGAATAAATAATAATATTGAGTACTTACGATGAAAAGAACCAAAATCATCCTGGTTGTTGCCGTCCCAAATATCGCACATTGAGAAGTAATCGTGCGTGGAACCCACACTGCTGTAAGGCGAATGATCTCCATAGTACCCTGAAAATAACTAAATATGTAAATAAGATCGCTTTTAGCATAAAAAAGAAGGGAATCAGGGGGCAATGGGGAGTCCATAAAGTATTAAGCTCGAAGTACCGCGCTCATTGGAGTCATAAGCAATGGGGAAGAAAGGTTTTCAAGAGACAACCATGAAGAAGAAAACCCTGTGTAAGTAGGCCTCTAATTAGATGGACCGACGACATCGTAAGAGTCGCGGGCAACCGATGGTTGCAAGTGGCGAATTGCCGTTCGGCGCAGCAGTCTAAAAGGGGAGCCTTTGTTCAGCAGTGGACGTCTTTCGGCTGATGATGACGATTATAAATATATTATAAAGAAAATTATTTGTGTCCCTAAATTATTATTACTAAAGATTTTTTTATTGCCCTATGCTGTCCCACTGCTGGTCAAAGGTCATCCCTAATAACTTCATCAGGACATATCCCAAAAAACATAGAAATATAATGTTGATCTGATATTTCTGTTAATTAAACTTAATTTAGATGTAGAACATTGTTTTAATTAAATTAACAGAAAATAGGACGGTTATATCGATAAGCTAATAGGGGCATTACTGTATGTTGTTCAAATATTGCAACAAACCAAACCAGAGGTACTCTTATTTTATTAAATAACTTATTTCCAAGCTGAGAAGACGGTTCCTTTTTAAGAATATATAATTTACTAACAAAACATAAAGGCACATGACGCCACTCTAAGGTCCAAACAAAATATATTGAATCAGTTTCATCAATGGAATTATTATAATGAATTTTAGCAACAATATCTTAAAAAATACTGAATAATACATCGTTAAATTCGACTAAAACGACCACAAAAACAACTGGTATCCTATAATTTATGATTCAAAACCGGACCTTATTGAAGGGTAGGTTATGAATGTTATGAGATACAAATATTTTGTTCTTTGAAGTCCAACTCACCCGAATCTCCCCTATCGAGGGAGAAACTCAACGACACTCCTTCTTCCCTCACGAGGGGAACACTGAGCGGTTTGGACCGGTCGCCATTGTCACCACAACCGCTTGCTTCTCGCCTCTCGGGGTTACGGTCCACCCGGCTTATCCGTCGCGATGGCACGCAAAACACTTTTGAGCACATCAACCTAGGACAAATATAACATTATGGCTTGTACCACTGCTTTTGGCCACTGCTTCGCCCGCGTAGTTTTCAAAAACTACCCCATGGAAATCGTATTTTATTCCACAATAAAAAAGTACTTATTGTGTTATTCCCGAATGCTTTTTCTTCCACGACTACTAACTCCTCTATTCCTGACTCATTATTAGCCTAGCCTTCCTTTTCTTTCCATTAAATTCCTAGTGTGGGGCAAAGTTTTTTTTTTTTAAAGCAGGCTTATCCCCAATTATATTCAGGTCGACTTCCAGTCTGACAGGATGCTACTGAATAGGTACCAGTAAAACCCAGGGAGCGACTACCTAGCTGACCTAAACACAACCTAGTTACTAGCGAGACAAGACCCCGTTTGTTAAGGTAACTTTCGCGCTTCTGACTTCATTGTTCATGAACATGATAAATTTTTGCTGTTGTTACATCTAGTCCCAAATTGCGTCAATAGCGTGTATCACGAACGCTCTAGTTCACGATTCCTATTATTTGGATACAAGTACAAATTGATCACCGGTTTAAGCATTTAGTCACCGAATCAAATATTGCGATGTTTTTTCATGAAAAATCACGATCTAGATTGTTTGCGAAAAAGGTTGTGAGGAGGATCTGAGAAGAGTTTTATTCAGTTATGTATGTACCCTATCTTAATTAACTGTGTTTCAATAAACATGCACATAACACTAAAGGTTATTTTTAACGAAATTTATTGAGCATAAACCAAACAATCTTCTTAAACAATGAGCAAGCTAATTTTATAATCAGCCAGTAATTCA
Source organism: Agrotis exclamationis (assembly GCA_950005045.1). NCBI lineage: Eukaryota > Metazoa > Arthropoda > Insecta > Lepidoptera > Noctuidae > Agrotis > Agrotis exclamationis. Next base: position 7,059,018 of record OX465420.1, on the reverse strand, counting down.
AGTCATAAAAACTGTAGTATGACGATAAATTGCTTTGGCCTTTCTAACAAAATACGTCCGTGGAAGTATGTAGAGATGTGAGGCATCGTCATTGGTTGAAAATGTTTTAATGTCATTTGAAATTTATTTAGTTTGACTTTTCGTGAGACTTATGAGTCCGCACCACCGGAACCAACTCATGACCCGAGGAAAATTCGAGGCACAAATTTTTTTTAATGCAATTTGATGTAATGACAATAGACACCGCCGCATCTGAAGATAATGAGTGGTGGCGCGAACTCGAACTGGTCACGCCACCTACAAAGAGCTTTAACAGACCTTCCATTGCCAAGACCCAATGTAAGGTCTGTCAAAGCTCTTTCCAGCAGAGAGATGTAAAGAAAACTAACCTCCTTGGCTCATCCATGATGTGGATTTTCAATGATACACTCTTGTAGTTCATTGCAACTGCGCCGAATATCATCTCACCGAGTACATTCGCATCGGCCGCCGGTCCCTTGTACTGTTCAGGATAAAATAATAATAAATTAATTACAAAAACAAAATTATTCATTAAAAAGTTACAGGTATTACTCGTACTTTTGCCTAATCTTATATACTTTTTTGCCTGCCCTTCCATCTGTTTAAAAGAACTAGTTCAACTTTGGCGAGCAGAAATGTCACTACGTCAGTGTCATAACCTTCCAAATCTGCAACGATGCGATGGCGCAAAAGGGCATCGTGTACCATTCGACCTTCAAAGACAGTACGAAACAAAGCCCACTCATTCATCAAGGCGATGATTTACATGACAGGTGGGGTACAAACGTCGTACGCCCAAATACGTCAATGGAGGCCAAAAATAATATCTTTATTCACAGCTACTCCCACGTGAAAGTAACACACTGAATTGATAAATATTTTTAAGAGAAATATTTCCAAAAATATCTTCAAGTGTTGATACATAAATTAACATCGAATCCCGCCATATGTGATTACTTGACAAATCCTTGTTCAGTAAAGGACATTATTTACTAATTAAAGGACCGATGTGAAATACGACAAAGATGAGAAAACAATTCCAAGTATAGGAAATATCTTAATTTCTGTACAAATGAACAGCATTACAGCACACATATTCAGTCCAAATAAGACTCGTATTTTCCTTTTGCATACCAGTCGGTTATTTATAAAACAAGGGTAAGGAAACAAAATAAAGGTCGAGTTCATATATCAAAAATAACCGTCTTTTGAAACAACACTCTTTGGCAATTCTTTCAAACGTTTTTACACGGCACATAACAATTTAGATGCCATATTAAGATAATAACATCTATAAATAAAAAACGAGCTAGACAAGCCATAACTAACAACAGCCTGCAGGCAAAGAACTATCACGTGACAATGAGGATTTCTAAAGTAAATATAGATGCGAGAGACAATTGTCACAACTATAATGGGACATGTGATGTCCATTAATTAGGATCCAGCTAAAATTACGGCCCGTTCGCACACACAAGTCCCACTTACGGCACACTTTATAATCGAAAAGGCTAACATCTTAAGTGATCTAAATTTAGAATGCTCCAGTGATAATGTTAGAGTAAATTGTCGGTCTTGTGACCGCTCCGTATGTCGATTGTTGTGTTATTTTTAAACATTTATCGTGATGAGAAGTTCGCTCACTCATGTCAGTGCAGGACGTTATTCTTATAATCGCATTGCGCGAAAAAAGAAAGTTCTCGTTAAAACTACGTCACGATACTGCTAATACCCATTTTTGGAAAAAAAAAAGATAAATAAAACGCAGACAAAATTTTACTGCATATGGATTTAGAAAGCATGATACGTGTCCATCATACTAATTCCATTCTATCTGCATGTAGCTACAACCGCTCTACATTGCCAAGAACATCATAATGATGCAAAAGATTTATAGGCTATCTCATGATGACAAGACAAGTTTTATAAATAAGAGGGATTCTTAACTAGGCTGGCTCTGGGTGTTTTGTTTCAAGGATATACCATTTGAGTAAATTGTTTCAGTTGTTAAAACTAATGCAGACTTATGTATGATATTAAAGCTGTTGAAGATAGGTACTCAGACTTACCGTTTTATCACGACTCTTCGCTTTCCGAGAATCGAGTAACTATGGTAAAAAAATACATAAACAGAACGACAACAGTATAACTTGTATCAATAATTGTTTAATGTTGTTATTAAAGCTTTCGATCGGCTTAACAGTCAATGTACTCAGCTTTCTACAAGTAGCAACAACTACTTGAGATAATCCAGTTCGTGACGTCACCTAAATACATAGTATCGAGTCCATTGACATCATATCTTATCGATACAATAGAGATACAGTTAAAAATAAAACACTTTTGAGTTGGGTTCACTAAAGGTGGTATCCTTGGCCCTGTACCAATTTTGAGACGATACAAACTCAAATAAGTTTCTGATATTTTTTATTAATATTGCACGATTCCGATGGCGCGTCATCGTGTTACCGGTATGAACGTAAGCAGCTGGCTTGGTCACGTGCTTCAGTGTTCGTGGCCGTATTATTATTATCACACGCTAAGGTAAACGGCCTACATACGCGTATTCGAGAGTCTCGGAAACATCAAAACGATATGTACCTATAATCATAATTCATGTAGATACGACACGGATTAATTTGTTGAAGTGAAACAAATTAATGGAATACTTATGGAATGATTAAATTAAAGTATATAAGAAGATTGTAAATATGACGTGTTTTTTTTTTATTTTTGTTATAAGTTATTAGAAAGTAAATCAAACAGAAACTGTCGTAACCTGGTTTCGATGTATCCAGGAATTCCGATTCCAAAAATATGGTATTTTGTGGCGCCTGTTACAGAAAAATTTAAAGGGAATCGTCTATCTTGATATGGGCATGTGATAAGGAGGGATGATACCCACGTGACTAAGAGAGTGATGAGTATGAATGTTGATGGATGCAAGGCCAAAGAAAAGTTGGGTGGATTGTCTAAGGAATGATATGAAAGAAAAAGTGTCTGTGTGAGTATATGATACTGTGACGTCTGATAGGGGAGAATGGAAGAAGAAAACGTGTTGCGCCGACCCCAAGTAGAATGGGATAAGGGCAGGAAGAAGAAGAAGAAGGCTGAAAAGATGATGATGATAATTATGCAGAAAATACAACGAGAGTAAGGTATATCTTAAACGTATAGCTAGATGCAATACAGTAAATAATCATCTAAACTAGACCATATAGTGGCTTAAGTATTTCTTCACGAACTTTTGGCATTGTTCTTTCACGTCATACAGACACAAAATGAAACTGAGCAACAGTCCTTATTATCGTTGTTACACGTTTCGGTTCCTTTAAACAAAGGACTAATAAGGAGAATGGAACGCCGATTTATCATCTTAAGTACGTAATACATTACGGAAATTGCAGTACCTATGGTAGTAGCGTGCAAGTTCTTTTGTCATTCACCAATCTGAAGTTGTAGTGGCACTAGCATGCAATGCAAGAAGCATATAATCTACTTGCATAATTTCGTCAAGTTTATATATGCATGTGCATTCACGTCAGCCTTATTATCCCATTCATTCATGTACTCTACTATCGACTATCGTTGCGCTCTTATTTTATCGATAAGTAAACTTGGCTTCTAGTGTACTCATTTTTTATCACAATTTTTCCCTGTAGATATTTCCCGTTAAGAGGAGATTACGATAGCTTTTGAAAATTTCGATGGCTTCAAAATTATCAAGACACTGAAGATATTGTTAAAATAACAGGAAAGTCGTTTTTTTTTAATTTTTGCTTGTTTATAATTCTTGGCGAATGTAAGCTTGAATGTGATAAGAATATATTAGATCTTCACGGAAGTTTGAGGTGGTTATTGGTGGTTCTACGTAATGCTTGGCGGAAGCAAATTAGATTCGGGTGCCAGGCAATTTATACGTATGACGGTTCAGACAACCTAGTTTGCTGGCTTAAAAACGTAGTAGCCTTAACTAAGGATAATGACATACATAAAAAAAACTTAGTAGCAGACGAAATTTAGTCACACATACACAGTCAAAGCCGCACGCAAAATAGGTACGCGCATATGACGTGGAGTTGCGGAAACCAGCCCGTTATACAATATAATACACAGTCAAAGATTGAATACCTAAACTATTTCCTACTGGCTATTGCCACTGGCTTCACTTGCATGTTACTTAAAAATTATCCCACGGGAACATTTTACCTACTGGGACTGTATGAAATGTATGTTATTCCAGACTGTTATAGCTAAATTTCATCAAGTACTGTTCAGATATTCTGACGTGTGATTGGGCAGCAGACATCCATCCATCCATCCAAATTTTCGCATTTATAATATTAATAAGGATAATTACCAGATATGTGAACCCCTCAGAAACCTCCAGAATGCATGGCACTTCATCTGACTGTCTGACATTTGGCTTGTCATTTTTGTTTGCTGGAACCTTCTGTATAGCAGCAGAGTCGAACAAGAGTTTCCTGCCCCTCCAGTCACACTCCTTGAATAGAAGCAGCCGCACTTGCTCCGGATTTATCTGACAGGACCTGGTTGTGGAAAAAAAAGAGAAAATAGGTTAAAAATAACTAACATCATATTAAGATTAGAAATTAGGTCTTAACAGATTCAGTTTTTGGCCCACATTCAGCGGCGAAGTTGATGACACTGGTCATCGCTCACTAATGTAGCTGTATGGTCTTCAAAAAGTGCACAGGTGTCAATGATAGTTGAACTAAATGTTCAAAAATATAAATAAAATATAGTCCTCTCTCAGTTTACCTCTCGTTCATTGATAACTTGTTATTTTAAGTCAAAACTTACAGACAACATTCAATAGCAAATTAATTTTGAATCATTTATGTTGTTAATGTCTAGACAACTTTCAATTTAAGAATATGAACAGGATTTTTAAGATTAATACTTTTTAATTCCAAAAATAGATTTTACTATCTATACAAAGTAATGGACAGATAGAATTTGTCACATGATTAGACACACCTACTTGGCTAAAAATATAAGATTGCACACATTTAATTGTACTCTGACATCACTAGAGATTGGATAGATTAATTCAAACTAGTTATATGAATATAATATGAAAAGTCAAAAGCTTTTATGTATGTACAAACTGAAAATGAGATGTATTTTCATGGCCTTATATATTTAGTTTTATTGATAACTTAGTCACAATGCAAAGAATGCAGGCTTTAACAGACATCATAAATTATTATAAAGCTAAAGTAAATATTTAATTAGAACTCCTTTGTGATATGCAGTTGTTTGAAGAAAGAACTTACATTTTGTTTTTTTTTTTTCAGTAAGATTCAAATCAGCACTTTAAGTAATATATTAAGTGACATTACAGTAATCAGACAAATTGATTGAAAAACAAGTTTAAATACCTGTTGTGCCTTCATTATTTAAGTGTTTTAGATAAGATTGGACTAATCAATCAAGTGATATTAATTGATAAGAATTATAAAAACAAGAATAATAATTGCTTAGGCTTTTAACATAAATAATATAGTAAGTTGGCATATAAACAATGTTTACTACAAAAAACTAAACAAGTTTACTGACCCAAGTATTATCAAATACCAAAAATGTGTTTGAAATATTTTATGTTTACGCTGATTCTATTTGTAATCTTATTGGCCAACGACCTACAAGTCAGCAAGTAGTATGTATTCAGCACAAAGTAAACAATATGAACTTTCTCTTCTCTCATGTTGCAATCACTGCGTTATTACATTTGAGAGCTACTGATAATTTCGAGTATAAGTACTTATGTTGATATCTACCAGCAAACGTGTTGATGTAACAGAACACTAGTAAACACTAAATCATGTCCATTATCATTCCAACAACACACTGTCAATAGAATGTGACTGTGATTGCTTGTCACAAACAGGTCCACACTGCTCCAAACTAAACCACATACCAGCTTCAATGAAAAGACCAACTGACTAAACGGACTTCTCAATTAAATTCTAATCACAACCACCATTCTTGCCTAAGATCTAACAAAAACACAAAGTAAACAGTTGTTACCTAAATTTCATTTTATTTCATAGTCACATCAGCTGTCTACAGCTGCTCACCACTATATCAAAGTTACAAAGTATGCAAAGACAAATCTGTGTCATATGCACTCACTGATCAATGAAATGCAACCACTGATAATGATCAACACTAAATGCACATCGATAGGCGAGTATCAGCAGGCGAGCGTCCGTTTGCAGTGGAATGTGCTGGTGTACTAGCTTACATCTCATGTAAATAACAAGTAAACATAGCGCGCGACCCGCCCCTCTCGCGGTGACGTGATCGCGCTTGGCTCGCCTACGCCCGCGGCCCGCGCCCCGCGCACTCATCACATGCTCGTCGCACTGCCTGCACTGCCAGACTGGCGTGCGTCACCATTTCTACGCGAAGGTCCGCATAGTGCCCCCGTGGAGAACTGTCTCCCGGCACGGGTCAATACTACGTGCGTCAACTCCACCAGCGCATATCGCACCACTCACAAAAATAGAATAAAATGAATGAAAAGCGTTTCATCATGACGTACCTGTCGCGGTTTCGTGGTTCACGATCATCAAGTTTTCTCTTGAGAGAAAACAGTTTGTCGAAGAGTGCCATTGCGTCACACGTAACATTTCACGAAATTTTCATTGCGGGACTTTCATAACATGGTATTGAGAATCTAATTAGAAAGGGATAGTTGAAAAAACTTTTAGAAACACTTTGATCAAAATAATGTAAATAATGTGTCAGATCACGTGCAAAAGTCATATGATTTGGCATAGACAAGAAGTTTTTATTTTTGTTGAAAGGTCAAGGTCAAAGAAACCCTCATTTATTTTTACTGCTTATACTAATTTTTCAATTTTTCCTAAAAGAAAAATAGCGTTCATTGTCCCTTAGAACGATACATTTTTATTGAGAATGGCAGTATCGATCGGCAACCAAAGACAACAAGTAAATAATTCTTTACACGCAAACTTATATATTTATTTATTTACTCAAATATTTTTCTTGTATTGAATGAAAATCGAAATGGATAAAACTTGCTGCGTGAACTGAAACCTTTGAGAAAGTGAATGATGTCATGTCATTGATCTTTCCATGATTTGGAGGTTATAAAGTTGTAAACAATAACTAAAGATCTGTTTATTAGCAATCTGAAAATTACTAAGTACATTCACAATGTTAGCATTGCACGATATTTGTAACAAATTAGAGGAATATAAAGCCAGTGTTGCTACATCATTACCAGAAATTGACGAGTTAGATGCTGCTTCGAAATCGTTATTACAGAGGTATATAAATGGTACAGAGTCCACAGATCCCTCTTCTGTCGTTAGAATTCAAGCTATACTGGATTATATGTATGAGAAAATCAATATTGGAAACTGGAAAGAGGTAAAACTATACATAAGGAAAGCACTAACTATTGCCACATACTTGAAATTATTGGCTCATGTAAGATTTTCGAATGAAGACACAGACACAATGATAAAGCAGGCTTTCAAAATAATAGACTTTGGTATACTTTTTGGATGCCCTTTGGAAAAAGAACCTAAACTTTTGCAAAATTGTGCAACAATACTAAGTTCTGTAAATGTTCCACAAAGCGCCCGCTTTTTCAAGGGCATATCAAGTAAAGATAGTACTGCATCTAGTAATACTACAACAGAAGCTAGTAGATTCAATGCTACCCCAATTGAGACCATTGAATGCCCAAGCATGGAACACTTTCTCAAAAATTATATCCTTGAAGAAAGACCTGTTATTTTAGATAACTGTATTAATCACTGGCCAGCTTTAGAAAAATGGAAAGATCAAAACTATTTCATAAAACTTGCTGGGCCTCGCACAGTATCAATTGAAATTGGAAGCAAATATACAGATTCTGATTGGACACAGAAACTGATAACAATTGAAGAGTTTATTAAAGAGTATATTTACCAGACCAATGGACCAACTGGGTACCTTGCCCAGTACCAGCTTTTTGATCAGATCCCTGAACTGAAAAATGATATCACAGAGCCGGAATACTGTTGTTTTGCTGACAGTGCTGAGCCAGTAGATGTCATGGCATGGTACGGTCCTAAAGGCACAGTTTCACCGCTGCACCATGATCCGAAAAGAAACTTACTCACTCAAGTGGTAGGCGAAAAACAGCTGTTCTTATTTTCACCTTCAGATTCTGAATATCTCTACCCACATGGTCATGAATTACTCAGTAATACAGCACAAGTAGATCCACGCCAGCCTGATCTAGAAAAGTATCCTAAATATAAAAGTGCCAAGCCATATTACTGTATTTTAAAGCCCGGACAAATGCTTTATATTCCTCCAAAATGGTGGCACTTTGTTGAGTCACTCTCTATTAGTTTTTCAGTAAGCTTTTGGTGGGAATGATGATTTAAATGTTTTATTCAAGTGCGATGCAAAGTTTGGATTCTTTGCCAGATTTTTCATGGACAAAAGAAAGTTCATAATTATTTTGAAAGATTGTTGACCTCTATACCAGTGAACATTTCTAGCCAGTCATTAATTAGTCACTTCTTGTTTTTAGTCATTTTTTTAGAATATAATTAGCATAAGGTGACTAGTCTTCCATTTATAAAAGGAATTTCAGCAGCTACTTATAACTATTTAATAAATTCTAACCCAATGTTATACTTAATTTTTATAAATAAGCAATAATGCAAGAAAAATTTACTTAATCAAGTTTTTAAAAAAAACTTTAATAAATATTTACAAAGTTTATAATAAGAGGACTATTTTATTTCATTTGTATTCATTGTTTAATGCCCTTCCGATGAGCATCCTTCTTACTTCCGAGGTTCCCGCGCCGATTTCATAAAGCTTTGCATCTCTGAGTAGCCTGCCTGTTGGGTAGTCGTTAATGTAACCATTACCGCCTGGAAAGAAAAAGAAAACAATTTAACAACAAACTGTAACATTCTAGTGCTGGACATTAGCCTTTGAACAACAGCGGTCCAGAGCCTACCCATCCACGCCTAGTTGAAAAATTCACCCTGTATATGTATACGGTTTTGCCGATTACTTCCCAGAATTTGATTCTTATTAGCAACACTATCGAATGGTGTAATAATGCAGGTGTGATTTTTTTCCAATATCAGTGGGTTCGATTCCTGGCCAGGATTATTGATATTTCTAAAATCCAATGATGCAGTTTAAGTTTTCGTCAAAATCGGCCTCAGGAGTCTCGAGGCCGATTTTGACGAAAACTAAAACTTAAACGTTTTTTGCTATTCCTCATAGTTTTGGATACAGCCATCCACGCCCAGTTGAAAAACTCACCCTGTATACACAGAAATGCTTTTCCCAGAATATTGGTTTGGTAGCACAAGCCCCAAGAGTTAAAAAAAACTCCAAATATTTCAAAGTGAACTAATAAATTGTTAAGTAGGTATTATTGTTCTTCGTCTACTTGTTTAGTTGCCACATTTCATTTTATTAAGTGGAAAATCAAGTAAAGGCATTATATAATCACCGGAATCTTGAATTTTTGATTAGATATTAAAGACATATAGCTTCAAAGGAAATTCTGATTCTTTATCAATGTTATGGCATAATGATATGCGTGATTAGAGACTATTGTCTGCTCCATCAAGTACCAAGATTTTAAAGCCATTTATAGCTTCTACCTGCAGCATAGCACGGTCTAAGTGTCTAAACACACTATGCCGAAGTTACGCGACCGAAGTTCGGCGCAATTACGCCTGCAATGCTATTTGAATTACTGACGACACACCGAAATTACGTCGCGTCATAGCGTACAGCGTAACTTCGGTCGGGCGTAAGTTCGGCGGGAACTTATTCTGTGACCACACATTATACGCGACCGAAGTTCGGTTCGATTACCGACGAAGATTCGGGGGCGGGGAGCAGCAGGGAGCCGCACGCGCCACCCGCGCCGAATTTCCGCCGCGTAAGTTCGGCACTTATGGTGTGTCATATACGTCGGAACGTGAAATCAGCCGCCGAACTTCCGTCGCGTAACTTCGGCATAGTGTGTTTAGGCACTAAGAGTAACAGACGCGTGCTCTACGAGGCCGGTTGAAATAATGATCGTATGATTTATATGCGTTGTTGAATTCGTGGTCACAGGCACGAGTAGGTACTGCGCTATCAGAGAGCGTATTCGATACCGAGCATTTCATTGGTATTCCATTGTGAAGAGCCAATGGTATTAACTGCCCGACCAACCGCACGTTGCTTACCAAGTATTTGAATAGCGTCGAGCGCGACTTTCGTAGCTTTCTCAGCGCAGTATAAAATGACTCCGGCGCAGTCTTTGCTGTTAATATGTCCCTCGTCACATGCTCTCGCGACGCTGTAGAGGTAGCTTCGGCACGCGCTTAGTGTTGTGTACATGTCCGCCATTTTACCCTGAAATAATTGCATTTTATGTAGTTTTTTATTTCTTTAATTCAAAGTGGGGTAGCTTTTGATCTCAATCTAGCCCAAAAGCAACGATGATCGAGACTAAGAGTGTACTCACACAGAAGGAACTGAAACTCCTGCGCACCGCCCAAAACATGTCTTCAATGGGCCCTATCTTTGGTCTCCAGCGACTTTAGTGCATATTATATTAATAGCCTCGAACGCCGTTATAAAAGTGACCTTTTACTGGGCTCAAGCAGAATCAATGTTCAAATGATGATGTAGGCGACACGATAAGAAGTATCCTTCGAAATCTCACCTGTAACAGCTGGAACTCCCCAATACTCTTTCCGAACTGTTTCCTCGTGTGTGCATAATCGAAGGCAGTGTCCACCGATGCCTGCATGAGGCCGACCGGTCCTGCTGCTAACACCAGTCGCTCCAGGTCTAAACCTGACATAAGTACGTAGACTCCTTTGTTTTCCGCTCCTAGAAGATTTGTTGCTGGAACCTGGGTTCAAAAGATAAAATACTTTAGTTCCTGGTATCATCATCTTCTTGCCCTTATCCCTTTCTACGGGGTTATTCTAGGGTCGGCCACTTGGACGATGTTGAGTTGTCAATGCAGGAGAACTGCTCAGATATGCTATTCTCTGTAAGACCTCAACAAAGTTGCAATGTATTTTCAACTTTATGGTTTATAGCATAATGTTGAAAATCCATTAAAGACAAACGGTCTCAATGTCGAGAATCGAAACAGTCTTTAAACGATATTCGATATCGATATGCTCAGAGCAAAGCTGAATCTAAGCTGTCGCGGCACTGAGCCTTTAGAGAATAGAACCACAGAACCAATTGCTATGTATGGCGAGGATCCATTTCCAATAACGGACTTGATGCAGGAGGTGAACGGACATGATACTTAATTATATGAATATGTAAAACTATTAATTACCTTGCAGTCTTCGAACACTAATTCACAGGTATTTGAGCCTCTCATGCCAAGCTTGTCCAATTTCTGTGCGGTACTGAATCCTGGGAAGCCCTTTTCTATCAGGAACGCTGATATACCATGCTGTGGTTTGCTTGTCGTGTCTGTTCTTGCGTAAACCTGTAATGGTGAAAATTGTTGATAACCGCCAGTAGCTTAAATTCCTTTGTAGTAAGTACCTGGCTATGATATCAAATGGGGCTGACGGATCATTATCTCTGGTTGTAATTTTTTTACCATTACAGAACCATAGATCGACGCTTCGTAAGTGAGAAAACAGTGGTACTTAAGGCCTTTATGGGGACTGGCTGGCGACGCGGGACTGTCTTATCAGGTAACCGTGGCCCCGTAACTTTTTTTTTATCGTGGTAAAATCATCAAATGAGTCCTCCCACCCCGGGCAGGGCGGGAGGGACTGTCAGACTTGTACTGACTAAAATCCACGGTGTCCTTCAATAGCCCTTTATGTTCCGGGGTCACGCTAAAGAGATAAGTCCCGCGACCCCGGCAGGCTTTGGCCCTCCAGAGAGGGGGCCCCGTCATTATGCTGACGCTCTTTGAGGCGCGCGTGGAACACAATGCGCCGTCGACCCGGGCATGGTCCATGGTCGGGCTGCGAGTTGCCCTTTACTCGCCGCCCGCATGCCCGCGCCTACGGTGGCCGGAGATCGTCTTGCGACGTCCGTCGCCGTGGGCGTCCACCACCGCGGGTGGGGCGGAGGGAGGACATTGTCCTCTCCCTCACGCGGCCCGCCTCCTCCTTCGCGAGCATGACAGCTTCGCAGAAGGAGGCGACCGCTTCCCACTCCGTCTCGCCCCGCAGCATGGCCGCGACCAATGCCGGGCGCGAGAGGTCTCCGCCTATCGCCGCCGTGAGGACACGTCGGTGCTCTGCCCAAGCGGGGCAGTCTTGCACCGTATGCTCTACTGTGTCCTCCGGGCGATCTTCGCAGTGGTGACACCCAGGCGTTTCCTCCTTTCTCCTTAGACACAGGTGCCTCCCGAAACTTCCGTGTCCGGTGAGGACCTGCGTCATGCGGTAGGTCAGGACGCCGTGACTCCTATCCAGCCAGATCCTCAAAGAGGGGTCTTACCGCCGCGATTGCAGCGTGCCCGGCCGTCCATACTGCCCTGAGATCGCGCCGGAGCTCTTCCCGCCGTGGCCCCGTAACTTACAAAGCTGTTGAAAGACACCGTGGATTTCAGTCAGTGCAAATCTTACAGTCCCTCCCGTCCCGCCCTGGGTGGGAGGACTCATTTGATGATTTTAAATTCTATTCTCTTTTCTGACGTTATTAAAATTAGGTAGAGTGCCGCCAATTATTTACGTACACCCACAAACGCCGCAAAGTTTATACCTCGAATGCCAGAATTCGCTAGCTGCACTTCGACCCATCTTACCACTAAAACATCAGCATCAGGTCCATTGGTGATCCAGAATTTGTTTCCGTTAAGCACGTAGTAGTCTCCCTTCTTCTCGGCGCGTGTCTTCATTGATACGACATCACTACCCGAGCCAGGCTCTGACATGGCTAGAGCGCCCATGTGTTCTCCTGAACATAACTGGAAATTACAAATATTAAGTAGTTAGCGCAACGTAGGCCGTCCACCCACAAGGTGGGTTTCTTATGAAGACCACGGGATCACGCTGGATGCAAGTCGCTTCCAACCAGTCCTATTTGGACGTCTATAGGCCTATGTTCAGCATTGCACGTCTTACGGCTGATATGATGATTAGTTAGCGTTTATATATAAAGTCAGGTGAAGGAAAACATAATAAGGTCTACAATCCATCAACTCGTACCGGGTTCTCGTGCTAGATTATGTCCACAACCCACTAGACTAGGTATGTTTCTCAGCAGCGGAAACTTACAAGGTGTGTCCCAAAACTCAACCCGTATCATTATCATCAGCCCGAAGACGTCCACTGCTGAACAAAGGTATATAGAAAAGGACTAATCTGTATAAATTAGGTCTAAATTAGCATATTATACCTAGCTGACTTTGGTCTTGAACACTATAGATTTATTGAAGATTGTTGTATACGTACTCATAGTAGAGTTTTGGCTCAGTAGATTTATTTATGTTAAGAAGAAGCGCTTACTTTTGGTAAATATTTTCTCTTTTGTTCATCAGTTCCATTTCTGTTAATTTGGTTGACGCATAAATTGGAGTGTGCCCCGTAAGACAACGCGACTCCACCGCTTGCCCTGAAATTATTAAAATATACTTTTAGTTAAAGGCAAACCCATTTTAAATTAAAAAAAACCGGCCAAGTGCGAGTTGGACTCGCGTGAAGAGGGTTCCGTACGATGTTACCTACGTATCACGTTTTTTAAACCTGACCCAAATTGGTACGCACAATATGAGCGATTTACCATGTTATGTTAATATCATGGACTTCTTATAGGTTTTCCTATAATCTATCCTACACTAATATTATAAACGTGAAAGTTTGTGAGGATGGATGTATGTTTGTTACCCTTTCACACAAAAACTACTGGACGGATTTGAATGATTCTTTTTTTGGTGTATAGATATAAAGTCTGGCCAACATATAGGCTATAATTTATCTTGAAAACTTGAAGACCTGGTGCAGAACCGCAACAGACCAGCTAAGCTATAAGAGATACAAAAATGGTGCCATAGCAAAAATTGTTCCACGTGATGAGCATTTTCTGCTAAGAGAATAAATTTGAAGATTTGGAACACCTGATGTGGAACTTTAAGAGCCCAGCTATACTATAACATATACAGGAATGACGTCTTAGCAAGAGTTGTTCAGCCTGATAAGCACTCTCTGTTGCCTTATAAAAATTGAAGATCTGGAACACCTGATGTGGAACCCCAAGAGCCCAGCTAAAATACACTTCTGGACACATATATTGGCCCACCTTGCGAAAGTTTGTGAGGATGGATGTATGTTTGTTACCCTTTCACGCAGAAATAGATTCGGAGATAATTGACTATAATCGACAGACAGACGGACACACGAGTGATCCTATAAGGGTTCCGTTTTTGTATTCGGACGTACGGAACCCTAAAAAGGGGCGATGAATGTTACCTTGACAGTTCTTCCATGATGACGCAGTGATCGGAGTACTTCCCTCCGGTGCCGCCATATTCTGGATCTGCTGTTATGCCTGGAACATTCCGGAAATATCTAAAAGTTAATCTACAGTAGTAATAATAATCAGAAAACAACTTTCCCACTGCTGGGACACTGGCCTCCACTCTGATGGAGAGTGGGGTGTGGTACCTATTTCTTCATGCCAGCCCAATGTGGGTTCGTATTCGTTCAAGAATTCTACGAAAATAGGTGTGCGAAACAATACCTTATAGCAATTTATTTTAATAAATTCATGTAGGTATTTATTCGCATTTGTTTCTGGTTTGAGGTGAATATCCTATGAGCTCATTTGAACTGTTGTACTTTCATTCGTAAATGATACAAATGAAATAGAATTTGCTGTGAAGAACCATTGTGTTTCGATAGAAATCGATTACCTATACTTAGTAGGTACTCTAGAAGGCAGAAGTGTAAGTGCTATCAAATCAATCAATCAAGTATACAGGGTCAATTTTTCAACTGGGCGTGGATCCTTATTAGCAACACTATCGAATGGTGTAATAATACAGGGTGTGATTTATTTTTTCAATATCAGCGGGTTCGATTCCTGGCCGGGATTATTGTTTTTTCTAAAATCCAATGATGCAGGTTTAGTTATCGTCAAAATCGGCTTCGAGACTCCTTTCAACGTTTTTCGATATTCCTCATAGTTTCGGATATAGCCGTCTACGCCCAGCTGAAAAATTCACCCTGTATATAGTTAGTACTTATGATATTTACCAGATCCTATCTTATTTATATTTTCCATTGCCGGGAAAAACATACAAAAGCATTGTGGACATGGATGACTACTTTAGCTAAAGCAATGTTACAGTTATTAGATTTTTAGGACAGTAAGTATTACGTACTTAGGTACCTAGAAGCTATTATTAACTGTCACTAATAGTCACTATATCGTCATTCTGTTCTAGGAGACTGATTCAATTCTAGTTTGAAGGACTGTTAATTTAGGTCACAGTTACCTACTAAGTAGGTACTTTACCCATTTTCACCACATCAACACTAAACTCCGCCTAAACTAAACGGTCACGAGGCCATTAAGTAGGTACTTAAGTAAGCTGTAAAGATGACTCACCCAAAAGTCCCATTTCCCCACATTTCTTCCAGAATTGTCTCAGTTCCGCAAAATTATTGTCCTTGTCTATCTGTTGCGCTTTCGGCGCCAGTTCTTTCTGCGCGAAGTCGAAAACTGACTGTCGAAGCTGAAAATTGAATTCAATGAGGGATATTAGTTGATATCAGTATAGTAGGTAAATATTCGATGAATTTGGATTTGAAATAACAAGAGATAAAGGAACAAGTTTTTACAATTTTACTGGTTTGAACTTATGAACTCTCTGTTGCAATCGTCTTTATCGTTGCCAGGTAGTTATGTGTAAAGAATTAAATAATAGCTTGATGACGAATTTCTACACACAAATATAATTCCTACGTTACTTGCGTAAAATGTTGCTAGCAGTGATTGAAAACCAAGGTTTCTCTTTTGCAAGTCAATGCCTTATAATGAGTCTAGAGTTTATCTTCTACGATTCTATCGCTCTTACAAACGCTGTTATCTTTTATTAGGTAAACGTTTCAATTTCAATGGTGCACTAAAATCCAAATAATGACTGAAACCATCTCACCGATGTGTTTGATTGGTTACAGTTTCAAAGATTTTAGTAGTTATACAGCTTGGCCAGAACGTCTTGAAACGGAACTAATCTTTTTATTTGCTGACAACGTTTTAAAATATGTGATATTTGATGTAAACAAAGACGCATGTTTGTTAGATTTATTATTGTGCCATAAAACTAACGTAATAAGTGAAAATAAATAAAATAAAATAATTCAAAGTGCTGGTAGCGAGAAGACAGTGGCGACTTCCGGTTTTCTACTGTTTTTTGCCAAGCTGTATGTAAGTTTTCCAGTTTTAGAGATTTGGACCCGATAGGTCCGCCCAGCGATGCAAATGTCTCTTAAAAATGTAACTTATGTTACTTAGGAATAATGCAGTTTTCTACTGTTGAAAGAATTCAAACACAGTGCTGGAGATGACGCTTTACATACAAACATTACGTCTTTACAATATTAGTATCCCAAGGTTCGTCAAATCGTCACCATCCTTGGGCAAGATTGGAGGCGCGTACCTTCTCAGAACGAGACAAAAACAGGCTGGTATTATTACCAATACTGCGATATTAGAATCCCTTATCGATATCATGAATGAGTCAATAACGGTTATACACAATTCATGACTGGTAACATTCCGGGGTCAACCTGGGTCATTAACTGAACTAGGAATGTATTCATGATTAAGTAGAGGCCTTGATAATGTATAGGTACCTAAACTTGTTCTAATATTTAAATAGATATAAAGAAGTAGTATATATGCAGCTGTGTTATCAAATTATTATCAGAATAATAAACGTGTTTTTTTACTCTAATACTTTATAAATAAATAGGTAATTACTTTATAGGAAAGGAAATACTCGCCTGTTGTTGTTCACTCGATAATCCAAATACATGTTCGTCGATTGGATAGTGTGACATGCACCGAGTACCGGTTTTACTCGTACAATTACGTAAAATACTTGTTACACGACCTAAACGCACTGCCATGATAACGACCTTCCTTACACAGCGTTAACTTCGTACTGACGAGCAAACAAACACAATCCTTATCGAAAAACGCTGTCCATTAAAAATAAACTCTACATTTTGATAATAGCGACGCAATTTGCTTGACAAACATGATAGTGTAAGAGATTATCATAATTACTCTTTCGGTGATAATGTTTGAGTTTTGATAACAATTAACGTAATAAGAATGAATATTTTGTCACGCCTTTTTTGTTTTTAAGAGAATAGAAAATGTATTAAAAAAATAGACTCAAGGTCAAAGAAAGAAGAGGGCCAAAGCCTGCCGGGGTCGCGGGACTGTCTCACCTGGCAACCGTGACCCTGGTACGTAAAGGGCTATTGAAGGAACACCGTGGATTTAAGTCAGTACAAGTCTGACAGTCCCTCCCGCCCCACCCTGGGCGGGAGGACTCATTTGATGATTTAACCACGCAAAAAAATAAAAAAAGGTCAAAGAAAGATTTCGGATTCGGCGGCAGGATACGCCCGGATTTCCCAGAAGACACCTTGCCTGCACCGCTGCACCGCTAGGCCAGAATACCGCCAAGTCCTCATGGAAGCGATCGGTGGCAGTGACCTCTCGAGTCCGGCCCTAGTCTAGGCCATAGTTCAGAGCGAAGCTGCATAGAAACTAGTCATCTCTTTCTGCAAAGAAGTATAAATGCGAGCGAAGGAATAGGTGGTACGCGTGAGGGAGAGACAATCCTCCTGCTCAAGTGCTCAACCCGTAGCCGCTGCGAAAGATGCTCTAAGTGTAGAAGGAGGATGAAGGAGAAGAACAACTGTCAACATAAGAGACGCGAAACAAAAAGAACTGTCTAAGTTTTGGGATTTAGACAGTACCGAAAATAGGGGTGTGCCCAGGCACAGGGCGCAGGTCTTGGAGGGGCGCAGAAATGTCAAGGACCACAATTAGCCAAACGCAGTTAAAGAAGCTCGCACTGGAAGCATACAAGGCTAGTTACGGAACTGAATATTGCACACTTAATTTATTCGTTCTTAAGGGCGCATAACCAGAAAGTTGGCAACGTCGCAAATAGCTATCAAATATTTACAAGTTTTAATTAATTTGGTAAATATACTGTATGAAAATAAGAAATATGGCTCTGTAGTACACTCAAAAATTTATTAGGGAATGCAATAATTAATATCGTAACACCGAATACTTGGTTTTAGATGTAAAAAAAGTATTTGGAATCTTTCCAAATGCTTTTTTTTATAACTGAAACGGTTACAACATTAAATTCAGTGTTTTAATTGCATTTCTATATCAATGTTCTAGTGCACTACAGAGAGATATTTCTTATTTCCATACAGTAACATTGTTAAATTAATTAAAACTTGTTAATATTTGACAACTATTTGCGACGTTGCCAACTTTCAGAATAAGCGCTCTTAAACAGAAAAAAAAATTGATACATCCCTGTAGTTCCATGAAACTATAGAATTAAAACCTTATCAAAAAATAGGTATTTATTTCAAGAGTTGAACTACGTAGGAGTCGAATAAACAAAAGATAATAGAGTTATCTAATCATCTAATCATTGGCGATAAAATCACGGTACAAGAGCAAAAAAACAATAATGATTTTTTGATAACTAATATTATTTTGCAGGTTTCAGTTCAAAGTTCATAAGATACAATCTTCTTATTTTTTTTTTTTTTATAATATACAAGGTGAATTTTTCAACTGGGCGTGGATGGCTATATCCGAAACTATAAGGAATATCAAAAACCGTTAAAAGGAGTCTCGAGGCCGATTTTAACGAGAACTAAAACTCCATCATTGGATTTTAGAAAATCAATAACTCTGGCCAAGAATCGAACCCGCAAATTTTGAAAAAAAAAAATCATACCCATACATACCTAACCCTAATTGTTCATACATAACCCTGTATAAACTATTGTATAAAATTAATATTCGATGTAACTTATTAAAAAAAATGTAGGTACCTACATTAATATTTTTTCCACCACCAGTTTTTAATAAATTAAATATTTTTATAATGGGGAAACTGGTAAAAATAAACAAAATAAAATTGTTAGTACCTATAGACATTTACAGTTTGTTAACAATGAATATTACTTTATCATAAAAATAAAACACAAACTCAATATCACTTTTGTATTTTATTTATACATTAACTTTAAAAGCACCTTTATTCACTAATATTACAACAATTTTATATTTAAACCTCTTATAAATTAACAATACGTCCCTTCACATTATCATTGTATTGATTACGTTATTCATTACAAAATAATACAAATTAAAACGATCTCATATAAAGTTGTATTTCAATGATCTTTTAAATAATTTACTATCATTAGAACTTAAACGGTACCATATATTGGTAAAGTCGACGCCCATCAATAAATGACCCATCTTATTCGGCAGAATAAAGTAAAGGTGGGTCAAGTAATGCTGGCCACTGACTGTACCATTATTTAAGTTCCGATATTTCGACACTGTTGTAAACATGGTAAATAACCCCTTTAAGTTTTTATGATAGAAACCATGTAATTTAAAAAAATAACTTTCAAATATATTTACGACACAAAGATTAAGTATAATGAAACTCCAAAATGTATGTATGTGCGTCTTATGAATAGTATTACGTAATTACGTATGGTAGATAAAATATTATTATTTGTATTACAAATAGATTATTTGATTTAATATTTAAGTTCAGAAGAAGTTCACCCATGGTGAATAATTAAAAAAATATTTGAGACATCAGCATTTAGTGTGGTAACTAAAGTATTCAAAAAAAAACGTCGTCTAAGGCGACTTTGGTAATAAAAGGTTGCATATTGCGATATTTTCACGTTCTTATAAAACATACATAGATATAACTGAAGTTTCATTATATTTTCAAAAATAAATAATTGTCCAATCAGATTTATTGTCTCATACTTTAAAGTAAACAACTTCACAAGTAAAATACGTATATAAATAAATGAAATGTGTATTTTTACACACAATAAAGTCATTTTGCAAGGAATGTGTATATCACAAATAAATAAAAAAGATACGTAATTTAATCACAAAAAATATTGCACAGAATGTTATTATGTCGTTGCACAAGCCAGTAAACAATTTAAGTACTAAAAAGAAATAAATAAAATTAAATGTCAAAGTAATTTAAAAATAAATCTACCATTCGCCCCGTAACTAAGTATAGTATTAAATCTCACTTGTATAAAGAGTATAATATTCTATCTAACTTATAAATACAAAAAAAAAAGTACCTGATTTCATCAAAATAAGTCAAAGAAAAAAAAAATAGAAGTTTATCTAGCTATCTGTGTACGTGTTTTGCCAGTAACAAAAAATTGTGGCGTGTTTAGAAGAAAATTGTATCGTGCAATTCTGATCAGAAAAGTGAAAATATTCACTTACCATAGCAAAGTCGAAAAATTAAAGCTTAATTTTTCTTTGCTGATGAAATCTATTATTACGAATGGAGGCCGTTATTTGTGACAGTTTTAAATAATACTTAGATTGAGTATAACTGCTACGTTTGACAGTTTAATTGGTATCCATCTTGGATTTCAGAGACTGGTAGTATTCGGAGAGGACCTTCCATGCTGTGGCTGCCATGAAGCCTTTCGGTGGCTCCTTGCCGGATCTGGCAAGACCTGAAAGATGAATTCATGTTTACTTCATTTTCTTCCAACATTACTGTTTATCTTCTTACAGATTGGTAAGAGTAGGTTTAGAAAAAAAAAATCTTATGATAAGTAAGTATATCGTGCTTTTTGGAGTCATGGTGACGGTCCGATGAAACTCAGATTATTACTTGTGCCAAAATATGTACAGTAGAATCCGTTTATTATGACTCCACTTCTAATGACCAACCGCTTATGATGACGTATTAAACAGCGAAGTTTGGATTCCATATAAAATTCTTTAAACAAAGTCGGGTATAATGACTTCGCATTTAGTGACATATCGCTTATTATGACCCATTTTTTTAATCAATTGTGTCCAGTTGATGTAGTGACCGACATGATTCCTAACACCTTCGACGGAGAGTTCGGAAGAGTCACGCGATACTTGACGACATTCGGCGCGTGCATAGTTTTTTTTTAGTCTCAGTGGGTAATTTGTAGTTGAATTATTATTATTGACTTATTTCCATTTTGTCTCTTTCTCTATTATTAATTGTTAAGTATGCGTTCGGGTTACAGGGAGGGCGGACGTTCACGTCAATCAAACAAGCGAGTCAATTGCACACTGTTTATTAGACAGGTGGCGCTCGCGCGGGATGGCGCGCGCGTGCCCGCTGCCGCACTTACACATGGCTACATTTAATGCATACTGCTGCCGCATACACACATGCGTTACTCAGACATTTTTTTTTTTTTTTATCGTGGTAAAATCATCAAATGAGTCCTCCCACCCCGGGCAGGGCGGGAGGGACTGTCAGACTTGTACTGACTAAAATCCACGGTGTCCTTCAATAGCCCTTTATGTTCCGGGGTCACGGTAATGGTATAAGTCCCGCGACCCCGGCAGGCTTTGGCCCTCTAGAGAGGGGGCCCCGTCATTATGCTGACGCTCTTTGAGGCGCGCGTGGACCACAACGCGCCGTCGACCCGGGCATGGTCCATGGTCGGGCTGCGAGTTGCCCTTTACTCGCCGCCCGCATGCCCGCGCCTACGGTGGCCGGAGATCGTCTTGCGACGTCCGTCGCCGTGGGCGCCAACCACCGCGGGTGGCCAACCACCGCGGGTGGATGCGTTACTCAGACATAACATTAATATAAATAAAACTGACAAAAACAGAAGATTGTTTATTTTGTACAAAATGCTTGGTATGACGTCCGTTTAGTATGACGTGTTCCCTTCGATGTCATTATAAACGGTTTCCACTGCATATGGTCAACTAGGAACTGGCCCTGGCTTTGTACGGGTAGCAGTTATAAAATATGGCCTGTTTTTCGCTGATAATGAAGCTTTTTAAAGTTTAAACACATGTATCACCGGCTCTGAAGTTTTTGATTTTATCAATTACAAAGAAACAGAAATAATTAATTATTATGTTTAGATAAAATACAAGTTTCATAGAGATGTACAAATTCATCTGTATGCATTGTTGCTGTTTAATTACACGTCAAAATTAAATCTTTAGTGTGTCTAGTATGAAGGCAACTAGTTAAATTACCTCTCATCCTGGTTCCGGATATAAAGTCGAAGTCTTCCTTACGAGTGGGGTCGAAGAACGCCATCTTACCGACGGAAGTGTCGTACGCAGCCACACGGAATGGGATGATCTGTGGAAAAAATACATTAGCTATGTTTTGTGGACTATGAGTGCAAGGAACGAGAGGGAAAGTACGTCTGTGTTTGGACAGATTTCTTGGATCATCATCATCATTATATCAGTCGTAAGACGTCCACTGCTGAACTTAGGCCTCCCCCATAGATTTCCAATAGGACCGTTTGGAAGCGGCTTGCATCTAGAGCGATCCTGTGATTTTCATCAGATCGTCTGTCCACCTTGTGGGTGGACGTGGTGGACTTCTTGGATGCACTATAATATTTCATGGAGGGATGGCTAGTC
Source organism: Agrotis exclamationis (assembly GCA_950005045.1). Classification (NCBI taxonomy): domain Eukaryota; kingdom Metazoa; phylum Arthropoda; class Insecta; order Lepidoptera; family Noctuidae; genus Agrotis; species Agrotis exclamationis. The sequence continues at coordinate 7,036,263 of OX465420.1, read as the reverse complement.
CAGCCTGAGAGTAACTGCCATAACTGAAAAAAAGTTACGATATTTCTTGTGTCTTCTACAAAAAATATCAAACAAAAAAAGGATATTTCAGTTCTCATAAAATAAATAAAATAGTTTGTTAATTCGATTAGACCTTGTATGCAGGTTCCGCAAAATCGATTTATAAATTTCATCATTTCCGTACGACTTGTGTGTATCAAAGCATGGGTTCATGAACGGCCTGAGAGTAAATAAGCCAAATTCGTGGGAAAAAAAGCCAACAGATTGCTACGAATGTTGGTTAATTTTTCAGTTTCCTTTTTTTGGTGTTAGGATATGCCGGAAAAAGGATTTAATGGTGACGACTGAATGGGGAAAATAAAAGAAGAAAACGTGTTACGCCGATTCCAAGTTGAGTAGGAAAAGGACAAGAAGATGTTGACGATGTTTTATGCTGAATGTTCATAAACAATGTTACAATAACATACCTCCAGCTCATTAAGTCCAGGCGCCATCTTCAGTACCATGGCCCCGTGTCTCGGGTCGTACAGGTCCCCGCCTCCCGCCGGGTGCGGCAGGCCGGCCGGGTCACGCCCCACTATGTAGTGGTTGGCACCTGCGTTCATACGACACTTGGCGTGCCATTGGACCTGGTGGAGGAATGGGGAATCAATAATGGGGTAAAATAGGGTTGTTGAAATACATAGTAGTGCGAAAGGAAGGTGTAGCACAGTAAGGTTAATTTGGTATTGAAGAATAGACCTTATGATTAACATGATAAAATATGAATTGCCAAATGATATTTGTAATCCGTTAAATTATGTTCCATCAAATGTGTTTAGAATACAATGTGCTAGTCTCTCTGAAATATTTCAGCTAGCATTTCAAACGGGGTCGGCGCGTCGTGTTCCACGCGCGCCTTAAAGATCTGTCAGCAGCCTGCCGGGGTCGCGGGACTATCAGGTAACCGTGGCTTCGGAACATTCGAAGGACACCTTGGATTTTGATCAATACAAGTCTGACAGTCCCTCCCGTACTGCCCTGGGTGGGAGGACTCATTCGATGATTTTACCATATAAAAAAAAAGAAAAAGCTTTTCAAACTGTACACGACGTAACAATTTCAGGTAAGACCGTAGAGGTTTTACTACATACTCGGACAAGTATGTGTCAGTAAACTCGAGTAGCAAAAAATCACCTGATATTGATTCAGAGTTGATACATCTAAAACGGAGGTAGCCAAACCACACGAGTCAAAGTCAAGCCAAATCTACTCATGAATATCTCTATATCAACTTTCTCATTCAACAAATACTGCCGAGTTGAACACATTCACAGAAATTTTAAGTCAAATCAAATAAAATTTATTTGAATTAGGCCATCAAAGAGGCACTTCGGAACGTCGATTTTCAAAATTAAAGAAAATGGGATGAGATGGGACTGATTTTACACCAAATTATCTCAACAACTTAGAAATATTAGGGTTTAAAACGGGATATTTATCATGTTTCTTATTTCGAGTTACCCTACCCTACCCTAATTTCTACAAAATGAAAATGAAAATCGACCTTGTTACTACGTAGTAACAAGGTCGATTTTCATTTTTAGTTTTAATTATAATGATGTAATTCGATTGATTTGACGTCGTCGTCGTGGCGATCGTGTTTTGTTTTTCATCTACCCATAGACAACCGCGCATTTTATGCCATATGCCGTAGTGGTAAGGTTGATTTTCACTTGTAGTTGGATCGAATCGCGTCGCATCGCGCCATGGTTAAGCTCTCTAATATTTGTAATAGTGACCATGTGAGTCTTATATTTACCTCAGTAGGACCAGCATACATCATAGGCGAAGGGAAGATGGCGAGCACAGTGGCTTCAGGGTCCAGTACACCTTCGTTAAGCACTGCCTTGTGCTGGTTGATTCTCACTTCTAAAGGAACATCGTCGTCTTTTGTCCAACCACCTTGGCGAAAGAGAATAAATGATTATTTGAAAATTCTTGAAATATACCTCTTTACCTTCAGGTAAGTCGATACTGCATTTTGGAGAAGTACGCACGCCGGATTAGGATATTCAGTTCAATTTACGAGCTGACGTTTTGCCGTGCCACAACCAGACCGCAAAAACATTGCTTTTTTTATAACGTTGCCCCGCACTCAGACTTTCCCGTGCCCGTTATCTTTCAACATTTCACCGCAGACTCTGCTGTCTGCATAGCGCGAGATTATTTTTAAGGGTTTTTTTCTTTTTGGGAATTTTCTCTATATTCACCAAACCTGAGCTCGCTGCTCGGTCGACCAGCTGATTTATATAAGTTGACAACGCAGGGATAAAACTGTCGTCTCTTGTCCGTTGGTAGAAACAATGAGTGCGTCCATTGTTTCTACCAACGTGCACTGACTGGATCTTTGTGAAAGGTCTTTGCACAGCAGTGGGAAGGAGTCAGAATTTTTTTTTGGCACATCAACAACACAAACACACATGATTATTATATATTTTCACAATCATAAGCCTATTGTCCCACTTTTGGGACACAGGCCTTCTCTCTGTGAAAGAGAATGGAAGGGACTAGGAATTTCTCCTGTATCGTGGGTGCGTTTACAAACATAGAAACTCACATACACAAACACCCAGAACCGTAACAACTACTAATACATCATACAAATATTTGTTCCGTACGGGGATCGAACATGCTACGCGCTGCCAGCAGTCGATCAGCAACAGCGCCAACCATGTCGTCAAGTCTGTGGGAAAGTATGATTTAGAGAAAAAAAAATATTACCCAGAGGATGTAATAGTAGCACTGGCTTCTGGTATCCCCTCTCGACAAGTTGGCGATGTGTGTCCTGCATCAGTAGCGCATGACCGTTGTGGATGGGGTTACGGAGCTGTAACGAAGAAAGTCACTCTTTATCATCGGTCACACCCCCCTCTACCAAGATCACTAAGGGATCAGTGCTCTCCTGGATTAAAATCATTTTTTTTATTTTTTGGGGGATTTCGTTGTTATTTTTGAAATGTTTGAATTTTTGTGAAATTTAAAAAAGTTGTTATCCGGTGTAATGTGGAGGCGACCAATTGGTCGGCATTCAATTGTCAAAACAATTGTTAAAAAAAATGGCCACAGTTCATGATTTATTGTTGGAATGTTTGAATAAAGTCGCGGGATTAACATACTGTGACCCTGGAACGTAAAGGGCTATTGAAGGACACCGTTGATTTTAGTCAGTACAAGTCTGACAGTCACTCCTGCTCTGCTCTGGGTGGGAGGACACATTTGATGATTTTACCACGGTAAAAAAAACAAAGAAGAATGCCTGAAAGTGTACCGGCGGGTCACTATTGTTTAAGTGTTACTTACTTACTTACGTTTGTTTTTGTGAAAAAAAACAACTAATAAGTGAGAAAAATGAATAAAGAAATTAAAATTCATCATCACCTGCCTAGCCTATTCCCAACTAAGTCGATGTAGACTTCCAGTCAAACCAGATGCAGCTGAACATCATCAGAATTTTACATGGTGCGATTGCCTAACTAACCTCCACAACCCAGTAACTGGGTAATAGGATACCCCTTGGTAAGATTAGTTGTCAGACTTTCGAGCTTCTGAATAATAGTAACGACTGTCAAAGATCTACAATTAACAGACGGGACCTATGGCTTTACATGCTCTGAGTGTATATTTTTTTTGGTGACGAAGTAATAATAATATCTATACTAATATTATAAAGCTGAACAGTTTGTTTGGTTGAACGCTCTAATCTCAGAAACTACTTGTTCGAATAAAAAAAATCGTTTTTGTGTTGGCTAGACTATTTATCGAGGAAGGCTAAAGAAAGGAAAGAGAGGGGCAGCGGGTGAAACTGCGGGGAATAGCTAGTTCCATCCTTATTCCTTGGCGTTATAAGGTTTATTTTTGTTTGGTTTTAAGGAGTTTTAATGCAAATTAACACTTTCTTTCCTTACCTGGAAAGCGAACACGGCATCAGCTTCAAGCTCCTTGAACTTCTGTCTAAGCTCGTTAGGAGTGAGCCTGTACGAGTCCAAGCCATCGTTCCAACGAATACGTTCGAATACTTCCAAGTTACCGCCCACCAGCCAGTCACCGGCTTCTTTGATCATCTGGGGGAAAAAGAGGAATAGATTAGAGCAGGGGTTCCCAAACTTATTTTGTCTACTGCCCACTTTGAGAATAAATTAATTTTGAGCGCCCCCATTTTTTCACCTACTGTTGTGGTTTTCTGGGTCTCTTACCACCCCCCTTTAGGCCTGTAGCGCCCACAAGGGGGCGTTATCGCCCACTTTGGGAAAGGCTGGATTAGAGTGTGTAGAAATAAACAAACGACACGACACGGTTGGCGGAGTGGCTGAGTGATTGGACTGTGATAGTGTCGCGGGTTCGATCCCCGCACGGAAATTACAAGTAGTTGTTCCGGGTCTGGGTGTTGTTGTGTGTTTCTATGTTTGTAAACGCACCCACGATACAGGAAGAAATACCTAGTGTGGACAATAGTTTATTAAAAAAAAAAAACAAACACTAAACTGAAGATTTTCTATAACTAAGAACTCAGAAGACAGGAGTACGGCAACAGCTTTACCGTTGTGTGTAAGAGCGATGGCATTGCCATGCGAAAGTAGCTTTTATTAACATACCTTGATATAAGAATGTTCAGGATGATAGATTCCAAATTGCCTTGAACACCTCTCTTCCCTGCTGTGAGGGTAGAACTATGGAGACCGCAGTACGGCCACAGCTTTGCCATTACATGTTAAAGCGATAGCATTGCCACGTAAAATAAGACTTTATTAACATACCTTGATATAAGGATGTTCAGGATGATATATTCCAAATTGCCTTGAGCATCTCTCCTCCTTTCTATGAGGGTAGAACTCAGGAGACCGCAGTACGGCCACAGCTTTGCCGTTGTGTGTGAGAGCGATGGCATTAGCTCCTGTCAAACGGTCCTTGACCTCTGTATCTACTGGTAGAACGACGGGCACTGATTGGTTTACTACTGTGCCGTCGGCAAGGGTTAGGCAGTTGGAGTGCAGTGCCTGGAAGAAATAAGGTTCACTTTAGACTCTTATTTTATTAGCTCGGTACAAGATATCAGCGCAAGATGGTAGTAGTCTAAAGAGTAACGTAGGGAGTAAGTACGACAGTAGGTTCTAAAACACCTTCCATTTCAAACATGATAAAGTTTAAATTTCATTGTATTAAAACGAAAACTTAGGACTTCATCAGTTTATCAGACTAAGAAAAAAGAGATTGTGGCCAATACATGTAGGTATAAGATCTAAGATTGTTAAATAAAGAATAGTTCTGCATTAAACAATAAGTTTAAACTCAGCATAAGCAACTCATAAAGTTCTCACTGTTGGGACACAGGCTCAAATTTCAAAAAAGAAGTGGGAAGACCATTAACCAAGCGGACCCGAAACGGGTTGGTGGATGTCACATATTTTGAATTGTTGTGATTATATTGTGCATGTTCATACTTACTTGTAGATATTCGTGTTCCCTCATAAATCCTTTGAGAGGGAAAGCCCAGCCTTCTGAAAGAACCTGAAACAACCATCGTCACGGTTACAAAACAATTAAGTATTTTCTTTGAAACAACCATCAGTCATGGTTACAAAGGAAGTAGGTATTTATCAATTTTACAAGTCATAATTCATTGTAAGGAATTTGATATGATATCAAATCTGATTATTTTTGCAATTTTTTTTTTTATCTTCTGATCATGAGAGTAAATAGCGTTTAATGCGGTATTATGTAATCTTTAAATTATCAATATTGGCCTGAAAATATTACCTTGGACTTGGGCATTACGCACTTAAAAGATTTATCTTTAAATAAGTAGGTAAAGCAAAAATTATCTGATTTAATCAGCTGTAAAATTTTATGATATCACGTATATGGAGAATTTTCAAAAATTGGATATTTTCGCCATTTCATCATACCGATACCCGTAGATAGTATTTTTTACAAGATAAGCAATTGTTTCTTTATTACAGTTTATAACTAGGTCAAACAGAAGTCAATCATCGTCATCATCCAATAACGATCCCACTGCTGGGAAACAGGCCTCCTCTCTGATAGAGGGAGTGGACCATGGTTGGAACCCACGACCTACAACTGACATTCATCAACACATCAACTGACTGCAATCACTGCTCTAACAGAACTCAATACCTATAAGATTTTAATAGTCACTAGTGTTTGCTTGCTTAGAAAGCTTTGAATCTAGATTCTTTATCTAATTTTTATTAAGATATCTATCTCTTGTGATAAAATAGAACCTAATTTTTTTAGTTGGACCTCAAGTAATACATCAATGAAAACAGCATTCAATCACATGCAGTTGTTTTTTCGTTTTGCGACGCATGCAGGCAGACATACAAAAGATCTGTCTGGCTTCTGTTGTGCTCTAATAAAAAAACCCATATTAACGTACAGACATCGGCCTGTTACAATTTTATTGTATGTTTATAGATAACTTCTTATCAAATTATGTGTTAGTTGTAAATTGCATTTTTCGTGCACATTTTCATGTAATTGTTTTATTTATTGTGTTAGGCGAAACAAACTCGGAGGATATAATCTCTTTTTAAGTCCAGAAACAATTAATCTTCTCAAGTCAATTGAAATATTAAGATTAGTGTATTTCTCTATCAGAGATCATACTTCAAACAGGTAAGACGATAGGGAAAAGAGATTTTTTGTTTTTGTCTCACGCCTCCTGTGCACACAACATGAACATAAAATATGGAAACATTAAAGCCGATCGCACATTTAACGCGTGCGTGCGTTCGCGTGCGGTGCTGATATATGCACCCTTTGAGACCTACTGTGACTTAACCCTTAATTCGACACGGGGAAGTATACTGGACATCGACTTTGAAAAAATCTGATGCATTTGTTTTAAACCATATTTAAGTTTTTTTTTATCAGATAGGTTGCTTATATACTGTGTTATTACCCAAAAAATAACTGTCAATGGACACCCGCACCCAGTCAGGCAGTAGTCTCCGCAATGACAGGCAGGACGAACGAGGTTTACCCGCTCTTGATAATTCTAGAATTACTCGATTTTTTTGTTCAAAAATAGGCAATGCTTTTTTATTTATACGTTTCAGATGGTTTTTACAAACGTATACACACACTGCGAGCATTGTAAATATCATAGATTTTGCAGTATTCTTTGTTAAACTTGCATGTCCAGTATACTTCCCATTGCCAGGTTTGCAGTAACTTAGTATGGTTTAGTTACGTCCAGTATACTGGACATTGCCAATGATGCGGACATTTCATTTCGATATGATATTATGTAATTACGTCCATGTTATGTGTGTAACTCTTAATTTCATGATAACTCACATTTATATAACTTAAAAGTATTCAAAAAAACTCATCACGCGTCAAAATAAGTGGCAAATAAGCGCGTGCGAACAAGGGATGGCACTCCTGAAGACAGTTTTATGGCTCCATGGGTTCTAAAAACTGGTCTTCCCTGCAACAAATGGCTACATAACTACCATGCCAACTGTAGCAATACTTAAAATACTTCAAATAATACATCTTGGCCTATTCTCTTATCAGGAATCAAAATAAGCTGCTATCATACTTATGCACCTAGACCCATTGGGCGAAACCTACACCTGTATACTGAATCAGCCGATAGAAATTCCACCACTTATTGGTTGCTTGCTATATACGGATACCAAAAAGAATAATTTTCAATAAAAAATACGATATAAAACAAAAGGGAGCAGAAATTGAACCAATAAATAATGAACTTAGTACGCACCTATACAGGACTCTCAAAAACCAATATGATTTAGAGCTGGTGTACATTCTCTTGCCCTCAACAGCATCTTTGACATATCTGCTGTTAGGTGCTTACATCTCGACCTTCCAGTACGAGTGAGTTGCCTTTACAGCAGCCTCAATAGCTGTCAGGCCACTGTGAATGCAATACTATGGTATGCGGTTTTCTATTTGAGGGCACAGCCATATTAAAGCTCTAAAAAGCAACGAAACTAACAGCAATCTTATCCTAAAACCCTGTCCTCGACGGACCACCTTCCACTGGATCGAAGGGCACAATGAATCTTAGATAACAACTCCTCATATGAACTTGCTAAGATATATTCCGAAATTGTGTGAAGCCCAAATTCGCTTCTCCCCTTACTACTGTCATGTTTCTTACATGAATACGCTAGAGATGAACAAAACTCAAAGACAGATCCATGTTTTCCTGAAATGCGAAGCCTTTTTGCCTTCTTTAACATTCCTAACGAAAAAAAAACCGTTGATAAGAGGGATCATTCTTCAAAGGTGAGCATTTATGACACTTCTTTACTTTAGGGCGGATTAAGCATGACTTAGTAAGCCAAAACGCATCGAACATTATACATTAAACAGTAAATTTGCATAAAAAAGAGCTTCTATAAAATTAAAAAACATATCTTTAATTCGACAATGGGAACTATACTGGACACCAATATTTTTTGTTACTTTTCAGAGAACCTGGCAATGTCCAGTATACTGGACATGCATTTACTGAAAATCTAGATATACTAGATTTTTTTCATTATTTTTCCTGGTTTCATGAATATCTAAGGATGACAAAAATAAACAAAAAAAACAAAATTTCGCTAATTTTTGCTCTTGCCGAATTAAGGGTTAAAGAGAGGAATAAAATTATCTGGGTGCCCGACACTGGTTTTCAACAGATTTTTTTTTATTATTTATATTTAGCGATAGACACTTTCTCGCCTGATGGAAGATGTGTTTGACGGTGAAGAACGCTTGGGGAGCGTTCAAGTATTATGTAAAGCAATTTTTGAAAATTTTTGACCCCCACCTCCCCCCCTGTAACGCACCGTAACGTTTTTCAGATCCCCCTCCCCCTCTCCAAACGTTACGTAACACTCAAGTGATCACTTTTACCCTAAAGTCACAAAAATGTATGTACGTAAATAGTTAAATATATATAAGTAAATAGTTATTATCCTTGGTATAGTTTTAGTTTTAAGGCTATTCTTTGATATTACTAAAAATACGAAAAGGTTTGCCAATTTGGGAGTTGAAATTCCCTAATTTTTTATTTAAAAAAGAAACCATGTTACGTAACGTATTGTAAGAATGAACCCCTCACGCCCCTGTAACGCATCGTAACGTTTTGCGAGACCCCCCCTCCCCCAAAATTGCGTTATGTAATACTTGAACGCTCCCTTGCCTAAAAGTAACCTATTCGCTCCTGACTTAAAGACTCCAAGGTTTTAGCTATCAGGAAATACAGACTCCAGCAGGGAAACTAAAATGCTCCTTACCTGTACCCACTGAAGGTCTAAAGTGTTGATCTCAATCTGCGGTAGTCTCGCAGCCTCTTCAATAGCGCTGGTCAGCCTGTTGCCATAGATGAACAGTTCCTCCACACCCTTGCGACTGTTCTCGTAGGAGGGGATGATGCCCTGTTAATAGATGTTTAAAGATATTAGTGACACTGGATGTAATAGGACAATTTTGGGACAACACAATACACATTGCGATAAAATTCGTAAAATGGAATATTATACTCTATTGCTGAAGTAATGTAGCAGATGATTGATAGAGATAATTTTATCGCAATCCTATTAGTAACACTGTTCAAGTAGCGTTTGTAGATCCCCAACTAAATAATGAAAGTCAACTTTCTTACTCGTGTGAGGATGTAGACACCCACTAGATGAATTGTGTAAGAAATTATACGAAACAAAAAGGAGTAAATGTTGCCGTGACATCTATCAGGGGAGAATGGAAGAAGATGGAAGAAGAAAACGTGTTGCGCCGACCTCAGGTAGATTGGGCAGGACAATGATGATGATGTGCCCATCATTTGGCGGCAGAATTAACTAACCCGCCTTTAAGGAGCCCACAGGCCTCTGTTATGTCTAATAGTGTAAAGAACACAAAAACATGCAGATTCCTACTACAACAAAAATATAAACGAGAATGATCTATTAAGGCTGCTTTTCCACCAGAGATGCGCTATGTAGCTGTGCTGCGAGGATGTAAAAGCTACGAAACTGTGTGACCGTTTCCACTGATGATACGCTATGTAGCTGTACGGTAAGATGTGCTATGAAGATGCGTAGCTGCGCTACGAAGATGTGCTGTCACAAGGCAGCTGCGCTATGAAGATGCGTAGCTGCGCTACGAAGATGTGCTGTCACAAGGTGGCTGCGCTATGAAGATGCGTAGCTGCGCTACGAAGATGTGCTGTCACAAGGTAGCTGCGCTGTGAAGATGCGCAGCTCGAGCTATGCGATGTATCGATACTAGGGAAAACGACCCATAGCAAGCATCTATAGCACGCAGCCATAGCACGCAGCCACAGCACGCAGCCATAGCACGCATCCTTACATATAAAAAACACATCTTAGTTGAATCCCTTTCCACCAGTGCTGTGCTATGTAAACCAGTGAATATGATTGGTGGATATCAAACGCATCCGCAGCAACGTAACATAGCGCATCTCTGGTGGAAAAGCAGCCTAAGGCTGCTTTTCCACCAGAGATGCGCTATGTAGCTGTGCTACGAGGATGTAAAAGCTGAGCTACGAAACTGTGTGACCGTTTCCACTGATGCTACGCTATGTAGCTGTGCTATGAAGATGGGTAGCTGCGCTACGAAGATGTGCTGTCACAAGGTAGCTGCGCTATGAAGATGCGCCGCCACAAGGTAGCTGCGCTATGAAGATGCGTAGCTGCGCTACGAAGATGTGCTGTCACAAGGTAGCTGCGCTATGAAGATGCGTAGCTGCGCTACGAAGATGTGCTGTCACAAAGTAGCTGCGCTATGAAGATGCGTAGCTGCGCTACGAAGATGTGCTGTCACAAGGTAGCTGCGCTATGAAGATGCGTAGCTGCGCTACGAAGATGTGCTGTCACAAGGTAGCTGCACTATGAAGATGCGCAGCTCGAGCTATGCGATGTATCGATACTAGGGAAAACGACCCATAGCACGCATCCACAGCACGCAGCCATAGCACGCAGCCACAGCACGCAGCCATAGCACGCATCCTTACATATAAAAAACACATCTTAGTTGAATCCGTTTCCACCAGTGCTGTGCTATGTAAACCAGTGAATTTGATTGGTGGATATCAAACGCATCCGCAGCAACGTAGCATAGCGCATCTCTGGTGGAAAAGCAGCCTAAGGCTCGCAATTGTCATGGGCAATAAACATCATTTGTTGCATTTATATTAAAACTAATACTGCACTACCGTGAACACATAATTAACAATAAAACTGCAATTAATATTAAAAACCGTTGCAGGAAGTAATTACTGTTATTAGGCTTTATTTATATTGCCTAGTCATGTATATTGAATACTGGCCCTGAGAAGGGAATGGCTACAGCAAAAACAACAAAAAATCTATATCGTTAAAGCTTTTGTGGTTTCTGGGGAACTGAATATTATTTTCCTTGTTTTTAGGTTTTTTTTTTTTAGGTGACAAACAAGTACATGGAACGTATGATGGAAAGTAGTGAATAGCCAATGAATGCCTACAATACCAGGGGAATCGCCTGTGCATTGCCAAGACTGCAGAAACGTATTAACGCCTTTTTTGAAGAGTCCCATGTTGTAATTCATTGGAGAAACCTCGGAAGGGAGTTCATTCCAAATTTTTCTCACAAAGGTGAAACACAAGCATATGAGTATGACCCGCCTGATGGAAATGACTGACGATCATCGTAGACTCTAACACCGAAGTATTTCCGCGTAGCAACTTTTTCACGCCCTTTTTGAGGGTATGAAGAAAGTAGGAGTGTTCTTCCGACAGTTAAAAGCACAATGGTTGTAGTAACCGAAGTTTACACCGTGGGTCCACCCAATGATCCTTTAAGCACATCCGCATCCGCGGACGAAACTTAGATGAGCTACTTGACGCTGGACTGATGCGAATGGGAACATATACATGAACTGACGCTTCCGTAACTTCCTAATTTTCTTACAAGCTCATTTCGCCTCGTCAATATTTTCATAGTTCTTTTTTGTACATATTTCCTTGTTTCATTTTACTAATAATTGATTTATTTATCCAAGGTCTGGAGAGAGGCAGCAAACATTTCAAGGTTAGGTATCTTTAATAATTTTAAATTGAATAATGTGAATGTAAAATACTAAAATAAAAAAAAAACCAAAAAAACCAACAACAAGCATGTTGAATGTGCGATTTTTATTTTTATAAATAAAAACAATTTATAGTATGATGTTGATTTTCCGGCACTGTTAAATGTACTTACAGAACAAAGAAATGACGTCTACGTTTTTTTTTTGAGTTTTTTTCCTGATAATTAAAAATGATAAAACAGATTATTAAATGCGCAGTTTTGCAGGGTTTAAAATATCAACTGTGTTACTGTCAGTTTAGTACCCGTTGGGGTTATTTTTTTCTTTTTTCATTGCTTGGTACTGTTTCCTGTTGTACCAAGGTATGGTAACTTTCAAATATGTAATTTAAAAATGTTTTTCATATGGGTCAGTACTGGATTTTATTACTGCAAAATTCTAACCTTTGAATCTTTATTTTGGATCTTTTTTTTCAACGCGAAATACAAATAATTTAAAACTAAAAGTACGCTAAACTAGGCAAAAAGACGTAAGAAGCGGGCTAAGCGAGCACCACGGCCCTGGAACGCAAAGAGTAACTGAAGGAACACGTTTGTTTTTGGTCAGTCAAACCTGTCCGTTTCGCACACTCATTATTTTAATTATTTTTTCAAACTTAAAACAAAGGATCGTGTCAGGAGATGCATGAGTTAATAAATATAAAAAGGCATTAGAATTATTTTTCTTTTCGTTTCAATCTATACATATAATAAATCTGTAGAAAAGTAATTTTTGTACATTGAAGAAATTGAAACAAAAAATAGCCAGCGTGTGAAAAGATATGTAACAGAACCCATTTCCATCATTTTTGAAATTTTTGTCTGTTTGTCGGTTTGTCTGTTTGTCTGTTTGTTTGTGCGCACATCACGTAAAATCTACGAATTCAATTGTGACAATGTTTATATACAAAAATTATACGCAACTTGAGGTTTAACTTAGTTTTTGTTTCATCGAAATCGGTTCACTCTATCAAAAGTTATTTGAATTTAAATTGTTTCAGAAGTAAAATTACGGTCAATCACACCAGACGTGCAGTTCAGTAGCGCGATCTAGCTTAGAATAGCAAAACTACATTTTCAAATAATTCATCTAAACATATATGTACTTCAACGATAAAACGGTAGATGGCGTTAAAAGAAAACCTGGAATAGAGGTGTTTAAATTGGAGTAACATTGTTTTTTAGGGTTCCGTAGCCAAATGGCAAAAACGGAACCCTTATAGATTCGTCATGTCTGTCTCTCTGTCTGTCTGTCCGTCCGTCCGTATGTCACAGCCACTTTTTGTCGAAAGTATAAGAGCTATCCTGTTGAAACTTGGTAGGTAGATGTATTATGTGAACCGCATTAGGATTTTCATACAAAAATAAAAACAAAATATATTTTGGGGGTGCCCCCCATACTTAGATTTGAAACTCAAAAATTTTTTTTTCACCAAACCCATACGTGTTGGGTATTTATGGATAGGTCTTTAAACATTGTATTTAGGTTACTGAAATATTTTTTTTCTAAACTGAACAGTTTGCACGAGAGACACTTCCAAAGTGGTAAAATGTGTCCCCCCCCCTGTAACTTCTAAAATAAGAGACTGATAAAACTATAAAAAATATATAATTGGATGAGATACAGTTAGCAGTTTTTGAGATATAGTACATTTTCAAAAACCGCAAATATAACTTTGCCATTCATACAAACACTATGAAAAACAAAGTTATTTTTATTGTTTGTGTATATTACTTACTAATCTCAATATAATTATATCCCTAATCTATGCTTGCTACTACGGAACCCTTCATGGGCAAGTCCAACTCGCACTTGGCCGGTTTTTTGTTGCTTACTAAGATTTTTTTACATCGTATAAAAAATGAAATTTAATTATAGCGATTTTATTGAATCATAGGATAGTCAGGACGGGACAAGACGGGACAGGACGGGTCAGTACGGAACAGGACGGGACATGACGGAACAGGACGGGACGGGACAGTACGGGACGGGACAGGAAGGGACAGGACGGGACAGGACAGGACAGGACGGGACAGGACGGGACAGGACGGGACGGGACGGGACGGGACGGGACGGGACGGGACGGGACGGGACGCGACAGGACGGGACAAGACAGTTCAGGACGGGACAGGACGGAACAGGACGGGATATGACGGAACAGGACGGGACAAGATGGGACAGGATATTTATGTACGCTCCAGAATTATGGTTCACAGCTGTGTTAATTTGTTCACAATATTGTTAATATTAAAGAAGCACTATAGTTTCCGCCAGATAAGTGTGGAATAAAATAAAATACGTTGACCCCCATATTTTGCAATATTTCAAAACCATTCGAAAAAAAAAAGTAGAACGACCAAAAGCAACGCATCGTGGTAAGAGGCGATCTTGACCTTATATTTTATTTTGTTTGAACGATGGTGGTATGAAATTCGAACGATGCATTATTAGGATCAATGACCTTTATTCCAGACTTATTTGGCGGGGTCTATAGCTTATATAAAAGATTGTATCGGTATCCTCCAACACCGCTTCGCACTCAAATATAGATTGTTATGTTCCGACATCCACGCGAACGAAGTCGCGGGCACAGCTAGTTTAAAATATGCTTTAAACTATATACTTTAACTACAATTGAAAATAACTCTCAAAACCTCGCACCACCAACGATTTACCCCTGACCACAGAATACTTAATAGTACCTACTACGTAGCATTCACTTTATTTTACTGGTAAAGAAAGAGAAGGATAATGTAATCAATACCTACATAAAGACAGACATTGATACAGATTGACGATGGCAATGGCAATGCAATAAATATCAGAAATATTTTTTGCATTATTAACGTTGTAATTTCCAATTGATAGGTAAATGCTTTCAAAATCTTTCAGATTATGATAAAAATGATGCAATAATGCAAAACACAATTGCAAATTATTTTTTATAGTTCTGTAATGTTTAAGTGTTTTTATATCACCTTTATTTAGGGCCATGATTTATAGTGAACTGTAAAAGTTAGCTCAGTCACGCTTATCCAAAAAGAAAACATAAAGTAATATAACATTAAAGTGCGTACCTCTACAAGCGACTCTGATCGTACGAAGATGAGAAACAAAAAGTAAATTTTTCATACAAATCTTGTCCTGACCGTTACAAACAAAACTTAAAGAAGTTTAACAACTGTGGTCATACGAGTGAGAGCATTAAATGCATGTAATGAAGATTCAAATTCGGCTAAAACTCGAATGAAATAAGGTTGATCCAGATTTTGACAAGTTGCAACATAATAATCCAAATGCTAATATTACCTGTGACTCGAGCAGCCGTACAACATGCATGGTGGACTCCTCAATGGAGTCTTCCACGGTCTGCACGATGAGCTCAGGTGCTTCGGGACGCTCATACTCCTGTGTGATGCCTGTGAAACCCTGTGGACGAAATACATTTTGTCTTAAACCAAAACGTTCATTATTTTCGAAGGGTTAAGCAGAAATGACGGGCCTCCCCTTTAGAGGGCCAAAGCCTGCCGGGGTTGCAGGACTTACGAATTACTGTGACCCCGGAACGTAAAGGGCTATTGAAGGACACCGTGGATTTCAGGCAGTACAAGTCTGACAGTCCCTCCCGCTCTGCCCTGGGTGGGAGGACTCATTTGATGATTTTACACACTAAAAAAAAGGGTTAAGTAGAGACAGCGCGCGGTAAATGTGGGACGCCCCCCGGCAAGATGGACTGATGACCTGAAGAAGGAAGTGGCAGTGGCTGAATAGAAAATGCGGGATATCGTGCGCTGTGACGCTCCCTGGGAGAGACTTATTTCCAGCAGTGGACTGCAATAGACTAAAATTAAGAGGCAGAGGTGTATCTAATACATTTTCTGACTTTTTCCTTCATTTGCACTACAAGTTCTCACTTCTTGCCTAATATCTGGGTTTGAATCGGCGGACATTACGCCATCGCAAATCTCAATATTTTTAAATTTCATCGAAATCGTTACAGCTTTAGGACGAGAACGTGAAAACAAAATATATGGCTCGTTTAATAGTATAGGATTAAGTTATATAGCGTATAGAAATGTGTTGTTATGTTAAGAGGGCTTTCACACGTTTCCTTAAATTTGTGCAAACTTTGGAACCGGATTCTGGGAAAGATATGGCCACAAATTAAAAAAAAATATATACCTGAAAAAGCTTGATTATTTTTCTGTGGACTGTATTAAACAAATTTTTAGATTTTTTTACGTACACGAGTAAAAACCTTGTCTCTACAAAAGATGTTTCATAAAATTCTACATTTTGTCAATGTTTGGTACCTCATTACATAGAAGTTATAATAGTAAAATAATATTTGAAAATATCCGTGGTACAACTAAATGTTTATATTTGGACTGTATTAATCAGTTTTTTATTTTTCATTCAGAAATACACCAAAAATAATTCCGCAAAACAGGAAGATATTGAAAATTTTTCGTCCGAAATTACATTTTTTATCTATCAATATTTTACTGGATATTCAATCAAAAAGTATTGAATAACAAAGGTTACTATGTTAGCTTGCATGAAAAAAATAATTAGTTCATTTAAAAGTAAAATAATAATATTAAACAATTATAATATGCAATGACAAAATTCAATATAAAACCAAGAACGGTTTGGTCTTTGATTTAGACAGCGCGGAGCGCTTTCTAAGGGTGGACGTATCGCACGCAACCATTTTGACATTAGTCACGTAATCATTAAAATTTAAAATACACGCCACCATTCATGACCTTTAGACGCGGCGCTAGTGTCTTTGTCATTACATCAAATTGCACTTGAAAAATGTAGTACCTCGAATTTTCCGCAGGTCATAAGCGGTGGCCAGGAATTTTTCCAATCGCCAAGAATACAGCGTAACCAACCTTTCTTGATACAAGTTAATATTTTGAATTAATTTAATTCTGATCAGATTGCAATGTAAATTAATAAATGTGTTGATTGTATTTTCCTACTATATTCGAATGTGAATGTAATTATAGATTATAAATGTTAATAATTCTGATAGCTTCTTTTTCTGAATTGATAATTGAATGTAATTTCAGACTTGCCAACTTCCCAAACATGCCAGTTCACTTGTATAGTATAGTTCGCTGCGGACCCACCATACCACTGGCTATGCCTCTGGTGGTATGTTTTTTTTTTTACGCGGTAAAATCATCAGATCAGTCCTTCCACCCAGGGAAGGACGGGCGGAACATTCAAACTTGTAATGACTTAAATCCACGGTGTCCTTCAATAGCCCTTGACGTTCCAGGGTCACCGTTACCTGATGAGACAATCCCGTGACCACGGCGGGCTCCGGCCCTCTAAGGCGTACCTCTCTGATTCGAAATCGCTTCGCGACGTCGTAGGTCATCCGGCTGTACTCTCCCTCACGTGTTCCACCTCCTCTTTCGCTAGCATGGCTGCCTTGCATAGGGAGGTGACTACTTCCCATTCCGTCTAGTCCCGCAGCGTGACCTCGATCAGTGCCGGGAGCTGATAAATTGACTCAAGTGCATCAAGTTGGGATTTAGCATATCTGTCCCACGGGTGAGAGCAGTACTCCATTTACCGGACTTGAACATTATACAAGTTCATTAACTGTTGAGGCGTGAAATACCCTCTCATCTTGACAAGGATCCCTAACTTTTTTGCAGCCAACTCAATAAGTGGACAAAAATTGAGGGCCGATGTCAACGGCACCCCAAAAAGATCAAGATGGTCTGTCATTTTTATGGTTACAACTCAGAAAGATAGAACCGGGTGGAATTAGCTCCGTTTTGCGGAAAAAGTCACGTCTTAGCGGCATTTATCCTGACTAAATTGGCACAATCGGAGACTACCTCCAAAGACAAGTTCAAGCACTCAACCGCCCAAGCAACACAAACTAGCTGATTAACTTTTGTATAATAGCAATTCTGATGACTAAACGCTGTAAAAGATCTAGGGATAAAGTTAATATAAATGCTTATACAGTCAATATTCAAGCAATTTGGGCACATATATAATTAATCGCTTAAATCTGAATAACGTTTGGTTAACTTCTGCATAAAAGCTGATCGAACCTTTGTTCAGAACTGAAAACTCTATTAAGCAGATGAAAATATCAAACTCTGATATACAGACAATATTCATAATTCAGATCTTTTTCGTTGTTTTGTAAAGAAGGTATGTAATTAAATGTACAATATCAGCATTTTGTTATTCAATTTAAGTGATGGTGGCATCGCTCTCTGGATGAAATTATAAATATTGCTAAGTATATTATTTAACGCATGCTACTTTACTGTGAGAATACATATAAGTTTATAGTAAAATTTTCGAGCGCCACAAGATAAAACCAGTTTTAAAAAAATAAACAATTGACTTATAGTAACCCTTTTCGACAGATAAAATATTTTATTCAATTGTTACTAATCAAAGTGGTAGAAAAACAATCAGGTAGGTATTAGAATACTACCCAGATGTTTTTTTTTAATAAAAACATCGAATTATTATGTAATAACATCGTTTAGTTTAAGAAAAGAGGTTATGTTAGGATTAATAATGGCGACGATGTTGATTCTGAATATAAGCTGTTCACACAGACGATTTGTTTACAATTTCTGTGTAACAGGTCACTTGTAACTGTCAGTAACAGTACGTTTTATATCGTACTTCTGATAACCGATTCTAAAGCTGCCCGTCTCAGTACTCTTATTCAGATTATTAGGAGTTGAGCTGCATAAAAAACGATTAGTGCACTTCTCTTGCTATAAGATTGTCATAAGATCGTAGTCATCTTCATTTATGCAGAAGTTAGCTGCTTAAACGCTAAAAAAGTAATCAGTATCCATATTCTGAATAAATGAGTACGGTTTGCCGGATTATGCAGCTTAAAGAAACCAAACAATAAACTATTCAGAATCAAGCTGTATAATTGAAATATTTTGCAAAGTTGTTCAGCACAAAGCTGAATTTTTCGCTGTTATGTAGCTACTAGCTGTCTCAGTCACTTTTATTTGCATAAAGTAAAAAAAAAAACAATCTTATGCAGAACTTATCAAGCTTTCAGTGTAATTAAAGTTTAAATACTGTATTATTCAAGATAAAGCTATCACGTCAGCTTTTTTACAGATGTAATGCAGCTATAAACTGCTAATTGGTGTTTAATTTTTACGTATTGCTTGGGCGACCATGGTTCTTTCGCCTGATATTTGTGAATTTTATTCATGAATATACCACTCAAAACAAAATATTAAAATGTCATTGACGATTTTAGATGAAAATACATAAAATATAAGTTAGCATTTCAATAAATCGTTAAAATAAACGAAATTAAATAAAAAGTGAGAAATTACAGGAATGTATCAAGTTTCATATAAAATAAATTTCTCTTTTACCCTGTGTTATTTGATTGAATGTGAAATGTTCTGGATTAAATACCGAAAATTTTCTATGCTCAGTAGAAATCAGATAAAAATTCTGAGTGACCACTGTAACATCGTAATTCGAGCATCAGCGAATCTGTGCACTGTTAGTCGCGTCATATTCGCTCGAGCATCAAATTGATCCAAGTTGAACTCAGGTACTCCTTGCTGTTCGAGTGAAATAATGTGGAGTTACACCACATTCTCTACGCAATTTTGAGCAGTTACATATATCTTCGTTAGGAAGCGCAAGCCCAGTTTTGCAAAATAGAAATAACCATCCCAGAGCATAATTTATTTAGAGCTCACCGAAAGAGTCCGTTTCAAGAGTAGAAAGATCTGAAACCTGTTGTAGACACTCTAATAGATCTTAGTTTATTAAAAAAAAAAATAACCCAGCAGTAACCCACCATAGGAAGCACTGAAGCCCAGTCAGAACAGTTCAATAAATTTTCTCATTTGCAATTGTTTAACGTTTTTCACCATACGCTACAGTTAACTGCAGGCGAACAAAGCAGCTTCTTGAATATTTTTAATCTTCATGGTGTCGATTCGAAATAGCCTAGTCAATTATAGGGGTGCCTGTGGCTCGTCGCAATAGAGTTTGTAGGGTCCACGTGGTAGATTTATCGCTCTCTTTGCGCGGTTCAACGAACTTGATTCTTGGGCCTTACTCATTTTTGTCCGATCACGGCGTTTTGTGATATTACCCGTCACTTGACACAGGTTTCAAACATTTTGAAGCACTACTTGGGAACATTCGACCATTAAACCCAACTTTTCTGGCTATATCTCCTTATCTATGTCACCTTAATTACCCCAAGTGGCTAATTTTGCGTCCATAATTATGTCTCTGAATACATGACATAAATGACTGCTTGCTGTATAAGTCGAAGAAAAAGTTTAAAATACCATATCGTAAATTCTAAATAATCACAAAAATCTAATTAAAAAAAAAGTTATGAATTCCAATTAGTCACTGGAAACAATATTAACACTTGAAAGATATCATAACAAGATATTTATTATATAATAGTTTGAGGACATTTATCGTATTATCCATTCGTAACTAAGAAAATAAACTAAGTAGTGTCTGGCAGCCCCGGGATCACACTCTGTTTATTCGAAAGAAAAGTGGCAAAAGCTCATGTTGTTTTCTTCCTGGTATACGAGGCACAGTTCTTTTGTTTGTGTTTTGTTTCTATTCGTGGGGCATCACGATGTCAGATTGACAGAAACTGTGTTCTTTCATATTGTAATAGCCCTCTTAAGTGCAATAATTATTTTCATTGTTGAAATATTGCCGTATAAACCTTACAATAAAACAATAACATACAGGATTATCTTATTTTCTCGCAAATCTACAAACTACAATAAAACCTTCATATTAATTATGTCAAACATTATAATTTATGTCTCACATTCTGACATAATACCTATTTATTCTGTGCCATTTTATATTGTGGTATAATATTATTCTTGTGTAATTAATTACAAAGTGTACCTACTGAATACATAAACTTGTTATAAATAAAGTAAAACTTCTTAAAGGATAACTATAACTGATTATAAAATTGTGTAAATAAAAAAATTGATTAATTAAATCAATGATTAAAACCTGTAAGACAGATTTTCCGGAAACTTCTCTTTCAAAAAATAAAGGGTCTACACTAATCGATGTGAAATTAGCAAAATTCGACCAGAAAGAGCTTAAAGCCTCCTGCAGACACACGCGATTAATCGCGCTGCGACACCGAGCCAAGCTAATTTCCACTCTAAAAATACTGCGAATGGACCGCGACATGTCGCCCCGCGCGATTAATCGCGTGTGTCTGCAGGAGGCTTTAAGCTGCATTTTCATTTTAAAGCTCCGCGACTCTGTTGCTCAACACGAAATATTATTGCATGCGACAGCGACGGGTCGCGGAACTTTTCGCAAGTCGACGCTATTGAAAACTGGGTAGTGCGAACGAGACAAATGTCGAGCGACATTATTCGACTAAGTCGTGGGGAAATGACACGTAAAAGTCCAGCAACATGTCTCTGCGACATGTCCCCTAGTGAAAACGCGGCTTTATGTCCCATGTCGATAAATGTATATGTCGCAGGGAAATGATGAAATCAGGGATTTCACGAAATCCCTAGTGATATCACGAAATCCCGGAAGATGTCGAATATTCTTGTTTATTACGTCTTCTTACTAAAAGTATCTAGTGATATGGCAAAATACTAATATAGAGTTGTAGTACGTCATTTCACTAAACTAAATTTAGTGAAATAAAGAATACCTACTGTTGATGATTTTGCTGTTTACAGGG
The DNA here is from genome assembly GCA_950005045.1 of Agrotis exclamationis. NCBI lineage: Eukaryota > Metazoa > Arthropoda > Insecta > Lepidoptera > Noctuidae > Agrotis > Agrotis exclamationis. The sequence continues at coordinate 7,014,367 of OX465420.1, read as the reverse complement.
TTTAAATGAACCGAACCAAATCGAACCTCGGGGTGCCAATGAAGTCCGTCTTTATCTCGTTCAAATGCACAAAGTTGTTCAGCTGGTATTTAAGTAGGAGTATACGAAACGGGGCACTGAGAAATAAAAAATGTCGTGAAAACGACTGGCGGCACCCCGACACGGACAGGTTAAATTAGAAAGGAGATGGCGGGGTCTGTAAGACCCCGCCATCCCCTTCGTGGTTATTTTTTTTAAACCACCCAGAAGTAGCGGTGCTCCCTCGACGTTTTCTGACATTTTACTAGATCTAGTTTAGTGAAATGACATATCTCTAACTTTATATTAGTATTTTGTCATGTCACTACATATTTTTAGTAAGAAGACGTAATAAACAAGCATATTCCACATCTTCCGGGATTTCACGAAATCCCTGATTTCTTCATTTCCCTGCGACATATATTTAATACTCCTTAGGTTAGGTTAGCATGCTTCACCGTCGACCACATCATTGCTTGCCACCAAGCAAAATAGTAAGGTAAACCGATTGGCAAAATAAAAAAGCTTAGAATCATCACAAACCTTAATTTGTCCTTCTCTAGCCTTCTTGTAGAGTCCCTTCGTGTCTCTCTGCTCGCACACTTCCAGTGGAGTGTCGACGAACACCTCGAAGAAAGGCAGGTCAGAGTCAAGGTGGATGCGACGAGCTACTTCCCGGTCCTGGTAACAATGAATGTGGAATAAAGGCATCGGTATCAATACGTCATACAAAATCTAGTTTAAAAAAAACATTGCGCATTGTTTATAACTCTTTTTTCGTGAGTGCGTGCTGAATAACTTGAGCATTCACTTGTAGTGAGCATTCTTGCGAATGTTACATCACATAGAAACAAACGAGAGCGTTTAAGCGAGCATTCTAACGAGCGTTCTGACGAGCATTTTGTGAAGCTGACTTTCAAGTCTGTCATCTTCATAAAGAAAGTTTTTTTGACGAGTATCGACTATTAGACTCTAGAGGATACGATACTGGAAATGTGTTTCTTTTCTTGTAAGGAATAAAGTTATATTGTGAAGGTCTATTAAAATGTGCACGCACCGTCGCGTCGGTGTGAATTTACCCTAATATTATGTGACCAACATGCAATGTAGCAAAGGGGTTCCTAAACATACTCATCATTTAATATGGGAAAGAAATGACGCAATTAATTAGTAAGGAAGTCATTAATAACGTCATTTCTTTTAAATATAACAACAACCGTGTCAACTGATAAGTTTATAGCCAAATAATGGCTGGTCATTAAACATTTTTTTTATCTATTTATCTAAACTTTTACCCGTTTGCCGGTTTGCCCTACATAATGTATGCCACATGGAATTTCTCCTAGACTTCAAATATTGGACTTAAGAAACACATCCCCTAAAATTATTTGTCGAAAAGAAACTACTGGATTAAACACGTGTGCGCGGAACACTATGCGCCGACGACCCGGCCGGGAATGGTTCTTGATCAAACGGCGAGCTACCCATTACTCGGCGTCCGCAAGCGTAGGACATGTCGGTTTTCCTACGATATTGGATACCCGTGCCACAACAATAGATGTAACACTATTTCAATACACAACACGGCGGCACAATTTATGTCTATTAATCTGCAATTAATAGATAATGTCGTTGAACTGTAATCAAAGCGGGAACGATGGCAGTAAGCGTTTGTAGTGGCACGTAACACTGACATTTGACCGCATTAGTCATTATTACAATCAAAGAATGTGCGATACAATATCTCCAGCTTTTTCTTTTTAACCACATTACTTATAAAATTAATGGATATTCACCTTAAAATAGATTTAAAAAATCTAAAAACCCACGTTTTTAAATGTCCTAAAAATAAGAAAATAACCCTACGGGGCTGAGAGAGGGGCCACTCAAAACGTGGGGGCGTATATTATTTAAGGGATTATTTTTGGGATATAATTTACATGACGTGTATAGATCGTGGCTGTAACTTGCAAAGATACGCCCCCACGTTTTGAGTGGCCCCTCTCTCAGCCCCGTAGGGTTATTTTCTTATTTTTAGGACATTTAAAAACGTGGGTTTTTAGATTTTTTAAATCTATTAATTATTTTATTATTTTTATCTTTGTTCATCGGGTTTGAAGCTACCCTGAAAATTTCAGCCTGCTAGCTTATCGGGAAGTGCCTAAAAGCCTGTCCGCCATCTTGGACGTCCGCCATATTAGATTTAAGTCACATGACTATTTTTTTCGTATTCCTGACAGCAAACCCTTTCATTTGATATCCATATCATAGGTGTGCATTTCAAATAGCCTGTCTGCCATCTTGGACGTCCGCCATATTGGATTTAAGTCACGTGACTATTTTTTTCGTATTCCTGACAGCAAACCCTTTCATTTGATACCCATATCATGGGGGAGGATTTGAAACAGCCAGTCCGCCATCTTGGGGAGGCCGCCATATTGGATTTGTTATGACGTTTCTTAGCTAGTCATGTATTGTCATCAGAACTCAGAGCGTGTGCAAAATTTCAGCCTGTTAGTTGTCAGCTTATCGGGAAGTGCCTCAAAATTGAGTTGCAAAAGTCCAACCGGAACGACAAACAAACAAACAAACAAACAAACAAACAAGAAAAGTGAGTGTATAAAAACGTGGTAATAAAATTGGCCCAAATCCTTGTTTCTACTCGATATTATAATCTTTTTTGATTTGTGTGTGACTGTTTTTGATTTATTTTGATTTTTTTAAAAGGATTTTTCGCATTATATTATAAAACAAAATCCCACAAAAACTGCTGTTTTGCCTGATACCACCCTGATACAGACGTAAAACAAATTAGGAAAAAAGTGTGGCAAAAACAAAACAAATTAATTTTTATATTTTTTTTATAAGACCCTAACCAACTTGTTTTAAACAATAGGTTACCTATGTACATTTGCGTCACCACAAAATTAAACAACATAAACTTCCCACATTTATCACTACGTTTGAAAATAATGGTCATTATAATTAGAGAGTGCCATACAATCACGCAACATTTTATCAGTGTTTTAATTAAAAAGTTTATTGTAAATTGAACACTGAAACAAATTGGATATAACAGTTTTATTTAATTCAGCTATAGTGTTTTATTTGCCATCGGTCACATTATAAACAGTCTTAGAGCGAGTTGTTTACTCAGTAATTTAACTATATTTTGTCAGGATTGGATCCTAGGAGTGTATAGGATTTTAACTAACAGTTAGCTACTGATCTAACACCTACATAAAACTAGATATTTTTGATAACATTCAACTACATAGTCCTTAGGCCGCTCATATACGGTTGGCTCGAGCAGTTAACCAGTGATCAACATACACGGATCAACGACAGGCAGCAGTCACTGTATGTCTGACGATTTCTTTTGCTTGACTGCACTGACCGCCCAAAGCAGTTCTACTGCTCGAGTTAGATGGTAGATTGCAGCCCACACCCTCCCGAAGAACATGGCCTTTGCCATTCTTTCGTAGGTAGCGTAAAAAACATTTTAAACTTTCATCTTCCATTACAATATCATCTCTTGATATGAGTAAGATAATGGTCCAATAAGCCTATCCAATGTGAAGAAAATAAAAACAATATCGGGCAATTCAAATATTGCCCCTATATTGTTTTTATTTTCTTCACATCCCCAATCTACAAAATCAAAAGAAAAAGTCATTGATAAAAACTATGTATTATTTTGTTTGTGAATTGCGTGTAATGATAATAAACACCCAATTAGCATGAAAAATAATAAACATTGCGATTTCTGAGTTTTTTACAAACAATTTAACCTAGTATCGGAAGACCCAAGTCCGCCGAAAAGTCGTTGAACTAAAGATAAAAGACTTGGGGTTCATTTAATTATTAAGAGGCACAACAAATATAATAAACTACTATTGAGCATATTTTTCAAGATCTAAGGAAGGTTCTTTTTTTAGTAATTCAAAAAGGGTCAACACATACAAGTCAATCTTTATCTCGTCAACAGTTACGTGGATTTCGGCACTTTTTTATTATTTACCTCAGCGAAGGGCGAGACAAAACTGCAAAGGCATACGACACCACTGTCAGCAAAGAGTTTGGCGACCTCAGCCACTCTTCTGATGTTCTCCTCACGGTCCTCTTTGGTGAAGCCCAGGTTTTTATTCAGGCCAGTCCTTATGTTATCACCGTCGAGGCCGTATGCAGGGATTCCTGTGACAAAAAAAAAGAAAAGTTGAAAAGTCTATGTCAACGAGAACAAAGATCGTGGAACAAAAGCTTTTCTTGTTCCAAATTCGAAGTTGTGAAGTAAGATTTTAGGTAGGTAGGGGACGGTCGGGCAAGATGAATGGGGCGGGCTAAAAGAATTTTATGATTAATTTCTCGATTAATAACTAGGAAGAGATGGCAATAGTTTAGAACGATCAGGAACTGCCTACCGGTCGCGCTCAGTGCACCATAAGCGGCGAAATTGGATTGATGTGGAAGTACGTGCCAAAAATTCATTTTCGTCGAGAAAATAACGATTTTTGAAGGTAAATACTTATCATTTTTTATTTTATTTATTAAACTCTTGTTTTAAATCTCATTTTGCCCTAAAAGTGTGCATATTAAGGTGTGTTTTTTTATTAATTACTGAGTGATAACGCATGTTGTTTTTTATATTTATATTTTTTTGTTTCTTATGTATTAGTCGGGCAAAAAGAAACAGGGCAAGAAGAATAGTATCCGCATAGGTAATTTTTGTTATTTATTTTATAAATCAATTATAATCTATTAGACATTGTGTTTTTTCAGTAATAGAGTAATAATTATTTAATATCATTAACTTGTTTCAGATGGTATACAACTTTAAGCCGGAAACAGATCGCGCCTCATGGTAGGTATATGTATGGCGAACAATACATCCATCCTCCAATCGAATACTGGATTAAATGTGAAACTTGTCATGAATGGACTCATGCAACCTATATGGGACAAGGATCTTATTTTTGTGATGATTGCTTTAATTAACTGCCATAATTCATTTTGCCCTACAGTAAAATTCGTTTTGCCCTACCTATGCGGGCAAAACGAATAATGGCTATTATTTTGAAAAAGGATAATTTTATATATTTTAAGATAGACAATTACATCTTTTGTGCTGTTTATTTAAAGTTTAATAATGATTGTTCCTATTACAAATAAGACTGATTAAAGATTTTTACTTAAACATTGTTTTTTTTTTAAACCAAACTTAACTAATTCGTCTTGCCCGACCGTCCCCTACTCAAGTTTTTGTTACAGTTTTCCCATTTTTTTTTTATTTGAACTGTTACTTTTGTACATGATCAGTGAATAAGCTGTATTTACCTTCGATTGTTGTTACATTAACTGTAAACAATTAACTAGGTATAAAGGTTCTGAGAAATCGATAGGCAGCGTTCAATACTTAACTGACCTTAACCCAGAAGTTATCCATCAGTTATTGTTATCTGAATTGCACTATAGCTATGAGATATTACTGTTATAATATAATTAATCTACTATGAATCTTCCCGTTAATTCTACTAGGGCGGTGTGTAAACCGGCAATCTGTGTCTTTTGGAACGGGGCGTTGAAATAACCAGAATTTTCTTTTAGACAACTACAATTGCAAAAACCAGCCAAGTGCGAGTTGGACTCGCCCATGAAGGGTTCCGTAGCAGCAAGCATGGATTAGAGATATAATTATATTGAGATTAGTAAGTAATATACACAAACAATAAAAATAACTTTATTTTTCATAGTACAATAGTTGAAAATGTACTATATCTCAAAAACTGCTAACTGTATCTCATCCAAACCAATTTTCGTTGGTAGTTTTGGTTGAGGTCTACATTTTATATTTTTTTTTAGTTTTATCATTCTCTTATTTTAGAAGTTACGGGGGGGGGACACACTTTTTACCACTTTGGAAGTGTCTCTCGCGCAAACTGTTCAGTTTAGAAAAAAATGATGTTAGTAACCTCAATATCATTTTTAAAGACCTATTCATAGATACCCCACACGTATGGGTTTGGTGAAAAATTTTTTTTTGAGTTTAAATTCTAAGTATGGGGGGCACCCCCAAAATTTGTTTTGTTTTGATTTTTGTGTGAAAATCCTAATGCGGTTTACATAATACATCTTTCTACCAAGTTTCAACAGGATAGCTCTTATACTTTCGACAAAAAGTGGCTGTGACATACACGGACAGACAGACAGACAGACATGACGAATCTATAAGGGTTCCGTTTTTGCCATTTGGCTACGGAACCCTAAAAAGCAACAGCAATCTATGGCGGAAAATTATCTATTTATTAATTTCTTGGAATAGAACTAGAACTCAATCACGTAAATCAAGGTGATGTTTCTTTTACACAAGGTCTAGTAACCCTGATTCTTCTTCTTCCTGCCCTTATCCCATTCTATTTGGGGTCGGCGCAACACGTTTTCTTATTCCATTCTCCCCTATCAGACGTCACAGTATCATTTACTCCTTTTTCTTTCATATCATTCCATAGACAATCCATCCATCTTTTCTTTGGCCTTCCTCGTCCTCTCCATCCATCAACATTCATACTCATCACTTTCTTAGTCACATGGGTGTCATCCCTCCTCATCACATGTCCATACCAAGATAGACGATTCCCTTTCATTTTTTCTGTAACAGGCGCCACTTTCAAACTTCCCCTTATAAACTCATTCCTTACTTTATCCATTCTTGTCACTCCACACATCCATCTCAACATCCTCATCTCCGCTACATGCAATCGTTTCTCACCCATCTTTTTTACAGCCCAGCATTCCGATCCATACAATACGACAGGTCTAATCACGGATTTGTATATTTTATTTCCCCCTTTAACTTGAGGGGCATCCGTGGGTCGCAAGTTGTTCCGGTGACCTGTCGCCATTTCATCCATCCCGAGTTGATCCGGTGTGTTATGTCCCGGTCTACATCGCCGTCTCCTTGGACAAGTCTAGTAACCCTGATTACAGCTGTTTATTACCTTTGTTTCAAAAAATCATTGTTTTTATTATAAATCGAAAGGTTGGATATACTTATGGGCGACTCGCCGCCCGATCATGGACAATGCCCGGGTCGACCGACGGCGCGTTGTGTTCCACGCTCGCCTCAAAGAGCTGTAAGTAATCTGACGGGGCCCCCTAAGAGGGCCAAAGCCTGCCGGGGTCGCGGGACTGACTTACCTGGTTACCGTGACCTTGGTACGTAAAGGGCTGACGGAATACAAATATTAAAATTAAATGCATCCGGCAACTGGGACCGCGGTATCAGTTTATTGCGGTCCCAGTCGCCGGAAGCCTCCTAATATTTTCAAAATAATGAAAACATTGACCTCTGAGGCTTAGACTAAACAAACACTTGTTTGCATGGCGTGTGCAATATAACACAAACCTTATACAATACTATCCAATTACAGTTTTAAATTACCTAATGTGGGTCACCATTTACACATGATTAATTAATTACCTACTAACTAGGTTCGTGTGTGCTATTAAACAAATTTTGAAGTCCATACATACATTATTGTTTAGAATGTAATTTTCTATGTATGTTACCGGCAAAACCCGATTTCAGGACAAACTAGTTTGGCCTAGGCTAGGCTAAACTAGTTCTTCCTTCAAAGGAGCAAGTCGATGGAGCCCCGCTTCGCAGGGCTCCTACTTCTGGGTGGTTTAAAATAAAATAACCACGAAGAGGAAGGGGGGTCTGAAAGACCCCGCCATCCTCTTCTAACCTAAACTGTCCAAGTCGGGGTGCCAGCAAGTCCCGACCTCGCAAAGAACTAGTTTAGCCTAGGACAAATTTGTTTGTCCTGAAATCGGGTTTGGCCGGTAACACATGTATATAAAAAAATTTAAACTAGGTTTTCCCCGCATCTTGCTCGCGTTAATTTAGAATTTGAAAAATGGATTCTCGATACTCGCACACGTAGCGCGTTCTACTATCATTTGAACTTTATTGTTGTTTTTCTCTAAACTTAATTTTCAGTTATGACAAGACATGAAAGTGTTGAAATAGTTGAATGAAAATGCTTCTTAATTCTTTCTTATACTCTAGGTCGGGGTTATTGAACGATATTGAATAGAGCCACTCAAATGCAATTCACTTACTCACTTGTTAATGTGTTTGCTTAGACTAGTGACAAGATAAGTCGAGTTTTACAGAAATTGTAGTGCTATTCATTAAAGACTCAGCCACGTCGAAGGCACGTCGGCAGCGACGATACTACTCATACGATTTGCAACTGTGTTCTTGAATGTAGAGTACAAAGTTAGTCGTTGAGACAGATTATCTTTAATAGCTATTTAAGCGAATTCACAGCAAAGACGGGGTTATCAATTCGTCGAAAACTATTTTTTATGTAATTCCGGTGTTTATTTATTTACACTTCATGCAACACAAAAGGTACATAGGCGCACTTAATGCCTAAGGCATTCTCTACCAGGCAACCAAGGGTAGTGGAGAGATAACATGGCAGGTGCAAAAAAATATAATATTTTAGAAGGTACAAAAAAAAATATCCCTGATGGATTCTTTTTTTTAAAGGATATACTTTCCAGGTGATAACTTAGTAAGCTTTGGGGTCCTTCAGTAACATAGAAAAAGATATACCAACCTTTGGAGACCAGGTAAGCTTCAAGCGCGAAGGCTATACTGGTCTTTCCAGCACCACTGAGGCCTGTGAACCATACTGTGCTGCCTCTGAAAGCCCTGCTTCCGAGGGCACGACTTCTCTTCGCTCTGGACACCTGATGTTTCTGTTCCACTACATTCGTGGCTACTTGTGCGCACTGAAACAAAGAGAGTTACATTTTAGAGATCAATGGAAAAAGGTGTTTTGGTGCATGTTTTTAAGGTTGATTTTATTACAGAGTAAGACAAATCATTCAGGGATCTATTTATAACGTTTTTAAAATGCAGATATTTTAATGAATAATAATATGTATCGATGTCGAATTCGTTCTCAGTACCTATTATTACTATTCGATAGAAATTTCCTGATGGAAGAAGTCTTTCTAAATTTAAATTAAAAATTAAAAATATAAATTAAATTTAAATCTAGCGTTTTTTCCAATGTTGGGTACGGCTTCCAGTTGCAGCTGAATACCAGTTTTTTTCATGGAACAAATCGCTGCTTAAATTCAAAACGGCCGCAATTCGAAATCTGACTTTTTTACAGGAGAGCCCGTCAAAGTTTTCATTTCGGTTTTTGGTTATTATTTTGATCAATCTTCATTGTATATCTATGTGTTATATATCATCGGATGCAGATTTCAAGCCTCTATTAGTTTGTTATTTTATTTTTTCTCTAAGTTTCACCCAGTAAATATAACATCACATAAGTCCCTTTTCATTATAAAAAATCAAATTTAATGTTTTTGAATTTTATAAATAAAGCAGCCATATTACCACTTTGGAAGAGTCTCTCGCGCAAACTGTTCAGTTTAGAAAAAAATGAGGTTAGTAACCTCAATATATTTTTTAAAGACCTATCCATAGATACCCCACACGTATGGGTTTGGTGAAAAAAAAATTTTTGAGTTTCAATTCTAAGTATGGGGGGCACCCCCAAAATTTGTTTTGTTTTTATTTTTCTGTGAAAATCCTAATGCGGTTCACATAATACATCTACCTACCAAGTTTCAACAGGATAGCTCTTATACTTTCGAAAAAAAAGGGGCTGTGACATACGGACGGACAGACAGACAGACATGACGAATCTATAAGGGTTCCGTTTTTTGCCATTTCGCAACGGAACCCTAAAAAGGGCTTCAACAAGGTGTTATCACCTTGTTGAAGAATTATAGAACAATCTCACTTCTGTCCCATGCATACAAACTGTTCTCGAGAGTCAATACGAACCGTCTCGAACGCAGGTTTGGTGACTTCCAGCCTCCCGAACAAGCCGGTTTCCGAAAAGGTTTTAGTATATAGATAGTATAGACCACATACACACGCTCCGCCAGATTATAAAGAAGACAGAGGAGTATAATCGGCTATTATGAATAACATTTGTGGACTATGAGAAAGCCTTTGATTCAATCGAAACTTGGGCAGTATTGCAGTCCAACGATATCATATCGACTATTGGGATATCGAAGAGTTGGAGTGTTTATTTAGAAACGGCACCATGTCCATCCGACTTCAGGAAAAGAGCACGAAACCAATCCAATTGCAGAAAGGGGTGAGACAGGGAGACATTGTTTCTCCGAAACTGTTCACGAACGTTTCCCAACAGGTGGGCCTTAAAATGAACATGGAAAAGACAAAAATCATGTCAAATGTCCATGTGGCACCCTTACCGATTGTTGTAAAAATGTAGGCCATTGTTGGTTGGTTTAGTTGAGATTGTTCAGTTTGATTCAGATTGTTCAGTTAAATCCAACTTCAACAAAGAGGTCGCCCGAAGAATCCAACTCGGATGGGCAGTGTTTGGGTAGCTACGTGATATCTTCTCGTCGAGTATCTCACAGTGTCTTACGACAAGGGTGTTTAAAAAGTGTGTGTTGTCAGTGAGGACATACGGCTCTGAAAAGTGGTAGTTGACTGCCGGCCTTTTAGAGAGACTAAGAGTCACTTAACGAGCAATGGAAAGAGCTAGGCTCGGAGTTTCTTTACGGAATAAAATCCGGAACAAGGATATTCGGCAAACAACCAGAGTCACCGAAATAGCTCGTAAAAGGGAGTTGAAGTGGCAATGGGTATAATGGGTAAGCCACATTGCTCATAGAACTGATAACCAATGGCGAAGAAAAGATCTCGAGTGGCAACCACGGACCGGAAGATGTCTAATAACTTACAGTAATTATTATTTTCACATTTTGTAATAATTCAAAAGTTCGTTGTTTACATTTTCCACTCCCAACCACTTGCCACCAAAATCGTTAAAATATCTCAACAAACAAGTTGCTCTCGTAATACTAAAAAAAATAATTTCTTTAATACAAACAAAGAGTTAACAGTGTTAGTATCAACAAAGTAACTATTAATATTATGAAGACTGTGAGTACGTGCGTCAGTCACTCACTGTGACAGAATAATATTGCTCGGCTCGTCCTTTCTCCTCAATCGCCTACTCGGGTAGATCCACCGTACTTATACATATAATTATGTTTTTATACAGGGAGTGAGACAGGCCTGGTTTAGGTTGTAATTATAGTGTTAAGTTTTAAATTTAAACATTATTTGCATATTTGTTTATAAAAATACTGGCACAATCACCGTAATTTTATATGCAAAACAGAAGCATTCCAAAATACTGCACTATTCTTTAATAGAATAATAATAAAACACGTTTTATTCAAACTCAAAATGGACATATCACAAAATACGGTACTTTTCTTTGTAAGATTATGATATACTTATAATGTAATTTTAAAACAATACGGTTGTATTTTGAAATGTGGCCCTTTTTCACATAACAAATGTGCGCTCCCGCTGACTGCAGGGTCGCAATCCGAAATATGGCGGCTTTGATCTGAAGTTAACCATCTAAGTGACAAAATGAAAAAGGGCGGTTGTGTAATTTTCTCATTTCTAGTGCTAAAATACTGGGTGTCTTTTTAGAATATGAAAATATAGGCAGAATAGATACGATTTTTGCTTTAAAAACGATTTGAATTTTTTTCGATTTGCGGCCGTTTTGAATTTAAGCAGCGAAATGCCTATTTCACCTGCATAACGTAACACTGATTCGAAGTGGCACTGGACAAGGACACTTGGAAGGCCTTTGCCCAGCAGTGGGACAGTGTAGGCTGAACAAAAAAAAAACGTAACACTGGATAACAAAAGTAACACTACCTACATATAAATTTTATAAGCTTCTGACAATCCGTAACGACTGTCAACAATTTGCTACTTTAATTAAGGAGAAAAAATTTTTTGGTCAACATAGACAACGGTTCACAGGATAATTCTATTATCCGGCTAGCTAAAGATAGAAACCAATTGCTATTTCAGTTAATTGTTTGTTGCAACTAAAAATAGCCGCAAGGAAGCTGAATAAGCTTATTATTTCGAAGTACCTGATGATTAGAGTGGTTTGATTGAAAAATATAAGCACAATCAAATAACACCGTGTGGCCTCGATAGAGGTCAAATATATGTTACACGTGTTTGAACATTTAATTTAATAATAGCAAAATTTTCCAATCATCATTTTTAGTTACTTCCTCTTCCTTAGAATATGCATTTTGTTATATTAATTTAGCTGATAGTGTTTAATTATTTAAAACAACGGAATAGTTCCTAGAAGAACTTGGGGAAGTTCTTTGGAATGAAGTGGCTCAGTAAAGGCTTAAGAAAAATAAATGCAGCTAAAATCATTCAAAATGATGAAACTGGTGATCTGGTAGAAAAGTTGCAAAAAATAATGTTGCTACAAGGAGTTTCTACATTAATTTGTTCACATTCATAATCCTTAGGAAATAGTAATACATTTTACTTTAAAAAACGAATTCTCATAGGTTTCATATAGGTACCTACGCATACAATGTGTTATCATCTAATTATTAGATTCTAATATATAAAATTCTCGTGTCACAGTTTTCGTTGCCATACTCCTCCGAAACGGCTTGACCGATTTTGATGATTTTTTTTGTGCTTATCCGGTATCTATGAGAATCGGCCAACATCAATTTTTCATCCCCCTAAATGTTAGGGGTAGACCACGCCTAAATTTTTTTTTTTTTAGACGAAATTTTTAATTTCTATTTTTTATGGCAAAACAACGTTTGCCGGGTCAGCTCAGGGTTGCCACCTTTAGGGGAAAAAAAAACGGGACGATCGGGCATCCATAAGAGACGTTCGGAGTTTGGTGAAAAAAAATTACCCATGAGACAGTCAAAGGAAAATTAAACTTTATTTTGTGTTTTCATTTGTATTTATTTTTAAACCCCGACGGAATAAGTTTGACGTGTCTGTCTGTCTGTCTGTCTGTTTGTCTGTCTGTCTGTCTGTCTGTCTGTCTGTCTGTGTGACTGTGTGTCTGTCTGTCTGTGGCACCATAGAGCCCGAACGGATGAAGCGATTTCAATTTAGTTTTTTTTTTTTTGTATTAAAGGTAATTTACGGGCGAGTGTTCTTAGACCGTTTTGATGAAAATCGTTTGAGCCGTTTAAAAGTTATGGGGGTGAAAGTGGGGAAGGGTAACCTAAGGTTTGCAAATAAACTCGAGTGGGGTTTTAAATGAAAGCGCACTGAATGGGAATATTGATGATTTAATCGAGAGTGTTCTTAGCATCGCTTGATGAGAAAATTGGTGATGGGGAAATTGGGAAATGGAAATCCGAAGGTCAAGTGAGAGTATCAATTACTACAATCTCAGTCTTTGTAATTCTGTTAAAGATGATTTGTCAATGTGCTGTAACCGCCCAACATAAAATGATATAAAATAAGTATGTACCTACCTATAAAAAGTATAAAATAAAAAATTAAATTAAAAATTTAAAAAACCCCCGACAAAAAACCAAGTTTCCTTTAAAAAGTAATAAATAATAAAAACAAATAAAAAAATACGTCGCGTTGGGGGACCGGAAAAAATCGTAGATAATAAATAATTTGAAGCGGTCCCCCAACGCGACGTATTTTTTATTTGTTTTTATTATTTATTACTTTTTAAAGGGAACCTGGTTTTTTGTCGGGGGTTTTTTAAATTTTTAATTTAATTTTATACTTTTTATAGGTACATACTTATTTTTTCATGTGTATTTCTTGTTGTTATTACGAGCCGCTTTTACTAAATCTATATCATTTTTGTATTTATTTATGAAGTCTGAACAAGACATATGCATATTCAAAGAAATTGGCAATTCTGCTTTCATCAAATCTACCGAGCAACGATTTCTGATAGCGTAGCTGAATTTTGGGCTAAACAAAATATATAAAATAATTTGCCATCGACACGCTAAGAAGAAGAACGATTTCTGATATTAGACCATTTCATGGTCATTAGTGAAAATACGCGCTCAACATACGCATTTGAAGGAGGTATGCTCAAAGCACGAGATACAACAATCCTTATGATGAAGCCTTTCGATCGGTATGATAAAGCTACAGGGTAATTATTTTTCTCATGTAGCGGGTTCGATTCCTGTCGCATATTGTCAAAAATCGGGACAAAATCGATAGGCCGTCGGGACGCGGGACAATGTCTTCGAAATCGGGACTGTCCCGGCAAAATCGGGACGGGTGGCAACTCTGGGTCAGCTAGTAGTACTCTAAAATGATTAACAAAATCATTGACCCGTGAACTCAAACCTTCGTGCAATGGTTTTACGTGCTGTGCAACAACAACATAGATTGTAATCATAAACTCTTATGCACCTACACTAAATTAACTGCTGTACAGCTGTACTTTTTTATATATAAACAAACAGAATATCATATTATATGCCTAGTCTTTTCTCAACCGTGTTGTAGTCAGTTCCCAGTCTAACTGGATGCAGGCACATACAGTACATTCATGTTCATAGATTTCTCTAATAGTCTAATGCAAGCCCTGGTAAAACTGCCTGCCTGCCCTCTCACTTAGGGCATGCACCCGGTTCTACCCGGTTCCAAAAAACCCGGGTATACCCGGGTATTGGAGTAAGTCTGTCGAACCGGTTCTGAGAGCGATGGAACCGGGTCGACCCGGTTCCGATAAGTATGTAATAATTTTGCATTCACTGCATCGAATTGCTATGAATGCTGCCATGGGATGAAGGGAAGGCCCCATTGTAAGTTTTCATTAGGCGTAGCACACGCTCACAGTACTTTGGAGTGTTAGTACTATAAGAAAATGGTGAATATAATAATATTTTAGTTAAAATGTGCCAAAACATAATTTTTACTTTTGTTTTCGACATAGTTGCTAAAAAACGGGAACGCCGCAATCGCGGTGGTATGATCTCTCTTTTAGGAGTGGCTGGAGAGGCGCCACGTCGTCCTCACCTTCCACCTGACGCTGATCCTGTGTTTGTTTCGGGAGGTTCCTGTGCCTGATCGGGCGGGAAAAAACGCCTGGGTGTCAAAATTGCAGGATCACCGAAGGACACGGTGGAGCATATGTTGCAAGTGTGCTCCACTTGGGCTAGGCACCGCTGTGTCCTCACGGAGGCCATAAGCGGCGGTGACTTCCCGCGCCCGGCATTGTTCGAAGCCATACTGCGGGGTGAGACGGGATGGGAAGGGGTCGGCTCTTTCTGTGAAGCAGTCATGCTAGCGAAGGAGGAAGTAAGCGCGTCGTGAGGGACAGGCAGGACAGCCCGTACTTCACGACCCAGCCGCTGTGGGAGACCTCCACGACAATGTACACGAGACGATTTCCGGCCACCGTAGGCGCAGGCATGCGGACGACGAGTACTGGGTGATTTGGCGTCCGATGATGGAGCATGCCCGAGTAGACGGCGTGCCGAGTTCTACGCACATCTTAAAGACCTGTCAGTAATCTGACGGGGCTTCTCTTAGAAGGCCAAAACCTGCTGGGGTAGCCGTGACTCCGGAACGTAAAAGGGTTTTTGAAGGATGCCTTGGATTTTAGTCAGTACGAGTCTGACAGTCCCTCTCGTCCTCATTTGATGATTTTACCACGTAAACATAAAACTTCCAATGAATGAAGTGTAAGGCATATTACAAGCTTTCATTTGTCATTGCTTGCGATCTTTTTGGAATATATAGCGATCGTTTCGACTTAGCTACCAAATAATGAAGCGTAGGGCACATCGTAAATTTTTATTTGAAATATGTATTGGTTTTATAAAAAGTGAAAGTATCAACGTTAATATTTTCAGTAAAATGAGCCAAAACACAAAAGTCACGATTGGTTTCGATTCAACAGCCATAGAATGAACTTTTAAAAAAATATTGTAAGTTGTCTTTATTGTCACCATATATAAAGTTCTTAAAAATTAATGCTGTCTGGGTCAAAGTAGAGAGAAAATTGGAACTTAAAAAAATTTGAACTAGTTTTTTTATAACATAACAAAAACTGTTAAAATATATAAAATAACTAATTAATCAGTGTTTGGATTGTCCCCAAGCCCTATTCACAATTAGCAGACGAATCCTAATCAAAAATAAAAAGAAAACATTAAGTTCACTTGGAACCGGGTAGAACCGGGTAACCCGGTTCCTACCGCCTCCAGAACCGGTTCTGAAAATTCTGGAACCGGACCCGGTTTTGCATGCCCTAACTCTCACTACTTCACACCTCTATTGTAAGAGTTGTTTTCTATTTCCGTCATTTCATCCGTAGAACGTCCACTGTTGAACATAGGCGTCCGCTATAGATTTCCAACAGGACCAGTTGGAAGCGGGATGTGTGTCGTGCTGTGGTTTTCATCAGATTGTCTGTCCACCTTGTAGATGGACGTTCTACGCTGCGCTTACCGGTACGTGGTCTCCTTCCGGGATTTTACGACCCCATCGGTTATCAGTTCAGTTCTGCTATGTGGCCTGCCCACTGCCATTTCAACTTGCCAATTTGCTGGTCTATGTCGGTAACTTTGGTTCATCAACGAATCTTCTCATTTCAAATCAAATTGCAGTGTCGCCATATTTTCCTCAACAAGTTACTGATATTAATCTCCTGATATCAACAGAATCAATAATAACAGCTACAGATCCAATACCAATCATCTTTATTCAATTCTTAACTGCTAATTGCATTATTAACAATTTTATTGGTGAAGGGCACCTGGGCACTATAGTTACAACCTTGGAAAAGTTATTAAATGCAAAAGGCTTTGCATTCGAAAATAATTGTCAATGGAATAAAACTACTGGAGCATTGCGAATTTTTTATGTCTTTTTTTTGTTTCATAATATGGGTGCCTATTATTTAAAGTATTGTTCGTATACGCATGCAGAAGGCTGAATATCTATTAATATCGTTATTTTACATACTCAAGTAAATATAGATTTAAAGTTAAAATACATAAAATTGAATGATGTTTCAATAAATGTTATTACATCTAAGAATCATGTTAGTGCACACATTTTAATAATTAAATGCTGCAAAATTTTTATTACGTTTCTGCATCAAACAGCAGAGAAAAAGCATTACAAGAACAATTTTGGCCATCCATAATATTAATCATAAACCCATTATATAAATTGTAGTAAATGTACCCAATCAAGTTCATAGATATGATCAATATCATTCCGTTGAGGAAAAAAAATATCAATGTCTTTTTCCTTTGACAACAAGTCTTCATAATTATTTTATTTTAGATGCCACTTTGGTAAAGTGTACGAATTAGGGTTGTTATGTTATAGGGACATAATTAGTGAGTGGCTGAATTTTGCTGTGGACACAATTAGTCAATGGGTGAATTAATAATCAATGGGTGAATTTTTCTATGTGCACAATTAGTCAACTGAATTAATTTTCTCATAGAGTACTATAGTCGGTAGCGTAATATTTCCAGAAGGGAAAACATTTCACTGGGGCTAATTTGATAGTAAGCCACGATTTGGCATGATAACATAATATCTCCATTGTGCCTTAATTACTATTTTATTAATTTGATGTTTTTCCAGTCAATTTTGTCTTTCGGTGTCAATAACAATTGCACAAGTGTTTTATTAATTCACTATTTAAACATGCAGTACATAATTATGTTAAATAAACAAGTCATGATAATTCAGTCAGGTATATTGTTCCGATGGCTTTACACAGCTAAGTAAATATTTAGATAACTCATTGTGAAGTGTAGTGAAACAACATTGTTCTCATTATAAGGGAAAAATAGTTTTTATTATCAGTTTATCACCAGTCTGGCTAATCTGTAGAAAATGTTGTGAACTATCGACAAGTCGTAGATAATTTTGAGTAAAAAAACAAATTGCTTTTGCAATTAAAAGTAGGTTTTGAATATGAATTTCGAAAGCATTTTATTGAAACGCAAATGTTTATTGTTATAGCAAAAAGTAGGTACTTTTTTAAAACATAAAAAATATGGACTTCTCAATTTCGACTGATAAAAGTGGAGTAGGAATACTCATCTCAATACTAAAGCATTCATCCTCAGCGTTACTCAACATTGAAACCCTCTATTACTACGCCTACAGTTTTTGCTGACATCAGAGATTTTTGTCATCAAACTAATAACTAATAATGCAAGAACAGGCTACAAACATATGCACTGCGTGAGTAACTCTAGCCAATCCCACCGACTCGAATGAATCCGCGCGAGAAATGCGGAGAAAGTTAATGTTTACGTAAATCGAATGCCAGTAGCGTAACTGTGACATAATGCTATACACCTGTATGCTATTATGTTGCCTAAGAATTATAAACTATAGTAACGATATAAACAAAGACTAAGAAGATTCAGTGGGCAAATCATCCACAAAGGACAAGGAGGCAGCCACTTGAGGACGTAGAATATTTCCTTGGGGTACGCTCTACGAAAACACCTGGATTACTTAGTAAAAAGTTGATATTATATCCCATGCAACCTATGACACCATGGACATGATAATTGTGCTAATTAAACCATATATTTAAACATTAACGTTTTATAACTGATCTTCATCAATTTATTTCCCAGCAAATGCTTTGCTCAAAGAGTTATATTGCAGGGACTTTCTTTTCTTCATTTATTCATCAGTCCCAACTAGGGCATGCACCCGGTTCTACCCGGTTCCGGAATACCCGGGTATGACCGGGTATTGGAGTAAGTCTATGGAACCGGTTCTGAGAGCGATGGAACCGGGTCGACCCGGTTCCGATAAGATTGTTTTAATTTTGCATTCACTGCATCGAATTGCTACGAAAACTGCCATGGGATGAAGGGAACGGCCCATTATAATATAGGCTTTCGTTAGTCGTAGCACACGCTCACAGTACTTTGGAGTGTTAGTACTGTAAGAAAATGGTGAATATAATAATAATATTTTAGTTAAAATGTGTCAAAACATCATTTTTGCGTTTGTTTTCGACATAGCTGCCAAAGAACGGGAACACCGCAATCGCGGCGGTAAGACCCCTCTTTTAGGAGTGGCTGGAGAGGCGCCACGGCGTCCTCACCTCCCGCCTGACGTGTGGATGTTTCGGGAGGATCCTGAGCCTGATCGGGCGGGAAAAAACGTCTGGGTGTCAAAATTGCAGGATCGCCGAAGGACACGGTGGAGTATACGTTGCAAGCGTACACTGCTTGGGCAGAGCATCACCGTGTCCTCACGGAGGCCATAGGCGGCGGCGAACTCCCGCGCCTGGCATTGTTTAACGCCATGCTGCGGGGCGAGACGGGATGGGAAAGGGTCGGCTCCTTCTGTGGAGCAGTCATGCCGAATGAGGACGCAAGCGCGTCGTGAGGACAGTCCGGACTTCACGACTCAGCCGCTGTGGGAGACCTTCACGACAATGAAACGTCGCGAGACGATTTCCACCAGTGATTTGGCGTCCGATGATGGAACATGTCCGATTTGACGACGTGCGGAATTCAACGCATGCCTCAAAGACCTGTCAGCAATCTGACGGAGCTCCTCTTAGAAGTGCAAAGCCTGCTGGGGTCGCGGGACTGTCTTATCAGGTAACCGTGACCCCGGAATGTAAAAGGCTATTGAAGGATACCTTGGATTTTAGTCAGTTCGAGTCTGACAGTCCCTCTCAATCTCATTTGATGATTTTACCAAGTAAAAAAAATAAAACTTCCAATGAATGTAGTGTAAGGTATACTACAAGCTTTCATTTGTCGTTGCTTGCGATCTTTTTGGAATAATATATACGAGTATAGCAATAGTTTCGACTTCGCTACCAAATAATGAAGGGTAGGGCACATCGTAAGCTTTTATTTGGAATTGCTCAAGTTATTTTTGAAAATATTGGCTTTATAAAAAGTGGTGATCACGTCAATATTTTCAGTAAAATGAGCCAAAACACAAAAGTTACGATTGGTTTCGACTTAACTGCCATAGAATGAAGTTTTAATGCTATCTGGGTCAAAGTAGAGAGAAAATTGGTACTTTAAAAAGAGCTAGTTTAGTGTAGCTATTTTTTTTTAATTAAAAAAAAAACTTTTAGAAGTATATGAGGTATCTAACTTCTATAATCCACGTGTTAGGATAACATTGTTCTATTTTATTTTATTCTTGTTTATAGTTTTTTTATTTTTTTATTTTATTGTGTTCGTTTTGCAATATTATATTGCCTTAGGTTTTACTCTTTTTGTTCAGACTAGTTACAGTTTGTAAGATAGTATAGAAGTTACGCAGCTTTTATAGCTTTCTTTTTTATATAGATTCTTTCATACTTCTTTTTTGTGAATGTGAGAACATTGTAGGTCGTGTGTATATAATTATATGTATTTCTTTTTTTGTAGTACTAATTTTCTTAAGGACTTCTCCCTTGTTACTAGGCCTACGTTTTTCTCACATATTTATGTACCTATTCAAAACTGTAACAATCATTTTGTAAAACATACCATATTTTAAAAGAGTAACCATGGAGTTTCTTGCCGGTTCTTCTCCATGGAATCGACCAACCCGAACCGAGCTCCTGTTGTCAACGTTTTATAAGTGCCCTCATGGGCCTATGTGAAATAAAAATATTTGATTTTGATTTTTTTTTGATTTTATATTAAACAAAATAACTAATGAATCAGTATAATTGGATTGTGTCCAAGCTCTATTCACAATTTGCAGACGAATCCTCATCAAAAACATTTTGTTCACTTGGAACCGGGTAGAACCGGGTAACCCGGTTCCTAGAGCCTCCAGAACCGGTTCTAAAAATTCTGGAACCGGACCCGGTTTTGCATGCCCTAAGTCCCAACTTAGCAAGACAATAATTGCATAGTAATCCAACAATGTATCAAGACTTGCCTATCAACAGTTGGGCAGTGTTTACAGCAGTTGCCAGCTACCTACACAAATATCTACAATTGATCAGATTTAATTGCATTTTCATTACTACGAATTAGTCACGAATGGCACCGATCGATAAAGGTATTAAATTATTAAAGGGGTCTCATGAAACTGATACATAATACAGTGAAACGGATGATATGAATCAGAAGACTCACCTGAAGAAAGGAAGAAAGAAACAATATTGCATCATAGATTAATTAGCTATGTTTACGAGTGTCGATAACGTAATATGCAACGGTATGCAGTTACAACAGTATCGTCTACGTAAAATCTTAATTATTACTAAGGGGCCTGTTGGCCTTTTAAGTTCAACTTATTAGCCCATACATAAGAAACAGTTACCTAAACATTAAAACATTGAAGTTTCCCTTAAATTAACATGAGTCCGTCTTGGAATTTCAGTTATCTTGAATTTTAGATAAGAATGTGTCTGGTAGAACCCATGAAGATTTTAGGAATACTATACAATCATGAAGAGGTTGTGACAGAGGCTAGAGGAGCTTATGTAGATGTGTAACCTTTACAGGTACAGATGCGCTTTTTATAAAGTTCCGTATCAGGAGACGAGCCTACTACGATCAATCAGACCATATCCACTATATTACACTAACAAGCTAATAATTATACTCCTTAAGCGTTGGAATATCACTTAGCCTTTGAATAAAGAGCTTTGTTTATAATTCCCCGAAGAGAAGTTTAGACTAGCATTTCCCGAAATGAAACCTAATCCGTTCGCTTCGGTGTACTGAGGAATAAGGATAATGTTATAAATAGGGAAACGCCCAAAAATAACACAGCTTATTGATTTTATTATTTACAGCAACAGTAAGGGAATTGTTTTTAAGAAAAGCTTCGTACTTCAGAAATGGTAAACAATTCGGAATCTGGCACTGTGTTATTTGGATGAAGCTCAGGTTTTTTGAAGGGTGAAGTTTGAAGAATGTTCTAGACTTTATTAGGATAAGGTGGTGCACCTACGGTATTGAATATAGGGAGGAAACGAAGCCGGCAAGAGTTACAGAAATATATTAGAACTGCTACTGAAGTGACTGCAGAACAATAAAAATATTGGTATTCAACTGCATCCAGTTAAACTGGAAGCTGACTCCAACATGGTTCAGAAAGGTCTGGGCAGATGATGACTGCTAAAGAACAACGAAATAACAGTTTTCCTCCCCAATGAAGTCGAGTCTAGTACTTATGCAGATTTCTGATGCAAGATCACTGACAAGTTGCACTTGCACAAAGCTGAATTAATGAGAAATGATGAATTATAAAGGAGTGCAATTTTGCATAGAAGGAAACCAAAGCCTATGTATACTAGTCCACAGTGGACTTGACCTTTTTCTCACTTTAACCTATTAAGTATTATGTGCTTTAACGGAAAGTGGTGACTGCGAAGTTGCATTAGTAGAGTCGCACTGACAATTTTATGCGAGTAGAGAATTGAATCCACTCAAATTATTGTTGCTCTTTGCTTACTAGAACGGAACTACACGTGCGCATAAGAAATATAGATTTTCTTGTAACCAAATCCTCATTTTCTTAATAGACACAGTTAGTTTTGAACACTATTTTAGACTGGAGAAAATTGTTTATGCATTTTCGCTAAGAGCAGATAAACTGTGCATATTACAACAAGAAAATTAAACCAGTTACAACAAACGGATGTGCCTTGTTGTGCTCTTCCGCGTTCTCCACTGATTGGATTTAATGGCATAGACAATCAGAGGCAGCAGAGGTCTCTGTGCTTAAATATATGGCACATACAGTTAAATGCCCGCGGTTTCCATCCAAGCAAGGACTTGCGAAATGGGAGACGAGAGAATATCGTTTATGACAAAATCTATTTCGTGCCTTTATTTCTCCTATGATTAGAAGAAACTTTTACATATCTGTACCTACCACCCCATTTCTCCCCGCTATGTTGAGTGCAAAAATAAATAATTGGTCGTCAAAATAGTTGAAATCGTAGAAATAGTTGGTCGAGTGTCGGCTGCATAGAACGTCGATGTCGCTCTATGCAGCCGACGCGTAGTCTTTGTCACTCACACTTGCATGACAGTGCCGTTCTAAAGCTTGACATGTCTTATTAACACCTGAGTACTCTACAAACGACAGATGCCACGAAGAGGGAAAGTTCCTCCAGTAAAAACTCAATAAATGAGATTCAAGATAAGAAAACCTGTTTCACACGTTGTCGTTGGCTGCATAGAGCGACACGACGTTCTACACGGCTCACGCGTAGTCTTTGCCATTGATACTTGTGACAGTGTAATTCTTGATGTGTTTAACACCTGGGTACAATAAAAATGCTTACGCTACGAAGAAGTAAAGTAAAAAATGTGGGTCAAGTTTAAAAAAAAAAACTTGTTTCAACGTCACGGTCAGGACTTTCGCTTGCATGGTCGGACGTTGAACTTGCACTTGCTAGCGAAAATGAAAGGATCTGTTTCCAAACATTGCATTCTAAATCTTTAAGTTTACAATAATTAAGATGACATGTTAACGAATATTTGTTAAGACCACGGTTAAGACACCTATAAGACAACTAATAGGACACAAGTTTAACCATTCGGAGATTACATAGATTTTTTAATTTACCTCTTGAGTGCACAACCTAATCCCCATGTATTTCAATCCCAGCAATAGCGATTATTGTTACTGTCCAGTGACAAGTACAGTCAACAACAGAAACAAACAAGCCATGCTGACTTGACAATTAATTCGGTAATATTCCCCCACACACATATTATTACATCATTCCAATCAGATACCCTACCATTGCGCACGTAAGATAAAATAATCGATAAAAATATGATTATTTATCTTAATCCATCAAAATTGCGCCACAGTACTTGTTGACATTGGAAACGTCAATGTCAAAACATGATGATTATATCATTGGAGATTTTGAAGAACTTCAAGATATATAAGCGAAATTTTGTTTGTTTGTAACATTTTCACGCCTAAACCACAGAACCGATCATTCTGAAATTTTGCATGTACGTTTTCAGGTATACACAAAAACTTATTCCGTAAAAAAATACGGTTCCTGATAAAAAAACAATAACTTTTATATGATAATAGATGCCAATGAACGATCCGATTGATTATCAAATTCTAAATTAACGCGTGCGAAGCCGCGGGTAAAACCTAGTATTGTAAAATTGCAATAAAAGGCATGATAAAAGAGTTATCAGGAAGTCAAGGTCTTGTTTAGTGTATCAAGATTATGGAGACACACTCAGATTACCTACGTGTAAAATAAAAATACGTACCTAGGTACATAATTGTTTTATGGTGGAATTATAAAGTTAAAATGCTTTTATTTGTTGCTAGCTAGTTGCTTAGTTGTGCTGGAATAACTATTTGATATTGATACAAGTTTGATGAGGGAACTAATTTGCTGGATTTTCTTTTTGTGGAAATCACTAAAACCTGACCTTAAACCCATCGAGATCTCGAGAACTTTAATCGATCGGTTTCTAAGGGCGCGTTAACACGACACGCGCACGCTCAGCGCACGCCACCCGCGTCCAACTCGCATTGAAAGTTAAATAAGAATTTGAGTCTTACAATCCATCAATAGATCTCAAATTGCATTTAACGAGGTCTACACGCGCACGCCAAGCGCACGCCCCGCGCCCGCCTCGCGCCAACCCTGCCCACGCTCTGCACCCTCCCCGCGTACGCCTATGGCTAGTGTTGTGTTGTTTATGCCACTATGCCTAGTGAACGAAGTAGTCCAGTCACTAGTAGTACAAGTGGGCACGAGGCGTGCGCGAGGCGGGTGAAGCGCGTGTGCGGGTTTAAGGCGGGCACAACGCGTGCGCGGGTGCTGTGCGTGATCGGCGCGTGTCATCTGAATACGCCCTAATAAAGGAGGAGGTAGGTCTCGGCCGGCATATTTTTTCATGATTTTATAATTGAAACTCGCACAGTGAGTAGGTATATAATATTTATTTATGAATTATTTTTTATTACCTATACATATTTTTACCTGTTTAGTTAGCTGTTTATCCGTGGTCCCAGTGGGTCGACCCATTACCGGGTCCACGGGTATATTTAAATTACCCGTGGTCCCATGGAA
Source organism: Agrotis exclamationis (assembly GCA_950005045.1). Classification (NCBI taxonomy): domain Eukaryota; kingdom Metazoa; phylum Arthropoda; class Insecta; order Lepidoptera; family Noctuidae; genus Agrotis; species Agrotis exclamationis. Next base: position 6,989,390 of record OX465420.1, on the reverse strand, counting down.
CCTAACCAAACCGAACCTCGGGGTGCCTCAATAGTTGTTGGTGTCTTTGAAAGTAGACGTCAGTGGCACCCCGAAGTTCGGTTTGGTTAGGTTCCTTTAAACCTTGCACACGGAAATAGGAGCCCCGCGCAGAGGGGCTCCGTCTACCTGAACCACGTCCATTTAATTGAAATAAATGATTAAGAATAAGGTACCTAATATGCTTTTATAAAGTCTGGTAGGTATATGGTGGTAATTAAATTTTATAGATATCGATATAGCCAAAGTTCACAGAAAAATTCCTAAGCATGGGACCACGGGTAATTTAAATTATTCGTGGACCCGGTAATGGGTCGACCCACTGGGACCACGGGTAAACACTCGTTTAGTTTTATGAATATTTCCTAGTGCCTGCAATGCATTTTTGCCACAACTATTAATAACCTAAATACATATTTCTGTCAAAAATAGGTACCGGTAGAGTAAATTCTGCTTATTACATCAAATTGACTTTTTAGCCATTGACTTCCGAAAATAATTGTACCTACACCTTTTTTTAATATTGAACGTAGGCACAAAAATAATATTAGTCAGGTTTATTCGACTAACTTCAGCCACACCATCAGACTAATTTGATTTATGAGACTAAACTATAAGTGGCTAAATTCAGTCAAAGAAAGAAAAAACTACTTACTTCACTTATACATAAATATATATTATGAAACTAGTCAATTAATTTTCGTCTTCTAAAGGCTTTAATCAAATTAGTCACAAACACAAAACGATACAAATACCTAGTTGTGATATTTTGAATGATTTAAATAATACGCCCAAGTACCTATGTAATTTTATATTAACTTAAATATAAATAAAATACACTTACTTAGTAATTACTCAGTAGGTATTGAAATATTACGATGATTTTTAATTATTTAACTAACTTAAAAAGTTAATGATAATTAAGTAATTGATAAAAAAAATAGCTTATACTGATTTCTTTGAATACTATTGCATATTCGACATTTTAAGCGCATTGTTAGGAGGTTTCTTGGTAGCTTGGATCCTGTTCTTGATACCGATGGGCTACTATTGTTTATGTATTCAATTTTTTTTTTTTTTATCTAATTTTTGTTTAATTTTGTAATAATATTTTTAAATGTAAAGAAAAATGAATAAAGATATGAACACGGTTACGTGATACATATATATTTTTAGTGTCTCATTTTTTTTTTGGGAAAGCATATTGAATTTTTACATAATAGGTAAACATTTTATTCGGTTGGTAAATTGGATCGTAATAATATTACCTTTTTGTGTAATTTTATAAACTATATCGTTAATATTGTAAGCGACAGTCGAGGAAAAATTTTAAGACCGGAAAGAAAGCTGCTACCTGATACCTTTAAAAAGATGAGAGAAATGAAATAGCGCTAACAAAAATAGCAAAAAACCGCATGATGTAAGAATTTATTACGGACATAAATTTTAATTAATAGATGAAGAGTTTCTAAATAAAAATATTTATCAATACCTATATGCGAATTAATACCTCGCACACCTACTTATTCGCCGAAGTAAACAATATTATATTTTAATTAGCATTCCTAAAACATATGGTATTAGTTTATAAAAAAAAAAATCAATATTTTTGCACATGTTTTCGCTATAAGTTTTGTGAAATTGCAAAAGATAAGTAAATATCTATTAGACCCGAGTTCACCAACAGATGTTTAAATTTTTAACCGATGTTTAAACCTTAAACGCCTGTTTAGCAATATTTTGCTGTTCACCAAGCACTAACCATCGCTTAAGACTGTTAAACGCCTGATTTACTTAAACGAAGTAGCGGACATAGTTTAACCATTGGTTATTTGCTCCCCAACGTTATTTCATTCGTTTTGAGGAGATAAAAATAATAATGCGAGACACTTCGAACAACATTTTTGAAGAGAATAATATGTTAGATGATTTAAGAAGCTATTGAGCGAATTTTACGCGCACCCCGTTTAATTCAAGTACCTGCAGCGCAATTATTTCGAGGAAGATGACGAGAAAGCTTTCGGTACAAGATTCTGTTTAAACAAATATTATTGCTTGATTGAATTGACAGTAATTTGGATTAATAGTAAATAAATTCCTGCATGTAGCGTTTTAACTTTAACTTTCTTGGTTTCTTCCTTTTGTTTTGCCCATTCATCCCATTTATATAAAAAAAGGTTCATCCCATTCATAAAAAGTTGGCTCGCTCGCAGATGTGGAATCGTTGACAAAGTACGCACTTCTTCTCATGTTATGCTGCCATTTTTGGATGTCAGTCGCGTAAAAACAAACTTAAGCAGATACATGACCATCTTAACAAAGTAATGTTATACCATTCAATCATTTACGACCCATTTGTTCAAAAAACGCTTGTTTTATTAACCGTTCCTTACAAATGGATGGTGAACATTAAAAAAACGCGGTTCGTTTAAACAACTGTTAAATGTTAACGGGGCGGTTACGTAACCAATGGTTACGTTGTAGTTGGTGAACTCGGGCCTTATTGTTTTAAAAGCAAAATTACTAACCGCTCTTTTAGGACCGTTGCCCCATTCTGCAATTTTATATTTCTCGTAGACATCTGTCACCTTCTTGTTCCTTTGCTCCAAACTCATTTTTGTAAAAAAAAACCAAATGTCAAATAAAACTTTCCCGCCAAAATGAACGGGTGCGTTCGAAATATTCCGGTTATTCAACGAACGTAGGAGCACGCACGTCGCTCACGCCGTTGTGGACAACACTGGCGCACTCGCAGAATGATACTGTATTATACATAAATTGCTAGTAAATAATGCTAGTACTTTATCAGACGAACAGTTGCACTGCATTTTAGCCTTGTTAGAAAATGATTGTTGTATATCCGGAAAATATTTTTTTTTTGCTTTTATGTAGTTACTACCTATTTTCGCATTACTGGTCACGCCTGTCACTTCAGGGGGGTATTTAAATGCGCCTTTCAAGACCTTTTATTTAGTTGGTTGTCAATTTTAAGTTGCTTTGTTCATGCTTTAAACTTTTATTATTTTGAAAAAAGGCAATGTTATTGGGGCTCAGAGCCAAGGCCCAAAAGTATTCTAGTTATTTTTTGTTAACATTGTCTCACACTAGGAGTTCTCCTGTATCGTAGGTACGTTTACAAACATTAAAATTCACTTAAACAACCAAACCCGGACCATAAAGTTTTTTTTCCGAGCGGGAGTCGAGTCCGCGCCACAGCGCAGCAGTTAATCGCTCAGCCACTGCACCAACCGTGCTGTCATTAGTTTCAGCACAGAATACCTATTTAGGTTTCAGAACAATATTTGTTCCCTGTTCTGTTCACAAAAACAGGGTTCTGATGTTCCGTTATTTTGGTCCACGCTTTATTGGCTCGAGGCAAATATCGCAGGCACCTTAATTTAAGGTCTTGTGGTTAACCACAGAAATAGAAAACGGGTTCGCAGACACGACAATCTCTAGATCTAGAGATTGTCGTGTCTGCGAACGCATATCTATATGCTACGGAGCGGCCATGAAAGAATAACTAACGAACATGAAAGAGTAACTTTCGTATTTACAGAAATAACATTACTTCTGTAAATACGAAAGTTACTCTTTCATGCAAAAATTACTTTAATTTGGCACAAAAACACAGGTAATTCATGACCTTACACAGGTTTCTTTACTCCCGTCGAGCTCCCGTGTGACGATTACTGCCCGTCAAAAACCATCTATACCCATCCCCAACGCCTCACTGTCGCCCCGACCCGCCAGCTCGCATAGCCAGCTCGCGGAGCCAGCTCGCACAGCCAGCTCGCAGGCTGCCTGTCCATTGAAGCGGAGCGAGCTGGCGGAGCGGAGAAACGAGGAAATATTAACCAATAGGATTGCATAAAAACTCCACTCCGCTCCAGTGGACATGGGTCTGCGAGCTAGTTTTTAAAATTCATACATTTTTGGAAGCGGCGCGTGCTAGCTGTGCGAGCTGGCTGTGCGAGCTGGCTGTGCGAGCTGACTGTGCGAGCTGGCGGTGCGAGCTGGCTGTGCGAGCGCCGCTTCCAAAAATGTATGAATTTTAAAAACTAACTCACACACCCATGCCACTGGAGCGGAGCGGAGTTTTTATGCAATTCTATTGGTTAATATTTCCTCGTTTCTCCGCTCCTCCAGCTCGCTCCGCTTCAATGGACAGGCAGCCTTAGCTTGGGTTAACCTTGATGAGTGTGACTCAACCTAAATCGAAATTAATGTGATAGCAGTGATAGCCAAACACATCAAAATTATATTTTTCCCTATCGATGATTCACTGTGACATCTTTAAACGCTGAAGTTTAAAGGTAAGCGTTCATTGGAGATTGAATCATTTGGGTAAATATTTCAGGCAAGAGGAATCTTTCGGGATAGTATTTTTTAAAAGCCTAAACCACATTGGATGAGGCTGGCGCAAGACCGTGGAGCTTGGCACAAGCAAAGAGAGGCCTATACCCAGCAGTGGGTGAAGACGGGCTGTGGATGATGATGATGATGAAACCACATTATCTATACCAGAGGGCTTAGACAAGTGGAAAAAGAATAAAAGCCAAAAGAAGAGTAGACAGTCGATACTAATTGATAATACTTACCTGGTTGAATAAAATCCGTACAGTACGTATGGATTTATTCAACCACTGTTGCGTTCACTCCAATTTTGCTAAAAGATCCGACGACCACTGAGCACGTTCAAAGTGCTCGGTGGTCGTCGGATCTTAAGAGACCGAGCAAATGTTTAAAGCAAGTGCTCGTTCGCTGTTGCGTCGTTTTCATGGAAAGATTAAGCGAGAGCATTCGTTCACTGAGTTCAGCCAAACATCGCGCTTGCTCTCATGTTTTCATTTAACGGGCAAACAATCGGTTGATCGTTTAGAAACGTTCGGAGCACTAAGTGGAAACGCGGCTTTACAGTTCTCTAATAATTTGCTGTACCTTGTAGGAGTTTTTAATGCGGCGGGTCAGTCCGAGTTGGCCTGGGTACACGTCACCCGTCGCCAAGCGATATGATGGTATGAAACATTAAATGGTAGCCATACACCATACTGCCGATTGGATCAGTTAGAATTGACCGTGTGTGGGCGTGGAATCCATCAAATTGGCATGACAGTTAAATTTGATAGGCTTGATCTTGCCGATTTGATCATGCCAATTTGATCATACCCATTTGATCCTTCCGATGGGATCAAATCAGCATGATCAAACTTCAAATCGGCAGCAGTGATGCCAACTTAGCAACTTTATAGCTAGATCTAGCTATAAAGTAAAGATTTGAAGTTTGATCAAATCGATCGTCATGCCGATTCACAGTGTGCAAAATCTCGGCTGGACCAGACATCATGAGTGAAACTAAGCAAGAGATACCTTATAATATTCTAAATTCATTCATAATTTTCCGGCGTAGCAATTCTTTTTAGTTTCAGAGAAATTAAACTCCAAAGTTAATCCATTTTCGGTATTAAGAAAGTACAAAAAGTACAATTTCTCTGAAAAGAAAACCTTTAGAAAATGTAAGAGCAAACCACCTTAAGTAAAATTGCCTTAACAAAATCACAGGCGCTATTGGCATTACAAAGTTTAGAAACGATTATCTCGTTCGCTTTACAGTATTAACAAGTGATTTTTTTCTGAGTTATAGACAACATAAGTTTCTAAGTATATTTAATAAGTTTGATCGCTAAGCACGCAGTAAGAACGATAAAAAAAATTGAAACGTTTTTAATGAAATCTTGAATTTACTCCATCGTCCATTGTATTTCGGAGATGTAACAAAGCTTGATAAATGTCGTCTTATATGCGTAATATAACTGGGCCAAGAAATTTAGATTGAAGGTTTTCTTTTCAGAGAAATTGTACTTTTTGTACTTTCTTAATACCGAAAATGGATTAACTTTGGAGTTTAATTTCTTTGAAACTAAAAAGAATTGCTACGCCGCCGGAAAATTATGAATGAATTTAGAATATTATAAGGTATCTCTTGCTTAGTTTCACTCATGATGTCTGGTCCAGCCGAGATTTTGCACACTGTGCGATTGGACGATAGGCAGTATGGTGTATGGCTACTATAATGCGGCGTGGTGTCACGTCGCGTCATCTTTATTATGTAAATAAACAACTTTCTATTTTAAATAAAGTACTTATCTGAATATTTTAATTTTAATGTAAATTACGGGTTATTTATGCCATATTTATTTCCTTTCATAGACTATTATTATATGCATATTTTCCGTAAAAAAATATTTTGATGGTTTTCATCTGCCAGGCGTCTCGCAGCAGCTCACTTTTTGTGGCCCACGCGCACTTAGCTTAGGTACCAGTGACTGCATCTTGTTACCACATTTTTAGTGCACAAGCGAAAAAAAATTGGGGAGGTTTATGCCGAGTCTCCACTTAGGATGTGCTGTATGATCAGTAGTCAAAAAATCTTTTTGTTTAAATTACAATAAAAAATCAAAAGATCAAATATAAACAGGCGCGTTAGTAAAAATATTGAAAGAGCTGTTTAAATATTATTGACATGAAAATAGTTCCCTAAAAGTACCAAAAACCACTGCTTATCTGAAAACTACCTTATCAGTTACTGATAGTATGTACACATTCAGGTGAAAAAATGATAAGTTCAGGGCTGATAAACACAACAAATTAAACTGTGTGATTAGAGCGATGTTAGACTGAAAATAGGTCAAGAAAAAAAAAATTACTTCGCTTTGATGATGGGGTTGGGAGGCTTATGTACGCCTAGGTACTACCTTTGTTTATGAAATTATTATAGTTATTTTTTTAAAGGATGTCTTCTAAAAATATTCTTCAGTCAGTTTTCATAAGTATGATGGTCACTGTACTTTTAGACAGACTTCTTTTTGGAACAGAAAAACAATAAAATAAACAAATGCTACATGTATTTTATTTATCTGCAATTAAAATAGTTTTATTAATGCTATTAACAGATTGGCTAAAATTTTAAAATTTTCCAATAAAACATATGTGTGGAAGGAAACAGTAAGTTTCAATTATTTTGTAGGAAACCAAGATTTTTGTGAGCATGTTGAAACTTTGAAAGCATGCCCAATTAAAATTAGCACTCCTCCATAGCTACTAAACATTTTTTGGAGTACCTACCTAGTTTAATAGAACATTAAATGTGTTAATGAACTCCAAAGACACAACTGCCTTTTTATTCTGAAACTGGGAATGAAAAACTACCTCTTTCTTAAAAAGAGAGTTCAAAATAGATCCAATAGTTTTTAATAAAAAATCCTTGTGAAATATATTGAACATAATTTATTTTACACAAAAAAAAAAACAAACCACATTGAGAAGCAATTTATTGCAACTATTTTATTGTTTTGAGGAAAATATATGTGAATCTGATATACAATCTTAGTTAATACCGGTTCTCTTTTCCTTGAAGATTAATAAAAATTAATCATGATCCCTGTAACAGAGAGGGATCATGATTAATTATTATTAATCTTCAGAGTTTTCCGCAAGAATTTTATTCTCATTATCTCAGTCTTCCAAGATAAGCAGTTATAATGGGCATTTTGTTTGGACAACTTATTAACCCCTATAGATTTAGGCTCCTCATGTAAACAAGATAGTATGGGATGATTACACCAATCAAAACACTGTATTGTATCTGTAGCCTGCTCAGAATCAAGCCCTGTAATAACTGTTTACACGAATCTCGTCATGACATCGTCTCACAAGAACACGCTAAACATAATATACGCTTGGCCAATGAGGTTTTACCTTTTATAATATCATTGCGCTTGGCCGTATTTCTTTACGATAGGCCGTTTCTTTCATTTCAATCATGCGACGTTCAAATAAAACCGATAACAAAAATTGATTTAATACACACGAATCTGAAAGTATTTATGATACCGCAGTAATACAATATTAAATTACATTTACCGTTTTCAGTTTCTTCTTTGGCCCCGATGGTCCGTCCATTTTATGTGATATCTAGGGAACACTGAGTGACACAAGAGACTTTTATGTTAGAAACAAGAAGTTTTGCTTAATTATTTATAAAAATCGCATAGTTACACATAAACCAGATTAATCTACGATAATCACTGCTATCGGATTATCAGAAACTGCGGGGGGGACATAAATGATTAATGACATGAATCTGGCGCGGGTGCGGGGCAGGGAGGGGAATGAATGTGACGTTGACACTGACATAAAAGAAGTCGTTCAGTAATTGTAAATTATATTGGGCTCGGTTTCGTTTTCGTTGAAACCATAAAAATTCCAGTGATGACTTACGGCACCAAAACGTGGTCTTTCACTATCGGCCTCATTTCAAAGCTCAAAGTCGCTCAGCGAGCTATGGAGAGGGCTATGCTCGGTGTTTCTCTACGTGATCGAATCCGAAATGAGGAGATCCGTAGACGAACTAAAGTCACCGATATAGCCCACCGGATTACCAAGCTGAAGTGGCAATGGGCAGGCCATATTGCTCGCAGAGCAGATGGCCGTTGGGTCGAAAAGTGCTAGAGTGGAGACCGCGGACTAGCAAGCGCAGCGTAGGACGTCCACCAACGAGGTGGACAGACGACCTTATAAAGGTCGCCGGAAGACGCAGGATGCATGTCGCTTCCAACCAGTATATGTGGAGATCTAAAGGGACGTCCTATGGCTGAGATGATGATGATGATAAAAATTCTATGATAACATTTAATTTTTTAAACGCACTTGTCCATGTAGACTGTCTTGACGAAAGTTTGATGATTGAAAACAAACAATCAAGTTAACGGTTGGTAAACCAAGCATCAGCGAAGCGAATTTCTGCGTTCCTGAACGTTCTCTATCTTTATTCTATTTGTCATTGACCATAGACAAAATAAAAAATGTCTGACGTCTGTTGATGGCATAGACATTATAATCCTATGGACTGGAAATACCTACACCAAAAACGTGTATGCCTACAAGTTCGCTGGTCCCATAAAATGGCGGCCAATGCTAGGGTTGTGCCAATCAAGAAACATTGTGTTAGTGTAACGAGTATCGATACCAGTATCCCTAGTACTTTTAGGATTACAAAATAGTATTACGAATAGATACCACGATTGAATTATAATTCATGTAGTTAAGTAAAAATAATGTTTTCACATTTGCGTTATCGTTTGTAATTAAATATTATATATTTATGTGTTAGCGTTAATTTGTTCCCACACATTGATGGGTCAACTGCAATGGTGCCTCTATTACGGTAGACGGTTCCTTTATTTATTTATTTAAACTTCATGTACATAAAGTGGTACAAGGGCGGACTTAATGCCACAAGGCATTCTCTACCAGTCAACCTTTGGGTTAAATAAGAGAATATTGTGGTAGGGTACAAAAAAAAATCAAACACATATATAAATTAATATAGATACTAATACATATAATACTGATAAAATAAACTAAACAATATAATAGAATAAATGAAAAAAAATATATATATATATACAAATAACTTAATAATAACTATTATGACTAGACTTGAAAAGAAAAAGAAGAGAGCTATTTATTGTGACTTAAATAGAGGTTACGCATTTTTTTTAAAGTGAAATCGCTTTCAGCTTTTTTAATGCTAAAGGGTGGCGCGTTCCAGAGTCTTATAGTTGCTATAGCGAAAGAATTAGACATAAAACCGGTGCGGTGTGAAGGAATTTGGAGAAGTAATTTTTTGGAAGCTCGAAGGTTACAACTATGAGAACTGCCCAACACTTTAAATTGAGTTTTTAAATAATCAGGAGCACGTGGATCGTTCATAATCTTGTCCTAATAACATCAAGTGTTCTGTTAAAACATTTTTATTCAAAGTGAAGTGAACACATAAGCCAGTCTTTACTTCGTGGACTAATATTTTCCACATCGATAGAGTCCAACCACTTTTTCTTCAATCTTTCATTTTTGGGAAACCTGTAAATGATTAGTATTTTTGTATCAATATATCATTTGGTAACAGTTTCAGTGTAACGAAGGACTAGTATCGGGAACTATTACAGCAACGGTACAACACTATTATTATTGTAAACAAACGAACGAAAATAAGAAATGAAAAATATTGTCTGTAGGACGGAAATAAACCCAAATATTAATACTCTAACCATGAAAACAAGGTCACATAGCGATTTCTTTACCGAAATTGTTCTATTTCATGTAGTTTTGCATGAAAACCTGTTACTAACCTGTACAAAGTCAATTCAGGCTGATTTTTCTTTTTTCTGGCATGAGAAGACACAATGAAACATCCAGGCATGTTGAATTACTGTTTGTTAATGGTGACACGCACTTTTAAAAGAAAACACTCCGTAATTTACTCAAAAATCTAAATTCAACAAAAAGTAAACAACTATTTGACAGCAGAACTACCACGAAACTCGGCCCATAAAATGGCGAAATGGGCACGTTTCTGTAACTGTGGGAAATATCCCAACAAAATATTCCATTTTGAGCAACAACCGAAATATTGTTGTCTCTTTTGTCAAATGTGATTACTGCATTAGAAAGAAAGAGACAAACCAATATTTCACTCTCTGTCTCATGTTTGACTCATATTTGTATAAGCAAAATGTATGTATAGAACATCGGGGCATCTCCATATAACTTCATCTCAATGGTTGATGGTTGTCTTTGTTGTCAGTTTGTCACTTGTCTTGCTTGTCTGTCAAACAGGTACACATACACAACGCAAAATATTTTAGAAAAAAATCAAGGGAATATTTTATTAGAACCTGATATTTCGTAATAATATATATTATTAGCCACACTTTGCAAGAATGCCCTGTGCGGGGCCTTAAACAGAACTGAAAAGTGAATACGTTCAGTCTTATTTCATGGAGGATTATTGGTAAAATCATAGCAAAATGCCTGCAGTAACATCAACTTCAGTGGAAGAGCAAAATGAAGCAGATCAGAAGATGTGGAGCGCTTTGAAGCGCTACATTATACGCGAAAGGCAAAGGAAGAAAGAAGGTAATCTACAAACCAGTGGCGTAGCTAGTCCACAAGGGGCCCTGTATCAAAACTTTTTTAGGGCCCTTCTAATCTAAGTAAATAGTTTTGCAGAATAAAGACAAGACTAGCATCGTGACTCGTGTAGTCGTCCAATCATATTGTAATTTAGAGGATTTTTGAAGGGAGTTAGAAAATTGAGAATGCTGATCGACTGATCATAGCTCATATAAGACAACTACATTTAGCCTTTTAGAATATTGATCTATGTTAGGAGTTCGATAATTGGAGCTTTATGTCCGCTATAAGTTTTCATATAAGAGCAACATTTTATGTTTTTATTTTTATTTCAATCGTCGTAGGCCCTTGACACTTGGGGCCCCATATAATGTATACGGCTCATACGGCGGTAGCTACGCTTCTGCTACAAACATTTACCTGTTTCTTCACATTGTCATGTGTAGGCAAATTAAGTGGTAGTTTTAAAAAGTCCTGTTTCATGTCTAATTACAAAATTGAAATTATTGTGTATTGTAAATTTTTCATTTTTTTTTTCTTATTAAAATTCAATCTATTATTAAATTGCAAATTATTAAAACAATCGAAGAATGTTTAAAAAGTGCTAAAGTGAAACAACTAATTTAAAAAATAAAACTTGATAGTCTAATTGCAAAGCCTAGGCTTTTTTACTTGAAATCAAATAGAGCAAAGATGGGTGTAACCATAAGCTTCTTCTCATGAAAGAGTTCAATAAAACTGAACAATAAAAACGGTTAATGTCTCTATACCCATCGAACGAGATAGAAAGTTCAATGTGAGCAATAAAAAAATATCTTCAAAATAGGATTAGACTAAAGATCTGATCTACATTTTATATTTAATCAAATATTTTAACCAAGAATAGGACGGCCTTTATGCCATATTGAGACAACAATTAGGTTTAGCAAAAATATTACCTTGTTGACTAGTATTAAAAAAGCATGCATGAAGTCACAAAATTGGGCCAAGGCTGTCCAATTCTTAGTTGATACTCAACTTAACTGATATCCGAACAAATCCAGAACCTGTTATTTTGTTATCTATTCCAGAATATGAAGCCGAGGTTGAAGAGGAGAGACTCCGCAAAGAAAGAGAAGCGAGGGAGAGACAAGATGTGATGACACTTGGTAATATCTCTTTCAAATTCTATTTCTTCTTTACAACATTCTAAAATGCTCACCTTCACAGCCATACCCTTGATGCCACATGCTACTCTTTGCCGAGATACTACAACAGTAAAACTTGTCCTTGATGTTTTTAAATACCATTTCAGAGGAAACGAAAGAGCAAATAGAACAGTTAGAACAGAAGCTCAAACAACTCGAGAAAGAGAAACAACAACTGTTCATGCAGCTCAAAAAAGTACTAAATGAAGATGAAATTAGAAAGAGACAGCAACAAAAAGAAACTAAGTGAGTATGGCAAACTTTTGTTCTTGTTCTTTACTCAATTTAGAATTTTGTTTACTTTTTTTTTGTTTTTGGCCATCTAGATGAGGTTTGGCTTTTTGTAGTGAGTGAGAAGTGGCTATTAAAATTACAAGGGATTGATGAATAAAATAAGATGTCTGACAAATTCTTTAAATTTTAGTTTGTTTTAAAAATAAAGGGTGACCCAAGGATGGTGTGAAAACATCGCTGTCCCTTTTGCGGTCCACTGCAATTGTTTTAAAACTAGCTCACATCAATAGGCTGCAGTGATGATAAAAATCTTGTAATAAATTCCAAAATAATCAGATCTTCAGAAACCTGTGCCTAACAACAGGTTTCAAGGAACAAAACTAACAAACTACTAACCCCAAAAACTTACTAACCACTACCACTCTGTAGACAAACTAATAATGGGCAAAAAAAACAACGCAGTGACTTTTCCAGCGAGATGCAATCAATGAAGATGCAGCCAATGGGCAACATACAGATTCCCATGTTCGGAAACATGCCCACGTCTACTGGGCAAGAACAGCAACAGAATCAAGGCCGTCCTCAACCACTCAGCTCCCATATGATGACCAAGGTATTAGTAATTTATGAGTATGGAGTTTTTTTTTTCATCTTCATTCAGAGTGCTTCGTTTAGCTTGGTAACAATATCTTTAGAACTACACGGTTTGAAAATAGTTCCATTGCATTGACTGCACGTAATCTCATTTATTGACCTTTGTGGTTTGTTTAATCTTTGCAGTTGTCCTCATTTTCATGCATTCTTCCTGTAGCAAATTCTTAGCTAAAACTTTTTTTTACTTAGGTTAGACTAAAAGGAAATGCTCAACTCATGAAAACATCTTTTTACATGTGCATGTTTCAATAAATAAAAAATACCTAAGGAAGTATGCATTAAAACTTGGAAAACTGGCAACAGTGCAAATTATTAATAATTTTTCACAAAACTTCAACAATTTTGTGTGTTTAATAATTCAACTTTTTTTAGTATGGCACTTTAACTGCAAGTTTTTCTTCATCTCTAGATCCCATCTTTTTAACGTCCACCGCTAACCTCTTTGCTAGTCCATCAACCATCACAAAATCACTTCCACTAGTTGCACCCGTTTGTATTACTGTGTTTATTCTCCTTTGTTTAAGCATAAGCATTCAAACCACATGTTGTTCCCACAACAGCAGACGATTGTCCGTGGGCCTATACAGTCTGGGGTCAAAAGGCCCAGAAGTCCTTCACCGACTTATGCACTCTACGCGCATCGGTTGCATCAACCACCAATGAAGCATCAGCAAGTTTATTCGGATCACAGTGAGTTAATATTATCCTGTTTATAATATTGACAGTGTACAAATGCTTAGCGAATTATAAACTTAGTGTTTGGGTATCTTATATTAGACCTATAACTTTTATTATATCAGTTATTTGTTAGATTGATAAATAATATCAACGAATTTTGTCAGCAATGTCAAACTTAAGATTTTGTTTAGACAAATAGATATGAAAGCCTAGACAGTTTATTATTAAAGAACCTTATAAAACGCCTTTTTTGTTGAACTTAGATTGGTAATATGAGAAATGGATTTGGCCAAAGAGATTCTATGCAGACATAGAACAATAAAAAAAATTGTTATTAAAAAATGACATTATTTCTGAAATTATAAAGACATTTTATACTTAAAATCTATGTAATTTGTAATAATATATTATAAGTATTACAAAAATCTTTTGCAGAAGTAGATCAAGATGGCCGAATGAATCGTCAGATGGCCCGAGCAGTGCTTTGGAACAGTGAGTTGAACTAGGAGTCACTGAACTGTATTTTTTCTGTTACTTCTCATCTTCATGCTTGTGTGACCCTTCATTCATCTTCCTGCCCTAATATCAATGTATTTGGGGTCAGATTGGCATGCCTTTCCTTCATAGAACATACATCTCAATTGCCCTACTGATCCTAATCTTGCCAACTATTTTTCTCCCAACATCTATCATTGCTTTAGTCTTCTCTTGATTTCTTCCAGTATGTCTTCCTGGTTCCAATCCTTTAAAAATTTAATCATCTTTACATACATGATCGATATCTCACTGTCAACCTGTTTTATTTTAACATTATTTTAACAATCACTTGCATGATTAACAATGTGTGGTGTTTTGTGTGTGTTAGTGGATCTGTAGAGCTGTTCCCTGTTGCTGTGCGACATAATTAGGCATTCATGACGGTCGATGGACCAGAACACTAAACCAATCAATCAGTCTACCATTTAATCCCAAAAAAAATGTCTTACTGCCTAAAAATAAAAAATCAGTAAAACACATACATATTGTTCCTATAGGGAGTTTTAGCCGTCAGTGGCGCTATAAGCGCATAACGTAAATAGCGTCATGTGTAGCTTTGATTGTGTAGTGTATGTCAAGTTAATCATACAGTAAATGACATCATGCGCTGGTAGCGCCATCTGAGCCGAGCTTTGCGTGAAACCTCCCATTGTCTAACGGTTTACGACGTTCTACAATTAATGAACTACATATCCGTTATCATATTTCAAAGTTAAAACACACACGTTAAAAATTTTCAGAGCCAGCCCAATACGGCTCAAACGTGGGCGGTTCCTCGGTATCATCAACGGCGTACTACGCGATGCCGACATCTGGCGTGGTGGTGGGGGATCGTCCCCCGCCCCTTTTGTACGCGCACCACGCTCACACGCCGCACACGCCACACACGCCGCATCACGCTAACTTGATGTACGCGCCCGCCCCGCAACCGCCGCAGCTGTACCTCGATATGTTGAAGAATAGAGATGGGCAGCAGCATCAGGAACAGAAGAAGGAGACTCAGGTTCGTGGGTTGTAGATGTAGTCGTAATCATGATTGTTTTGAAGAATACATGCATTTGACTGATTAAACTGGATTAATTTGTGAGTGGAGGCCTACCATTCGATTTAGTCTGATATATTCGGTTATAGGCTGATTTTTAGCCAAATGCACCACCTAGTTGCAAAAGCAAATTGCAATGTTAAAGGGCAGGCTGATAAGGGCTTGATTGTACTGTGATAGACTAAAAAGGTAGTAGGATTTATTATTAAAACTAGCGGAGCAATGACAGGCAAACATTGATAGAAAATTTGTCAGTTGATGATCATAATTTTGTTCATTCTGGTGGAAACTTATAGATTTTTAGTGATAATAAAATCGATTACGAAAAGAAAAAAATAAAAGGATAACAAATTTAATGATTTTATTTTTTTTAAATGCTCCAGTGTTGAACCAAAAGTTAGCTCACTTTTGGTTAATAATAAAATCAATGTAAACTTTAATTCTCCTATTTAACAAATTCTCCCCACATTGTCGTCAGCCACAAGTCCTAATCGGACTCAGCGAGGCGCACCACCCATCAGTCAGCAGTGGCGTTGCGTACGCGCAGCCGCCCGTCTCCCGCCATCTCTCCATACACCCGCCCCCGCAACACAACAATATGCAGGTACACACAATTCCAGTTTTAGTCTGAATAGCTATTAGGTCTTATTTCCTGTGAAGTTATTTTTATTTGGTGGTGAAGAGTACTTTTGTTTGTGTTAACTAAGGGGGCAAGACGCATCTGCGAGGCCCTTTTCTTTCAGGACGAAAAGTATGACATGCCTCCACTTGGTTCGCCCAAGTATCTATACCAAATGTGATTGTCAGCGATATCAGCTTCGTGAAGCGTTTTTGACTCTTTCAGTTCCCAATAACAAATAAAACGTACAAGTTATCTTGCAACGTGGGGCCTCCCACGACCAGTAGAGGCGTTAGACATCAGTATTGCCAGGCCTCTATTTCTTATTAGGAGTAAAGTTGTATCTACTGCTTTACTGACTGGTTGCAAACTTGTGAACGCCGTTATCAAGATTTTTTTATTTTTATCTGACCGCGAGACCCCTTCAGGTGGGAGGCCGGGGGCTAGGGTCCGCTAGGCCCCTGCTTAGCTACGCCACTGAACTTGTATATTTTAATGCTTGTCGTATTTATTTGAATATTCTACTTAATATTGACCATAAAGAGTTAAGTCAATAGGTGGACCTCGTGTGACGTTGGATTACTAAGTTAGGAATACATTGAAATATTTACGAACTGGAAAAATTGTTGTGCTAAAAGCTGTGCTGATAAGCTTGCGCTTTATAACTTTGTACTATATTATAAAAATTGTATAAAATAGGTAGATTTATTTTATAAATTATACTGTGCCACAGCGGGGCAACTATATATATATTTAAAAAAAATACTTTGCCTTCATCTTGATCCCAACGAGGGACTCTTGTAAAGGTGGATTCTCAATACATCGGGAATTTATATTTGTCGTAAAAATTACCAAAAAAAGGCAAAATTCTGCTTGATATTTTCCTTTTTTGAATGCCCGCTGCGGCCGCCGTGTAATGTGTGCATATCTTAACATTTTGTTATAAGTTGAATATAATTTTAATGCTACTGGATAAATCAGAACAAAATAGACCGTAGCGGCTTTCCTACTCGCAAACTTTGTAAGACTCTTTTATTTATCTTTACGCTCGTTGTCCTTTAAGGGGTGAGCAGATTGAGCTTTAGCGAATTTATTCAATGCCGAAATAATAATATAAAATTCATATATTTTTGGGTTTTTTTTATCACACTTTTGTATGTGAACCTTCATTAGTGTCTTTATGTGGTAGTTGCTCACTTTCTAATATAAAAATAATTTAAGGACAACGAGCAATTGTGTTGTTCTCTTAAAAAGAATTGCCCTCCCAATTCTAGGGCATAATTGTGATTATTAAACCCAAAATAAAATATGGGTGTCTTTCAAATTTCTGTTCCTCTCAAAACCGATTATGGGCGTAAAGCTATTTTGTAAACACAGCTCTTAAAAAAAATAACCCAAGAGCACAATTTAATTTCTTGAGCGTGTATTACAGAAAAAGTAATTATGCCCCAGAAATCAAATTCAAACATAAATGTTTGTGTGTGTTTTCTATTACAGCCTTTTGACTGCCCATGGCGGGACAAAACGACGCCACTTGTCAAAATTTTACAAAAAAAATACAACATTGCTTTTGTTTGCATGCTCTTTCCATAATTTCACATCTTCAAAGCATCTTCTCATTGCTTCATTACGTTGTTCTATTTCAAAGCGATTGACAAAAAATTGGATTTAAATAAATGGTGGTCAAAAGGTAGCTACGTACAGTCTGTTCATATTCTTTTTTCTGTTTAGACGGCGAAACCGGGCAGCATAACTCAAGGTTATCCAGTACAGCAGGCCAGCAACGTTCAGAACCCCAACATATACCCGAACCGCCACCGCTATTAGCTAGTAATCATTCGCCGGCAGCCCGGCAAGCCGGCCTAGCCCCCCGCTCCCCCCCGCTGCACCACATGAAGCACATACTACTGAGGGCACTCGTTAATGAGCTGTTGAAGTGAATACATTAACCCCCTTACTTATAAAAACTTGTGTTGCTTAGCTACCGATTAAATATCACCTGTCCTTGTCATTTCTATTTTAATGAATAGAGATGGCAAGTGACTTAAGAGCTATTTAAGATAAGTAACGTCTAATCAATGTTTATAAGTAAGGCCCTAGATGATTAGAGTCTCCGCCAGATAAGTCTGGAATAAAATTCGTTGACCCCCGTGTACCAATGTATTCCAATATTTGAAAACGATAAGAAAAAATGTAAAGAAAGTGTCTTATCACGATCAAAATAAACGTATTGTGGTAAGAGGCGATCTTGACCTTATATTTTATTTTGAAATTCGAACGATGGTATTATGAAATTCGAACGATCATTATTGGTATCAATGACCTTTATTCCACTTATCTGGCGGGGACTATAGTACTATACACATAAAACACATTTTTGTGACCACATAGGACATGAAAGAAAAATCTTGTCTTTTAGGTTGGTATTACAATGCGATCTTTATGTAAAACAGTTTAGGTATAAAGTTGGTTTTAATATGGTTGTATGATATTGTTAAAATATTTTATTACGTTATCGGAAAAATGTTTTAAAATCGACTGTAATTTGAACCGAAAAAATATTTACAGAAAGAATTAAATTATGATTCGGACGTATCATGTAACAAACTATTATGTGTTTTGAAAGCATATTACTTGCTTGCGATGAAAGCATGTTACTTATATAGGTTTATTCAGTTATGTATTTATTTCATTAACAAAATGATTATAATATATATTCTGTTAATTGTATTTGGTTTTTCTATGCGGGTTCAATGAGTGATGCGTTTTTAAAAATAAGTTGTTTAAAACTTTAGTTTAATTTAAAGTGATTGTGTCCACAATCACTTCAATTTCGATTTGCGCGAAACTGTTTTTTAAAATTCCAATAACGAAACTATACACTACAGTAAATAACTTATATTCATGGCGTTATATAAGAAATTCATCGCAGCTAATCAGTTTTATTCTACACTCAAATAACCATTGCAAAAAAAAACACACAGAAACACTAATTTACATTGATCAGTAAGTAGTAGTGTCACTGTAAAAAATCTAACTTCAAGCACAAAAAAAAAACCTAGTGGACATAGTTATATTTGTCATAAAAATAAGAATTAGATTTAATTCACTTCAACAACTCATAAAATCCCATAACATGTGAACAAAGCAGAAACAATAAAAAGGGTTAGGTTGTGCAGTGTTAAAAACTATTCAGTGCAAATACAATATTGTGTACAGTGAATGTTATAGGCTAATTTATTGGCAACAAAGTTTACATTAAAATATTACCATAGACTTAAGGCATGGACAGAGCCTTGCATTGCCAAATAAAATTGCTATACTTTAGAAAGAGAGGAACTCGATTGGAGGCAGATTTATCTGACTTACAGGAAAGAGATAGATGTACAGCTTGGCAAAAAAGAGTGTGGAAAAATTGAGGTCGCTACTAGTTGTTTCATTCATTATGAATATACAAGTAAGCACTGATCGTTGGGAAATAATGTAGAAAATAGTGAAATATTACGACGGAATTGTTTTTTGACACAGAAGCTACTCGTAGTTGACTTTTTTAATAGTGTTTTCACAACAAACTTTTCGTAGTTTCAATTGTCACCGCATCAGACTGTTTCTTGCCAAGCTGTATGCATAGGATAGATGATGAGTATATCAATTTACTGCAGACAATGCTGGGTTGATGCTCTATGTCTATGATAAATAGTCGATAAATATGAAGGTAGGTTCTCAAATAATTTAGTTTCTTTTTGATTTCGTAGCAAATGATGTTGAGATTCATGCTTAAAAAATACATACCTTACTAGTATATTATTAAAAAGCCTTGTTAAAGAGTAAGTCATGTATCTGCAATAATACATATTTAGGTCGAGTCAATTAAATGTGGACATAATAATAGAAATGCCTAGTTAATATTGAAAAAACAAATTTAACAAAAAAAATAATAATAATACGTCCATAGTATCGAAAAAAAATGATTTCTGAACAATAGGTAGCATTAAGTATGCAAAATAATATGGTAGAAACTTTTTACAAACTAAGAATTATCTATGCTAGAATACTTGTTCATGTAAATAAATAAAAATGGAAATAATGTGGCCATAGACAAAGTGATCTGACCATAGACAATTAATAGTGTTGTGCAATGTGATAAAGTTAGTGCAGATGGGACAATTTTACTAAAAAAATTGGAGTGATAGACAGTTTGTATTGCTTTTTGTTGTATTTATGGGCATTTATTCTAGCATGGATGAGCAAATTTTGTTGCCAATAAAAAAGCTTGCTTTTATATTTTTAAGTTATTCAATACATAAGTACTGTAAGAATTATACTACATTAACATTTATACAGAGCATGATGAAAAAGTAGTATATGTGAAAATATCAGAATCTAGTTATTTATCAAAAGGATACATCATATTATATTAATTATATTTTGGAGTTATAAATGTAAATGTGCATCTAAAATAGCATTATAATCTAAAAATAAACGAAAACAACTGCTTTTCATGAGTTAACTCAACAATATTGTTACTATTTAACTGTTAATGTATAATAGTTAAAAAAAGGCGTTTGGTCTTTTTTTAATTCTTTTGAATATGTATGATCCATATGTCTCGGTCTATGTCACAGAATCTACTTACCAAGAAAAGTTTTCAAAAACAGCGAAACTGTTATGAAGTCGACTGTACTATGTACCAACAAATATGTTCTAAATTATGTTGGTTATAAACCAGCTTTACTCAACATTCTTCGAACAATATTTAGTTTGTTTTAATATTAGGTTATTTGTAAATAAATCATTAATAATTTTAGTTTATCTGCTTTTTTTGTGTTTATACACATGGTAATTCGTTATACTAACGTGAACCCGTATCAGTATGATACAACGTACGAGTAAAGCTGATTGTGTTATATAGAAATTCTCTATAAGACTCTTCGGCGAGCTTGTAATGGTAAACTGTCTCAACGTCGAAGACCGCAGTCGTTTTGTCTTTAGTAGATTTTCAGCTTTATACTTAAGAGAATAAAGTTGAAATCCATTAAAGACAAATCATTGCATCTCTGCCGCGGGGTGAGTCTACAGATAATGCAGATCAGCAGAAAGTGGTTAGATTATAGAATCAAGCGTTACTTTGCGGAAATCCATGACATTAAATGTTATGAAAAATATCGGTTTTAATTCCGCTATAAAAATCCAGGCTTCATGCAGGATGCAGTCCCACCCTCCCGCCCTCGTGCATATGCACATGAAGCAAAGGAAACATACATATGCATACGTGCAAGAAAAATGGAAAAAAACATGCCATGCCATCAAACCTATACTCGACACGTGTTTCGCCCCTCTACGGGGCATCCTCAGGAGATGTTCTCAGGAGAACATCTCCTGAGGATGCTAAACATCTCCTGATCTCCTTGCACGTATGCATATGTATGTGGGCGGGAGGGTGGGTCCTTTGCTTCATGTGGATATGCATGATTACTGCATCCTGCATGAAGCCTGGATTTTTGTAGCGGAATTAAAACTAGATATTTTTCATAACATTTAAGAAAGTGGTTATGTTCAATTATTAGGCGTGATCTCCCAGGTTATTTATGAATCAATAGCTATTCATAGCTTTTAAATGTAATTCTGAACTAAAACATTGTTTTGATCTAGTGATTCAAGTCTAGAGACTTTTAGAAAATGTTTAAATTGAATTTAGTTACTTGCTAAAGCCGTAGTAAAAAAAAATAGAATTGTTCAATGGTAACCTATGATTGTGTCTTTAATTTAAAGTGTTTACTATTAGTTTAAAAGGGGTTTGAAGATTTGTGGCATACCTACCGCCGCCATTTTGATTTTTTTTCAAAATCGCGGCCAGCTATGAAACCTTTATAAATCGATAGCTGACATCAATAACAACAAAAAATATTATGACACCAACCCTCGTAAAGTGTCCGGTTTCTGAGATAATAACCGTGAAAGTTGATCACGTGACATTCACAATTCTAAGCTAGTGTATGTGTTCGAATGTATCAAGATGTTAAAAATAATAACTTTTTGAACGTAATATGTATATTGCATTATATCTGGATGTTATTTAAACATTATACGTCTGACTTATTCTACTTTTTGAACTTAATAACTTATTTTTAGACCGTCTACACTTGTTTGAATGTAATATCTTCATGTGATTTAACTATCAATACGATAGTTATACGTTAAATTAATGTTAAACAATGTAAATATAATACATGAGACAGGTTTAAACATTCAGTCTAAAATACAACTGACAGTACTCGTTACATTTATATTGTGTGATGGTTCTGTGGTTACTACAATTTCTAATTTTAAGCATATAACGTAATAAACTGACGTCAACTCGCGAATATTGTCTTCTATTGGTTGCATAAACCTAGACCATAGAAAAATAAAAAATCCGTTTTAAGAACATTTTATTGCCTATCAAACAATTTTAGGCTATGCGCGCACTACGAAATTTAATCATTGCGATTTCTATATGGCGAAATGAAATCGCAAACTATGTTCGTGAAATCACAATTTCTCTTGTTCATAGATTGACTTTTTTTTTTTTCGGAACGATTTTTTTCGCAGTGCGCGCTTGGCCTTCATGTTTTTATTTAATAAATATAACCATGGCATGTCACCTTTACTTTTTGCAATTTTGGTAGGGATGGTTAGATTTTGCCACATTTTTAAATATCGAATTTTCTTGTTTGTACCTGTAGCCCTAACTTAGCCGTTACATTGTATCCCTATCATCAACAATTATGACCACTACAGACTTGGATTGGCTTGTACCGGAAGTATATTTACTTCGCGTGTAAAAAAAGGAGATATTTTGATTTCTTTTAATGAGTCCGCGCTCGAATATTCTCGCATTCAGAGGTAATACAAAAAGTAAAAAATGCCTAATTGTGCCGCATTGAGTTGTAGAAACAATACACAAGAAGTGGGACGACTATGACGAAGTTTGTATACTAAATTACAGTTATATCATCAAAATATCTATGCAAAATATGACACGCTTGTCTCGATACAAATTGAAGAACATATTGCTTCTATCCAGATATATTGCTGTGATGGCCACAGTAAGCAGAAACATCATGAGGCATATCATCATCATAACAGCCGTAGAAAGTCCACTACCGGATTAAGGCCTCACCCAAGGATTTTCCATTGGATGGTTATTGCCATACTCGCCACGCTTGGCAGGCGGGTTGGCGAGCGCATTTATTTCAGCTTATTAGTCTTCCAACGCTGCTGCCCATTGAAAGAGTTTTAAGCTGAGGGGCTATGGATCTTACATTTTGCCCTATCCCTCGACCGACTTTTACGGTCTGCCTGGGAAGAGAAGCAGCTGGCACATTCTACGTTTTTCTTTTTCTCCCAGACCAGGATTATCAATTACTAAAATATTTTAGAAAACAATATTAAGCCTATGTTATTCCGAATTAATGTGGTCAACTTTAACACTTTATATCTCAGAAATCGGACACTTTACGAGGGAGAATTACACTTTACTTTACTAAAAATAAGTTATTAAGTTCAAAAAGTAGATTATGTCAGACGTACTTATAATGTTTAAATAACATCCAGATATAATGCAACATACATATTACGTTCAAAAAGTTATTATTTTTAACATCTTGATACATTCGAACACATACATTAGCTTAGAATTGTGAATGTCACGTGATCAACTTTCACGGTTATTATCTCAGAAACCGGACACTTTACGAGGGTTGATGTCATAATATTTTTTGTTGTTATTGATGTCAGCTATCGATTTATAAAGGTTTCATGGCTGGCCGCGATTTCGAAAAAAAATCAAAATGGCGGCAGTAGGTATGCCACGCTCCATAGTAAAATCTTCAAACCCCTTTATAAGTTTTAAAATACATACATGCTGTATAGAGTTCAGATAAAAAGCCAAGTTTTCAGGAAAACAGACCTTACTAACATTAATTTTAATGTAGTCCTGAATCAATATTGCTTGTGCTGGGTGGTGAAATATAAAAATTAAATGAATGTGATTTGTTTTATTTTCTTTTTCCGTCCTTTTCTCGAGTTTTATTAGTTCAAAGTAAGGCTGCCTGTACACAAGAATGGAGCGAGACTGCGGAGTGGAGAAGTGGAGCAATATTAACCAATAGTACTGCACTAAATTTAGCTCCTCTTCAGTGGTACAATCCTATTGGTTTATATTTCTCCGTTTCCGCAGCCTGGCTCCCCAGGGCAGCCTAAGTGGCGCTGTGCATGCGGACGGTGAGTAATGGATGACTCGCCGTCCGATCATGATTCATGGACCATGCACGGGTCGAGGGCGCGTCGTGTTCTACGCGCTCTTCAAAGAGCTGTCAGCAATCTGACGAGGCCCCCCTCGGAGGGCCAAAGCCTGCCGGGACGCGGGACTATCTCATCTGTGTTGTTGTTACGCCTTTGCAGTAGCGCAGTTGAAAATAAATAACGTTAACTTTTACGAAAATAGCGATGTTTTTATTACAGAAACATATTGACAAGACAATTCTATAAACAATTTGATGTTGTCATAGCAACTTAAAAAGAATAATATTAGCCTGCCAGTGCTTGTATGTCAGGGTGCTATGCAACCTTCACACTTTCCCTCAATGGTGGAAAATATTATGCAGCCCCAATCCACAGCACATTTTGACGAGTGTTGGTTTTGGGACAGCTTTTGTCATCATGTCTGCAAGCTGATTCGCAGTGTCGATTCTCTTCACAATCAGTCTTCCTTCTGTCACCATTTCCCTGACAAAGAAATGTCTTACACTTATGTGTTTCGTTCTTTTATGGAATTCTGGATTGTGCGCAAGTTTGACTGCGGCTTCGTTATCAACATGCAGAGTTGGTATATCATCCAGCTTGGTTAGACAGCCATAAATTCTCTGCAGCCATACCAGTTCTTTAGCAGCCTCGCTTGCCGCGACGATTTCAGCTTCTGTGGTGGAGATAGCAACTGACGGTTGCCTCTGACTCAACCACGAGACGATCCCTCCGGCAAACAGGCACGTGACACCCGTGGTGGACCGCGTCCAGTCATTTTGTCACCTGCATGATCCGCGTCGCTATAACCTTCGATGCTGCACATCCGGTTAGCCTGATATCGAATGCCGAGGCTCAAAGTACCTTTGAGGTACCGAAAGATACGCTTTACTTTCAGCCAATCTGCCTGTGTCGGGTTCTCCAACTTTCTTGAGACTACACCAACCGCATAGGCTATATCTGGTCGAGTCCCCGTCATGAGGTACATCAGCGCCCCTACAGCTTCTCTGTATGGGAAGCTTACTTTCCCTGATTCAGTGCTCTCCTCTGATGTAGTAGCATCTCCATTGTTTCTATCCATAGGCGTTGCTACTGGATTGCAATCGGCCATATGGAACCTTTCTAGTAACTTTTTGGTGTAAGCGGTTTGGTAGATTGAGACCAAATCCTTTTCTTGATGGATCTCCAAACCCAAGTAGTAGGAAGCTGGCTTGCTGGTGATCTTCAGCCTCTTCTTTAAGTCGTTTAGAAAGCTTTCTGCCAATTTTTGATCCGATGCAGCGACTAATCCATCATCAACATACAGGGTGAACAAGATCTTTTTGTCTCCGACTTGTTTTGTATAGAGACAGCAATCCGCATCGCACTGCTTGAAGTTGAGATCAAGAAGTATCTGTTCAAAGCAAGAGTTCCAGCAGCGAGGAGCTTGCTTTAAGCCATATAGGCTCTTATTTAATTTCCATACTCTTGGTGTTTTATCATCAAGCCCTTCTGGTTGCTTTATGTAGATATCTTCTTCTAATTTTCCATTCAGGAAAGCAGTCGTGACGTCAAATTGGACCATGTATAAGTTTTCTTTAGCGCAAACGCTTAGAAGTGATCTGATTGTCGACATCCTCGCGACTGGACTGAAGGTTTGGTCATAGTCCAGACCTTTTCGTTGCCGGAAGCCTTTTACCACAAGTCGTGCCTTGTACTTTTCGATAGATCCATCCGGATTACGCTTGATTCGGAAAATCCATTTGTACGGCAATGCTTTTCGATGTGGTGGTAATTCACATAAGGTCCAAACATTGTTATCCTTCAGTGAACACATTTCATCTTTCATAGCTTCTAGCCATTTTATACAGTCCTTTCTTTCCATGGCCTCCTTGTAGGTTCTTGGAAAAAATTCTGTTCCTACTGAGCAGATGTAGTCATCGTACTTCTTAGGGCGACTCAGAGTGCTCCTATCCCTCAAGTAGTATCTCGGCTGAGAGTGATTGCCTTCGTCATCATCGCTAACATCAGCGATGGGTTCGCAAATTTCTTCCCCATTTTCAGCATCGACAAATTCTTCGATTGGATCCTCTGGTGACCTGGCTCGAACTTGATCTCCAGTGTCTTCAACAGTAATAGGAGCTGGACTTGTTGCTCCTTTGTCAAAAATGCTTGGCTCTGGTCTTGTTGAACTTTCTCCCTCTAGATCATTTTCGGGCATTAAATCCCCTTCAATGACTTCTTGTTCTGCTTCAGGTCCTATCCTGATGTGGTTGTATCCTCTATCTCCCTCTACTTCGGAACTCCTATCTGCTATTGCAGTATCAGGATTTTCCGGAGCTGACGTTGTGATTCTGAATTCAACATCCGTCTCAAAGGTGATATCTCTGGACCTAATGGTTTGAATGCCTGTCCAGACTCGATAGCCATCATCGTTCTCATAACCGATCAGTATTCCCTTGATCGCCTTTCTCTCCATTTTCCTTCGCTTCTGCTTGGGAATGTGAGCGTAGCAGGTGCTGCCTATTACTCTCAGATGAGAAATTTTCGGCTTCTTCCCTGTCCATAACTCGAAGGGTGATTTACCCGCTACATGTGTACGTGCAGTTCGGTTAAGTACGTATGCGGCGGTATTAACCAACTCTGCCCATAATGCTTGCGGCAATGTCCCTCTCGTGTACATCATGGCTCTTGCAGCCTCGACGAGTGTACGATTTTCTCGTTCGCTACAGCCATTTTGCTCCGGGGTGTATGGCATCGTAAGCCTTTGTTGTATTCCGTGCTTGTTCAGGATCTTTCGAACATCTTCATTGTCAAATTCTCCTCCATTGTCGCTGAGAATGCACTTGACCGTATGTCCAATCGTTTTCACTTCATTCAGCATTTGTGTTAACTTCATTTTTACTTCGGACTTGTTCTTCATGAAATAGACCATGCGATATTTTGTGAAATCATCCTTGAATAATACGTAATACCTGTATTTTGAGAAGCTTGGCTCAAATGGTCCGCAAACATCAGTATGTATCAACTCGCCAGGAAATTTAGCTCTTTCCCTTGTTCCGAACTTGAGTCTATGCGACTTGCCATAGATGCAGCCTTCACACTTTTTATCATCTTGACGCAACTTTATGCCTAGTTCCCTTTTGACTAAATCGCATACATGTCTCTTGTCTTGATGTGCGTAGCGTTCGTGGTATAGTTGAAGCAGGTTGGATCCAGTCACAGCATTCACTTCAATATGCCGTTTCTGAAGTACTGTCTTTACTGCCAACCTGTAAAGTCCGCCATTCGGTACTCTCTTTCCAACTATCCAGTTGCGTTTTCCAACAGCTAGCTTGCAATCATGGATTGTCGACGAAAAAACGCTGTTCTCAAGTTTGTCTTGTGCCGCTAATACAGAGAAAAGATTCTTCATCAGTGATGGTACCAACCAAACATCCGCTAAGTTGATTTGGTTTGTAACGCCGTTCACTGTCGACTCTATTTTCACAGTTCCTTTTCCCAAGGCTGGAATTTTTGTTCCGTCAGCTGTCATTATCGTATGACTTGAGTTAAATTCTTCAAAATCATAGAAGAAGTCACGCCTCACAGCGATATGTACGGTAGCTCCGTTGTCAACGTACCAATTGTGACGGTCAGTTGCAATTTCATTTAAGGTATTTACCACCATTGTCATTATATTTGTGCTGTGAGCTTGATTGGAACTGCTTGTGCCTGGCTTTGGGGGTCGCCCATCCTTTATCCACTTCTGGCAGTTTCGAACCCTGTGCCCTTTTTCCGAACAATAATTGCACTTTATTGGAATCTTTTTCTTCTGCTTTTGGCTGTGCACAGAATCTCTTGTGACTAGGGCCTCTTGACTAGTCTGTTCCGCTTTCCCTTGCAATTGTCTCTCAAATGCGCAAAGTTGACTTGTCAAATTTTCAATTATTCGCTCTTTCTTGCATAGAAGTGCCCAACTTGATTTGAACGCAAAAAATCGATCATCCAGACAGTCCATGATCTTACATATTAGGAACAGCTCAGGGAGTTTCGTCGTGGCATCATTTTTTGTAACTTCATTATTGAGATCGTTCCAGATGTTTTTCAATTTTGACATCATAGTCGAAACATCGTCCTCTTTATTATGAGAAAAACTGAAGAACTCCGTGCATAATGAGTAGGCTTTGTCCTCAGTCTGTCCATCGAACAGCCTGTGCAGTTCCAGCCAGACTTCCCGCGCGCTATCAAACCTCATGATTTTCCGTAGTGTGTCCTCGGACATGTTGGTCGTTATGATTAAGAGTGCATTTGTGTCGGCTTTCTTAAATTTGGATAGTGCCAAATTGAAAACAGCGACATCTGCGTCTCCTGCTCCTGCCAGAGATGGCCTAGTTAGGGTACCTTCGACAACTTCTCTCGCGCCGTCTATGCCTTGAAGCATTAATAGAATTTTATATTTCCATGTGGCCCAGTTCGCCGTACCCACTAAGTTACCAATTTGCACTTTGGTCGAAATAGCATCCATTTTCGAAGTTATTTTTGTTATTCCGATCTTCTAACGTGTAAGCAACGGCCCATAACCTGTTGATGTTACGCCTTTGCAGTAGCGCAGTTGAAAATAAATAACGTTAACTTTTACGAAAATAGCGATGTTTTTATTACAGAAACATATTGACAAGACAATTCTATAAACAATTTGATGTTGTCATAGCAACTTAAAAAGAATAATATTAGCCTGCCAGTGCTTGTATGTCAGGGTGCTATGCAACCTTCACAATCTGAAAACCGTGACCTTGGAACGTAAAGGGCTGTTGATGGATAACCGTGGATTTTAGTCATTTTGATGATTTTACCGATACGATATATACGATAAAAAGCCTATGTGGCGGTAATAGTTATTTATGATACTAGTGCGTTAAGTTGGATTTTACAAACGAGTAGACGAATGTAAGCCCGAGATGAAGTCGAGGGCTTACCATAGTCATTTGCGAGACTACAGCAAATGTGTTGAAAAATGTTTTTATTATTGGTGTGATTTTTTAATCGCAAAAGACGCTAGAATTCTAGGGTGGATGCTAGTGCTATTAGAATTTGTACTGCTCGACTCAGTTGAACAGTAAAACTTTATTATTTATACAAAATGTAGGGATTCTATAAGTACGCCTCTGCCCAACCTTTTTTGGGTATTACAGCTGTGATTTTACATTTTAAGTATTATTTAACTGAAAATACGTGTAGCGTTACGATCGCACAGTTCGATGCAATACCGCGGATGGAATATTGCCCTGACCTATATTCAATGCTGAAGGACTATTTCTAGGACATCTACCCACAAAGGTTATGAAAGCCGTTCGAGTACAACTTATGAAAGCTCACCTGTAAAATGATTTCACATTAATATTGTACAGTCACGATCAGAGAAGTGTCGTGACGGAGGGTTCACGACGACACTTCACTGAATTTTGGTTACTGAGGCCAAAACCTACCAATATTAACCATCAGCATCAGCGTGGGATATACTGTAGTGCACACGTTTGTACACAGGCACAAATGTGAAGTCTCTGTTATTTTAGTTTCACACCACTATTCGCCAAACTGCAAGCTGCTAGTAAAATCCCTAAAGCACTTTTGACTCACCTGAGGAATGGAAGCCGTAGAACGGTCAGCAGTTGCGACCATAGAACAACAGACAGGGTTATAATAACTGTGTTGACATTTTCACGAACATGGTATTTTGGAAACCGTATCTATTAGATACGAAATTGGTCTGAACTCTATGAAACCGTAAGACGTGAAAATAACTTTTAGAGTTTGCTCGTGACTGTACAAACTTTGTTTCTATTCAACCTCTTTGGTATGTCAGTTTTCATGCTACCTCTTTGTTTAACACTCTGAAGTTCTGCTCAGTCTTGCCTGTCAAACAAAGCTTAAATCAATACAAGTGAAATTATAAAATCAAATTCAAGTGCAAGTCAAGATTCATCAAATCTACAAATCATAAAAAAGGCAAAAACACGAAACCAGTAGCCGATTCCCGAAACCACTAAACATTTTGAAAGACAGAACTGGGTGAGTAAATCCTTTAACTTTTTGAAAACTAGTGATCTGCCCCGCCTTTGCACGAGTGCATTAAATAGGTATACCTATGCACATTAATTAGCTACATAAAAAAACAGAGCTTATTTTTGAATCTCTTTGTCTATTGATGAAACCCAAATTAAAATCCGTTGTTTATTGTTCATGAATCAAAACTACAACGCTTTCAATCGACAACAATACTTATCATTTTAATATTAAATGCCACGATGCTGTTCAACCGCCAGTACGCTATTCAGGTCGAAAAACAATTATCTTCCCCCGCAGACTCAATAATACATCCCCTCCCATCTCTATTGACCCTGAAACTCACGCACCGTAGAAAAATATAGCATAATTATTTATTTCCCCCGCATGATTGCAGTGCATCCGGATTAAACAAAAATGAAAGGGTGGTGAGGGGGGCAGGTCAGGCGGGGATGTAGGTGCACCCCTTTTGCCCGTTTGACCTGCAAGTAGGTCGTGCTCGATCGATGCACTATGCTGCATCTTATTCATACCGAGCCCTGGGAATATTGGTCGAGATTCGTAATATAATAATTATATCACTTTTTGAGCGCCTGAATTATTTTTTTTTCTTGCACATTCTTCGAATTTGTAAAGTAATTATTACCTATTCTACTTTCCACATATAAAATGTTTTATAATTATTTAAGAACTAGCTGTTCCCCATGGTTTCACCCGCTTCTCGGCTCCTATTAGTCGTAGCGTGATAAATTCTATAGCCTTACTCGATGGGCATGCCGCAATCGCGGCGGTAAGACCCCTCTTTGAGGAGTGGCTGCATAGGATTTACGGCGTCCTGACCTACCGCATGACGCAGGTCCTCAGCGGACACGGAAGTTTCGGGAGGTTCCTGTGTCTGATAGGGAGGGAAGAAACGCCTGGGTGTCCCCACTGCGAGGATCGCCCGGAGGACATGGTGGAGCATACGGTGCAGGACTGCCCCGCTTGGGCAGAGCACCGCCGTGTCCTCTCGGCGGTGATAGGCGGAGACCCTAGCGCACAGCATTGGTCGAGGCCATGCTGCGGGGCGTGACGGAGTGGGAAGCGGTCGCCTCCTTCTGCGAAGCAGTCCCAGACGTAAATGCTCACTAAGACGGGGTGTTGCGAAATTCGAACCCTAAGGAGTTGTTTTTGGTGTTGACAGATAAGGTCTCAAATTTTGCTTTGCTTCTTTTAAGAACTTAAGTGCTCACTAAGTCGGGATTTTGCAAAATTTCATCTCTGAAGGGTTGTTTATGGGGTTGATAGTTTGTATGAAACTATGTTACTACAAGTACAAGGAGTTTCAAATGTTACATGAGGGTACTTATTATGACGTAGTGCTACTTAAGACAGGAATTTGCGAAATTCGACCCCTACGGGGTTTGTGTGTGCGGTTGATAGTTTGTATGTAACTTTGTTACTACAAGTACTAGGAGTATAAAATTTTGCATGGGGGTTCTTTTTAAGACCTAGGACCTAGATGCTCACTAAGATGACATTTTACGAGATTCAACCCCTAAGAGGTTGTTTTAGGGTTGAGAGATAGAAGTATTCAAATTTTGCAAGGGGATTCTTCTAAGGACGAAGGTGCTCACTAAGACAGGATGCTGCGAAATCGATCTCTAAAGAATTGTTTTGGGGGTTGATTTGTATGAAACTTTATTACTACTTTTTTTATCGTGGTAAAATCATCAAATGAGTCCTCCCACCCCGGGCAGGGCCAGAGGGACTGTCAGACTTGTACTGACTAAAATCCACGGTGTCCTTCAATAGCCCTTTATGTTCCGGGGTCACGGTAATGAGATAAGTCCCGCGACCCCGGCAGGCTTTGGCCATCTAGAGGCCCCCGTCAAATTCATTACTACTTGGGGTTACTCGTATTTTTTGGGATTTAGGTGCTCACTAAGATGGGATTTTAAGAAATTCGACACCTAAGGGGTTGTTTTTGGGGTTCATAGATAGAAGTCTCAAATTTTGAATAGGGATTCTTTTTAGGACGTAGGTGCTGCCTATGACGGGATATTCTGAAATTCTATCCCCTAAGAGGTAATATGTTTTTGGGGTTGACAGTTTGCATGAAACTTCGTTATTACAAGTGCAGGGAGTCTCAAAATATGCATAGAGGTTTTTAGGACGTAGATGGGCACTAAGACGGGACTTTGTTCTTGATAGTTAGGAGTCTCAAAAGCGCGGACGCAGTCGCGGGCGGAGTGCTAGTTTAAATATAAACCTAATTCTTTACACTACAGCGTTTTTTTCCGTATAATTTACTCACACTAAAACAATTATCATGGTGTGTTGTCGCGACACGGGGGGCGGATACGACTCTCCCGCTCAAATACAACGGACTCAACATGCGTCATCATTACGGCTTGGTGAGGTATTGTTATGTCAGTTTTACATTGCTTATCTAGTCACTCAGTGATAGACTGAGGTGGTTGTAAAAGAGCAATGTATATAATGCAAAAACAATACAGTCGGAGTAATAAAGGAAAACAAGAATAAAGTAGTACAAGTCAATAGCTGAGCGAAACGCTCAACACCACGGTTTCACCGACACGCCCCCTTGCCACTTCTCCTGTTTTTAATATTTCTGGCTAGCAACACATCTGTCTTTTGGAAGTCCTATTAGAGCAGAACATATTATACATACAGTAGTTAGAGATCCTTATTGTATTAGCGAATCGTCGCCCGTCTGTAGACACTAATGTCGTTATGAGCTGCCAACTATTAATCCTATTTACTATGCTAAGCCGTTCGTACCCGTGCTGAATCGAATGTAATCGGATCACTTGGGGAGAATCGCTTCTGACTGTTCAAAGTTACATTGCTAAGTAGTTAGAAAATAAGTACCTAAGTACCTAGGATAATTCGGAATGAATGGCTGTACGAGAAAAGGAAGCTTTTAATAGCTATTTAATAAGAAATGAGGAATACTAACACGTTAGGACTTTGCTATTAAGGTGAGAAGTTAATAGTGGCTACGGTAGTCTATCTAACATAATAGGCTATTTGACTAAAAAATTCTAATTAGTCCGTCAGTTAGATTATCAAATAATATTTGATCCGTATTTTTTCTTTTTTTACGCAAACCAAATTTGACGGAGATGTGATGCTTTTAAAATTGCCAATACGTCACAATTCAGTACATTTTTTACTGAATTCTGACGTCACGAGCCCCCACTCTCGAGTCTTGAATGTGTTACATCTTGGTAAATATTCATTGATTTTACATAAGAAAAAATATGTGTCCGTTATTTTTCAAAACTCTAAATAACGGACTAATTAGATTTATAATTTATTGATACTGTCAAATAACCTATTGTAAGTACCTAGGTACGCGGTATCGTTAGTAACCAAGTGGCTGTAAACGCCTACAATGCTTGCTTTATTTAGAAGTTTTATTTGTCTCGTGCTACTTACATAACATAGAAATAGGAACCTAATAGCAGGAATAGACTTTGTAGAAAGCAAAATATTTATTTTAGTACTAACAAAACTTATGTAGGTAGGTGTTGAGTCCTATTTTGAGATTTTTACTTACGTATCATCGTCATTAAGACACAGTCTACCTCAAAAATACACACATCAAAAGTGTCTAGGGATCAAGCATTTTTATGCGGATTTCTTGAGATTGAGATGTGGCTTTGTAATAAATTTATGATTTTATAAATTTATATGGATCCTTTTTGGTGCATTTCATAATTTGAATCAGGAACTGTGAATCAAATTCGAGTAAAAGATGAAAATCAGCTGTCAATATTTTCCCTATAAAAACATACAACGCATTGAAGACATTATTAGTGCTACTGTTTCCCTACTACTGATTAAAACCAACGTTATTATGGAGCGGCGACGTCATTTAAGCAGGGAAGAAATGCTCAGAGCCGTGGGAATGATAGAAGCTGGTTCCCGGCAACGTACTGTGGCTTTAGCTCTGAATACAAGTCAGAGTGTTATCAGTCGACTTTGGACACGTTACCGAAGCACTGGTACCGTGGCTGAGCGCCATGGAGGACGGTATCGCTGCACCACACGGAGACAAGACCGATACATTCAAATCTTAACTCGAAGAGCTCCAACAATAACCGCCATGATGTTAGCCGTGAGGCTTCATCACTCTTCAGGGAACTTAATTAGCGACCAAACAGTCAGAAACCGCTTGCATGAAGTGAACCTTCATTCCCGAAGACCGCTACGGGTACCACCTATAGCAATGCACAATCGTAGGATTCGATATCAATGGGCTCTTGAACACAGAAATTGGGCAGAAGAACAATGGCGTTTCGTGTGCTTTTCTGATGAGTCTCGTTTCGGTATGAGACCGGATACAAGACGTATACGACACTGGAGAACCCCTGGACGCCAACAGCGATTAAAATCCTGCCAGGAAGTCCATCCTTATAGTGGTGGAACCATCATGGTATGGGCGGGTATTTGGATCGGCGGAAGAACTGAGTTGATTTGGATCAGAGGCAACCTCAACGCTCAAATTTATGCTGAGACGATTGTATCAGACGTCATCGTTCCTCTACAAGTGCAAATCGGTCCCTTATTTCAGTTAATGCATGATAATGCACGACCGCACACCGCAAGAGTTGTAAGACAGACTCTCGCCGCAGCTAACATCAATGTCCTGCCCTGGCCTGCTCAGTCGCCAGACTTGAATCCGATTGAGCATGCATGGTATATGCTACAGAGAAGAGCTCTGCCGAATATGGAGGGTATCCAGTCGCAAGAAGACCTTTTTTTGTTGTTGCAACGAACATGGGCGGCCATTCCACAGCGTGATTTGGATGAACTCATTTTGAGTATGCCAAACCGATGTTCTTGTGTTGTTAGTGTTCGCGGTAGAAACACGGATTATTAATTGTTTAAGTTACCCAATAAAATTTTAAAGAAAACTGTTATTTCAGTCTTTTTTTCGAACTTTTGTGTTAGTGGTTCAAATGTCAAAAATCCCTTTATTAGGAAAATGGCAAATTTCTTTATTAATGCAAAGGTGACTTGGTTTATCGTTACTGTGACAAACGAAAACACTTTATTTGATGAATCCTTAAAGAAAATTTTAATTAATATCAATCAGGAGAAAAGTTATTGCAAAAATATATGTTGATCCCTAGACACTTTTGATGTGTGTATGTCTCTAATTTTCATCTGTAATATTTTTGCCATTTCAATATTATGTTGCCAGAAAATTTATTCCAGACTGGTTAGTTTACTGTAGCTAAATCATCATCTTCCTGTCCTTATCCAATTCTACTTGGGGTCGGCGCAACACGTTGTCTTCTTCCATTCACCCCGTCAGACGTCCAAGCTTCATTACTCCTTTTGCATTCATATCACCATTCCTCACAAAAACCGTCCACATGTTCTTTGGCCTTCCTCTTCCTCTCCATCGGTTAACATTCACACATACCATCACTCTCTCGGCCCCTTGATGATGAGGGTCACCCCACCTCATCTCATCACCATACCAGAACAAACTTTCGAACTTCTCCTAATATGCTAATTTCTTACTTAATGGTACAATATTAAAATGGTACAATATTATGGAAGACAAATTGTAGACAAACAAAATATGATTAAATCTTGTCTGTGTCTAAACATTTTAAAGGCTGTACCTGTAAAAATATTTATTTTTAAATAGTTTCTCTTAGGTCTTTGGTAGATGTCGTATTTTTTCAGTTATACCTAAGTATGTTTGGTTTGGTCATGCCTTTATTCCACCCTTTTAAGAACAGTGGTAATGGAAATAAAATCTATACTAATATTATAAAGCTGAAGAGTTTGTTTGTTTGTTTGAACGCGCTAATCTCAGGAACTACTGGTTCGAATTGAAAAATTCTTTTTGTGTTGAATAGACCATTTATCGAGGAAGGCTATAGGCTATATATTATATAGCCTATAGCCTATTGGTGACAGCGTGATGTTATATAGTATATAACATCACGCTGTCACCAATAGGAGCGGAGCAGTAAAGTGAATGTTTCAAAATCGGGAAAATGGATTCCATTTCGAGAGCTTCCGTTGCGTGCGCTGCGTAAACGGTTAAAGATACGCAAAAATAATGTACTACGGAATTATTCCTGATAAAAAGTTCTAAAATAAAGTCCGCGAGAGCATACATTTATCTTTTATGGTTAAGTCATTATAACCTTTTTTATGGAAATAAAATTTGATTTTAAAGTTAACACAATATTAATCCTTATCCAAATAAATACGTTAATCATCACAAGCATTTAATTTAGAACAAAATTGCCCTTGACATCGTTTGGTTTCAATGAATATCTCAGGATATATCATAGTTTCAAAATAATACCACAATAAGCATTGCCATCCAACGTGGCAATGCTGCCAGTCTTCGGCACGTTTCCGGATGACAGCGATGCGGAGGAGTATTTTGACGCCTGAGTGTCTCTGCCTTTTTGTGTTTTTTTATATTATTATATTTTATTATTATAGGATGGGATACGATAGGACACGATGGGATACGATGGGATATGATTGGATAGGATGGGACACGATGGGAAAGGTTGGAATACAATGTGATAGGATGGAATACGGACACGATGGGATACGATGGGATATGATTGGATAGGATGAGATACGATGGGAAAGGTTGGGATACAATGTGATAGGATGGGATACGATGGGAAAGGTTGGGATACAATGTGATAGGATGGAATACGATGGGACACGATGGGATACGATGGGATATGATTGGATAGGATGGGACACGATGGGAAAGGTTGGGATACAATGTGATAGGATGGAATACGATGGGACACGATGGGATACGATGGGATATGATTGGATAGGATGAGATACGATGGGAAAGGTTGGGATACGATGTGATAGGATGGGTTACGATGGGATATGATGGGATACGATGGGATACGATGGGATACGATGGGATACGATGGGATACGATGGGATACGATGGGATACGATGGGATACGATGGGACATGATGGGATACGATGGGATACGATGGGATACGATGGGATACGATGGGATACGATGGGATACGATGGGATACGATGGGATACGATGCGATACGATGCGATACGATGAGATGCGATGGGATACGATGGGATACGATGGGATACGATGGGATACGATGGGATACGATGGGATACGATGGGATACGATTGGATAGGATGGGATACGATGGGATACGATGCGATACGATGCGATACGATGGGATACGATGGGATACGATGGGATACGATGGGATACGATGGGATACGATGGGATACGATGGGATACGATGGGATACGATGGGATACGATGGGATACGATGGGATACGATGGGATACGATGGGATACGATTGGATAGGATGGGATACGATGGGATATGATGGGATACGGTGGGATACGATGGGATACGATATAATACGATGGGATACGATGTGATAAGATGGGATACGATTCGATACGATGGGATACGATGGGATACGATGGGATATGATGGGATACGATGGGATACGATGGGATACGATTGGATAGGATGGGATACGATGGGATATGATGGGATACGATGGGATACGATGGGATACGATGGGACACGATAGGATACGATGGGATACGATGGAATACGATGGAATACGATGTGAT
The DNA here is from genome assembly GCA_950005045.1 of Agrotis exclamationis. Lineage (NCBI taxonomy): Eukaryota > Metazoa > Arthropoda > Insecta > Lepidoptera > Noctuidae > Agrotis > Agrotis exclamationis. The sequence goes on along the minus strand of OX465420.1, from coordinate 6,951,497 downwards.
AGGATGCGGGCGGCGAGTATGCCTGGGTCGACGGCGCGTTGTGTTCAACACGCGCCTAAATGTGTCATCACAATGACGGGCCCCCCCTTAGAAGGCCAGAGCCTGCCGGGGTCGCGGATCTATCGAATTACCTTGACCCCGGAACGTAAAGGCCTATTATAGGATTTATAGGACACCGAGGATTTTAATTAGTACAAGTCTGACAGTCCCTCTTACCCTGCCCTGGGTAGGAGGACTCATTTGATGATTTACGTACGCATATTTATGTATGCTCCAGAATGATGGTTTACAGCTAATGTTGTTAATAAAGAAGCACTAAAAAAATACATTGTTGAGTTCCAAACTCCACGCGAACGAAGTCGCGGGCACAGCTAGTATATAATACATCATATTTACCTACCTAAATAGCTAATAAATAAGCAGTTTATTTAAACTCATTCATTTCTCCATGGGGTAGGCAAATACTGCAGAGCAAAACAAAATTAGAAACCAGTAAATAAATCTCTGCAATTTCTTATTTATTGGAGTTCACTTAGACGCAACATTCCATGAAAGTAACAAACTCGCATTAGCGCGAAGCTTGTGGACTTGTGTAGGTAATGCTATCCCCCACCCTCGACGCACCCTTTGACGCGTTTTTGTGATAAACAAGAGAGAGTAAATTGAGACGCAATTTGTTATGGTACAGTCACGATTAGCGATATGTGGAGCTAGCAAAAAAGTTAAGTATAGAGGCAGCAAGCCAAATCGGTCCAGTCGAACGAAATCGGTCCAAACGTTATCGAGAAATCGGGGAACATTCAGAAAAAAAGGTTCCGACGATGAAAACCTCTTCCTTTTTATGAAATCGTTAATAAAATGTACTTACCTGTACATACTGATTGTTGTGACTGTACATACGTAAACGTGTTTATGTTACTTCATTGCCTGAAGACATGTCTACGAGGCTTCTCACGTATTTATCTGACATAAGCAGACTTAGGTAGTACACATATCATGCCTAGATTTACCTTCTCAACTGAATGTTACCCTGAGGGGTTGAAAGTTTTGACTAGATGTAAGTAGATATGTTTAGAAGAAGATAAGCCACTTTATTCGGGCATAATCCTAGACGCCGCGCCGTCTACCTGAGCAATATAGAAATTAAATATTACTGTAGTCTATCCAGACTTAGGTTAGCTGGGATTACTTTCGACCTATAAAGAAAAGATCCTACCTAAATGAAAAATATTATGAGACTTCTGTCAAAATTAGTGAGATCATAAAGACACTGAGTCATCCTGGTCTAGTTTTTTCGGCTGTCAGTTTACAATATTTTACATGGCGTGACTGCCTCTCTGACTTCCACAGCCAAGATTATACTGTACTGAGTCATACAATAGCCCTTAATAAGACTAGTTGCCATGTCTTCCGATCTTCTGCCTACCTTAAACGAATGTCAAATTTCTATAAGTGATACCCGAGAACAATGTCTTAGCGTGTTTTACGAGTATTCCGAGGCACAGAAAACTCGTAACGTAATGTATGGTTACACATGCACAGGACCACCTACCTTGGATAGCACTGCTTGGCGTCGAAGATAGACCCTTTTTTGTGGTGTAAATACCAAACATAAGTCCTCCTGCCGTAGGTGAAGCTGAAGGGACTGCAACTCATACTAACTAAAAAACCGCACTGCTCCTTCACTGTCTTGTGCGGTCCAGGGTGCCCTTTAAAAAATACCTTTTACGACTCTCCGATTACCCTGTTCGGCGGCGGACATCTTGCAGTCGCAAGTCCAATCCGATCATCATTCCCCGTTTAACCTTTGGAAAGATCCGGTTACCCTGTTAGAGAATATATTGGCCCTTGCAGTTGTTATTATTTAGCCTCAATTGCCCACATTTCCGCTGCAATTATAATCCACCTGAACTCCTGTAGTCCCAACTCTAAATTTTATATGTTGGAAGTTAAGTATTTCTTCCTTATAAAGATTCTTCTCTATGTTTATTAAATCTTCTATCGCAGTACATTCAGTCACTTATTTTCGTATTCATACGTTCCTTTGCAGTATTCCTTGGAATCTCTTTCATTATATTACGTTTATTTCATTACTGAATCGTGAGAGATGGGGATGGCGCGCATTTTACTGTATCGAGGTCGACTTCTTGGAATATCTACTTACTCGTACATCGGTAAAACTTGATTATTTACTACCTTCATAACGGTATGAGGAAATCTTATTATGAGTCGCTTTTCACATAAATTGCCCGTATTTTATCCTAAGGGATGTGGAATTTGCCGGGGTCGCTGAACTGTCCAAAAAGGAAACCTTGACCCTGAAATGTAAATAGCTATTAAAGAACATGGTGGATTTAGTCGGAAATGTGGTGCTGGAGGAGAATGCTTTGCATATCATGGAACCAATTCCGAACAATGTTTCCATACTAAGCGAACTCGGCATCAAACAGCGTCTATCTTCCATCGTTCAGAGTCGTATCCTCACTTAATTCGGACATGTTTCTCGGCAAGGAAACTCGTCTGTGGAACGCCTTGTTGTGCAGGGCAAAGTGAATGGTACCAGAGCTCGAAGCAGATCACCAATGCGCTGGACAGACCAGATCAAGGCTGCATTGAATGGTCCCCTACACGAGTGTACCAGAAAGGCAGCGGTGCGAGAGGAATGGCGGCGAATGTGATGACCACGACCACTCTGCCAAGAGTGTAGCGACTGAGAAGAAGGATTTAGTCGGTACGAGTCTGACAGTCCTTCTTGTTACACACAGGGTGGGAGGACTCATTTGATGATTTTTACTGATTTTTACCACCTAAAAAAAAGGATCATGATCGGTTATAAAATACACAATAAAAGCCCATTGAGCTTGAGAGAAACGAGGTCGCGGGACTAACGAATTACCGTGACCCAGGAACGTAAAGGACTATTGAAAGGGGTAAGTAATATATGATATAACTACAATATCTCTAATATTTACAAGAGATAACAACTGAATATATAATTTTATTTGATATAACGATCTGTTAATATAATAAACGATTGACATAATTTTATAATGACTAATTTTTATAAGCATAACAATCAATTAGTATAAAATCGTTTTGTATACCACTCAAAAGACATAAAACTTAGTTGGTCTAATTTTTTTTCCTGGTAAGTAATCTAGCTCTAATGTACCTAGTAATAGTGCCACCTGCCATGAATGCTCGACAACTCGACTTTTTCTGCGTTTAAAGGGTTTAAAGTAACCTAACCTGTCCGTGTCGGGGTGCCCCAAGTGCCAGAGCTCGCTTCGCTCGCTCTTGCATCCTAGGTCAAATAACAGATTACTACCTGTCATGGCGGGGCTCCTATTTCTGCGTGCAAGGTTTAAAGTAATCTAATACGTAGGGGATGGCGTGGTCTTTCAGACCTCGCCATCCCCTTCGAACCTAACCTGTCCGTGTCGGGGTGTCCCAAGTCCCGAGCTCACTTCGCTCGCTCTTGCATCCTAGGTCAAATAACTGATTACTATCTGTCATGCTGGCTCGACGGAGCCCCGCTTCGCGGGGCTCCTATTCCTGCGTGCAAGGTTTAAAGTAACCTAACCTGTCCGTGTCGGGGTGTCCCAAGTAAAAGTCCCAAGAGTAACAGAAACATTATGTGTAATGAAATTATATCAATCGTTGGTATATCTCACGTTGATTATGTCATGTGAACGTTATTGAAATGAAAATATATCAAGTAACTTTATATGAAATGAGACGCACCCCTATTGAAAGACACCGTAGATTTTAGTCAGTACGAGTCTGACAATCCCTCCCGCTCTGCCCTGGGTGGAAGGACTCATTTGATAATTTTACCACTTAAAAAAAATGTACATGTCTGTCAGTCCTTCCTGCCCTGCCCTGGGTGGGAGGGGTCATTTGATGATTTTACCACGCTAAAAAAATAAAGCCCATTGAGCTCCAGATAGTAGAGTAGTTGCATCGTCGGGAAGAGACGCCTTCATATCATATGCCACGGTGCGGCGCCAGTGGCGAATTCGCGTAGGTACTTACAAAGTAATTAATGTTTTATTCGCGCCGCCCATCGCTCCGTTCACCTCTTAGACTATAGTGAACGTCCGTAAGTTAAGCGCTTGGGAAAAAGGCATGAGTACCTTTTTTTTGTTAATTGTTGCCCCACACTAGGTATTTCTTTCTGTATCGTGGGTGCGTTTACAAACATAGAAACTCACATACATAAACACCCAGAACCGTAACAACTACTTGTAGATCATACAAATTTTTGTTCCGTGCGGGAATCGAACCCACGACACGCTACGCAGCAGTCGAACGCTCAGCCACTACGCCAACTGTGTCTTATATTATGTTTGTAGTACAGCGCATGATAACATAACAACACACATAGAAAATAACTATCTAATATCGCCGGACCCAATTTTAATAAATGGTAATTTTGAAACTTGGCCTGAAACAGTAACTAATAACTTTGTTTATTCGGCCGCGTTTTTACGATTTCATTTAAATTTAGTTTTGCTTTCCTCGCAAAGTTTGAGCTCACTAGTTATTTCCAAAGTCTTCAGTCTGTTATATTTTTACAAAGTTTTGATTATTTATTTTACCTTTTTTTTTTAACGTGGTAAAATCATCAAATGAGTCCTCCCACCACAGGGCATTACAGGAGGGACTGTCAAATCCATGGTGTTCTTCAATAGCCCTTTATGTTCCGGGGTCACGATAGCTCGTTAGTCCCGCGACCCCGTTTTTTTTAACTTGCTTTTTAGTTAATTAGCAATGGATCTATGTATGAATCAAATCTAGCAACGGAATTTTAAACCAGTCTCTCCTAACCAAATTGTATGTTTTGATCACATTATTTTTTGTGACCGTAGTCCCCTGAAATTGATTGCAACAGGTCATAAAGGAACTTGTCAAGGGCTGATATCACAGACACTATATTTTTTCAACTTTTTTTATAGATTTAAACAACTTATTTGAATTCTTCTTCACATGCATTATTTAAAAGGCGATAGCGATACACTACAAAAAATATGTGTTTATAAGATTTGATTTTACACGACTGACATCTCAATAGAGCAGTGCCCTCTGTCTCTTGAAGCTCCTGTAAGTAACGTCTGTTCATTTTCTTTTTTAGGACAATATAACCTATGTACATAACCTCGAAATAGGTCACGTACGAATAGGCATAATTGTATTTATTTGCTCATAGTCTGGAAATGTTTCAACCTAAGGACTGTCTCATCCGATTCTCGTGAACCTGGAACGTAAAGGGCTATTGAAGGGTCATCGTGGATTTTAGACAGTACGAGTCTGACAGTCCCTCCCATCCAACCCTGGGTGGGAGGACGAGGACTCATTAGATGATTTTACCACGATAAAAAAAAAACCTAGACTGGATAGCGCTTAAATTTTGTGCACAACTTTTGTTTTGATGACATTCTTTTTTGTGACCGTAGTCCTCTGAAATTGATTGCTACAGGTCATAAAAAACTTCTCAAGGGCTCATAATTATGCTTTGTTGTAACCGGTGAGATTGGAAGATTGCGGGTGGAACAATATTTACATTATATAAAACTAAAATCGTTTAAGTCTGTCTGTACGTGCATAACTTCCGAAATACAGCACCAAATTGGTATAATCTTTTTTTGTTGTGTTCGTTGTTTTTAGGACTAAGGTTTGAATGTAAGAAGGTCTTTGGAAAAAATCCGCTAGTAAATAATTTTAAGTTGTGATCGCCCAGTCGGAGTTCCTGGTTGGAATTCAAATACCGGGACATTCTTTGTGTCTTTAATATAAAGTACTATTCATTTTTAATAAGTAGTAGTACTAAATTCATATTTATAAATGCGTCACCCAATGAAAAAAAAATTGCTTTCCAGTCCTCTCCTTTCAGTCTTTCATTTAAGAAACTGTGCCAAATTTTATGTATATCCTCCTCACGTAATTTTTGTAATAAAAGTACAAAGATTTAGGTTTTAGAACGAACCTAAAATTATTTAAAATTTTAATTGGGTCTTATCAAAATGTGTTAAAATCCTGTCCTAGATCAACAAAATATATACGTTTTACGGTGGAATTTAAAAATGGAAAGTTACATAATAATCATTTTCTGATCTAAGAGCGGCCTTTCCCTGCAGTTTCTTTGTTATCCTAGAATCTAGCATCCAGACACCTTTGTCCTCCAACTGATAAGACTACCTTACACCACTCGCGTAAGGTTCAATTTCCCCCTACAATTTAATTAGGAAGATAAAGCGCAGGCGTGAAGCTATTGACTGTCCCCCCTTCCCCCTTCTTCTAAAAGCTGAATGTAGTGTTCACAGGACCCAAACAAAGGATAGATATGATATCATGTTACTATAACTGAAGCTCAACTTGAAAATTCTTTGATGGACCTTTGGAAAGTGACGAAACTTTGGACTTAATACGCCAGACATTGCTGAAGATTTAGATTGATTTCTTCCTTTCATCCAGGTTTTAACTTTTCTAAAAAGGTCTTTATTATGATAGCTGTTTGGTAGAGTTTCATTTTAGCGAAACATTAAAAGTTTTCAATTAATGTTTTTTTTTGTTCGTACTTAATTCAGTTTGAAGCTGTAATTTTTCGTCGCTCAAAGAAATTGTTTTGGGTTTGAAAGTTATTGGTTGAAGTCTTCTTTTGTTTTTATTTGTGGGTCTTTTGTAATAAATATTTGGGAACAACAATCTTGTTGAATAGAAATGGGATTCTGTTTTAGTTCTGTGTAGGCCGCTCGAAAACTGAAACTGTTCATAAACTTCACCTAAGTATATTTCATTTTAGCTTCAGCTGGTACACATTGGACGTTTCCTAAAACACGTTTCAAGAACTAAGAGGTGATATTGAGGTTTACGAGTATTAGGAAGCGCCTAATCAGTATCAGCTGTAAATCATATTCAATAATTTAACATAATTAATCATTGCCAATTGGATATTTCACACTATGTACTAATAATTTCATAACACAAATTCTCTATCTGTGTGTAACATATCTCTTAATTTTGATTTTCAGTCTGATGCTTGTCAAAATACATACCTACATAAAAACATAAACTCACGCCTACTTCCCATGGGGGTAGGCAGAAACCACAGAGCCACCTGTTATGATCTTTACATACCTACTCCTTTCGCTTCAACTACAGTCATACATCTGGTCAATACACACTTGACAAAATTTGTAGGGGAACAGTGTATAAGACGGGGACGTTAATAATCGCGAGGTATAATGGGGACATACACTCTTTAGGCATACTTAACACAACACTAATGTAGAGCAAGCGCCATCAGGACGTCATTTGCAAGCGGCCAGACGCAAATGGCGTCCTGTTGGCGCTTGGGCTACGTTAGTTTTGTGTTAAGTTTGCCTTAGGTGTGTGATTTCCCATCATACCTCGTGTCCCCGTCTTATACACTGTTTCAATGTAGACAAATTAATTACAAATCTAATATCCCAACCGATTCATTTTCTTCAGTATAAACATTATCTACCGGACAACAAGAAATTCAATACGGCTTCGACATCAGTACCTAAGTACCTATACACTACCTAGATTTTAACGGTATAGATATACCCATAACGGTACAATATACATAGATTCTACCGACAATATTGCGCTGCAACTGTTCTATTTCTAGCCTCTCTCTCCGTTATTTGCTCACGTTTTCATCAATATAATATTGAGTCTGTGAGGGACTTGTAGAATTAATTTATAACTTGAGAAAGGTCCTAAAACATTACATGATATTACTCTACGTGCTGAAGTTTGACTACAAGTTGGATTTCTAATGTTGTTCGTCTTGTGTTTTAGGGTTATTGAGTTGAGAATTATGGAGACCCAGTGGTTATTGATTCTGATTCAATGTGATAGGGAACTTTGTAGAAGAGAAAGTCTTAAGGCGCGGACTGACTACGATTTTAATCGCTTATGACCGCGTAAACTATTGTCACCACTATGGAGCGTCAATAAGATTGAAAATTGAAAAATGATATTTGTGTTGAAATGTGACGTAAGCTGCGAATGGGCATTTATTTTACTGCTTTTCTTTAGATTATTTAAAATATAGACATAAAATTAAATAACGGTTTGGTTAAAGTTTAAAAAAAATGGAAAACCTACTAAATTCTTTAAAAAAAACTGTTGTTATCGCTGGAAATACAGAGATCTTCGACATCAAAGTTTATTTTTGTGCTACAACTTCCCAATTTTTTATTGGGAATATCAAACTACACACATCAAAAGTGTCTAGGGATCAACATATATTTTTGCAATAACTTTTCTCCTGATTGATATTAATTAAAATTTTCTTTAAGGATTCATCAAATAAAGTGTTTTCGTTTGTCACAGTAACGATAAACCAAGTCACCTTTGCATTAATAAAGAAATTTGCCATTTTCCTAATAAAGGGATTTTTGACATTTGAACCACTAACACAAAAGTTCGAAAAAAAGACTGAAATAACAGTTTTCTTTAAAATTGTATTGGGTAACTTAAACAATTAATAATCCGTGTTTCTACCGCGAACACTAACAACACAAGAACATCGGTTTGGCATACTCAAAATGAGTTCATCCAAATCACGCTGTGGAATGGCCGCCCATGTTCGTTGCAACAACAAAAAAAGGTCTTCTTGCGACTGGATACCCTCCATATTCGGCAGAGCTCTTCTCTGTAGCATATCCCATGCATGCTCAATCGGATTCAAGTCTGGCGACTGAGCAGGCCAGGGCAGGACATTGATGTTAGCTGCGGCGAGAGTCTGTCTTACAACTCTTGCGGTGTGCGGTCGTGCATTATCATGCATTAACTGAAATAAGGGACCGATTTGCACTTGTAGAGGAACGATGACGTCTGATACAATCGTCTCAGCATAAATTTGAGCGTTGAGGTTGCCTCTGATCCAAATCAACTCAGTTCTTCCGCCGATCCAAATACCCGCCCATACCATGATGGTTCCACCACCATAAGGATGGACTTCCTGGCAGGATTTTAATCGCTGTTGGCGTCCAGGGGTTCTCCAGTGTCGTATACGTCTTGTATCCGGTCTCATACCGAAACGAGACTCATCAGAAAAGCACACGAAACGCCATTGTTCTTCTGCCCAATTTCTGTGTTCAAGAGCCCATTGATATCGAATCCTACGATTGTGCATTGCTATAGGTGGTACCTGTAGCGGTCTTCGGGAATGAAGGTTCACTTCATGCAAGCGGTTTCTGACTGTTTGGTCGCTAATTAAGTTCCCTGAAGAGTGTAGTGAAGCCTCACGGCTAACATCATGGCGGTTATTGTTGGAGCTCTTCGAGTTAAGATTTGAATGTATCGGTCTTGTCTCCGTGTGGTGCAGCGATACCGTCCTCCATGGCGCTCAGCCACGGTACCAGTGCTTCGGTAACGTGTCCAAAGTCGACTGATAACACTCTGACTTGTATTCAGAGCTAAAGCCACAGTACGTTGCCGGGAACCAGCTTCTATCATTCCCACGGCTCTGAGCATTTCTTCCCTGCTTAAATGACGTCGCCGCTCCATAATAACGTTGGTTTTAATCAGTAGTAGGGAAACAGTAGCACTAATAATGTCTTCAATGCGTTGTATGTTTTTATAGGGAAAATATTGACAGCTGATTTTCATCTTTTACTCGAATTTGATTCACAGTTCCTGATTCAAATTATGAAATGCACCAAAAAGGATCCATATAAATTTATAAAATCATAAATTTATTACAAAGCCACATCTCAATCTCAAGAAATCCGCATAAAAATGCTTGATCCCTAGACACTTTTGATGTGTGTATTTATTTATTATTCTGTTCGGTTTAAATTCTTCTTTATACCCTTCTCTGTTCACTGTATTTTTCGCGTTACTTATTTTTATTACATTACGTCATACTCGACGTTCTAAGAAACCAATTTTTGGGAATATTGAGATAACACCGCACCTTAACTCTATTTGTCGCATGCGTTCAATTATTTATTAGTAGCGGTCCATTTTGGCAAGCTTACGTGTTTCGATTCGATTCAACATGGAGTTTTACAGGATATTTGTAAATTATCCATGCAAGAAACTAGTTACTTGTAGAAAGCTCTGCCACATATTTCTGTAATCTTCACTGATTTATAGCTACATTATGAGTATAAATGTCTTCACAATATGGAGCCATGGTTATTCTCATTTGAAACGTACATTGTACACGTACAAGTACATTGTGTCTAAATATCAACGCAGCCTATGTATACAAAATAAACAACAAATAACATTCAGATGATTGTGTTCCTCGTGACATGATCGTGAACTAATCCTCGAGCTCTCGAGCCACAACAAATCGTAAATCCGCACAACACAACACTAGCGCACGAATGTTTGTATCGTCTGTAGGGCTAACAGGCACGCACAGTGCAAACTACATGTTTTTGTAGTGTGTTTTTTAAACGTTGCCCTACACTTCGATTTTCTTCTGTGTCGTGGGTCCGTTTTTAAACAAACATTTAAATATGCCAACAGCCAGACTCGAAACAACGATTTGTAGGTCTTACAAATATATGACCCGTGCGGGAATCAATCACGCGACACGCAGCTTAGCAGTGGATCGCTTAGCCATTGGGCAAACCTTGCCCGACTATAATATGCTGCTGTTAAAACGCTGTTTTATTGTTACACTTTATTCAAATCATTGGTTGTAACTGATTAATTGTGCTATTTGCAAAATTGTAAGCCAGTATTCTGTAGAGTATGACTCACTGATTGATGGGGTCGCAGGACTGTCTTATCAGGTAACTGTGGCCCTGGAACGTAAAGGGCTATTGAAGGGCATCGTGGATTTTAGTCAGTACAAGCCTTACAGTCCCTCCCGTCCTGTGCTGGGTGGGCTCATTTGATGACTTTACCACGTAAAATTAAAAAAAAATGCCTCATTGATCTTGCGTGAATCTAAGGTAAGCCTCTTTGACTCTCTTTTTCAACCAGTTATCATTGTGAAGATTTTTGGAAAGAAAAGTTCGAGTGCGGACAGGACTTGAACATGCGATCTTCAAATTCAGAACACCGGACGTTTTACCACCACAATCGTGTCCTGCTAGCTCGAATCTTTTAATCCCTTGTTGGCATTGTTACCTGGTATCAACCAGCTTTCTCGTAGAGACAAAATACTAAACTTGAAAGTGCGCTGCGAACTGAAAAAGTGAGTCAAACCCCTACCGTAGGGCAGAGCTATCTTTCCAATCCATCGCGTCTTCGTTTCCTACTTTATTTCGATCAAGTTCACGGAGATACGAGCCGAACGTTGCCTCTGTGGTGATCGATTTTGTTTACCCAATATATTTTCGCTTTGTGTTCATTCTGTCAGTTTCCTATATTTAGTTGGCTATATTTAGAGTATCTCAAGTGTGTTTACAATAAAACAAGGATCAAAATAGATAGAATACTCTTTTTTATAAAGGTACATGATATTACACAATGTATGATGATCATAAATTACAGAATAGCCGGCGTTAATAAATATCTCATTAATTACAAGATTCTTTCACTGGAATGAAACTATTTGTACCCATGTCGTATTTGGATTCTGTCAAAATGAGTAGCCACCACTTGTTTAATCAGGACATCATGGTGGCTCTGGAACGCAAAGGGCAACTGAAAGAACAGTGTTGATTTTTAGTCAGTTAGAATCTGACAGTCTGCTTTGCAACCTAGGGCGGGAAAGATGACGATTTTACTAATAACAAAAAAAATTGTGTATATTTGTGAAAAATTTTGACACAATGAAGGCACTGGAAAATTCTTGTCCGGATATACATTTCTAGTAAGCACATCATTGGGCGCCATAAAATCAGCCAATTCTCAATTAGTTATTTTTAGCTTGATTTTCATTAAAAATTAAAAAAAAAGGACTTGAAAAGGTTGTGATGCACATTAAACCTGATTTGATAACCCCACCAACTACTTCGCACATAGCGTATAAACATTATGATAAAGTTTTTCGTATTTTACCCGCAATAGAAAGTTTTCTCACAAGAATGACATGCACAATATCAAGGCCAGGATTGATAGCTCGTATGTTAACGATACAGACAGACAACTAATAAATATTCAGCACTATTGATCGAACATTCGCATGTTTATTTGCACTTATAATAAAATGTTGACTATGGAAAATTGCAACATGATTGCGCATTGAAATCTCCTAAGGCATGACCTATTTTACCCAGACAGACGAATTACCATAAGGCTTAGCACGCATCGTCTGAAACCGCCAAAAAATGTTACACATCTTTAGAACCAGCGCACGCACTTAATGCGTGCGCTAGTTCTAAACTAAGCTTAATTTAAACATCAGTGAATCTACACTAATATATTAAAAAGAGGAAAGATTTGATTATTTGTTTGTATTGAATAGGCTCAGAAACCACTAGACCGATTTCAAAAATTCTTTCACCAGCTGCTTTGGTCCTGAGTGACATAGGCAAAAGGAGGGGGGGGGGGGTAAGCTGGCGAAACCGCTGGCAATAGCTAGTAATTTTATAAACGTAACTTGCTACATTTAAAGCGATTTTGTTGTGGAAAGAAAATTCGATTGCAACATTGGTTCTATACTTTGCTACATTTTGAAATACATTGGAGTACATATCGTACATACACATAAACTCACACCCTTTTCCCATGGGGGTAGGCAAAATTACAGATCGCCATCTGCTACGATCCTTACAAATGCTCCTTTCGCCTTATCCGCATTCATACACCAGCAAGCCGATTGCTAGTACAACGCACCCGATCTTTCTGAAGCACTTCATCAATAAAGTAAGTGAAGTTCTCCTAGAGCGCCTTTAATAATACTGAAATAAAATTAAGTGAAACGCCAACTGCAGTACGTGTTCTCAAGCGTGTTTGCGTTTTCAGCTATTCCTTAACTACTTGCGTTTAACCGAGGTGCGTACTCAACCTAATCCCATAGGAAAATGCTTGCCTATATGTATGTATGACTCAATAGTTTATGAAAGCGGTTTAATATTTTATTGCCAAAATGCAAATGCAACACAAGAAATCACGCAAGACGTCGAGACAGAACACATATTCTTGAAATTTGAATCAAATGTGGAATCTTTGTTCGAAAATATGTTTAGGCATTAGTATTTTGACATTAATGAATTCCTGTATTTCCATAATAACCCTCAATATTCCCCGCGGGGTACCCATCCATTAGGGTTTAAATATCCCCCACTGCCAAGGTCACATCGATCGACGCATCGCGAGAAAGGGACGCAGACATCTGTTGTATAAACCATCTCTGTCCCTCGGGAAAATGTCGGACGGGAATCAGTGGGTAGACTGTTAGTAAACAAAGAAATAAAGGACGGGTGCTGATAAGTGTTATCTAAGCTCGGATTTTGTTATCAGTTCGGTTTTATGCAACGATGCATTACGATGATGAGAAGTTTTTGCTGTAATGGCTCAGCATAGGTGTTTTTAGTACGATTCTTTGTGTGACCTAGATGCAATATGGTAGGTGAGTTTTTATAGAGTAGTTGTTTACTTAAAAAAGTTTTCTTTGTTTTGTTTTTGGTTACGAACATTATACTCATTTTTTTTTCTTATAAATTGATATTGTGTTCTAATAAGTGTGTGTTTTCAACTCTTAAAAAAACTTTCTGTAGATTGCTACGCAATAGTTTTACATTAATGTTTCTAAAAAAAATCGACACTAATATGTAATTAACAGAATATTTAGAAAAAAAACCCAGCCAATATTTGAATAAGAAAATAAAATATTGAAAATCTTTAAATTTTCCCAAATCTGGGACACAAGCCTTCTCGTGGAACTCCTCGTTAAGCCACCACGCGGGCCCAATGCGGGTTAGTTTAAAATGCACAATAATAGGTAAGTATGGCAAATAAAATATTTTCCTTTTTTGAACCAAAATTCAACAACCAAAAACCTAAGGCGAGTTATGTACTGTTGGATTAGTTAGTCTTTCCCAAGCCCCAAAAACCAGGGTGTCTAAAATCATGATACGAATTGCGATCAAATTATTCTTCATCTAAAATCTACTCTAGTCCTTGAGTAATAGAATAGAATGTTCTATTTTACGAATTTTATCGCAACGCCTATTATATTTTACCTGCATCCGTAATTAACATGTTCTTGTATTTGCTAACTTCTCTACGAAATAGTCTGAATAATTGAATCAATTCAACCACAGTCTGATAGTTACTCTGAGATTTGTTCATACAGTCTAAATATGTACTGAAGCACATGGTTCGTAAGAGTAATATACGTATATAATTAGGAATTCTCCACCACTCTATACAACCCACCCCTTGTTTCACGATTCTCGGTAAACCAACTAATTAGGAACCTTCATAATTAACGCTCTCATTTTTAGAAGATACCTCAGAGTACCAACAAAGTAAAATTGTCGCAAAAAGAAAATCAATTTTCCCAAGTGTCGTTTAGAAAGAGTTCCATTTTACTTCAGAATTTTCAATTTTCCGTCATATTGAACTTGACTGTATTATGTAGATTATATTCGTGATTCTGAAATACAGGCGTGTTCGCGCTCACGTAGCCGAGTCCTCTACGCCGTAGCACTTTCTACGGCGTAGACACTTGCTACGAGACTTTCGCTTTTGAATTTTACATTACTTTGTTCACATTGTAACGTTAGATAGCCGTCGATTCTAATGCTTCAATGGATAGTGTGTTTATGGTTAGTGTTATTTTTTGTTTTAGAAGATAAAAGGGTTGAATTTTATAGCTTCTAGGACGCGGTGCCTCGCCGGCCGGTAAGCGTGCGCTTCGATATGTTTACATTGCATTGGTATGGGAATTTTTGTCATGTCAACAGATCGACTTTATGTTTAGTCTGTTATGTTGATTAAGTTGCGTATTTTTCTCGGTAATATTTACTCGGTATTGAGGGATTATGTAAGCTAAAATCTGCAGTGAAAACTCAGTATAAAAAGTTTACTTAAAAAATCCATGAATGAAAATGGTTCACAAAGAATGTTTGCATCGAATCTATTACGCAGTAACTATTACTCCACTAACAACATCGCCTGACGCGACTTCATTAAACCGTTGCATTTCCTAACCTTTAAATAGCATAGTTGAACTTTGAACTAGTCTCAATTGCTAAATAGACATAATTGTCTCTCATTTCCTATCTTAAAGCGAAAAGTATCGATAAAATATTCGCTTGATCAGGTCCGGCTCCGCCCAACCTCCCGGCCTCCCTTCAGACTTCAGTCGAGTCCGCAGGGCGCTGGCGAACGCACGTCCCTCCGCCATTTTGTTTATCGGCGCCATTCCGTGCATTTAACACTTCCTACTCATTCACCATTACAGTTTTTAAATAAGGAAGTGTCGTGTCTTGTCGCAGTTTATTTAACAGTAAGTTTTTTCTCAAAATATTTTAAAATAAATAGAGATTTGTTTATTTTAAGACGCTTACACCAGGATGGCCTTCGAAGGACATTTTTGTATCTGCATATAGGTGCATACCTACTTACATGTCAATTATTTCGGAGTATTCTAGGACTTTCGGTGCGTCTAATGTATTGTTGACTATGATTTGTTGATGTAAATATAAATAAGCGGAGTAATGATGACGTTAGGTTTTACGTTTGAGACCTGACCTAGGCAAAGGAGGTGGATACCTTGTTGGTGCATACAGCCGGGCTTTTTATAGAAACTGCGTAGTCTAACAAATCAATATTCGGAATATGCATGGAGTTTCTCAAATTTTTCTAAGGAAATATTCTTAAATAAATCTCAATAAATATAAACTATTTTTTGGACATTTTTTTTTTGTTTTTTTTTTTTTTAAGAAGTTTTTTATTGGATATTTGATTTTCTCTTAAGCTTTTCTCAAATCTCTTGACACAATAGCTGCAAAAAAAAAATTAAACAATACACGTAATTTTTCCGGAACACCCCAAATTTTACGACATTAAAATCTGCCCTCTCTTTCTCCCCACCAAAGATACCTTCACTCCAGCTTCCCGCAGCTGGAAGAGTTACATCACTAGACCTGTTCCTCACAGAATGTTAGTCATTATGTACGACACGCCCACGCGAACAACGAACCCGCGGTAATCGGGTCAACCATCAAGCAGTTGCGATGCTAACTTATGTAAGCATTCGTTTAATAACACCTTGGAATCTAAACAATTTTAGATCTTACATTTGTTTTTATAAACAAGGGAATTTAGTCAGCTGTTCTTTTTCAAAAAGGAAAGGGTTTCAGTTGCGTTTGGGTTGGCCGGAAATCAGAGGACTGACAACTTGTATGTTAGAACTGTAATCTGGAAAATTATCTCCACGAACATCACGCGTGTGTCCATGCTAAGACAGAGCAGAAAAAAAAATTTCATTTCCAGTTAATGGCAAAAGGATTTTTTTTTAAACGAAACCATCAAATGAGTCCTCCCGCCCAGGGTGGGGCGGGAGGAACTGTCAGACTTGTACTGACTAAAATCCACGGTGATCCTTCAATAGCCCTTTACGTACCAGGGTCACGGTAACCAGGTAAGACAGTCCCGCGACCCCGGCAGGCTTTGGCCCTCTTAGAGGGCCCCGTCAGATTGCTGACAGCTCTTTGAGGCGCGCGTGGAACACAACGCGCCGTCGACCCGGGCATGGTCCATGATCGGTCGGCAAGTCACCCATAACTCACCGCCCGCATGCCCGCGCCTACGGTGGCCGGAGATCGTCTTGCGACGTCCGTTGCCGTGGGCGTCTCACGCAGCGGCTGGGTCGTGAGGTGGACGCTGTCCTCTCCATCACGCATCCCGCCTCCTCCTTTGCTAGCATGACTGCTTCGCAGAAGGAAGCGACCGCTTCCCATTCCGTCTCGCCCCGCAGCATGGCCTCGACCAGTGCCGGGCGCAAGAGGTCGCCACCTATCGCCTCCGTGAGGACACGGCGGTGCTCTGCCCAAGCGGGGCAGTCCTGCACCGTATGCTCCACCGTGTCCTCCAGCCGATCCTCGCAGTGGTGACACCCAGGCGTTTCTTTCTTTCCGATACGACACAGGAACCTCCCGAAACATCCGTGCCCGGTGAGGACCTGTGTCAAGCGGAAGGTGAGGACGCCGTGACGCCTCTCCAGCCACTCCTCAAAGAGGGGTCTTACCGCCGCGATTGCGGCGTGCCCGAACCTAGATTGCGTCAGTCGTTCCCTCCATATTGCCCTGAGATCGCGCCGGAGCTCTTCCCGCCGCGCCTCGACTTGTCGAGGCAGCAGGGACTCGCCCCGGCGCTGCGCCTCCACGCGCCTCTCATAGACGCGCTGGAGGGCAGTCGCCTCCAGATCCCAGGGCAACAATCCGTCGAGGAGGTTGGCCGATTCGCCGGCGATCGTGCGGTATCCTCGGATCATCCAGATAGCCATGACCCTCTGGCATGCGACCAGCTTTGCTACATAATTGCCAAAATCACAAAAGTCTGCGTTGAGTCTGCGGAGTCCTTTTGCATTTTACCACCTGTATAACGGGTTGTGTTCCTTGGAATCGTTTTACATATTGCCCACAGCAACTTTCTATCATCACAACGCTTGCCATCGAAGGGGAAGTTCACCCTCACACCTTGAAACCCAAATGGTCTCGGACATCCCAATGTCACAGCTGTTTTCTTCCAAGAACGATAAGGCTGTGAAATATATTAATTCGAAGTTTTCCCAATGAACTACAACATGGGGCTCATCAAAAAGGGCTTGAAAAAGTTTCGTTTCGTGGACAACGCACAACCTTTGGTGTTGCAGGCTTCCATAAGCTACGGTGACTGCTTTCCATCAGGTGGGCCGTTTGCTTGTTTGCCATTATGGTGTAAAAAATAAAAATGAACTATAAGTATGTACTTCTCTGCCTGTAGAACGGCGTTTGAGAGTAATTTTTGAGGCCCAGTGGATACAGCCCCGACAAACAAGTTGTTGGTAACCCACCCTTGACAGGCCCATGAATTTGTGTTAATTATCTCATCACCACTGCTCTCAAAGCGGTGATGGAAAACATCGTGATGAAACTGGTATATACTTTAACCACAAATTCAAACACATGTCGTCTACCGACCACTCCCTCTCACAGAGAGGAAGCCTCCGTCCCAGCAGTGGGAATAATATAGGCTATAATCAATAGTTCAGTTAAAAACTCATTTAAAACAACGTCCTATTCATCCTTTCAAACATGGTCGAACAATGATGCAATCGCGTGTATTCATAGTCAATAATAACAGTAATATTCTTCTATTTTAAAGTCTCAAATTATTGATCATTACTTTAGTTTTTCACAGCTTTTGTATAGGTTTACTTTGTAACTGACCGCCCATAAAATATTACGTGCGTCATCGCATTCAAAGTACGCTTTTATCGCTATGGATGAAACGTAGTTCAGAAAAAAAATTACTGAGAACAGTGGTAGCCCAGTGGAAATGACCGTGACTTTCGAGTTGAAGGTTGTGGGTTCGAACTCAAGCAGGTGAAGGATGCCATGGTGTGGAAACTAACATGATTGTGTGCCGAAAAATCAGCATTTTGTATTGGGCTGGGTGTGGCTGTGGTTTAAGGGCTGCGGGAATGTTTTACAGTTGCAGTGCAAAGCACAATTGAAGGGACAGGGTTGATTTTAGTCAGTAAGAAACAGGGGCCTGTCAGATTCGTACTGACTAAAGTAAAATAATCAAATGACTCCTCCTGATATGTGTGGAAGGGCTTCCAAACATAGCGGGAGAAGTCATTTGATTACTTTCACCCTCAATAAAAACATGAAATGGGTGTTGCGATAAGCAAACAATCAATTTGTCAATTTTTGTGCTAAGAAATGTTGACTTGCATATTTCATGTGAATAATTTGTGAACATTTAGATGGAATCTTTTGATGAATACTAGTCAGGCCCTAACTTTCTAGCTTCGAATTGTTGCCTGGTCATCGACTTCATGAATAAATTAGCTAATAAGTCTTATCACCTTTCATATCAGACACGCACAGCTATCGGCCCTTTTATCTTTTAATATTATCGTGCGTTTAATTTGTATAAGAGCTTCATCAATAGATAGTATGGCTGTATTTATACATTATACAATAATTCCTTTTTACCCGACTACGGCAAAGCAAAATGGAGGGTTATGTAGTTAGTATTACAGCCCGGTTCCGACCTTGCCCCGGTAGATTTTTGAAATTAAAGGGAATTAATTAATAATATTAATATAATTGGTGTGGTAGTTCTTGTGCTTATTCATTTTATAATGAAAATAAAACATAAAGCTATTTTCTTCTATCTTTATCTTTTCTTTAAAAAATAATTTTAGGTGGACTACTAATTTTGTCCGTTGTAAATTGTCTTACAGCTGGGTAGACGCCTTTTTTATGTAGTTGATTTCATTAAATTAGTCCTCCAGAGGTCATAGGTGCGAAAGGGTCTGTCAGACTCTTACTGATTAAAATCAACCCTGTTCCTATTAATTATTTTTAAACGCATTAACGCATGCGACGCAAGAAGAAGTAGTAGAAGTAGTGGAAGTAGTTAAAACACTAATCCAAGAGATGGCGCCACGCTACCGTAAAGCGTTCAAACGAGGAATAGAGAATTTCAGCTTGCAGGTGTGGTGTTGCAATGGCCTAGTTGGTTAAGGCGTCTGGAGTACTTATCCAGAAGACGCGGGCTCGAATCCCACTTGCAACTGAATTTTTCTTTCCTCAAAAATAACCCTGTTCCTTCATATAGGTACCCTTCACGTTCCAGGGCAGCGGTACCCACTGTTTAAACAATTCCACGACCCTGCAAAGGCCTGCTTTTCCCTAATTTTGCTACCTACACGTTTTCTTAAAGCGCGTCGTAATCTATTTTTTTTTTCTGAACGCTTTTAAATTCGTGATGTAGACTATTGCCTATACTACACCTATTGTAACTATTATTATGAATTCATCAAAGGGGATGAAATCAGGTTAAATTCCCGAAAAAAGCTGATTTCGTCAAAAAACTCGGAAGCTGCGCGCTTTCAGCCGAATGCGGTTTCAGCAATTTATGGCATTGTCGGTTTGGGCCTTATTGGATTTTTCCGGTAAATTATTTTCAATCTTTAGTTGCTCACTGCTAAGTGTTGAATAAAAGTGGATAATTATGAACAGTAGGCTCTTCAAAATCATAGCATGTAGTGTCTAAAGGTTTAAATATTTTTATTACAAAATACTTTTCACAACACACCCTTCTTAGGATGTGTTGTTAGAATACCATATTTGACAGTGCCTTTGGCGCAATGGCTGAGCAATCAACTGCTGTGCAGCGTATCACTTGTTCGATCCCCATACGTGGAACTCATTTGTATGACCTACAAGTACAAAGTTGTTCCGGGTCTGGGTGTTTGTGTATGTGAGTTTCTTTGTTTGTAAACGTACCCATGATACAGGAGATATCTTTTATTTTTCCTTTTCATCTTCTGACATATAAAAATCTGTCACGATTTGGCTTTTGCAACTCTCAAAATCACTCGACCAATTTTATTGACATTTAAGGAATTCTCCATTAATAACGCAACACGCTGTAGATGATAAAGAAACACCGATGTTTTGTCAAATCCCAAGTGAAGCAGGGCGAGTCGCTAGTTATTTTATTTATATTAAAGACAGCTATACTTAAAGGGTGAGTGTACCGTGTACTACGATAACAAACTCCTTCCCTAGAGGGAAATGGGCGTGGCGCCTTCCTATTTCTTACTAAAAGCCTTTGTATTTTACTCCTCAAAGTACTATAAACTTTCAAAAAGAAAATGCTCGCTTCGCTAACCTTGAAATCAGAAACTTTATAGTTACCAATTTGAAATAGAAGCAGGCTCGATAATTTTCGTCATTATAAACATAAAATTAGAGCGGCATCGTAAAAAGATATTTGATATGGAAATATATGTTTTATTACCACATTGATGTCATAAACAAGCAGTAATATAAATGTCTACGGTTCTTTATTTCTACGCCGAAAGGAAGACAAAAGGGGTTAAGATTTGTCACGACTGAGGGTTTGTGACTGTTGATAGTCCTTTTTTTTTATGTTGCCCTATACTAGGAATTTCTCCTATATATTGGGCGTTTACAAAAATTACAAACACTCACATGCACAAACGATCAGACCCGGAACAATTACTTGCACATCATACAAATATTTGTTCCTTGCGGGAATAAAACCCGCGACACCTAGCGCAGAAGTAGAATCTATCAGCGCCAACGGTGCCGCATGTAAAATTAGCCTATGAAGTTTTAGATAGCCTTTTTTTGTTTAGCCTTTTTCTGTGACCCACTGCTGGGCAAAGGCCTCTCCTTTCTCCTTCCAAACCTCTCTATTTTGGGCAATTTCTGGCCATGTCCTGGCCATGTTCCACCTCTCGGGGTGCATTCGTTCAACATGGCCCGCCCACTCCCACTTCAGTTTGGCTGTTTTCACTCCTACATCGGCTACTTTACTCAATTAATTCAAAGCCAGCACAGCGCTGGGGTGCTAAGACAGGAAACTTCCACGTGCGCCCGTGGACTGGAGTTCCCTCTCGGATACGTCCGGGGGGAAGACCAGTTTTTCGGGCCGGTGCGCCCTGGGATGCGGGCAAAAACTCTTCTTAGGCACTGTGCCTAAGGGGTCTCTTTGCCCGTATGCGAATAGCCTGTCGGGTGGAGGCTCCAACGCGTGTCCCTCTGAATAGCAGAGGGCACAGCGGTGGAGCGGGCTTGCGGACGGTGAGTAATGGGTATGCTCGCCGTCCGACCAAGGACCAAGCCCGGGTCGGTGGCGCGTCGTGTTTCACGCGTCACCGATGGGGCCCCTTATGGGGCCAAATGCCTGCTGGGGTCGCGGATTTTTCTTAATCCAGGATACCGTGGCCCCGGAACGTAAAGGGCATCCGAAGGAACACGGGTGGATTTTAGTCAGTAAGAGTCTGACAGTCCCTTCCGCCCCACCCAGGGCGGGAGGACTCATTTGATGATTTTGCCACCCCAAAAAAAAAGAAAAAAAAAGCCAGCACAGCGCTTGCAACATGTGATGACATGAGGGTGTCAACACTAGTATCTATATAGTGTCCCACACCAAAGGCCCTACTCACCATCCAATGCATCAACGTATGCCATTTTGTCTCTTCCCTTCGTCTCATACCAAGCCGTTAGGTTTTAGAATTTTCACGTCTTTGAAATCATTATTTTTCTCTTTCCAATATTAATTTAAATATAAAAGGTGTATCTTGGTGGAACTAGCATTGTTTTTGCTGAGACCAAGCAGCATAACTGCGCTCCGGATGAAAGAAATTTTCTAAAACATGTCAGTAAAAATGTCAGCAAATCTTTTGTATACACGTGCCATGTAAAACCACTTTCCTTGTAGGTATGTCATCGACCCGTAAACCGAGATATTAAGAAAAAGGAAAAAGCGTGTAATAGTTATTTATGATACTAGTGCGGTAAGTTGGTTTTTACAAACGAGTAGACGAATGTAAGCCCGAGATGAAATCGAGGGCTTACCATAGTCACGAGTTTGTAAATACCAATTTCCGCACGTGTGTCATACAATGTTTTTCAACACATTTGCGAGAAAACAGTACAATAATGTAATTAAACAAACTTTTTTTAGAAGTTTCTAATATGAAAATGGCGCGCATTTGCAAATGGCGCCACATGCAAGTGGTGAAAAATAGAACTACATTTTTCGTCTCATTTACTCTTTAGTATTAAAATGAGACAACGTTTTGAGCAAAAGCGCTTCCAAGGAGGTTCGATCAGTCAGGCTGTTTATTCTCATAATGTGAAACTCTTTGGTGGAGTTCTTATTTTTTTTAATGGAAATTAAAAAAAACCGTAAAGAAAACGCACGGTGCTATACAACGGGGCGTGCCGTAAAATAGGTACTTAGGTGAGAGTACCTATTTTACCGCACGTTCCCTTGTATGGTGCGTAATTTTTAACTTTCGAACAATGTATACAGGCTTCGTAAACGCATTTTTCGAGCAAATGTGTTGAAAAAACTTTTTACAATTCTTGAAATGCCAACCCATAAAAAGTTTTATTCGGAAGAACTTTGACAAGAACTTTGAGGGTTTCACTTGCTTTTATAAAAGGCCCCAAAGACTGCCATTCTTTGTTATATTTATAGAAGTTACTGGTTGTCAGACGCCTGACAAATGGTCTGACCTTATGCTGTCGCCAGTGCCCCCGACTTACTGGGCTGCGGAGGTGAACAGAGGCTTCGATAATAAAACTGTTGCTAACCACATCAACCTCTCCTCTATTTTGAAGGAACAAGATGAGTTTCTGTCAGAATGAGCTTGACACTCCTTTCTACTCCACCCAGACCGGGGGCACTCTTGTGACTTGTTAGATGATCACACCAACTAATAAATGGTCATTACTTTATTTTATTTAGCCCACTCTGTCCCACCGCTGAGCTCCTCCCCCAAGTTTTCCAAATGTTCTTGCCCAGCGCCACTTCGAACCAGCCCTCACGGTTTGAGTCCAAATTGTCTAGCCACCTTTTTCTGGGTCGGCTTCGGCGGCGCCATCCAGCTCTAGAAACCCTCTGTGTGCGGCTTTCGCCCAGCGGCCAACATTCATGCGGCAGATTTTTTTTTTGCTACAACAAAATTAGTAGGTACATAATGCTAACCACAGGACAAATTCCTCACAATCACACATCATTATGTTTGTTTCTACATATTTATGCGTTTAATTTATGCACTTTTTTACAAGTACTGACGCCAGCACATTAACCTGCCTCAATCTGCCTTTCTTTAATAGATTTTTAACCTTATCGCAGTACTGAAAGGTTAATGTTTGATTAATAAAATTTGACAGATTGGGGTGGGTTGACCTGTTGGCGTCTGTACAATAAAAAGACAAACTCTTTAACTCATACAGCTAACATTTATCTGCTAAATCAAGGGACTCGTCTTACATGCGTTATTGTTCTGCAAAAGGAAGTAAGATAAGGAGTGTAATCATTGAGATGCACTGGCAATTCATACTGATAACATTGTTTCTCGTTTCACGTGTGTAAGAGGTTCTTCCGTGTTTTTAGATAATGAGGCTTCATCTTATCGTGTTGTCTAATCTTGAATTAGCTAGTATTATATGATATTGATAGCAATATGTCTGATATCTTCTGTTTAGCATTGAACTAAAGATATTGAACGAACATAGATATTAACCTATCGTTCGTATCGTCATAGCAGAGGCTGAGCGATTAGACTACTGCGCTGCTTCCATTCCCGCACGACGCATATATTTGTAAACGCTTTTTTTTTGTGTTTATATTTGAGTATTTTATGTGACGTCATTAAAAATAGGGGAACAGTGTATAAGACGGGGACGCGAGGTATGATGGGAAGTCACACACCTAAGGCAAACTTAACAAAAAACTAACGTAGCACAAGCGCCAACAGGACGCTATTTGCGTCTGGCCGCTTGCAAATGACGTCCTGATGGCGCTTGCTCTACGTTAGTGTTGTGTTAAGTATGCCTAAAAAGTGTATGTCCCCATTATACCTCGCGATTATTAACGTCCCCGTCTTATACACTGTTCCCCTAGGTACTTCCTTAATGACGTCACATAAAATTAGTATCCATCTCAAGAACTTTATTCCAAATTCCTAGAGATTAACGAGCGTTCTCGACGAGCGGTATTTCATTAGGACTCTGTACAAAAAGTGGGTAGTCACTAGTTTGTTTGCTTTCTCCTTGACCTAATTTTCTCTAATGTGTAATGTCGTTACAGTTCATTGCTGCTCCGAGACAGCAACAATTTCTGGGTTCTTTTAGATTTATGCTTATTTTTAGATTGAGTTAGTAGACTGGAAATATTAAAGGGTTATACCAAGATAATACATCATGTGACTGAGCACCATGATTTGCTTACAATGATGGCATTTATTTATTATTTACTAGCTGACCCCTGTAAATGAGGTTGAAGGTAAGATGGTAAAAATACTACTACCTATTTTCACAACTTCCAAATATACAAAAAAAAAAACGGTCTAGTCGTCGAGTAGAGCCGTTTTGAAGGAGAGTACAACCACAAACCGACCCGACCCGAGATATTTAAATGTTAGATTAAACCTGACAAAATGTACCTAGTGAATTTTAACTTATGAAAGTGCTATTTTGTATAAATGAATTAATTTCAACAACGAAATTATAGAAAGAATTAAAGAAGCCTGGATACAGACAAAATCTAGCTCGCCACGTTTAGCAACGTATATGACTCTGATTCCCAAAATTTTTCTTTTAAACAAAAATTTTCTGTGTGTTTTACTTTGTCATTTCATAAACTCAATGTAATGTCCTCACCTGCCATCATCAATCAAATTTAACCCATTTATATTTATTTTATTTTAGCCTTTAGTTAACCCTCTTTTTCCATTATGACAACAAGAATTCCAATTTACATTGAAAATACAGAAATGGAGGCTTATATTTCTGTATTTTCAGCACATTTTTTACCTGTCTCTGTTAATTATTCAGCTAGTCCATCCAGGGCATTGACCCCAGGAAATAGGGTCACTCGCTAGAGTAGAGAGCCTCGGGATACGCTGCCGGCTTAATTGCTGTGAATTTTTAAATTGAACGGCGTTTTTCACTTAACAGGGTGAACTAACTGTAGAGAAGTTTAAGTAGTCGATATTATAGCTGGTATAACTGTGATTTTAAAAAGTTCACTATCAGAAATATAACCTGAATGTTAGTCAAATTATTCTTTATTCAATATCTACTCTATTGCTTCAGCAATAGAATACCATATTCCATTTTACAAATTTTATTGCAATTAATATTATGATTCTGTTAATATGACTTTTTAGACCCCCGCTCTGTAAATTACTGGGCACAGGGATTTTTTATTAAAGAAAAGGATGATAATATAATATTTTGTCACGTTTCATTGAAAATCATAATCATTTAACGTAGGTACTCGTATGTCATATCACACATACCATTATCTGACTCCATTGCTTTCGAACTTTTTACCTAATCGATATTATTTCTACAGAAAATTATGTGTTGTTCTGGGAACATAATACACTGTTTGATATTTTGTAATTGTGTCAACTTTGCTCCGAAATAATTTTATCTGTTGTGTTCAAATCTGATAAAGGTCATAAATCCAACCCGCACCGACACGTCTCGTAGAGTTAGTATTCTTTGAATAGACTTCTATGGATATACGCTCACAATTTCAACTCTGCAGCATTACCGAATCACCTGTCTTGCAAACACTCCACGGGGGAATGGTGAGTGGACCACTTGGTGACAAGTCGCTGCTTTGCATGCTTTCCTTGCTTTGACTGCACATTTTCAACCGAGCTCCAAGTGATCGGCACGCTGACCACGATTAGTTTACGTGAAAACAATTAGTGCCAATCGCTAACTGATTACTCAGAAATTCATGGACCACTCTTTGATTAAGTGAGGTTCACCGATTAACCATGCGACGTCCACTGATGACAACGGAGAGTCCACCCGTTGAGAACCTGTCGACGCAGAGCGACAACTGCTGCTGCCGGTCGGCTCTAATGACCCTAAGGCCGCATTTCCATCTTACAAGTTACTTGTATACAAGTTGCAAATGATTAACCATGCGACGTCCACTGATGACAACGGAGAGTCCACCCGTTGAGAACCTGTCGACGCAGAGCGACAACTGCTGCTGCCGGTCGGCTCTAATGACCCTAAGGCCGCATATCCATCTTACAAGTTACTTGTATATAAGTTGCAAATTGTATGCAACTTAAACTACTACATACCTACAAGTTACTAGTAGATAGTTTGAAACGTAGATTGTGTGTTTTTTCAATTCAAGCAACTTTTCTATCAATGTGACGTCATATTTGTATGCAAGACTTTCCTAATGGAAACGTGCCTGAAATCATAATGAGTATTTAATGTGACATTAAAAATGTATTACTATAAATATTTTGTGAGCACGATTAATAATGTTTTACTACAAAGCTTTTGTGTTCAAACGTTTTATCGCAGGTCATATAAATGTTACGTGGTTATAATAGCTTAGTAACGACAAGTCAGTAACTAATGGATACGATTACTAACACTGGTTATGTACAGCATAGCTTATAGATGATTTTTGAGGAAAGAAAAATTCAGTTGCAAGTGGGATTCGAACCCGCGTCTTCTGGATAAGTACTCCAGACGCCTTACAAACTAGGCCATCGCAACTCACACTTGCAAGCTAAAATTATCTATTCATCGTTTGAACGTTTTCGGTAACGTACGCGCGTCGCATGCGTTAAAGCGTTTGAAAAAAAACATAGCATAAGCATAAAATCAGGCTTAAATGTTCCGAAAGCTGGGACATAGGCCAAAATTTTAATCCGTACGAAACCGGGGCGGAGCTGCTTGTATATAAATAATCTTTACTTAGTAATAGTTGATGCTTAGATAATTATCTAGTGTCCATATTAGATAAGCTAGGTATGTGAATGTGACTTGTGCAGTAGCATTAATGTAAACCCTTACCGTGCAACACCCGATTGGCTTGGTCAATGCGATTCTAATGCTAATAAGTCGCCGTAAGCTATTCGTATTTGTTGCTAGATTATAATATAGGAATGAGAGAAATTGTTTACTTGCATTTATTATTATACACTTTCTAATTCAATTTTGATATCCAAATTTTCAAATACAACACTGTTGGATTGGTTCAATACATAATCCAGTTTATTCTATTTTGATACAGTTTTGCTTAACTTACTTTTGAATCGTAGAAAAACCGCCATACTTTTTTGATATCTAAGAATACCTTTTTGTATTCCAACAAAGAAGTTCAATTTATTTGTAATATTCTCAATGCATTCTTGTAGATCATAACATAAGAGCCAGGCGACTTGCAATACAGAACAAATTGCTTTTATGTAATGTTGTATGAGAATGTGCGTCACGTCAAACAGTATACATATAGTGGAATTTATATTTTGTACAACAGACATAACATGCCATTTCATTTTAGACTGAAACGATCTCAGTAACAAAGATAGATTTTGTTATGAACGATCTACTCGTATATTGCTAGTAAAATCATATCATTTATTTTATTTCAACCATCAATGTTTTTAGCTGCTGGGCTTACAAGTATTACGCTATAATTAGATATTTTTCAGTTTATATAAGGCACAAAGAAACCTCATTTGTCTGTCGTATTCGTTATAATATGATATACCTACGAGCATGTAATTTTACACAATAATGAGATGTTATTTGTGTAAATATTTTCACCAAATTGTGTCTATTACAATTCTTTATACTATAAAAGTTCTAAGCTCGTTTTTATATAAAAAAAGGAAATATTACAAGCAGCGGAGACCGCGGCAAAATCATGAAGCATATTGTTGAACAGACAGTTCGAAAATCATCCTTACTACTACGATTTATAGGTACAGTTACTGACAAATAACCACTAGTATATTGTTGACGGTAGGTATATGTTATGCCGTTTATTGCGTAAACCTCACACTTTCGTCCGTGACAAGTAATTTTACTGTCGATCGCTCAAGTCATAACTCATTTTATCTGACAACGAAATCGTTTTACCTGAAAGTAAATGGAAAACTTTGAAAGGTTCTACGGTAATGATCAAAGCCGCGGCTATGAATGGATTCGAAATTAAGCAAGTTTTATTGATTATTTTGTGACTTGGTTTAATAAATTATATAATTTTAACATTTTTTATAACAAATTAATAAAAAGAACAGGTGGCCTACCATGAACTCTTAAAGCGTGAGTCTTTAGGCTGTGGGAAAGAGATGGCGGACTTGTACTTGGATAGACGACTTGTATAGCTCTGTCTCTTTCTCAGGGCTTAAACTGGATCGCGTTAAGAGCTCGTGGTAAGGCCTCTGCTATTTGAAGACAAACGAGTCCAAACTCGATGTGATCGTCCTTTCATTACAGAGTTCCCATCACGTTCCCACGGCCACCTTGCAACTCTAGTAATGGTTGTCAAATAATTTTCCAATGTAAATGTTTGTTAGCTACAGTCATGCTACAGTCTTACTTCTTAAGGTGCCGGTTCGCGTGCGAGACCGCGACAGGAGACAGCGACAGGAGACCGCGACACTACTTAACATTAGGCAATGTATGAGCGGCAGTTCGCGAGCGAGATAGCGACAGGAGACAGATACGGTAGCAGTCTCCGGTTGCGGTCTCCTGTCGTGGACGTCGTGGTCTCGCGCGCGAACTGGCACCTTTACTAATATTATAAATGCGAAAATTTGTGAGAATGGATGGATGAATATTTGTTACTCTTTCACACAAAAACTGCTGAGCGGATTTGAATCAAATTTAGTATACAGATAGTTTATAATCTGGATCCCTAATAACGGTACCGTGGGATAATTTTGAGTAACAGCTAGTAATATAACAAAGAGGAAAGATTTAATTTTTTATTTGTAATAGATACCTAAACTCCAAAAACCACTCGACCGATTTAAAAATAATATTTTACTAGGTAATCAATAGCAACATTATCAGCAAATAACATAATAAAATTAAATATTCTTGGAAGTCTGAAAACCTCTAAATACCACTTACATAGATAGTTTCGGTAACAATACAAAATAACCTTACTACTGAAGCAGTGTGGTAATAAGATATTTCTTTAAGTGGTACAAGTTCCGTTCACTGTTTTTGTCATTTTATTATATCAAATTACTCAGTAAGGACCTTCGGCCTCGCCGGCCCTTCGCTATGATAAACAGAGGCAAAGCTTCTAGGGACCTTGAGAAAGTATGTTCGTAATAAAAAATCTCATTATCTTAATAGACTATTCTTGTAGACTTTTTTAGCTTAAAGGCCTAACTGACTGAGTCATTGTTTGTTGAAGAATTACAGCCTTACTACAAAAACTTAGGTAAACATCTGTTGAACACTTGTTTTAAAAAAGTGTGATTGCAAAACGGACCTTATTTCAACGTCATAATCTGACATTTTTTTAGACAAGTGTTCAACACACGTTTAATAGTTTTTGTGGTACGACGGTTAGGGTTTAACTTGTTTTGGCATGAAAAAGGACAGCCGTTGACATTATAGATAGTATTAGTATTTAAATATGCATTTATACTGTGTTATAAAGCTGAAGAGTTTGTTTGTTTGGGTAAACGTGCTAATCTCAGGAACTACTGATCCGAATTGACTTTTTTAACCGACTTCAAAAAGGAGGAGGTTATCAATTCGACGGTATGTTTTTTTTTGTATATTTGTTACGCGATTACTCCGCCAATTGTGGACCGATTTTTAAAATTCTTTTTTTGTTCGAAAGGAGGTACTTCTGAGGTGGTTGGATCCTGGAGAAATCGAGGGCAACCCTCGAATTTTATAGGCCGACACACCGTTTTTCGCAAATTTTATGAAGTAATTTAAGTACTTGCGTATGGTAATCATAATTTCATGTAGCTGAGCTGATGATGGAAGGTAGAACTCCTTAATAGTAAGGAGTAGGCATCGACTGATTTAGTTTGATTTCGCATATCTCTGGAACTACAAGTCCGATTTAAGTAATTCTTTTTTTGTTGTACTAGGTATCAATTAACTTAGGGAATATTGCAAGTTTCAGCAAAATCGGTTCAGTAGTTTTTGAGATAGGGAATTTTATTAGCTTATTGTGTACCTACATGAGCGATGTTATTACCGGTGTTATGGAATACAAAATTCTAGTGCACATGCTGTATTTGACAAGAATTCGGGTTGAATATTTAAACTAAAAAGAGTAAAATAAAAACTTTTTCAAAAAAATCGTAACCGCCTTCAAAAACAACCATAAAAAAAAACGGTAAATAAACCTACAAAATAACTTTTCTTTCGGAAGTCGGTGGCAAAAAAAAGACAATGAAATAAAGAAAACAAAGACACCGACTTCCGAAAGAAAAGTTATTTTGTAGGTTTTTTTACCGTTTTTTTTTTGGTTGTTTTTGAAGGCGGTTACATTTTTTTTAAAAAAAAGTTTTTTTTGTGTTAAGTAGTCTTAACATCACACTACAACCAAAAAGCTGGTGTGAAACCACGGGAAACAGTTGAAAAGAAATATTTTAATCCACAAGGATCACAATTTAATGTCGATATTCGACTGCATGAGTGATAATAACCACAACGTTACGTCAAAGCAAGTTGTTACTTGAGTATAGAATAAATGAGTTGTCATTTATTTTGTACACACGGCTACGCATCAAGCTATACAAAACCAGTTAATCGTGGTCTCGCTTTGTATGGTCTTTCCGTATATTCAACGATCAGCTTATAATGGTTTTGTATAGCTTGATGTGTAGCCGTGTGTATCTAGTGAGGTGTTATGCGGTTAATAAAACCCAACCACAACGCAACTGCTAAAAGAGCGACACTATTCACACGTAATCACATCTCGACTACATTTTAATTTGTCAAAAT
Source organism: Agrotis exclamationis (assembly GCA_950005045.1). Classification (NCBI taxonomy): domain Eukaryota; kingdom Metazoa; phylum Arthropoda; class Insecta; order Lepidoptera; family Noctuidae; genus Agrotis; species Agrotis exclamationis. The sequence continues at coordinate 6,920,082 of OX465420.1, read as the reverse complement.
TTGTCATTGCGATGTGGTACGTGTGAATGAACGCTAACACAATTAAAAAAATAACAATTCTCATATAAAAGTCTTTGATTAGCTTTTTGGCCAGTCAGCCGAGATTTTATTCGCTATATTCAACTCTCAGTTCCTAGAACTGACTGTAGTATGACAAAGTCTTTCTCAAGGCTACGCGTCTACGGGTAGTATTGGCAACTTGCCCGGCTGGCACCGCTTCCTTTCAACATAGCCAAACATGTTCCCACATTTATTTTATTTACCTACACTTCATTTGCCGTGTTTTGTAGAAACTGCTGTTGCCAGTCTTCTGCGGTTAATGCGGTTAAACTAGGCCATATGTTTCAGTGGATAGTGTTTATATTTGCTTAAGAATTTACTGGTATTAGATTTTGAAGTACGAGTAAGACAAAGAACCGGGACAACTTGGCTCTCACATTTTTAAGTTAATACACAATAATGAAATTCCTCAACAAGGCTTAAATTAACGTAAACTCCAGGAATTAGTTAATAACCTGCTTCTGCAGAATACAAGTCCTAACCTAAATTACTCCACAAACATGTATGTTATTTTCCGCGTTCCACATCCAGAGTGCAATTAAATAAATTATTCGAGCAATTCTGTTTAGTGCTTGCAGTAGTGCAACGTTATTGTTGTTTTATAAATAGATCGGTTACAATTGTCTGTTGTAAATTAAACGTAATGATCAATAAATTAGTGTTTAATATTGATTGTAGTGGTACTTTGTTGTTGGAATTATGTGTAGTCCACGTCTATACATCTATTAATAGGTATTCCGTATTTTTATTTTATTGCAAAAGGCTGTTTTAATTCTAATTTTGTTTGTAAAGCTAGAGTACTGCTTTCTAAGGTAGGGTATGCGCATATAAGGTGGGTTGCAGATGAATGTCAGTGTTAGATGGAAACCATTTTTCTTGTCGATTCTGCTCCTTAAAAAACGATCGTTACGGAAAACTAGCTTTCTGACTTTGCTTATTAAATGTTTTTCTTAATTTATAATTTATTGCTACTTGATATAATGCCAAGCAAAGGTCCTTTTGGCACAAGCATATTATTTTATGTAATTTAGTAAAGTTATTTCATTTTATGGATAATTTATTGTTTTGTAAATGCAATTTTCTTCCTTCTGAATACTTAAGGTTCCTGCAGACACACGCGATTAATCGCGCGGGGCGACATGTCGCGGTCCATTCGCAGTATTTTTAGAGTGGAAATTAGCTTGGCTCGTTGTCGCAGCGCGATTAATCGCGTGTGTCTGCAGGAGGCTTTATTCAAACACAATGGAGTCAAGACATTTATTCACCATGTTATAAAGCAACTTAATAATAACAAAGTTTGCTAGATAATTCAGGCACGTGAGCCCATTCTATTTGTGGAATATCAGCCCTTGTAATTCCTACACGTCTGGCCTCTTTTAATGTTGACGAGTTACAATGTTGTTTATACTATACTGAAGGGAAGGTACTTAGATGTTTTGACCAAAATATTTGTTTGACGACTTTCTAGTCTGATTTACTGACGCCATTGTTTTCTACAAAGCTTTGAAAACAACAGTAAACCTGTCATAAAAGTTATTCTTTGGACGTGATATAATGATTATAAAATAAAATATTATATTTGGGTAATATTATTTTAAACGCTACAGTCGTACAAAGCTACTGCGTTATGAAAATATATCGCATTTAAGAACCATTTTTGTTTGGCAATAAAATGTAATAATTGATCATAAAATAACCTCCAGGCTTTTTGCAATGGGGAAGGTAGATATTAGACAATGCCATCATCATTTTTTTGGGTAGAAAATTATCAAATTATTCCTCCCGACCGGGGTGAAGTGGAAGGGACTGTCTTACTAAAAACCAGCCTGTTCCTTCAGCTGCCTTTTGCCTTCCAGGGAAGCGGTACTCTGTTTAATAAGTCTCGCGATCTGCTACCATTCTTACGTGCTCCTTTTGCCTCGAGTTATTACTTTATTCTGGAACACAGATGTTAATTGAACATCATAACAATTTTTCTATTTCAATTGTTGTTTGCAGTTCGTTAGTATTTTCGGAACAATCGATATCCAGTGATTGGCGTCACAAAATATCTCGCACTGGCAAACAAACATACTAAAGTGGGTCAACATGTTTTTGTGTATGGCTAATGGCTATCAAAAACAAAGGTATGTAATGGATAGGCGACAATATCCATCAATCAAGGTCGGCCATTTTGTTATACGTTTATGTTTAACAATACAACAAGAAAGCCATCCTCGATATTTTAGGCAGTTTAAAGTAATCTAATATATAAAAATCAATGCCAATTTTCGTTGTAATTTTATAACTCAAGAACGGGCTCACCTATCCAAACCAAATGTTTAGGCTTTGTTCGAACTATTATGTAGATGCTTTATGTGAAGTTTGCACAAAATCGGACGAGCGGTTCTTAATAAACCCGTGCGAAGCTGGGACGGGCCACTAGTATTTTATAAATTGTATGCATCGCAAATTTATAAGATTTTCTAAGGAAAAAAAATCGAATCACCAGCAGGCGTAAGACGTTAGAAATGGATTGAAGAATTTGACGCTGTAGGAAGGAACCTCGTTGGCTTGGACTCGGAGATCGCAGGTTCAAATCATACTCGCGGTTCGAATTTTTACTTTCCATAGAAAATCTTAGTTTAAAGTATGTATTTATGACCAGATGAATAAATATTAAGCATAGATGAGGGATTGACAATGTTATAAAATTTGACAAAGCTAAAAAACTGTAATGCTCATCAAAAATAGGCATATACTAAGTACCTGATGCTATTTGTGTCATATCAGTGGTCTCAAACCTACCGACTTCTCGGAATTGCTACCGAAATAAATGCATGAATACTGAGAAATGCTTTATTTTTCTTTTTATATATATTTATTTTTAGATTAGCTGTTTTTTGAATCTATCATTCGAGACAATCGGCAGCATTAGCAACATTTACAATGGCTTTGCATTTTACAGTCATAACTGAAATGTAATATTACTTATACCAGGAATAACTTATATCGTTAAACCCGACAAATTAACGATAGCATGAATAGATATAGTAAAATTATATTATTTCTCACAGGCCTTTGCCCAGTTGTGGTTGATAACCACGGACTTAAATAATAATTATAACTTTCTCAATAAATCTACTCCAGAAACAGCTCAACTACTAATAAAATATTATGGAATCTATCATCCGTCCTTCAATCAACCCTTTTCATATCCATCAATGAATTATATTTCGGTCAACTTCAAACAAACCTTATGCGTCAATAAAATCCACCCTGCTCTCAGGAAATTGTCCCGGGGTCCATAATACGCAACCGCTACGCAGTGGAGAAGGTTAACTACGGCGTAGCAACTACGTCGTAGCCTACTACGTCGTAGCGTACTACGTCGTAGCTCTCATCCATCGCTACGAGTGTTTCTTTATTTTAAGATGGGGGACCTTTCTGTGTGATTGGTATTTTAGGCTTCGATTCTTTTTCGGTAGGTTTTGTTTTTGCTATTTATATTAAGGGCTAATTTCGAAATGTACACTGTAGGTACTTTCGGCCATTACAGAGTATAATTGAAAAAATAGGGTACTGTTATTTGATATCCAATAAAGAACGTTTGTTCCTAGTTTTCATTATGCATAGATTAAGTTATTCTCATCTTTCCGTCTCACCTAACAAGTGGAAATGCAACTCTATCAACAAACTTTTATGTTTTGACAATTTGAACGCCTTGTTTATTCGAGCAATACATTCATAGACGTAGTAATAACTTATCAGTTAAGAAATGTTTACATTGGCCCGAACTCATAATAAAAACATCAAATAGGTACCTTTCCCAACTGGCATACATTTTCACCTTGTGGTTCGTAACCGCTACGCAGTGGTACTACGCCGTAGACCCACTACGCCGTAGACCCACTACGCCGTAGACCCACTACGGCGTAGCACACCCTCTACGAGTTACGTAACATTTTGTAAATGTTACATTTATCTCGACTGAAATGGTTTTCGTTTCGACAATGCTTTGCGTGACTAAAAGGGTAAATGGAGAGAACTGTATTCTATTCCGATTTGAATTCAGTGGGTTATGCTCGTATTGAATTCCGATATATGACTTTTCTGTATTCAGCAGACGTTATTTAGTATCTTTTATGTACTTTATTGTGGTTTTGTATTTCTTTGATTTTTATTTATTTATAAAAGTAGTCGAAATTTTGGGACAGACACAACCCCAAAAGCTTGGTGGTAGACGTTGTTTTGACTGTAATGTTGTTTCAAGCAGGATTTAAATAACCACATGTTTTGATTTTGTTACTTATATTGGCTTCATTCCGTAACCTGAGCGGCTTATCCACTCTTACACCTTTGAAAAACGGGGTGCTTGTTTTTCTTAGCTTATGGCAGAAGTAGGAACAATGGGGTTTTAGTTAGAGACCGGTATGATCTGTAAGATGAAGGGTATCTGAGGGTGGATAGTGGGTGGGTTCTTCTACTTAAAAATATTTTCTATTTCCGCGTAGCATCAACTGTCTATTCATGATACCAGAAAATTTGATTTATTCCCGTTGAATCCCACTTTTGGATCCCATTTTATATTCCCGTTGAATCTCACGTTATGACAACATGTGTAGATGTCAGAAGAAAAGTGTTACCTTTATTTTTAAGATTTTTTATCTGTTAGTATCTTATGAATTTTACTAAAAAAATTCTAAAACAAAGCAATTTTGTCGTCGAAGGTACTCGCATTCAGATTTTTTAAAGCATGTGCGATCCAACGGGAATAGTTTTTGGGATTCAACGGGAATAAAACGTTTTTCTTTTGTTATGGGATTCAACGGGAACACATTTTAATTTTTTGTGGGATCCAACGAGAAAAATGTTCAAGTGGGATTCAAAAGTGCGATCCAACGGGAATAATTCGAAAATTTTGGTAAAGTATGTCGGCAAAAAAGTATAATAAATTTACGATATTTTGTGACATCACTCAACCTGGTTATAAAACCATTAACCCTTAAAACAATGGCTGTCCAAAAACGTGTTAGTAGCAGAACGTTCTGAAAAGGACACGCGATGTCGTCATTGAACTCCCCGCGGCGGCCGGTCATACAGTCGAACCCTATTTCAAACAAATAAATAAAGTCAGTTCTATTACAAATAACTAAATAAACCTTGGTTTAAACTTGGACTATGAAGTCCAGGCTTATCCGCAGAACCATGGTTTTCTCCGTGTTGGGATGGTTTGTATGTATTTAGATATAGTTACGTACAATTTTTTTACCTGCAAGCATGTTAATCATGAGCTCGTGGCTAAACAATTACAGCCGCACAGGCCGATCTTCCGGGTCAAGCCGCGCTTGCCTGGGTTGGCCTGTGGATGGGTGACCATCTGTCATAGCGAGTTTCCTCTGTGCCTCGGAAAGCACGTAAAGCCGTTAGCCCCGGCTGTCATTTGTAGATGTTTGACAGTCATTACTGTTAGTCAGAAGCTCTTAAGTCTGACAACCAATCTTACCATGGGGTATCGTATTATCCAGTTACTGGGTTGTGGAGGTCCGATAGGCAGTCGCTCCATGTAAAATTCTGATATCCAGATGATGAAAAATGTTAATCAAAATAACAGTATTGAAACAAACACATGTCTTATTTTCTGTGCCAACCGAAATGGAACTTTATAACGCTGATCACTCCGTATTACAAAATTTAGATAAAACGTGGACGAAGACGTCTTAGTACCGTCATTTGAAACAATGACTAAACAATTAAATCTACCATGTTTATACCCATTTTGGGTTAAATTAACAGAAAAACATCAACACAATGAAAAAACTACTATGAAAAACTTTAACTGCTGCGACTAGACCATGGGTTTACAGCAAAACCACTTGTGTAATACACTTTGTGTAATTTGATTTTTAAAACTAAGAACACTGGTTATTACGTAAAAAGTTTTATTAAAATTAGTTCTGAAATTTCTAAGAATGAGTATTTGAAAGTTTGTTTAAAATGTCGTTCGTCTTACTCACTCTTAACAAAACTGATAGAATGTTATACCTATAACCTTTAAAACAATGCCTTTCTTCTAAAAATGTGTCAGTAGCAGAGCATTGTATAAAGGGCGTGCAATGACGTCACCACACTCCCATGTCACACAGAAGAACCCTCTTTTGAAACGTAAACATCGTATAACATTGACTAGTAAAAGTATTGATGTTGACAAACTTATGAAGCCTTTTGTGTGGGTAGAAACTTCCTTTTCGTTAAGTAATTTTGTTTCACATCATCTGCAATTTTTTTTCCAATTTAAGCCAGTCAGAACGGATGCAGCTGCCGCATATTAGTATTTTAGGGTCCATATTAGCTCACCTAAAGTTATTTACCCGAAATTGTTCTTCCTAACGATTTGTAATCCGAATGATCACTCTTCCTAAAATTTTTCATCCTAAAGTTTTCATTCATACTTTTTGTAGTGCTACCGGCGATGTTCATAACACTCATGTTTCCGAAAATTGTAATTAATAATTATCATTATTGATATTTAAACTCCTATTGTTTTTATCCCTAAACTTGCGTCGAGCTACCTTGGTAGGTGGTAATCAGTAATATACGCTCGCCCTTGCATCCTTAGTCAAATTGCCGACTACCACCTACCAAGGTAGCTCGACGGCGGGGCTCTTGTTTCTGTTTGCAAGGTTTCAAGTAACCTAACAGGGGATGGCGGGGTCTGAAAGAACCTGCCACCCCCTTCGAACCTAACCTGTCCGAGTCGGGGTGCCCCAAGTCCCGAGCTCGCTTCGCTCGGTTTTGCATCCTTTTATAACTAAACAAAAAAGATATGACTTTGATAGTGTAAAAGATGATTATGTTGAGAAAATATAAGAAAACAAATAATAGTATAATAGATGTTTATTGCTACTGACATTGTGAAGTCGAATGATTCTGAATTATGAACATTAGTGACAGAGCAATATGGCAGTGGTAATACGATACGCCTTGGTATGACTGGTTGGGGGACTTTTGCGTTTCTTACTGTGATTAACGACTGTCAAAGATCTACAAATGACAGCACAGACCAATGGTTTTAAATACGTGGTTTAAGAGGCACGCAGTACACTATTGTAATGGTCACCAATCCACAGACTAACCCCAGCAAGCGCGGCTTAACCTTAAATATTGACCTGTATGGCTGTTATTATACAACGTGTTTTTTTTGATTTCCCATAACTCTAGGGTATGAATGAGGGCATATAATAGAATCAATTGGCATAAGAATTGTTTTTCAATCATGCATTTTTTTTTGTTTTCATTTTTCATACAAAATAATTCGGCAGAGTCACAATATTTAATGTAAAACACCCTTATGTGAAATATGACAACGTCGCATTTTCTTAGCTTTAATATGAATGATTAGTTTGAAGATTAATGAATTAACTCGGATTTATCAATGAAAGTTAGAGTAAGATGCGCACATCGAGAGTCCTTTTTCCTGAAGCAGGAACCTACTCAATAGTTCTATCTTATTTACGCAAAGCGACAAGCACCAATGAGAGAGTGACATATTATCCGAATCATAGCAGCTACACCTCACCGACTTGCCTAAACATAAACACACAACATTGTTGCAAAGAACTTGTAATCGGACGCCGCGAGCTAGGGTATGTTCTGTTGTCATCTTTGTAATGTTATCGATGTCGATTAAATCCAGAATTTATTTTTGCTTATTAACATAAGTACTCTGATTGATTTAACGGACATAAGTATTAAACGAATATTACGAATTTTCTAATCCAGTAGAATAGCGATTAATACAAAGTTCGCTCAAAGTAATAATAACCTTAACCCAGTTAAAAAAAAATAACTTTAGCCATAAGTTACCCTTTGTAAGTACTAAAACGTAATCAATAAAGATTTACCTGTTTTAATGTGATTTCAATTTTGCTTAGTAATTTTTCTTCAAACCACTTGAGATTTCATCGATAACGAGTAGGTGCTTTCTCTTCACTAGTTTATCTTACAATGCTGTGAAGATCGGCAACGTCGTAAAAGTAATGACTCGTCATACTGGTGACAATTTATGATGTAATTTAATTATGATTGATGATATCTTCAAAACTATGCATTTGTGGACCACATAATGTAGGAGTTTTTGCATTATTTTTACGTCTAGAATATAACCCTAAAGTTATGGGAAATCAAAAAAAACACCCTGTATAGCCACGAGCTCCTGTTCTAAGTAATTTAATTTAATTTTAATGCAGTAACAAAAACAAATGTAACACATTTGATATAACACAATACACTTGAACATCAGTTGTTTTGACAAATCTGAAATCTAAACAGACTCAAGAAACAACATATGTACATATAGCAAACGAAGCATGATATCATAGAAATGGGTTTTATCTATCGACGAAAGAATAGAACGAACGAAAGATTTCTATCGTGCTAAGAGTGGCGATATTTAAAATGTAAAAAAAAAGTTTAGTTCAATTCTTCAGTCGCCTACGGGTCGTGCCATATTCGAGCAGAAAAAGACAATTTTATAGAAATATCTTTGTCTATTCTCAGTTTTTTTTTTCAAAATTTCAAACATCTCTTAGGCTTATTAGGCTATCGCAACTCCACTCGTCTAGGCTCAAACTTTCATTTCCTAATTTGAACGTGTCTTGGTAACGTTGCACCATCCCACCAACACGTTAACATTTCAAATCATCGTTGTTATATCAAGGTTGTATTAGATAGTGTTAATACCTATAAATATTTAAAAACTTCAGTCGAACCCTGTTTAAAACGTAAATAAACGTTATACAACATTTACCAGTGCTATGCTCACGAATTATACCGTATAAAAAATTCTGTGTGGGTGATAATATCCAAACAGGATCATTAATTTTGTATCCAGTCATAACAGTTCTGTTTGTATCGTAATTAAAGTGATACCCATGACCTTTTCAACAGGTGTCGTTTATGTTTTAAAAATGGAATTTGTTTAGGTGTTAGACAGTAAAAGTAGGCCGATGTAATTACTTCATATTTTATTTTAAAGAGAATTTACATAGCTCTTAACTTCGCCATAATTAGTATTAAAGGTGCGATATTTTTTATTTGTACAAGTTTCAACGAATTGAAAACCTTTTTTAAACTTTTAAACTAACATATCGACGTACACAATATAATAAATACTTATCCACACTTGATTTTTTCAAAACGGAAGAGTTTCTTTGTTTGTTTGAACACGTTAATCTCAGGAACTACTGGTTCAAATTGAAAAATTATTTTTGTGTTGGATACTCTATTTATCGAGAAATGCTATTGTCTATATAAAATCAAGCTCCGACCAACAGGAGCCGAGCATCGGGGCTGAAATTACGGGGAACAGGCCCTATAGCCAAACAGCAGACATTTTCAACTTTATACACAAGCGTATAAAGTTGAAAATCTATTATAGACTGCTGAGCGAAGACGAACGAAACAAACGAAAATGATCTTTAAACTTCATTAGATTTTGAACTTTTTACGCTGGAGTATAAAGTTAAAAATGTATTAGTGACTGCTGAGAGATAACGATTGTCGTCTGCTGTTTGGAGTGTTTGGCTATAGGGCCCAGCTTCTAATTTATATCACCGGTTTCAGTTCATCGCTTTGTGTACATTTTCTGCGATATCGAGTACGTGGGCGACTGAACTCGCTAATAGGATTGGTCGGCTGAATAATCAATGATATAACTCCTAGAATCTGGACTGAAATAAACTAAAGACTAACTAGAATTGTAATTATTAATAGCGTTTGTATGTTCGTGGTGGACTCGATTTGGACTTTGTTTTCGAGGTGTTTTTTTAGCGTGGTCATCATCAAATGACTACTCCAGCCCGAGATGGGATGGGAGCAGGGTTGGCATGTTTAAAACAAGTTGTTTTAAAACACCTGTCTTAAACAATGTTTAAAACAGTTTGAAATTAAACAGTATTTTTTATTACATACTAGTAGCCCGTCCCAGCTTCGCACGTGTATATTAAGAACCGCTCGTCCGATTTTGTGCAAACTTCACATAAAGCATCTACTAAATAGTTAGAACAAAGCCTAAACATTTGGTTTGGATAGGTGAGCCCGTTCTTGAGTTATAACATTACAACGAAAAGTGGCATTGATTTTTATATATTAGATTCTAACTACTTTTCATGGCGGATGAATGCATGTAAAATGAAAATAAATTAATATTCAGGAGTCTTAATAGCTTGACATTAAATCATTTGAGTGTATGCCCGTGCTATGTCACACTTAAACTTTTATTGGCATTGTAATGAAATAATACTTCAAAACATTAGAAAAAAAACAGTAATTTGAAAAGATTTTGTCTAGAAATGAAACATATAATTTATTTATAAGTTAAGACGTCGACCCACAGTCGAATTAATTTGAAAAAATGACACAAACCTAAAAAAAAAACACTTGTTTAAAACAATTTGAACAGTTTGTTACATATAATTAAAAAAAAACTGTTTTTTTTTTTCCAACCCTGGACGGGAGGGACGACGGTCCGATTCGTACTGACTTTATTTCACGGTGTTCCTTCAATAGGTTACCTGATAAGGCGGTCTCACGACATTAATATAAAAATAATACTAAATAAGGCCTTACGCCTTTTGTGGAGAGAAAGGGACTTTCAAACTCTTTTTTTTAAATTTTTTTATTAACCGATGTTGTCCTACTGCTGGGCAAAGGTCTTACTGACTATTATAAAATATACCCTGTTTTCTTTGTTAGCCCTTTGCATTTCAGGGTCACGATATCCTGCTTAAGGTGCCGGTTCGCGCGCGAGACCGCGACAGGAGACAGCGACAGGAGACCGTGACAGGAGACCGCGACAGGAGGCCGCGACCGAAGATTGCTACCGTATCTGTCTCCTGCCGCTGTCTCGCTCGCGAACTGCCGCTCATACATTGCCTAATGTTAAGTACTGTCGCGGTCTCCTGTCGTCGCTGTCTCCTGTCGCGGTCTCGCGCGCGATCCCGGCACCTTTAGACAGTCCGTAGGAACTTAAGCTGAGTTTAAAAATAGATTTCGGGATGTTTGAATTTCGAGAATTGCTATTAATATTGTTGTAATTGACTACATGTTGCATATCATTTGTATTAAATTCGAATGTTTAATGTCAATTAATCTTTCACATAAAAACATCAGTACGAAAATTAGGATGGAATTTGAAACACATACTCGTAGTTTATACCTGGATTAATAAGATACTTTTTATCCCAGTGCCAGTGTGACATTCCCTCGAGATGATAACCTTGCTTGATGGAAAATCCAACACATAAATATTTTTTCAATTTGAACCAGACATTTTTGAGATTAGTACGCTTAACCAAACAAACAAATTCTTCAGCTTTATAATATTAGTAAGACTAGATAGGTACCAACTTAAATTAAGTTTAAGTAAACACATCCAGAAATATGACCTTTAAAATGAGTAAACATGACTCACACAAGGTTAGACTTAATATTAATACGATGTTGATAATATCAAACTACTTCAACTTTCAGCCATAAATTGCCATCACAAGTTTTGTATCGATCGAGGAGTTATCCAGTAGTAGAGTTCATGGAAAATAATTTATTAGCAAAGCCTGTGAATAAACAATATTTAAAAGTCAATTAGTCTGAAAGTAGTAAGTAGCTCGTGGCTAAATAATAAAAGCCGCACTGGTCGATCTTCAGGTTAAGCCGCGCTTGCCGAAGATGGTCGGTGGATGGGTGACCATTATCATAGCGATTTTACTCCGTGACTCGGAAAGCACGTATATAAAGCCGTTGGTCCCGACTGTCATTTGTAGATCTTTGACAGTCGTTAATCAAAGTCAGAAGATCAAAAGTCTGAAAACCAGTATTTCTAAAGGGTAGAGGTACTAAGGGTACCAACCAGTATTTTCAAAATCATTGATGCAATTTAGTTTTCGTCAAAATAGGCCTTGAAACTCCTTAAAGTACTTTTCAATATTCCTCATAGTTTCTGATATAGCCATCCACGCCCAGTTGAATAATTCACCCTGTACATGTATGTTTTTATACATATGCCTATTGTAAAAATAATGAAGTGCATTTTTTTCTACTACTTACCTAGTGACACTATCTCTATACAAAAAATGATTTTTGTTTGTCCATCTAACCATTTGTTTATCCTGTGGCGTGATCGATGGTCTCTAAAAGTAGTCACTTGACACTCGATGGCCATGGAATCATTGTGTGTACAACAATTAGCTAATTGTTCCCAGAACCGTAATTAAGTCGGTCACTGAAAGTTATGTCACAGTTGGGACCACGTTTGATGTAGTCGGCAAGGTTAATTGTGATTCTAACTTATTATAATTGAAGTAAAAGTTTATTGCTTAGCACTCGCCGTTATGTGAAATACGAACACATTAATGTAGAATTAATTACTCAGGCAATTAAACAGTTTCAGTCGTTTAGAATTGTTGTTGTAAAATTCCAACACTCGTTAAATATTTATGTAAGAGCTAAAGCCGCTGCTTACCTAAGCAGCGGCTTTAGCTTGTTCAGAATTTCAAAGCAATACGTTGAATTTGAAACTCATAATCAGATCCTCACCACGACTTTTGGATTATAGCCCGCTGGTTTTCAGTTATTGGCGTGCTTCCAACTCATTAAAAATTTGTTCTTTTCCTTTTCAGATCCAGACTGCCGTAAACGAACTTGCCAACTCATTCCGACTTCGTAATATTGTGAAGTGTTCGAACATGGACATCAAAATGATAGAAGACAATTGACGACGCCGCTTCGCCGCTAAAGTGAAACTTTTCACTGTCCTCATAATTTCTTCGACAGTTCTGATTATGAATACGTCGCATTAACAGCGATTTAGGGCTACAAAGCTCTACCAATCACATTCGGACCATCAATGCTAAATTACAGACTGGTTTCAACGCATTTCTTGAAGCAGCCGTAAATTGTTAAAAGACAATCTCCCTATTGACTGTGTGTGCCGTACCAATATGTGCCGTGATCGGGACATGTCGGTGCTGAGAAGTGACATCATCAAATAAGGTTCTATATCGGACGTCAAGACAACCGTGTCTATAGTCTAGTGTCAAGTTTCCGTCAAAACGGCGCGCGTATCCGCACTGCCGTTTCGTTTTATTTCTTTCAATTTGTTTTACATCAAAGGATAAGCAATAGCCCGGTGGTTTAGTGTTTGGTTGTGGATTATTGGTTGGGGTTTTGCCCACGAGCGGGCCCCAGTGCGACCCTGGCCAGCCGTACCAGAGAAAACATATCCAGAATCTTGGATTCCATAGTTGGTGCTGCTAGATACTGCATTGTGAGTATGACTTATTAATAAGATAAAGTAAATGTTCTAATCTTAAAGTTGTAACAAGGGAAGTCCGTTAGGTCGCAACTATGGAGGTTTTTGTTTGAGCCATAGACTATGAGCTTTTTTTTTAGATGCGTTCAGTTGCGTTAGTGCAAAACATGATTTAATTTCAGAATCGTCCCATTAACGGCTGAAACTTTTGGAAATTGGAAATAATTTTCCGAGTTAGCGAAAATGGTACAATTGGAAATTTTACAGGTATTTCTGAAAAATTAGATACTGGGGCTTCACATTCATTTAGTGATTTTAACAATTAATAGTTTCGTTTATAAATATAACAATTTAGCTTATACCTATACATATGCTTTGCAATATATACGTAAATACATGGGTATACTGGGAGATTGTATGTATATTATATGCCATTCTTAACGGTTAGATGTGTAACAACTAAGTAGTAGTTGCCTACAAGTGTTTGAGTTGCTTTCCCAACAAACCTGTATAAACTGAGTAGGTGACAGCCGTGTAGTAGAATACCAATGCTTTCCCGTGTCCCTTGATAGATTTAGAAACTTTTGCTTTAAGCAAAGATATCCTACTAATATGTACCTACGTATATATCTATACAATTTACTGTATCATACATAATCAACACTAATCATTCTCCTCACTATTTGATACGAATCGCAAACATCAGCTTGACCCACCCACTCCAAAATCAACCTTATTTCTTGACACTGAAAGTTTACATATTTTTTCGCACATTACACTGACATTGACTCATCCTGGATACGTTAGGGGTACGGACAGGAAAGTGAGCGCTCGAGCGAGCATCGGGTAGTAATATCTGGGCTCGGGTGGCGTGCGCAGTGCTCCGAACGTGAGCGCGAGAGGACCGAAGATATGGCGGCGCCCGAGTGCGAGCGAGAGGCAAGGAAGCGCCGCGAGCGCCGCGACTCGGGGTGCGCGCACGAGCGCAAAGAGCGGCGCCCGCACAGTGAGGAGCGTCCTCCCCCGCCCCCGCCGCCGCCTCCGCTACACGACCATAACCGCATTGAGGTAAGATGATGCTGATGTCTACCATTAACATACCTCACATGCACGAATTCTCTTCCCAAATCCAATAACAATCTCGAAACTTTACGGCATAGTTGAGCGATTGGCTGTTGCGCAACGTGTGGCGGGTTCAATTTCCGCACGGACAAAATTAAATAATGGTATGAATGAACAGCACACTGAAATAGCTATTTTAATCCAGGCTGTTGGTGTGAGTTTAAATCTTTGTAACCCATGACATAGAAAGATATTCTTAGGGTAGGAAAAACATTAGCATAAAAAGACCCAATGAAATTGTCTTTTCTTATGATCTGACCCTCCCAGCTCTCTAAAACCAAGCTAAACAAACACAGTACCTATAAAATCACTTACTCAGCGTTACCTAAGTTAGACCTCCACGGTATCTACATCAGAATTCTGCAATTAGTACCACTACTTCCAGTCGGAACGTCGTGCTGAGCGGTTGTCCCGCGCTCGCCGGCCGCAGTTCGGCGGCAAGAGACGACGCGCCCAGCCCCGGGCGCACAAGAACCCGAAGGAAAACGAGTGCTTCACCACATCCGAAGAGATCAGATGCAGCACACCGCCACACTTCGATTACGTCGTCGTGCAGAAACCACAACGTAAGTTTTGATAACTCTGGACTCTGCATCCTGAATTCCTGAGCGTGTAGCTTGCCTTGTCATTTATATAAATTAAGCTGATAATCAGCATTTTTGAACGTCAATATTACATGACAGAGTCCCCCAAAATGCCAGGCTATCGCCATTTCCTAATATTTTCGGAAGTAAGGTAAAAATATTTGGGTTCGATATATAATACGCTACGTCCTACGTGGCTGCTGTTACCTCGTGCGGGGCTTTACGTTATCATGTTCAGGTAGGATTATTCCATTAACAGTTATGTATCCGGCAGAACCTATCACCTATTAGCAAGTTTCGAAGGCGGCATAACTGACAGTCAAAACGATACAATTCTAAAAGCAAGGTATGAAGCTGCTAACATTGACGATCAAGAACAACTCATATGCCAGTCAACGCTCGTCAAAAAGACGGTATAGAATGAGATTTTTGCAGTATGCGAGGAACCGGAGACTCTGGACGCGGGCGCGCTGCACCGGGTTGTGAGCCGCACGGAGAGCGCCGGCGAGGAGGGCGCAGCCCTGTGTGCGGAGGCCGAGCGAGCCCGCAGCGACGAGCGGAGCGCCGCCCCTCTCAACGTCGTTCGCCGGGAACAGCCCGTACCTGACAGACGGCTGGAGAAGATCAGCAAGAAGGTAGCTAATGAAGTAATATCCTTTAGACTACTTTGGAACACCTGTTTGCTAAATTGCTTATTTAAATTACAATTTTATGTGTTTCTTTAACAGAAACCTCATAACCCATGTTATTCAAATTTATGGACAACTTTTACCATAGGCACAAAAATCATGATAATCATAGAAATGTAGAGAAAAGCGGAGTAGGCTTTTAATTTCGGTGTCGGTTCCATGATACAAGTTGTTTATAATGATGAGTACAATGAAACGTAAGAGGTTTCTGGTGAAAAAAAAAAATTTGTTGTTTGGTAAAGAATATTGGGAGCTTAACATAAAAGTTGCACGAGAACCAGTTTTTAATACAAAATAATTAATTACCATTTTCAGATCTCTGTACTAAAGAAGAACATAGCCAAGTACGAAAGTGAGTTTGAAACCAAGAATGGTCATCCCTTGACACAGAGCGACAGGATCACGGATGTAGCGCTGACACGAATGAACGATACGTTGCGTCGACTACAGGCAGAGAAACGCCTCATCAAGACTGACCCGGTGGAGTATGCCCTGAAGGTGCAGGCAGCCAAACTACAGAAGGAAAGAGATGACAAGCTTGAAGAGTCCTTGAAGAGTGACAAACCTATGACTGATATCGTTAAGGACATCGAAGAGGTGATTTTTGGGCTACGTTTTTGGCTTTTTGTATGGCCCCTTGCTGATTTTAGATAGAAACTTGTTTTCTTTAAGATCCTCAGTCTTTATCGAAGCATTTACCCAAAAATTCAATTTGATTTTTTCCAAGATTCGAATTCGCACTAAGAAACTGCTTCAATCAATCACAAAATATTTAAAGAAATAATAGGCTTTAACAAAACTAATCAAATACCACCTCTGGATAGTCAGGAAGATTTATTGTGGTGCTTTCTCCAGTGGCTAGAGGGCTGTCGCCAGGCTGCTGGTCGGCCATCATCGACCGAGGCGAGCTGGACAGCTTCTCAGCTGGCTGCTGAGAAGCTGTGTGTCCAGAGGGTGCTGCTGCGGCTGGAGGCAGCCCGGGGTCGCCCACCAGCTCACTCCGCTGAGCGTGGTGCGGCCAGACATCTGTACGAGCGGTATAGGGCTGTGAAAAGGGTGCTAGCTTCTTCTAGACCTGATGCTGTAAGTTTTCTGTGTCATTAAATCCTGCAAATCCATATACAATCATCCAAAACAGATTTGTAACAATTATGATTTAGGTACTCGTACAATAAAGTATATTGTATCTATCTTCTGTTACGAGAAAAGAAAATCGCATGATACTTTGATAGAATTTTCTGCGTTATGTCTTCTTGTAATCCCCTTAGATATGTGCCGTTTGCAAAAATCCTATATCTTTAAGAAGATGTTTTTCCGATCCCATATGAATTTGCATTTGAGATTGGCGCGGCCAGTCTCCTTCATTTTAAAAACCATTACCTATTCTAGAAGATTTTTGGAAATATTGTTTTAGATTTTAATGAGCACATTTCGGTCACTTTTGACTTACGTAACGACGAGTGGATTTATTAACTAGTACCTAATAATTAACATTGCATTGTTTTTGTCACGATCAGATCATTGGCGGCACAAATGGCGAACTGGCGACAATTCACGAACATGAGACAATGCTCTTCAATTCAAGTGTAGATAGTTCCAGCGATTCTCAAGAAAAACCTTCAGACTCGTCTCAGGTGAATAAAATAATCTATTTACTAATATAATAATAAAGCTGAAAGGATTTTTGTTTGTTCGTTTGAGCGCAATTATCTCTAAAATTACCAGTGTTTTTGAAAAAAAAAACATTTTTCATTTGTTGGCCTAATTCTTGAGGAAGGTCATCAACAAGCTGCTACCATTAGGAGCCGAGCAGCAGGAATGGCTAGTAGTTAAATAAGTTTTTTTTTTAAATTCGATTATAGAGTTTATTCGCAAAATTAAATATTTATTATTATCAGCTGTTGCCAGCGGATTCACCCGCTGCAAATTATCCCACTATAACGTCGGGATATAAACTATCCTATATGTTAATCCAGATTTTAAACTATCTGTGCTCCAAATTTCATCTAAATTCGTTCAGTACTTTTTGTGTTAAAAAGTAACAAACATCCATCCAAACAAACATTCACGTTCATAATATTAGTAGGATAGTAGGATAGGATTCGTAGGTACAAACAAACAAAATTTTAATAAATTATGTAGGTATGTTTTTACTACGTGCTAGAATAGCACGTCCGTTCTTCCAAGCGAACTTAATCATATTTTTAATTGATATGATTTTTTTATTTAAAATATAAAAAAGTTTTCTTAGATTCGTAACTTCGTATAGAGACATTAAAGGTAAATAGACAGACATGATGCCTCAAGGCATTTTCTACTAGCAAACCTTGTAAGTTAAATGATTCAACAACAATGTTTGTGTATTGTTTGTTTAACCTCAATAAATATGAATAATAAGAAGGTTTCTGCAGATGTTTCTGCGAATTAACCTCGTCAAAAATAATTTTGCGACACATCAAAAGATATCATCATTGTTTGTGGTCTGATTATCCTTAAACTGAAATAAATGTAGGTACTGTTTAATTTCCTTAGTCATAACGATTACATTAAGGAAAAAAATCGCTAAGTATGTTTTGTCATTGAAACAGTTGTCCCTTGTCGGTAAAAATACTATCTTTAACTTACTTTTTCCTCGTTTTCTAGACGTATCGAAATTATTATTTTTCTGAATAGCAACTCGCATGCCCGCGTAGCAGGAATTCGGGATTTTGATACGTACCTACTTACCCGTATTACTAATGCATAAAATGACTGTCTTCAACCCTCTCTTTCTAGGAAACGGCAGAGACTCCTCTCCAGTCACCACCCACTCGTGACACTACCGCAGCAGCAGAGGAGGTTCCCTCCTCCACATCATCAGCTCAGTCCGCCACCAGTGAGGAAGCCACGCCCTCGAATGAAGGATTACATTGTCTCAGCCTTGAGGAATTGAACAAAGCGCTCACTGAAGCTAAGATGCAGAAATCTGTAAGTTCTATTTCTGCTTTTGCTATCGCTGCTTTTTTTCTCCATTGCAGGGTTAGACGTCTTGTCACGTTATCAGACTTATGTAACTTTGCAGCAAAGATGAGACTTTAAATTGAGCTCATCTATAAGGAACTTGAGCTACCGCCCACCGATGGAATACAACAAAAACTGTTGGTACTCCACAGTACCTATGCTGGTCCAAATTCTGTGAAAACACCAAGTTTCCACATTGATTTTACATTTACCGATTTTGTCACCATGAAAATGCACAGTTTCATAAAACTGTGTTTTCGACAGCAGCTCTCAAATCATATTTTTATTTCCAGATATTACGCCGCACTATAAAAGAATACGAGGTCAGCTTCGAGCTGCAGAACAGCAGGAAGGTACAAAGAGACGATAAGAAAGGCCACGAGGACGAATACTTCAGATACAAAGCCGTCAAAGCCAGGATCAAGCTCATAAACGCGCTCATCAATAAACAGAAAACGCTAACTAGCAATCAAACTCCGAACTAAAACAAAGAAAATAAGGCTCAAAATAAAAGAGCTTCTGTTAAATCTCTGCTTGTATTGAAATAAGCAATTTTGAATGCGACAGCCCTATGTTGTGAAAGGCATAGAGTTGGAAATCGTATAGAAGCGAAACTTGCGTTCGTCCTTTTTGTGCTTGCGTGACTAGTATATATTATTCTACTTATTGTATTCACCGGAATCAAAAATAAGGGAAAGTTTTACAAATCTCTTAGGGAAAATGTTAAACATTTTAAACGTTAAACATTTCTTACGCCCCTAAACTGTAGGCATAAATTGTAATAAAGTAAGTTTCCCTTCTGTACATTTTATTCTGTGCAAAAGGTTCTTGTTAGGGTTGCCATTTTCTAGACTGTTCATGTTTTATAAATATGATGATTATTTAATAAGTATGACATATTATTATACCGCTGTCTCGATGTATCTCGGTGTTACTTTCTCACATACTAAATAACATAGTGTACAGAATAGTCGACAGTAGAAATGTAAACTTATTTGGCAATTGAGTTCGTTACACATAAATTATTTTATTCGGCGTATGTACCTACAACCATTTTTGTGCAACCAAAAATGACGTCAGCAAAATCTAGTGCTTCCGAATATAATTGATGTTATGGCGAGTTTATCTATTTCAATAAATATGCCCTAACGTCTATGGGAAATATTAATTAAAAATACTTTTTTATTTGGTTACCTACTTATTTGTGAAATTGTATAGTGCCAAATAATGTCATTCTATACAATTATACAATTTTGTAATTGTACATAATGTTAACTGAACAGATCAATATAAGTTAAGGCTCGATCGAATTACTGACAATTTATAAAGGGAAAAATAAATTAACCTATAAATGTGGTCTCGTTTGAAAAAAATTACACGTTATAACAATGTCTAAAATTAATAGATTTAAAAAATCTAAAAACCCACGTTTTTAAATGTCCTAAAAATAAGAAAATAACCCTACGGGGCTGAGAGAGGGGCCACTCAAAACGTGGGGGCGTATATTATTTAAGGGATTATTTTTGGGATATAATTTACATGACGTGTATAGATCGTGGGTGTAACTTGCAAAGATACGCCCCCACGTTTTGAGTGGCCCCTCTCTCAGCCCCGTAGGGTTATTTTCTTATTTTTAGGACATTTAAAAACGTGGGTTTTTAGATTTTTTAAATCTATTAATTATTTTATTATTTTTATCTTTGTTCATCGGGTTTGAAGCTACCCTGAAAATTGCAGCCTGCTAGCTTATCGGGAAGTGCCTAAAAGCCTGTCCGCCATCTTGGAAGTCCGCCATATTAGATTTAAATCACATGACTATTTTTTTCGTATTCCTGACAACAAACCCTTTCATTTGATATCCATATCATGGTGTGCATTTCAAATAGCCTGTCTGCCATCTTGGACGTCCGCCATATTGGATTTAAGTCACGTGACTATTTTTTTCGTATTCCTGACAGCAAACCCTTTCATTTGATACCCATATCATAGGGGTGGATTTCAAACAGCCAGTCTGCCATCTTGGGGAGGCCGCCATATTGGATTTGTTATGACGTTTCTTAGCTAATCATGTATTGTCATTAGAACTCAAAGCGTGTACAAAATTTCAGCCTGCTAGCTTATCGGGAAGTGCCTCAAAATTGAGTTGCAAAAGTCCAACCGGAACGACAAACAAACAAACAAACAAATAAACAAACAAGAAAAGTGAGTGTATAAAAACGTGGGAAAATGTTTATTGCGATGGTAATTATTAAGAGCTTAAGTTTTCATTGATACACTGATTAATTCTGCAAATATCCAAAATTACCAATAATTGTACATAGTATAATTTAATAAACATTAAGTAGTCTGGATACATGTTAGAAAAAATATGAATAAAAAAAATACGCAAAATTACAAAAAAAAAACATGTAAATCTTCGACCTTTCACTGCCCTTTACTCGACTTTTGACTCGGAACGAAAACAATGTATAAAAAAACACTGATTTTCAATACATTTGACCATAATAATAAGAACGGGTTCTTAAGAAAAGTACAAGCAGTATTATCTACATACATAGTTATAAAAAATAAATTCATATATACATACATACATACATAATAAACACGTTGAATGTTTTACTATTAACTATACAATATAATAGTGAGTGTCAAAATGAAGGGACGAAGTCTCCAATCTCTGGTATACATTTATAAAAATAAAGTTCATTAACCTACTATTTATGTCTTTAACTTCGTAAAATACTTACAATGTAGTTTATAACCCATTTAAGAAAAAATCAATAGTCTAATCACTCGAAAATGGCAAGGATTGGGATAGAGGTTCTAATACTAAAATCAATCAGCAATGGTGTCTACTATAAGCCTCCAATGGATCTAGGTAACCCTGTATTGTATAATTATGTATGACAGAGATTAGAGACTTGGTCCTCAGACTTGGTCCCTTCTTTTGACGTTTTAATCGGCGCGTCCACGAAAACTCGCGAGAGTGTTCGAAGCGGGTGACAGCTGTCAACATTTTGATAGCTAGATCCCGTCTTAGAGATTAGATTCCCGGCTAGATTTCGAAGATTGTTCAAAACTTTTTTCAGAACAAACACGCGAGTGCCAGCCCGCGCGTTTTTAGCGGACGCCGCCGCGCCGTATATTCATGTTGTTATAAATTATAATACTTTTGCAACTGACTGTACTCTCATATAAATAAATAGGGGTGGGAAAGTATACAACACTTTTGTGGAAATAATGGACTCGAATGGTTTGTTTTACAGATTATCAAATGCAAATGGCGTCTCGATATAAATTTGTGGATTCCGTAGAAATACTTCTGGCTAAGGAATGACACCAAAATATTGGCCACCAAAATGTGGCATGTAAATAATTAAAATTATGACAAAATTAATTAGGGGTACTCTAAGAAATTTTCAATCTTATACCCCTATATAAAATAAATCTTATTAATGTTAAAGCTACTTTTAAAAATAGTTATATAATGATTATGTGTATAACTACACGACCTGAGAAAAGTAGTATAAAATTTTATTGATGTGGGCGAAGCTTAACGCTTTGGAATTTCGGATTGATGACAATGATGAAATTGGAATAACAAAAAATCGGATGGAGCTGTGTCGGTGCCGCCGCCGGCCGTTGTTTCTAAAGTGAAACGTCTATATCAAAATGTCGGTTTTAGTGTTAAAGATTGAAAGAAAACCATATTGACTCCGTTCTAAATATTTTAATAAAATCTTAAACTAAATGAGGGTCTACAACGGTCACTTAGCAATAAATCAAATGAATCACCTTGCTGAATGAATAGCCAATGGCGTTGCAGGAAATAAAAAGTGCGCGCATTTCCCGCAGCGCCATTAGCTATAGCTATTCTTATAGACCTATTCGTTTCGGTTCGGTTTTCTTAAATGGTACCTTGTGTACGGTAACGACTCTAAAGACGTTTCACGTAAAAACAACGAGTTTATGTATAACTTAAATACCGCTTAAGACTTTATTGATGTGGATTTATTAATTTATGCTTTATATTTTTACTTATTCCCTTTATGTGTTTTGTGATTGTGAAATATATATTCGATCTCATATGTGTTAGAAGTACGCAGAGGGTCTTGTGAAGTGGCAAACGATGAACGCTCTGTAGTCTTTTAAAATAAACTGTAGTTTCTATTACAGACAAACTGTAGTTTCTATTGAAGTCGAACTGTAGTTTCTATTGAAGATGAACTATAGTTTCTATTTCAAGACGTAATATAGTTTTTATTTTATGACGAACTCTATTTTCTGTTTCAAGACGAACTATAGTTTCTATTTCAATACAAACTGTTGTTTCTATTAAAGATAGTTTCTATTTCAAGACGAACTATAGTGTCTATTTCAAGACGAACTATAGTTTCTATTTCAAGACGAACTATAGTTTCTATTTCAAGATGAACAATAGTTTCTATTTCAAGACAAATTGTTGTTTCTATAAAATATATTTTTTTATTTCAAGAAGAACTATAGTTTCTATTTCGAGACGAACTATAGTTTCTATTTCAAGATGAACTATAGTTTCAATTTCAAGACGAACAATAGTTTCTATTCCAAGACGAACTGTAAATAGTTTCTATTAAAGACGATCTCTACTTTCTATTTAGACAATTTATAGTTTCTATTTCAAGACGAACTGTAGTCCACAGAGCGTGTTAATTTATCGTTTGTCACATGTCAGTCCCTCAGGTCCTCAGACGGGCTGGACTTTTAGTTCTCTTAAAGAGAATAATAGCAGTTAAATGTATTTAGTGATAAAGTACTCACCTGTGATTTTATTGTAACAAAAATACTCTTGTGTGACAAGAACTCGGATGTTTTACTAAACGTTGTAGTAGATGATAGACGATTTTCTGTTGAACAAACTTAATTTGTATTCAGTGTTGTTTTGAACAATATTATTGTAAAGGATGAGACTTGATAAATGGTTTATTGTAAACCTAAGTAATGTCTATACATATATATGTAACGTTATATTAATACGAGATAATTATGATGTTTAGATGCAAGATTTTGGTTTAGAGCGTGGCTTTGTGGAAGATTTTATTATTTAAATATCTTTATTAAAAGCTTTTGTATTAACCATAAATCTTGAAATCAGTGATACCAATATATTGTCGCAAAATACAAAATTCCCCTTGATTTATTAAAAATATATGTATATATTTCTGGCACTGACTTTTGGGCCTTTGTGCCTTTCCCCTTGACATTTTTCTCACAGTGTTGCCACGCTTTAAACAATATCCTGCCTTCGCTTGTCGAAATGGCAAGTAATTTTAATACCTAATTATTGCTTTGCAATATATTATATAAGACGTTCAATGTATACAATTATATGAGAAATCAAAAATGGATATCATATCAATGTTTAAATGACAGTAAGCTATTTGTACCAATCTCTTGTAACTTGTTTATGTTAAAGTCCTGACTTTTCCCGCCTAAATATGATAGCCAAGCACGAAAAGCTATTTCAGCTAGGTAATTGAAAATAAATTATTGAGCATTGTTTGTCTGTGCAGTTTTTATTGAGAGAACTGCAGTGCATTATATTATAATCATACTCAGTCAGTAGAGTTCCACAAATTGCCACTAATATTCATAAATAATGTTTAAAATAAAAAATAGAACAAAATTGTGTTGTTATTTTTGAGCATGACAACGTTCACACAAACACACAAGCCTCCTACGATCTCCTCTCTACTGAAAATGGTCTTCTTTTCTTTATTGATTTTGTTCCCTTGGGAAATAACCCAGGTCGTTTATGATCCTTCGAGCCGGATGTGGCAAAGGCTGGACTAGCATTAGGTGTCCTACTGCTCGGAGAATGACCAACCCCATACGTTCCTGCCGAGTGGTCTTGAATGGTGAGAAAAGGAGACTGCAATACCGGCTACAGCAGCGGAAAGTATACGGCGGTAGGAGAACAAA
This sequence comes from Agrotis exclamationis, assembly GCA_950005045.1. Classification (NCBI taxonomy): domain Eukaryota; kingdom Metazoa; phylum Arthropoda; class Insecta; order Lepidoptera; family Noctuidae; genus Agrotis; species Agrotis exclamationis. Next base: position 6,895,378 of record OX465420.1, on the reverse strand, counting down.
TCAGCAGCAAGCAAGCTGCAGACGACTTTGAGTCGTGTGGGAGTGACGGATAGTGCCTTAAATCGTGAATACTTTCTGATTTCTTATGTGCCAAGCAAAAGTGATCTTTATTGCTTAGAAGATTTTAACCTTTCAAGTAGAACTAAGAATAATTTTAGGTGTGTTAAAAATGAATTCAAAAACGAAAGTAACCATGTTAGAAGACAAAGTAATAACAAAAGGGATTTCCCGTAGGTAAGTTCTTTACTATGTCATACGTAGAGGGTCAAGGGTGGCTTAGATAAATTATCTGAGGAGAGAGTAGATATTATCAACGCACAAGATAAATGAACTGCGTCAAAGATGTTTGATAAGGAAATCAAAGGTTAAGCAGTTATTACTGAACCAAATTAAATAAAATTAACATTAGAAAACCTAAACAACAACCTTTATTAGACTCAGAGCAAGAAAACATTGCGTCTAAGGATGGTCCTACGTGGGCGGTGAGTAATGAGTGACTCGCCGTCCGACCATGGACCATGCCCAGATTGACGGCGGCTGCGCGTCGTGTTCCACGCGCGCCTCAAAAAGCTGTCAGCAATCCGACGGGGCTTCTTTTAAAGGTTCAATGCCTGCCGGGGTTGCAGGACTGTCACATCAGGTAATCGTGACCGTACCGACGTAAAGGGCTATTGAAAGATCACCGTTAATTTTAGTCAGTACAAGTCAGACAGTAGGGTACAAGGACTAATTTGATGATTTATTACCATGATAAAAAAGGATGGTCCTAAGTAGCGTTTAGTACACATCTTTTGACTTTTGTGATATGATGTGTCATAGTACGGGTAACACTGGGTAACATGACAAGCTTACGTTAAAAATCTGTACAAGGTCTTTAGTACATGCAAGGTACTAAACACATTTTGTTTTTGTCTAGCCCACACTGTTGTGAAAGAGCTTTCCCAATTCTTTCCAAGAGTTCTCGTCCTTCGTCACTTCGCCAGATAATAATCTTTTCACACCACTTCTTGCTCTTAAATGTCAAATTATATGTCGTGCAAACCAGGAATAAAGCAGGTCATTGCTGCCCCCCGTTTGGAACCTCAAATGAAACAGTACCTATGAAAACTTTTACCAAGGAGTTGTATAATGTAATGCCAGTAATGGCGGCCGGTGACCACAACAGCTGACCGCTTGCAGTGGTGCCAACTTCACGTTCGAAGGTTGTCGTATCACATGAAATTTCAAAAATAGAATTTATTTCCTCGCAGTTGGTGTGAAAAGCAGAGTACGCTCCTCGGGAGTAAAGATGGCGTGTCTTGGGGTAACTTGAATCCCTCACTACACTAAGGATTCTCAATTCCCTCGTTTCACCTCCTCGCTGCGCTACGGAGGTTCACCCCCAGAATCCTTAGTGTCGCTTCAGGATCCAATGGGCCCGTGACGTAAGGCAATGCTTTACTCCCTCGTTGCGTAATCTACTATAATACGTCTTACGTGTACAATTGTAATAAAATTTTCCTAGCATTCGTAGAACATTATAATCTTCTGACTCAGATGTATTGATAACCTCTTAGCAAGTTATCAGCACAAGTAACGGTAAGGTCAAGAGAGACAAACAATATCGGACGATGCGCCTGACATTGCTATTGTAATATTACTCTTTTTTTAAAGAGGGAGACAAGACAAGAAGAAAGAAAGAGAAGAAATCATTTTAATTGTCGTAGGTTTTTCATAAAATTAGTTTTTTGATCAAAAACCTAGGTTTTTGATGAAACAACGGAAGATGTTAAAAAACAACACGATTTTATCATTTCCCTAAACAAATCTAGTGATTTGATCAAATCCCTAAATTGGTTCAGTGAAATGACATAAATTTCTTTTCTGTGGTATTTTAAAATAAAAACTAAATCTAGTAAAATGTTAGCTAAACTATAAGAGATACAAAAATGGCACCATAGCAAAAATTGTTTCACGTGATGAGCATTTTCTGCTGCGAGAATAAATTTGAAGATCTGGAACACCTGACGTGGAACTCTAAGAGCCCAGCTATACTATAACATGTATAGGAATGACGTCTTAGCAAGAGTTGTTCAGCCTGATGAGCACTCTCTGTTGACGTATAAAAATTGAAGATCTGGAACACCTGATGTGGAACTCCAAGAGCCCAGCTACACTATAACATGTATAGGAATGACGTCTTAGCAAGAGTTGTTCAGACTGATGAGCACTCTCTGTTGACGTATAAAAATTGAAGATCTGGAGCATCTTGAATCGTCTCGCGCATCCCGTTGTTTTCCCGGGCTCTTGGTATTGGACATCAGACGTTTCAGATCTTCGAATTTGACGACCCCGTTATCGCTGGCATAAGCAAGGATCCGCTACGAAGTCGCGGGCAGAAGCTTGTTGTATAATATAAGGAGTATAATATTCAAATTATTTTATTTGTTTTTATTACCATTATCCGCCATTGCTTCACTATCTTCCAATTTAATAAATTTGAATACTCTTATCAACTCTATTTTATATTTGAGCTTTACCTAAAGCGGTAGTACGCAGATTCACCAAATCATTTATAGATCTACTATAGAATAGTAAACAAGCGATCCGCCTCGGAACAATTTCGTAACACATGATTTTTGTCTATCTCTAAGCGTCTACGCAGCGGACGCAACGGAAACTCTCGAAAAGGTGAATTCAAGTTCAGTCAAAGCCGATGTTTTTATTGCTGCTCCGCTCATGTTGGTTGTAGCACTTGTAGTGTGCTGTTATATAGCCTTTAGCCTTCCTCAATAAATGAACCATCCAAACAAAAATATTTTTTCAATCCCAACGAGTGGACCCTGAGATTGTGCGTTCAAACAAACTCTTCAGCTATATAATACATATTAGCATACGAATTCCCTGAATGCTCATTCAATTTTTATCCGAATTTGATTTTCTAAATATCATCCACCTGTCTGACCGATGGTCTAACCACACGTCTTCCAATTCAGTCCCTATAGCAACGGTAATAAAGATCACTGTATCCATCCATTAATACATCATAGTAACAATGAACAAGGTCATTGAACTTGATATTCAATCATTCCAATTTATCAAAACCTCGTGGTCGACCTTTAATAACAGTGTACACTTGCTTATCTTTCCGGAGCAAGTAAATAAAATAATTATGAACAGAAAATTAACTTTATAATTTCATTTATCACAGCTTTCGTAGGTGTTTTGTTATATTACTTTATTAAATTATATCAAGGAATTATGCAGCTCGCGGGTTTCACCATATTATGGAGCATCCGGAGGATATCGTAGAGTGTATGGAAGGTCTGCCCCACTTGGGTGGAGCATCGCTGTGTCACGAGGGCGACGTCTCTCGCGTCCGGCCCTGCTTCGAAGAGACGGGGTAGGGAATGCAGCCACCTCTACTGCGAATCATTAATGTAAGCGAAGGAGGTGGTGGAACGTGTGAGGGAGAGGCAATCCTCCTCCGCCGCGGGTGAATTAATTGGCTCACTAGGAATTAGTCCTGCGGGGTAGGGTATGCAGCCACCTCTACTGCGAATCAGTAATGTAAGCGAAGGAGGTGGTGGAACGTGTGAGGGAGAGGCAATCCTCCTCCGCCGCGGGTGAATTAATTGGCTCATTAGGAATTAGTCCTGCGGGGTAGGGAATGTAGCCACCTCTACTGCGAATCAGTAATGTAAGCGAAGGAGGTGGTGGAACGTGTGAGGGAGAGGCAATCCTCCTCCGCCGCGGGTGAATTAATTGGCTCACTAGGAATTAGTGCTGCGGGTAGGGAATGCAGCCACCTCTACTACGAATCATTAATGTAAGCGAAGGAGGTGGTGGAACGTGTGAGGGAGAGGCCATCCTCCTCCGCCGCGGGTGAATTATATGGTTCACTAGGAATTAGTCCTGTATCGTGGGGTACGTTTACAAACATTTAAACTCGCATACAGAAATAACCAAACTCGAAACTTCTATAAGTTCTAAGACTACACTAAGATTATAAGTTGCGTTCGAGAATCTCCGAGAAAGGCCAGCCGTGCCGTCTATTACTTACATAGAAAATGAATAAGGTTTTCCCTTGCATTAGAGGAAAACTTGTAGTCGAACATCGGTTAAAGGTGTCAACTGCCCAATTAGGTATTTCACATTTCATTATTAGGTGGTAAATTTATCAAGCCTAAAATCCACCGAGTTCTTTCAATTGCCTTTTACGTTCCAGGGTCATGGTAACCTGCTTAGTCCCGCGGCCCTGCAGGCATTTAGCACTATGGTGGCTCGAGCACCCAGGAATATCACTGAGATTTCTATTATCCTCATTGAATAATAGAATTAATAACTACCGTTTGAAATCAACAAGTCTTCTTTAGATACCAACAAACAATACACAATCGTATTTACTTTATATATACATATAGGAGATAACGAGGTCAGGGATAAACCAGCTGCACTTCAAATAGTATATAAAGGATTCTTTGGTTATGATAGCACATGCGGATACGCTTGTGTACCATGAACTTGAATAAATTTTTGTGTCGTTGAGCTCCTTGAGTTTTGAGTTGAGCTACGCGATAACCGACAAATGCTTGCACTGACTGGACTGGTCCAGGTAAGACCATCTCAGACACCCGCATGGTTATCGTATGACTTGAGCAAAATAATGTCTGGATTTTAAAAGAGACTGTGATCTCTGGGTTTGTTTCGGCTGTCTCTTCTCTTAATAGTCAGGTACGAAACACCGGCCTCATCTACTTTGTAAAAAGACGACATGTTGAAGTGTTTATAATAACCTACTTGCAATAAAAATAATCATTTAAATAGGTAGAGGAATATTTCGTCAATGCAGTGTAAATACACGGGGAAATACGGGAGAATTTCCAAAAATACTGCTGCGCTAATAGCTGTGCGTCGCGGGTTCGATCCCCGTACGGAACAAAATTAAAATATTTGTATGATCTACAAGTAGGGGAACAGTGTATAAGACGGGGACGTTAATAATCGCGAGGTATAATGGGGACATACGAATACACTCTTTAGGTATACTTAACACAAAACTAATGTAGAGCAAGCGCCATCAGGACGTCATTTGCAAGCGGCCAGACGCAATTGGCGTCCTGTTGGCGCTTGTGCTACTTTAGTTTTGTGTTAATTTGCCTTATGTGTGTATGTCCCCATTATACCTCGCGATTATTAACGTCCCCGTCTACCCATCATACCTCGTGTCCCTGTCTTATACACTGTTCCCCTAGTCGTTCCAGGTCTGGATGTTTGTGTAGGTATGTGAGTTTCTATGTTTGTAAACGCACGATAAATTCCTAGTGTGGGGCAACGTTTTAAAAACAAAATCGAAATCAAATGTATTAAAGAAAATGTTTCGAGAACAATGGATTTGGATCGTTCGGGAATAAGCCATCCTGTCTTCCTGGATCATTGCACTGTTCAATAAACATTTGTAATTAGGTAACAGTTTCTTCGTACAAGATCGTTAGATGATATCTTTAGTACAATACATGGTGTTTCTCAGAACTTTAATCTTAACATTTACCCCCTTACTTATAAAAACTTGTGTTGCTTAGCTACCGATTAAATATCACCTGTCCTTGTCATTTCTATTTTAATGAATAGAGATGGCAAGTGACTTAAGAGCTATTTAAGATAAGTAACGTTTAATCAATGTTTATAAGTAAGGCCCTAACTAGACTAGATCATGTTCATAAATTGAGACTCTTAGGGTGAGGTCAAACGAGCGCATTTTTGTGAGTCAAGGAAGTTCATGTTCTGGTACACACGGCTACACATCAAGCTATGCAAAACCAGTATAAGCTGACCTTTAATTGTTTGAAAAGGTCATACAAAGCGAGGCCAAGTCAAACTGGTTTTGTATAGCTTGATGTGTTGCCCACCGTACAGTGCAGACCACTCATTATGCGTCACGAAAGACTTTTTCTATAAAAAAAGTGACCGAAATTCTTCGACGACAACGGGCAACGGGACGATGCTATCAAAGAACTACCGACAAGTCGGCTACTTGAAATGCGTCGCCGCTACCTCGTTGCCCGCGGACTTCGAAACCTAGGCCTTAGGCTTTTTTTACGTTTTAAAAATCATCAAATGAGTCATCCCACCCAAGGCGGGACAGGAGTTAGGGACAATCAGACTTGTACTGACTAAAATCTACAGTGTCCTTCAATAGCTCTTTACGTTCCGAGAGCAGTTACCTGATAAGGCAGCCCCGTGACCTCGGATATGAAAGTCCCGCGATCCCAGAGACGGTCCCACCTGGAGGCACTAGGCCTGAAACTGCGTTAGGCAGGCTTCCGCGACAGACACTTACGGAAATAAACAGCCAGCGGTCTTTTGATACACGGAGGTAGACCATGGTCTACCTCCACTCAGCGAGAGATTTCCATTTCTAAGAAGAAGACGCGCACAGAGACCCATTACCCCAAACAGCTCAAAACTGTAACTAATAATTACGTTACAGTATTTACACCCTTCAATTTGAATTAATTTTTATCAGTAGCCATTAATTAACGATAAACACTTAACGATATTTATCTATTTACGTGTAAGAAATAAACCTCATTAATGTGCGGTAATAAAATACCTTTGCCTACTGACTTAATTGTTAAGTACTAATCAGTAAAAACAACTTTATGACTGATTCTAGGTCCAATAAAGGTGATGTCTATATAGACATCACCTTTGGACTTGTTTTCAACACCTAAGTTATTTTATATCTTTGATTATTTAAATCGCACTAATAGCTACCACATCCCACTGCTGGGCAAAGGTTGTCCCAATGACTTCCAGTTTCATCGATCCAGACCAATACAGGGCCGTATTGGACCACTGGTCGGTATTTTATCCAGCTCATCCCGCCATCTTTTTTGAGGTCAATGATAAATAATTCATAGAATCTTATCATAATTCTCAATAAACATATTACACAAAAACATATTTTTGACAAAATTCCCCTGTTTGTTAGGTCAGAGATCTCGAACAGACAGATTATTTTTAAGGAAAATTAAACAAAACATGATTGCCGAAGAAGTAACTTAGTATTTTCAAAACATAATAATAAATACCGTCTGACCTCTCTACCAAAAACAAAAATTAAACATCTGTTGAACACTTTGTCTAAAAAACTACCAACGTCAAAACGGCATTTTCAACGTCGTCGGTTTTTTGATATAACGGCCGTTTTGCAGTTACAATTTTTTTAGACAAGATTTCAACAGATGTTTAACTTTTTGTGGTACGACTGATATTGTTTAACAAGAAAATCAATAACATAAAAGAGGAAAGCTTCCATTGAAGATTTATTATATAATTGAACATCATTATATTATTATGGATATTTAATAGACCTCGTAGGCGAAACTACATTAATTAGTATTTCGACATACCTCTGCAATTCATTGTAGGGGAACAGGGGGAACAGTGTATAAGACGGGGACACGAGGTATGATGGGAAATCACACACCTAAGGCAAACTTAACACAAAACTAACGTAGCACAAGCGCCAACAGGACGCCATTTGCGTCTGGCCGCTTGCAAATGACGTCCTGATGGCGCTTGCTCTACATTAGTGTTGTGTTAAGTATGCCTAAAGCGTGTATGCCTCATTATACCTCGCGATTATTAACGTCCCCGTCTTATACAGTGTTTCCCTACATTCTTTAATCAACAATAACAACAAACTATCAATCAGACAGGTGTTGTTTATGGCAATGGTCTGGTTAAGGAAAAAAAATGCAACTGGTTGTGACAACACAAAGGACATTGTGATGACTTGATGTTGCATATTCTTACTGCATTTGCTAACTATTACTCAAGTTGAATAGTTAATAAAAGAATATGGTAATGTATGGGAGTTATTTTTATAAAGACGTATGGTACCTGGAACTGGAACTAATGCAAGTTTTATTTTTAGTTTAACAACAAAAATATACAATGTCTCTACAAATTTTTTTGCGCGACCAATAGCAATAGTTTGGCAGATAAATACCATCTGCACCTCTTTATCTAAGATGGCAGACGCGGGACAAGGGATCATACCCTACAAACTTGACTTTAACATTACGATAACCCCCTCTTGACACCTCAAAAATAAAATATTGTCCTCTGGTAAATGGACACAACTTAAAATGCCGCAAGCTAGTTCGAAGTGCAAAAAACTTTTTTTTCTTAAGTCGGTAGGTAGACCAAAAGTCAAAGTTCATTGAAATAAAAAATAAGTAAATTTTTACCTCGGAAATCCATAATTCTATATATTACAAATATTCTATCCTAATATTATAATATTTCTATTCTAATAAATAAGTAGCTATGATGATGATTCCAGAAGTGAAAAAAACCTTAAAATTGTGAATACACAAATTATCCACCAGTTGCCGACGACACGCAGATATCGTCTCGGTTAATATTAAGACGACTATTGTCATCATAAGGGCAGCTACTGACTATGGCTTAACAAACGCGTGCATGTCTGTACGATTCAATTCTGCGTATGACGACTACACAATGAAAGAGTGTAGTTTTTCATCATCTTGTTATTTCATACATTTAAAATGCGATGCGCTAATTTATAGTATATCTAATAACAAAATATTGTTCCTCTAAATCAGCAATGATTATTACCTAATGTCTAATACTAAAGAGCGGAGTAGGCAGATTTCATTGTAGATATTTTAGTATCATTAGTTACTGTTATAAGATCAGTGGAAGCCCAGTGGGGCCCAGTGAGGCCCAGTGGTATCGGCTCCGACTTAGGGAGTTGTAGATCGTGGGTTCGAACCCAGTCAGCCACATTACTTTAAGTAATTTAATTCTTTACAAGTGCTCTTAAAATGGTGAAGGAAAACATCGTGAGGAAACCGGCATGTCCTAGAACCAAAAATTCGAAGATATGTGACATCTACCAATCCGCACTGGGCTCGCGTGGTGGATTATGGCCCACTCCTTCTCATAGAGAGGAGGCCTGTGTCCTAGCAGTGGGAACATTATAGGCTGATGATGATGATACTAAAGAAGTCATTCGATTGGAATTATTTTCTTGTTTTCACACACTATATTGTCTACATTTCTTTTTTTCACTCTTCCTGTCGCAGGTCTGCTGGTAGCTTATGAAATAAGCAGTGCTTTTGCACTTTAAAGTGTTTGTATGTCCTTCATTTTATATTGTGTGTACATAAATGATTAAATAAATAAAGCGTCTTACTCTCACAAAAGTAAACAGTTTGATGAACTATTGTGAAATTGTGATTATATTTATGATTTTGTTAAACTCGGGATCGTCTAGTGGGTCAGAGCCCATTCGTCCCCTAAAATTCGTCTCCCAGCATAAAAGTTGTGGATTCGGCCCCTATATAGGTGCCCATTGGTCTCATGGTCACCAATTAATATTTTAATAAAAAATATTATTTGTAAGGTACCCATTCGTCCCCTCTAATATACATACAATATAAGTTAAAGATTCGGCACCTATTCAGGTGCCTACTGGTCCCCTGAGATAAAATTAGCTATATTTTACATAAGAAACGCTTAACATAGTACACTTGTAAACAGTTTATTAACGGAATTAATTTAATAAATCATAACAGATCATTGAAAAAAGAGCTATGATGAATGATAATCCGTCATGATAATAATATATCCTGCCGATAGGCTTACGATGTAAAATTGTCTCTCTACGAATGGCTTGTTTAAAAAACGGGTTACAAATAATAGATAAGGTGTTTTGTTCGTATGTTATCGCTGCCTCGGTGACATATTGGTTCTTGAAAGTGACTGCGAATACGAGACTGTTCAATGTGTCCTTGGTCTTTTTAACCGACTTCAAAAAAAGGAGGAGGTTCTCAATTCGGTCGGTTTTTTTTTATGTATGTACACCGGTTACTCCGAGGTTTCTAGTCCGATTAGTGTAGTTCTTTTTTCGTTCGATGCAGTATACTTTCCCATTGGTCCCATAAAAATTTCATCCACTTTGGTTCAGTACTTTTTATTTTGTGTGCATTTTTATTGATGGATGATGTGATGATCTTTACTTTTTTTGAGTGTTTGTTACGCGATTACTCCGCCAATTGTGGATCGATTTCAAAATTCTTTTTTTGTTGTACGAGGAATAGTTCCCTTTAGGGAACACTGCAAGTTTCATCAATATCGGTTCTGCAGTTTTTGATAGGGAATGTTATTAGCTTATTGTGTACACGAGCGATGTTAATACCGGTGCTAAGGATTGCCAAATTCTAGTGCACATGTAAGAAAATGATGTATTTGACAAGAATTTGGTTTGAATATTTAAACTAAAAAGAGTAAAATAAAAAACTAAAAAAAAAATTAACCGCCTTCAAAAACAACCACTAAATAGGGTAAAATAACCTACAAAATAATTTTTCTTTCGGAAGTCGGTGGCATAAAAGACAACGAAATAAAAAAAACAAAGCCACCGACTTCCGAAAGAAAAGTTATTTTGTAGGTTATTTTACCCTTTTTTGTGGTTGTTTTTGAAGGCGGTAATTTTTTTTTTTTAAGTTTTTATTAAATGAAGTTCGCCTAACGAAATAAACAATACTGTTATTATAATAATAATAATATTTTTGACATAATTGGATCGAATTATCTCATTTGAATCCTGGAATTGATTAGTATTATTATTGATGGTAATTCACTTTATGGTGGAACACTACAGTCATATTTTGACTAAAAAGACAAAACTAAATTATTTACTCCTAAATATGTACAGCAATTTTTTATCCGCAATTATTATTTTATCATATTAATGGATGTTATTATGTTCTTGTATTCTAAGTGTTTCGTTTTAGCTCAATGTGGAGTCGTTGTCACCCTTTTAATGTACAAAAATAATGAACGTTCAAACATTAATTCTGTTTTGCTAACATTAATTTTTTATTTTACCCTTTTCTGCGCGACTGTACCAGGACTACCAAGCTGCAGTATGCACATATACATGTACTTATATTAGAAGAATGAATAAAAATAAATATTCTTCAGGGGACGAATGGGCCCCTCAAAAGTTCCAGGGGACGAGTGGGCACAGGGTGCGAATCTTAGGGGACGAATGGGCTCTGACCCCGTCTAGTTATCACTTCCCATGAAATGTTAAATAATAAAACTGACTCAACTCTTTTATTTTTGTTAATGATTCTTTGATCCTTATTTTGGACATTTCATTATCGCTATCACTCCGTAATCAGCAGCTTTCACTTTTGATATTTCATAATAAATCAAATAATTAAAAACTGATAATTTTGCTCGAATACGAAGCCCTTGAAGTATAGCCGAAGTTTTGCAAATCGCCCAGTACTTACTATACTAGTAAGTATGTTTATCAGTTGTCTAGTACCCATAACACAAGCTCTGCTTAGCTTGGGACTAGATGGCGTTGTGTGATAGTTGTGGAATATTATTATATTATTATTATTCCATAGCTGTAGAACACCTACATCGTTAGGACATTCGCAACGTTCACGTACGAAGCATCAGTGACTTATAACCCTAAAATCACGTGTATAAAAACCGTTTTAAGAGTGACGGCGCTTCAGTCCACGCCCGGCATCGGTTCTATAACCACAAAGTATTACATAGTGCTTCAAAATGATGCTAAAATCTATTGTTTTCGCTGTACTCACAGTGGGTAAGTTTTTATCAAGGAGTTCAACTTTATAGTTTTTTTTTTTTTTGGCGGAGAAAATAAAAGTGAACTTGCACTTAATAAGTTAAAATAAATGTAAAAAAAATCAAAGTTAAATTTAATTTTGACAACTGATTCATTTATCAAAGTGCAGCAGTATATTTTTTTGTAGTTAATGAAAAACATGTAATCATACGTAATAAGCATGCATTAATAATTATTACTAATAGTTCTTTAATTTTAGCGTTTAGTGGAATACTTAGTCTAGGTCATAAAACTATTATTGTGTCAGTTTTATCCAAAAAGATTCAGCAGTTTTAACATGAAAGGGTAACAAGCATATACCATCCCCACAAACTTTCGCATTTATAAAATACTAGTACCTAGTACAGATGCCAGCACAAATCAACCTACCTCAATCTGTCTGTTTCTTTACTAGATTTTCAAACTTATCACAATGGTCCAAGGTTAATGTTCGATTGGTAAAATTTCTAATAACTGATTCGGGTAGGTTGTCCTGCGGGCGTCTGTAAATAACATGAACATACTAGATAATATATAATTTAAAAAAATATATAAACATTGAAAACGATTTGTATAGATACAGAATTTTCTAAAACAAAACTATCACGTAACACTAACATGTCAAAAAGTAAATTAGTATTTTTTTTGAGAAAGGTTAAAAGTTATCTATTTGTTATTAAAGATTCACCATCATAACAACACTAAAAGTAAAAAAACAATAAGTAATTACGACTCTTATCAGTGGTAATGTGAGGTAGGTACCTAATAATTGTTACAGATTAACAAAATATCAAAAATCTTAAACTATTTTGCAAAAAAGATTCAAAAGTCCAATGAACAATCATATTTGGGACCAATTGTTTGGTCAGTAGTTACGTAAACTATTAGTTAAAATGATATCCTTTTTTTGTTTTGTTTTAACTAAGTATTCTTCCATTCTAATAGTTTACGTACTTAATTTCTGACCAAACAACTGGCTCTTTAGGGCATAAACGTAGGGGCTCGGAAACAAAAGAACTCGTAAAATAAAGGACATTACCAGCCTTACTACAAAAACTTAAACATCTGTTGAACACTTGTCTAAAAAAAGTGTGACTGCAAAACGGACCTTATTTCAACGACATAATCTAACATTTTTTTAGACAAGTATTCAACAGACGTTTAAAAGTTTTTGTGGTACGACAGTTAATGTTTATTAGTGTCTTGCAAGCCAATTAGAAACTTCATCGTAATCCCCAAAGGTTTAGGTAGAGGAGAACCCTAAAAATAAAAGATGAACGTATTGACATCACTCCAAAAACCCAATAACACTTAACCGGACCACGCCGGACCTGAGAATCGAATCGTGGCCCACGTGCTCAGAAATTGCACTTCCGACAGTTTACCCGAATATTTGTTATGTGGAAACTATTGTTGTTGATCTACAATAGGTAACAATAGAGTGATAACTGGCTGGTGATAATACTGATGATCACATCAGCTGTGATACAAAGGAGCTGTGTTTGTTTCAATGCTAGTTTGTTTACATTGTTGACCTTAGTCTTTATAATACAAATATGAGTTAACCCTTATATATTTTTACCACCTTCTGATTTTATTTTTTTCAAATCGATCACAATTTTTGTCCGAAAGCCTCCGGTCAAAAGTTAGAAACAAAGAGATTGATATTGACATCTACTCCTCACTAAATACAAAAACCCAGACGTTTTCTACTCCACACTTACGAACATTAAATTAGGGATACGAACTAAAAAGTAGAGACAGCACGATAGGACAGTTGAACAGTGGTGGCCCAGTGGTATCGGCCTCGACTTACGAGTTGTAGGTCGTGGGTTCGAACCCCGTCAGGCGCATTACTTTGTATAATTTATTTCAACACCACTGCTCTCAAAACGGTGAAGGAAAACATCGTGAGGAAACTGGCATGTCCTAGAACCAAAAATTCGAAGACATGTGACATCTACCAAGCCGCACTGGGCCCGCGTGGTAGATTACGGCCCACTCCCTCTCACAGAGAGAAGGCCTGTGTCCCAGCAGTGGGATCATTTATAGGCTGATGATGATGATGATAATAGGACAGCTGTCTCTACCCCGATGTGATCATGAATTCGAAAATAATAGGAAAACCTTCCAGTTACTTTCCAATGGGCCAGTATCTTCGTTAACTTAGAGAGTAGACCAGCAAGCCGTACTTTACTTTTTTTACTTCTTTCGACTCAAACTAGTAGCGTTCTATAGTATTCAAATAGACTTATGCTATGAATCTATGGTGGAAATCTTTTGAAAATTAAACACAAAAATACATTCCTCTTCGAAGATTGTAGTGGCTCGGCCACCGTTGCTTACTCTCTTTTGGTTTGAGAGCCACTGTCATCAATTTTTAATGACGATCCTGTTGCAGGTTCATCAATATTCTAATTATTCTGGATGATTATACCAGCCACAAGGCCAAACACGGAATGCTATATATAAATACGGGGCCTCCAAATGTCAAAGGCCCCCGACGTTTGAAAAACATAAACAGCCTTACTACAAAAACTTAAACATCTGTTGAACACTTGTCTAAAAAAGTGTGACTGCAAAACGGACCTTATTTCAACGACATAATTTGACATTTTTTTAGACAAATGTTCAACAGACGTTTAAAAGTTTTTGTGGTACGACAGAGAATGTTGCTATTAAATGAAAACCTATCGCGGCCATATAGCTCTAATTATCTCAACTCAGAACTTGCATAGTAGTTGTCATAAATCAGCCATGAATAGCCGAACAGCATTCTCAATTTTCTGGCTCCCTTCAAAATTCTCTTAATCACATCAGTAATAGCATTAGTAACAGGAGTCAGGATGCTATTGTCATTTTTCTGAAAAACTATACACTGAGATTAGAAGGGCCCCAAACAAATTTTGATACGGGGCCCCTTCAGGCCTTGCCACTGCCAGTCAGCATTGACTGCTTCAAGCAGGCCATCGTTCAAATGCCACTGCAATTCATTATGTCTCTTGCAGTTCTGTCCATCATACCAGGAAACAATTAACTTGTCTGATGTCTATACAAGATACAGATAAGACAATTGAAAGATTGCAATAGTGCATTCGAGTAAGTAGTTGGACATTGCTGGCTTATCGACCTAGAAGACCATTTCCAGTTTTCCTTAGACAAGTCATGGCATGTAGGAACTAACAGTTATTAAGTTTTACGTAGGTAAGTAATGACTTTCCTTAACCTCTCCAACTCCTCTAGAATCATCATTGGCGGTATTACTAAATGCGATGAAAAGGTCTTTTTACAAAGATCAGACAGTTTCGATCGTCTGGTATTAATCGCGAACTGCTTTTCGGAATTATTTCTAAAAATCCACATTTTCCGTAACATATCTGTTGTAGACTGTCAAAACCGCCTTATCCATAAACCGTAGTGTGTGACTTGCAAAGGCATTGTTGGAGAGAACACATTGTTTGTGTTTTAATCTACTTACGATTCTAAACCGACATCCTTTTTCCTTTTCCATCTCGAATAAAGTAATCTCGTTTAGTTTTGTTTGTCTCGTTTACTATACAAGAGCAACAAAAAAAAACGTTCTTTAATACCCCACTGTTTCAATATTTGTAAAAGAGCAGTTTATATGGCACGATTCGATACCAAATCGCATTTTGGAGCCATGCGAAGTGGGGTTGAAACGGGTCCTATCTTTCAAACTGGAACTACGGAACAATAAATATTCACAAGAAACATTGAAACAGGTAGAGCAGTTTCGGAAACACATAACACATGATTGTGTAACACATTAATAACAGGTGAATAACAATTAAATAGTTCTTTATAAATATATTCTTCAGTCAATGCGATGAACTTATTGAAAAGAATAAATGACCAAATTAATCTTTTTTTTTGTATAAATTACTACTTGTTCTACGCCTATTTTACGATGGGAAGTTAATTAATTGATTGGCAAGTCAATTATATTTTCCCGAGCGAATCAACCGTAGTACTTACTACCTACATAAGTATGTCTAAGGACAGGCAATTGACGACAGTCGTAAAAAATTAGCCCACTTAAGTGTCGTCATGTGCAATACCCGGGAAACTATAAATTTTGCAATAATGTCTTTAACCGCTTCATCGATGACGTCCTTCCGCCATCTTATCTGTCAAAAGGCCTTTGAACCTTGACAATTACAATAAAATATTTAACATTAGATGTGTTTTGTAGATAAACAATTCATTAGATGATTCTTTATAATTACATGCAGTTTTGATAAGCAGTTACAACAATTCCTTTGTGTGCTAATTATATAAAAAAATATAAATGATACTACCTATATGTCGCTCGTTTCATGATAGTTCAAGAACAACAACAGAAGTTGTTGACAGTTTGTATTCAATAATAACTTTATTGTTGTTATGTCAAATTCTAGTTTGGGTTAGCAAAACAACAACAACATAGTGCGTCAATTATAATTCGTTTACATTCTTAGATAACGGATGGTGATTTTTCAATAAGCAAGAACATTTGTTCGTAGGTACTTAGTTAATTACATTGCAGCATTTTTAAGTTTTTTTTTTCTAGTATACTTATTCAGTTGCAATCCCTAAATCCAAAAAAAGATAAAATACTGTTTCATTATCATCATTACATAGTATAAAACAAAGTCGATTCCCGCTGTCTGTCCCTATGTATGTTTAGATCTTTAAAATTACGCAACGGATTATGATGCGGTTTTTTAATAGATAGAGTGATTCAAGAGGAAGGTTTATATTGCACCCGTGCAGAGCCGGGGCAGGTCGCTAGTATTTGTTAAATTATGAAATATGAATAACTAGTTTTTTGTTGAACGATGATGAATTAATAATACTTCATTGAAAAATAGGAGGATCCTCCTACTCTGGTGTTGTGTCTAATGGGCTTCATAGATGTCGCCAATATTTCTGGGTCTTATCGACTTGATAATGACTGTTACGGCTCTACTACGGTATCAAAAACCGTTACATAAAGACGGATATAAATCGCGTCACAAAGTCCGTGCAACATCAAATGCACATCACAATAATGGACGAACAATAAAACCAGATCATACAGTCAGCCAGTCACAGAGAGGACTTCAAACTATGACTTTCTTCATCCACGAGTCACATATAACTACAAAACTCGGTACAAGTGACCTCACAATGGGTCGCATGTACCGAGATACTTGTATATGTGCCGCAGTTGGCCACTCAACTCGGCCCCCACTTCCTGCGAGGAACATCAGGCCATTTACCAATTTACTCGATCAAGACCATACTTTGAACTCTGCTCGCAGTGTCACCGCTGTGTATGACAGGAGATTCGATGCATTGTGCTGCACTGTGCAAGGTTCAATCGAGCAAATGGCAATTTAAGAATTAAGAGCGGGTGTTCTGAAAGTTGGCAACGTCGCAAATAGCTGTCAAATATTTACAAGTTTTAATTATTTTGGCAAAACTGTATGTACATAAGAAATATATGTCCACTAAAAAATTGATAAGGGAATGCAATTAAAACACTGAATTTGATGTTGAAACCGTTCCAGATGTAAAAAAGACATTTGGCAAGTTTCCAAATATTTTTTTGTACATCTAAAACTATACATATATTCGATGTAACGGTATTCATTATTGCATTCCCTTATCATTTTTAGTGCACTAAAGAGCCATATTTCTTAATTCCATACAGTAAAATTGCTAAATTAATTAAAACTTTTTAATATTTGACAACTATTTGTGACGTTGCCAACTTTCAGAATACGCGCTCTTAAGGATGTCTCCATTTTGCTTAACATTGTTACCATAATTATTGTGAATGACTAATTCTTGAACTGCAATGATGATGCTCCTATTAACTTTTAACACAGAGCAACCAAGAGATTTCACGTTTTTGTGACGTAAAGTGAACGAAAACTTTGACGTTAACTTGATAGAAAAACGTAGTTCTTCAGTTGTACACTAGAGGCGGTTTTTCATTTTTCATACAATAAACACCGTACATACTTGAATTATCTTTATGTAAATTTTGTGCTAAAGCCTTTTGACGATTATTTTTTTATAAAAAAAAACATGCTGATTCTGAGCCTTGAATAGAAGATATTTAATGTCTTACAGATTGCTCCTATCATGGCAGTCGACTCAAAGCTTCTTCCATGTCTAAGTACTAACGTAATACTAGGCCCAAAGACCACAAAACGTCACTCGGTCGGTATATATTAGGCGTTATAATGGCACAAGCCCCCACTCTCGAATTTCGATGCATTTTATCATTGTCAATGTTCATTAAAAAAAAAACAAAAAATACGTGTTTATTATTTTTCAATATACTCTAACTGACGGAATAAACAGATCATCAATTATTTATTTATGCAGAAAACTACCCTATTTATGTATATCAAACCTCTAGTTAATAGTTTATAACAAAAAGTTTTCCTTATTTATGTAAATATTTTGTTAATATCGATATGTTTCAAAGAGGTCAAGTCGGTGACACTTGATAAGTTTCTTCTAAGTAACAGTTGGTAATTGGACAATTATCTTTTAATAAATATTATTCTGTTATCCGGGTAGTGTAGGTAGGTACCTAATTTTTTGGTTATCGCAGTAGTAGTTATTATATCATCATCAGCCTATAAATGTTCCCACTGGTGGGACACAGGCCTGCTCTCTGTGAGAGGGAGTGGGCCGTAATCTACCACGCGGGCCCAGTGCGGATTGGTAGATGTCACATGTCTTCGAATTTTTGGTTCTAGGACATGCCGGTTTCTTCACGATGTTCCTCCTTCCTTAACCTATCCTTCAACGTTTTGAGAGCAGTGGTGTTGAAATAAATTACACAAAGTAATGCGCCTGTCGAGGTTCGAACTCACAACCAACAACTCGTAAGTCGAGGCCGATACCACTGGGCCACCACTGCTATTATATTATTAAAACGTTGAAAGTAGGTTACGAAACAATTAATGATATATTTAATCAATAAACAGATGCATTAATGAAATTAAAAAAATACCTAAAACTTTGTAAAAAAGGAACCGACTTCAAAAACAAACACAAAAAGCGTAAAATAACTTTTCTTTCAGAAGTCGATGGTAAAAGTCGATAAAAAAATTGTCGGTTCCTTATTTTAGAATGAGTCTTTGAAAGTCTACAATCCAAGTAAACAAAAACGGATCCATGCGGGCAACATCATGGGATTACTGTTATTACTAAAACTTTCTCCAGAATGTTAGGAACAGTTTTTTGAATACCGCATCAAAATCGGTACTGCCAAACGCGAGTTAATTGCGGAAGAAAACATCAAACTGAGAAACCTAGTTTTTTTTAAATCGGTTGAATACTGTTAGGAGCGCTTATTCTGAAAGTTGGCAACGTCGCAAATATAGTTGTCAAATGTTAACAAGTTTTAATTAATTTAGCAATGTTACTGTATGGAAATAAGAAATATCTCTTTGTAGTGCACTAGAACATTGATAAATGCAATTAAAACACTGAATTTGATGTTGTAACCGTTTCAGGTGTAAAAAAAGCATTTGGAAAGTTACCTAATACTTTTTTACATCTAAAACTATAGATTCGGTGTTACGATATTAATTATTGGATTCCCTAATCAATTTTTTTTTCATACAGTAAATTTACCAAATTAATTAAAACTTGTAAATATTTGACAGCTATTTGCGACGTTACAAACTTTCTGGTTATGCGCCCTTAAGAAATCGGTTAAAATGTGAAAGATTGTGAGAATGGGTGGACTTTATCTCAAGTCGTAATACAACAACTCCGTGTTGTGTGAGAATCCATCTAACAGAAGCTGTATGACTGCTTCTAAACAAGTGTTAATTTATGAATTTGTTGATTTCAGCCGTCTTGGCCGACGACCTCACGATCCCGGAAGACAAACGCACTCAGCTCCGTGAAATGCTCAAAGCACAATGTGAAAAGTACGGCGCCGGTGACAAAGTCGCCGAAGTTGAGGTAATAATTACTGACTTTAATCGTATTTTTTTAAGGCAATCCTACCGCACTATTCCTAAATCACTGTAACTCTTGAAAGCCAGAATGAGCCCGCAATGAACCAATCAGATAAGATTAGTTTAGGAGTAGGAAGAAATACGTAGTTTCCACAAAGGCCAAGAACAAACCCATATAGGTAACATAAAAAAAGGGACCTGATAGTAGATGATGTGCAAGTAGTTATTCCGGGTCAGGGTGTTTGTGTATGTGACTATGTGCGTTTCTACGTTTTAAAACGCCTATCAGGTCTTCGGGGGATCCTCCCTTGTCAACGGAGTATCAAGGAACTTTATACCCTGTTCTTGACCCAATTCAAGTTCATCTCCACAACAATATATATATGTATACTTTTATTCAGTAATAGTTCACTTACAATTTCATACAATAAGTTGGTGCAAACATAAAGTCATTACGGTTTTACCATGCACCAAAAACTGATGTCCTCTTTTTTGTTTGTAGAATGTAGGCAAGAACTTCGGAAACTGTGTCAAGGAAATCATCGATGTCCCCACGATCCAGAGAGAGATCGAAGAAGCTAAGCCCAACGGTGCTCTTGATGAGGTCTTCAAGAAGTAAGTATCTGAGGTTGTAGACATAAAAGTGGATAACTAAAAACGACAACGGTCAGAGGCCCTAACACGACTTTTCATGTTATTGTGACGTTTTCTCATTTTCCATACAGTAATGAGCCTCGTAAATACTTCAAGTACCTACGCTGTAGGTAAAACACAAAAATCTTGTGTCATGCCCTCTGTAGTTTTTAATAGACTTTCAACGAACCTGTTATTCAAAATTTTATCTAGAGCCCTATCGTTCGTCAATGTCATAGTCTTTTATAGATTGTGGACTTTATACTCTGAAAAATAAACTTGAAAATCTATTACAGACTATCGAACGCTGTCGTTTATCGTTTTTAGCGTTCTTGCCACTTGTATAAGAGGGGGTTGATCTGTGTTAACAGCAGAAATTCCTATACTTAATCGTTCGCCCTCATCTAGGTACTGCGCCAAGACTCCTGAACTGAAGACTTGCTTCTACACCCTGCTGGATGGTCTGTCCCCTTGCCTGGACCCCAAAGCTATTGAAAATATGGGCGTTGTCAAGAACATTACCAACCAGCTCATGGATTTCATCTGCTACAAGGATGGTGACAGGATTGCTCGTATGTATAGCTCATCTGCTCTTCTACTTACGCCCAAAATTAACGACTGATGCGCAAAGTGGCGCGGTTTTGATAAAAAAAATATTATGAATCGGCAAAATTTTCAGTTATAACCATAGAACGTGCATAATTATGTACCTATTTGAAATCGTTTTGTATTATTTTTTAGTGTTCATCGCTGAAAACGGACCACAGTGCTTCCAGAGCAAGGTTAATGAACTCAGGGAGTGCGGTAACAAACTGAAGGACAGTTTCACGAGCATCGAGGCTGCTCGGGCCCTCAGCACGGAGGTGAGAACCCAATCATAGTTTTCTTTCTAACATTTGATATGTACCTCACGCCTCGTTCAAATAATCTTGTTAATATCGTGTTCTGAAAGTTGGCAACGTCGCAAATAGCTGTCAAATATTTACGAGTTTTAATTAATTTGGCAATGTTATATCAACGGAAATAAGAAATATGGTAAAGGAATGCAATCATAACACTGAATTTGATGTTGTAACCGTTTCAGGTGTAAAAAAAAAGCATTTAGAAAGGTTCCAAATACTTTTTTTACATCTAAAACTATATATCTATTCGGTGTTACGATATTAATAATTGTGTTCCCTAATCATTTTTTTAATGCACTACAGAATCATATTTCTTATTTCCATACATACAGTAACATTGCCAAATTAATTAAAACTTGTAAATATTTGACAGTTATTTGCGACGATGCCATTGCCAACTTTCTGGATACGCGCTCTTAAGATTGCAATGCTCGCAGAGTTGCGGTAGCTACTATTACAAAGCCACTGCTTCCCTGAAATGCAAAGGGCAACAGATGGAACAGGTTACGTTTTAGTCAACTCGGACAGTCCCTTCTACATCACATAGAGCGGAACAACTGAATGATTGTCGAACCTTAAAAAAAAAGAAACCAAAAAGACAGAATCTCCAGACCAAAGACATACTATCCATTGGGAACTACTGGCCATAATTATGCCCAGTAGGGACCTGCTATTTTTTGGGGTCCTCCAAATCCCTGCGAAATTATAATAGGGATGTTTGAACTTATTAGCTCTGAAAAATAACTACAGTAAGTACATGTGATGATCACACTTAAGCTGATTTTTTCTTTTAATTGAAATTTATCATTGTATTACAGCAAAAGTGCGAGAAGTTCGACGAGCTGACGTCTTGTATTGTCACAAAGTTGGAGACATGTGACACACCCACCCCAGGCAACATGGCTGAGTCACTCTTCAGATATGTGCGCAAAGAATCGCCTTGTAACGACTCGGCTTGATAACTGGTAAGCAAAACATCACACCTGTAGGCCTGCCTACGCTGCGTATCTCGGTCCGTTAAAAAAGTCAGTCTTATAAAACAGGGGCGGCGAGCCTATTGCCAGCATCCGTGCACAAATCGGACTCTGTTGCTGACAAATCCCTGATGGGAAAATCCTAAAAACTCACGTTAATCGACTTGAATATCGAACTTAGGACTACCAAACACGTTTATTAGAACGGTGACTTCTGGATAGACTAGGCCTGTTCTCGTTCAGCGCGGAGCGGCTAGCGATAAGATCAAATCTAATATATAAAATTCTCGTGTCACAGTTTTCGTTGCCATACTCCTCCGAAACGGCTTGACCGATTTTGATGAAATTTTTTGTGCTTATCCGGTATCTATGAGAATCGGCCAACATCTATTTTTCATCCCCCTAAATGTTAGGGGTAGTCCACCCCTAAATTTTTTTTATTTTTAGACAAAATTTTTAATTTCTATTTTTTATGGCAAAACAACGTTTGCCGGGTCAGCTAGTATAATAGAGAAATGTTTGAAACACGCCTCGAGGCCAACCAGTGGTGAATTCGAGTACCTACTTAAAAGTAATTAATGTCTTGAATGACGCGATTCGTGCGATATTTATGCAATTTCTACTAACTAAAAATGAAAATCGACCTTGCTACTAAGAAATAATGATGCAATTCGATTGACTTGACGTCGTTGTGGCGATCGTGTTTTGCTTTTCACCTACCCGTAGATAACGTGTTTTATGTCGGAATGTGTGTTGGAATCGGTCGAATTGCAATCGCGTCGGGCCATGATTAAGCGCCGCCTATATAGCTTAAATATAGCTTAAATTATGAGCTTCGGCCGCATGCGGAGTCCTATACAGTACGACTACAGTCTGAACAGCGATTCTATACCCAGAGTCTCGACTGTAAAAGACCTAGGTGTTTTGTTTGATAGTAAAATGACCTTTCATACACATATTATTAGCCTAACTAAAGAATCTTTTAGACGCTTAGGTTTTGTCTTACGCAACTGCCAAGGGTTTAAAAATCAATCAGTTATCAGGCTCTTGTACAACGCCCTAGTTCGGTGCAAACTCGAAACCAGCGCTTGTATATGGAATCCCCACGAGGTCACTTATACACTCATGCTTGAAAAAGTGCAAAAAGCCTTTCTCAGATACCTCTACAAGCGTGTGTTTGGATATTACCCATATTTGTATCCAACCAAGTTTATTTTAGGGTGTTTAAAATTTAATTCTCTCAAGGTCAGGCGAGCTGTCGACCAAATCACAACAGCGTGTAAAATTTTACACGGTCTTACCGATGCATCGGATGTACACGCGGAGCTATGTCAATTGTTCGTTCCAAATAGTTACAACCGTTCTAGGAAACACAAACTATTTAATGTCCCATTTTGTCGCACTGTAGCCCGATCCACCTCTCCGATACCGCGAATGCTAACGATGCTCAACGCGCTCGTGGAAACCAACCCTGGATTGGACTTGTTTGCTGATGAATGGAAGACGATAATGTTAGAATGTCTGCGATTCTGTGAGGAGACAGAATGAAAGGATAGTTAAATTTCATTTAGTATTAATGGCATTTTTTAGCTGTACTAAATGTATTAAATAAATAAATAGCGCCTGTTGCTCCGCTCACCGTTTAGACCAGTCTTGAAAGCGGGCCGTATGCAGTGACGAAATAACATTCTGGCTTTGTTACGTGTACATGATCCTTAACATTTTTTCAGAGGCGACATAAACCAAAGATTGCAGTTCTACCATTCCTGCTTTTAAATGGCCACCTTTTCAAAGTTTAAAGGTTAATATTGCTTGTTTCAGAAGAACTGAATCGTCGCTGAAAATCCAAGAGTTGGGTGTGATCAAATACGTGCCAATAAATAATAATGTAATGTTAAATCGTTGTGCAAGAACTGTAACTTTCAATACATAAACATAAGTCCATTATGTGTATTATTTTGAATACCTGCCCGTATCTGGTGCCCAGCTTGTCTAATGGATACAGTCGGGAACTGAGATGAGCCGGGGTACTCTTCCCACATCGCCTCTTTTACGCCGCAGCGTAATAAGGAAAGAGATTTATTGGAACACTCAGGACAGAACAAACAAAATTACACGAATAAAAACAACAAAGGAAAGCAGAAATTAAATAAAAGAAAAACAACAAAAGGTAAAACCTAAAAAAATAAAAATGTTGTCCTGTGCGAGGCCAAAAGGCTCCTACCTCAGCATGTGCTGTGACATATTCAGCGCTGATTTTCTGGTCGGGCCCAAAGTGATGTCACGGTCAGATACGTACTGTACTAATATTAACGGTGTTACAAAATAAATAAATAACGAAAAACAGATAAGTAACAAATAAGCAGGTAACTAATTTCAAATAAATAATGTAATATATCGATACCCGACGTAACCGCTTGTCTATGCCATGAGTGTCTAAGGCTGGCAACACCGACAAATCAGAGACACAGCAGCTCATTAGAGCCACCCGGCACCTCGTTGTCGACAGGTGGTCCACGGGTGGACGCCGCGTTATCACCAATAAACGTCGCACGGTCATCCAGGTGGACCCCGCGCGGTCTAAGTGAACGCCGCGTGGTCAAAAAGTGGTTGCTTGGACCACGACCGCTTGTATCGCCAACCGCAATGTCGCTGGTGGTTATGTTGTGAAATTTTCAAAATATGTGACCGTCTACGTTGTCAGGTTGTGGTTGTAGTGTGGTATAGTAGTCGTCACATCTGATTATGGGAATGCGCAGTGCCCTTTGTCCACGACAATATAATTATGAATCTTCGCAACGGTAGCTAATTAGGGTGCTCCCACATTATCGACGCGGAATCGGCTAAGGCCGCGCGTCCGAGCCGCGTCGTCCGAGCCAAGCCGATGCGAATGGCATTAGTAACACCCTTATTACGTTGACATAAAGGTTTTCTTGACCGGCTTAAGCCGATTTCGCGTCTATAAATGTGGGAACATTCTTAGATAGATATTAGATTCGGATTACAGTAAGATGCCTTTACAAAAATGAAACAAATTATTTTACACTTTCATCATTTATTTGCAAATATTGTAAAATGGTTAGAAACCACGTAGCAACACAAACAAATCCCTAGATGCCTACCAGACATCGAACCTAAGTACCTTAAACATAGACAAGAATATGGCTTCTATTAATTAAACAGTCAACAAAGCAATAGAAAAAGCTGTTTTGAAAATGAAAAGCGCAAATGCCTAAAATAGTTTTAATGCGCTTAACACGTTACCCCGTGTGTTAATAAAAGCGATTTGTCGTGCGAATACCCGAACGTCGCGTTCATATGTCATTTATTTCTTTGAAAAATCCTGCACGATGCCTGCCATCCTCCTTTTCAACGGGTTCAAGGTACGAGTACCACATGAACGATCATGTGTGGGCGGTGCGATCGCTTTGATTAGGACACGGTCTTATACTTGGGACATTATAGCTGTCTGTTTTCAAACTATTGATATATTTTTAGTCATAAAACAATAACTTTTCACATTATCTATCACTAGTAACTAAGGAAAAAAAATGTTTTCATCTCGTCAATAGACTTTGGTGTCAATTTTACCGGAGACGAGGGACCGGACCACTAAATTCTCTACTACTCTTCTTTGCTAGAATCATAGACATAGAGCATGGACTAAGCATCTCAATTTCAAGTGAATTCGGGCATAAAAGAGTGAGAGAGACAAGCGCATACAGCGGTCATATTGTCTTTCTCTGTGCCTTAAAGGAAAGAGATAGGTATGGGCCATGGAATCGATTTTTCTCTTTTCAGGATGAGGTTAATTTTATGCAGATAATGCTTAGTCGTAAGTCTATGGCTATAGCAAATAGAGAAGTTTATACAAAAAAATGATAATATCGTGTGAAGCGAAGTATGAAAACCCAAAAAAATTAAAATAATCAAATAAATATATTAAAAATAATGAATTATGCATTTAATTTATGAAATACATAATTAATTGATTTTGCACACAAAACATTTGAATCGAATTATATAAAAGTTTATGAATACTAGGGTTATGCCCATAGGTTGAGAGCTTTTAATTACTAACTAACGGAGTTTCAATACATGTTGACTAAAATGTTTCAGTGATTTCAAAGAAAATAAAAAATACTTCAATAGGGTAGTAAACACCATTATTGTTATTATTATAAGCCTGTATCGTCCCACTACTTTGGGATCACACATCAGACACCATTAATCAATAAATTATTATTCAAAGAAACAATAAACCTATTTAAGTGAACACTCAATATTAGGTCTAAAAATTAGGTAAAATAAGATTTTTAGTTGTTTTGAAATCAATAAATTGGTAATTCATTGAGCTGGCCACTTATTTCATAGGTGATATAACCATACAACGCGTTTAACATAAGAATAGACCTGCGTTGGCGCCATATTGTGTCGTCAAATTGACAAAAAAATTGAGGTCAGCAAAAAAAATTGAATGTCAATTTATTTATTTTCTGCTATCCCTATTTTTTTAAATGTTTCAAGTTACTATTGACTAGTTACGGTCATTGACGCTGCTATCCGTAGCACAAACGCATAGAACAAAATCTATGGAGGGACTCGAAATTTGAAAGGTGTGTCCACTACCTTATTAGTGTCTAAACACACTATGCCGAAGTTACGCGACCGAAGTTCGGCGCAATTACGCCTGCAATGCTATTTGAATTACTGACGACACACTATGCCGAAATTACGTCGCGTCATAGCGTACAGCGTAACTTCGGTCGAGCGTAAGTTCGGCGGCAACTTATTCTGTGACCACACATTATACGCGACCGAAGTTCGGTTCGATTACCGATGAAGATCCGGGGGCGGGGAGCAGCAGGGAGCCAGAGGCATAGTGTGTTTAGGCACTTAAGCGAAACTTCCTTAATTACTGAACTCATTCTACATTACGCTATTACCCTTTCATTAATTATACGCCCAGTTTCGCTTGCAAGAAGTATTTTTTTTCTTTTCTATGTTTTACATGATAAAGATCTAAATACATAGCTAAAACTAATCACTATAACACCAACCCTAACACCGAACTTCATTTACTTCTAAAAAAATGGACAGAAGCTGTTGTCAATTACTAAGCGAGACTTGTCATTTTTTACTTGCTAATATAGACTTTATAACTTACGAACTAAACTTCACATTACAGTGTAGCCGGTTTCTTTTGGTTTTAGGACATTCTGTTGGACGATGATTTTAGAAACCTTATTCGGAAGGCTGTTGTAAAAAAAATAGAAGCATAAAGCATTTTAATAATTTGCGACTACATCTATTTTCAATCTGGTTGATGACATAGTATTTTTTTTTCTCAATTTATCTAGGTATCTTAAATGTCGTTAAGGACGATTTTCCTATAATTCTGACTTATTTCTACAAAGCTTAGCGTTATGATTTCGTTGGCCACATTTATTTGGCAAATATATTATGAAAATATGTAACGATATGTAAGTTTGCGATAAATGTCTCACTTTTTTTTAAATAATGTTTATGTAATTGAAATAAAATATTTATCAATGTTATAATCACAGTCTTTAAGCATCAGCAATATTATGCTTATACAAATATAATATAGAATATACTTAAAGGAACGCAAATTACCTGTAAAATTAAGTGCTAACTAAATGTCTATATAAAAAAAGTGCACAATTTTCTTAACACAAACGGATTCAGATTATATGGAATGTTATTCAAAAATAAACCTTATAAACATTTTAAGGCTTTTGAAAATTCTGGAATGTACGTCGTTGTTCAATATTTTTGACAATTGATTGATAAAATTTGGCCAAATTTGCTAAAAAAATTTACGTCGAGACTTATACTTGTGTTGGTGATAAAACTCGAGACCTTAAACAACATATTTCACTATTATTTCAAGTCACTTGATTCTGAAGTAGTAAGAATAGAGGAATATTGTTCAAAAATAACGAACTCGCGACCAAAAGTGCAGTCACCAATAGGAAATGAGCTACATCACGTTATGCCAGCATTGTCCAATGACAGACGCCCATTTAAACTGTGAACGTCACTCCATCCTTACTACTCTTTCTTACTGTCTTTATCTACTAGCCGCATAGCGTTGTTTCACAACAATCGTATAGACCTTAAAATTACGTATTTTGTTCAATCCCACGCCTTCCCATAAATACATATATAAAATTAAAAAAGAAGTGACCTCGTCATAAAAATGTATCTAAAAATGCTCTTAAAATTATTAATAAAATTGTAACTGTCATTTTCTTTTTGCATTTTTACCCTTGCAACATATTTTGCTTGTATGTAATATAGATGGCAGCACCAGCGTTTGAGATCGCATGCGACCTGTATTTTTGTACCTCTTTAGGTATGCTTCATTGTTCATGTTTTTTTTGCATAGCGTTGTAGTAATTAAAGATATAATTGTACGAGTACTTTAACTTAAACTAGTATGGAGTTTCTAAGCGAGTAATGCGACAGCTAATGCAGAAATAATCGTTGTTGTCGCCACAGCAACGCCGTTGGACGCACCAGGCGCGTTCTTTTCTTCCTGTAATTCGAAAAAAAATAATTTAAACATAGAATTTTATTTAAAACCCTTCACATAAAAATGTTTTATGGATCCCTTTGTATTTTTTTTTTCGTGACTTACCATGGAGTACACAAAAAGACAGCACATATGGGTAGTTTGATGAAAGTGAGGGAGTGAAAATGATAGTCTGAAGCAGGACAAGGTCAGAATGTCTATAACGGCCACTTTAAGCAATATTCCTAATGATTCACTTCGCAACGTGATTGGCTATTTTTCTATTATTCTTTCATGCAGTGAATCATTAGGAAAATTACTAAGTGGCCGTTTTAGACCTCAAAATTCATAGAATCTCAAAAGAGCTTAATAAAAAAAGTAACGAACAATAAAATCGACAATACCTACATTACAAAATTTAATTGTGAATGTTAAAAGCAAAATCAACCTCTAAAACTAATCTGTATAAAATCCTGTACCAAAAAACACTATTTAAATGATATTCGATCTTTTTCTACAGTGAATTTTTGGTTTTTTACTTTAAATTGTTTTGATAAATGAAAATGCTATCATTAGACATGGTAAATATTCTGTTAAAAGTTCTAAATAAAAAATAACATACTAAATTATATTACTGAATGATTCTAACTGATAATCTAACTTCACTACTTCCCAAAGAGAAGGCGTGTGTCCCAGCAGTGGGAACATTAGGCTAAATGCATAAACTAAGCTCAGTGATGCAAAAGACGTTCACAAAATGATATAATAATGATATATATTTGTGCTGGTGATACAACTTACTGTATTCCCACTTCTGCCCTTTGGTTTGTCTGTCGCCTATTGAAAACATGTGTGATAATAAAATATTAGTGCAATAAATAAATTAGATTTTAGAATATCGTGAGCAAAAAAATGGTAGTGCTTAAAGTGCCAGCTGAAATAGGGTGTTATTTAGACAGTTAAAAGAAAAAAACGGTAAGTACAAATTATGATAGAGTTCGCGCCACGACTAAAGTCCATTTGAGACGTCTTTATTACTAAATCAAATCGCATTAAATAAATACCACGTACCACGAGGACGAGGTTTCCGCAGGAATTCAGTCGTGGTGCGGATTCTAATTCAAAATATCTTGCGAGAAATTAACACACATACATAATCGGACATTAGAGACATAGTATTCGTTAGTAAAAAATAAATAAAAACACATCCACTCACACACACACACACACATCCGTAAATAAAGGCCGCTGTACACATTGGGCCAGCATGTTGGGCCAAAATAATGAATTCCAAATGTCGCCGTTTACACAATGGTGTACCGATCATTCAGCCAATCGGCATTGATAAAGATGGACGTGGAATTTCTTGCAGCCGCGACAATTTATTTATACAGTGCGTTTAATTATTACCTTAAAGTAGGTACACCAAAGTAGAGTGGCTAAAAAGAAATGGTGTTTAACAACAAACGTTTGTTGACGAATAACAACAAACTGAATAAGACCCCAACGTGTGAACACTGTTTGCGGAGCACGCCGAGATCCTTTGATTGGTGCACGAAAAACCGACGACATTCGGTTGGCCGGCCAATATTGCCGCCAACTACCAACATAGCGTCAAGTAGGTCTTTACACGCGCTGGCCCATGTGTACAGCGGCCTTTAGACTTAAGACTTTCGAAGCGGATTTTAAGCGCGTATATTCCAAACGCGTGTAGCTAACACACGCCTGAATAAGCGCGTGTATGGGCCTCCTTTGTTGTAGTACGCAATGTAGCGCGCATATAAGCACGTAAGCTTATACGCAAAAAAAAAAACACTAATCGAGAAACCGCGCGTAGTTCGATAAACACATACGCATGATCCGTTGCCATACATTCGTGGTCTCATGCGGTGTGTACCATTTTTTTAATATCGCCTCATGTGTATAGAATGCATAGGGATCGGTGGGCTAGAGTCGTTACGCAGTGGGTGCCGGATGGGCGTCGTTGCGAATTTATGAGAGATTGGCCGCAGAAAGCTGCACAAAGGCAAGAGTGGAAGGTTATGGGCCTTTGCCCAGCAGTGGGACAATATTATAGGTTAATAAAAAATGATATAGGTATTGAACAACTTACTTTATTAAACTGCTTGCAAGGTGTGGCCTTCCTAATGAAGTTGAACAGCGAATCCACGATGTTGGCCGAGGTCGGCTTGGGACACTTCTCAAGAACGTTGACGACACACTTCTGTAGAGTTGTCATTTGATCGCACTGCTTCTCCTGGAAAATAAAAAAAAAGTTTAGAAGCTTGTGACCAAATTTATGTTAAGCCGCGCTTGTATAGTTTACACCGTGGGTGACCATCTAGGGTAAAACTAGGAAATACGCCCTAGTTGACAAAACGCCCCATCATTCTAGCACTCAAACTTACTGCTCGGAACCGCACGCGAAGGCCGCTGTTGGCGTACAACATGACCGAGGTTGAGGGTCATGTTAAACACAAAACGTGGCTACATTCACGTGTATTTCCGAGCAGTATTTTTGAGTGCTAGTGCTAGCTTTTAGGGGCATTTTGTCAAAAAGGCCGTATTTCCTAGTTTTACCTTACTTGTATGCTGACTTTCCTCCATGCCTCTGAAAGCAAGTAAGATGTTGATCCTTCGACTTTCATTTGAAGATCTTTGTCAGTCGTTACAGGTCCGAAAGATTGGAGAACGTTAGCCCTCTTAGATTGGAGCTCTTTGGGGAAGGCCTACATCTAACAGTTGGCGGCAATTGGCTGATATACAGCCCTCACCAGAATATGTCTTAAATCTTGGGGGCGTTTACGAACATTTAAACTCACATACACAAACAGCCTGACCTAGACCAACCTATAGTCCATTCAAGTATGCGGCGACCAAACTAAACATACAGTGCAACAGCCAATCGCTCAACCGACCCGAGACGAGACATCAAAACTCCTGAGGAGCTGCTATCAATGTATTGTCCCTAACTCCTTTTTTTTTGGGTTGGTTAAATCATCAAATGAGTCTTCCTGTCCTAGGTGGAGCAGGAGAGACTGTCAGAACCTTACTGACTTAAAAGGTGCATTCACACACATCAGTCACGTCACCGACAACGGGTCGGTGACGGTTTGTGTACGTATTTACACCAGTCACCGTCACGTAGTTCGTCAGTCACGTCACCGGTTTGACTGAGTCATTGAACAATAACATCAGTCAAGTTATGGGATGGTGACACGTTTAGCAATGACGGTAGCACGACGCTGACTGAACTGAGACGTGACGATCCCGGGTGTGTGGGGATAAAAGTATGTAACTTATTTTTTACTTATTTGACGTGCCTGACCGGTGACGTCACTCATAGATCACGTACCGGTGACTGACGTATGGGAACAATGTCATACTAGGAGTATCATCATTTCAGCCTATTGCAGTCCACTGCTGGACATAGGAGTATAGAAACATTTTTTTTAAACCGGGCCGGTGACGTGATGTGTGTGAATGCACCTTAAGTCCAACGTCGTCCCGTCACCGTCCTTCGGTTATCTTTTGTATTACAGGGCCACGGTATGCCAAAATACTCCTAAAAAGCTAGTGCTATGAATGTAATGTTCCTACCTTGAAGTCAAGCTGCAACATTCCACTTTCAGTGATATTCTTGAGGTTGTCAGTCGTCTCTGAATCGAAGGTAGAGTTGAAGCAGTTCTGGATGTCTTCCGTTTTGTCCTGGAAACACTCCTTACCACCTTCTGCGATGAACACTGGAAATTGAGAACAAAAAAATATTTTTATCGAGAACTTCGAGTTTTTCCGATCGAGATTTTTCGGGATTTTTGAGTTTACGTTTAGTTTCACCAAAAACGCGTAATATAGTAAATATACTTAAGTGACGAATAAAAAAAAATTAAATAAAAAAAAAACCCGACTGCGTAAAAACTAATTTTAAAAAAATCGTGTAAAATTAACTTAAATATCTAAAATAAAATGAAAGAAACAAGCCCAACAGAACAGGAGGAAGAAACAGAACAAAACGATTCACAGTCGGGGCCCCTTGGGAAAAAATAATTGGTAAATGAATGGGCCCCGCAAAAGAGTTTTGCCGACTGATGAATAGACAAAATTATACAGAGATTTCTATCGTCCTAGCATGGCAATTGGCGAGGTTTAAATTTCTATTCTTCAGTCATTTACATCATTAATACTCAAACAAAAAAAAATGTCGAATGGACAGAAATAACATTGTTAATTCTTGGTAGATTGGAGATAAATTCTATCTCTATTCTAGCGAGAATGGACAAAGTTCAAGATCATGATGTGCGTTTTGATGCAAAGCGATAATTTACAAGTTGCTAAGTTTTTCAGTAAACGCTACTCAACCGTAAAGTTGTGACGTTATCATCAGCTACTTTAAATAATTGCTAAATAGACTTACATGCGATCCGGTCGCCATCTTTAAAGCAAATAAAATCAGCTAACTGCTCAGTAACATTGTACAATGTCTTGAAATTCTTCTGTTCTGGAGGCGAGAAGCAAGGTTTCACTGTCTCTGTCATTTTCTTGAAACATCCTTTGAATTCAGGTGTCTTAAGACAGTATCTGTAAACAAAATTGAACTTATAAACCTTGAGGGTAAGGTAGCAAGTCGTATGACAGTGGTATATTTATTTTTATTATTTAATGGGTCCGCTCTTGACTTGAACTCGTCTGATGAAAAGCGATGGGTATGGTCTACAAAGGAAATTCGTATTATACAATGTAGATGTGATGACGAACCTACTCCAATGTAACTTTAATAGATTATCTACTTTATCACAAAAAAAGAAGGTCCATTTTCAATTGAAAAAGTTTGGGACAATTTGTCGTGACGCAACGGAACGTTAGGGACTCTTTCCATATAATATCATATCTTCATCGGTGACGGACGTTTATAAGCATTTAAAGACCACGATCGCAATATATGACGGCATTTCCAGTTAGTGTGGCTCTAGCACAAGAAAAAAAAAAGGAAATTTTCCCTATCATAATTATGGTATACTTGTCTACGCTTGCGATGTTCGTAATTATGCCAATACGTTCAGTCGTTTTTGTGTCTAACAAACATCCATCTACCTACCTACCTGACGTAGTTAGAACATCAGTTATATTAAAAAATTGTGAGCATCACGATCATCATTATTATCAACCTATAATTGTTCCCTCTGCAAGGTCTCTGCGAGAGTGAGCCATAATGTATCACGCGGGCCCAGTGCGGGTTGGTAGATGTCACATGTCTTCGAATTTTTAGTTCAAGGACATGCCGGTTTCCTCAAGAGGTTTTCCTTCACCGTTTTTGAGAGCAGTTGTAAAGAAATAAATTACACTAAGTAATGCGTGGCTGACTAAAATCCACGGTCAGTACGAGTCTGACAGAGGGGGTGGGAGGACTCATTTGATGATTTTACCACGCTAAAAAAAAAGTAATGCGTGGCTGGGTTCGAACCCACGACCTATAACTCCTTAAGTCGGAGCCGATACCACTGGGCCACCAGTGATCTTATAACTAATGATACTATAATACCTACAATACAATGAAATCTGCCAGGCACTCCACTATGGAATTTAGGCGTAATGTTATGTAATGGAAAGGTCACGTCCCTCGTCCCTATTAGGAGAACCCACTTATTTGAGCCCGGCCCATTTATTGCAACAAACGTTGTAAGGGTCGGTACACATCTAGACGCGACACGGATATAGTACTGGAAATGTGCATCTTTTCGTGTAGTAAATAAAGTAAGATTTTGAGTCGCTCTATTTAAATGTGCGCGCAGCGTCGCGGTTCGTTGTGAATTGACCCTAAAGGGAAGCTACCATTATCTAAATATGTTACACCAGACGGACACTTGATAGTAATCTACTAGATATCTGATCTTATTAGTTGACTGGAAGACATTACTGTTTATCCACAAGACTTATTTATCCTTGGCCTCGGCGATAAGATGTTTTATTATTTCTGTTTAGAGTTCCGTATCCAAAGGGCAAAACGGGACCGTATAACTAAGACTCCACTGTCCGTCTGTCTGTATGTCACCTAGCTCAACCATTATTGTTGTCATTTTCACAGATGATGTAGGTATTTTTGTTGCCGCTATAACAAAAAATACTAAAAAAAAAAACAGAATAAAGTACACGTTTTTTTGCAGTTTTAATAGATAATAGTACAGAACTCTTCGTGGACAAGTCTTATTAATATTTAACCGGTTTTTTTTTAATACTTAGTTTGAAGGAGAACTATTGTAGGTAACAGCAAAAAATGACCTCCCAGCACAGGAAGGCCTTTATTCAGCACTGGACGTCTTCCGGCTGATGATAATGACACAAAAGAAATATATTTATGGCCTGTGAGAGGCACACATGGAACTCGACCATTTTGCTAAATAATAATGGAGAACAGTGATGGCCCATTGGTATCGGCCTCGACTTACGAGTTGTAGGTCGTGGGTTCGAACCCCGTCAGGCGCATTACTTTGTGTAATTTATTTCAACACCACTGTTCTCAAAACGGTGAAGGAAAACATCGTGAGGAAACCGGCATGTCCTAGAACCAAAAATTCGAAGACATGTGACATCTACCAATCCGCACTGGGCCCGCGTGGTAGATTACGGCCCACTCCCTCTCACAGAGAGAGGAGGCCTGTGTCCCAGCAGTGGGAACATTTACAGGCTGATGATGATGATGATGAATAATCCTTCAGACCGATTTCGGTCACGACGGCCAATCTCAAAGGAGATTAGTCAACTGCGCGGGACATAATTATAGTGCACAAGTGTATGCGCAGGCACAGGTGCACTCTCTGTTCCTTTACTCTCATAGTTTCGATGGTGCGGCAATGCGACACGACCGGATATACATCAAGCGCTGGACCAACCGCTTAACGTGCTTTCCGAGGCGCGGGGTTATTATTCCGCCAACTTCCAAACTCCGAGTAGCTACTGAGAAATTCTTTTTTAGAAAAACCCAATAGTGCTTTTTGCCCGACCCGGGCGAGTATTGCCAAACTGTATGCTGACCCAGACCGGGGTTGCTCTGCGTTCGATCGCAGTTTGCCTTTGTAGCTGAAGAGCAAACTGTATACCTATTCAGAGAGTGTCTGAATAAAATACATTTTGCTTTAAAATACTAGAGCAAAATACATACGAGTCCAGACGTCCAGCAGCAGTCCATCCCCTTCTAACCTAACCTGTCCGTGTCGGGGTGCCCCAAAGTCCCGAGCTCGCTTCGCTCGCTCTTGCATTCCTAGGTCAAATAACTAATTACTACTTCTCAAGGTGGCGGCCCCGCGAAGCAGGTCTCAGTCGAGCCATTTTTCTTCATTTAATGTCTCGAAAAATATTTTTCCGGGGCCGTAAAAAATAATAATCAATCGATACTCGCGATATTCGCGTGTCAGTTTGCTTTACATACAAGCGAGCAAAGTGCATACAATCTCAAAATGCTCCGAGCTCGTATGTACTTAGCTCCAATTTGTTTGTGATTTCAATGAGCACGACGTAGTTCAGTACAGACTATGGGTGTCTGGGTCAGCATACAGTTTGGCAATACGCGACCCGGACAGGAACCCAGGACCCCACGCTCAGCAGCAGCGCTTGCGACCACGAGACTAACGGAATACGCTAATATACTAACTTCTTAAACACTTCATCGACCTGCCCCGTAGGCTTGGCATCTTCGATTTCCTGTTGAAGAACTTCCATGTTCACCAATTCATTAAAGCACGTCATGAGGTCAGTGGCCGCTGTCTGAAATACAAAAAGAAAATAAAATTATAATTTTAAACAACTCCATTATGTTCAAGTTGTAATAATATGACTGTAATACCTACATATAGGTACGTATTTATATTGTTGTTTGTTGTTTCAAAATAAATGTCGTAAACCTTGGCATAGGTGTCAAGTTGAGGTGTCAATCAATTGCAATTTTACATAACTATAACCGCGAGTTCTTGCAAGTAATATTCTTTGCAACGACTAAAATAAGCGATATTTAAAACCAATGCTCTTGTAAGTAACGAATTTATAAAAGGCTCAAAATATTACAGAATAAAACCGGCCAAGTGCGAGTTGGACTCGCCCATGAAGGGTTCCGTAGTAGCAAGCATAGATTAGGGATATGATTATATTGAGATTAGTATAAGTAATATATACAAACAATAAAAATAACTTTGTTTTTCATAGTGTTTGTATGAATGGCAAAGTTATATTTGCGGTTTTAAAAAATGTACTATATCTCAAAAACTGCTATCTGTATTTCATCCAAACCAATTTACCTTATATATTTTTTTTAGTTTTATCGTTCTCTTATTTTAGAAGTTACAGGGGGGGACACACATTTTACCACTTTGGAAGTGTCTCTCGCGCAAACTGTTCAGTTTAGAAAAAAATGATATTAGTAACCTCAATATCATTTTTAAAGACCTATTCATAGATACCCCACACGTATGGGTTGGATGAAAAAAAAATTTTTGAGTTTCAATTCTAAGTATGGGGGGTACCCCCAAAATTTGTTTTGTTTTTATTTTTGTGTAAAAATCCTAATGCGGGTCACATAATACATCTACTTACAAAGTTTCAACAGGATAGCTCTCATACTTTCGAAGAAAAGTGGCTGTGACATACGGACGGACAGACAGACAGACATGACGAATCTATAAGGGTTCCGTTTTTTCCATTTGGCTACGGAACCCTAAAAATTGAGAGATCTCGTCTATCTACTGATGTTATGTGATTATTCTAGGCAAGAGTTAGGGTCGTCGTTAAGGTTGTTTTGATTATAAATCTAATATTTTTTAAGAAATGGTAAAAAAATGTATAATACCTATTTTTAACAAATAGTTTACTTAATTACTGATCTTAAGAACTGACTCTTAATGGTTTTTTTTAACTGTTCTAACAACTTTATACGTAACTATTGAATTATGTAAAAAAAGCTAAATAATCATAAGAAGGTAGGATGCAAAACCGGGTGAGGACCTGCGTCAAGCGGAAGGTGAGGACTCCGGTAATGTGCTCCGAGTGCTATGATGTAGTGTGTACTGATATGATGTTCACATGAACTCAAGGCCCCTAAATATAGCAGGGCCTCTTGCCTTGAGTGTCCATTATAAAAGCCGGCCCTGGCTTGAATGCTACTGGATGAAGCAAAATGTGTACATATACACACAGCGCGAGCAAGGTTGTGCCTGCCAGAATTTAGCACTGCAAACAATGAAACTGACCAACTCTATTTGAACAGCTTGATCGACTGCACCACACCCTGAATATTGGGCACACCTCTCTGTAACAGGCTGTATTTACTCTTGTGAATGTGTGCCAGGTAAATTAGGCTTTGTTATGTGACATTCTTGCTTGTTGAAAATTACCTTTTATTTCTTATTTTTTGGGCCTAGTGACAGACCAAACCCAATCTATCTATTCTAATCGAGTAAAAACCTTCTACTATTCTATTCATCTATTAAAGATGGGGTAGCTTGGCATGACTGGCGTCTATTACATTACCTAATAGCTTTACTTATGGTAAAGAAAAACCAGCTTCTTAGGTAACGCGTTGAGAATTTTCGTTTACTTTTTGTTTGTAGTGCAAAGGTTGTTGGACTAAAATGAACGGTCTAAACAACTGCGTTAATAAATTTTATAATCAACTTTCCATTCTTTATTTACTTTAAAGTTTATTTATTATCAAATTGAAGAAGTTTCTTTTACAACCGTCGCTCTCAATTTTACACTATCTTGAAGTAAAAACCCGTTAGGATGTTCAGTAACTTTGATTATTACAGTTTAGCAGATTGCTGCTTTAATTTAGAAAATAAAGCGTCGATAAAATTTAGACAGGCCAACCTTTATTCAAAAATCTCCCACGCAGAACGGCATATCAAACAAATTTTCAAGTCCTAATTTTTTGAAATTACTGAACAAATAGTGTCACATCATTGAACTCGTAAGCAGGATAATATGTAGTTCTAAAAAGTGTTTATTTTTATATTTGTATTTTCCAAAAAAGAGTATTATTTTCATATTCAACACAGAAATTTTCCGTAACAACATCGTAAACTGTCTGGCTCGGCATTGCAGACGTAAGTTCTGACTTTTGACCCATAGTTCTAATCACGAGGCACACATTATATTATTATCAGGATCGAAGTGGTGCATACAGGGCGAAGTTATTACTATAACCATAAGAGACAACACATTATAAATGCATGAGCTCAGTCTCTTGAGCTGCGTACGTACTTGTACGTAGTCTAGAGCAGGGCTTCCCAAACTGTGCGTCGCGACGCCCTGGTACCTACGTCGCAGAGAGAACAGAGGGGCGTCGTGAGACGCGAGGGTCGACCTTCTCCGGATTGATATTGCTTGGAACCAAGATTGTTTGTATAAAATATCCACCAGAAAGAAGTGGATAGTCTCATTGATCTCTTTTGCAGCAACAAACCCAGATTCACGTGTTCTGATTTCGTGGAGTTCGGAACCAGGTATTATTGTTTTATTATTCACCTGGTATCAACGCGCTGGGGCGTCGCGAAAAAAATCTGAACCTCTATGTGCGTGGCGATTTGAAAAAGCTTGGGAACCCCTGGTCTAGCGGATGAACCAGAAGAAGCCTGTTCACTCCAACTTTGAAGAGATTCGAGTTGTATGCGTTCGAGAACACAGACGCAAGTAGTGCGTTCCACTCTTCTGCTTATGCATTATGAAGGAAGATTGAAAGCGCTTAGTGAGAATTGGTGGAATGGCGACTAAGTATGGATGGTAATTAGCAGTACGTCTAGATGTCCGATGGATGGTAGAAGGAGGCCTGTGGGTGTCCCTAGCCAACTGACATATAAAATTAGCCATACTCTAGAAGGAGAGACACTACCTATCTCTTTCCTGTAACAGAAATATAGGACCCGCTCTTCGATTCGTCTCTTTCTAGTTCAGTGGGGTCAATTTTAGGCAACTATTGCGCAGTCCAAACTTTAAGTCTATGGATGAGACCGTAGATATCATGCGCACACCCACCGAAATAAAAAGAATATAGAAGACCGACAACGACAAGTTGGGGGATATAATAAAGGCTCACCACCAGTTTTACATTGCTTGTATGTTACCTAAACCCGTAGGTACTGCAGCAAATGTTTTTTCCAGTTCTTTTTTTATTCGACTTTGAATGTTAACCTTTGCAGTTCAAAAACGATAACAGTACCGTTAGTGTATCGTTGTTTGTACGTTTTGTTAGTAAATAAAGTATGTTTCACTTTATATTTGGACCAGTAAATATGATGTACCTAAAACGGATGTTATATTTGTAGTGTGATGATTTCATTAACTGATGATGATCTGGTTTTTCTCATGAAATATACATCATACATAAATTTGCTTTAAAAAAAATCCATACAACCATTCGATTAAATAAATATAAATACCAACATGCTAACAAAAACATAAAATATACGGTTAGAAATATCATTGTGAATTCGTGATCTTACTGACTATTCCTAATCCTACTAATATTGTAAATGCGGAAATAAGTTTGTTATCTTTTCACGTTTAAACCACTGACTGAACCGATCATCCTGAAATTTTGAATATACGTTGTCAGTTGTGCAGAGGCGGACATAGGGTACTTTTTAACCCGAAAAATGTACTGCTCCCGAAAAAAAAATAGGCGAGGGTAGTCGCGAGCAAAATCTACTAACATATAATTGACATCACCCCGTAGTAGGTGCTAGTACTAAAGTGCATAGTCTAAACAACACATAAAGTATTTCCTCCTATTAACTACATCCGACTCTGATTATATACCAACCATGCAATGGGAATGAACTTTGACTCTGACATTCCTTCAACTGTATTCAATCAATCCGTTGTTCTACTATGTATGTATGTAATTTATTTCAAGTGTTAATATAAGAACTAGAACGCAAAGGGCAATTAAAAGATCAAGGTGGTTTTCACCCAAAGCGAGAGGAGACATTTTATGATTTTCGACCTAAATGTAAAAAAACAATTAATAATGTTATTTTGGTAAACCAATCACGGTGCCAACTGCCAACTAAACAGGCTTTTTTAGGGAAAAAATTAAATTAATCCGAAATAAAGATTTTCAAAAAAAAAAATGTAGGTACAAACACCGGCACGGTTCTTGAGCGCTCGACGTAAGAGTGGGGATCGCTTTGCGCATCGTACACTTATCGACAAATGAAACGCACAATAAAACAAATAAAACGCACAAAACAACGAATCCCGAGTGGCGGCTATGACGCGATGCGCTATGGCACGCTACGCGGGCCAATCACTACACTTTCCCCGCCCCTTTCCTCACTTCATCTACCAAAGGGACCTAATAACTTACTTCTGCGCAGGTGAAGGTCAGCGCTCAAGATCCATGCCGGTTACTGTACATGACACGTTCTTTTTCTTACGTAAACCTAAAACTAGAACTCCTCCTTTTTGAAGTCTCATGTTTTTATTCACCCCACGAACATAAGACTTTCGTGACTTATTCATAGAAAAAAACATGTCTGTTGTATGGGATCGCCCTCAAATAATATTTATTTTATTCTGTTTTTAATACCTATTTGTACATTATCTGTCTAACTATCACGGTTTATGTGATACAGTCTGGTGAGAGTCAGACAGACGGACAGTGGAGTTTTTTAGTAATAGGTTTAACCCTGTGGGTAAGGAACCCTAAAAACTATTTTTGTCTGTGTGCAAATCATTTGTTTGTGTCTAGGTGTCTGTCTTGACCTTCACTCGGTGAATAAATAAAATGGACGTTAATGTGTTGTGTCGTTTTCTAAGTAGGGTATCATATTCAATTTAATGATACTTGTAAGAGGTTTACATTATTTACCTATGTAGGTATTATGGTCAGCAACAGAAGCCCTTTAGTTGTTTGTCATAGCTAATCTGTGTTTCTTTTTTTTTGTTGCCATAGACTAGGAATTTCTCCTGTATCGTGGGGTGAGTTTAGACACATAGAAACTCACATACACAAACACCCAGACCCGGAACAACTAATTGTAGGTCATACAAATTTGTTCCGTGCGGGAATCGAACCCGCAACACGCTGCGCAGCAGTCCACTCGCTCAACCACTGCGCCAATCTTGCCATGCAGTTCAATATGCAAACATGAACCAAAAATTAGTATTTGGAAAATTAAATTGAATCCATGTGATACAAACCTTTTTTTGGAAGAAACTGAAAAAAAGATTTTGTGCCTCCTTGCAGCGTTCCCTTCCGTTCTTTTTTGTATTTTTTTACCGACTTAAAAAAAAAGGAGGTTTTCAATTCGACCCGTATGTATGCAATATTTCCATCCAGAACTGCCCAGTTTTCATATAATATGTTTAGTCTATATCAGCGTCTGAACAAATGTGCCTTTCAAAAGTGTATGTATGTATGTATGTTTTTATGTTTGTGTTCGCATATCTCCGGAACTACCAGTCCGATTTAAGTAATTCTTTTTTTGTTGTACTAGGTATTGTTCAACTTAAGGAATACTGCAAGTATCATCAAAATCAGTTCAGGCGTTTTTGAGATAGGGAATTTTTTGTTTCCTTGGATTTAAGATTTTCAATGGCGCCGATTATTATACGAAGATTTTTGTTAAATATCTGAACTAGAAACGGGTTAAAATAAAAACTTTATATAAAAAAAGAAACCGACATCAAAAACACAAAAAAGTTTAAAATAACTTTTCTTTCGGAAGTCGGTGGCAATAGTCAATGAAATAATAATAATAAACAAAGCCACCGACTTCCGAAAGAAAAGTTATTTGTGTTTGTTTTTGAAGTCGGTTTCTTTTTTTATATAATTTTTTCTCTTTTTTATTTCATACTTTCGTAGTCCTATTAGATAAACTACTAGGAGCGGTACAGTCAGCAAAATAAAAGATAGCTAACCATGATTGTACGTATTTAGGTCCATCTAATTTCGATACACTCAATAGTTAGTGATTAGGGTCTCGGGTCAACGAACGGAAGAGTTTGGACTTCGTTTAGAGACAGACGGAGGGTCAACGATCTACAGGTCATTCATTTTACGAAATGTAGGCACTTAGGTAGCTGAATATTTGAAATGATTTTCTTTTTAGGCTTTGTTGTCGCAACAAGGAAAAGAATCGGATAACAATACCGCTAAATTACAAACAGGTTTTCTATTCGTGTTTTGAAATTATGTTAGTAACCTAACATTTTAAGAGACTAGCCGTTCCAGCGGTTTCAGCTCGGCTACTAAGGTTCGAGATTGTGGTCAAGCAAGCTGTAGGTATGGCGTCGATCCGCTGTCAATCGAGAGCATCTGCTGAGATTTAACGTGGTCATAACCTGGAGCATTGAAGAAAGGATTCTAAAATGGCGGCGCTTATCGTGTTCTCTCGCTCGCGCACTAGTGCCGTCTATACTCACTCACGCGCGTAGCGTAAGCAGAAAAAAAATTAGTCTTGATGTCTTGACGCGCTCAGTGATCCTTTTTACGAATATTTGCTATAGTTTTCTGTTATTTTTTTCGTTGTTACCTGTTTGTTATTGTTGTTGAATTTTGTTTTATTGTTAGGTTAAGTTTGAGAAATGATTGTGACCCAGTCTTGTTAGGTATTATTATTTTTAATTTGAAAAAAAAACTTTAACTTGAAATCTTTTATGCTGACTGTACTATCTGTCAACGCAAGTACAAGCCGCCATTTTAGAATCCTTTCTTCATTGCTCCGGCTTATACACAATCTTATAATTGTTTCTAGTTTTCAACGAAGTTACAGAGTTTAGGCGCAAAAAGTCTAACTCTCAAATTGGCAACTGAGTCGCAAAAGGACAAATTTTCAAAATGGCTAATTATCTAAAAGCCTAATTCTTAAAATGGCAGGCGGCTAGTGAGGCCTACCACGGGCAATGGGTTCGCTTAGCCGACACCGCAGGGCAGTCTTTGGTGGTTTGCCCGGTTGGACCGCTAGGAGATAAGTAGATCCCACCCACCCAAAATG
Organism: Agrotis exclamationis; assembly: GCA_950005045.1. Lineage (NCBI taxonomy): Eukaryota > Metazoa > Arthropoda > Insecta > Lepidoptera > Noctuidae > Agrotis > Agrotis exclamationis. The sequence continues at coordinate 6,851,712 of OX465420.1, read as the reverse complement.
TATTCTATTATTTCTGATTCAAACCGCTGTACGGTCATAGTATTCAAAATTTATTATCATCGGTCAAAGTTCGGTATTCGGATTCCAGTTCGGTTGGTTTCCCCTTCAGATAGGAGTCACCAAACGGGATGGGAATCCCGTTCCCTCAATACCGACTGTGTTCCCTTTGTTTTGCAATAAAAGCACGTTTTGTCGCCTCGTCGTGAGGGCAGGGTGAGTCATTGCAAATGCCGACTCTTTATTCTGGAGTCAGATAACAGATTTTAAATATTTCATTTTTTTTGAGTCACTAGCTTTTGTCGTTCAGGCAACTTCGCCCGCGTGGTATTCGGTTATTATCCCACGGGAACATAATACCGGGGTTGTTATCTTTATTGTTTTACTATCTGTGTCTTTCACCTAAATTCGTTAGTGAACGAGTGCCAAATATGCAACCTACTTATCCTTTTTTGAGGGGTTGTAAATCAACAAATGAGCCCTGGGTGAACGAAAGGGACTGCTGTCAGATCAGACTTGACTGACTAAATCCCGATTCTTCAATTGCCCTTTGGGTATTATTATGTAATGACGAGTCACCGAAGTAAACTCTCCGTATAGCTCTCACTATAACACATTTATACACGTTTTTAATAATAGTAAGAAGTATGTATGTTAAATAAGATGCCTTTTATTGTCACACGACAAGTACACAACTGGAAAATTGGTGGAATGCTAAGTCAATAAATTGACGTCCAATAGTTTCAATAGAACGCTCCATTTTGAGCATACAAAGTAGGATGCGGCTCAATTGGGACTACCAGATCGAAATTGCCACAGATCCTGATCTATGAATACATAGGAGCGGATATAGGCCGTCGGGCATGCTTGAAGTATCAAAGTCTGAAGCCTCTATCACAATCAATAAAGGTCGAGAATCTGAACGCGTTCAAATGTAGATACGGTCCCGATATCATGAGCAATTGATTTAGGTTGGTGCTCCATTTATTAGTACATCCACGTTATTTCAAAGACGAAAGAGGGAAAATATGTCAATTGGAACATACCACACTAACCTTAAAGGCTGAATAATATTGAATAGCTTTTAAGCACATAAAACATCTGATTTTATGTATAAGTTTATAGGGCTGAAAATCATTTTACTTTGTGACAGTCCTCAACCTAGTGACCAGGTACAGTCGGCAACGAAAGTCGATGAACATTTAAATAATTTGACATATTATTTTATTTAACAAGTTTTATTTTAAATGCGTTTATAAAATTAAACAAATATTAGACGGATATCAGAGTTATTAACCCTTCGTGTCAATTTACATGATTTTTATACTGAAAACTGTTTTTGGTTCAAATAAAAACTGTACGATTGTGATGTGGGTACTATATATGACTAATCTACTTCTACGATTTTAATTAATCCTTTTTATGACAGCATGTAAACCGAGAGCTAACACTTATCAACGATCCAATATCTACATACTCTTGACAAATGCAATTATTAGCTAGCCATATCTTACTGATAAATGAAGGTTATTACTGATTACAAGTTATTTCATAAGCCGAGGATTACACAAATCAATGTAGACTATGTACTCGTAGCGTGTGAATGCGCTTTGAACTAATATTTGAGTTTTGATGAGTAATACGGCTTGCGGTCTATATATTTATGATAAGAGTAAAAATAACTATGCTTGTTGCACTTTGGCTTGACGGAGGAACGATAACAAATGAAGTCTTTGTGAAGCTGTCATTTTTTAGCATTATATTACCCTATTTCCGTGCTAAGGTCTCCCATATTTGTAACCTTTGTCCTTTTTGCAGTGGTTTCCGTCCAATCTCGCATGAACACGTGTCCTTGTAACCCATATCTGATGCCTAAAGTAAAAATATGCTTTGGTCTTATTTGCGTTTTACCAACACGAGTAAAAGGAAAGTACGTATTCATTTATAATTCAGTGCTAATAAGTGAAAGGGAAATACCTACTGTTGGTCAAGAAAACGTCATTTAAAAAAATCAAATTAATAAACAAACGCATGAAACTCAGAAGCACCTTTTATTTTTGGGTGTAGAAATTCATCATAAATGAGTCCTCCCGCTGTTGGTGGAAAGAAAGGGAAGATTCGAGACTGCTAGAATTGAATTGATTCTAAAAGCCAACCTCAAACAGGTTGGCTTTTGTATTCCAGAGCTATATTTAAGACAGTCCAGCACCTCGCCTATTCAGTTCTGGCTGTATTATTTCACAATTTAAAGGAGCTTGCATAATGCTGAAGCAGATGAAACACGTAGCTGCCTCGACCACAAGGTCTGAAGTTTTTCATGCTGTTTTCCCGGAAGCTTAAGATGTTGGAACAAAGGACATAGATTTCCATTGTTTAAAACCTTGCTGCGTTGCTACATAATACCTAAGTATTTATACATATCTGTTGATGATACTTCCGACCTTAGAAAATATTGATTTTTAAATGAAGATGAGAAAATAAGTAAACTAAAGTTTTAGTGACTATATAATCCTACCAATATTAAAAACGTGAAAGTTCGTTTGAATGGATGGATGTTTGTTAATATTTCACGCAAAAACCTCTGAACGGATTTGGATGAAATATGGTACACAGATAGTTTATAACCTGGATTAATACATAGGACAGTTTTTATCACGATTTTATGTTCTCGTGGGATAAGTCATCGCATACAACATAATTATGTATCATATTTATCACATAAAAGAACTCCATTTGTTCCTTACACCAAAAAAATATCGTTGCATTCTCATCAAGGTACGATAGCGTTTATAAAGAATAGGTTGCCGGCAAATTATATACATATAGACTGATGTACTTCAAGTTTATTGGCAAAGGAACAACAAGGCTGTTATCGTCAAACAGTCGAAATTGCGCAGACGACCCAATTTTCCGGGTGTTTTGATACATAAAGGCTATTGTTGCGTGGGCGGGAAAGAGGAAAAAACCTTTTGTACAGTCTTCTAAGAAAGAACTATTAATTGATAATCTGTTGTATAAGTAGGTAATATAGATATTACCTCCATAGATGGAATCATTAATGACACATCATAGGTACGATAATAGTATCTAATAGGCAAATGCGTCTACATTTTTCTTTATAACGGAAATAAACCGGCTTGTTTTTGTGAAATAATAATTTTAATCTTGATATGTTTTCTAACTTATTGTTTATCGTTTTTAATTCAATGTATTGTTCTAAGATGGCTACATAGCCATTCTTGTAAGCAAAGATCGAAAGAGTTTCATAGCCTTTTCTAGGAGGAAATTAAATTAGTTTTTAGGCAATAAGACTGAGTGTGTGTCCACACTGGAAGCCTAGCGCGACGGCGGCGGGCAGCGGGCGCGGCGGCGGGCGCGATCTGTGTCCACACTGCCGATCAAGCGTTTGTTTTTGTAGCGGTGACTTCAGGTGTTGCAAACCGGTGGTACAAAGTAGTTTCCATAAATCTTGTTTAAAGAAATTCATTTTAAAATGTTTTATAGGTTGTTTAGGATTGTATACAAGTAAATTATCAACCATTCTAGTCAAGTACAGTAAAAATAATTTAAATATTTACAAATACCTCCTACGGTAGTATTTTAGTGCATGTCCTGATAACTAGATGGCGCTACTAAAAGACCGAAAAGGTTTGATACACCTGCCACCCACCTGTTGTATCGGTTGTTGCCTAGCAACGTCTAGGCTCGCAAAATCGCTTGTAGCCATCGCGCTAGACCCCACCTTAGTCACTTCAGTGTGGCCACGAGCGGCGATTTCATACGTTCAATAGGTATTATCGCGCTAGGCTCGCAGTGTATTTGAGCACTGACAGTCCCTTTCGCTCCACCCAGGCCGAAAGGACTCTAATGATAATTATTTAAAAACGCCAAAAAACAAAGACCAATGAAATCTACATATTGCCATCTCTATAGTTATCACTTTATTTTCCAAATAAATTAATATATGTCTAAATTAATAAGTATATTCAAAACTTTAATTTTGACAAATTTTAATAACTAACTAATGCGTAACTCGTTTACCCAAATAAAAATAATTATTCAAACAGCATTACGATTTAAAATTAACTAGTCGACCCTGGAATTATTCGCGGAAACACATAAAGCATGGAGACCTACTTTTGCATACTATGTACATAATTAATATAATTAGTTTTGTTGAGCTACATATGTAATGTATACGGAAACCAATCATTTAGATTTTATTTCAGATAATAATCATCACAAAAATATACATTTTAAACTGTTATTATAATTATTATATATTTTTTAACTAAGCTAACTAAAGATAACATATTTAAATACCTAAATGTTATTCTATTCGTACCTACTGAACCTTTTTAAAACTACCTATTTCACAAAACAAAAAGTCACGAAAAAGTATAGTACAAAAATAACGATTCAATTATGATGCTGACTGTACACAACTACTCTGACGTTCATTTAATTTTTATCCTTTTTTGGTTCTGATACCGCATAGATTCTTACAATCCAAGTTCTACACAAATACCTATCAACCATTTAACAACTAAATAACTAAACATTGTAATAGGTACGTAGTTTTCAACAAAAACCAGAGAATCATAGAAGAAAATCTAAGTTGATCTTTGGAACGTCGACCTCGTCACCTAACGAAGGTCACTCATTAGAAGAACCGGTTGCATATAATTATATAATTAATTTCTCGCATAAACATCAGTTCATACTAACTGACAGTATCTTTGACGTTTGACGTAACTTTGTTAAAATTGGCGACAATTTTAGCGATCATAAGGTTTGTTTCAAGGAATAAACCTTGGCCTAGGCGCGCTCAAACCTTGTCCACGTTTAAAAATCTGGTAAAAAAACACTACTTATCTCCTTAAACGTGTGGCCAAAATGCTTCTTTGTTTATTGTTTTTATATGTATTATGTCGTATTGTATATACAGGGTGTCCAGTAATGAATGGATAACCTAGGAATGGGTCATAGTAGAACTAAAGGCGATTCAGAAAAAAATACAAAAAAAAATCAATACCGAGTATTTTCTAAGATATGTCACTTTTAAGAATATTGAAAATTTTTGGTACCCTACTTTACATTCTTGCACACCACGGCCACAAATTTATGAATTCCATCATTTTTTTATTGACAAAATAATCTAAATTAACTGAGCTAACAGACGAGCAGTAAATAGTAACACTGCTACTAAACAGCTTTTTAAAAAATGAACTCGAATTAGTACTTTAGTGAAAAAATTGAGAAAAATTTTCATTGAGACAAAGTTTAAGCAACCATAGCATGAAAAAAACGTATGGCAACACAGGTGACCAATAATTTTAAAATAATATGCATTTAATGCAAATTTCAAAAAGGTATTACTTATCATTGTACCTAATGTAAATAATGAATTATTGCTAATTGAGTTTGAAAGGAGAGAAAATTACTGCTGAGAAAAGTTTGAAATATTCAGGTAGTCCAGGTAAACCCCACACATTTTAAGAATTTCACCGAAGAAAAAAAAAGTCTCATCTTCTAGACGCTTCGAATGACACCTATTTCAAATCTGTTGGATACCTTCACCCACCTTCACTCAGGTTAGGTTAGGTAAGCCAATTTCTCTCCTTTCAAACACAAATAGCAATTACTCATTATTTTCAATAGGTACAGTGATGAATAATACCATTTTGAAATCTGCATTAAGTGCATATCATTTAAAAATTATTGGTCACTTGGGTTGCCATACGTTTTTTTCGTCATTGTACCTATTGAAGATAATGAATAATTGCTATTTGTGTTTGAAAGGAGAGAAATTTGCTAATCAACCTAGGTGAAGGTATCCAACAGATTTGAAATAGGTGTCATTCTAAGCGTCTAGAAGATGAGACTTTTTTTTACTTCGGTGAAATTCTTAAAATGTGTGGGGTTTACCTGGAATACCTGAATATTTCAAACTTTTCTCAGCAGCAATTTTCTCTCCTTTCAAACACAATTAGCAATAATTCATTATTTACATTAGGTACAATGATAAGTAATACCATTTCAAAATCTGCATTAAGTACACATTATTTAAAAATTATTGGTCACGTGTGTTGCCATACGTTTTTTTCATGCTATGGCTGCTTAAACTTTGTCATAACGAAATTTTTTCTCATTTTTTTCACTAAAGCACTAATTCGAGTTAATTTTTTGAGAAGCCGTGTATTAACAGTGTTACTATTTACTGCTCATCTATCAGCTCAGTTAATGTAGATTATTTTAACAGTAAAAAAATGATGGAATTCATCAATTTGTGGTCGTGGTGTGTAAGAATGTAAAGTAGGGTACCAAAAATTATCAATATTTTTAAAAGTGACATATCTTAGGAAATACTAGGTATTGATTTTTTTTCGTATTTTTTTCTGAATCGCCTTTAGTTCTACTATGACCCATTCCAAGGTTATCCATTCATTACTGGACACCCTGTATAATATATTATTTATAATATTTGGATATATAAATGTATGTATTGTAAGTGCAAAATGTACACCTCAGACTACCTACAGTATTGTTTCTTCCTATTCAAATCCATCCAAAGGTTGTCTTGAAAAGATCGCTTTTAGCGATAAGACCGCCCATTGTGTCTCCCTATGTATAAGATATACTCTGTACCACTAATTTGTATGGTGTGCATAATAAAGTGTATTCTATCTATCTATCTATTTAATAAATAAATATTAGAGGTTTAAACTTTGGAATATGGGCTCATTCACCGGGGACCTGTCATTGACAATTCGTCAAAAACCACAATACGTAAAAAAAGAAGTGGCCAAAAAGTTCTGTCAATCGTCCTCGTGTGAATGACTTCTATGGAAAAAAAAAATGTTGTCTGCTAAAGAGGGTGTTTTGGTGTCGTTTATATGTATATATACCCAGAGTACATGACATTGGCCTGTGAGTTAGTCTCGTGGGTTAGAGGGTATGGTCCTGGATTCGACACCAAATCCCGGCAGAGTTATTGAGTTTTTTGGATTTGAAAATTCTCAGTAACAGCCCTTACTATAGAAGTTAATGGTATAATACTTAATGATACCCCAGTAGCACTGAACATACACTAGTTTAGCTTTATTTGTGACATATTAATGCCACATAGTCACCCATTTATCAACACATTTATTATTGGTCTTGACTAAAAATACAGTAGTCTTCCTTTCAAGAATCAACTCAACGCATTCTAATGTGTAGAAATCATTAAAAAAATATTTTGAGCTTGTTATCCCACGATAATTATGATACAAAGATAACGTTAACTCGGCCACCGAGATAAATAATGAATTTATGGACTAGATAAATTAATAAGGAATGTGTTAAATCTTAGTCTTGTGTTGCACAATATAGAATCGCGTTCGGCCAGTCCATACGTCGTACGTTAAATTTCGGCTCCCCGCGATACCCCGCATACGTCCTGCCTAGCGAAGTATTATAAAACAATTTTGATACAGTCGAAAATATTTCTCTACTAAGGATTATTAAAGGATTTAGAAATAGTTGCATAATAAGGAGTTTTAATATGACTTGATTTGTAATAATACGAGTATCACACGAGTGTTTTAATACTGTTTAAATACTCTCATAGATTTGGTTTAAACTCATTGAACATAAAAAAAAACTACAAAACGTATGAATCAAAATCAAAAGTCATTTATTCAAAATAGGCTGATTTATCACCACTTTTTGAAGGTAACTTTTTACAGGTCTTTTTTTGTGGGGACTGAGTCACTCGCATCCGTAGGAGAGTACGCCTTCATGATACTATATTTACCTACACGTAACACGTGCGTCCCTGGATGGTGCTAATCAGGTGACATCAACTGATGGTAGGTTTCGGCCGAAGGCTTGCGACCACCCACCGTGCAAAATCAGCCACAAGAGGAGTTGGTTCAAAAAAGTCGTTCTACTGCTGGCTAGCCGGAATGATTCGAGCTGTTATGGTCTTATCGGGAGACTGGTCGTGGAGGGTAGCGACATCCGGCACACGGTGCGTCACTGGCCGACCGCAGGTAGTAGGGGGGGGGCAAATTGTGTGTCAGCCACACACGAAAGGCTGCCCCGCCAACTGTCGAAAAATCCCGGGATGCGCTATCTTGCTTGGAAAATAATAAACAATAAAACTATCAGAAATAAAAAAAACCTAGTAACAATTTGATACTAGAGACTTCACGTCGGGCACGCCGCAATCGCGGCGGTAAGACCCCTCTTTGAGGAGTGGCTGGATAGGCGTCACGGCGTCCGTAACCTTCCGCCTGACGTAGGTCCTCACCGGACACGGTTGTTTCGGGAGGTACCTGTGTCTGATGAGTAAGGAAGAATCGTCTGGGTGTCACCACTGCGAGGATCGGCTGGAGGATACGGTGGAGTGGAGCATACGGTGCAGGACTGCCCCGCTCGGGCAGAGCACCGCCATGTTCTCACGGCGGCGATAGGCGGAGACCTCTCGCGCCCGGCATTGGTTGCGGCCATGCTGCGGGGCGAGACGGAGTGGGAAGCGGTCGCCTGCTTCTGCGAAGCAGTCATGCTCACGAAGGAGGAGGCGCGCCGCGAGAGGGAGAGGACAGCATCTTCCCTCCATTCCAGCCGCAGTGGTAGACGCCCACGGCGACGGAAGTATCAACACGATCTCCGGCCACCGTAGGTGCGGGTATTCGGACGGCGAGTAAAGGGCGACTCGCTTCTCGACCATGGAACATGCCCGGGTCGATGGCGCGTTTTGTTCCACGCGCGCCTCAAAGACCGTCAGCAATATAACGGGGCCCTTTAGAGGGCCAAAGCCTGCCGGGGTCGCGGGACTTATCTCATTACCGTGACCCCGGAACATAAAGGGCTATTGAAGGACACCGTGGATTTTAGTCACTACGAGTCTGACAGTCCCTCCCGCCCTGCCCGGGGTGGGAGGACTCATTTGATGATTTCACCACGCTGAAAAAAAAAGAGAGACCTCACGTGGTCTCATAAGCTGGGACAAAGAAATTGATGAAGAATTTATAAATTTCTTTACCAGCAACTGAAACGTTAATTCATTTTCCTTGCTTTCTATTGATTTACTAGCTTAGCCCGCGACTTCGTATGCGGATCCTGTTGCCTATGCCAACGACAATGGGGTCGTCAAAATCGAAGATCTAAAACGTCTGATGCCTAATTCCTAGAGCCCGGGTAAAAAAAAATAATAGGAGTTTTGGCCCGTATAGTCAAATTTTTATTCATATATTCGTCGTCATCGAAAATCAGTCCTAAACTGTAACCGCTTTCACTGGTACTCCTAGCTAATGTTATTTTATGATTACACAGTGAAATTAGTGACAGCTTTGATTTCCACAGGTGTTCCAGATCTTCAATTTTTATACGTCAACAGATTATTAGTGCTCATTAGGTTGAACAACTCTTGCTAAGACGTCATTCCTATATACTTAGGTAATTATGTTATAGTGTAGCTGGGCTCTTGGAGTTCCACATCAGGTGTTCCAGATCTTCAATTTTTACACGTCAACAGAGAGTGCTCATTAGGCTGAACAAATCTAGCTAAGACGTCATTCCTATATATGTATGTTATAGTATAGCTAGGCTCTTGGAGTTCCACATCAGGTGTTCCAGATCTTCAAATTTATTCTCTCAGCAGAAAATGCTCATCACGTGGAACAATTTTTGCTATGGCACCATTTTTGCATCTCTTATAGTTTAGCTGGTCTGTTGCGGTTCTGCACCAGGTGTTCAAGTTTCCAAGATAAATATAAGTGAACGTTTCAGCCTGCCCAAACGAATTTAAATTACTCCCTAGCCGTCATGAAAGCTTACCAGCAAATCAAAAACATATTAGCAATTTAAAAAATGGGTTTAAGCGATTTTCGACCTTATTGACATTTGAAATTTGGTTTGGTTTTTCTCACATTCTCGTTCGCTAACATTGCTCCTTCATTAAAATCCGGTGTTTTTATTAATGTCAATAAGATCGAAAATCGCTTGAACCTGTTTTTTTTTTAACTTGCTATCGTTAAGCAAATGTTTTCCGACCTTCACTTGTTTTACCGATTTGTCCTACTGGTGGGAATCAGTAAATCGATAAAAAAAACAAGTGCGGAACCACGGGTAGAAGACTGTATTTCTTGGAGAGACGGTACCTTCTAGGGTTACGACAGAGACAACCATTTTAATTCGGCAGCATTATTTTTCTCGAAGGGACCACTAAAAATACACGCCCAAGTACGCCTGTAAGGTCGGCAGTTTGTTTTTATTTTCTTTACATTTACATATTATATTGTTTTAAATTCAGTATTTTAAAATAAATAAAAAAAAAATTTTGACGTCTGTTAAATAAACTAATGCTAATACACAAAATTAAATGAATATTTACAAAAACACTCGACTTCTAAAAATTATATTCTCAGATAATAAACTAGAGCAACTTGTGATGCGTAACTGTGCGTCATCACCGTTAGAGCGAGAGAATGTGCGAGCGAGAGGTACCGATAAAAAATCGGCGTGGACCCCACGTGCGTTCGCTCCGGCCGTGCCCCGGCCACTGAGGATTTTCTCTTGCAATGCTTGTATATAAACACTGTTTTTAGAGGTTATTCGAGATATTTTTTATTGTTGGAAAAAAGCGCTTTAGGTACAATTTTTTTTTGTATTTGCTTTATTGATCTGTTGACATCATAATAATCTAAATATTACATACCTACAATGCATAGTTATTATGAAAAAGACTATTTATTAAGAGGTAAAATCCGAGAATATTGATGATATTCTGACTTCTAAATTGAGAAAATGAAAGATAAATAGAAAAAAGTAATCAGCGCATTTTGAAGACGAGAATGTTGCGGTCATTATGCGCTGAACAGATTTTTAAATTAATGCTTCATTGTCTCAGATAAAGTGCACAAACGTAACTCGAAATGACGTTGGGCACGAAAGAGCCGTTTTGAACGCTTGATTTACCTAATATTATCCACTTAAATCAACTTGAAAAAAATAACTAGCTGTTACTTATATTATGGTTATTTATGTGCCATAATAATATTTCAAGCTATTTCCCTATTTTATTCAAAAAACACATACAAAGTTTCGCAAATAATTTGGCGCGAGTGAATTTTAGAAGACTAGAGCCTTAACTAATGCATTTATAATTGCTGAAGCAGAAATATACAACATCATCATCACTGTATTGTTATAATGCTGGAGTTAGCAATTACCTATAATAATGCTTATCGTAACCACGATTAAATAAAAAATTACGTTTTCCGGTACCTATTAGGTATTTTATGTTAAAAATAATACATAGTTTCCGAAAAAAATATCCTTTAGTTTTTCCTCAAAAGCTTAATATGGTTTATCATTTATTTTTTCTTTATCAGGTATCTAAGATTTACGATTGTTTTTAATTGGTGTGGTTTTTTTTTAAATTTATATTTTTCCTGTATCTTCTTAACAGTTTTGTGTCAATTATTATAATTATGATGAAATATGATAGTTGATTTAATAAATGCTAAGGAAACAAAAAAAAACGGAAATCTTAATTGACTTTTTGTTGTTGACTGTACTTTTATATAATAATAGCATAACGTTACAAGCCTGATCTAAGCTCTGTTCCTCCTAAGTAAAGTAACCATAGTGACAGTCATTTATGTGTAGAATTCTAGAAATGGGCATAAGTAATATCAAAGGGATAATATTTTTGTGTTCACCAAAAATCTTAAGCTACATCTATGTATGCATTTCTAAAATATTGATCTTAAACCCGTTTAATTGTTTTACTATAATTAAACTACTCGGCCAACAAAATATGTTACATCAAACAAATTCCAAATTAACACCAAGATATAACACTTTTTTATTGTAGTGCGCTGCAAATATTCTATTGTAACAATAACTATTTTATTCTTCCCCGAAAAATACTGATCGTGCACCAAATATTCCTGAATGTTACACAAAATTTGACGATGGACTGCAGTTCTAAGAGCGAGCGAAGCGAGCTCGGGACTCGCTGGCACCCCGACTCGGACAAATTAGGTAAATGAAATGGGAATAAATTGAAGTACTTTTAAATACCATCCATATCAAAGCCATTTTTTTTTCTGTTATACCCACTTTCAACATGTCCAAGAAGCAGATAGCTACAAGCCTTTGGGTTATGAAAAGGAGTATGTTCCAAGTTCTATCCAAAACATAGGAAACGGTTCAACATCTGGGTAATCTTGGTCCAGTTAAAAACCAGCATCAGGCAATAGTTTTCTGTCATTTTGCTTAATAGATCTATTATTTTGTATTTGTACAAACAGTCCTCTGTGCAGATCCTATTTGGAGGAAGACGAGATATCTATTGCTATACTCCTAAATTGCCATAGGGTTGTTACCTCATTAAGAAGTTAGTAGTACAATAACCCAAGTTACCTATGATTGTCGAAGATTGTCAGTAATACTCAGTTATTACTGGCATTTATTGGGGAGTTGGGGTGGATCAAATAATCAATTTGTACCCCATGTACCTTGTATCCACATGTACTTAAAATGCCTGTTTTGAAAGGAGACATGGAAATTGTGAGTTCACCAACTTGATGTGGAATAGTTTTACTTTTATGAATAAACTAACTCACCTGTGCGCTTTCATACAGTTCAGGGTGCCCATTATCCTCGCATTTCTTCTTAAATTGGTCCAGGTATTTTGTCTTGTACTTCTCCACTTCTGTTTCATTGAATTGATCTATTTTCGCCTGAAGTTCTGGTGGCAATGTTACGGGAAGTGGCACGGCAGCAGCGTCTTCCTGGGCTGCAGCAGTACCTAGAATGGATTAAAAATGTATAAGAAAATATCCTCTTACACAAGAATATCACACCTGTATTTCCTAAAGGAAATGCAGCAATAGCACTCTGTATTTTGCCTTTTTTTATATGTTGCCCCAACAGTTAATCATTCAGCCACGGCATCAACTGTGCTGTCTATATAATTATTTGTGATTACAATCATTGGGCCACCACAGCTTATGACCTCTTTATTACTAGACAATAGATTCCATTCTATCAATTTATAGTTCTGCGAAAACACTTTATGAATCATATTTATAGAAGACTAATAAATATTGATGTTTTGGTGTCACTGAAATATTGAAAAACAGTACTTAAACATATTTAAATGTGTTTTTTTATTCAAGGTATGTTAATACCTTGAATAAAAATTGACAGATAACTTTAACAAGTTCACATTTTATGATAAGTTATTATTTTAAACTAGTAATCTAAGGTATACCTACTCTCAAAATTACTTAAACCCACATACTGGTACCTGCTACTGTTGAAGTTCTTGTTATTATTATTTTTTGTTAAATTATACTAGGCTGAAGCGTTTTTTTGTCTGCAGAATCGTTAATGAAAGCCAACTGAGTTAGTGAAAGACCATTTTAAAAATTAAAACAGACCTAAATAAATCATTACATAAATATTACACTGGTTGTCTTTTGTTCCCTCCCTGTGTTATGTTTTTAAATGTTACTAATTGTAATTACATGTACAATATTTTTGTTATAATTTGGATCTTGAATAAAATAATTATTTCTAGCTTATACACATACGACGAAGCAAATTATAGATAAAATCAAAATTTATTGTTTTAACGCGGGAAACCAAAGAATTATCACAAAATATTAGGCACAACGCGGGAAACCAAAGAATTATCATATTCAATATTCATGCACAAAATATTAGGCACAATCACACATTCTCCTGATTTTTTGTCGATGTATGTATATAAAATCTAATGATTGTGTAAACAAGGTCGTTGGATGGTTGAATATTATTTGAAACAATCAATCGGCCCAAGATTGGATTTAGTCAGTTTTATCTTTTACGAGCATTAATTACCCCATTATTTATAAAATGATTTTGGTTGAATTTAGTTAAATAAAGGGGGTTTATTGACAAACGTATGTATGAAGATTGTGTGGTTTTTACCGGGGCACACCGGGGTGAATTTATTAACTTCGTAACGGAATGGTGTACTTACATATGAAACCAGCCAAAATCAGGTAGATCCAAGCCATCTTGTGAAATAAATCTGTGTTTTATAAACAGATTATGTTTAGTAATCTCGCGATACACGTTACCACGCTCACCTAAAGTCTCAAAGAATTGAATTGACCAACATACACTACTAAAAAGACGTCTATCAAGAAGCGACTCCGTCCGGCAACCAGCCAGGCAGGCAACCACACACACACACACTGACACTACGTAATGTCAATCAAAGTCAGGCAGGAGCGGCAGGAGGGACTCTCAGAGGGACTAGTGTAGTGTGTGGGGGGACTAGGGATGCCAATTTGTAATCGATTCAACCTACAATATCGATTCATAAATCCAAACCAATCAATATGTCACTAGAAGACCAAGATTATTTTATTTCGTTTTTTTTTTCTATGTTCTTGGAAGGAAAAGGTCTATCCTAAAATACTCACCTAAAGACTTGAAGTATGGACTGCGCAATAGCTGCCTAAAATTGACCCCACTCAACTAGAAACACAAAAATCGAAGAGTGGGTCCCACATTTCTGTTAAAGGAAAGCGATAGTTAATGGCACTCCTTCTAGTGTATGGCCTCAGAACAATGCTTTAGTTATTGTTCTGAGTGTATGGCCAATTTTATCTCTGTCAATTGTCTACGGAAGGCGCAGTCCACCTTTTTAATTCTATGGGCCTATCCAACTTTCCTAGTATCATCGGACTAACTACTCACGCCAAAGAGTAAACTCAAGTGGCTGGAACCGCGGCGATGGCAAGCAAGAGCACGACGAATTAATAGTTATGATAAAATATCGAATAATATTGTAACACAATAATAATCGCTCTAATCGACACTGTTTGTGTTTACCGTGATTTTTTTTGTAGAAAAAAAAAATGGGAAAAACGAAATTTTTTGGGAATCGATTTTCAGATTTCATCATCAAGAATAATAATTATTAATCTTTTTTTCTTCTTCTTTGGCAACGAGAATATAATATT
Source organism: Agrotis exclamationis (assembly GCA_950005045.1). Taxonomy (NCBI): domain Eukaryota; kingdom Metazoa; phylum Arthropoda; class Insecta; order Lepidoptera; family Noctuidae; genus Agrotis; species Agrotis exclamationis. Next base: position 6,836,701 of record OX465420.1, on the reverse strand, counting down.
AATCTTACTCTATTGGCACCGTGCACGACGGCGGAATAATGCGATTATAAAATGCTACGTACCTATAGATTGCAGAGCTGAATGTACTGTGAGACTGAACCGCCGTATTTCGACTGCTCCCCAATACCTGGGGGGTCTAGGCCGTAAGGATCTGAAAAGATGAGGATTGTGAACAGTGCTAGCTTCATTCTATTGAAGAGAATGATAGTAAAAAAATATACAAAACCTTAACTGTAGGTTCGATTCCATGACGCTTTGCCTTCGGAGGTATTAACGGCACTATTTCCTGGCACAACTCTTCGAATAATTGCCGACTGAGTCTGTAATATCCTACAAACTCTAAGTTGGGAATTTCATTAATATTAAGCTGATTGCGCAGGCGACGCCGGTTCCTTCTACGCTCTAAACGTTCTTCACGTAGAGCAGCCTCGATGAAGAGCATTCTTGTAGGCATTTCAAGCAAATATAAAACAAAATCTACACTAATGACTAACGAAAATCAAAAGGTAACACTTTTGGTTTCGTCAATTTGAGGTTACAATTCCGAACAATCATCTGTCAAATTCAAATTTACGTTCGTAACTTATGAATTAGAGTAGGTTTAGAGAATTTAAATGTCAAACAATGTTCGTTTGAAAGAAACTTCGTTGAAACTTCGGAACGAATAGAACAGTGGTAGGAAACACGCGAAATTCGATCGAAACTTCGTTTTTCGTTGAATAAGAGTCAAATATTCATTAAAATCAAATGATGTCAAGGGCAATTTTATTCAAAATTAAGTGCTTGTAATTGGCTGGCAATGAGTAACGTATTTATTTGGGTAAGGATTAATATTATGTTTATAAAAACAATCATCGTCGCAAGAAATGTGTTATTTTAAAACCAATTTGATTTCCATAAAAAAGGTAATGGTGAGTTAATCTTAAAAGATAGACATATGCTGTCGCGAACTTTATTTTAGAACGTTTCATGAGGAACATTCCGTCATACATAATTGTTGCGTAATGTAAACCGTTTACGCAGCGCACGCAATTGAAGCTCTCAGTATGATTTTCCCGAATTTGTAACATTTTTCATTGCTGCTCTGCTCCTATTAGTCATAGCGTGATGTTGTATAGCCTATAACCTTCCTCGATAAATAGGCTATCCAACACAAAAACAATTTTTCAAATCGAACCAGTAGTTCCTGAGATTAGCGCGTTTATGACAGTTGACAAAGCTGTGTACTCTGAGGCAAAGCTGTCGGCACTTCTAAAGGTGTGTCCAGACGATTGAACTTGGTCCGGACCGCACCACGAACCGAACGGTGCGGTCGTTGTGTCCAGACGATCGAACTTGGTCAGGACCGCACCTTGAACCGAACAGCGCGTCTGCGCACAAACGGTCTGTGGCACAAACAAAAGCGACTAAACCGCAGTATTACCAACTCTCAGATATATTTATTCATAAAGCCTAGGTCAAAAACCCCTAAAATAGGCGTAATTTCCAGGAAAACCCCCTAAAAAAAGAAAAAGCGAAACGTAAAAAAAAAACAAAAAAAAATGGGTACGTATTTTTTTTTATTACTCATTCTCTGAAAGTAGGTGTTGGATGTACATGCTTCATGAGCGGTTTGAAATTATGCATTGCAGCCCTAGAGAGAATCGTTTTCAACTGGTAACTGTCAAATTAAAAAATATAATTATGTTCTTATTTTTACTTTCCTAATATTCGTAATGAAAAGCACAGTGTTTACCTCGGATAAATTACTTATTTAGTCCCACGAACTATTAGCACCCTCGCCTCACTACGTTACGGTTGCTAACCCCGCCTCGGAACTTAAATAAGTATCTTTTACCCCCTTGGATAACAATGTACTATTAATAAAACTGGATATCTGTGGTCAAAATACTGTCTAGTTTAGATTTTGCCAGAGCTCAGAATGCATTAACAACTTTATTACTTCAATAAAAAAAGACTAGTCAAAAAATTCCTTTAAAACCCCTAAAAATAAACACCTCTAGAAAAATCCCAACTCGCTTATTTAATCCCTACATCTGGGGTGAAAATCCTTAAATTGGCAACACTGCTAAACCGACATTTGGTTCGGTGCGCCGTCCCGTCTACACGATCGAACTTGGTCCGGACCGCACCGCGTTCGGGACTGAACCAGCCGTACCGATATTAATAATAATTATTTTATGTCCGCCGGACCATGCGCCACACGTTCAAATTTGGTCCGGAGCGCACCAAGTTCGTGGTGCGGTCCGGACCAAGTTTGATCGTCTGGACCTGAGGTCTGGACACACTTTAATATTCGCCACCATGAGCGCTGCAATCGAACAGTATTACCCCCACCTAGTACTTCGCATTCGCACCTGAGATTCGCACCCAGCGAATAGACATAATTTAATAATCTAGACCGCGTTCTTCAAGTTTTGTGCCATACAAAAATGAACCTTATCATTACCTCTTTAGATTTTCTGTTTTGTCTGGCAACAATAGTGAGAAAAATGAGAGATATATAACTTTGGAGAATGCTGTCTCTTTTCCTCAACTGCCAGTAGATAAACATTGGTAGAAATGGTAGAAAATTTTATAGTTGGAGGCTTATTTTTAATTTATTTGTTATTTATGTTACTTTTAAGCTACAAGTAAAATGAATTTTTAAGATTGCTTAAAAATGTATTTTATTATAATTATTTTTATAACACATATAAAATAGTAATCATTATTTTTTATTAAATAGTTTCATTAATTGTATGACTATATGGTAGTAAATACATAATCATTCTGACAACACTAAAATTTGACGTATTACTATGAATTTTAAATGGCGCCTTTTTGTGGTTGTTTTTAAACACCAAAAATAAAAATACGTTTTGACTACGGGTCTCTTCTATTTTTACTGTGGAAACAGTGAAATGTGATGTATTAATTAGGACTTATAGAAGTGATTCATAATATTGGTTGTCGCATATCATTTCACAGGTAAGGAATATTTAAGATTTTGTTACCTAATGTTGATTAGTGTGACAATACTTAAAGAGTTTCGAAGACAAACCTAACTTGTTCTAAGTTTTTGCGATGAAAATTAAGGAAAATATGGGAAATAATTTAATTTGAACCATATAATTAGTTAAATTTTTTAGTTGGACGTCACAAAAAATGTCCACCCAGGGCAGGGCGAGAGGGACTGTCAGACTCGTACTGACTAAAATCCACGGTGTCCTTCAATAGCCCTTTATATTCCGGGGTCACGGTAATGAGATAAGTCCCGCGACCCCGGCAGGCTTTGGCCCCCTAGAGGGGGACCCCGTCATCTTGCTGACGCTCTTTGAGGTGCCAGGTGTTTTTTAGGGTTCCAGAACCAAAGGGTGAACGAAACTCTTTTACTTAGACTTCGCTGTCCGTCTGTCTGTCACCAAGCTGTATTAATTATTCAATTTTCACAGAATAAGTATTTCTGTTGCCACTCTAACAAACTAAAACAATAGAAAAAAATAATATTTAAGGGGGCTCTAATACCCGCGCCCGTCCGCATGGACCATGCCTGGGTCGACAGCGCAGCGTGTTCCATACGCGCCTCAAATAGCTGTCAGCAATCTGACGGCGCCCCTCTGACAGGGCCAATGCCTGCCGGGGTTTCGGGACAGTCTTATCAGGTGACCCAGGCACAGAACAAAGGGCTATTGAAGGAACACCGTGGATTTTAGTCAGTACAAGTCTGAGAGCCCCTTCACGTCCCGCTTGGGATTGGAGGACCCATTTGATGATTTTACGGTAAAAAATATATTTACCACGATAAAAAAGAGGGCCCACAGTTTTTTGCTCTTGTTTACCTACTCGATTACGGCAACAAGTAGACGCTTCAAATACTTATTCACAGAGTGACTGAGAGGCTCAAATAAAAAAACGTGTTTTTGCGATCTGTGGGTAATAAACGGGGTACAATGAAAATACTTTAATAAATTCTCCACTTTAATCTATAATCGCCTAAGCCCTAATCAAACCTTCGGGATCCTGTGGGATGTGCCAATAGTAGGCTGGTGGAACAGGGTCAATCTTCAATATTTGAGACATCCGTTGATGATAATGACGCCCGATCTTTTACTAGAAGGTACTAGTGCAACCATCCACTGACAAAAAAACAAGTCATTATCTTCAACAGATGTCTCAAATATTGAAGACTGACCCAACACCATGGGGTCATTGATCTTGAGGTAACAGTTAAACCCGAAAGTCATGAACTCATGATCCGCGATTCTCGTCGAGTTAGTGACGTTAAGGTCAAGGTCAAGTGTCCTTAGAGTTAAGGTAAAATGTTTTTTTTTTTTGGGTGGCAAAATCATCAAATGAGTCCTCCCGCCCTGGATGGGGCGGAAGGGACTGTCAGACTCTTACTGACTAAAATCCACCCGTGTTCCTTCGGATGCCCTTTACGTTCCGGGGCCACGGTATCCTAGATTAAGAAAAATCCGCGACCCCAGCAGGCATTTGGCCCCATAAGGGGCCCCGTCGGTGACGCGTGAAACACGACGCGCCACCGATCCGGGCTTGGTCCTTGGTCGGACGGCGAGCTTACCCATTACTCACCGTCCGCAAGCCCGCTCCGCCGCTGTGCCCTCTGCTATTCAGAGGGACACGCGTTGGAGCGTCCACAGGACACGCGTTGGAGCGTCCACAGGACACGCGTTGGAAGCGTCCACCCGACAGGCTATTCGCATACGGGCAAAGAGACCCCTTAAACACACAGTGCCTAAGGAAGAGTTTTTGCCCGTATCCCAGGGTGCACCGGCCCGAAAAACTGGTTTTCCCCCCGGACGTACCCGAGAAGGAACTCCTATCCACGGGCGCACGTGGAGGTTTCCTGTCTTAGCACCCCAAGGTAAAATGACTTTGAAAATAATTAAAATCAAGCGATCCCGAGGAAAAGTTCTTGAGTGGCGACCATGGACCGGAAGACGCAGTGTAGGCAGGCCTCCCACTAGGTGGACCGACGACATCGTGACGGTCGCGGGCAACCGATGGATGCAAGTGGCGAATTGTCGTTCGACGTGGCGGTCTAAGGGAAGGCCTATGTTCAGCAGTGGACGTCTTACGGCTGATGATTATCCCGAGGGCATTATTTATATACCTCGAAGGTCAAGGTCGAATGGAATTGATGGTCAAGGTCAAGTGACTTTGGAGTTCAGGTTCTCTGGAACTACTGGAACTCCAGTTGACTTGAGTTCAATTGCAATGATATATTTTTCTCTTCTTTTGTTTAAATCTCCAAAACAGTGTGTCCTGTCTCATAGGCACACTCTACCAAGATCCGACATAAGTATATAAAAAAATACTTCACTCAATAGAAATAATTGAACTAAAACATTCTTTTAGTTTGTTTTTAAATGTGCAATGCTAAAACCGATCAATAGCCTAAACCAAAGTCACAGTAAACTAACTCTTATTTTCTTTCCAGATATTGAAGCTCCTCCTGGGCCCCCAAACCTGCCTGCACCAGCGCCCTCTGCACCAGACTGGGTACGAGACATTGAGGAAAGAAGAATTGCTGTAGAAGAAAAATCAGCAAGAGCACTACAACGCTTACATGCAAACACAGAATTTTGTGTGACCGCTCTTCAGGGCATTCAATTAGCTCAAGAACTCTTGAACAAAACCTTGCAGGGCATACAAGCTGCATTAGAAGCATCTGCAAGACCCCTGTTAGACAGACACAATTAATATTATGTTGAAATGAGGTATTTAGGAATCATTTTTTTTCTGTTAGTGTGCACTGCCCCATTGAGCTCGGAGGAGCTCGTGGCTAAATAATAACAGCCGCACAGACCGATCTTCCTGGTTAAGCCGCGCTTGCCGAGGTTGGTCTGTAGATGGGGTGACTATCTGTCATGGCGAGTTTCCTCCGTGCCTCGGAAAGTACGTAACCGGTAAAGCCGTTGGTCCCGGCTGTCATTTATAGATCGTTGACAGTCGTTAATCACAGACAGAAGCTCGAAAGTTTGACAACCACAACTGGGTAATACGATAACCCATGGTAAGACCATGGGGTATCGTATTACCCAGTTACTGGATTGTGGAGGTCCGATAGGCAGTCGTTCCATGTAAAATACTGATATTCAGCTGCATCTGTTTTGACTGGAAGACGGCCCCAATAATAGTTGGGAAAAGGCTAGATGATGACCACTACCCCATTGATGGGCTAAGACCTCCTTCCACTCCTTCCAAACCTGTGCGCCCTCCTTCCAGTTCTGATAGAACGTATCGAGTTCGTCACGCCATCTCCTTCATAGCCATAGGTATCACGTAGGTCACACAAATTACACTTCATCAAAACAATTTGAGTTAGTGTACTGTTGCTAAAAGGAGTAAATGATACTGTGACGTCTGCTAGAGGAGAAAGGTAGAAAAAAACGTGTTGCGCCGACCCCAAGGTAAATGGGATAATGGCAGGAAGATGATGATGATGTACTGTGGTCAGTGAAAGGTACGTCATCGAGCCAGCCGTTTATATTTTATACAGGATGACTGATCCAAGTAAGACGGGGCTCTCTTACAGGGCCATGCCTTATCTGGTAACCGCGACCCTGTAGTGTAAAGGGCTATAGTCAGTAGCAGTCTGAAAGTCCCTCCTGTCTCGCCGTGTGTGGGAGGACTCATATTTGATGATTTAACCACGTTAAAAAAGAAAAAAACAAATGCTGTATACTATACCTGAATCTATAATTTATTTGTTAATATTAACAATGATACAAGAAACAGAAGAAAACGTGTTGCGCCGACCCCAAATAGAATGGGATAAGGGCAGGAAGAAGAAGAAGAAGATACAAGTAACAGATTATAAAAACTGCAACTATATTAAAATTTCTAGCTAGGACTAATTATTTATTTATTATTTTAAAACAACCTGTATTAATTTTTAAACCAATAATTATGAACTGTGTCATTTTTTTTATTGTTTTGAATTAAATGATGTAAACATAGTGTCCTTATCGAGGAGCACGCAAGCGCCCTCTGTCGGCGACCGTGTAGACTCCACTAAATACCTACGTTTTACCTATAACCATTCCCCAGCTATAAATCTTATTTCATAAGTCCCAGTGAGATGGTATGTTTAATTCTAACTTTGCTAGCAGTTTTTTTTTATGAAATTCAGTACATGTATATTTTACGATAAATAAGCTGTTCTTCTTATAGTGTCAATGACAATCTAAATTGACTCTGCCCAGAATTATAATAAGCTGTTGTATTTATGTAATTTTTTGTTAATTGTATTTTAAAGATCTAAAAACTATTCATTTTATAAAGTATTAAGTTGGTGATAATCATGAATAAGACTATCATTTCTACTACATGATCAATCTTTGCTGTACCACCACAAGTAGCGGTTGCGCTTCACAGAAAAAAAGACTCTATTTCTGGGCACTAATTACAATTCTGTAAATTATAAGCATCTAAAGCCAGCAAGACGGTCCCTAACACGCTTTCACATCAGTCTGTGCAGGTATTTTATTAATGTTTTTACCATTTAGACGAAGCCTATAAGAAGAGTGTTAGCATTTGTAAATAAAAAATCATTGTTGAAAGTGCAAGTTTTTAATGAAAATAATTTAAATGTTTTCTTAAGAATAAATAAGTTCTACTTTATTATAAATTATATTTTACTTAAACATACCTAATCAAATGATTAATAAAAACCAAAAAATAGCAATAACAACTAATGAAAATGCGCCATTACGGAATAGAAGGAAAGATTCGATCTTGCTGGGCAGGACTGCAATAGCCTAATTGGTAGCAAGTCGTCTTGTGGTGCTCGACGTAGAATTTTTCTTTCCACAAACAACATTAAAATATTTTTTTCCATTCGTTTAGGTAGAAAAGTTAACATTTGTGACTGACAATTTCAGAAGTCTGTTAAAAATACAGGAAAACAACCTTCAGAGTGATTTTGGAAGGCAATAGACCTTAGTATTCAAATTAAATATGTTCCTAAGATAATTTATAATTACATTACAATCAACGTTTATTACAAGACCTTTTACACTTTGTAAACCGGGCTTACAACTTAATAGCTAAGATAATTACAATTATGTGAAATTATATATTTTAGATAATATAGACAAAATTATTTTTTACCGTTTCGTTTATCCAAAGTTGAGTGTTGAGAAATATTGGCGTGAAATATTTATGCCCTTTGTGTATTTGAATAAAGTTTATAATTAAGTATGTTACATAACTTTCACTTCGGGGTATTAAGGCGGTCTGATGATGATAGCGCTAAATGTAGGAAAAACGGACCTTAAAATATGAATTAAAAAATAATGGGTATTTTAAGTACAAGAACGATAGAGACAAACTAAAATATTTTTCTTACATCGCGTATCTATTTTTGTAAGTTACTTGAAAATAATAGACCTCTAAAGCTATTAAAAGATTACCAAATGCATGCAATAAGTGCTTAAATGATGAGGTGTGCAATTATAATGAAAACTAGAAATTAACATATCAAAGATGAGATCTAAAAACGTTAATTAGCACGTAATGCATTGCTGTCTTAACAAATTATGCGTGGACACTATAGTACATGAAAATTCGTCGCTTATAACAGTAAGTAATTAATTGATCAGTGTGCGACAAGGATGGAAGAAGAGTAAAACTAGTTTTCTCTGTCTACAAGTAAAACAATACAGCTCTAAGATGTCATAGCCTCCTAGTTTTTAGGTGTAACTATACAAGCGAGCAAAAGTATGAATCAGTTACTCCGATTCTACGATATTGAATACTTAATTACTAGTTAAGAAATAATAATAATGGAACCATTTTAAAGGTTTAACTGTCAACTTGAAATTCATACCAATGACGCCATTATTTAAGGAGCTATCCCGGATCAATTCCAAGTGATTCAATACTTATGCTCGCGAGTGTACAATGCTGGGAACACTCAAACGGGAAATCGCGTTTATTATCGCGATGATGGATGTTTATACGAACATTTAAAATAAACGTTTAACGGTATTTCCCGTTAATGTGGCCCCAGGGCTATAGGCTAATCTTATTTTCATCGTGGTTTCATGCTGCTCTTGTATGCTGGTGGTTTTTAAATTTAAAAAAGATAATTGTGATTATCGCTGCTACTGCAACCACTGCTCCTACACTTATAGCAATAATTACCGGTGTAGTTAACACTGAAGTGGACGCAGAAGTCTGAAAAAATAATAATAAGTTAGCAAATGAAGAAAGAAAAAAAGAAAAATAAGGGCGCTGACAGAATGATGAGTAGGTACATTTTCGGCGCGTTTAAGAAAATTTTTGTCTATTTTACCATACGCCCTAAGCTAGTATGCGCTTGTAGTTACAAACTTGGATTTAACTTTACACTAAACCAGAAGGGGTGTAATCTTGGTGTAATGTAAAGTTTGTGGAACACAATCCTTGTTTCGCAGCCGCCATCTTACAAAAAGGGGTGTGTGGTATTTATCTGGCAAACTATTGTTCGTACAGTTTGTAGAGACATTTTATACGCATGTTGCAAAATAATAGAGTATTAAGTAGACTAAATAAGACTGAACTATGTAGTTTTATTTTTGGTGTTCCTTGTCGCTAATTCATGTTAGCAACAAGAAAAGTACAGGGGCAATTACATTGTCCTGAATTCAGGTTCCGATATTCTGGACATCCTGAATTCAGAAAACTGTAGGTAATCGCATTTAGGATGAGTAGCATTCTAATTAGGACACGATTTAGTACGTGCTTTAGCGACTAAATTTCTTATCCTAAATCGTATCCTGAATATCGGATCCTGAATTCAGGACAATGTACCTTATTGCCCTCATAAACAGGGTAGGTATTTGCCTGAAAATCGAATAAGCCCGTCAGATAGATTATCAAAAAATATTTGACACGTATTTTTTCTTTCGTTACATAAACCAAAATTGAAGAAGATACTTACGACACTTTAAAAATTGCCAATAGGTCACAAGCAAGTACAGTTTTTACTTGCTTCTGATGTCACGAGCTCCCACTCTCGAATTTTGATGAGTTATATTTTTGTAAATGATAATGATGATTATGTTATGCTACATAAGTATTTCAGATTTTTTAAAATAAATAAACTATTTTAAATAATAATATCAGTTTTATTGACTCTAAGGAAAGATACCTAATTATTTAACACATCTAAAATGATATTTAAATATTTCAAGGTAGGTATTCAGATAGGACTCATCAGGGGTGGGACATTCCAACAAAAAGACATTCATGTTAATATAGAACGTCACTAAAATTCTGGCGTTGCCGTAAAACAATGTCTAATATTCACTACGGACCCACTTTTTTCTTCGTTCTTTCGCTATAAAACGTCTTAATGTTGATATGGAACTCACTAAATCGTATATTAAAAGGATTATAAATATACACTACCGGTCATTTAACTAGTCTCGGGTGATATAATAACTTACCAAAAAATCTAAATCTCAGGTATCGTAGTTTTAGAGTTACGAGTATACAAGTCAACAACTTCTATAAGCTCTAGCGAAAACTATCAATCCTGCAAATCGGACTTTATTCTACGGATGAGTCGATATCTACAATCCGACCGATTTCGGCCAGGGCGATTGCTTCAGCTCCGTTGTAGTTGTCGTTCGTGTGTTCGCATGTGGCTTATGTATCCAATCTTTTTTGCAAAGATCCGCGCACAATGCGGGCATGTGAGCACACCATCGATATAAATATAACTGATCGCTGCAGGTGGTTTTTGTAAATATGCATTGGTTTAACGAAAGAAAAAAATCATGTCCATTATTTTTCAAAACTCTAGCTGATGGACTAATTAAGTTTGCAATTTATTGATCCTGTTAAATTGACTATTAAATTCTCTACAACTTTGACCTTGTGATTTTTAGTCATAGTACCAAATATAAAAGCCCTTCCTTGGCAGTCTGGTTAAAATAAATACGAACGAAAATCGATGACCAGACGATGAACCAAAGCTATTATAAAGCGGAAGAGTTTATGTGGTTGAACGCGCAAGTCTCAGGGACTTCTGGATCAATTTAAATGTGTTGGTTATTTTATTTATCGAGGAAGACTATAGGCTATATGTATAACATGACGATATGACCAATAGGAACCGAGCAGCGGGGGTGAACCCACGGGGAAGACCTATTTAATTACATAATGGTAATAGATACTCACATTTCCAGCAGGAATTGCCCCCGGGTCTGAGAATTGGCTACAATTGCCCAAATCTCGCACGTAACTAAATAGTTTTGCTACGTACTCCTTAGTGTCTACGGAACAATTTTTCAGATATTCTTGTACACATTTGTCCACTTTTTTGTTCATTTTACATGTGTCAGCCTGTAAAATTAGCAATTTAGCATAGTTAGTATTTTTTTTATCGTTGCCTTACACTACGAATTTGTCCTGTATCTCGGGTGCGTTTACAAATATATAAATAAACACACAAACACCCATAGGTACCCGGAACAACTAACTGTAAGTCATGCAAATATTTGTTCCGTGCGGGGATCGAACACGCAACACGCTGCGCAGCAGTCAACTACTGAATCAACCATGCCGTATTATCGACTAAAAAAACCTGTCACGTCTGTAATAATGAATCATACTTAAAATACATACATTTCACACGTTATCTTTAAGTCAAATAAGAAAGCGAGCCTATTATCACGGTACTGCTACTGAGGAGTTCCTGATGAAAAAACACTACCTGACTCGGGAATCGATCCCAGGACCTCTTTGCTCAGCAGTCGAGCTAGAGGCAGTCTGTGTTTTGTAGGTAGACGTCACTCCCCAAATTACTTAGAATTAGTCAGCATAGATTTGCATTATCTAGGGTGCTGCAGTGTTATTCTCTATAAAGCAGCGTTGTGACCGCGCCGCCCGCCGCAGCGTGTCCTCGCGCCACGCTGGGACAAGAGCTTGCTATGCACTAAGCTACACTGACAGCGACACTGTTTGTTTGCACACTCCATAAAATGCCTAAAAGTGTAGGTTTTCATCCCAAAAAACAGGTCTTACTAAAGGCTACAAGACCAAAAAACTAGGTATAACGTTCTTAAGCCGGGCCTAGACTGGTGTAATGTAACGCGAATTCTAAGTGTAGCGGCACCGTGAGCATTACATGTAACGCTTGCGGCTGATCCATCGGCTGTCGGTTTTTGCGCGAACACAAAGGCGCACGCAGTATTCGCGTTCTAAATTCGCTTTGAGTTCGTGTGCCGTCCACACTGTTGACTCATATTACACGTAATCGTTAGATTCGCGTTACACTAATCTGGACCCGGCTTTAGTAGAACGCGATACATGGGTTTTTCTAATACAAAGCGAGCGAAGTCGCTGACAAAAACCAGCATTATAATAATCCTATTAATTATAAATGTGCAAGTTTGGATGAATGGATGGATGCTTGATACTCTTTCCAGCAAAAACCACTGAACGGCTTTGAATGTGGTACACAGATAGTTTAAGAGCGCATATTCTGAAAGTTGGCAACGTCGCACATAGTTGTCAAATATTAACCAAATTTAATTAATTTAGCAATATTACTGTATGGAAATAAGAAGGCTGTGTAGTGCGCTAGAAAATTGATAAGGGATGCAAATAATTAATATCGTAACACCGAATATATAGTTTTAGATGTACAAAAGTATTTGGAAACTTGTCAAATGCAATTTTTACACCTGAAACGGTTACAACATCAAATTCAGTGTTTTAATTGCATTCCTATATATATTTTTAGTGCACTACAGTACAGTATTTCTTATTTACATACAGTAAATTTGCCAAATTAATTAAAACATGTATATATTTGACAGCCATTTGCGATGTTGCCAAGTTTCTGGTTATGCGGTCTTAAAACCTGGATTAACACATAGGATAGTTTTTTTATTCCGATTTTAAGTTCGCGTGCGATCAGTCAATTGCACTTGCTTGCTTCTTCATAAATGAATAGAGACTTACACTGTATTTCAAGAATGCCTTATCATTCCACGTTGAGTGCTTTCTCTTTTGCGATATGTTGAAGTACCCCACTTTGCCTTTCACACATTCGTTGCTTATGTTATACTCAGCCTTTACCAGACAGTCTTTGCCTTTGAAAAATTCTGAAAAATATAAATATAGATACGTTAGGTAATGCATATAACTGGCCCTATAGCCAAACGGCAATCGATAAATGTAAATGCTCAGGAGTCTGTAATAGATTTTCAACTTAATATCTAAGTGTATAAAGTTCCGGTCACGCTGCAATCGCGGCGGTAAGACCCCTCTTTGAGGAGTGGCTGGATAGGAGTCACGGCGTCCTGACCTACCGCATGACGCAGGTCCTCACCGGACACGGAAGTTTCGGGAGGTACCTGTGTCTGAGGAGAAAGGAGGAAACGCCTGGGTGTCACCACTGCGAAGATCGCCCGGAGGACACAGTAGAGCATACGGTACAAGACTGCCCCGCTTGGGCAGACCACCGACGTGTCCTCACGGCGACGATAGGCGGAGACCTCTCGCGCCCGGCATTGGTCGCGGCCATGCTGCGGGGCGAGACGGAGTGGGAAGCGGTCGCCTCCTTCTGCGAAGCAGTCATGCTCGCGAAGCGGAGCGGAGGCGGGCCGCGTGAGGGAGAGGACAATGTTCTCCCTCCGCCCCACCCGCGGTGTTGGACGCCCACGGCGACGGACGTCGCAAGACGATCTCCGGCCACCGTTGGCGCGGGCATGCGGGCGGCGAGTAAAGGGCAACTCGCTGCCCGACCATGGACCATGCCCGGGTCGACGGCGCGTTGTGTTCCACGCGCGCCTCAAAGAGCGTCAGCATAATGACGGGGCCCCCCTCTAGAGGGCCGAAGCCTGCCGGGGTCGCGGGACTTATCTCATTACCGTGACCCCGGAACATAAAGGGCTATTGAAGGACACCGTGGATTTTAGTCAGTACAAGTCTGACAGTCCCTCCTGCCCTGCCCGGGGAGGGAGGACTCATTTGATGATTTTACCACGCTTAAAAAAAATTGTATAAAGTTCAAAATTCACTAAAGACTGTTGAGCGATAGCGATCGAAATAAACCAAAACGCTCTGTAATCTTTAATAGGTTTTCAACTTTATGCGCTAGGGTATAAAGTTGAAAATTTTATTAGAGGCTGTTGAGCGTTTGTTAACGATTACCACGTGCCGTTTGTGTAGGAGCTCATTCAGTTAATTGAATTCTAAACCATGCAGTGATCTCAAACTGTGCTCTCCGCGAGACTTTATGTCGCGGTAACTTTTTGTCATCCAGGAAAATCTACCGGCCGAAACTAATTGTCACCATAATCAGCGTACAACTTCCATATATCGTCATAGTACTCGACGGGGAAACAAAAAATGCCCACAGCAAAAAGTGATCAGCGAACGGCTGGCCTAGTATAGCGGCTCCAGCGTCAAATCTACTGTAGTTTGACGACGACTTAGAATTATGATTGCTAATATTATCGTACCCTTATTGCAAAAACCGATTATCTGCATAAAAATTCGAGTGATAATGGGTTTTACCTGTAGCTTCGCCGTGACTTGAGGATTCGATATCTATATTTAACTAAAAATTGGTAAAAAATACAGATAATCGGTTTTTGCAATAAGGGTACGTTATGGTCTAACAGGGTTATATAAAATACTAAACCTGTAAGTGCGTCGCGAATAGAAAAAGTTTGGGAACCTCTGACAGTAAAGTCACTAAATATTGAACTTTCAAGTCTTTATTTTTCGAAATGGCTGAAGTTATTTCAATAATACTTCATGCCCACTTATACGTAGGATAGTTACATGGTTCAAAATTTAATCAGAGTACATTTTTGAAAAATAGTCTTATACCTAGTTAAATTAGACCGTCTTATTTTTAAATTTTCCGTAGAATCAATTTTCTTTTTATTAGTATTTAGACATTTCCAGAAACTTTTCTGATTACTTCTAGATTTATTTTCACTTCTGAACTTCGCTCGAGGAGTTGAAAGTTTATAATGTAGGTATAAAACGATGTTCGATACACGTTTTTAATGTAATCCCAACTTGCTGTGTGCATTTTACACAACTTTAGTCAGTCAGGTCAAATATTGATTCATCATCAGCCTATAAATGTTCCCACTGCTGGGACACAGGCCTCCTCTCTGTGAGAGGGAGTGGGCCGTAATCTACCACGCGGGCCCAGTGCGGATTAGTAGATGTCACATGTCTTCGAATTTTTGGTTCTAGGACATGCCGTTTTCCTCACGATGTTTTCCTTCACCGTTTTGAGAGCAGTGGTTAAGGTTGGTCTTAAATACTAATAAAAAGAAAATTGATTCTACGGAAAATTAAAAAATAAAACGGTCTAATTTAGCTAGGTATAAGACTATTTTTCAAAAGTGTATTCTGAATAAATTTGCATGAGAAAACAGGTTAATCGTAAACAAAACAAAAACTTACTCTCAAAAGAAATATCATTTAGACTGTAATCTACTATTTTCGTAATATTTGTGAAGTTGAAGCCTATAGTAATATTGCAAACGTCATGAACTGTCGCCCAATATTTTTTAAATGGTTCCTCAAGATCGGCAGCATTCGTACAAACTCTGAAAACAATAATTGTGCACGATTAGAATAAAAATAATAATAATAAAAGATAATATAGGTACTTATAAATAAAAGCAAGTTAAACATGTGATGATCAGGCCACATGGCTCGTAGAACTGACAACCGAAGGGGAAGAAAAAGGTCGCGGGACTGTCTCAACTGTAACCGTGGCCATGGAACGTAAAGGGCTATTGAAGGACCAGCGTGGATTTTAGTCAGTACAAGTCTAACAGTCCCTCCTGTCCCGCTCTGTCTGGATGGGAGGACTCATTTGTTGTTTTTAGGGTTCCGTACGTCCGAATACAAAAACGGAACCCTTATAGGATCACTCGTGTGTCCGTCTGTATGTCGCTTACAGTTAATTATCTCCAAATCTACTAGACCGATTAAGTTGAAATTTGGTACACATATTAATTCCTGTGACCCAAGCACAGAGGTGTGACGTGACTAGATGAAATCTGTATGTTGGAGGTAATTTTGGGGGGGGGGAAGGGGAAAATTAAAAAAAACATAATTGAAAACTGCATCGTGTGACATATCAAATGAAAGGTCTTGTTGAGACAATCTTAAATGTATTTTTTTTTGTAATTTTAAAATAAATGGTTTCCAAGTTATTCAAGGGTCGACGGCGCGTTGTGTTCCACGCGCGCCTCAAAGAGCGTCAGCATAATGACGGGGCCCCCTCTCTAGAAAGCCAAAGCCTGCCGGGGTCGCGGGACTTATCTCATTACCGTGACCCCGGAACATAAAGGGCTATTGAAGGACACCGTGGATTTTAGTCAGTACAAGTCTGACAGTCCCTCCCGCCCTGCCCAGGGTGGGACGACTCATTTGATGATTTAACCACGATAAAAAGAAAAAAAGTTATTCAAGAAAATAGACGAAATTTGACCATTCCCCCCCTTATCTCCGAAACTACTGAACCTAAAATTTTGAAAAAAATACAGAAATTAGTTTTCTACTTATAGATTATAGGAAAACCTATAAGAAGTCCATATCTGTATATGGGAGGTAATTTTTGGGGGGAAGGGGAAAATTAAAAATAAATAAATTGAAAAGTGCATCGTGTGACAATTCAAATGAAAGGTCTTGTTGAGAAGATCTCAAATGTATGTTTTTGTAATTTTAAAATAAATAGTTTCCAAGTTATTCAAGAAAGTAGACGAAAATTGACCATCCCCCCCCCTTATCTCCGAAACTACTGAACCTAAAATTTTGAAAAAAAAATACAGAAATTAGTTTTGTACTTATAGATTATAGGAAAACATATACGAAGTCCATGATATTAAAATAACATGGTAAATCACTCAATATTGTGCGTACCAATTTGGGTCAGATTTAAAAAAACGTGATAGGTAACATCGTACGGAACCCTCTTCACGCGAGTCCAACTCGCACTTGGCCAGTTTTTTTTTTAAACTTTGCCCCACACTAGGAATTTCTTCTGTGTCGTGGGTGCGTTTACAAACATAGAAACTCACTCACACAAACACCCAGACCCGGAACAACTGTTTGTAGATCATACAAATATTTGTTCCGTGCGGGAATCGAACTCACGACACGCTGCGCAGCAGTACAATCGTTCAGCCACTGCGCTAACTGTGCCGTCAAATGATTTTACCATGATAAAAAAAATGGGGAATAAAAGTTTCAGAGTGACGATCAGAAAATGGAAAACGCAGTGTAGGCCGGGCTCATACTAGATGGACCGACAACATCGGAGTCAAAGGCAACCAATGGATGCATGTAGCGGATTGATGTTCGGCGTGGCGCGGCGGTCTAAGGAGGAGGCCTTTGTTCAGCAGCG
Organism: Agrotis exclamationis; assembly: GCA_950005045.1. Lineage (NCBI taxonomy): Eukaryota > Metazoa > Arthropoda > Insecta > Lepidoptera > Noctuidae > Agrotis > Agrotis exclamationis. Next base: position 6,819,315 of record OX465420.1, on the reverse strand, counting down.
GCCGTCTTCCGGCTGATGATGACGATGATGAGAATAGAACAGAATTTTCATAAGGGTTTCCTAGTAGGTGGCGAGTGAGAGGGATATTAATGCTATTTCATCCAACAATTCCAACATCATGTGCAAATGAGATGGATGAGCAGAAGGTACGTAAGAATCTAGAGCTGTGGTCGTCACACTTTATTAACCAAGGGCCGCACATGACAATGTGAGTGGCAGCGCTGGGCTTCGGAGTTTTTTTTTTAGCGTGGCTAAGTCATCAAACGAGTCCTTCCACCCAGGGCAGAGCGGGAGGGACTGTCATACTTGTACTAACTAAAATCCACGATGTCCTTCAATAGCCCTTTACGTTCCGGGGTCACGGTAATTAGTGAGTCTCGCGACCCCGGCAGGCTTTGGCCCTCTAAAGGGGGGCCTCGTCATTATCGGACAGCAAGTCGCCTATTACTCGCTGCCAGCATGCCTGCTTCTACGGTGGCTGGAGATCGTCTGCCGCCGTCCGTCACCGTCCGCCTATCGCCGTCGTGAGGATACGGCGGTGCTCCCTGCGCCGTATGCTCCACCGTGTCCTCCGGGCGATCCTCGCAGTGGTGACACCCAGACGTTTCTTCCTTCCGCATCCGACACAGGTACCTCCCGAAACGCGTCATGCGTCAGGCGAATGGTTAGGACACCTCGACGCCTATCCAGCCACTCCTCAAAGAGGGGTCTAACCGCCGCGATTGCGGCGAGCCCGGAGTTCGGTTGCGACAGTCGCTCCCTCCATACTGCCCTAGAGATCGCGCCGGAGCTCTTCCCGCCGTGCCTCGACTTCTCGAGGCAGCGGGGATTCGCCCCGGCGATGCGCCTCCACGCGCCTCTCATAGAGGCGCTGGAGGGCAGTCGCCTCCAGATCCCAGGGCAGCAATCCGACAAAGAGGTTGGCCGATTCGCCGGCGATCGTGCGGTATCGTTGGATCATCCGGATAACCATGACCCTCTGGCATGCGCCAGCCTTACTGGTCGCGTCCGTATGCTCAGGGCCCACACGGGGGCCCCGAAGAGGGCCGTGGAAAGTCGATTGGTACATAATATAATATTATGTATACCCAAATCATAGGTATAGTTGATTATTGAAATAATAATTTACTTTGTACTTACTTGTGGTCAAATTTCGCCCGCGGGTCGGTAAGATTGCCGTATAGGTGCTGTTCCACAGTTTCATTAAAGCACCTTTTCACAAGATCTTGACCGTTCTAAAAAAAAAGTATAATTATGTTAAACATGGCTATCAGATTTTTCAAAATTAGTTGTATAGTTAATAATTAGATGCCAATGAAAGTTGATTAACACTTTAGACGGGCAACATCCGTATATTTATGAACACTTGCGATTTCAAGCGGTTCCTTACTGCGATTTCTATATTATTACTAGCGACCCGTCCCGGCTTCGCACGGGTACAATCTCTACTATATTAGGAATAATTAGCAATAAATTAAAGTTGCGACTATAATTTGAGATTTAAACTATCCTATCTCTCAAGTTGGATCGAACTGCACATGGTGTGCGAATTTTATTATAATCGGTTAAGTGGTTTAGGAGTCCATTGAGGACAAACATTGTGACACGAGATTTATATATATTAAGATAGTTAATGTTGTGTGACTTGACCTTAGAAAGGAACCTTAGACTTGGCACGAATTTGTCTAGATTTCATTACTTTTTAGAGACAAACAAGCAGCTCCATCGAGTTTTGGTTAGTTTTTTTACAGAATGTTTTTGGTGGGATTTCTTTTCTTTTTGTAGAAACTTGGGCATACTTGTTTATGCTTTTTTTTTGACCTTCGATTTTTGACATCAAATGAAGTAACCCACCAAGTTAAATATTTTTTGTAGTTTGGTTAGGCTCAGATTATGTTTTCTTATCAGGGTCACGGTCACCAGGTACTAGGTTCTTGTGTTAGGCTCATATTTTTTGTAAAGACTGAACCATGCTCGGGTCGACGGCGCGTTGTGTTCCACGCGCGCCTCAAAGAGTGTCAGCATGATGACAGGGCCCCCCTCTAGAGGGCCAAAGCCTGCCGGGGTCGCGGGACTTATCTCATTACCGAGACCCCGGAACATAAAGGGCTATTGAAGGACACCGCAGATTTTAGTCTGTACAAGTCTGACAGTCCCTCCCACCCTGCCCTGGGTGGGAGGACTCATTTGATGATTTCACCACGCTATAAAAAAATGTGTCTTGTCTAGCTACATGTACTTACTTTCACTTCTGGCTTTTTCCCACATATTATTAAAGGATTTTCAGTGGTTATAGGTACATCTTGCGCCAAAACTGAAATGAATGAAATGTACATAGTTATATTATTTATTTGGAACGTCGGACAATGCAGTAAAGGTCTGTCTTGCTCAGTTACAATTAATTTGAAAATTATCCTTATTTGCATGAAAATAATGTTCTCAGTCGAATGATATTAACTTGACTAAAAGGTTTATTTGGTTTATTTTCGGATGAAGCGTTGAAATGAACTTAGACTTGAGTTGAGTCCAGTTTGATTTCTGCTCTCACCAGTTATGAATAATGGGCTACATAATGGGAGTAATTTGGTCTCGAATACAATTCAATTATAAATCTGAAGAGTTTGTTTGTTTGTTTGAACTTGTTAAGCCTCCTGCAGACACACGCGATTAATCGCGCGGGGCGACATGTCGCGGTCCATTCGCAGTATTTTTAGAGTGGAAATTAGCTTGGCTCGTTGTCGCAGCGCGATTAATCGCGTGTGTCTGCAGGAGGCTTTAATCTTTTGAACTGAAAAAATATTTTTGTTTTGAATAGTCCATTTATCGACAAAGGCTATGTAACATCACGCTACGATCAAAAGCAGCCGAGCAACAAAGTATGCGATATGCGGTTAACGGGATTAAATCATGGCAAGTAGGTATAATTCGCGTGCAATGATTGCTTTGGATAATTTCCACTGAGCGTATAATGTGGTTTTCCTTATCAGATTTAGGTTTCAAATTAAAATATGTTAGGGAAAAAACATTACATACTCCCTACTGTTAATAAGGAAACTGTAACATATCGATCTCAGTACTTAAATGTCCTTCACAACAATTAAATCACCATTATTTAAGCTGAAAATCTATTTTTATTTTACTTTTAGTCGGTGATGGGGTCTATCAAATCGATCACAGCGTGCGATGTGAGAGAGATGTGAACTAATGGATGTGGTAAGTATGTGGTACACCCACGGAGTGAGGTACGTGTCAATTTTAATGTTCACAACAACCTTTTTAAGTACTTTTTAAGGTTTTATTTAATTTTTATTGAAAAACAAGCCGAAAATATCTATCAAAATATCTAGTTGACAAAAATTGGTAGATTTTATGGAGCCCAATAATGAGGTTAGTAGGAGGCGCTGCTATCGCGCACACATCGTATAGCTAACAAGGTTTGATATTCATAATACGTAAACAGCCTGCTGGATCTGCAAGCTACAACAGCCACAAGAGAGAGGCAAACTCTAGTAGATTTTCAACTTAATGACCTTACTTAAAAATTGAAAATCCATTGGAGACTACATAGCGTTTTCGCTCGTTAACGCTCTGTAGTCTTATCTCTCAGTAATAGATTTTTGAATCTATGAGCACTATGAGCTAGAGTATAACGTTGAAAATCAATTGGAGACTACTGAGTGCTTCAGAGTTACGAACAAACTTACTTTCGCAATTATAATCATAGTAAAATAAAGATCCGGTTGAACTTCACACAGGTAACAATTCCAAAACAAAATATTATACAGTAGTTTTAACTAGACACTCAAATAAATTTACCAGCTTGAAAATATAAGTATGTAATAATGTAATACCTACTCGCAATAACATTACATGTTATATGGAAAAACAAATGCGTTATCAATTGAATTAATACCGCAAAGAGTTTCTCGTTAATTGGAGCAATAATTTAGTATGATGTTCTAGTTGAAGTTACGTGTTATTATGGCGCGAATAAAAATCATAAGTCATTTATTCAAAATACGCTGATTTATCAGCATTTTTGAAGGAAAATATTTTACATAAGCGGGGGGCTTATGTAAAAATATTTTCCTTCAAAAATTCGATAGTTTTGGCTGAGAGGAAGAAGTGGAGAAACAAACTCCCCAACAACACAATAACGACAAATATTAAAAAAAAAAACAATATAAAATAAACATTAAAAGCGCCTCCCATAGAACAGACATGATTTTTATCCGTTTTTATAGTAATGTCAGGAAAACCAACAGGATTCACAGGATAAAATATTTAGTCATAATATCGTCATACTAATTAAATGGAATTTACAAAGTAAACCTGGATAACCCCAATAGTACGTGGGTTAGGTACTCGTATATTCAACTGCGCAATCACGGCGGTTAATTAAATTCCTTTTAATTCATCATATCCCTGAAGGTACCCTAAAGTATCTACACCCACAATTTGCTACACAATATATTTATTATCATACTATGTGTAAGCCTCCTGCAGACACACGCGATTAATCGCGCTGCGACGACGAGCCAAGCTAATTTCCACTCTAAAAATACTGCGAATGGACCGCGACATGTCGCCCCGCGCGATTAATCGCGTGTGTCTGCAGGAGGCTATTAATTTCATCATTATTGCCCCTTTTTTTATCAAATGTTGCCACACGCTAGTATTTTTCCTGTACCGTGGGTCCGTTTAGAAACATAGAGCACTCAAGCACTCCATACACAAACACCCAGCCAGACCCGAAACAACTAATTGCAGATCATACAAATATTTGTTCCGTGCGGGGATCGAACTCGCGACAAGCTGGGCAGCAGTCAGTGAAGGAAAACATCGGAAACCGACCTTATTCTGGTCAAAATAGGCATGAAAATCTAAATATACGTGCATAAAGCTTCTATGGCGTAGGCATCTCCTAAGAAAGGATTTTGATAAACCCCACCCCTAAGGGTATAAAATAGGGGATGAAAGTTTGTATAAATCTTCTTAGATTTTGGACGGATCGGGCTGAAATTTGGCATGTTGTTATGACGTAAGCATCCCCTAAGAAATTATATTATTATTACTAGCCTGTACTGTCCCACTGCTGGGCAAAGGCCTCCCTCCATTCCTTCCAACGGTCTCGATTGTGCGCCATTTCCTTCCAATTCTCAAGGAAGGCATCCAGTTCGTCCCGCCATCTCCTTCGCGGTCTGCCTCGACGCCGCCTCGCCGTTTCAGGGCACCAGTCCTGAGCTTTGCGGGCCCACATCTCGTTCGGCATGCGGCAGACATGTCCTGCCCAGTCCCATTTAAGTTGGGCAGCCTTTTGAGCCACGTCAACGATCTGTGTTTTGGAGCGCAGTGTAGTGTTTCGAACATGATCTGTTAATTTAACACCTAAGATACTGCGCTCCATAGCACGTTGGCAAACCTTGAGTTTGGACTTTTGGATGTTTGTCAAAGACCAAGTTTGTGCACCGTAGGTCAAGATGGGGAGAATACACATGTCCATAAGTTTTCTTTTTAGAGACATGGGCAGAGTGCCCTTGAAAACCTCCTTCATGGACCAGTAACTCTTCCAGGCATTTTCTGTTCGTCTTGTAATTTCTCTGTCTTGTCTTGCCTGGAAAGAGATTACTTGGCCCAAGTAGACATATTCTTGGACATATTGTATATTCTCCCCGTCTACGTTAATTCTCCTTTTGGAGCTGTTGGTCATGAGCTTGGTCTTTGACATGTTCATCTTCAGTCCAACCTCAAGGCTTGCATTGCTAAGGTCTTGTAGCATATATTCTAGTCCTGTGGCTGTGGGAGAGAAAAGGACAATGTCATCAGCGAAACGAAGATTAGTTAATTTCGTTTGACCGACGACAATCCCTGTCTCTTCCCACTTGTCTGTCAGCGTCTGAAAGACTTCTTCCAGAGTACTGGTGAACAACTTTGGAGACAGCGGGTCGCCCTGTTTGACTCCCCTGAGAATTTCGAACTTTTGACCTGACCTCTCCAACTTGATGGCAGCTGTGCTATGGGTGTATATATTACGCAATAGATGTATATAAGTGGGTTCTATGTGTTGTTTTTGAAGAGCATTAAATATGGCAGAATGCGTGATACTGTCAAAGGCTTTAGAATAGTCGACAAATGCAAGATACAAAGGGTTTTTGTATTCTTGGTATTTCTCGACTATTTGGTTGATGGTATGCAAGTGGTCAGTGGTGGATAGCCCTCGACGAAAGCCTGCTTGTTCTGGTGGTTGTTTAAGATCTAATTGGCCAGCTATACGTTTTTCAATAACTTTGATGAGGGTTTTGTAAATGTGCGATACAAGACTTATTGGCCTGTAGTTATTAATATCGGATTTATCGCCTTTCTTGTGGAGTAGAATAATATTGGAATGGCAGAAATTTGAAGGAAGGTTACCGGTATGAAGAATGTCGTTGAACAATTGTGTAAGGTGAAAAAGAAGCGATGGTTCACCCATTCGAAGGGCTTCGGTGCTGATACCATCTTCGCCGCAGGATCTGTTAAATTTTAATGTGCTTAATGCATTTCGTACCTCAACCTCTGTTATGGGTGGTATATTTTCGGAGCATGAATAATTAGATATTTGTTGCACATGAGTTGTATCGGAATATAGGCTCCTGTAGAATTCTGTGCAGATCTCCAGAATCTTATCCCTATTAAATTGTTTTACACCTCTGCTGTCCTTCAAACACGTAATCCATGATTTATGGTTGGTGATTCCCTGCTTGGCTATTTTCAATGATCGGTTCCTTTCTAGTGCTGTTTGTATTAGTTTTTTATTATAATCTCTGATATCTCTTCTAATGCTGCGTTTAACTTCTTTATCTTTTAACGTATATTGTAAATTTCTATTTGTTGTGAGTAGAGCCTGCCTTTCTTCTATTAGTTTCTGAGTTTCTGCCGATAGTTTTTTAGTTCTATTTTTATTTTGTTTTACGACTTTACTGGCTTTGGCTATGCTATCTAAAATGTATTTGTACTGTGTATCCACACTTTTTTCTTCGTTTTCATTTAATAGGTCAAAACTGTTTTTTAGAGCTAAATTGAATTCTTTTTTAGAAGTAACAAGAGATTCTTTGTTTAACTTTCTGGTTTTGTTTTGGAATAACTTTTTGCGGTGTATTTTAATATTTAGTTTTATTACTGCGCGCACGGGCCTATGATCAGAATTAAATTTAAATTGGTTTATTACTTGGACATTGCTGATTATTTGTATGTTTGATGACAAAATATAGTCGATCTCATTCATTGTTATGTTATTTGGCGAGATCCATGTCCAGCGCCTTTGTTGTTTCTTATAGTAGAAGGTGTTGCCTATGCATAAATTTTGACCGAAAGCGAACTGGATCAGTCGAGAACCACGTTCGTTTCTGTTTCCCAAGCCATGGGGTCCTATTATTAGCTCATTGTCCATGTCCGTCTTTTGCCCTATCTTAGCGTTGAAGTCGCCTAGAACAATATTCCAGGTGCTTCGATGTTCATCGCACGCTTTATTGAGTAAGTCGTAGAATTCCTCTACTTCTGCGTCAGGGTGTGATGACGTGGGAGCATACACTTGGACTATGGTCAATGTTTTCGAACTAGTTATTTGAAACTTTAAAACTGCGATCCTATCTGAATATGAAATGAACTCTAAAATGTTGTTTTTCCATTTTTTCGCTACTAGAAAGCTCACTCCATAGAGCCCTCCAGCCAGTCCATAGTAATAAAATATACTGGTTTCTCTTTCTATTGTTTCTTCTCCGTCTCTTCTTACTTCTGCCAACCCCACTATATCCCAATTAATCGCTTTTAATGCATTCTCGAGCTCAAGTAACCGATCTTCTGTTTGTAAAGTTCGAGTATTATATGTTAGAACGTGAAGCTTTGTATAATTATCCGGTTTATGTTTTGCCTGGGTCGTATAACGGGAGATCGATCTCGCCCGGGGATTCTTAGCACCCCATGCTCCAGGGCGAGCCTGCCCACCGTCATCAGCATTCTCGCCACTGGAGACGCCGGGCACTTGGGGCCTATTGTTGGTATTCTTCATCATGCTTTTGGAGGGGAATAGACGCGTAACCCATCACGCTTGTCTAATGCGGGTTGATGGGTGAACAGTGAACCTACTAACTCGGTTCATGGGTGCTGCAGATTACATTAGGTCAATGTTTTCCGTCACCACCCTGATTGACGCCCTGCTCTAACGCCAATTGTCCAACTTAGGCCATTTGCATACTGAGGCAGTTCGCATGCCCTAAGTTGGCTGTGTTTACTTAAGGATGGTAGAGTAAACGTTTCCCTTAGCTGACTTTTACAACTTGCACGGGATGATTAGCAGCTGATACATTCTATGTTTTTCTGTCGCTTCCAGATCAGCATGGAAGTTGTGTACATGTTTTTCCCCTAAGAAAGGATTATGATAAATTATACCCCTAAGGGGATAAAATAGGGGATGAAAGTTTGTATGAATCTTCTTAGATTTTCGACTGATTACGCGAGCGAAGCCGCGGGAAAAAGCTAGTAGTGAATAAATAACAAAGACTCCGATACAGATAAATTTTAGTAGAGACGTGTGTGGTAAAAAAGTTATTCACGATCAAATGTCAAAATTTTCGGATGATTTTGATTTTTCTTGAAAGTCGTAAACAAAAACATGTACACATAGATACCTTTTTCAAACTAAAATTGTATATTATTGTTGTTTTTATTTTTAATTATGCGTGGGCCAGACATAAAAAAACAATTCTTTGTGTAGTTATTACAGACTAAAATCTAAAATATAAGGTAGACTGAAAGATAATGCCCAAGGCATTAAGTCCGCCGCTGTACACGTTTTATTAACTTGTGCATAAAGTTTAATAATAGGGTCCGTTTACAAATGTAAAACCTCACAAAAAAAACAACCAGACCCGGAGCAACTATTTGTAGGTCAAACAAATATTTGATACCTATGTGCGGGGATCGAAACGAAAAAAAATTGTAATAAATGTAGGTACCAACTCACCACAAGATACAAAAGTGACAAAAATGAAAACTGGCACAAAACGACACATGTTTACGGCATGAAAGCAGACTCCAAAATGTAATACAAACTGCGACATGAACATCATTAGCTTATTTAAATACACAATTTTATTCTTCCTTATGTGGTAACATGCGGTAATTCCCTTTATTAATCATAAATATGGGAGCAATTTTCCGTCATTACATATCCTTAATTTTTTTCCCTAATGCCTTCCATGGTGATTTATTATTGTGAATTTTATAATTTGTCATCGTTGTAATATCGAAATGCCTAATAAGGCTTTGGTGACAAGTTTTGGTCCAAAATCATCGGTCAAAATGGCCTTTATCGGCTTCCGCCTAACGTTTTGCCAATAATGTGCTGGTCGACTTCCAATATAACAGAATGGAGCATAAGCAAATAAATATTTTTTCTATTTCATGGAAGCAACGGAGTGACGCCTTTGTCCAGCCGTGGGACAATATAGGCTAAAACGGGTTGGAATAAATACGTTAAAGATGCGCACGGGCAGGCTCGGCTTCTTTTTCTGAGCTGGGCGGCAGCTGGTAAGCCTAGAACGGGGCCACTATATGAAAATATGGTGGCAAGTTGAAATTTTTTTTTAAAGTTAGCTAAATTGGTGCCAAAATAACTCTGATCAATTAAAAATGAACGTAATTGTGAGTCACCACGAAGCTAAATTAGGTATATTTTCACCACCGATGCACACTGGCAGGCCCGACTTGGGAGTTAAGCTGTTTGTTGCCTTCCAGAAATATTGCTCCATTGACGGACAGTGTCTGAATAATATTAGTTACGCGGACGATATGGTGTTGCTGAGACCATCAATAAGTGCGTTAAGAAGGCTCCCCCAAATGTTGTTCCATCGGTTACCTTGGACGGATTCCCACTGAAAAGAGTCACTCGCTTATAAATACCTGTGGGGCACTAGGTCACCGATAGGCTGTCGGATGACGCCGATTTAGAAAGGGAACGTAGAGCGCTGTTTGTCAGGTATAACATGCTGGCCCGCAGGCTCACGCGGTGTATGCCAGAGGTTAAAATAACGCTGTTCAGCCCCCCTAGCCAAGTCACAACAAATCGCAAACGATAATCGTAAACGCTCTGTACTCCCCAATAGATTTTCAACTTTATAGCCTAGAGCCTAAAGTTGAAAAATCTATTTAAGATATCTTAGAAATCAAAAAATCAAAATCAAATGTCATTTATTCAAATTAGGCTGATTTATCAGCACTTTTTGAAGGTCAATTTTTTACATAAGACAGTCCCCCAAAGCGCCCCCCCTTCGACACTTCCTAGTGTTTTGGCTGGGAAGAAGAAGTGGTGGAACAAACTCCCCAGCAACACATCTGTCTGTACGGTTAGAAGAACCAAGATTTTATACAATTTAATAGAACATTCATTCATTCATAGGAAAGATCAAAAACGATAAGCAATCTTCACTAGAACGTTGACAATCTATTAAAGCCTACTCAGCGTTTGCTTTTATCGTTTGTAACATGACTACAGGGCCTGGGCTTACTGCCAGTCGCTGTACACGTGCGCCTTGTGGGTCAGTTATACACAGGGCTCGTAAAGTGCTCTACGAGTCCAATATAATTATAACGCGTTCCGGGTATTTCTGGGGTTGCCGCGCTTCTGTAGCGCTTCGGGGATGTTCGCGGACGCACGCGTCCCGGATTTCGGCTCGCTGCTGCGTCTGCGAATCGTATCACTGATGCGCCGGGTGCGTGACAGCCCCAACATCCTCGTGGCTAATGTAGCCAGCAGGGCTGATGGCCAAATAATGTGTCACTGGATGGCGGAACACATGCCATCTTTCAGATAATTATGTGCTTTGGTTAGTTTATGTAACGTGTTTTAGTTTGTAAGTTGTTTTGTTTTAGTTTCTAGTATTTATAGAATTGTGGTCTGAAAATATTTTTTTATTATTATAATACTGTATTTTATTTTATTTTTATTTTCTGCTGTTATTCTTTACTCTACTACTACCTATGCTTATATCCTATCTCTTTATTAAAAACCATAGAGTATTTGAAACTTAATATTTTTATAAAAAAAACATCGTTTGACATCACTCAATCAAATAATTTTGATTAATGTTATTTGACATGAATAAATAGGCTAAGCAAAAATATCTTAATAAAATGACATCATTTAAATGATCAAAATTTAGCGTATAAAAATGAATACGTAAAGAAATTCGGGTGAGACAATAAATTTTAGTTAAGCATAAAACATGGGACGAGGCAAACAAAAAAATGTGATAGAATATTGCATCGATGATATCACCTTACAACAAGTCATTGGCGAAAAGGGTTTAATAAAGATAAAAGAGTATATACTTAATCACGATGCCTCATGCCCGCCAAAAAGGTTTACTAATTCTTCAGACAAACGTTATCTCACCCACCCTGAAGGCAGATTAAATGAAAAAAGAGAAGCACCTAATAAAGTTTTAGTTAATATGAAAGGGGATTCCAATACTCCTCCACGTCAAAGAAAATTATTTGAAACAAAAGGTATAAAAATCCAAGCCGCAGTAATATGCGACCCAGGTAATAAGGAAGAAACTCTGCAAAAAAATACTCAGAAAAACATTAAATCAACCGATTGTTCACCCAGCAGCAAAAAGAACAAAACAAATATTGGCGATCTGAAATGTCCATATCCTGTAGGTAAAATCATTCACAGTGACACTGTAGCACAAACTGACCAACTTCATCAAAAAAAGAATAAAAAAATATCTATTTTAAGGAGAAGCACTGCTTATATGCTACCAAAAGTAAAATGTGATGCCGTTAAAAAAGACACCTCAAAAATAAGAAGCATCCAGCAGAAAATGAAATCAGATACAGCATGCCCTTGTATAGGAAAGGAGTTAGGTGGAATAAAAAGTATGCTACAAAAGCAAAGTAAGAAACGACAAAAATCGAAACGAAGGCGTCGAAGTTTAGTCTTTAGTATATGGTCTCAAAAAGAAAATGATGAAGTTGGTCCAGTAAAACTCAAATCTTACAAACAAACAGAAACTAAAAGTAGATCTGTCAGTCCACGGTGTCCAAAATTGAAAGAAACTGCAAAATTGCCAAAGGAAATCACGGAAGTAAGCTGTTCGTGTCCTTCTAAAAATATAAAAGTACAGCAAAAGAATATTCGCGCAAGGGGAATTTGTGCTGAAGCCTATGAATGCAAAAGTCTAATAGACGTGAAAAAACTTAAGAGTTTAATAACATGCATGTGTAAAAAGTCGAAAAAAATGTTATCGAAAAGAAAACCACCACGTCATCAACCAGTATGTGAACCTGAAATTTGTAATAAAATTTTGAAGGCAACAATTGATAATCAAAAAGGAGAACCAAAAAGGCCTTCTAAAAGGAAACACAAGAAGTTACCCAAGGAAACAGAAACACGTGAACGTTTTATTGCAATCCCAGAAAATGCCTGTGATGGAACAGGAGATCTAATAATCAGAATAAAAAATCCTTCTAATATAAAAACCAAAAATGTAACCACGGAACAGGATAAATACTCACAGATGAATACAAACCAAAACAATGTTGGTTATCGAACGGGAGAACTATTACTCAAAATAAAAAATAATTGTAAAACAAAAAATAAGGAAACAGTTAAGAAATCAGAAATAAATAAAACTATTGACGCAAACCCAAAAATTGCTGGGTACCAATCGGGAGAACCATTACAAATTCAAGTTGATCCTATGAATAGATGTATATTAAACCCGGATGAAATAAAATACAAACTGATGAATTTAAGTGAAGTAAAGAATACAACTTGTGTTTGTCCTTCACGTAATGCAAGGCAGGAGGTACGTGAGTGCAAGAAATACAACCTGATGAATTTAAGTCAAGTAGAGAATACAACTTGTGTTTGTCCTTCACATAATCCAGGGCTATGTGAGGGCAAGATTTGTCAAAAAATGTTTAAAGATAAGAAAACCAATTTTAATTGTAAATGTCAACATATAAAAGATATTGGAGTAGAATGCACCGATAGAACGTGTGGTAGTAAGTTTATAAAAAGAAAATATAATAAATGCTCGAAGCTGTGTGTCGAGACACCAAAATTGACTGAACCTCAGTTTGAGGTACAGTTGGACGCCAAAAGAATGTGTATTTTGAATTCTGATGAGGTCAATAAGAAAATTATTGAAAAAGAAGCTGAGGTTTACGAAACTTGTCCTGGTGGAACGTGTGCAATAGCGTGTGAAAAAGGAAACATTTTCAAATGTACGTGTGTGCAAAAAAGACAAGACATTGGAGAATGTACTAATCGAACATGTGTAGATACTGAAACTGAAAAACAAGCTGTTGATCTCTGGTATTATATGATTTCAAAATTACTGAGCAAAGTGCCAGTAAGTTCAAGAAACAAAATGAGAAGAAGTCCCTTCGATACAAACGAAATTAAAAAAATAAAATCAGTGTTTTCACTAATTCGTGAACGACTCAAAAGAACTCCAGAAATCTGGGATGGATCAGAAGCCACAAAGAAAACAAGTTGTTCGTTGTCAGGTCTAAAACCGCAACAAAACTACACAGTAAATTATTCAAACTATCATAGAAGGAGCGGGTTGAAGTTGCCACTGCAGAGAAGTCGTCAAATTAGGACAAGTACTACTAGAAATGTTGCCCAACCTAAAAGTTTTGTATCCAGTTCACCTAGTTCATGTGGATGTTCAAAAGAGTTGGAGAAAGAAAAGAAAACGAAAAAGAAAGAAAATAAAAAGAAAAAGAATAAAAAGAAAAAGAAAAAGAAGAAAGACAATAGCAAAAGTTCCCGGAAAATGAGGAAAGAAATGGCTCGGCAGCAAAAGCTGGAACGTAAGAAAAGAGCCAAAGAAGAGAAGCAACTAAAAAAAGAAATGCTTTGGTTGGAAAAAGTTGATGAAGCTGGTGATACCAATTGTTTGGCTGACTGTATTTTAGGTATTTGTGGTATCGGGCTGGGTATTATACAATGCTTCCTCATGTCAATGTTTAAAATGATAACAAAACCAAAGAAAAGTTATGCAACTATTCGTGAATGGATGAGAGAACCAATGCAGACATTCTCACGAGTGCAGAAATGGATTAAATACAAGTGGAGAGTTCAAAAGTTTCACATGAGCAGGTCAATCAAAGGTTCAGACACTATGACCACGATTTTGGACGAGGTCAAAGAGTCAAAATATTATAAAACGTTTGCGACCAAAGGAAAGACTAACAAGGAAAGACAGGCAATTGAATCCCAGAGCAGAAGAAGACAGAGGCGAATGAGACAGAAAGCTTCGAGAGCCTTGCATGGATGCCGAGATATATTATTATTGACTATGAGGAAAAGACCATGGTTGTGGGTGTACCACATATGCCCAGACTTTTACCCACGATGCTTGGGTTTGAGGAGAAGTTTTATTCAAGTTTTACAATTGTTAATGTTTTGTTGTGCTATTATTGTTTGGACGCCTTGTATTTTGTGTATGGAACTGTGCCGTGGGTTCATGTGCTGTTTTACGTGTTCCACTCTGTAGCGTATGTAATATTTCCAAGAATAAAGTTGTAATTTTATTGTTTTTCTTTTTTTTTGTATAATTTGAAAAGAAACTGTAAAAGTGATTGCATTTAAAACTTGTTGTTACCCAATAGAAACACAGGGACACATTTGTAATATTAAACTACAAAGGTAGGTACTGCCGTCACTACCCAAAATCTTCTCCATACCAGACCTCTGGTGGCCTGTGTGTGTATAGCATGATATTATGATTTCGAATTGAGAGGTGGAAGATTGCCTCTCCGTCACGCTTTCACCTCCTCCTTTCCTAGCCATATTGATGTCGGATGTTGCCGCTAGCTTACCCTCTGTGGGGACACAAAAGACCTCCACCAGAATGATGCTAATCCACCGTGTCCACACAGTCGCATCCTCCCGCCGAATTCGACACAAGAATCTCCTGAAACAACCGTTCTTCACTCCTGTAGGACTTACTTGATGATTTTACCACGATAAATTTAGGTCAGAACTATTCCCTTTATTTATGGGAAAAAATATGACCGTGTTTCACCGTCGCCCACAGCTTTGCTTACCATCTGGCGAGATAGCAGTTAAACGCGAATCTATCGTTAAAAGAAAACCATTAATCTTATAAAAAACTAGCGAAAATCCCAGAAGTGAATCAAGTGCGTTTCGGAACTTGGACTACGCACAATGAAGGGTTCCGTAGTCGAAAATGATTTATCCTATAACTTTTTTTTTTACGTGGTAAAATCATCGAATGAGTCCTCCTACCCAGAGCAAAGCGGTAGGGACTGTTAGATTAGTACTGACTTAAATCCACGATGTCCTTCAGTAGCCCTTTATGTACCAGAGTCGCGGTATACCTGTGTCCCGTGACCCGGCAGGCTTTTGGCCCTCTAAAGGCCCTCTCGTCATTGTGCTGACACTGTTTGAGGCGCGCGTGGGACACAACGCGCCGTCGATCCATGGTCGGACAGCGAGTCGCCCATTACTCGCCGCCCGCATGCCCGCGCTTACGGTGGCCGGAGATCGTATGCCAACGTCCGACGCCGTGGGCGTCTACCACTGCGGCGTGGGTGAGGGATGGACGCTGTCCTCTCCCTCGCGCGTTCCGCCTCCTCCTTCGCGAACATGAATGCTTCGCAGAAGGAGGCGACCGCTTCCCACTCCGTCTCGCCCTGCAGCATGGTCGCAACCAATGCCGGGCGCGAGAGGTCGTCGCCTATCGCCTGCGTGAGGACACGGCGGTACTCTGCCCAAGCGGGGCAGTCCTGCACCGTATGCTCCACTGTGTCCTCCGGGCGGTCCTCGCAGTGGTGACACCCAGACATTTCCTCCTTCCTTATCCGACACAGGTACCTCCCGAAACTTCCGTGTCCGGTGAGGACCTGCGTCAAGCGGTATGTTAGGACGCCGTGGGACCTATCCATTCAGCCACTCCTCAAAGAGGGGTCTTAAAGCCGCGATTGTGGCGTGCCCGAAGCTCGTTTGCGACAGTCGTTCCTTCCATACTGCCCTGAGATCGCGCCGGAGCTCTTCCCGCCGCGCTTCGACTTCTCGAGGCAGCGGGCATACACCCCGGAGCTGCGCCTCCACGCGCCACTCATAGGCGCGCTGGAGGGCAGTCGCCTCCAGATCCCAGGGCAGCAATCCGGCAAGAATGTTGGCCGATTCGCCGGCGATCGTGCGGTATCCTCGGATCATTCGGATAGCCATGACCCTCTGGCATGCGACCAGCTTTGCCGGTCGCGTCCGCATGCTCAGGGCCCATGCGGGGGCCCCATCCTATTCGCAAACTTAGCATTTTAGTTGGACTAGCTGTTGGTACCGGCTTCGCAGGCTACAACTCGAAAATTATCCAGCGATAACATAAAATCGGGATAAAACTATCCCATATGTTAATCTAAGTTAATAAACTATCTGTGTACCAAATTTCGTCCAAAACCGTTGATGATGCACAAAATTAACTTCAACTACAAAATAATATAAGCACATATATAAGTTTGTAATTTGTTTTTTTTTTCTGCGATATATTGTTATAAATTACCCTACAAACCCTATAAACCCTATATACCCTATAAACTACCCTATCGCTTTTGATAACACCGCAACCGTCAAAATTAGCGGCAAAACAGAGCTTAAACGGCCGAATCTTCTGATTGCGTTGACTTTGATGTTTTTATTTTCTACACTCCAAGGGATTGAAGACTTGAGTGTTTGATATTAATTTCAACTTGATCCCTCCACGCGTTCCTTAGAAAAAGGATCTTGACAGTCTGGACAGACGGACGACAAAGTGATCCTATAAATAAGGGTTCCGTTTTACTTTTGAGGTACGGAACCCTAGAAAAAACTGACCTTGTTATATTATAATGGATATTTTATTATTTTATGATAAACAGTGACAAATGTACTTTCTACAAAAACATAGCAGTAGAACACACGGTAGCCAGGCCGCAACAGCTAAGGTGATAGATATAATTCGTGACATGTATTTACAAAAATTCAGACTACTAGATAGAAAATGATGACGGTCTTTTGGGCACTTTGTGTAAAAACAGACACACCGCTTTTTCTTTGCAGCAGTCATGTAGAATTTGCAATCTCTTTCAATACAGTCTGTGTGACGTCGTATTTTTCTGTACATGTCCCATTGCCAGCCTTGCCTTTTATTAACCACTCCATTTTTAGTATATTTTCTGGTTCTCCGAGTAGATGCTGTCCCAGATAGACGTCTTTTACGTCGTCTACAAAAACATGAACGCGGTTGTTGTAAATCGTACGGAGCTTTTCCACATTTACTGCAAATTCCTAAACTATTTCGCGATCCACAAAATTTTTTCTTCATGTTTCCGAAATATTTTGAAAGATTTTTTTTTGTAGAAGGGGCTTTATCCGTGTTTTGTTGTTGAAGACATTCATTTGTAGAATGTTGTTGTGTGTTTTCCTGGAGTTGTTTCGTACCATATTTAGATGTAGAAGGACTGTTTTGCCTGTTTAGTTGTAAAAGATATTCATTTGGAGAAGATACTTTACTTGTGCCTTGTTGAAGATGATATTCATTTGTAGAATGTGTGTTATCCTGTAGTTGTGTCATACGATATTTAGATGTACAAGGACTGTTTTGTCTGTGTAGTTGCAAAATATATTCACTTGGAGAAGATGCGTTATCTCTGTTTTGTTGTATATGATATTCATATGTAGTAGGTGTATTATCCCTGTATTGTTCCGTACAATATTTACACATAGAAGTAAGTGCATTATCCCTGAATTGTTTCATACCGTATTCATTTTTAGAATACTTGCATTGATTTGCAGGACATTTGATGGCTGGTTTCAAAGGAATTTTAATGTTTTGTTTCGAAGGATATATAACGCGTTGTTTCGTATGAGATTTAGTAGTTTGTTTCACAGAAGAGTTAATGTTTTGATTCGCAGTAAATTTATTACTTTGTCTCACGGGGGTTTCAATGGGTTGTTTCGCAGTTTTGATACTTTGTTCCGCAGGACATGGACATACAATGGGTTGTTTCGCATGACATTTAATGGGTTGTTTCGCAAGACATTCAATGGGTTGTTTCGAAGTTTTAATACTTTGTTTCGCAGGACATGGACATTCAATGGGTTGTTTCACATGACATTTAATGGATTGTTTCGCAAGACATTCAATGGGTTGTTTCGCAGGACATTCATTGTGGTGATACAAACGAACATCATGTAATTTTGGTGATGATTTCTTACTGTATCCTTTTACTGAACATTTACAATTGTGGTTTGACGGACATTTGCAATCAGATAGACTTTTTCCACATTTATCGCAAATAGCTAAAATCACATTTTCACGAAGAAAGTTTTGATATTGATGTAAAAAATAAACTTGGCAGTCACAGAATTGTTTGTGAATGAATCCAAAATATCCAGGTCGTTGTTTCAAAGGATATTTAGATGTAGGAGGTGTAATAATTCTATGTTCTTCAGTAGGATGCCCATAGTCTTGCTGTGTAGCAAATTTACGCGTTGATGACATACTTATGTTACTTGCTCTCATAGAAGTTATACTTCCAAGTTCTGAACTAGATAGTTCACGTGTACACCTATCCCCGCTATGTTGATCTTCTTGTTTAGATTTAGTATTGAACCATTTATTCCCTTCAGTTCCAGTTCCTCTCAATTTGATTTTTTGTAATAATTTTACAAAGCGATTTTGAGGAATTTCCGATCTGCTTTTTTGTTGTTCGGCCTTTAATGAGTTTTCAGACTGATGTTCATCAATTGGAGTAACAGTTTTTATGTCAGACAAATTTTTGCTGATATTCAAGTTTGACTGCTGATATTTTTTGTTCTTAAGAAAGTTTACGTTTTGTAGTTTGTTGAAATAAACATTAGTATAATTCGTTTTAGGTGAGTCCTTCAACGAATGTTTACTCAAAAATTCTTGATTTTGTACTTTATTTATAGCAGCTCCATTATTTAAACCAGCCGCAATTTCATTACAGTGAATATTGGAATCATGATTTTTTAAACTTTCATTAGGATATCTGCTATCAGTTAACAAACGCGTTAGATTTTCAGTGACAGTCTTACGTTTACCACAAACATTACTATGTTTGATTTGAACCTCATTTGTATTTTGCTCGATCATCTTAGACCTGTTTTGTTCTGAAGTATTATTTACAAAATCATTCAAAACATTTTTATCGACTTCAAGAGCACTCTTTGAACTTTTGATACTTTCATAAAATTTTTTGCTGGCCCAGTATTTTATTTTATTTCTTAGTTCTTCATATTTTATATCCTTGGCCACATGAGAAAATGTTCCACTAGACGTATTGTTGACGAGTTGAGTGGTTTGTAGATCGGAATTATATTTCTTGGAATCAGTAGTTGTGCCATCCGAATAGTATTTAATATTATTGCTAGAAGTCTCGTTTCCGATCCTTAAAGATAATACGCGCCTCTTCTTATTTTTTCTACGACTTTTCCATAACTTAAGTTTATTTCCTGTAACACAAATATCATGGTAAACTATTGCAGATAAGGATCTTTTCGCCTTTTTATAGTTACTCCGTTCCAAATTTGGATCGTTGTGTGATTTGCCTTCGTCTACAGGACGTTTGAGTATATCGTTTGATTTTTTTCTTTGAGTGGAAGTCGGCATTGGTAGGTCATTCGTGGTATGTATATTGTCTTTGGTAATGTCTAATCTGTCCCATATTTTCGATTTGCTTAAATATGTTTTCGGAGCGATTTTATGTTTCTCTGTCACTGTATTGTCTACTCTATTTTCTTTAATGGTGTGATTTTTATCTTCAATCTTACTGAAACTTGGTTTAAGTTTACTGTTTAAAATGGTTGAATAACTGCTGTATTCTCTTAATCTAATTGGCTTTCGTCTATGCCTTAAGCTTGTGTCTGAACGTTTTTTTGACTTTTCGATTATTATATTCTTTATCTGATTTGCAAAAGATTTTTTCAAGAATGATGAGCAGAATCTAGTTACTGGTTCTATTTTATCATCATGTTCTTTTTGCTTTATGCCATTTTGTTTACAGACATGGTCACCTGCCACACCTCTTCTATGAAATCCTATTTGGTTGTTATGCAACATTGAAGTTTGCTGATGTGTTGTTACAGGTTCTTTTCTTTTGTTCTTGTTCTTATTTAAATCAGGACTTCTTTGAGTTACGTTACGATATGACCCGTCACCCGTTTTGAGATAAAATTTTACTTTCATCTTTATCTTTTCATTTTGCTGTTGTGAAGAAAGACAGGATTTTAATGGAATAGGATTGTAGTCCTCATTGATGGGCTTGGTTAAAGGTAGCTTTGATCCCACAGTGCTTTTGACGCTTATAAGGCTTGCAGATTTTCTGTGTAAAGGGACTGTCTTCTCCTTTTCATGTGATTTATATTTGTTGTGCATTGCTGTCCGACCACGAATCAGTCTGCGCCTTCTAGGCATTTTTGTGTTTCATATAAATTAAATCTGTTGACACAAAATTTTACATCAAAATTAAGTGTTGATAACTTCTTCTTATATTTTGTCCATTACTTGAAACACTGGATTTTGTTTTTATATTTGTCTTTAAATAAAGTGGCTAGATCAAACATAAATTCTATATTAGAAAATGTATTCTTCACTTATCATTTGAATGTATCTAGGTATATGAATAATCTGAAAAAAAATAATTGCAAATGTTCATGTTTAGTGCAAAGCAATATTATTAGTATATTTACAATATGGCTAAGTTTCTTAGTAGCAGACTTTTATTATTAATCGTTTGTTTGTAAAAATCAAGAAATAAGTCCTCTCACCCTGGGTAGAGCGGAAGAGCCGGTAAGTTGCTATTGCATTCCAGGACTGCGTTACCCTGAAGGTATAAACAACCCGTGACTTCGGAAGTCTCAATAGCAAGTTGGGCTCGGGGTTTATACCTACTGGCTCTTAGATAACTTATTGACTATTAGCAAAAGGGTATTCTACAGGCTCAAGAGAAGCTTCTGGAAATAATACGAACAACTTGTATTTTTTAAGATAGTGTAAAGATAGTACATACCTATAAATAAAGGTATGTATGAATGAGTAGATAATGCATGGCTGTCTCAAAACAGCTGATTTGATCGCACAATCCACAGCTAGCTGAATACAAAATTAATTTCTCCAAACCACATTAAGATTCATAATAGGTATTAAGAAAAAGTTATTTCCTCTAAATATACTTAGCACATTACAACGAATGTCTAAAATGTGTCAAATGAAAGTGTCATACTTGACACAAACAGGTTTTTTGACCCCCTGATCTCATAGGTGGCAAAAAAGGACCACTGATAACCGAGGATTGCTGGACCCTAATAGCCGGGCCACACTAACGGTATTTCGCGTTGATTTTCTTTAATGCTCGTGATAACCAACGGCATTTCCCGATTGTGTAGCCTTAGTGTACACTTTCAAATATACACACAAGGGTACACGTTGAATCCGTGTAGCTTACATGAAGGATACTGATATCAAACATTGAATACTTTTAAGCTATTGCATAGCTGGAGAGGGAGAGGGAGAGGGAGAGGGAGAGGGAGAGGGAGAGGGAGAGGGAGAGGGAGAGGGAGAGGGAGAGGGAGAGGGAGAGGGAGAGGGAGAGGGAGAGGGAGAGGGAGAGGGAGAGGGAGAGGGAGAGGGAGAGGGAGAGGGAGAGGGAGAGGGAGAGGGAGAGGGAGAGGGAGAGGGAGAGGGAGAGGGAGAGGGAGAGGGAGAGGGAGAGGGAGAGGGAGAGGGAGAGGGAGAGGGAGAGGGAGAGGGAGGAGGAGGAGGAGAACGTTTCTTGACGTTTCACTTGATTGACTTGGCTGACCATAGCCTAATTAGTACAGTAATAAATAGGTATAATAAATAATTATAATTGCATAAGTTGATAAAAAATGCTATGCAATAGCTTTACCGCGGCAGTCACCGAGTGCCACACGTTTTTTAGTATCTACTGAATAATACCTTTTTTGGGTGGTAAAGTCATCAAATTAGTCCTCCCGCCCTATGTGGAGCGGAAGGGATTGTCAAACTCTTACTGACTTTTTATTGACCATATTCCTTTAGTTACCATTTGCGTGATAGGGTCACGGTTACCTATACAGACGTCCCCACAACTCCGACAGGCTTGTGGCCCTATGGAGGGCCCCGTCAGTTTGAAAGAAAGAAGAAAAGCATTTATTTGGTACAGGTTTGCTAACAGTCCCTTGAGGCGTGGAACAATTTTATTGACGCCGTCGACGCGCGCACGATTCTTGATCAGGCGGCGAGCTATCCATTGCTCGTCGCCCTTGCGGACATCACCTACGTTTTGTACTCTTTTTCCAATGATGTCTGTAGTTATTACCCCGCAGTATTTGTAATGTTTTGGCCTTCTTACAGTAGGCTAAAATTTAGTAATACGTCCTAGTTGCAAAACCCCGTGTCGATTTCATACAACATGGCCGAGGCCGAGGATCATATTGTACGCCAACAACGGCCACCCTCGAGTGTGGTTTCGAGCAGTAAGAGCTAGAATAACGGGGCGTTTTGTCAACTAAGGCGTATTACTAAATTGTACTCTATTGCCGGCAATCGAAACTGAGTCGAATCAGAATTCGAAGAAGAATTTCTCCCTTCGAATCCTGAAGCTAAACTTAAGACTGCGAAAGCTAAACTTAAAATAGTGTGCGTAACTTTTGTTCGCGCACGTTGCAGCACATTTGTGCGCGAATATTTTCACTGAACTAAATTTAGCATTGTACGTGCACAAATAACGAGTCCAATGCTCACGTGTGCACGCAGAGAAATATCCAGGTATGCGCGAGCAATTTTAGAATATACGCGCATATTAATTGTTCGTGTTTGCTTGTGTGAGTCGACCAGAGCGACCACACCTTGCCGCTTATTGCAGCACACCGGTATGATGCTCATCTTTATGGGCCTACCACAAGCACAAGCTCAAGCTTCACCACAGTTTTGCCTGTGCAAGCCCGGCCTGCGCGTACTTGCCTGTGTCTGGTAGAACAGAAGTGAAGCTTGTGCGAGTGGTAGTCCCATTACTGAACAATGTGTGATCGTCGAGGTTTTACCAAATCTAACTGCATCTTTAGATGTATTTTTTGTAAATAAAAGGAAAAAAAATCATTGAGATTTTATCACAATTTTTATTTGACATTTATAATATGCATACTTTACATTTACGCCGCTTGTGCTAGCGCTTCTGATGCTACAAAAAATAGTATTATGAGGTCAACTAACATCACTCATACTTGTACAAGTAAGTATTATGGAGTGCATTTTGATTGAGAATCTATGACAACAACAATATGAGTGATAATTCGACAAACCAGATGACAGATAACAGGTGGCCAATTTTTGTACATGCTCGATCATCAGCCATTAAAGTATTTAAGTCTAATCTTAGATTATTATACTGGGCGTAAGGGACAGCCCTCCGCAAACTTTCAGGGCTTGCTCAGTAGACGAAACTGCACAATCTTCCACAATTTTTTTTTCAGGAATTAAAAAAAAAATATCAGCCTCTACATAAAAACTGTCCAATAAAGTTTATAATTTTCTATGGTGAGGCTGATTTTTTTTCATTTCCTGAAAAAAAATAATTGAATATTGTCCAGTTTCGTCTACTGAGCAAGCCCTGAAAGTTTGCGGAGGGCTGTCCCTTACACCCAGAATAATGTCTAGGTTCCTAGTAAGCCACTGAAAATTGAAGCCAAAAAGTGAAGAAAATATAGGCGGAAACACATTATTAAAACGCGACGCGACGCACCGTGTCGCCACCCCATGAGTATCGTGCACATTACCAACACGCGATGCCACGATGTGCTATCAATTTCTGAACACAGGCTCTGTATAGCAGTGACCGTGTATGGTTCTGTGCTATGCAACTACTAAACTTCTCGAACAAATGACGGGTGGCGTCGGGTCTGGACTACTTAGAAACACACTACATGACTGTGATGTGTCGGATGGGGTGTTCCCCACCATCGGCAACACACCGACCCGGCCCGTCTGGATCGGGTGGTGTGTGCGCGCGTGGCGTCGCGTCGGATGTTCATAGTGTGATTCTGATCTATAGAAAACAATAAATTTGTTTCGACTCAACACGCATCGCGTTTCATCGGTTCGCGTCGCGTTTAATAATGTGTTACAGTTTCCGCCTTTACACCCTTCGTTTGATCCCTACGTCATACGCCAAGGAATTACATTTAAATTAGAGCGAGGCGGTCACTCTAACGTTAAAAAAATGGCTTCACGAAATACGTTACGTTTTATTTTGAACACGGGATCAGGTACCGTGACGTCTTAAAGCGAAAGTAATTTCAGTGTGGGAACGAGGTGGCGTCACACGACTCGTATAGATCTCTCTTTCCCACACTGGAATTTTCCAACTATACATTTTATTATATAATATAGAGTCTAATGGGCGTTTTTCCATTAGCCGGCGCCGGTGCGCGAGGAAGCAAAAATGTATGAACACCGGGCCGGTGCCGGCGCCGGTTAGTGCAAAAGCGAGCCATACAATTTCATACATTTTTGCTTCCCCGGCGACGGCACGGCGCCTGTGCCGTCGCCGGTGCCGGTGCCGTGCTGGCTAATGGAAAAACGCCTAATGTTATTCTCACCAACAAAACAGAAATATATAAATATTATAATTTACATATACCGACCAAAAGCAAACATGAATTTACACATGATGACTGTAATGAGAAAGACAATGACAACATTACATATTGTTATTGTATCCTTATGAGAACATCTCTGGAACGTAGGTACATGTTACAGTAAGAGTACTGAAGCTGATTTGTAACTAACGAATTGCAAAATTAAATTAATAAAGGCCTTTAAGCAAATTGTATGCAGATCTAGGCAATGTGAGTTTGGGCCAGTGAAGTGGCGTGCGTTTTATTCAGGCTAATAGGCTCGGCTTATCCCATTAAAGCAAATAAGTAGATCAATCGTTATAATTAAATAGTAGTAACGCAGAAAACATTCGACATCACGCGTCAAGGCAATAGTATTAATTTCAAGTCATGTCTTATTTTTTTGTGAAAATGTTCACAAAAATAACGATCTTCAAATACCGTACTTGATAATTAATACAATAACAAATGCAACAAAAATCCATGGAATCCAAGTCATATAAGCCAATATCATTAGACAAAAACGATAAGTATGCTTTGCAAAAAGCATAAAATATAAAAGGTGCGGATAGGCTCGTGGAAACATTTTGTATATGTATAAAAAAGGTCGTTTCTGGGTAATTTGATTCTCCCGTAGCTGCCTCTCAATTACAGATTTATCGTCACAATGTTTAAAATAACATGTACATTCTTTAAGTAGTGTATTATATGCACATTTTTTTTGTTTAAGATTTTCTTTACATTTACAAAGTCGTTTTACAAAAGTGTTATCAGAATCTTTGCAAGCATCACAATTCATTTTATTGTTAGGAAGACAGGGGCAGTTAAAACCTTTATCCTTTTGAATCTTGTTTTTCGGATATCGTTTTTTGCTTCCACAAGCCACGTTTCGAATATTCTCGTTTAAACGTGAGTAACTAGTACCTATAGTTCTTTGATGGATAACACATGCATGTTCAGGAACTCCCTTGTCGAATTTAGTGGCAGATGTTCCGTATCCAGAATAGATCTTTTCTGGTTTATTTTCTAGAAAAGGATGATAAAACTTTGATTTGGTTTTTTGTTTACCAATAAAATTATGTTTAATTTGGCGATCATTCAAATACAAATAATAATCATTCAGATATTTTACAATGTGTCCCGATTTAGTACGTTGATTAATGTTAGCTTCACTATCAGGACATGATTTCTTACATGCACAACGAATTTTATTTTTTAAAGATTCTGAGTGTGTTTTTTTACTTTCATTAATAACGGAGTGTTTACTATCTTTCAAGTACTCGTCAATTACGACTTTTCTTTCCCTATGTTGTTCTAAAAACGAGTCAGATTTAGAACATTGTTTTTGACAAATACTTGTTTGTTTGCTATTTAATCTAGAAGAATGTTCAGTTTGCTCATAATCACTCACCATAATAAGTTCTTCAGATTCTAAGTGCGGTGCAGTGTAACTTTCATCTGCTTTTATTGATAATTGATATACATTCATGTTTACTGGTTCTATTTTAAAAAGGTTCCCGTCACAAATGCCAAGATTACGAGTAGTTTTTGCCTCCTCAAAGAATTTGCTCTGTTGGTTAGTATTTAGTTTTTTATTAGTTATAGAATGTGTTGTAGAAGAGCAATGAATTTCGTTGTTTTGTTTTTCAAGAGCGCTATCAAAAAGTGATTTTTTACATTCACTGATAATTTGTTTCTTTACTTCATTTCGACGACTTTCACTTAAGGTATGTTGTTTATGAAAACAGTCTGTTGTTATATTATTTGTTTGATCCTGATAAATATTTTTTGTTTCTTTTACAGATGGGTTGTTCTTTGACAATATATTAATAATTTCTAAGTCCTTCTTATCAGTCATGGACCTCTCCTTGTTTAATATCGTTTCCTTGGCCAGTTTTGTAAATTTGGATATAGGGAAACGATCACTACTGCTAATATATTTTGTGCTTGATACCGGTGCATGTCTGTGTTTCCGCGTAGTAATGTCAGAAATTTGTTGATGTAGCTGTCTAAACGTGTGTTTGATTTGTTTTATACACTTCCTCCACCAGTTTTGACACAATTCTAGTTTGCAGCATGATTTAGTTGATTCCTTTTGAATCTGCTCATCTCGGATTTGCAAATCGTTTGTAAGTTTATTTGGGTATGCTGAAATTGTATGACGCTTTGACATTTTATTCGGTAATTCTAAATGTTCACTACGTGGTGTTTGATTCATCAATAGTTTTGACAACAGACTGTCGATTTCATGCGGAATTTTTTGGCTATCAACATGTGTTTCATTTTTCTTTGCAGCTTTTCTAAATTTACGTGATAGCATAATATTCCGTTCATTTACGCTTTTAGTGTATTCTTTCCGGTTTTTTGTTTCTTTCGGCAGGATTCTATTAATTAGAAAATTTGGCTCTTGCTTGTTAACTTTATGCTCGCTAGTTTTGCCACCATTTTTCAATCTTGTCGATTTATTTTCGATTGGCAAATTATAATGTGGTTTATCGTTGGGGGATGTGAATATTTGGTTCCTAATGATTTTACCTTGTTTCTCTATTTTAACTCTGTTTGTTTTTGTTTTTGCTACTGAAGAAAATTTATTGTTCAATTCTTTAATGAATAAATTTTGTATGTGTTTGTGTCTTCTAGATGATTCTAAATGATCATTCCAATATTTTGGTTCTGTTGATTTATTCTCTTGTAGTTTCTTCATACCTGCAGTTCTTTCCGGACATAATATCACACTTTCGTTATTCTGAGATTGTTTTAAATTTAAAGCAGTATTTTTACATGTAACTTCTGACTTATAGGGAATTTCATAAATTGAAGATTTACCCGTTGTAGTAGATGAATAGTTTTTGAAATATTTATTTGTACAAGTTTTAAAAAGTTTACTAAATATTTCCGTTTGATATACTTGCTCACTTTTATTAAAGATGTTGTTCTCTTTTCTGTCATTTTCTAGTTTTGTTTTTTCATCTAAAACTTGCTGGTTTTCGTTTAATTTAGACATATTAACTTCGTTAATAAACCTCTTTTTATTTCGTTTATTGGAGTAGTATCTAATATTGTTGTTGGAAGTTTTCCTGCCAATTCCCAAGGACAATACGCTTCTCTTTTTACTTTCGCTGTACTTTTTCCATAATTTAAGTTTTCTGCCTGTAACACAGATATCTTGATAAACTACTGCAGATAAGTTAGGTTTTGGATTTTCATAAATATTACGTTCATTATTTTTATAGTTAGATAAATTGCCATTGTCGTAGCTATTGACAGTGTTAATATTATTTGGATTAAAATTTGATAATTTATTCCGAGTTTTTCTATTTTGTTTGTTCTGTTTTAACCTCGTCGTATCACACAATGTTGGGTTTAGTAAATTGTTTTTCCGGGCTTGTTTATATTTCCCGTTCAGTGAATTATTTGCAGTCGAAACATTTTTACTTGCTTGATTATTACACACGGTCTGGTATTTCATGTCATGCTTGTTTAATCTTTCTTTAAATTTATTGTAATTTATGGACGAATGGCTATTAAAAGATCGCATTTCAAGAGATTTTCTTACGTGTCTATATCTTATACTAGTGTCGGATAGCTGTTTTGACTTTTCTACAATCATATTTCTGATCTTTCCTGCTAAAGATTTCTTCATGATTAAATCGTTAATTTGATAGTTATTTTCAGCTGTTTTCTCATTATTTTGTTTCTGTTTCGATTTGATATCAAAGTCGCCTGTCATACTTCTTCTATGATATCCAATTTTCTTGTTCTTCAACATTGCACCTGCTTGGTGTGTTGTTACGAATTCCTTTCCTTTTCTCATGTTCTTATTAACATCTTGTGCAGAATCTGTACAAGTCGGGCGATCACCAAATGGATTGTCGCTTTTTTTAAGATAAAATTTTACTTTCATCTTTAATTTTTCACCATGTCGTTGAGATGAGAGACATGACTTTAATGGAATAGATCTTTTATTTTCATTAAGAATCTTTTTCATATTTAATTTCAAATCCTTGCGTTGCAAGCGACATTGTGGATTGAGTTCCGTAGGGGTTTTGATACTTCTTAGTTCACTCGTTGATTTTCTTTCCAACGGTATTATTTTCCCTTGTTCACTTTTTCTGTAGTCATTGTTCGTTAACATCGTTTGGTCACGCGTAGAAAATAGTCTGCGCTTCTTAGGCATTTTCGTGTTCCGTATGAACGGAGGTCACAAGAATTTATTTTGAGGAATAATTGTACTTTAAACTTTTGTCTTATTTTCTTAATTGACGCCCATTACATACTGATTCCGACGCTATTAGATTGTGGTCAGATTTACGCATAAAAAGAAAAAATAGACTGTCTTCTTAGTACACCTTTGAAATAAAATCAACTCTGTCTTCTCTTTTGGGTGGATTGACGGGGTAAATTTGGTCTAATGGTAAACATGAATTGAATTCTAAGATAAGTGTTGTATCTTGTTATCCTCCACATTCAATCATTGGTAAAAATAAAGTAGTACTGAAAGAAAAAAAGAAACCCTGCTAATTATATTGTCTATTTTAATAATGTTATGGGAACAGCGACTAAAATTAAGATACAGTAAGTGTACTTACTATAATAATAAGTCTAAACAAAAATCTTCGTATGTATAAGTAGGTGAAGCATGATGGCCCCTTATCTGCCAGACAGGAGATATTTCGCCCACGCTTCAATCGACAAGCGAACACAGAACGAATTTCGCTAAATTACATTAAGTTACATACTAATACTAAATTAATTGGCTATTTCTCCCTAAACCTAGCACATTCCGACCAGTGTCTAGAAATAGATATGTCAAACGTTGGCATAAATATTAAGGTTGTCAATGTCATTATTTCAAAACTTTTCTCGTTTCCTCCAACGGCAACGCAAGAGGTGTTATAAAGGTAAGACCGCACTAGGGGTCAGCTCAGACCGAGATGTGACGCTGCGCGCACCTATCAATAGAGCTATTCAAAATAGAACTCTATTTCCTACACGAAAAGATACACCTGTCACAACACGGCGCGGCGCAACGCGGCACCGCGCTGCATTTTAATAGCAACTCAAAATCTAACCTTATTTACGACAAGAAAAGATACACATTTGAAGTATCGTTGCGTCACGTCGCTTCGCGTCGCGTCTCGGTGTGAACTGACCGTAGGCGGAACTGCACTGCAGCGGAACTGCGCGTCACGACGCGTTTCTTTGCCACGCAGTTCGGTTGCAGTGCAGTTCCGTTGCCACTTAGTGCATGATGTATCGTAGAATTTCATATATATTTTGACGCGTCGTGTCGCGTAGTTCCACTGCAGTGCAGTTCCGCCTAGTGCGGTCTTACCTTAATTATAAAAGAAAGATGATAGTACACGACACCTCGTTGACCTGCAGTGCTATTCTCAATTTAACACAGCTTTGTGACCGCGCGGCTGCAGCTCTCGCGCTACGCTGGGACTAAAATTTGCTATGATCTAAGCTCTTGCCGATTTGCTTTCACTGCTCGACGATCTCAAAGCCACGCGTCGAAGTGCATATCGTAGAGTCCAGGCACATGGGACGTGAGAATAGAATAGCTGTTCGTATGGAGTCCGCGGAGGATTTTATGACATTGCGTTTCTCGGATGTTTGATGCTTATCGTGACAGATTTGCACTAAGTTATCGCGATACCCGCTTCACCTCCAGACCCTAAGGCCGATATAAATAGTTGTTGCTAATCTGTCAAAAGTATTAAGAAGCTTCCAGATCCACGCTTTGGAACTTTAGTGAGTTAAACGACTCACTTTAATGTTTCGATCACACATAGCGACTAATCGCTACCAGTGCAAAATTTAATACGGTATACGGTCAAGTCAAATTGCAGAGTCAAATCGCAGTGAATTGCGAGTTTTTTTTTATTCAT
Organism: Agrotis exclamationis; assembly: GCA_950005045.1. Classification (NCBI taxonomy): domain Eukaryota; kingdom Metazoa; phylum Arthropoda; class Insecta; order Lepidoptera; family Noctuidae; genus Agrotis; species Agrotis exclamationis. The sequence continues at coordinate 6,788,721 of OX465420.1, read as the reverse complement.
AGCGATTTAAATTGAGCCGGCTTAGAATCTATTCACAGCGAATAGCCTGTCCGAAGCCTCGTGAGATTTGAAGTCATAGACATAGAGCATGGACTGTTCGTTCACTATCCAGCTGTCAAGTAATTAATACAGGCAGAAAAAATGAGGCAAAAAGTGATAGTGTAGTGATCAATGGTTGTGTTCGAATACTGCTGTCTGCAAAATCGCTTTCTCTCTTACTAAAGAGTGGTTTAATGCTCAGTCCATTCTCTATGTCTACAGTTTTAACGAACCCTCACGTAAGGTTGCCGATTGATTGCTGTTAATTTTTTTATTAGATATAATTAAAACGTTGCCCCACAGGAATTTCTCCTGTATCGTGGGTGCGATTATAAACATTTAAACTCACGTAAAGAAGAAGGAAGAAGTTCATTATAAATATTCGTGTTTTTTCCGTGAGGAAATCGAACCCGCGACACGCAGCGCAGCGGGCAATTGCTCAACCAGTGCGCAAACCGTGCCGTCAAATATAGGTATATTTGCCATTTCTATCAAAATACACCCAGTCGCCCTTCAAATACTAGAAATTAATAATAGTCCCACTTGCTATCTTCGGTTTGATCTGTCTGTAACCAGTCAACGACCGAACTCATATATTTGCTTAATTGACTGGACCCTTTTTTTATCGTGGCAAAATAAAGTAAGGAATGAGTTTATAAGGGGAAGTTTGAAAGTGACGCCTGTCACAGATAATATGAAAGGGAATCGTCTGTCTTGGTATGGACATGTGATGAGGAGGGATTAGACTCATGTGACTAAGACAGTGATGGGTATGAATGTTGATGGATGGAGAGGAATAGGAAGGCCAAAGAAAAGATGGATGGATTGTCTAAGGAATGATATGAAAGAAAAAGGAGTAAATGATACTGTGACGTCTGATAGGGGAGAATGTAAGAAAAAAACGTGTTGCGCCGACCCCAAGTAAAATGGGATAAGGGCAGGAAGATGATGATGAAAATCATCGAATGAGTCCTCCCACCCCGGGCTGGGCGGGAGGTACTGTCAGAATTGTACTGACTAAAATCCACGGTGTCCTTCAATAGCCCTTTATGTTCCGGGGTCACGGTAATGAGATAAGTCCCGTGACCCCGGCAGGCTTTGGCCTAGAGGGGGGACGCGGAAGGCGCGCGTGGGTAACAACGCGCCGTCGACCCGGGCATGGTCCATGGTCGGACAGCGAGTTGCCCTTTACTCGCTGCCCGCATGCCCGCATTGACTGGACCCTGTCAAAGAAAATATTGAAACACCAATGTTTATCACAAAACATTTCATTTTCAAAAAAATTGATTATTTCATTTGTAAACGCAGTAATTCCTGCTAACATAATAATCTGAGAAGTACAAAACAAATTACACATGGGCTCCATACAATCATAGCTAATACTAAAAGACACAACTGACAAATCTGTCTCCAAGCAATAAGCAAACTGATACATTTGGGGTAAAAAGCTGGACATTTAAAAAACACCCATAAACAAGGTCTTTTCCTTACCGTTTGCATATATATCTCATCACATCCAAATGTGAGAGGTTGTCTACGACCCCTACTAAAACATTTCCCCGCTCTGATGTCTCTTAATGTTTTAGTTGTTTTCATTGAACCCATTCTATACTTTATCCTTTTTCTTGAAGCATAGATTTCATCGTCTGCAGGATTATATTGGCCTTTGGAAGGTCTACAAATTTTTGAAACACAGTTCTTGCCCATTTTGCAAACATCCCGAATCGACTTGACTACCAATTCCCCGTCGGATGCATATTTAGTCTCCTGTTGTACTTCTTTCTGAGCATATTCATCCAATTTTTTCCTTCGTTTCCTCCGTTTTATTTTAAGAGCCTCCTTCATCTTATTGATCTTTTCTCTTGCTTTTGACTGCTTTTTCTGTTTCTGCTCGTTTTTTAAGATTTGTTCTTTATTAATTTGTTCTTGTGCATCTTTTTTAGCTCTTTCTTTTTTTTGTTTTAATAATGCTTCAAGAATCTTATTGGCTTCTCTTGTGCATATGCCGCTGCCACACATACAAGCTATTAATTTGGCCTCGTGTTCAGTTAGTTCCATCTTCGATAATCTCATGTTTGCTGAATCTTCTTTACATGTTGCACTTCCACAAATACAAGGTGGGATTTTATTCTTTGAAGAATCACAAGGACCACAAGGAATTTTACACCCAGGGTCACATGTTGATGAACTTCTAGGGTCAGAAGGCGATAAATCTTCAAGATCATTAGTTTTAGGGTAAGTTTGGCGTGTGAATATAGGTAGTATTGAATATTTTGGCATGCCATCAAACATTGCATTACGCTTTGGTATCTCATGACCCTTCTTCCCTTCAGTATAACGTTCACTTTTAGAGGCTCTGACAGATGAATTGTAACATATGCATGAAGTAGTTTTGGAGCTTTTGGATTCCTTAACTTTACTTTTCTTTCCTCTTTTAAATTTTTTAGGTAGTTTAGAAAGAACTTCATCGGAAAATATGATTTCAGCATTATCTTTATCTAAAAGCATGTTCATGACAGGCGGTGTTATTTTTTCTTTTTCTAACGCTGTTTTGAGGAAGAAATAATTCATATTATAAAAAAAAATTAAAGTCAATTTGATAAAGAGGTAAAGATTCGACATTTATCGAAGTGAAATTGATGTAAACCAATTTAAGTAATAGTAGGAAAGCCTTATATCTAAGCAATTAGAATATGCACCGCAATTTAACACCGCAAAAGACTATTCGGTCCATGTGGTCAAACCAATTTCGCTTCTATAAATGTCAAACTCAGAATAAGGCTGGTAATCACCTTCTCGGACCATTTTTAAAACATGATCATCGTTGTTTGTTTCAACCATGAATGTGTCTATATCTTGTTTACGGACAAGGATGTTTTTATTTCTTTTCACAAGCTTGGCGAACAGCGAACCTTTTTTTGATTGGCAGCAAATATCGCAGTTCATCTCCTTTATCAAATCCATGACTGATTGCGAGACATCTCCTGAATTTGCAGCTGAAATTGATAGGAACAACTTTAGAAGTAAAGAACTTCTTTCATCAGTTCAGTACTCGTGACAATATCTCTTTTTATTTTCTTATTTTTTATAAAAGAAAATCAACTTTAAAAGCTCTCTAGAACTAGATTGAAATTGGATGAGTAGTTTCATATATGCAAACTTCTTAGTTTAATATTTTTATATGCTTAAAATAATATAAAAAGTCACAAATAAAATTTAAAGAAAAAAAAAAGATATGCTAAATTAAAGATATGCTTAATTGCTTAATGCGTTACTAAAATTAGTTTATAATAATTTCGTGCCAATTTGTAGTAATATAACTCTAAAAAACCCCGATTTTATATAAATTGACATTTTTTACCGATAACACTCTTAACTAGGAATGAATGAATAAATATCATTCAGATCCAGCCTGTCTCTTGCTGTCCTCTTTCAGCGACGCCCTAAGCCGAGGTTTGTATAGGGTCGCTTAGTTTTTAGTTTAGTTTGTAAACCCGTGGCTAGAGACCTTAGATTCAAGGCACTCCACAGCATTGTCCAGTTAAGCAGCTTAAAACCTCCTCTAGATTGACCTGCGAGATACCATTCACAAGAAATAACTGTTTTAGTATTTTAATACGAGTACCTTCATTGATCACTTGTACATCACTTGGAGTGAGACTGACAATTTCCTCATTAGCTTTTCCATCTCTATTCTTTACAATTTTCGAAAGTTTTGCCAGTAATTTGCGTTTTCTCATTGCTGAAAATCATAATTATGAATGTTCTTTGTTCCGCTCAAGAATACAGTTTTACTTATGATTTATATAAATATGCTAGTGTTTTAACTCAAGTATGACAAAGGGTATATTTTTTTTTATTACATTTTTTTTATAACCCTTTATGTCCCACTGCTGGGCAAAGGCGTCCCGCATATTTTACCAAGTGCTCTTTTCTAGTGCCACTTCGGACCAGCCATCGAGGTACGCATCTAGATCGTCTCGCCACATCTTTTTGGGCCGGCCTCGGCGGCGTTGTCCATTCTCAGGCACCCATTGAGTGCATATTTTTGCTCAGCGACTATTGTGCATGCGGATAACGTGGCCCGCCCAATCCCATTTGAGCCTGGCAGCCTTCTTACCTACGTCAATTATATCAGTTTTAGAGCGCAGCGTGATGTTACGTATTTTATCGGATCTTTTTTAAACCCAGAACGCATTATTAATACATAATTATTATAAATTAACGACTAACCCCTCTCAATCTTCTTTAACATTTCTTCTTTCCTGTCTAAAACGGACACGTTTTTGACTACATCGTCCATCACAGATTGTGGAACACGACCGTCGTCTACGGCTGGAACATGAATTAAAATGACATGAGAAAACATGACATTTACACCTTTATAAGCATTTCTAATGAAGGTGACAAAAAGGCATTTATTCAAACTAGGCTGAAAATCAGGACTTTTTGAAGGACGTCTCCCTATGATGAAACTAAATGATAAGTCATAGATTTATAGAATGTCCAGGTTCATAGTTGGCCATTGAGAATTGAAGCCAAAACACAGAAGACAAATTATCCGCGTCATTCGATTCCTATGTAAAACAAGTGAAGATCTCCAAGGAAAATATTTAAAAGTCGCTTCATTAAAAACGGTACGTTTTATTTTGAACACTTATTAATAAACGTGAACTAAAGTTACAACCAGGATCAATGACATTATAAGTCATAGATATGTTATATACGTACTAAACAACAGAAAAAAGCGTACCGCGCAGAGAGGCAGCACACATACACACTTTTTATTCACACACATTACATTTCACTACAAGTAAAAAGGATAGCTTGATAAAACCAATATGAAAAAAAGTGACAGCTAGATGGTGACGCTCTCTCTTTTATCTCACTCGCACTCTCACTCGCACTCTTTCTTTTACGACGCCATATTGTAGAAACGTAATGTTTTATTTGTGAAAATATTAAGATAAATAATATATTTACGAATGATAAGTGATTCTTTGACTTTTAGAAGTCTTGCTTGTATAATTTGTACAATATCTCATCACACACGACGGCATTTTCGGTGGTTTTGAGTCACTTTTACTTTTGACTCACTCTGTAGTACGTGAAGTGCATCTGTTGTTGCTGGCAACGTCGGACTGAGGTCAAGGTTTGTGAATCAACCACATTTGAGCGCGTCTGTTTTTGAGCGCGTATAACGTATCTACACCTTTTTTACTTATAATATCATTGACCAGGATACTCTTCAAACTAACTATGCATTTTTGAAGGAATAACTTTGGCGTAACTTTAGTTCGCGTTTATTAATAAGTGTGTACGTGATTAGTCTTACCTAAACGCAGCTTCTCCATGATATCCGCTTTATCCGTAGTTCGGTTCAGGTCGTTGAGTACATTGTCCATATCTTTTGCTAGCTTAGCTTCATCTATGTCTCGTATTATGTCCAAAGTAGATGGAGTCAAGCGTCTTTTCTCCACCGCTGAAATAACCCATTATTATATAAACTAGCCTTTTTACATGGAAAATCGCGAAACGGAAGGGACTGTCAGACTTTACTAACTAAAAATCAAGTTGTTCCTTCAGTCGCCCTATGCGTTCTAGGACCACGGTGCCTTTTTAGGACCGCCTGTGACCACTATGAGCTAGCTAGCCTTTGTGTTCCCACCTTTACGCTTAATTATTTAATCAAATAAGTACACAGAATGGTTCTGTCAAGTTGACCAACATTGGAAATTAGAATCTATGAAAGATATCTACCTACTGGAAAACTGTTTAAGAAAACACTCTTTTTGATGTTAACAGTTTTTGGCATATTTAGTTTGGAAGTCAAGTAATGAATACAATATTTAAATGTTATACGATTTATGTAGGTACATATTTTTATAAAAACCTACATAGTTTATACATTTATTTTGTTAACAATTGGTTTTTCCTTCCTATTATTAGGCAAAATCGAAGAGGAAACATTTAGATTAATGACAATTAAAATTCTACTAATTGTGTGTACCAAAAAATATTTGAAACATTAAAGTTCTTGGTACTATAATTATTTCAATAATACCAACGGATTTGCAGGAAATGGTATAAAATATAATAGACTGACATGGTCACTACAACTAGGTATTACCTATTTAGATTTAAAACGGGAACATATTAAATAACGGGGATTTTAAACGTTTACAAAAAGAAACAAAGTTAGTTCGTAACCTGGATTCACAGACAGGATATACCAATTTTATGTTACCGTCATATAATTTTTGAGTTGTAGTTGGACATGTTGCTAGCAACAGCTAAGTGCTAAGTTTGCGTAATAATTTTCAATTACGGAACCCTTCATTATCCGTGGTCCGACACGCACATGGCCAGACTTTTTTCAGAGATTTCTCTATTCTTCTTTTCTTTCTTCTACTTGTGTCTAAGCTAAGTAGAGATCGGTTAACCACCGATGATGACTAACCTGTTCGGACCTTATTTATAACTTCCATCCTTTCTGCAGGTCGCACATGGATAGCAATGTCATCCACAACAGACGGAGTTAACTTCCTCCTTTTCATGGCTGAAATTAAGATGATTAGTTTTTATACAGGGCGTAAGAGACATTGACGCACAAACGATCTCTGGATGCCATGGGTCCAGGACATGATTCTGGACCGGGGCCCGTGTTGGAATTTTTCGTCGGATTTTTCCTAATTTTATAAATAAAAAAAAAAATAGTTTTTTTACTTTAGCCTGTTCATAATCGTTACTCTTACCTAACCCAATGAGATTTTTAATAAAAAAGTAATTAATTCACTTTTTTCACTAAAATTAGAAATGTGAAAAAAAAAGATTCCGACGAATTGAGAACCTCCTCCTTTTTTTATAGTCGGTTAATAAAACTAGAAATGGTGTCTTCTTAGGTGTTTATAATGAAAGGTCATCGTATACCTAAATACTGTGTCCAGCCACACAGTACCTGTAGTACTTTAAGCGCGGCTCACTGTTAAAAAAAAAAAAACAAAGATAAAAAAAAAAATTAAAAAAAGGGAACCGACTTCAAAACCAAACACAAAAAAAGTGTAAAATAACTTTTCTTTCGGAAGTCGGTGGCTTTGTTTTTTTTTTATTTCATTGACTATGGCCACCGACTTCCGAAAGAAAAGTTATTTTACACTTTTTTTGTGTTTGGTTTTGAAGTCGGTTCCCTTTTTTTAAAAAGTTTTTTATTTTACCCTTTTTAGTTTAGATATTCAACAAAAATCTTCATAAAAATCTTCATAATAATCGGCGTCTTTGAAAATCTACAATCCTAGTAAGCAACAAAAACGGATCTATGCGGGCAACTTCACGAGATATTTATTATTGTTATATACTAAAACCTTCCCCAGAATGTAACAAATACTTTCCTGAAAACCGCATCAAAATCGGTTTAGCCGAATGCGAGATAATCGCTGACAAACAGGCAATGGTCACTGAAAATCCACAATCCAAGTAAGCAAAAACGGATCCACGCGGGCAACGTCACAGGATAACCATTAGTGTTATATACTAAAACCTTCTCCAGAATGTAATGAACACTTTCCTGAAAACCGCATCAAAATCGGTTCAGCCAAACGCGAGATAATCGCGGACAAACATACATATATACAAACATACATACATACATACAGGTCGAACTGAGAACCTTCTTTTTTTTTTTGAAGTCGGTTAAAAATAGGAAAAATCCGAGGAAAATTCCAACACGGGGGGGTCCAGAATCATGTCATGAACCCATGGTATCCGTTTGTGCGTCGATGTCTCTTACACCCTGTATTTTTTCAGCGTGCTGTGTTTTCGAGGAATTGAAGAGAAACCCAAGAGTAGAATAAATGAATATTAGGAGTCTCATAGCTCACCTAACAACTTTGATTATAGAGACGTCGTAGTATTGTCTTTCAAGTGACAAAGCTGAATAAGAACACCCAACGGGTCAGTTTGACACGATTTGATAAAAATACACTTGATTTTGACCGAAGTCGATCGCCTATGGAATTCGGACAAACGACCCTGTGTAAATGAACGAGTCTAAATTCCCCTGTCTTTGGACAAAGTCGTTTGGTTTTATTGTTCGAATTCATGGAGAATATAGACGGATAGAATACACTTTATTGTACACCAAAATTGTTAAACCAATCTTTTATAACTCGATTTCTTTCGTAGAATAGATTCTGCGGGAGCCCGAAGTCTAGTAAAATTTTTCATGAGGCCGAATACGGGCTAACGTTTATGCATAATGAGATTTATCGAAGCTCAACAATCGCAATGTATCTTATACTATACGTAGAATGTACAGACGCTAGCTAGCAGGTCAACCTATCCCAATCTGACAAAGGACAATGGGTGAAAGTATCCCCACCCTCCAACAGACTTGAAACAGGTGTCATTTAAAGTGTCTGGAAGAGGAGATAATTTTTAACTATGGCGACTTTCTTCTAAGGAATGGGGTTTACCTGGAATACTGAATTTGTCAACCTAACCTAACCCATGGCGATAAGCAATTTTAAAAGAGTAACCGTGGAGTTTCTTGCCGGTTCTTCTCCATGGAAACGACCAACCCGAAACGTGCCAATTTTTTTTTTCGACATTTTATAAGTGCCCATTGAGGCCCATGTAAAATAAAATATTTTGATTTTGATTTTGAAAATTAGGGGTATCCAACAGATTTAAAACAGATGTCATTCGAAGCATCTGGTAGAGACGACATTTTTTTTACTATGGCGACATTCCTCAAATATGTAGGGTTTACTTGGAAGACTAATATCTAACCTAACAATTGAAAAGATAAAAAAAAAATTACAGCTTGAGGTAGGTTGATGTGCTGGCGTCTGTACTTACATATTCTATAAGAATGGTTTTTATAAGAACTGTAACTTACCGATACGGACCTTCGCCATGATTGTCCGCCCATTATCAGTGGGTAACATCAAGTCGTATACAACTTCTGGGGCGACTTGCGCCTTTTTCATTGCTGAATAAATATTAAAAGAAAGTAATATAAGAAGATATAAGAAGTAATTATATAATTATTCTTAAAATGCAACGTTAATGTTATATTCGTATTGCCCATGTCACTCAGGGCCAAAGCAGCTTTCAACTGGTGAAAGAATTTTTGAAATCGGTCCAGTAGTTTTTGAATTTATCCATTACAAACAAACAAACAAAAATACAAATTTTTCCTCTTTATAATATAAGTGTAGATAAAAATTATTATTAACGATTAAAAAAAAAAACTCGCCTAGAGGTATTTTAGGTCGGATACATTAAGTGGACCACTTTTGTAAGACGACTAAAAAGCCACTGTGTATATACAATGTGACGTACAAAAGTACAACATAATGTAGTCATCAAGCGTTGCAGCCTGACTATAGCGTTAGTTTTTAGGTCGGTAACAGTGATATCCAAACTACGTAATTTATATGGAAATATAATACACGTAACTGTAAACTGACCGCAACTATGCGCACGACACTTTATAATACTTAAAAAAGGTTTAAAGAAAAATTTAAGCAAAAAAATGAGGTTTGTATTTCAGTTGACGTCATGACTACTGGTGGAAGTGATGTCAGTGGGTCTGACGCTATACACACGACGCGACGCTAGAAGACGTCGCGGAAGATCATAAGATGGCGTGACTAACTGGACAACATCAACGATCATTGGTCCCCTTTGACTCTGGTACAAGCAGGGAATCCGACGTCATGGGGAGTGGCCTACGACCAGCAGTGGGATGATGAGTAAATTGCTAAAATAATCTCACTAATATTGTAAATGTGAAAGTTTGTAAGAATGTTATGTTTGTGGCTTTTTCACGTCTAAACGACTGAACGAATTTCCATGAAATTTGGTACATAGATAGTTCATAATCTGGATTAACACATCTGGATAGTTTTATCCCGATTTTATGTTCAGCTAGTGCATGTATAATATAATGCAAACTTTAACTGTTCCCATTTGTTTTCCGCTAACATTAAATTGCTATCAAAGATATTTTTGATAGCAATTTAATGTTAGCATATTGTGTATTTAATGATGCGGTTTTTCCCATTATCCTTGTATTTATCATTGCCTAAAATTATAATCGCTAAACATTTAATAATGCTCTTTCAGTAATATTAACTGTGCTGAACTATGTATGGACCAGCTCAACTGTACAGTAATGAGTAGTACGTTTTTTTTTCAGGTTTAGGACACATCGAATGACTTCTCCTGCTGAGTGGAGTGGAAAGAAGTGTCAGAACTTCATTTATAAAAACTCACCTTTGTTTCTTCAATTGTCATTTAGCAGGAAGGCTTACCTTCAAACAGTCCTATAAGATTTACGAGAGAAAAAAAAATCCGTTGCGAGTGGGATCCGAACCCGCGGCTTCTGGACAAGTGCTCAGACAGCTTACCAATTAGGCCATCGCTTCCACTTTTTTACAGCTGAATCTTTCATTCCCTTGTTTGATCGATTCCCTCGTTTCCGTAAAAAAACGCAGGCGTTATTACGTATAAATATATAAAACTTTAGTCCTATTAGAAAATATTTTATGCTACTCACCTTTCTTAGCCTTTTCCAAGGCTTCTTCTCTATCGTCGGACGGCAAAACATCGGCGCGGTACTCGTCCACAACAGTTTGAGGCAGTTGCTCTTTCTTTACCGCTAAAATATAAACCAAATATGTAGGTTGATAGATCTCAAAATGGAAAAACAGAGGAGTATTGTTATTCCACTGACGATAAGCGGACTAAGGTATGCAGTTAGCGAAAGCAGACAGAAATCGTTTAAATTGTTTTAGAAACTCAGAATAAAAACTCTCTCGCTGCGCTCGGGAGAGCCTAAAATTGCGTTATAGCTGGACTTTCAGTTACTTCATTACATTTATTTTTGCCTCGACTGGTTCCGTACCTTCGTGGTGATTTTTTTAGCGTGCCCGAATCCGTCTAGCACTTGATCGGTTTTATACGTACCTTTAGTCATCCTTTTCATAATTTTCTTCTTATCGTCTTTTTCTTTTATTGTTGACAATACTTGTTCCGCGACTCCGGGCATTACGTGCTTTTTCTTTACCGCTGAAATTAACCACACAGTTATACAATATTTTTTCTTCGATTTGAATAAACTTATCATACTAGACAAAAGTTAAACATCGGTTGAACACTTATCCAAAAAAACCGGCCAAGTGCGAGTTGGACTCGCCCATGAAGGGTTCCGTAGCAGCAAGCATAGATTATAGATATAATTATATTGAGATTAGTAAGTAATATACACAAACAATAAAAATAACTTTGTTTTTCATAGTATTTGTATGAATGGCAAAGTTATATTTGCGGTTTTTGAAAATGTACTATATCTCAAAAACTGCTAACTGTATCTCATCCAAACCAATTTTCGTTGGTAGTTTTGGTTGAGGTCTACATTATATATTTTTCTTAGTTTTATCATTCTCTTATTTTAGAAGTTACAGGGGGGGGGACATTTTACCACTTTGGAAGTGTCTCTCGCGCAAACTGTTCAGTTTAGAAAAAAAATGATGTTAGTAACCTCAATATCATTTTTAAAGACCTATTTATAGATACCCCACACGTATGGGTTTGGTGAAAAAATTTTTTTTGAGTTTCAATTCTAAGTATGGGGGGCACGCCCAAAATTTGTTTTGTTTTGATTTTTGTGTGAAAATCCTAATGCGGTTCACATAATACATCTTTCTACCAAGTTTCAACAGGATAGCTCTTATACTTTCGACAAAAAGTGGCTGTGACATACACGGACAGACAGACAGACAGACAGACAGACATGACGAATCTATAAGGGTTCCGTTTTTGCCATTTGGCTACGGAACCCTAAAACGGGTCAACTGTAAAGTGGCAACTAACGTTGATATAAGGGTCGTTATGCAGTTACACTTTTTTTAGACAAGTGTTCAACAGATGTTTAACTTCTTGTAGTAAAACAGTAGGTATATTTATCTTTTAAAAAGAAAGAAGGAATATTAAGAAGTTAACAATGTCACTTACCTTTTCGGATCTTCGTTTTAATTTGATTCTGGGTGTCAGCGGGCTGAACATCGACTATGACTTCATCCATGACTTCGGGGGCTAGTCGACCATCTTCTACCGCTAAATTTTAAGAAAAAACATAAGCAATTCACTATCAAAAGTAAAACAAATAGAAGGCATGCGACCGGCGAGTTATGGGTGACTCGCCATCCGATCATGGATTATGCCTGAGCCGACGTTGCGTCGTGTTCCAAGCGAGCCAAAGCGGTCGCGGGACTGTCTCATCATGTAACCGTGACCCTGTAACGTAAAGGGCTATTGAAGGAACACAGTGGGTCTTGTTCAGTACGAGTTTAACAGTCCCTTCCGTCTTGTTCTGGGTGGGATGATTCTTTTGATGATTTTAAATAAAAAACTATAGTTCTGTCGTGTTAAAAGTGTACGCCTTCATCATCATCATCATCATCATCTCAGCCATAGGACGTCCACTGCTGAACATAGGCCTCCCCTTTAGATCTCCACATATACCGGTTGGAAGCGCCTTGCATCCAGCGTCTTCCGGCGACCTTTACAAGGTCGTCTGTCCACCTCGTTGGTGGACGTCCTACGCTGCGCTTGCTAGTCCGCGGTCTCCACTTTAGCACGCCTTCATATTACTTAGTAATTAACTGACCTATACGCATTTTGTTCACAACCATAACTTGTTCTTCTTTCGCAAAAGCGTTGTCGGCATACTCAATCTGGACAGTTGGTGGCACTTTCTTCTTTTCAATCACTGTAATTATTATAATTGTTTTATTAATTAGTTTCTTAAGCATTTATCACCTCCAAAGCAATAAAATTCCTAGGTCAATTCTTCATGTAGTACTTGCTGTTATCTGTGGTTTCACCCCCGCTGATCGGCGCTAAGTGGTCGTAGAATAATGTAAAATAGTTTATAGGCTTCCTCAATAAATATACTATCAAACACAAAAATATTTTTTCAATTCGAACCAGTATTTCCTGCTTATAATACAAGTATAGATGACAATGTAGAACCTGTTTTTGTAAACGAAATAATCGACAAGTTGACAATAAGAAGAAAGGTCTAGAGGTTGTATCTATTCTACTTTATGGTAAGTAATTATTTAATTAATTATCATTGCTCTCAAAAGTTGTACTGAAGAATAGGTTCCAGAAGGATCTATTGAAATGAGCAGTAATGTAACTTTGTACAGACAGATGAAGATGTATTATCAATGATGTGGTAATCATTACAATTTATACCTTAACACAATGACACAAGAGTCAAGTTGTGTTAAATAAAAATCTCACCTTTTTGCACCTTCTTTATAACTACAGGCGCTTTGTCAGTAACATTTACTTCGGCATCGATTTCCTCTAAGATGGAAGGAGGCAGTTGTCCACTGTTCACGGCTAAAATTTTCATTTTTATTAGAACGAGATAAATTTATTATATAAAACATAAGTAATACAGTCAGCTTCAGAGTAATCTTATTATCCCCTTTTGTAGTGATGTCACCAGTGGTGGATTTCCCCTAATTTCCCCTTTCGCCCAGTAGATCTAGGCCTAGGGCGGCCAGATATTAGGGGCGGCCAATCAATAATATAAAAAGAAATAACTAAAAAAAATACATGTGGCACTCGGAGACTGCCGCGGTGAAGCTATTGTATAACATTTTTTTTTTATTTTCAAAGTAAAATCGCCTACCACGTATATTTAACGAGAATATAATTTATTTAAAATGTTTGTGGTGCACTACTGTAATAAAGAACTTCTTTGCTGTAGGAGAATTTTATAAGTGAGTGAATTTTACAAAATGAGTTTTCACAATGAACCCTATTGTGAAAACTCATTTTGTAGCTGTGCGTTTAGAATCAGTAAGAAAAAGTAAATTGTTTTTATGACGGATATTTTTATGATTTCTGAAGTCTCCCGAACTGAAACGATGTTAGACGATGCGTGGTGTCAGGTATTTTCGTAAGGTTTTTTCGTTAGGTTTTGAAATTTTTTGATTCGGTCGCCGCGCCGCGCCGCGCTCAGAGTCCGCGATAAAAACTATGCAATAGCTTAAAAATATTCTACACAGTAAAGTAGAATTTCAAGATGAAGATAAATGAAGTCAAAGATAAAGTCGCGTTTGGTGGAGACATAGAAGATAAAGGAGTTCTAGCATCATGAAAATTACAGTTGCTTTTCATGGCCGTTAGTAACAATTTAAAATATAATTTATTTCCTTATAGCCATACCACTGTGACTGTGACGTTGATTGAAGTAAACGAGCATAATTTGCGTCACTAAGAGTGAGTCTACATATCGATTTTTCTGTATAAAAATGATTCATTTTAGTTAGCAATAACGTAGTTCCAGTAACACTATTCAACGCAAAGTCTGCTGGTTCGAGAATAGCGGATCTAAAGAGACTACATTAACAAAATCACAATATACATTGCGATAGAATTCGTAAAATGGAATATTCTATTATATTGCTTAAGCAACAAAGTAGATAATTGAAATGGAACCATTTTTCAACGCAATTATTTTAGTAACATTGCAAACGTGGCGTTTTTATTCAGTTTTTCTTTGTAGATTTCTGAAATACATTTTGTTTTTTTTTATCGAGGGGAAATTTTCAAAAAACGTTTAGCCTTTGGAGGCAAGACCGGGAAGTCTCGCATATACCTTATTAAAACCACCCTTGTGGTCATAATCCCTACTAAGGAGTACACAGTTTTAATATCACCGGAACCCTCTGTATGTAACGTCATTCCTATGTTTATTTTCTTACCAATTCTGATCTTATCCATGACTTCTTCCTTTTTCTTACTTTTACTAATATCGGTGAGCACTTTTTGCGCGTCAGATGTCGATACGTGCCTTCTTGCAATTGCTGCAATTGTTAAAATATTAACAAATATATAAATAAGAAAGTTTAAATAAGAATTACAGTAGTACAAGGATCTTTTGGCTTGAGGCGAAAATAGAAACTGATGATGCTTGCATCTTTGTCGTTGTGTTTTCTTGATGTTTTTGTTTATAAAATCTGGTACTCGAATCAAAACTGAAGTCTCTACTGTGTTTAGTTTTCAAGTTTAGCCTGCTCACGCAATTTATCAAAAAAAAACAGTCAGAAATAGCAACATGGATACTTTCACATTTATAATATGACCAGGATGACTTACATTGATTAATCTTCTTCTTAATTATAGACTTTGTGTCACTCGTATTGATGTCATTCGTTGCGTCTTCCAACACAGCGGGTGACAATTCACCCTTGTCTACCGCTAAAATAATAATAAATGATACTTTAACATCATAGCTCCATCAATCGTAAGATTTCCACTGCTGAACATCTCCCCCATAGATTTCCTGGTTAGAAGCAGTCTGCATACAACACGATCCTGTGGTCTTCATCAGATGACGAGACGTCCTACACAGCGCTTGCCGGTGCGTGGTCTCCATTCTCCAACCTAACGGCCTCATCAGTCATCTATTCTGCGTGCTATGTGCCTTTACCTGCCCACTGCTACTTCAAAATAGCATGTCTAATTTATATTATTAAGTTAAAATAACAAAATAATATCTAAAATTCATAGTCTGCCAACCTTTTTTTAGCGTGGTAAAATCATCAAATGAGTCCTCCCACCCCGGGTAGGGCGGGAGGGACTGTCAGACTTGTACTGACTGAAATCCACGGTGTCCTTCAATAGACCTTTATGTTCCGGGGTCACGGTAATGAGATAAGTCTCGCGACCCCGGCAGGCTTTGGCCTTCTATAGGGGGGCCCCGTCATTATGCTGACGCTCTTTGAGGCGCGCGTGGAACACAACGCGCCGTCGACTCGGGCATAGTCCATGGTCGGGCAGCGAGTTGCCCTTTACTCGCCGCCCACATGCCCGCGCCTACGGTGGCCGGAGATCGTCTTGCGACGTCCGTCGCCGTGGGCGTCCACCACCGCGGGTAAACGGCGACCATTGTTTAATTGCCTGCGCTACTCCCCCTAGGCCTTACGACTGTCAAATATCAACAAAGCTTTATGAAAATAAAATTCCTTGCCAGAGTCGATGTTTCCTGATAGTTTAACCACATCCACATACCTACCAATCTCGTCAAACCTACGTGAACCAAGTTTTAATGGTTTTCAATTCATTTGATGAATAGACTGGTCGACCAATAGATTGGATTGATAAATGATGATATACGATTTACCAGCACGAATTTTCTTCAAGGCCTCTTCCTTACGCTGGGGCTGTATATTGCCGGTTAAATCCTTCATAACATGTGGAGCTACCGTCCTCTTTTCTATTGCTGTAAAAAGATTTAAAATTAGTAAACGTGACATTTATGAGATACTCGCTATAACTAAAAACTGGTTGTTAGAAAAAAAAATGAAGTGTAATGATGACAAAAAAATATTTTTTGTTAATCTAACTATCGGACTAATTTTTCTGTCATCTTGTCTATTTTGTGATATATTTTTATGATATAACATATTTTTGTGAATTTTTAATAACGTTTTAGCACCTGCGGGTACTTTTGACAAATCTTATAAATTGCTCTTAATTAACTATGAAACCAAGATTCAGTTTTATGCAAAATAATGTGATCTAACCCCTCAACACATATAGGTACCTACGTAACACTTTTATAGTTATCTTATCCATTTTTCGTAAAGGGTTTTGTCTTACCTTTATTAATTTTCTTCAAGACAGTATGCTTCTTGTCCTCAGGCTTAACATCGGCCACTACATCTTCTAAAACAGCCGGAGGAAGATGTCCTTTGTTAACCGCTAAAATAATACGAAATTGTTTTAATTTTTAACTGCTTAGCTTTATAAATAATTTTGCTTCCTTAGACAATCCATCCATCTTTTCTTTTGCCTTTCTCTTCCTCTCCATCCATCAACATTCATACCCATCATTGTCTTAGTTACTGGAATGTCATCCCAGAACTTTTTATTGGGATGAAATGTACCCTATGTCCGATTCTGTACACCTGATAACGTATATGCAAAATTTTAACTGGTTGAGTAGTTTAGCTGTGAAAGGGTAACAAAGAAATCATTTAATTTCGTGTTTATTGTATGAAAATAGAGGTGGCCCAGTGGTTTCGGCCAGTTACGACTTGCAAGTATTGGGTTCGGAGCCAATTAGGTGCATTCCCTAATGTAATTTATTTCTTCATCACTGCTCTCAGTAGACTGCCATGGTAGATTATGGCCCACTCTCTCTCAGAGCGAAGAGGCCTGTGTCCAAGCAGTGGGAACATTAAAATTTATAGACTGATGATGATGATAAAATAAGATTATCTTCTACAGTCTTACCTGTCCGGAACCGTTCAAGAACTTCGTCTTTATCGTGACCCTTGCCAACTTCAGACATCACCTCTTCGGCGACGGCCGGTGTCACATGCTTCTTAGCTACCGCTGTAGAAACAAGCATATAGTTGATGTTAAGAAGAGTAGTTTTTCTTCCTTCGTCTGTCCTGGTGTTAATTTACCAATAGTCGAATTTTGCATAACAATGATCTCTATGGTCTATTATTTGAGGTTGATAATGCTGCTGATAGTAGATTAGGTTCTGCATAATATTTTCGGTTTCCAAAATCTCTTGTCTACTGTACGTTTTATATATCGCATACTTTTTCATTAAGATATTTAAAGGCCAGCTTAGCAGAATCATAACATGAATTACAATAAAACTGTAAAATGGTCCATCCCATTATATTTCTTGTTACAAGAAAAGTCAAGTTATTCCTGATTATATAAGGCACAATGACAGAAGAAGTCAATTTCCAATGGGCCTTTTACCTTTTATTTATCATATCTCTCACCGCTCGTATGAAATTGCCATTTGTAAGAGAGTGAGAGAAAAAGAGAGAGAGGGAGAAAGAGAAATAAATAGTAGAGTATTAACCGACGGCTTTTCTCTACTCTGCGTTAGCAAGGAACAAAGGGTTATCAACAAAATTAGTATTCAGTAGAGTTGTGATGCGTCGTGAGTTATGACTTCGTATAAAAATAGTTGTATTTGTCTCTTTACATGCAACGAAATACGCTTAGATAATTATATATTTTAGAAGAAAAAAAAAAACACTAGTAGAATAATTCAATTAAGTAAAAAAGTCAACTTCTAAAATATGCAACTGCCTTATTTCGTTCTTTGCTGGCATCTTATTGATCAACATGTACTATTCAGTCAGGAAGATAATTATGGTATTCCTTGAACCTACCTTTTTTCACTTTCTTCAAAATAACAGACTTATGGTCACCAGGTTGTATGCTGGCATCTATATCTTCCATTACAGCGGGCGAGATTTCTCCTTTGCGCACCTCTGTAATGTTATCAATTTTCCATTACTTTCTTATATTTTATATGAGGGTACATAAAGTCTACATGGACTATTGACTGAGGTTTATACAACTAGTTTGAGAGCAGGTTAGGTCCACCAACTAGTGGTCCACTTCGGACATTGGCATCACAGGCTACGTCTAACCTGCGGTTGAGCGATCCCAATGTCAGTGTAGTCCACATCAAAAATCCCTGACAGAAAAACCCAGAAATACTTAGCGATCTGACTTTTACAACAGAAAATTACTTTTTCTATATTATTGACTAGCTGTGCCCGCGACTTCGTTCGCGTGGATGTCGGAACTTAACAATGTAATTTTTTAGTGCTTCTTTATTAACAACATTAGCTGTAAACCATCATTCTGGAGCATACATAAATATGCGTACGTAAATCATCCAATGAGTCCCCACCCAGGGCAGGGAAAGAGGGATTGTCGGACTTGTACTGATTAAAATCCTCGATGTCCTATAAATCCTATAATAGGCCTTTACGTTCCGGGGTCAAGGTAATTCGATAGTTCCGCGACCCCGGCAGGCTTTGGCCTTCTAAGGGGGGGACCGTCATTGTGATGACACATTGAGGCGCGTGTTGAACACAACGCGCCGTCGACCCAGGCATACTCGCCGCCCGCATGCTCGTGCAAGTGAAAAATCTACGTTTAAATGCCTCTGGAACCTGAGTAGTATGGGCGTACTCCGGAGCCTGCCCGTTCCTGCCTTTACCGGCGCTGGCAGCCCCAGAAACAGGTCGTACCTATGCGTGACCCATCGTATCCCATCGTATCTCATCGTATCCCATTATATCCCATCGTATCACATCGTATCCCATCGTATCTCATCCTATCCCATCGTAACTCATCCTATCCCATCCTATCCAATCATATCCCACCGTATGCCATCGTATCCCATCGTATCCCATCGTATCCCATCGTATCCCATCGTATCCCATCGTATCCCATCCTATCCCATCCTATCCCATTGTATCCCATCGTATCTCATCGTATCCCATCGTATCCCATGCTATCCCATCCTATCCTATCCTATCCCATCCTATCCCATATTATCCCATCGTATCCCATCCTATCCCATGCTATCCCAACCTATCCCATCCTATCTCATCCTATCCCATCCTATCCCATCCTATCCCATCCTATCCCATCCTATCCCATCCTGTCCCATCCTGTCCCATCCTATCCCATCCTATCCCATCCTATCCTATTCTATTCTACGATTCCTTTAAATCGCTTTAATTAATTTACATTTTTTGTTTGTAAGGTGTAAACTGATTACGATGAAATAAAAAACATAATGTTACTTCAATTCAACACCTCTATTCCAGGTTTTTTTAACGCCATCTACCGTGTTATCGTTGGTTTAGATGAATTATTTGAATATGTAGTTTTTCTATTCGAAGCTAGATCGCGCTACTGAACTGCGCGTCTCGGTGTGAACTGTGAACTGACCGTAATATTTTACTTCTGGATCACTTTAAATTCAAATATCTTTTGATAGACTGAACCGATTGCAATGAAACAAAAACTAAATGTTACTTCAAGCTACGCTTAATCGTTGTGTATAAAAATTATCTACATTGATTTCGTACATTTTACGTGATGCCCGAATAACCAAACATACAAACAGACAAACAGATAAACAGACAAACAGACAAACAGACAAAAATTCTAAAAATGCTGGAAATGGGTTCTATTGGTTGTCCTTTAACATCCTGGCTATATTTATTTTATTTTTTTTTAATGTACAAAAATTTCTTTTCTACAGTTTTATTATATGTATAGATAGATAGTAACAACTTAGTTCTAAAATAATTACTTTTGCGGATATCCCTCAGAACTTCAGACTTATCGTCAGTTGGTCGCAGATCCTCGACTATTTCATCTATGTCTTTTGGTGTCTTTGTTCTCTTTGCGACAGCTGAAATTATTGTTATATATTACGGAATGAGACTACAATGTTCTCGATTTTTCTACTGGTTTTCAAAATATTCTAGACGTTTTGAAAAGGTTCTGGAACGTTCAGCTGTGGAACTGTGCTGAAGTTTGAGAATATTTCCCGAACATTCTTCTATGTTCTGGAATCTTGAATGACTAGTCGGTGTATTAATATATGAGCTTGGCCTGGAAGTAGACAGTCTTAATTTAAGAAGAAGAAACTTATAAGTGCGATTACATAGAGAATAATTTTTAATTGTGAATTAGTGTTTGTGAAAACAAGTGTTTGTTGAATGGTTGTAACAATAGTATTTTTTGGTAATTCCTTTTCAAAATGAATCTAAATAGCTTCTTATTAAATCCTACATGCAAGTATGCAAACAAGCAGGCAGCATGCAAGCAAGCAAGCAAAATTGAAGCAAGCATGCAAGCAGGCATGCAGGCTGCACGTCGGCATGCAGTTTGCAAGCAAGTAAGCATTCAACATGCAGCAAGCATAGTTTTTTTCACGGCTCCGGCGCTGCGGGGTCTGGATGGTACCACGCAAGTTTATCGTCGCAGGTGTCTTCAACCTCACCACCGTAGCTTCAGCTTGTAAAAGCTACGTCGGTGAGCGAATATCAATGACTAGTGAATTTAGTGCATGTGATCAAATGATCATCAAAGATATCCCAGCTATACTATAACATAATAATTATATAGGAATGACGTCTTAGCAAAGTTGTTCAGCCTGATGAGCACTCTCTGTTGACGTATAAAAATTGAAGATCTGGAACACCTGATGTGAAAATCAAAGCTATAACTAATTTCACTGTATAATATTTTAAAATTACATACGCTGGGAGAGACTCTGAAAATCAACAATTTTCAGAGTCTCTCCGCCTATGTCATATTTATCTCTCTTCTTACCTTGACGGATCTTCTTCATGGCCATAGCTTTATTATCTTTGGGTTTAATCTCGGTATTCACTTCATCTAAAACTTCGGGAGGCAGTCTGCCCTTGGCAACAGCTATAATTATTGAAATTGTGGTATAAATAAATCACTGTAAGACATTTTTTATTGTAATTAAATTCGCCTTAGAAAAACCAATTAAACTAACTTAGTCTTGGCTCAAGCTTAACCGAGCTACGCTTCATCAGATAATAAACTTTATTAGTATAAAGTTTACTGGCATATTCGTGGAGACGTAGGTAACTGTGATCAAGTTTAATGACGAAAATGAGCCTTGTACAATATTCATGTTCTTCATTATTGTATAAGGATCATTTTCGAATGAAGCTACTGAGATAAGATCAGGACAAAGCCTCATTTAGACGACTCAAAAAACTGTATACAATTACATGCAAGTTTGACTACATTGCGGTATTTATTTGATTACCAAATTCACTGTCCATTAATAGTCCGCAATGTAGTCAAAATTGCATTTAATTTCTAGCAACGCGTTGCTAGAAAGTATTATATTACTATTATTATATATAAACACGTTGCAACCTGTAAATAGGCCCCATAGGACTAAGTTCGGTCACACATTTGGGCCTTAGACTTTACTTCTGCGTAGTAAAAAAATGTTAAAAAAAGTTATAAACCGACCTTCACGGACATTTTGAATGAGTGCAGTTTTATCCTTCCCGTTGTTTATATCTTGGAGGACATTATCCGCAGCTTCTGGCATTACATACTTCTTTTCTACAGCTGTAATCAATAAAGAAATAAGGTTAAGATTAATACACATAAGTATCAAATAAACGCAAACGCTGACTGTACTTTAAGATTGCAAGTCTAAAGGCAAAATTTGCGGAATTTCTACCGAAATCTATTGCGTTTTTCTTCCGTTTCAATTACATTTACTATCTTGTGAATGGTATTTTCATATGATTATTAAGAGTGTGCAACTGTTAGAAAAACGTGCATGACGTCACAATATGGTGCCATCATAGCTCCATCTTTATCGATATTACAGTGAACAGATCTATGAATCAAATCAATGGTAGTAGCAGTCTTTATTGAGAACTGTGAAGGTTTTATTATGTAAACAAACCTTAAATAGAGAATTTTAGGTGTGAAAAAGTTGTTATAGTACTCGCGTCCTTAAACCTCTTAAATATAATTTATCTTTAATTAACTAATTTTATTTCCACATACCCATCCCATAAAGTACTTACCTTTCCGGATCTTCGTTTGTACTTGATGTTTGTTGTCGCCCGGTCGTGTAGTAGCGGCTATTTCGTCTAACACTTCGGGCGCCAACTCTCCCTTTTCTACCGCTGAAATTAACACAAGTATTTATAGGTATACCCTATCTATTGTATAGACATATATAGAAAAATTAACACAGCATTCTATACGACCACACGCACTAGAGACATTTTTCAAAGACTGAAAAACGTAACTTGCTACATTTTTTTTATAAATGAAGAAGAAGATTTTTTTGTGTCCTATAGTAATACTGCAAAAAGCCAAACATTTGCGGATTTGCGCTTCAGCTATTCCTAGTCTAGGATCCGACGCCGACGGCAAAAGCCGGTGCCGAAGTCGGCAGATGATGGGTCTAGTTTCTGTATAAACCCATCATCTGCCTAACCTTTTCCCAACTAAGTCAAGCCAAGGCCAGCTTCCAGTCTAACCGGATTCAGCTGAATATTAGTATTTTACATGGAGCTACTGGCTTATCTGACCTCCACAACCTAGTAACTGGATAATACGATACCTAATGGTAAGACTGGTTGTCAGACATTCGAGCTTCTAACAACAGTAAAGACTGTTGAAGATCTACGAATAGCAGCCGGGACCATCGGCTTTACGTGCTTTATGAGGCACGAAGGAGACTCGCTATGATAGATGGACACCCATGTGTAGAACAACCTCGGCAAGCGTCGTTTAACCTTGAAAATCGACCTGTGCGGCTGTTATAATTTAGCCACGAGCTCTTCCTTGTATAGGTAAACTATTTAAAATCAGAATAAAATTGAAGTAGAAGATTTGCGGAAAACTCGTGAAATTCCTTGTGTGTTGTATCAACGGTTAAGAAAATTTAAACTTTTTCTGTTTAGGGCTGATTTTTCAATAGTCGGATAACTTTTATCTGAGGAATAAAAGTAGCGGTTTGACATATTTTCTATAGATAAGCTGTCAAACCGTCATTTTTATTCCTCAGATAAAAGTTATCTGACTATTAAAAAATCACTTCGTTAACTACTCGATTTTTGTAGTTTTATCAACTTACCTTTAGCTGCTCTCTTCACAGCTTTTGCTTTATTGTCACCAAGTTGTAAATCATCTGTTATTTTCTCCATAACGTAAGGATGTACCTTCTTCTTTTCTAGCGCTGTAATTAATTTAATCGGTCAAAATTTCTATAAGAAACTTGCAGTAACGCAAAAAAAATGTACACGCAGCATTCAATACAAGTGCAAGAGACATTTTTCAGTTACTGATCTTAAAGAGGCAAAGAACTACATTTTGATCGCGGTTTATAAATGCACGATTTTTTTAGTCCCATTGTAATACTGCAAATAGCCAACGTTTTACATTTTACTTATTCTTAACCGCTTGCGGTAATTCGTGCTGCGTGCTCTCTTCTTGATGTTATATGTATTTTTAGATTTATTTTTATTTCTTTATAAAATAATGGTATTTGCCAGTTGGCAAGTGGACTGAGCTACATGAAAAGTTATCAAATCTGTTCTCCCACTCTGTGTGGAAGGCAAGTGACGTATCAGACTCGTACTGAATAGGTTATTCTACTCAAAAAAAAATGTATTTGTCTGAAAGATAGATTATCAAAAAATATTTGACACATATTTTTTATTTTGTTACTTTAACTAAAATTGACGAAGATATAAAGTTCCTAAAACTCACAAAACGTGACTCGGTCGGTAATTTTACAAGTGTAATAAATCGTCACAAGCCCCACTCCCGAATTTCGAAGCGTTTAATCTTTATCAATATTCATTGATTTAAAAAAAAACTTGAGAGGTGTCAAGGGACACCCGGATGGAACGAAGTTACTGTATACACTCAACAAAAATAATCGTCGCGACATCACACTGTTCAATGCGAAATAGAAACACGAAACGAAAATATCTGGTTTGCTTTCTATAAGAGAGAGAGAGAGAGACAGACAGAGAAACATGCGCACGCCGCACGGCTTACAATAGCTTACTATAGCAAAAAGTGTCGTTACAACTTTTCGTCTTAACTTTTTCCGTCTAGCCCCCTTTCGCAACGCGCGATAAGGAACTTCGTTGCAAAATCTACCCTATTAAAACCACCCTATTCCTTCGCTACTCTTTCCTTTAAGGCCGTGGTATTCTGTTTAGACAATCCAGCGAAACTGTCAAGCTTTGGCTTCATATTTACCTTTGCGGACCTTCCTCGCGACTGCCTCCTTATCATCGCTAGTCTTTAATCCAGCGACTACTTCATCCAGCACAGCGGGTGGTAGCATTTCATTTTCCACCGCTAAAATTCAAGTTATTCTTAAATAAATATTATACTTCGATTATTTATTAAGTATACATATTATTACATGTTTTAAAAAACAAAACCATTAAGAACATAATTATAAAATTAGTCCAAGCTACCGGTGGTTAGGGCTCCAAAGACAGGAACCTCCTCACAATGAGAGCCGTATTAAGCAGAATTGCCTTCTGAATCAGGCCCTTGATAAAATGGCAGCCTCGAAAGATGGTCATGACACCATCTTTCGAGGCTTTCATTGGATCAAAGGCCTGATTCAGAAGGCAGTCATTCGCAATATGGACTTCACTTGCTCTAGACGAAAGCCAGCCTTACACGAACTGTTTGAAGCAGTCTTTAGAATTTTCTTTAGCAGTTAGTAACTGCCACTGCATAGCTAGTTGCAGTATTCTACGTAGTCACATACACCTAATCAAAATGTAGCAGTCGACAGGCATATCCTGACTGCTTGAGCAGTCCCTGTATGTTAAAAATTGGCTAAATGCTGTAGCAGTCCGTGCTGGGCGGCCTAACATTTCATGTTATAAAATTAAAAGGAATAATCACACAATATAGACATACTAATTGAGACTGATATATCCCGTATAACTCAATCAAAAAAATATTCAAAAATCCAATGATGCCGTATTAATTTTTATCAAAATTAAAATAATACTGCTACATTAGATTTTTGAGTTTAGTACTCTGAGTATCTAATATTATAAACTAACTAACTTGGAAAATTTACCCCTTTTCGGTCTAGATAATTATATTTTATATACCTACCATGGCGCACGTGTTTAACCATTTCGGATTTAGTGTCACTGGTGTCGACTTTCTGAAGTATTTCGTCCATGTTATACGGTATCACGTGCCTTTTCTGTATAGCTGTAAATAAAACATAATCAGAGATCCGTTTATGAAATATTCATCTTTAAAAATAATTAACAAAAACCTGTTGCACACATTACTTTCATAGAGGGGACATAATCCACCATAAATAGTAAAATCCTTAATGATTCAAGTGGACCATGGAACACGACTTATTAAAAGTGACGAAAGGCTAAAATGCTACGCGATTGTAGCATAGAGAGTGCTACGCCGTAGCATAGAGGGCTGCGTCGTAGCATAGAGAGTGCTACACCGTAGCCTAGAGATTTCTACGCCGTAGCATAGAGGGCTGCGTCGTAGCATAGAGAGTACTACGCCATAGCATAGAAGGCTACGTCGTAGCATAGAGGGCTACGTTGTAGCATAGAGGGCTACGTCGTAGCATAGAGAGTGCTATTCCGTAGCTTCGAGTGTGCCACACCATAGCATAGAAAGACGCTCACACAGTCGTGTTATTGTTGATAATACTGGATGTGATGTTGTAAAAACTGTTTTTAGTACATTATGTATTAGGACGGCTACAATTTACACGCTGCTGCGTTAATAAAGACGCAATAAAGGACGATTCGAGACACATTATCGCAATATCTTACCGCGCGATAATAACGCTCCTGTTTGGTTCCGGGAGCTTTAGATTAATGTACAGACGCCACGTCAACCTACCACAAACAGTAAAATGTTCTCAATCGAACATGAACCTTCTTCTTTTGTGATTAAGTTGAAAATCTATTAAAGAAATTTGATAAATTGCGGTAAGGTTCATAATATTATGAAAGCCAGCATGTTATGCTGACTTCCGTACTCTACATAAGTGTGAAGTCAGTCAAGTCACCTTTTTGAATCTTATCCATAACAACTGAGTTTTTGTCATTGGGTTGAACATTGGTCAATACTTCATCCATCACTCCAGGAGCTAGTTGACCCTTTTCGACCGCTGAAATCATTATTGTTTTTTTTAATAAATTGTTTTTCGACTTGTCAGTGACGACTAGGTTCTGCTATAAGTAATACCTTGTCTGGTTCTCTTATTGAAAAAAACTCCCTCTTAGAGAGGAGGCCTGTGTCCCAGCAGTGGGAACATTTATAGGCTGATGATGATGATGATGATGATGATACGCAAAAACGCGTCGCGAATCGTGAAGACTTCTCGAAAAGAAAAATTTAACTGCGAGTGGGACTCGAACTTGTGTCTAATTGGATAGCTAAGTTGGTTAAGCATCTGGAGTATTAATCCAGTAAGATGCAGGTTCGAGTCCCGCTTACAGTATTTTTTTTTCATTCTTAAAAAATAATTAGGCACCCCACTAAAATCACTAAATATCTACTTTTTCGTGAGTGCAGTTAACACAAACAGCCCGATAAATTAGATTATGTTTAGTTTCAAGAATCCCTACTAACTACTGGGAAAAAGCACTCTATGCTAATGGTCAGAAGGTCGATAGTTTCGTCCGGCTTAATTAATTATTTTTCATCTTTTAACACAACAGTCTACTCTACCTTTACGTATATTACTTAAAGCTTCTTCTTTACGTTCAGTCGATTCTAGTTTTTCCATAATGTTGTCCATAACTGAATATGGCACCTTTCTTCTTTCCATCACTATAAAAATTGTAAATTATATTTTAATTTGTGGTTTATCTACTGTCATAAGTTGCTACATTTTACTGTTAAGGCCGCATAAATAACCAGAAAGTTGGCAACGACGCAAATGGCTGTCAAATATTTACAAGTTTTAATTAATTTAGCAAATTTACTGTATGTAAATAAGAGATATTGCTCTGTAGTGCACTAAAAATAGATATAGGAATGCAATTAAAATACTGAATTTGATGTTGTAACCGTTTCAGGTGTAAAAAATGCATTTGACAAGTTTCCAAATACTTTTTTTTTACATCTAAAACTATATCGGTGTTGCGTAATATAAATTATTGTATTCCCTTGTCAATTTTCTAGTGCACTACAGAGCCATATTTATTATTTTCATACAGTAACATTGCTAAATTAATTAAAACTTGTTAATATTTGACAACTATGTGCGACGTTGCCAACTTTCAGAATATGCGCTCTTAATTAAAAAATACTTAATCTTTTGTCTTAAGGTTATAATTTAAACTTTATAACAATAAGTCATCACGAAGACGTCCACTACTGAACAAAGGCCTCCCCCGAAGACGTCGAAAGACAATCCGCTACTGTATCCATTGGTTGCCCGCGACTCTCACCAGGCTATATCTTCCGGATGGTGGTTACCATTCTAGTACTTGTTTTCCCCATCAGTTATCAGTTCTCTGAGCGATGTGGCCTGTACAATACCACTTCATCTTGCAAAATTCAAGAGCTATGTTGGTAACTTCTTTTGGAACGAAGTTCCTTATCGCGCGTTGCGAAATGGGGCTAGACGGAAAAAATTAAGACGAAAAGTTGTAACGACACTTTTTGCTATAGTAAGCTATTGTTATTTTTGTTGAGTGTATACAGTAACTTCGTTCCATCCGGGTGTCCCTTGACACCTCTCAAGTTTTTTTTATAACGTTGCCCCACACAACGCGTTTACAAACATATATTATTTAACGCCCAGACCCGGAACAACTACTTGTAGATCATAAGAATATTTGCTCCATGCGGGAATCGAACCTGCGACACGCAGTCCAGTCTCCGTGGCCTATGTCATCACTGGCAACATAATTACAATTATTAAACACCCTAGTCTTAAAGCACTGAGGAATTCTCGATGGGAAGATTTCACAGTTCAAGTTGGTTATAAAAAATCAATAAATAAGTAAGTAAATAACTTCCCATCCGAGTTAGATGAATGGATGGATAATACAGGCTGCCATACCTTTTCGAACCTTCCCTATGACCTGAGATCTATTGTCAGCTGGGCTGACCGTTGTTTTTATATCATCCATCACATCTGGCGGTAGCTTTCCTTTTCGTATTGCTAAAAATAAATATAGGTTTGTAAATAATTATAATTATTAAATAAACATTTTGTAATAAAACAGATAATTATCTGTTTTTGTTATTACACAATGTTTATTTAATATTATTTAATAACATGTATCTGTAATTTGTCACTTTCGAATCAGCTTCCAATTTCGTCGTGTTACGCCCTTTTTTTCGCCGTGGGCGTCTACCACTGCGGCTGGGGCGTAGGGAGGACGCTGTCCTCTCTCTCTCGCGGCCCGCCTCCTCCTTCGCGAGCATAACTGCTTCGCAGAAGGAGGCGACCGCTTCCCACTCCGTCTCGCCTCGCAGCGTGGCCTCGACCAATGCCGGGCGCGAGAGGTCTCCGCCTAAACCTTTTAAGGCTTGGCTAAATATCAATTGCCGTGCCCCTAGCCGCTCCGCTCTTTCTGCTCCCCTTAAGCTCCGATTTGTAAAATATGATGGTGTACAATAAAAGTATTCTATCTGTCTATCTAAATAAATAGAGAGATATAGAATAGATGCAATAAAATCGAACAAACAACAAAAATCCTGAATATTCTCTGTCGCATAAATACGACACGGGCGGTAGGGGCACGAAAATGTTTCATTTGTGCGGTTAAAGGGTTAATTGTTGATTGTGTTTCTGCAGCATGACCCCGTTCTATCTGCAGTGAATACCGAGCAAGAGCCTGCAAAGTCACTGTGCTCCGCACGAATTGCCATAGATCGTGTTGACGCAGCTGACATATCAGCAGCCATTCATCGTCTAAAAGCCCATTCGTCTGCAGGGCCTGATGGAATTCCGCCGTTTATTCTCAAAGACTGTTCAGAGGTATTTCGTGAACCGCTTCTATTTATTTACAATTTAGCCTTAAAAACAGCGACTTATCCAGCAAAGTGGAAAATTTCACGAGTCACTCCTGTACCCAAGGGTGGTGACAGGTCAAAAGTCGACAACTATAGGCCTATTGCGGTCCTGTCGGCCTTCGGCAAGGTATTTGAGTCGATACTGAACCGGTATATCACCAGACAAGTCAAAACTCAACTAGCCGAATGCCAGCATGGTTTTAGAACTGGCAAATCAACAATAACTAACCACATTAACTTTGTGGACTATGCTGTCACAGAGATGGATAAAAGTAGGCAGGTTGACGTGGGCTATTTCGATTTCAAAAAAGCTTTCGATCGGGTCCGAAATGACGTCTTATTGAGCAAATTATCAGCAATAGGATTTACCCCTAAGCTGCTTCAACTCTTTTCCAGCTATTTTACCGATCGACTGCAGTATGTCCAATTATGTGGGCATAAATTTGGCACATATGCAACTTGTTCTGGTGTGAGTCAAGGTAGTACCCTCGGGCCTACACAATTTATCATAATGGTGAATGACCTTCCGAAGGTCGTCAGGACGGCACAATGCCTTATGTTTGCTGATACCTGAAGCTATTCTTGGGTATCAATGGCGTACAAGACTGTGAGGCGATGCAGAGGGATATCGATATGGTGGTAAAATGGAGTAAAGTCAATCACTTGGAATTTAACGTCTCGAAGTGCAAGACTATTACATTTACCCGATCGCGTGCACCGATCTAGTATGACTATCACATATCGAGTGTACCTCTGGAGCGTGTCAACGAGATCAAAGACTTGGGATTGACATTGGATGTAAATTTGACCTTCAATCAGCACATTCATAATATATGTGCCAAAGCCTTTCAGTCACTTGGTTTCGTGATGAGGCAGGCGAATGGGTTTAGGGACAAGAATGCTATTATGGTATTGTATTTTTCCTTTGTGCGCAGTAAACTTGAATACAATTCACTGTTGTGGGATCCGCACGAGCAAAAGTATAAGCTGATGATAGAACGGGTTCAACGCAAATTTGCTCGATACCTATATAAGAAGCAACACGCTGGAACTGCGGCGTAAGTGTGCTCTGTTGATGCACTACTTCTTAGTGCTTAACAATAGGATCGACGATGCGACCACGCTAGCTCGCTGTGCGCTGTTCGCGCCGGACCGACTGCGGGTTTCGCGTGCCTGTGCCCCGCGGTGCCTGTTCGCGGCTCCACCCTCGCGTACCCTGACAGCTCGGCATGCCCCTACAGCTCAGGCGCTCAGTCTACTGAATGCTCAGGAACCGGATGTCGACTTATTTACACATAAGGAAAAATATTTTTTGAATATTTGTGTCAAAAATTTTAGTTTATTTTAGGTTATTTTAATGTTGTTGGCTTGCTGTACGCTTTGGTGCAAACTGTTAGTACAGCAAGCAATTGATAATAATAAATAAATAAATTGAGTCCTCCTACCACAGTGCCAGACTTGTACTGACTAAAATCCACGGTGATCCTTCAATAGCCCTTTACGTTTCAAGGTCACGGTTACCCAACGAGACAGTCCCGAGACCACAGCAGGCTTTGGTCCTCTAGTCTTATGCCCCAACTGTCGCTCGCAGCTGTTGGTAGCATGCAGGATTTCCTCTCCGTTACCTCTTCCTTCTCAACTTCATTAATGTTTCGTAGAAGGAGATGACTATTTCCCATGCCCCTTCTCGAATTGCAATGTTTATTTCCCCTAGTGTTACCTTTCTCAACCTTCTTCATCACATTTTCCGTATGCTCTGCATTACGTATATCGGCTGTCACCTCATCTAAGACAGCTTGGGTCACGTGTCTCTTTGCTATCGCTGCAAGCAATATTTTTTATTAACTCAATAACTGATGATATAAGAAACTTGAATCGAAAAAAAATATATATATATATCAAAGTTTTCATCAGTTATCTCAATTGTCGGATAAAAAAGGTATTCCATACTTACAAGCTTTAAATTATATTCTATTTTGTACACGAATAACAAAACTAGAAAGTTATCAGAGAACATTTATTCAGAAAAAAATAATCAGCTTGATGGTCTGTCGCGCAACCTTTTATAATATGACTATTCCGGATCTCTTTCTGTTACAAACTGCAAGTACTGTCTTTACATTAAGACGCGGACTGACTACGATTTTAATCGCTTATGACCACGTAAACTATTGTCACCACTATGGAGCGTCAATAAGATTGAAAATTGAAAAAATGACATTTGTGTTGAAATGTGACGTAAGCTGCGAATGGGCATTTATTTTACTGCTTTTCTTTAGATTATTTAAAATATAGACATAAAATTAAATAATGGTTTGGTTAAAGTTTTAAAAAAATGGAAAACCTACTAAATTCTTAAAAAAAAACTGTTGTTATCGCTGGAAATACAGAGATCTTCGACGTCAAAGTTTATTTTTGTGCTACAACTTCCAATTTTTTATTGGGAATATCAAACTATTATTTATTATTCTGTTCGGTTTAAATTCTTCTTTATACCCGTCTCTCTCGTCTCTTCTTTTCGCGTTACTTATTTTTATTACATTACGTCATACTCGACGTTCTAAGAAACCAATTTTTGGGAATATTGAGATAAGACCGCGCCTTAAAGGTGAAACCGCACTAGGCAGAACTGCACTGCAGCGGAACTGCGCGACACGACGCGTCAAAATATTCGTTGTATGAAATTATACGAGACATCACGCACTAAGCGGCAACGAAACTACACTGCAACCGAACTGCGTTGCATAGTTGAGCGTCGTGTAGTTCAGTTCCGCTGAAGTGCAGTCCCGCCTAGTGCGGTCTTACCTTTATTAGTAGGCCATTCATATTGAAAGTGGAATCAAGAATTTAATTTCTCCCACCAGCTTTGAAAACATGATAATATTTCTCCGAATCCCTGGCTTACCTTGACGAACTTTCTTCATGACCACTGAGTTGGTGTCCTTAGAACGTACGTTATTAAGAACATCGTCCAACACGGCGGGAGCTAGTTGCCCATCATCGATCGCTGCAAAAAATTATGTAAAGCGTTTGTTCCGAGTAAATGAAAAATATTTATTGACCACAATATACATTACTAACTTTCACTACAGAAGAAAAGAGTAAAGAGTTCAGGAAGAAAAAGGAGTAAATGATACTGTGACGTTTGATAGGGGAGAATGAAAGAAAAAAATGTGTTGCACCGAACCTAAGTAAAATGGGATAAGGGCAGGAAGATGATGATAATACAAGTTTCACTACACATACAAATGCTCGTCATACACTCACAACAAGATAAATATTAAAGTTCTCGGCTCCATAACAGCCTCGCCTGTACGACTCGGGAGGGGATTCCGCTTTGAATGCATTATCAATCTTTCCCTACTTGTTTTAAAATGTACCATTTTTTAACGATATCTGCATTTAGACTTACCTTGACGAATTTTCTGAACAGCTTCAGCCTTATAATCAGTAGGTTGGACACTTGCCTTTATATCATTTAGGATATGAGCTGGCAATAACCTCTTTTCAATAGCTGAAATTGCGATTATTTTAGCAGGTCAGTAGAAAATGACAAGGGATAGTACGTTCCATCTTCTACAAAATATATCAATAAAATAAACTACGTTGCTCTTGATACGGCTATGGCAGGTATAGATTTCACTCCTGTTCTGTCTATGACAGATCCACAGGAAGCTGCAGATGCCTTTATAAAGCTAACTAAAGCAGCCATAGAAGACTGCACAACAACTGTAAAGGTTTCTGCAAAGAAACAAACTCTAAAACCGTGGATAACTCCAGGTTTGCTGAGGTGTATACGTAACCGTGACTCTCTGCATAAAAAGGTAAAACAATCACCTGACAATATCATAATCAATACCACCTATAAACGATACAGAAATTTTTGTACAGCATTATTAAAAAAAGCAAAAAGACAATTCGACTCTACAGAATTAAATAAGGCAATGAATAACCCTAAAAAACTCTGGGAAACCATTAAAAATATCACAAACACTACCAAAACCAAACACTCCTACACACAGTTGTTATTAGCTTCATCATCTCCGATTCAGTCTTGCAATGACGTAAACCGATTTTTTGCAAGTATAGGAAGGAATCTTGCAGATGGTATAAACAACCAAGCACTTACCCACATTTCACTACCCCGTACATCTAACTTCAATAAATCATTTGTGTTAGAAAATACAGATGTTGACGAAATTATATTAACCATCAATACGCTACGAACAAACGCGGCTACTGGCTGGGATGATATCTCCACAATGTTCTTAAAACGTTACGCCACAACCCTTGCACCTATATTATGCCACATTTTCAATCTTTGCTTTGACTTAGCCATCTTTCCTACTTCATTCAAAAAGGCTGCCATTCATCCCATTTTCAAGGGCGGCGATGGGTGCCTCGTCAATAACTACCGTCCCATAGCGGTACTCAGTACTTTATCAAAAATACTCGAACGCTTAATGAATAAAAGACTCATTTACTATTTAGAGCATTACAATATTTTATCACCACAACAATTTGGTTTTCGTAAAAACAAATCAACAAATGACGCAATACACAAGTTAATTGATCACGTAGTGAGGGATTTAGACAATAAGAAAAAGGTATTGACCATTTTCTTAGATCTCGCTAAAGCGTTTGACACAGTGCCCATTCCTACCCTTTTACTCAAACTAGAATCTATAGGTGTAAGGGGCCCACCACTTAATTTATTCAAAAGTTACCTTACTAACCGTTCACAATACGTGACTATGGATAATTACAATAGCGATACAGTTGCTATCGAATACGGTGTGCCGCAAGGAAGTATTCTAGGACCCACCCTCTTCCTCTATCAATGACCTCTGCAACCTAGGCATACCAAATGCAGAAATAGTTTCTTATGCCGATGACACTGCATTAACTTTTACCGCTAACTCATGGACGGAACTGCAGACGAGTGCACAAAAAGGTTTTAACTCCACACTAAGATGGCTCTACACTCACTCCTTGACCCTGAACACTAATAAAACTAATTTCATTACCTTCTCAATTAACTCAACCTCCCAACCAAATTCCGCTATATCCCTAAAAGCTCACTCGTGTTATTTAATGCCACAGCAAGATTGCCAATGCCCCTCACTTACACCAGTTGATCAAATAAAATATCTTGGAATTATCATTGACCAACACTTGAATTTCAAATCACACATAAATACCCTATCCGGCCGCGTACGGAAACTTATCTACATTTTTAAAACTTTGCGACATGTAGCACACGCCACAGTAATCAGAAATGTGTACTTTGCTCTTTGCCAATCATTAGTCACCTACTGTATTTCCTGTTGGGGAGGAGCTGCGAAGACAGTGATGAAAACTATAGAGATCGCGCACAGGGCCATACTTAAAGTCGCCACCTTTCGCCCTATCTTATTTCCAACGACCGAACTTTATAAGTCCTGGAACGTTTTAAATGTACGACAACTGTACATTTTACACATAGTTCTACTCCAACATTCCAGAACACCTTATAAGCATATCTCTAAACGACGGAAAGATATAATCTGCGTAACTCCACCTCCACGTACCGCTTTCGCAAAACGATTCTCTTCATATCTTGCACCATCAGTCTATAATAAAATTAACGCAAAATGCTCCATCTTTAAACTCTCATTCTATAATGCTAAAAAAACTGTTCGGACATTCCTTTTGGACCTTAATTATGATGACACTGAATTATTCCTCACAAACTAATCTCGTAAACATCTAAATGCACCCACACTCATACACACACACACACATACACACACACGCACACACACACACACACCCACACCCACACTAACATACCCACGTACTCTAGATTTATTGTGTAAAAATAGTAATAAAAACCTATTGCATAAGTAACTACATTTGTATTATAACCAGATGTCTAAAATCTTATATTAAGAACACAGTTTTATTAATTTTTTATTCGCCACTCAGGGGACCGGCACTGTATCTCCTTAACACAGGCTAAATTTTAGCCTATCTAGAAGAACAGTACTCCACCCGTATTTATTGTATAATATTAAACCTATAATAATAATCAACCTTTGTAAACCTTGCAATCCCATTATGAAATAAACGATATTATTATTATTATTTCCTTTATTCATTTCTCTACATATGTTTACATTTTTAAATATTTTATAAAAACAAAAAAGTAAAAAAAACATTTAAAAATATAAAAATAGTTGTCCGCCGGCGTGGGAGCAGGGTCCAAGCTACCGGTGGTTAGGGTTCCAGAGACAGGAACCTCCTCACAATACGAGCCGTATCAAGGAGTACTGCCTTCTGAATCTGGCCCTTGATCCAACTACCCAACGAGAGCCTCGACAGATGTTCGTCGAGGCTCTTGGCCATCAGGCCATTGGCCGTTACAACAATCGGCACAATGATAGCCGAGCTCACACTCCACATGTCGACAACCTCGCGCGCTAGGTCGATATATTTGATTTGTTTATCTTTCTCAGCCTTCACGAGGTTCTCGTCATGTGGGATGGTAACATCGATTATCATTGCGCGGCGCGCTGATCTGTCTATCACTACTATGTCAGGCTTATTGGCGATAATAGTCCTATCAGTAATGATAGGCAGATCCCAGTACAACGTGACATGGTCTTTCTCGAGAACTGGGTCGGGCACATACTTGTAATACGGTACCTCAGATTCCACAAGTTTGTATTTCAACGCAAGTTGCTGGTGGATGATTCTGGCTACTAGGTTGTGCCTGTGCAAGTACTCGCCGTTAGCAAGACGAGAACAACCAGAGATAATATGTCTAATGGATTCACCTGGACGATGGCATGCCCGACACACGTCAATCGTCCCATCCTTTATAATATGTCTCCGGTAGTTGTTCGTCAAGATAACTTCGTCCATAATCGCACAGACAAAACCTTCAGTTTCCCCGAAGAGGTCACCGAAACGTAGCCAGGATACGGACGCCAGAAAATCTACATCGGGCCCATGAAGGGCCCGGTAGAAGCGTCCATGTAGCTCCTTGCTTTGCCATACCTCCCTGCGGTCTTCGGTACTGAGTATCACAGGTTTGTGCCAGTTCTCTTTAGCCATGGACAGCGGGGTGAGTCCCTTGTCCACTGTGACCACATCTCGGTGCATACCCACTTCCATTTTCAAAAAATATTCTCTGAGACTGCACACCTCACGGTTGTGGAGGGTCTTAGCATTTAAAAAGCCTCGACCCCCGCATTTCCGCGGGATGTACAGCCTCATCACCGATGATCGTGGGTGATGCATCCGATTTGCAGTCAACAGCGTACGGACTCGTCTATCCAAGGCGTCGAGTTCAGTTTGAGTCCATTTGAGTATGCCGAAAGAGTACATTAAAACCGGCATGACCCAACCGTTGAAGGCGCGCACCTTGTTTCCGCCTGAAAGAAGGCTATTTAAAACCTTTTTCAGGCGTCCAAAGAAGCGGTCCCTCAACGATTGTTTCACGTCCGGTACATTAATGCCTAACGCTTCCGACATACCCAAATACTTGTAGGTCTCGGATGAGGAAAGTGATCTAAGGTGTATGGAATCTGAAAGCTGAATCCCTTCAGATTCCATAATCTCCCCTCGCTTTACATGCATGACTGCACATTTGTCCACACCAAATTCCATCCTGATGGCACTACTAAAAGTTTCAGTTACCTTCAGTAGCTCCATCAGTCGCAATTTGTTGGGGGCAAAGAGTTTCAGATCGTCCATGTATAAGAGGTGAGATATGACCTGACCACCTCTCCTCAACCGATAGCCTAGACCTGAATCCTCCAGCAATGTGCTTAAAGGATTCAGAGCTAAGCAGAACCAAAGTGGACTCAAACTGTCGCCCTGGAATATTCCCCGCTTGATCCATACAGGTTCATCATTCGCCTGGATCTGTCGACATCCCGGATAGCGAAGGACTGTTCTCCATTGCCCCATACACGACTCAAGGAAGGTGCATAGGGTTGCATCTATCTTGTACAACTCCAGCACCCTCATGAGCCATGTATGTGGCACCGAGTCGTAGGCCTTCTTATAATCTATCCAGCATGTGGACAGATCCTTGCGGGATCGACGAACCTGTTGGCTAATGGCCATGTCAATGAGGAGTAGCTCCTTAGTACCACGGGACCCGTTCCTACATCCATTTTGAGAGGCGGACATTATTGAGTTACTTTCAATATGTGTATTAATTTTCACTCTCAAAATGGATGTAAGAAGTTTATAAACCGTCGACAAACACGTGATCGGTCTATAATTTTTGGGTTCCGCGGTACTACCAGCCTTATGGAGAAGGTGGGTAACCCCTGTTGTTAGAAACTGTGGTAGCGACCCAGACTCCAAGGAGGACTGGAATTGAGATGCCAGACAAGTGTGTGAACTGCTGAACCATTTGAGCCAAAAGTTATGCAGTCCGTCCGGTCCCGGTGATTTCCAGTTCGGTAACGGACGGACTGCTCTTGCCACATCTGATGGCGTAATGGAAACTGGTTCCATTTCAGGAATATTTTCACACACTCGTTCGACATCTCGCATCCAGTCAGCCTCAGCATGACTGACGGGCACCGACCAGATGCTGCGCCAGAATGAACTCGTGGCGTTGTCATCTGGACGGCACAGGTCAGCCATGTTTTGTTCGGGTCGCTCCCAAGCTCTATATACCCACCTCTCATCGCTCCGGAACATGCGGTTCTGCGAGTACCGATCAACCCGTCGCTTATACCGCCGAATACGGCTTGCCCATGCACAAACTTTTTGCTTCAGGAAGTCGATGCGCTCTGTGACACGGGACATGTAATCTTGAGGACCGATCCCAGTCCCCGAGAATGCCCGTCTCACAAAGCGCATCACACGTGGTCGTGTATTTCCCTCCCTGAAGCAATATAGTTTGCCGATGAGTACCCTGGCCTCGCCGATACGACGCTCAATCCTGCATTGCCAGGCTGGTACAGCTGGTTTTGGTCGATTAGCTCCGTCACTATCCGAGAACTTGACATTAGCCAATCGACATGCCGCAACAGCCCCGCAAAACAGGATTGAATGTGTATCGACAAGATCCTCGCTGCTCTCGAAAAGATTCTTAAGCAGCGAGTTCAAAGCACTCACCAGCGCCCTATTTTTTTTGTGCATGGGTAACCGTGGCAATCGGGGTCTAAGTGTAATCGGAGTTGAGCGGTACTCACGAAGCGCATCCTCCAGTGCGCTCCTCAATCGTTCGTTGCA
Source organism: Agrotis exclamationis (assembly GCA_950005045.1). Taxonomy (NCBI): domain Eukaryota; kingdom Metazoa; phylum Arthropoda; class Insecta; order Lepidoptera; family Noctuidae; genus Agrotis; species Agrotis exclamationis. The sequence continues at coordinate 6,749,991 of OX465420.1, read as the reverse complement.
CTGGCTACTTACCGTGGCAACCGTGTCATCCTCCTCCACAACAGGAGCAATATTTTGCTGCGACGGAACCCTGTTAATAAATACTGACGTCGCAGCTGGTGGTGGAGATAAGATGGTACGGTTGCTCAGTACCTCTGAGCGCAGCCTATCAAGTGCGGTGTCGTCCAACATGTGATTACGTTGGATGACCCGCACCTGATCCGAAAGTCGTTGGGCAGAGACGTTAAGGGTTGGTTCAAGTACCTGGAACAGAGACAGCATCCTAACACGGTACGCAGTGAGGTTAGTTCCCCCCTCTGTAGACCCGTAGTATGCGCGCATGACATTCTCGTTTATGGACTGAGTCCATCTCATGCGCTGCACACAACCACCGGTAGCGGGGACCCGGCTCGGGGCCGGTTGGCCCCTAGATCCCAAGCTCCTCGGTGGCCGGCGTCTCCCCTGCCGACGTACAGGTGTTGGCGACGTCGGCGGGGAGAAATATTCGCCGCTCGAGCTCGATGCAACTGCCGCTGCCGGTGACGTGGGAGATCCGATGTCCGGTGGCGGCGAGGCGGAGCTGAGCGGCGATTCCGGGGATGGTGGGCGTGCGCGTGCTGCTCTGGCTCGTGTCAACATATTAACTTAAACATATTTCCTGCATATTTCGCATTTTTCATCCATAATTTTGATCATTTTTGACATGACATTTGTGTCAGCTGTTGTCACAAATGGTTATTTTCTTTAAAACACATATTTTAACTTGTTGTGTATTGGATTTACGATATTTGTTGTTAGTTTACTATTGTAACTTCATTTGCACTATTTATTTAAGGGTAAAGCATATAAATTTATTAAAACAGGAATGGTAAAATTTTCAAGTATATGTTTGACGTACAGTGTTGCCAGTATTATTATTATTATTATTATTCTCGGAGGTTATATAGCAGAATATAAAGAATTTAAGGAAAATATATGTCTAAATTGTCATGAGTTTGATGGAGCTAGTATAAATTATATAGGTACTAAAACTATATGTATGATCTTACTATTTCCATCAATGAGAATGTACGCATATTTGATCGGTTCTTTATCAAAAAATCCATTTTTTCTAAGGTCGTGCTTTGTTTGAAACAGCAAGTTTTTAGGAATGACGCCAATTGGTATTACAATACCTAATAGTTAGCATTTTTTCAAGCTACAAAAATTACTACATGTAATTTCAGATTCTAATACCATTTTAGTCCACTTTTTACATTTAAATCGTATTTATTACCTTTATTAAGCTTCTTTAGGAGACTTGCCCTTTTCTTCTTAGAGCACATAATTAATTCATCCAGGATTGCATTTGGTAGTTCTCCTTTATCCACCGCTAAAATGATAATAACAGCAGAATATGTAGTTTTAAAAAAATAGTGATAGATAAAATCAATTTTTACCTAGAACTAATCTTGACTTAGGTCAGTTGCGTTTCATTCAAAAACAAACCTTATTTGCATAAAAAATACTGTTCTTATTCTAATCTCAGCCAAAGTATCATACTTAAGTAATAGTACTAGATATTTTGTTGTGCCAGTTTAATAGTTTATAGTATGTACTGTTATAATATCATTAATTATCCTAATATAGATGAAAATATAAGTTAAGCATGTCTTGACAGTTGCCGCCTTACCACAAAAAGATGAACGCTTGTCTAAAAAAAGTGTAACAGCAAAACGACTCTTATATCAACGTGAAATGTCGTTTTGACGTTGTCAGTTTTTTTAAGACAAGTGTTCAACAGATGTTTAGTCATTTTTAAGGACAATGTGCATTTTTGGTATGCGATGTGTTTTTGATGGAATCGTGTAAATATTACAATATTATGAGAAACAACTACTTACATACGACTACATAAACTAGTTCTACACTACATAAATACTTGTTGAAAGTTTTACATTCGTTTACGATCCGAAAGATTTGAGATTTCTTCTCAGTATCGCGAGCAGCAGCCATTACTTTTTCAGCAATTTCAGGGGTCACGACGTGCTTCTTTCCTAAACCTGCAATTTAAATGGATTTATAAATACACACATCAAAAGTGTCTAGGGATCAACATATATTTTTGCAATAACTTTTCTCCTGATTGATATTAATTAAAATTTTCTTTAAGGATTCATCAAATAAAGTGTTTTCGTTTGTCACAGTAACGATAAACCAAGTCACCTTTGCATTAATAAAGAAATTTGCCATTTTCCTAATAAAGGGATTTTTGACATTTGAACCACTAACACAAAAGTTCGAAAAAAAGACTGAAATAACAGTTTTCTTTAAAATTTTATTGGGTAACTTAAACAATTAATAATCCGTGTTTCTACCGCGAACACTAACAACACAAGAACATCGGTTTGGCATACTCAAAATGAGTTCATCCAAATCACGCTGTGGAATGGCCGCCCATGTTCGTTGCAACAACAAAAAAAGGTCTTCTTGCGACTGGATACCCTCCATATTCGGCAGAGCTCTTCTCTGTAGCATATCCCATGCATGCTCAATCGTATTCAAGTCTGGCGACTGAGCAGGCCAGGGCAGGACATTGATGTTAGCTGCGGCAAGAGTCTGTCTTACAACTCTTGCGGTGTGCGGTCGTGCATTATCATGCATTAACTGAAATAAGGGACCGATTTGCACTTGTAGAGGAACGATGACGTCTGATACAATCGTCTCAGCATAAATTTGAGCGTTGAGGTTGCCTCTGATCCAAATCAACTCAGTTCTTCCGCCGATCCAAATACCCGCCCATACCATGATGGTTCCACCACTATAAGGATGGACTTTCTGGCAGGAGTTTAATCGCTGTTGGCGTCCAGGGGTTCTCCAGTGTCGTATACGTCTTGTATCCGGTCTCATACCGAAACGAGACTCATCAGAAAAGCACACGAAACGCCATTGTTCTTCTGCCCAATTTCTGTGTTCAAGAGCCCATTGATATCGAATCCTACGATTGTGCATTGCTATAGGTGGTACCCGTAGCGGTCTTCGGGAATGAAGGTTCACTTCATGCAAGCGGTTTCTGACTGTTTGGTCGCTAATTAAGTTCCCTGAAGAGTGATGAAGCCTCACGGATAACATCATGGCGGTTATTGTTGGAGCTCTTCGAGTTAAGATTTGAATGTATCGGTCTTGTCTCCGTGTGGTGCAGCGATACCGTCCTCCATGGCGCTCAGCCACGGTACCAGTGCTTCGGTAACGTGTCCAAAGTCGACTGATAACACTCTGACTTGTATTCAGAGCTAAAGCCACAGTACGTTGCCGGGAACCAGCTTCTATCATTCCCACGGCTCTGAGCATTTCTTCCCTGCTTAAATGACGTCGCCGCTCCATAATAACGTTGGTTTTAATCAGTAGTAGGGAAACAGTAGCACTAATAATGTCTTCAATGCGTTGTATGTTTTTATAGGGAAAATATTGACAGCTGATTTTCATCTTTTACTCGAATTTGATTCACAGTTCCTGATTCAAATTATGAAATGCACCAAAAAGGATCCATATAAATTTATAAAATCATAAATTTATTACAAAGCCACATCTCAATCTCAAGAAATCCGCATAAAAATGCTTGATCCCTAGACACTTTTGATGTGTGTAGTAGGTAAGAGTTTATGACGAATTAATACTGTATACAGGGTGAATTTTTCATCTGTGCGTTGATGGCTATATTCGAAATTGCGTACGTAATAATAATAGACCTCCTGACCGATCAGCCTCGGCGGCCAATCTCAACGGAGATTAGCCATCTGCGCGGGACTTATAGTGCACAAGTGCGTGCGCAGGCACAGGTGCAATCCGACACAACCGGAGAGAGATCCGGCGTAGGACTAACGGCTTAACGTGCTTTCCGAGACACGGGGGTATCATACCGCCAACTTCCAAACTCCGGGCTGCTAGTTACTGAGAAGTTCTTATAGAAAAACCCAATAGCAGTTTTTGCCCGACCTGGTAATCAAACTCAAGATCCCACGCTTAGCAGTCGCGTTTGCGTAGGTAACACTCCTATAATAGAAATGTCTATCAAGCGATTTAGGATCCTTTTTTGCAGATAATAGTACCTAGGAACAACGTAATAAATAAGGTAAATTAAAAATCTATTTATTTATGTTCCATGACGTACGTTCACTAATCTAATGTGGAAAAAATTGAACCAATAATAATATTTCAGTGCGAATTGCATGTCCTATTTTCCTGTTTACTGTGTGCAACGTTGTTTAAATTTCCCGGTTTTGTTAGAAGTTATAATTATTTAAAATTATTTATATGCAAATCAATCATGTGGGACGAGATTTTTAAAGTCTGCTTTTGTTAAAATTACTGTCAAAAACGCTCTACAAACAACAAAAATGTTTATTCAGAATTACAACAACTTACGTCCCCTGTAGGTACGCAAAAGGGAATTTATGCAAATTGTTCAAAACTTGTTATTTTTTGTGACTAACAGTAGTACTTTATAGACATGTACACTTAAGTATTATATTTAAATACTTAAATTAAAAGTAAAATATTTACAAAAAGGACTAAATTAAAAATAAATTTCAAATATTATCCCTGTCAATAGAGAAAGTGCCCAAAACGCTGGTAGTAGTTAAACAACCTAGTCCCATATTCTATTCTACCAAAAAAACGTTTTTTGGCGACTTTATTACAGAAATATACAAACGTATCTTTTCAATTTCTTCGAACGAATATTTTCAATTTTATAATCGTTCGAATATTATGTATTACATTTATTCCTCAATGTTATTTCCCATTGCTTATATAAAACGGAAACATCATCTCATAATATGTAAAATTATAGTGTTTACAGGATACTTATACCCGGAATGCACATGACGCACATTTGGTGGTATTTGATAGATAGTGGCAATAATTAATGAGAGGTCTGGATTGTTTGTTTATTAATAGGTTCACTTTAGGTGGATTATTTGTTTATTTACAGGCTAATTGAAGGTGCCTACATGGAAAAATCAATTTAAATAACATAATAATTTTATTACACCTACTTAATACTTTATTGATTTTTATTGTGATTTTATTGTTCACGTATCGTAATAACTAAAGTTATTTTAACTACTTTTTATACAACGTGTAACACAAAATGCGCAAGACCTCTCGTGGGGTAACTCAGCCCATGTTACTGAACAATGTTTGTTCTAAGACTTTTGGAAATTCGCAAAAAAAAAATATTTTTCATAGAGATGGGCCCGATCAATTTCTCATTTTGTATGAAAAAAACTTTTTTTTTTGCGAATTTCCAAAAGTCTTAGAACAAAAATTGTTCAGTTACATGGACTGGGGGGGTATTACAATGTCTTAAAATCAGGCTTATTCCTGCGAGTGAAAGTGACAGAGCTATACAAGTCGTCTAGCGCCATCTCGTTCACTCACAGGAGTAAGCCTGGTTTTAAGACGTTGTAATACCCCCCCTGAGTTACCCTACGAGAGGTCTTGCGCATTTTGTGTTACACGTTGTATAATATAAGGGCGTTCATAAGACCTACCTTTTGGTATACCTAAAATCGTTTCACATAATTATGTTTGTAATACCTAACTAATGAACGAAATAGATAATGAATAATTCACATACTTTTGATTCACCTACGGTTAATAATTCTCCTACGTAACCGTAGTATTCTCCAACGGTTAATTCACCTTTAGTCTATTCAGCTACAATTAATATACTTACTTGTTACGGTGGAGTGACAAGAGTGGATAAAGTAAGGAATGAGTTTATAAGGGGAAGTTTGAAAGTGGCGCCTGTTACAGAAAAAATGAAAGGGAATCGTCTATCTTGGTATGGACATGTGATGAGGAGGGATGACACCCATGTGACTAAGAGAGTGATGAGTATGAATGTTGATGGATGGAGAGGAAGAGGAAGGCCAAAGAAAAGATGGATGGATTGTCTAAGGAATGATATGAAAGAAAAAGGAGTAAATGATACTGTGACGACTGATAGGGGAGAATGGAAGAAGAAAATGTGTTGCGCCGACCCCAAGTAGAATGGGATAAGGGCAGGAAGAAGAAGAAGGTTAATGTGATAATATCATAGGATAACGTCGAAAGAGCACCGTTTCGCAGTTCTCCTACTTCAGAGTGGTTTAAAAGAACCAAGAAGGGAATGGCGGGGTCTGTAAGACCCAAGTTGGTTTTATGATAAATGGCTGGTTGAAGAATATTTCTAAGGCTTTTTCTCAGTGTCCCGTTACGTACACTCCTACCTAAATACCAGCTGAACAACTTTGTGCTTTTGAACGAGCAGACGGTCGACGTCGCACCTCGAGGTTCGGTTTTGGTTTCTTTAAACACTGCAGTTAGAAAAAGGAGCCCCGCTCAGCGGGACTCCGTCGACCTTATCTCGAAAATCTTCCACCCACTTAACTACCCACCGCTTTATAAATAAAACGAGTGCGTTTTATTTATAAAATGAAGGCGAGTCGTCCATTAGGTATTTCAAACGTAGTTTAAATAACCAATATATTAAAAGATAGATTTAAACATATTGGTTAACTACGTTTAATATGACGGAAATAAAAAATTCTCGATCGTACGAGTACACTAGAGGCGCTTTTTCGTCTTCCGTACGCTGTAGGTAAAATACGGAAATCTTGTGTAGGAAGGAAGGCCTCTGATAGTATTATTCTTTGTTCTTATTATGATCTCGATATGGTTTCATAGACCTCACCTGTGTGGACCTTCTTCATAACTTCAGATAGACTGTCACAGGATTCAACATCAATGGCGGCTAAATCATCCATGGCACCAGGCGCTAGGTCAGCTCTCTTTACACCTAAATTAAAAATTACCCTGATGAGAGTGCATGGACATGCGGACGGCGAGTTATGTGTGACTCTCCGTCCGATCATGGATGCCCGGATCGACGGCGCGTCATGTTTCACGCGCGCCTCAAAGAGGTGTTTGCAATCTGACGGGGCCCCCTTAGAGGGCCAAAGCCTACCGGGGTCGCGGGACTGTCTTATCAGGTAATCATGACCGTGGAACGTAAAGGGCTATGGAAGGACACCGTGGATTTTAGTCAGTACGAGTCTAACAGTCTCTCTCGACTCATTTGATGATTTTACCTCTTAAAAAAAAGAACCCATATTAGAATGGTTTTTTCAACTTTACTGTTTCCTCATAGTTTGGTTATTGCTAGTTTTTAAATTAGCTTACTTGAGCTTAGTGTCAACATTTTGTACAGCTAATAAAAGCTAAGCGTAAGCATAATTTGCCTTTTTGATATTCCCATAGATAAGACACAGGTTTTCTCTTTAAAAGGGGCAATGCCTGATGATCCACGTAGTTGATTATTCGCATTTTTCCTTCTGGGACGTAGCGGTATTCCTTCATTGTTTATAGTAGCGGTAATTAATAACATTAAACTAAATAATGCATGTGTCTAAATTTAAAAAAGGCCTCATAAGTCAGGATCAGTAGTAACTGGTGTATGGCAACGAATGAGGATAAAATAAATAAATAAATACCCGCCAAGTTTGTACCTTTAAGTATGTTCTTCATAATTTCTGCCTTCTTGCTTTTCTTTTGAGGTTGTAAGCTGGCGATCAAATCATCCATAACTACTGGCGATATTTGCCTTTTCTCTAGCGCTGAGAATAAAATTTGATTTGCATATTTCATTTTATAATTAACATGTTTGAATTAAAAAAAAAGTTCATACTTAAAAATTATACAGTATGTTTATTACTGGCTAACTGCTCGAGCAGTCCGTGTATGAACCTTGAAGATTATTAAAGTTACCTTTATGTATTTTCCTTATGACTTCGGATTTATTGTCACCTGGTCGCACTTCATCAAGTATTTCATCCATAAAATCAGGCGGTAATTGCCCATTCTCCGTAACTAAAATGTATTAAAGATATATTATTTTTATGTCGTATGTACTCGTAATTTATCATTTTTTATGTCTACTAACTCAGTGTCTTAAAGATGATAAAGCTCAAATTCCAATTTACCCAAAAATAGATCCTGATTACAAATGGGAAGTCTCAAAACTTAGAAAACAAAAAGAAATAGTCTTATTGATTCTGCGGTTTTGTAAAACACCTTCGAAAATTGGACTTTGTTCAAATAAAACAAAATTTGGTCTCTAGTCTAACTACGATCATTTTAAGGTACCTTTTCGGAGGTTTCTCAGGACAGCAGACTTATTATTTCCTGCGCCTACCTCAGCCATTACGAAGTCAATAACAGACGGCGTCACATGGCTCTTCACTATGGCTGAAATTATAATAAAACCAGTTGGAAGCGACTTGCATCCAGCACGATAACCAACCAGCCGAAACTACGAGGAATAGGAATAAATGCTCTGTAATATAAAAGAGCCTCTAGGCCAATTTTGGTGAGACCTAAAACTGAATCATTGGATTTTTAAAAATCAATATTCCTGGTAAGGAATAGAACCGGTAGATTTTGGAAAAAAAATCTCTTAATTATTACACTAATCGTTAGTGTCACTAATAAGGATCAATTTCTGAGAAGTAAAACCCGACGCAAAAAGAGGGGTGCGGAATACAAATATAAAAATTAAATGCATCCGGCAACTGGGACCGCGGTGCCAGTTTATTGCGGTCCCAGTCACCGGAAGCCTCATCTGTTTGTGTAGGCCTAGGGGGTTAACAGGCTAGTAAGTAAATAACAAAAACTTACCATCGCGGATCTTCTTCAATACTTGTGACTTTCTATCAGTTGGACTTATTTTCTTAAGTATTTCATCCATAATAGCAGGTGATATTTGTCCCTTGTCTACCGCTGAAATATATTATGGGATGACATTTGTATCTAAGTAAAAACTTTGTGTCAAAGTTTACAAAAAATATCTGAGTAAAAACGACAAAGGAAAGAAAATGATAGCGATTATAAAAAGAGAACCTGAGAGATAATAAGAAGTGACTCATAACAAGAACAACATAAGGCCATTCGTACACAACACGACACAAGTCTCCGATTGCTTACGACTTTAATGTCCTTAACACGTGCCTGTGTAAGAACCTCTATCGATTTATACTGCGATAGTCGCCTGAATAAAGTCGTAACGTATCGAAGCCTTGCGTCGCGATGTGTACGAAGGGGTTAAGAAGTGCAAAGACGGTTAGAATAGTTTATTTTTCACTTGTAGACTTCCTCTTTTATCACTAAACAATTATCTTTCTTTTATTATGATTTTGACTAGAAAAGTAGTATGTTTTTAAAATAACATTTAAGTAAAAGTCGACAATGCTGACTGTTGTCTTTTTTATTTCCATAGACACCAACGTCTGTCGTTGCGACTGAGTGCCTTGGCGATATGGTTGCGGTTGCATTCGAAATTTTACCTTGAGACTACATGAACAAGAATGAAAATTGCTAGTATGTTAAATAACTCACCGTTTTGGACTATTTGCAATGCTTCAGCCTTTTCTTCACTTGAATGCTTTGGTTCTGCTATAATATCATTTAGGACGAGTGGCGTCACTAGCCTTTTCTGAAGTTCTAAAATTGAATAGATTTGTAAAATTAATAAAATTATGCCGTTGAAAAACCTTTATTATTTTATGGGGAACACTATTCGAAAGCGAAGACAAATAATTGCAAAATCAAATGTATTTTTTTTTATTGTTGCTGTTTTTCCCTGGGCCCTCTAATTCTGACACCATATGGTGGCTAAACCTGACACGAAAAAGAAAGTACCCAAAGTATTGGTTGACCAAGTAAGTTCATTGTATTTTCTCGTACTCACCTTTTTGCACTTTTTCTATGACTGCAGACTTGGTGTCACACGATCTTACATTGTCTATGAGATCAGTCATGAAGTCAGGTGGTAGTTCCGCCTTTTCTGATGCTAAAATTTTAAGAAGTAATAATCATTACATTATTTCTAGTTTTACGGATAAATTGCGATTCATATAAATGGCCATATTTGACCTACTAAGTTTGTATTTTTTGGGAATTTTACCGAATAAACAATAGATGGTATCCACAGAACAGATTTAACCTCACAATCACAAGATAAAAGATCACAAAATTATCTATAACATTTTGTTAAAGAACATAATTACGAGTATTATCATTTGATTCTGGGTTATATCAAAGCTGTTTTAGAGTCTAATTTCCATTGGATACAAATCGTTCAGCGACCTACCTTTGAGAACGTTTTTCAAAACGTCACCCTTGGTGGCAGATGCGTTTGCAGAAGCCATAACATCATTCATGGTAGACGGTAGAATATGTCGCTTTGCTATCGCTGAAATTAATTATAATTCGGTTTTATTTATTTTGTGACATACTTTTTACATTTTTACAAAACAGTTCTGTGTTCTACCAGGGGCGAGAGTAGGGTCTAAGCTAACGGTGGTGGTTAGGACACCAGAAACAGAAATGCGCCTTCTAAATAAGGCCCTTGATCTAATCTCCCATGGTAATCTGAAGACGACCACCTTAGAAAGCCATCGGATGTAGTCTTTGGGGCCGACATCGACAAGATGACATCTTCGTCATCCATCAGGGTTGACGAACTGACGCATTGGTACTGAAGGCCTTGAATATTATGAAGTGGTATGTGTGTGCTATTTCTTTAGCGTGCTCTATCGCGCTTCTGGGCAAAGGCCGCCCTAAACTCCTTCCACATTTCGCGATATTGCGCTTCCTCCTTCCAGTTCAGCCGGAGCCTGTCCATAACCATACAATACAGAATATCTTATCTGATGCTTTTATGTTAGCTTTGGCAAGTATTTTACAATTTTGTATTTGAAGGATTTTTCCAACTAACCTTTCTTGACTTTCTCCATGAATTTAACTTTATCATCAGTAGGACATTCATCTTGGAGTATATCAAACAGGACATCAGGTGATAGTTGTCCCTTCGCAATCGCTGGAACAGACATGTTATTGTTACCATTCAGGGGACAAGTGTTCCGCAAATGTGTAGCTAACGGCCGTTCCAAAATGCATTCTGGTTTTGTCTTACGTGTGCTTACGTTGAGATAGAAACATCATTGCTATCTCTATCTTTGGTTTAGTCTTACTAGAGATAGAAACACTACTTGTATCTCTATCTCTGGTTTTGCCTCACTAGTCTTACTAGTAATAGAAACACTAATTATATCTTTATTCCTGGTTATTATACTAGAGATAGAAACACTATTTCTAGCACTAGTAAGGCAAAACCAGATATAGTTATGATATTGAGGACGGCCGTAAATCGCTAAAGATACTGTGTGAAGTCGGGCAACATCAGCGATGTCGGATAACGTTACCAGAAAACTTATATTTTGAGCTTTTTTTATTGTGGTTTAAGTTGTCTGACATTGCTTGACTTTATCAAACGTCTGGTACGGTGCGGGACAGGACAGGGAGGTTATTACAACGTCTTAAAACCAGGCTTGTTCCGGCGAGTGAAAGTTACAGAGCTATACAAGTCGTCTAGCGCCATCTCCTTCACTCACAGGAATAAGTCTGGTTTTAAGACGTTGTAATACCCCCCCAGGACAGCGATTTGACATATTTTCTATAGAAAAGCTGTCAAACCGCCATTTTTATTCCTCAGATAAAAGTTATCTGACTATTCATAAATCAGCCCTTATTATATTTTCAATGGCATAACTAGCTTTAACTAACCTCGACGAATGTTCTTCAAGATGTGTTCCTTATTTTCAGTTGGTTCTATTTTGGTGACTAAATCATTCATGACGTGTTTAGGCATTTTCCTCTTTTCTATCGCTGAAATATATAAATTTAATATTAATGATATTGTCTTAGATAATAGAGTATCCAGATTCCGTGTCCAAAACAAAATATAACGGTTTTCGTGAATTCACTTCTTTATAAACGAGTGAGTGAGCTCCACGCACACATGTAAATGTTTTTTTTACAGATGTTCACTTGTTTTATTTACGTAGGAATCAAACGGAGGGGGATATAATTTGTCTTCTTTTTAATCTTAGGATCTTGTAACTAATGACATGTTGTTTTTGTAGGGGGCCTTGATATGGTGGGGGAATCTTGTTCAGTTCAGTTTCCAGCAAAGCGGGGTAGTATGGTTGTATGAAGATTTCAGTAATAAGATTGGAAATAAGAAAAGATATAGATCAATAAAATTATTTTCTTCTGTTTTGTGTTACTATATAGTCCAGTCAACGAACAATTATAGAGGGAAAGTCTTGGAACACAATTTTTGACTACGCAACTTTGTTTGGACTATTTAGGAGGTGAACATATCAAAAGTCCCTACCCCTAGCCCTTGAGCTTTGGGAGAGGGGGGGGGGGGTTTGAAGGTAACAATTTTTTTTTTGCTTATATCTTGGAAACCTCCTAACTTGTCCAAACAAAGTTACGTAGCCAAAAATTGTGTTCCAAGACTTTCCCTCTATAGCCTTTTTGAGCATTCGTTGACTGGGCTAATAACTAAAAGATTGAATTGTACTAAAACACTGAGCTACTGATTTTTCACTCTTAGAGGAATACGGCACTGATTTTCTTTACTACAGGCGATTGTGTATCTAAGAGGACAGTATCCCCACCATTTTTGTCGCATACAAGTGTTCATTTGTAAACTGTAACTTTTATTTTGTATTCACGCCAACACCTCTTGTGCAATAAAGTATTTTCATTTCATAAATGAGTGGCTCCCACGTTACCTCCACGGAATCCCATAGAAGTGTGTTTGGTAAGGCGTAAGTTTTAACTACATATTAAATTTTGCCGTAATTATACCTTTGTGAACTTTCTCTATGACTTGAGTCTTAGTGTCAGACCGACCCACATCCTCAAGTATTGAATCCAATACTACTACTGGTACTTGTCCGGATAATACAGCTGAAAAAAGTGAACCATTTATAAGTAGTGGCACTAGTAAAAATAGCAAACTAAATATACAATTTATCATGAGACATAAGAAAGAGCACTAGAATTAGCCAAATTATTACAATGTTGATTCTCATTTGGTACAAGATAGAAACAAACAAAGGGAAGGGTGGATTCCTTCCCATAAATCTTTTAAAGTTAAACACGTTCATTTCCTAGGCTACTGGCCTCATGACTGATTTGTGGCGAAAAATATATGCTTCTAATCATAAAGGAAAATACATAACTGCAACGATACGATACTCTACAACATTGTTTTTAGTATATGCGAAACCTGAATATAGTTTATTCAGAATCAGTAACTGATTCGATTCCAATCATTTTTACACCATGTTAAACATATTTGAACGGAAAACCGGGTAATATACAAGCTTATAACTTTGTTATTTTTTATGATACGGTTTTAAAATTTTGTACATCTATTCTATCGGGTTTCGTATAAACAAAAAATAATGTTGTAGGTATAATCGGTCTTGGTGTACAAGCTAAAGAGAAAATATTAAACTTACCTTTACGGACGTTTAACAGGACCTGGGACTTATTGTCACTAGCCCGAACTTTCTCCAGAACTACTTTAGCTACTGAGGGTGACATGTAATTCTGATTTATTGCTGAAATTGAAAGATTTCATTACTTTTGTTTTACGTAGGAATCTATCGAAGGACGGGGGTAATTTTCTACCGTGTCTTTGGCTTCAATTCTCAGGGGCTTACTAGGAATTTGGACTTTCTATAATCTAAGATCACACACCATCGACTTGTTAAAGAAATCTTTGAAGTATTTCATCAAAATAAATAGTCGACGAATTAGTAAGTATGTACAAAGTTTTAAAGCAAGTTACCTCTTCTTACTTTCATCATAACATCTGACTGAGTGTCAGTTGAGGATATATCAGCGAGTATTTCTTGCATTACCTCTGGGTCTAAGTTTCCATTATCCACAGCTGAAATAGTAATTATTTTAAGTATGAACTATCTTACAGTCGGTTTCAATATTTGGCTTTTTTATATCTGATGTTGTGTCTTACAGCTGGTTAAAGCGTCCTTTTTTTCCTCCCAAACCTCCCTATTTTGGGCAATTGCTGGTTTTTGGGCATGCTTGGTTTACACAGCGCACGCGCAGGTTATAATCAGTTGTGTAATAGGAAAATAATCCACAAATTATAATGGAGTCTTAAATTATCCGTAGTGAGAGAGCAATATACAGTCGCGAGCATCAGTCGGAAGACGTCCACTGCTGAACATCAGTGCAGTGAACACTCGCGAACAAAAGTATGCAATCAATTATTTGGAATTGATCCGGGATGACTCCATAAATAATGACGTGATTTGAATGAATTCGGTATCAATTTAAAATTTACAGTTAAACCTTTAAAATGGTACCATTTTTATTATTCTTAACTAGTTACTAAGTTCTCAAGATCGCGAATAATAAGTGTTCGCTAGAATAGTATGAAGTGGAGTCAATCACCTTTTTAAATGACTTACCATCTAGAAGGTTCTTTATGATCTCATCTTTGTTTTCTCCAGGACCAGTAACTATATCATCCACGACATAAGGAGAGACTTGTCTCTTTTTAATCGCTGAAATTGTATTTTATATCAAAGTGCCATACATAGACCATCAAAAATGTTTAGAGATTGTGCCCAAGATACGATGAAAACATTTTCTCTAAGACTTAGTTTGCATTTATAGCATAAGCGATCAACAACCAATATGAAATTTGGCGACCAACCAATGTGAAGATACTGGGACCAATTTAATAGAAGATAAGCCCATATAAGTCGTCGATACATTAACCTGCATGTGGGATGTGCAAGTTAATAACATAAACTTAATTTTCTTTTCTTTATTTTTCCATCGATATTGTAGTAACAACAGTTTTTTAAGATTACTGTTATTATTTTTTCTATGGAATAAGTATGTAGTTGTCTGATAATAAACAGATTTATTTTTTATTTATTTACTTTATTTATAAGCACCAGAGCGATAGAAATCAGGGCATCTAGCTACAAAATATAGTGTTAATGTTTTAAAAGACTTACCTGTTCGAACCTTCTCTACTATGTCCGACTTATCATCGTTAGGACGTATATTGACAAGGATATCGTCCATTACATCTGGCGGTAGCTTTCCCTTATTTACCGCTAAAATTAAAAAAATAATAATTAGAAAATATGATTGCTGTACTAGAAAATATTTGGCGGCGAATAATATGACATACTATTATTATAGCTCCTACAAAGAGCAGTGGTGGTCCAATGGAAAAAACACAATTTACTAGTTCCACAGTTTAGTTCGAAAGTATCTAGGCATATGATACTTTTGAACTTTATTGTGACTAAATAAGGTCCAAAAGTGTTTACATATTTTAGAACTCGACTGTGCTATGCGATCACGATAGTGAAAGTTGACAGAAAGGTGAGAGATGTCACCAGACATGTTCACACTTAGGCTGCCTGTCCATTGGCTGGCGGAGCGGAGCGAACGAGTATTGCGGAGCGGAGTTGCGGACTGTGTCTGTCCATTGATGCGGAGCGGAGCGAGCGGACTGTGCGGGGCGGACTGTGCGGAGCCTATACCCTACCCGCCGGAAGCGTCCAGAAGCGGCGCGTACTAGCTGTGCGAGCTGGCTGTATGAACGCCGCTTCCAAAAATGTATGGATTTTAAAAACTAGCTCGCAGACCCATGTCCACTGGGGCGGAGCGGAGTTTTTATGCAATCCTATTGGTTAATATTTCCTCGTTTCTCCGTTCCGCCAGCTCGCTCCACTTCAATGGACAGGCAGCCTTATCCTGGTCGCATAGTTGGCCGTGGGTTTAAACCCAGTCAGATGCAGTACTTATAACTTTCCTCAATTTATTTCGTCACCATTTTTTTCAAAACGGTGAAGAACTTAAAGTTTTTTAACCAATATTTACCTTTACGAAGATTCTTCATAAGTGCTGTCTTATTCCGACTTGCGGATGCGACGGCGAGCATTTCATTCGCTACTGATGGGGTTACGTGTCTTTTAGATATTGCTGCAAGAAATGTTCCGTTTTTGAGACCTTATTAATTCAAGTGATTAAATAATAGGTGGATAAAGTCGTTCAGCATCAAAGCGGAAAGAAACTTGCTGTCTCATTATTTGTGTTTTTTTTTGTTGTTGACTACCTATACCTGCTAAATTTCTGGTTACCAAAAGAGATTTTTGAAAATTCACTACGTGATAAGTTCTGCGTTAATAAGTATTCGATTCGCGTGAGAAATAATTACATTTTTCCTTGACTACTACAGATTACCTATTACTTACTAGCTATTAGGTACGGGGTGCTAAGGCAGGAAACCTCCACGTGCGTCCGTGGACTGGAGTTCCCTTTCGGATACGTCCGGGGGGAAGACCAGTTTTTCGGGCCGGTGTACCCTGGGATGCGGGCAAAAACTCTTCCTTAGGCACTGTGTGCCTAAGGGGTCTGCCCGTATGCGAATAGCCTGTCGTGTGGACGCTCCAACGCGTGTCCCTCTGATTAGCAGAGGGCACAGCGGCGGAGCGGGCTTGCGGACGGTGAGTAATGGGTAGCTCGCCGTCCGACCAAGGACCAAGCCCGGGTCGGTGGCGCGTCGTGTCGTGTTTCGCGCGTGCCTTCGGGGAGTTGTCAGCAAACTGACGGGGTCCCTTATGAGGCCAAATGCCTGCTGGGGTCGCGGGTTTTTCTTAACACAGGATACCGTGGCCCGGAACGTAAAGGGCATCCGAAGGAACACGGGTGGATTAGTCAGTAAGAGTCTGACACTCCCTTCTGCCCCACCCAGGGCTGAGGACTCATTTGATGACTTTACCACCTAAAAAAAAAAGCCATTAGGTACCACATTGCGGGCATGCGAGCACACCATCAATGTAATTATAATTGATCCCCGCAGGTGGTCGGGGCTTTAAATGTAATGCCAACCTGAAAGTATCTGTAAGTTTACCTTTACGGACTTTCTTCATAACTTGTGACTTGCTGTCATAATTCCGAACATTGAGTAGTACATCGTCCATCACATCTGGTGCTATTTGACCTCTTTTTACGGCTGAAATAAAACGATGTTAATCAACGTGTGAAGATGAAGACAAAAATATGCAGTTAATATTGACTCCACACGACTACAGCTAACCACGTATGTTGAACGTATGTTCAATTGCAGTGTAGTCCGTCTTATGGCACCTTAAGGACCAGGGGCCTTACCACGAGCTCTTAACGCGATCCAGTTTAGGCTGTGGGAGAAAGACAGAGCTATACAAGTCGTCTAGCGCCATCTCTTTCCCACAGCCTAAAGACTCACGCTTTAAGAGTTCATGTTAGGCCACCTGCTCACACCAAGACAAGAGGCGGCGCAACGTGATACTGGTAAGTATATCTTTTCGTGTATTAATTAAAGTCAGATTTTGAGACGCGAAATGTGCGCGCTTTGTTGCATCAAGTAAATTGACCCTAAGGCTGCTTTTCCACCAGAGATGCGCTATGCTAAGTGGCTTCGGATGCGTTTGATATCCACCAATCATATTCATTGGTTTATACAGTGTGTCCGGACACGAGTTAGCGATACTTGAAGGGAATATTATAGACTCATTTTCATCGACAAAACTGCTTTTAAAAAAATTCTTACTCCAACACCTCGCGAATGGCGGCCATTTTAGTTTTTTGATTTGTCGAACTGGGGTATGTACAATAAAATGCAAATATCTTTGAATCCAAGAGACCTACATACATGCAAATGACTTTATTGCAAAGTTGAATGTTTAGGCTTTTCAAAAACTTGCAAAAGTTTTCTAAATAATATGCAGAAAGAACCAAAAAACGTGGGCAAACATGAAATTGTACACAAAAATTACTGAATATTTTCACATTTTATACTCTAGCTCGAAAAGTACCCCTGTATTTTGCTTAGGTTTTTGCATTAAGTTAAAAGTATTTGAGTCAGGCTATAAAATTATATCAAAATTATCACTCTACGTTAAGTATTTTAGGAGTTATTCTCACTTGAACATAACCCTTCCTTAGCGCATGTACCACCAATGTTACAGAAGCTGCATTCTTTGGGCGAGCTAAACCGTTTCAACGTGAATTTATAAGCTGGCATTATTAACCACCATGTAAATGATCCCAACGAATCACCATTAAACTGAAATAATACATTTTTTGTTTACTTTATGAAAAAAAAATCTTTGAATAAATTCAAAAAATGGGCCATTTTAGTTTATGGGTGATTCGTTGAGATCATTTACATGGTAGTTAATAATGACAGCTCATAAATTTACACTGAAACGATTTAGCTCGCCCAAAGAATGCGACACCTGTAATATTGGGGTACATTCGCTAAGGAAGGGTTATGTTCAAGTAAGAATAACTCCTAAAATACTTGACGTAGAGAAATAACTTTGATACCATTTTATAGCCTAACTCAAATACTTTTAATTTAATGCAAAAACCTAAGCAAAATACAGGGGTGCTTTTCGTGCTAGAGTATAAAATGTGAAAATATTCAGTAATTTTTGTGTACAATTTCATGTTTGCCCACGTTTTTTGGTTCTTTCTACATATATTTAGAAAACTTTTGCAAGTTTTTGAAAAGCCTTGACATTCAACTTTGCAATAAAGTCATTTGCATGTATGTGAGTCTCTTGGATTCAAAGATATTTGCATTTTATTGTACATACCCCAGTTCGACAAATCCAGAAACTAAAATGGCCGCCATTCGCGAGGTGTTGCAGTAAGAATTTTTTTAAAAGCAGTTTTGTCGATGAAAATGAGTCTATAATATTCCCTTCAAGTATCGCTAACTCGTGTCCGGACACACTGTATAGCACAGCACTGGTGGAAACGGATTCAACTAAGATGTGTTTTTTTATATAGAAGGATGCGTGCTAAAGCTGCGTGCTAAGGATGCCTGCTATGGGTCGTCTTCCCTACTTTCGATACATCTTATAGCTCGAGCTGCGCATCTTCGTAGCATAGCTACGCATCTTCGTAGCGCAGCTACTCATCTTCGTATCGCAGCTACGCATCTTCATAGCGCAGCTACGCATAATTGTAGCGCAGCTACGCATCTTCGTAGTGCAGCTACGCATCTTCGTAGCGCAGCTACGCATCATTGTAGCGCAGCTACCCATTTTCATAGCACAGCTACATAGCGTAGCATCAGTGGAAACGGCCACATAGTTTCGTAGCTCAGCTTTTACATCCTCGCAGCACAGCTACATAGCACATCTCTGGTGGAAAGGCATATTACTTAACTTACTTCCCTTACTTTTCCTCGTACTTTATTAATCCGAATGGAGAAGTAAAGAACATACGAGCATAGCAAAATCGTGCTCGTTATAGGGTAGACAAACAAGACGTACCCGAAATAAATGACATGAGGGCAGAATAATGATAATGTGACAGACCTTTTCGTATGTTGGCCACAACTGCATCTTTAGTTTCTGATCTTTTAGGCAGTAGATTAGAGACAACATCATTCATCACAGATGGCGTGACTTGCTTTTTTTCTAGTACTGATACAATAGAAATTAGATTATATTATTTGATATATTCAAATGCGTTGAGACCCGTATTGATTAGAAAGCCTTTCGTAGTTGTTTATGTGCAATCATAAACAACTACATTAGATAGTAATGTAATTATGATACTTTTTAGTCAAATGTGTTGGAGGCCTAAGCTATCAGAAATCCACAGTATTGCCATATAAAGAGCCAAGAGCCTAGAATATAAAATAAGAAACGTCATGAAATTCATAGAAATTAAACGTTGTTTTGGAAAATATTCCGTTTCTTAACCTTTGTTAAATAACTATATTTGTAAGTGATAATTTAGAATAGAATTGTACTGAATCGGTAGTGTGTAGCCGTTTTCATACCTTTCCGGACTTTTTCCACAATGATCGACTTAGTATCATCAGGCTGAACACAGTCAACTAAGTCACATAACACGGTGCGAGGTATTTCTCCTTTTTCCACAGCTGCAAAAAAAAGAAAATAAAAAAACTGACCTGACTGACTGACCGCATCACAAAGCTTCGTCGCAATCACAAAATTGCGTCGACTACCGAATTTATTCTGCATTGTAGAGAGGTGTTGGGCAGTAAACAAAACGCAACCACAACGCAACTGCAAAAAGCTGCAGTAACACTATTGATATGTAACTACAGTTCCACCGCATTTTGTCGCATCGACGTGGTTTCGGGTTGCGTTGAGGTACGTGTCAATAAATCATTATAAAACAAAAATTATAAACAAAATTCTAAAAATAACGTAATAGGTATGTTGAAAAGAATAATATCCCAAAATTATATTTACTTCCTTACCTTTCCGTACGTTCTTCATAACTTTAGCCTTATCTTTAATGGCACCTAAATGCCTTAGTAAATCTTCTTTTATAGATGGTGACACATGCCTTTTTGCCACCGCTGAAACAACAATTTATCATCATTATCAACTGCTTGCTAAATTTTTTTGAACTCCTCTCATGCTGATGTCAGTTGTATATGTCGGTCATGCGTACGAAAACATACATTGTGTTTTGCATGGCACCATACTGTGACGCTGACAGTGTCGCCGTGGGTACAGAAATAGTTATTAAAATGAAGATTTTGAAACTTTTCCAATATGCTAAATGGATTTAAGATTACAGAAAAACCAAAAACGATGGAAATGGAATGATGTGACAGGTCTGCTGGGATAGAAAAGTATGGAAGAAAAAGACATGCTGCGCCGATCCGAAATAAAATGCGATAAGGCGTTCGGCATGGCGGCCTAAGGAGCAGGCCTCTATTCAGCAGTGGACGTCTTTCAGCTGATGATTCTGATACTGAAGGGCAGAATAATGTTATCGATCTGTAATGATTACTTACCTTTATGAACTTTCTTGATGACTAGGGATTTGTTATCAGCAGGACGCACGGTAGCGTCTATGTCATCCAGGACATGCTGTGATAGTCTACCAGTGTTGACCGCTGCAATGTCAACAGTTATGGTTGGAAATTTGTACAATAATATGATAGCATTAAGGTATATTGCGAGGGTTATACTGAGAGAAACTTAGTGAGTGGTGTAACTTTTTTGGTGGACATTTTCATAGGCTATGCGACACTTGGGGGTCATGTCATTTTCCAGTAGTGAAATAATTTGTGATATTGTTTCAATGATCCCTTGATAGGTCTTCGATACATATCCTTTATCTATATCTAAACTTGGAACTATAGTACCACTTTGACAAAACAAGTGTTGTGGTCTGTTTCTCAACAGAACTGGTATGCAATAAAGTCACAAACCTTTTTTAATGTTCTTTAGGAGTTTAATCTTATTGTCCGTTTTCTGTAGATTTCCTAGTACATCATCTAAAACTTCTGGGCATACTATTTTCTTTTCGAAGGCTGAAATAATGAAATAATCAATATCATATTCAGGAGCAAATGCTCATATCGACGATATAGAAATTTTATAAGCGACATGAGTATGCTGTTGCATTTTCAGATTTAGGCTCTAAGCTATTATGGTTGCAATTCCAAAAGCAAACTCAAGGTCCCTTACAACATTTTCATCATCGCTAATAACAAGTTTGATCTGGTTTACCATCACGGACTTTCTTCAAGACCTTCTTTTTGCTGTCCTCCGGTTCTACATTCATGAGAATGTCATACATGACATCGCGCGGCAGTATTCCTTTTTCTACAGCTAAAATGAACAGATAAGCATGCTTTGTTTATCAAAGTTACCTAAGTAAAAGCTTAACCATCCTACAATGATGATACTACTGGGACATAGAGTACTTTTCTGTGAGAGGCTGGCTGCCTCTGATCTCTGACTCTGTTCACGCGAGTTGTGAGCTCAGCTTATATGATCTACCTACTTATAGCTATTGAACTATATACAGTCCACTAATATGCGCCCTTTAATATGTACCATCAGTAGAAAATAAAAATTCAAAGAGACCACACGTATTTCACTTACAAAAAATCCGGTCAAGCTAAAATCAACCTTATTGCTCTATTCTCTCACAGAGAGGTGCTCTGAGTCACAGCATTAAGATCATTATAAGCTGATCATGTTTATGCTTTTATAAATTTAATGGTATCAATGTAACTTAAGGTGCGGTGTTATCTCAATATTCCCAAAAATTGGTTTCTTAGAACGTCGAGTATGACGTAATGTAATAAAAATAAGTAACGCGAAAAATACAGTGAACAGAGAAGGGTATAAAGAATAATTTAAACCGAACAGAATAATAAATAAATAGTTTGATATTCCCAATAAAAAATTGGGAAGTTGTAGCACAAAAATAAACTTTGGCGTAAGATCTCTGTATTTCCAGCGATAACAACAGTTTTTTTTTTAAAGAATTTAGTAGGTTTTCCATTTTTTTAAAACTTTAACCAAACCATTATTTAATTTTATGTCTATATTTTAAATAATCTAAAGAAAAGCAGTAAAATAAAATGCCAATGGGCATTTTCGCAGCTTACGTCACATTTCAACACAAATAATAATTTTCAATTTTCAATCTTATTGACGCTCCATAGTGGTGACAATAGTTTACGCGGTCATAAGCGATTAAAATCGTAGTCAGTCCGCGCCTTAATTTTTAATACAGGGTGAAATTTTATTAATGAGCAATATTTTAAACTCGGGCATTACTAACGATACTAATTGTATTACGGAACTCAAAAAAAATATAAATGCTATAATAAAATATCTTCGCTTAATATTATTTGATGTTTGTTTACTTTTCGTTCCCCGCGCGGTGTACTGCGCTTTAAAATTTTGATACTTTAGGACTTTTAGGGTTTATGATTTTTTTTATTACTTTTAGTGTTTATTCGCAATAATAAGCCTTTGCAATATGACATACTACATTTTTAAAGGTGTCCATAATTGCATTAATAATATTTTTGATTTGCGATTTATTAGCCGTAATGCAATCAACATCATAAGTAGAGCCTTAGATTAAAATATTGCCCATGATTTCGATTTCACCCTGTATAAAACGGGATATCATTCATCTACGCAGTAAAAAACTTCTCGATTTAGAATAGATTTGAACGGGTCATGAAAAGCAACGTTTTTGTTCGGTGGTAAATCATCGAATGACTCGTCCCATCCTGGGTGGACTGGAAGAGACTGTCAGACTCGTACTGACTAACATTCACCGTGTTCCTTCAATTTCCCTTTACGTTCCAGGTCTCGGTTACCCTTTTGGACCGCGGCCCATGAAAATCTGCAAGCATTTTCAAGCTGCAATTTTATTTAGGGCCTAAAAGAATTATAAAAATAATTATCCATCGTTTAATAATGTTCTTGTATTCATTAACGGTATATCCCTTAATGTACTTATACTTATTAACGGTATTAATAGTGCGATTTAACTTTCTGGTACCTTTCCGAATCTTGTTAAGAACTTCAGGTACATCATAACTGGCTGCGGCGTCATTAAGAACATCCTCATAGACAAATGGGGATATGTGCCTCTTTCCTATTGCTGTAAGTATAAAAAATATAAATACTGGAACTTTTTTCTATGCTAAAAAAACTTATTTTCCTTAAACAATATCACGTTTGGGCCCTTTTAGGCCTGCGGATCAAAAAAGGCAACTTTAACAACATCACAATATACATTGCGATAAAATTCGTATAATGGAATAATTTTATAGCAATTCTTTTAGCAACATTGCCAAAGTGGCGATTTTAGATCCCCTGGAATCCTCTTACGCTGATGCTGGTCGCGTTTGGTCGGTCGCGTACCTACAGTCGCGTATTTTAGTGATAAAATTACGTACTACGCGTACGAGGGACGAACATAAAGGAAACAGTACAAACATAAAGGAAACAGTGGTCGGTAGTATTGTACACACGATCTAATAAGGTGTGATCCATTATGGCTGCTTCAGTGTGAAGCACTGATGATGAGATGGTATAGTGATACCAGCGGCATAGCTGTCGAGTTCTTGCGGGTTTATTTTCAATTTTTTTGTTCAATAAACGCCGCGCGCCGGCCATAGCGATGCATACTGCTAACCGTGTTTGCATGAGCGAGCATTAAACTTTAAATAAAAAAAAAAAGACATTTTATAGAATAGTTTAGTTTACCTTTGCGGATCTTCTGTTTAGCTTCAGAAATGTTATCTGTTGATTTAACATTGGCAACTAAATCATCTAAAACAGCGGGTGAAAGCTTCCCTCTTGCTACCGCTAAAATTAACATTTAATTTCGTTATTTGCTATTTCTTTTCAATAAAAATTGAAACAGAATAACTGTCTCAAACATTTGTTCAACTTACCTTTACGAATCTTTTTCAATACTACAGATTTCTTGACCATGACGTGTTTGGATTCTGGTTTTTTATCAATTTTTGGCGGCGTTTTCTTTTTTCTTGGTGCTAAAATAGAATTTGGTACGAGTAGGTAATAATTTTGAAAATTTGTAGAATGATAATAAAAAAGGCGTGGCGGTCTAAGGGGGAGGTCATAATAATTTACTCTGTGGGGAGGTCTATGTTCCGCAGTGGACGTCTTCTAGCTGATGATGATGAATAAAATAGGCCAAGTTTAAGTTGTTACAGTGAAACCAGTGAAATCGTGCGCTTCGTTACTATTCATGTCTTTCAGATTCCTCTGACAGATCATCCGCTTCTGATGTTTGCCAGAAGGCACAATTTGTATTGAAAAAGTTGCCGTATCATAATTTAAAATAGTATGAGGGATGCATCCGGCGAGTATCAGAATTTTTCTGACAGAAATTTCTTATAGTATGTGGTCGCGCTTATATGTATACCTACTTACTGTCACGCTCTGTAGTAGTGGAGCCATAGAATAGGTGAGAGGAGTTGGCCTATAATCGCGCATTCACATTTCCGAAAATAATCGATGATTGCCGAAGCCACTTATTCTAGGAGATCTGTACTTACCTTTCGGGACCTTTGGCTCGAGAGCCTTTTCTTGTTCAGCAACGAGATATTTTCCTATTACATTTACAATGTCATTTGGTACTTGATTCTTTTCAAAGGCTGAAATATTTTTTGTTTCTATTAATGGTTTATTTAAAGATTGATTGATTGATTTGGTGTGTTGAAATCTATGGGGGGCTATGTTCAGCAGCGACCGTACTATGGATTTATGATAAAAATAAATAATAATAATATTCCACAACTATCACACAACGCCATCTAGTCCCAAGCTAAGCAGAGCTTGTGTTATGGGTACTAGACAACTGATAAACATACTTATATATTTCTAAATACATACATATTATAGATAAATTACACACAGAACAAAATTAAATGATCGTGCTCATCACACAAACATTTGTCCTGGGTGGGAATCGAACCCACGACCTCCGGCATACCAGTCAGGGTCACTAACCACTAGACCAATAGGCCAGTCATGATGATGATGATGATGTACATATTTTTTAATATCTTTAAAAAGACTGACAGTTGCTGTTCACTTACAAGCATTATTGTTAAAAAAGCTATATTGTGAAATTAATGAAAAACTTAAACGTACATTTTTGGACTTTCTTCACGATGTCTGTCTTATCGTCGTCAGGGTTGACATGAGCCAGTATATCATTCATAACTGGTGGTGGTATACGTCCTCTCTCTGCCGCTGAAATCATGGAATTGAAATGTATGTACAAAAGCGTGGCACAGACTAAGAAATGTAGTAGGAAAATTTGAAATACTTCATGTGCCAGTCTGAAATAACACTATCACTTGTACTCTATTCAAATCAGAGGCGTTATCGCCTTTACGGCCAAATGGCCATTATTTCCGTGACTTGTGAATGAAGTAAAGTAAACGGGAACTTTGTCGTTAATTTGATGGCAAAAAAATAATTCCTCCTTCGTACACCAGGGTGCTTTTTCATTTTCCATACAATTAATGTCATCCTTTTTTTGCGTAGTAAAATCACGCTACTTGCATTGCAGGAAATAAAAATAGAATGAACTATTTTACAAAGAGATTTACTACTCTCAAATACTTGAAGCGTATTGTCTCATTGACAATACGCTTCAAGTGTTTGTCCTACTCAGAACTGTAAACTTACCATTACGAACTTTCTTCATGATTTCAGAAGGGTCGTCACTGTCGTTTACATCAGTTAGTATATCTTTCGTCACTGAAGGTGTCATGTGCTTCTTTCCTAATGCTGTAATAAGCTTTAATGTTACACAAATATCAAGACCGACATTAATATATTACACAGTTTACATTTAGAGTCCACGTCCCGACTAAAGGTTAGGTATTTGACGCGGGCGCTAGTGTCTACCTGAATGAGGTTGCCTCTGTTACTTTGACAAGCAACCAAGTAAGTATACGACCGTTTTTGGACAATCTTGCTTATCCAGTTTTACGGTTCTACTTCTTACAAAGAAACCGTATCAATCACAAAAGCGACCATAGCAAAGTGTTGATTTTTTTTTTACTTTTATACTGAAAACTTTCTATATCAATTCCTCACCTTTGTGGATTTTGTCTAATACATCCGATTGACTGTCAGTAGGCCTTGTATTTGCGATGATATCATCCAGGACACAAGGCGCCAATCTTCCCTTTCCAATGACTGTAATTAAACGTGTTTTTACGTAAGTAAATTTAAATATAAGTAGGTATGCCAAATCAACAAAACTCAAAAGAAAGAAATGACAAACAACGATTTTGGATAGCCACGGGGTAGAAAGTCCTCACTAGCACAGCTGAATGTTGGTTGAAAGCAAATATACTACAGCAAAAATCAGAAAATTTTCAGATTTTTGGTTTTTTCTCGAAAACGGTAAGTTCATCAAAAAATAGCTCAGATAAAAATTGTAGGCCAAAAATTATCTCTAGAAAAATTTAACATTTTTGATCGTGAACATCTTTTTTAGTAAACATGGGATCGTGGGGGACTTTTGTTACTTTTGAACTAAAAAGGAAAGTAAATTGAAAAATGCTGACAAAAAAATAAGACAAACCTTTCTCGATTTTTCTAATAACTTCTGACTCACTGTTACTAGTTGAGCTACTGCCGATATTCATGAAGACAGGTTCTGAAAATAAAAATTGAATCAATTAAAAAATTCAAAGATACAGGTTAGAACAGAAAAATTCAATATTTACATTAAATGTATTGCGCTTTTCCTGCGACAGTTTGTAATAAGTATGCATGTAACTTATAAAAAAAAAATCTTACTCTGCTTTTGACCAGCGAGGATATCATTCATGAGACATGGCGGAACGTGCCTCTTTGCTATAGCTGTAATTTTAAAACCATTTCATTATTTGAACAATTTATTAGTACATAATATCACTATAATTAGTTTTTTTTAGGTCAGGGGCATATAGGACACTTATACATAAATACAGGATTTTTAACTTTATGCGATTAGATATAAAGTTTCTATGTGTCAGATGTAGAAAAGTGAATGAAGTCAAAGGTTTTGTGATGAACATAAAAAGAGAGTATAGAAGAGTAAGTTTAACGACGCCACTGTTACAAAATATAAAATAGTTATTTATGATACTAGTGCGGTAAGTTGGTTTGTAAATACCAATTTCTGCACGTGTGTCATACAATGTTTTTCAACACATTTACGAGAAAACAGTACAATATGTACATAAACAAACTTTATTTAACAGTGGGAAAGTCGCAACAATTTTTGAAGTTTCTAATATGAAAATGGCGCGAATTTGCAAATGGCGCCACATGCACGTGGTGAAAATAAGAACTACATCTTTCGTCTCATTTAATCTTTAATATTAAAATGAGACAACGTATTGAGCAAAAACCCTTCCAAGGAGGTTCGATCAATCAGGTTGTTTATTCTCATAATGTGAAACTCTTTGGTGGAATTCTTATATTTTTTTATGAAAAAAAAAAACCATAAAGAAAACCTCAGATAGTCATTATTCTGAGAAGAAAACGCACGGTGCTATACAACAGGGTATGCCGTAAAATAGGTACTTAAGCCTCCTGCAGACACACGCGATTAATCGCGCGGGGCGACATGTCGCGGTCCATTCGCAGTACATTTAGAGTGGAAATTAGCTTGGCTCGTTGTCGCAGCGCGATTAATCGCGTGTGTCTGCAGGAGGCTTTAGATGAGAGTACCTATTTTACCGCACGTTCCGTTGTAGGTATTTTTTTTTTATCGTGGTAAAATCATCAAATGAGTCCTCCCACCCCGGGCAGGGCGGGAGGGACTGTCAGACTTGTACTGACTAAAATCCACGGTGTCCTTCGATAGCCCTTTATGTTCCGGGGTCACGGTAATGAGATAAGTCCCGCGACCCCGGCAGGCTTCGGCCCTCTAGAGAGGGGGCCCCGTCATTATGCTGACGCTCTTTGAGGCGCGCGTGGAACACAACGCGCCGTCGACCCGGGCATGGTCCATGGTCGGGCAGCCAGTTGCCCTTTACTCGCCGCCCGCATGCCCGCGCCTACGGTGGCCGGAGATCGTCTTGCGACGTCCGTCGCCGTGGGCGTCCACCACTGCGGTTGGGGCGGAGGGAGGACACTGTCCTCTCTCTCACGCGAGCATTACTGCTTCGCAGAAGGAGGCGACCGCTTCCCACTCCGTCTCGCCCCGCAGCATGGCCGCAACCAATGCCGGGCGCGAGAGGTCTCCGCCTATCGCCGCCGTGAGGACACGTCGGTGCTCTGCCCAAGCGGGTCCGTTGTAGGCAACGACCATTTATATCTAGACTCCTAATCACAGGCGACCGATGTCTGTCAACACATTAGGTAAAAAAATCTTATAACCGTCGTGACTCGACCACTCCTGTGAGTCCCCTCGTCGCACTGACCTTGAGTTAGCCAATCAGAACGCAGACCCCGTCCCCGTTAGCCAATCAGGACGCAGTACCCCGTCCCCCTCGCTTACGTCGTACCTCAGCGACTTGACAGAATATTTTCGTTAGTCAGATCGTGCATGAGGCGTCTAGATATAAATGGTCGTTGGTTGTAGGTATGGTGCGTAATTATTAACTTTCGAACAATGTATACAGGCTTTGTAAATGCATTTTTCGAGCAAATGTGTTGAAAAGTAACTTATGTGTGTGTTTACCTTTTCGGACTTTCCCTATGACGTCACTTTTGGTGTCTAATACTCCTACGCTGGCAAGTATTTCACTTACAATATCCGGAGGTAACTGTCCCTTATTCACCGCTAAAATACAATTTATATTATAGGTTTTTTTTTTTGGAAAATAAGTGACGATGAACAATATAAAAATGTCTACAAATCAAGTTTTCTCGCTTCAGCAACTACCGTATTGTACATTTATTGGGAAATGGAAACAAACACTTAGAAATTCTTACAGCCATGGTAGTATATAGTTATTTTTTAGCTACCAAATATTGATAATGACTGAATACTAATAATAAACTACTGGTAGCCTTGTCTTACCTTGTCGGACATTCCTTATGATATCACACTTATGTTCACTGCGATGTACTTTCGTTAGAACATCATCCATGTCGCAAGGAGTTACGTGTCTTTTTTCTATCGCTGGAAATAACAAAAAAAATGTCTGTAAAATATTTCTTATGTTCACTGCGATGTACTTTTGCTAACATCCATATCTCAAGCCAGCAACAGCAAAATTTCTATCAAATATTTTTCCCGATTGCTGTTTAATATGCGGCGTAATATATAATCGCATTTGCAAAATATCGTTTCAGAAAATTCCTCTTGAATTCAATCGTATCCTAAGACTAGGATTTAAAACAGCCAAAATGTTTAAGCCTATTACATTCTTACGGTCCGTTCACGACCTTTCCGTTGTGAGAGGTGACTTACCGCGGGGCGATAAGATCAAATGTATAGAAATGTTTGAAACACGCCACGAGCCTTTGCCAGTGGCAAATTCACGTCCTTACAAAGTAGCTTATGTCTTATTCGCGCCACGCATCACTCCAGTCATCGCTTAGACCGAAGGCGTGAACAGTCTTGGTAGCTTGGGTGTTAGGGTGCTGTTTAAGTCAAATTAATCCCTGAAAGTCAGTTTTACCCATTTTTTACCTTTGCGAACCTTCTTGTAGACTTCAGATTGACTGTCATTGGGGCTTTTATTAGCGAGTATTTCATCCATGACAGCGGGGCACAGTTGTTTTTTGCCAATAGCTGTAAAACAAAACAAAAAACTATCGAACAGGTGGTTCTCGTAATTTTTCTACCGAATAAGGCATACTGACGGCTCCTGCACACTATGCATGCTGAATGTTCGGCATATGACCTACGCCCGACGCCCACCGTCGCGCATCGTCAAATGCGGTACACTGCCAGCATAGTGTGTAAAAGCCTTGACAATCCCAATTTTCTATCGTGGTAACATCTTCAAATGAATCCTCCCACAAAGGGCTGGATAGGAGGGACTGTCAGACTAGTACTGACTAAAATCTACTGTGTTCTTTCAGTAGCCCTTTACGTTGCAGGCTCTCGGTAACCTGATAAGACAGTGCCGAGACCGCGGCAGTCTTTGGCCATCTATGGGGGGCCCGTCAGATTGCTGACAGCTCTTTGAGGTGCACGTGAAACACGACGCGCCGTCAACCATGGTCCATGATCGGACGGCGTGTCACCCATTACTCGCCGTCCGTATATCCCGCGCTCACTACCCATCTGATAATAAGTTCATGTTAGTGGCATTGAACATCAACCTAGTACCAACGTTTTTTAAATTCGTATCCATTTCCTATTCGAGTTACTTTTAGCAATATTATCTATATTCTTCTTCGTGGTGTCGCTGAAGCCTTTTAATTAAATGGACTCTATAGTTTAAGCCTTACCTTCTCGAACTTTTTCAAGAATATCTGCTGGTTTTGCGCAAGTGACTTGTTTATTTGCTTTAGCTAAAACAAAAGAACTTGCTTACCATTGATTAAGCAAAAAAGTAAGTTAAAACAGTACGTCGAAGTGGATTTTTTGTAGTTTATCAATAGAACCAGGTGCGAGGTCATGTTTTGCGAAACATAGGGATACTCGTACAATAAAACAGAATCACAAGAAAAATCTACGTGACGAACTATATCCAAGGCCTATAGACAAAATAATTTGTGAAGCAATAAAAGTAAAACTTTAGTAGTCTTCAATAAATTTTATACTTTATGAGTTTGAGGAGTCCTATGTCCAGCAGTGGACTGCTATAGGCTGATGATGATGATGATGAAGACTAATTGAGGAATTTACCACCCCAAAACATAAAAAAAATCGTTCGAAAGTATTATGGGCCAACCACACGCACAAACTTTACCACAGTTTTGCCTGCGCAAGCTTCTTGCATGAAAAACAATTCAAGGTCGGCAACCACAGATATAGATATACCTAGATATCGCAAGTATCACGATCTGTATGTGTGTGTCCACACTGGAAGCCTAGCGCGACCGCGGCGGCGGGCGCGGTGGCTGGCGCGGCGGCGGGCGCGATCTGTGTCCACACTGCCGATCAAGCGTTTGTTTTTGTAGCGGCGAATTCAGGTGTCGCAAACCGGTGGTACAAAGTAGTTTCGATAAATCTTATTTAAAGAAATTAATTTTAAAATGTTTTATAGGTTGTTTAGGATTGCGTACAAGTAAATTATCAATCATTCTACATTTTTTTACTCAAGTATGGTAAAAATAATTTAAATATGTACAAAAACATCCAACGGTAGTACTTCAGTGCATGTTCTGGTAACTAGATGGCGCTACTAAAAGACCGAAAAGGTTTGATACACCTGCCACCCGCCCGTTGTATCGGTTGTTGTCTAGCAACGCCTAGGCTCGTAAAATCGGTTGTAGCCATCGCGCTAGGCCCCCGCCTTAGACACTTCAATGTGGCCACGAGCGGCGATTTCATACATTCAATATTTCCGCGCCCGCCGCCGCCACCGCGCTAGGCTCGCAGTGTGTTTGAGCACTATGAAAACCAAGCGTGCCATTTTTGACTACCTGTTAGGACGTCACAAAACTATTTAGTCATGGGAATACCAAATCGATTGAAATACGCCCTCGCTAACGGTGCCCTCTCGTCCCACTGCACAATTAACCATTTTAATATTAAAACTGACGTCCAACTAACCATAGACCAATTTAGACGAGCGCAAAAATGGCCACTTACGATTTTTGGTCGTAAGCTAGCACAGATTTTTGGCACGCAAAGTAGTTGCTCTTGCGTTATCTAGGTATATCTATATATGTGTCGGTAACATTGAACGTCCAACCACACACACAGGCAAGTACGCACAGGCCGGGCTTGCGCAGGCAAAACTGTGGTGAAGCTTGTGCGTGTGGTAGGCCCATTAGATAGTTGGTAGTTAAGTTACTCACCACATCGACCTTTTTGAATGATATCCCTCAAATCTGCTGCATGGTCGCAAGGTCTTCCTGAATGCTGTGGTTGACTACTGAAGATGTCATCTAACACTTCTTGTGGGACCTGCCACTTTTGAATCGCTGGAATGATCAGTTTTTGAATTTAATTATTGACGCTTTTTATAAGCCTTTGACCAGTTATTTCGCCTAATGGTAAGCAATAATGTGGTCGACGATGAAGCGCGCTTGCCTAGGAGTAACCTATTAACTCTTTACTTACGCTAACTACAGGGTGTAAGAGACATCGATGCACAAACGGATACCATGGGTCCAGGACATGATTCTGGACCGCCCCGTGTTGGAATTTTTCGCCGGTTTTTTTCCTATTTTTTTATGTTTGTTTTTTTTTTAATAGTGAGCCGCGCAGTATTTAGGTATACGATGACCTTTCATTATAAACATCTAAGAAGACCCCATTTCTAGTGCTACTTTTAGTGAAAGTAGTGAATCAATTACTTTTTTATTAAAAATCTCATTGGGTTAGGTTAGAATAACGATTATGAACAGTCCAAAGTAAAAAAAAATTAAGTTTTTGAAAATTAGGAAATATCCGACGAAAAATTCCAATACGGGGGGGTCCAGTATCATGTCCTGGACCTATGGTATCCGTTTGTGCGTCGATGTCTAATACATTGATGATTGATTTTTAGGGTTCCGTAGCCAAATGGCAAAAACGGAACCCTTATAGATTCGTCATGTCTGTCTGTCTGTCTGTCTGTCTGTCTGTCTGTCTGTCCGTGTATGTCACAGCCACTTTTTGTCGAAAGTATAAGAGCTATCCTGTTGAAACTTGGTAGAAAGATGTATTATGTGAACCGCATTAGGATTTTCACACAAAAATCAAAACAAAACAAATTTTGGGGATGCCCCCCATACTTAGAATTGAAACTCAAAAAAAAATTTTTCACCAAACCCATACGTGTGGGATATCTATGAATAGGTCTTTAAAAATGATATTGAGGTTACTAACATCATTTTTTTCTAAACTGAACAGTTTGCGCGAGAGACACTTCCAAAGTGGTAAAAAGTGTGTCCCCCCCCCGTAACTTCTAAAATAAGAGAATGATAAAACTAAAAAAAATATATAATGTAGACCTCAACCAAAACTACCAACGAAAATTGGTTTGGATGAGATACAGTTAGCAGTTTTTGAGATATAGTACATTTTCAAAAACCGCAAATATAACTTTGCCATTCATACAAATACTATGAAAAACAAAGTTATTTTTATTGTTTGTGTATATTACTTACTAATCTCAATATAATTATATCTCTAATCTATGCTTGCTGCTACGTAACCCTTCATGGGCGAGTCCAACTCGCACTTGGCCGGTTTTTTTTTAAACTGTTACAATAAATAAAATATCTGTTTGTTTTTTTTTTCTGTCAAAACAACATCAGATGTCTTCTGCTACTATGAGACGGAAGAACGAGAAATAATCAATCACTGTTTGATTTTTAACATAATGCGGAACAGAATATTTCAATACAATCATTTGTATGGAGTAGTATGCGCTCGTGGCACAAAATCACCTTATACCAAGAATATTAGGAACATTATGCTACAAGCAAACTTTTTCATTGCCGCGGAGACAGTTTTGACACCGAAGCCGAAAGGATGTACCTGTTGTGAAACCAAAAATTTTAGTGATAAACTGTAGCCAAAAACTGTGATATTTGATCTTCTTGTATTTCAGATGACGTTTATCAATCACATAAGAAAAACTGGAAAACCTACTAGGTATAACGCAAGGTATAAAGTTAAGAAATTATGACATTAATTATTACAAGATCGATTTAGTTTGCATTATTTCCCGCGCTTTGTTTTCGTAGATTGAAAAAGCATAGCTAGCGAAGCTTCCAAACTAACTTTTGAATTTGGAACATAAATAAATAAGAAGTTTTCTTTTTAATGTTGTTATTCTATTTCTAAACACAATTTAAATAAAACAGTTTGGCCATAAAGCCATGCTCATCTTTACAAGTCAGCATTTAAAAATAAAACTCATTTTCGGTGACTTCATAAAACATTTTGAACCAATAAAAAAAAATACGTTGTTGTGCATTCTGGACCCTAATGTAGTGCAGTAAGACCCAGTTTACTAGAAAGTACCTATACTAAAAACACTTAATTTATTACCAAGGAACTCTTTGCATAATTTACGATTTAGAGAATACGAGACCATGAAGTTACCTTTACGGATTTTATCCAAGACTACAATCTTGTCATCCGTCGGGAGTAAATCATCCAGTATTTCACCCATACACTCGAGAGGTATTCGTTTCTTTAGTGCAGCTAAAACAATAATAAATTATTTTTTTATGATTATTAAAAGCGAGCTACCACACAGAGAGTCCCAAAGGCTTTTTGACATGCAATGCCTTTTTGGATTATCAATATTTTTTTCAAAGAACAATGAGCATTTTGGTACTTGATCCAATAGCAATCATTGTGGTGTCATTGGATAGATCTTTTAGTCAGGAAAAATATTTACTATGAAGACTTGTCCCAAATCCTTGTCCGGAAACCACGGGAAGCCCTGAAAGTTAGTTTTTGGTACTTGATCCAATAGCAAACATTGTGGTGTCATTGGATAGATCTTTTAGTCAGGAAAAATATTTACTATGACGACTTGTCCCAAATCCTTGTCCGAAAACCACGGGAAGCCCTCAAAGTTAGTTTTTGGTACTTGATCCAATAGCAAACATAGTGATGTCATTGGATAGATCTTTTAGTCAGGAAAAATATTTACTCTGACGACTTGTCCCAAATCCTTGTCCGAAAACCACGGGAAGCCCTCAAAATTAGTTTTTGGTACTTGATCCAATAGCAAACATTGTGGTGTCATTGGATAGATCTTTTAGTCAGGAAAAATATTTACTATGACGACTTGTCCCAAATCCTTGTCCGAAAACCACGGGAAGCCCTCAAAGTTAGTTTTTGGTACTTGATCCAATAGCAAACATTGTGATGTCATTGGATAGATCTTTTAGTCAGGAAAAATATTTACTCTGACGACTTGTCCCAAATCCTTGTCCGAAAACCACGGGAAGCCCTCAAAGTTAGTTTTTGGTACTTGATCCAATAGCAAACATTGTGGTGTCATTGGATAGATCTTTTAGTCAGGAAAAATATTTACTATGACGACTTGTCCCAAATCCTTGTCCGAAAACCACGGGAAGCCCTCAAAGTTAGTTGATATCATAATTGCATTAGTACCCATCATGGTTGAAAATAGGAAAAATAACAATGTAAAATAACATTATTTAAAACGAGAAATATATTGTGTAACTATTCATGTATAACGACTAACGAATTACCGTGACCCCGGAACGTAAAGGGCTACTGAAGGACACCGTGGATTTTAGTCAGTACGAGTCTGACATTCCCTCCCGCGCTGGCCTGGGTGCAGGGAGGCCTCATTTGATGATTTTAACACGATAAAAAAAGGCAATGCACTCCGCTGGCAAAATGTTCAAAATACCTAGCCGTTCCAATTCGTTCTTTTCCGTTGTGTGTTACAATGGCTATATAATCGATGTTTTGTGACCATACGCTGCCACTAAGACCGATTAAAACATCATCAGCGACATAATGAATGATGGAGAAGAGAAAAGGAACCGACTTCAAAATCAAACACGAAAAAGCATTAAATAACTTTTCTTTCTACTTCCGAAAGAAAAGTTATTTTGACGCCTTTTCGTGTTTACCCTTGTGTAATACCCTTTTTAGTTCAGATATTCATAAAAAATCTTCGTTTAACGGCGTCTTTGAAAATCTACAATCCAAGTACGCAAACATGGGTCCATGCGGGCAACGTCACGGGATATCTATTATTATTAAATACTAAAACCTTCTCCGGAATGTAACAAACACTTTTCTGAAAACTACATCAAAATCGGTTCAGCTAATCACGAGATGATCAAATGAGAGATAGAGATGGACAAACATACATACATACAGGTCGACATGAGAACCTACTTGTTTTTTTGAAGACGGTTAATATTAATGTTTAAAAAAAAATAACGTTTCTTACTTTTCTTTTTCTTTATTCCTGAGTGTTTATTCATTTTTAGCTTCTCAGTTCGACCTGTATGTATGTTTGTCGGCGATTATCTCGCGCGTGGCTGAACGGGTTTTGATGAGGTTTTCAGAAAAGTGATCATTACATTCTGGAGAAGGTTTAAGTACTTATATAACAATAATGGATATTTTGTGTAGTTGCCCGTAGATCCGTTTTTGTTGCTTACTAGGATTGTAGATTTTCAAAGACGCCGATTATATGAAGAGTTTTGTTGAATATCTAAACTAAAAAGGGAAAAAATAAAAAACTTTTTGAAAAAAAGGGAACCGACTTCGAAACCAAACAAAAAAAAAACGTAAAATTACTTTTCTTTCGGAAGTCGGTGGCTTTGTTTTTTTATTTAATTGATTATTATGGTTTTGAAGTCGGTTCCCTTTATTAAAAAAGTTTTTTTTCAGAAAAGTGTTTGTTACATTCTGGAGAAGATTTTAGTATATAACACTAATGGATATCCCGTGACGTTGCCCGCATGGATGTTTTTTAACCAACTTAAAAAAAATAGTTTTTCAGTTCGACCTGTATCTTTGTATGTATGTATGTTTGTCCGCGATTATCTCGCGTTTGGCTGAACCGATTTTGATTCGGTTGTCATAAAAATGTTCATTACATTCCGGAGAAGGTTTTAGTATATAACACAAATGGATATCCCGTGACATTGCTCGCATGGATCCGTGTTTACTTACTTGGATTGTAGATTTTCAAAGACACCAATTATACGAATATTCTTGTTGAATATCTGAACTAAAAAAAGAGTAAAATAAAACTATTTGAAAAATAAGGAAACGACTTCAAAACCAAACACGAAAAAGCGTTAAATAACTTTTCTTTCGGAAGTCGGTGGCAAAAGTCGATAAAATGAAAAACAAAGCCACCGACTTCCGAAAGAAAAGTTATTTTACGCTTTACCGTGTATGGTTTTGAAGTCGGTTCCTTTTTTCAAAAAGTTTTAGTACCTCTTAATCAACACATATGATTTTATGCAAGACAACGATATAATATGACCATTATCTTAACTAAATCAAACAGAAACGAAAAATAATAAAAAAAAATGTATTAAATACTTAACACAAAATAACTCCGTTCCGACAACAAATGGAGACAAGCGACTCGGTTATCATTAATCCTTGTAAAAAGACCTTTCCAATGATATATTTATTATGGCTATTGGGTCGAGTACCAGGCTTCATACATTTTTGCCCATTCTCCTTTCTGAACTTCCCGGTGAATTTATCCAGATACAAACGATGATTGATTAAAAAGCATCAATCCATCCAAATTTTTGCATTTTTAATCAATACTTATTAATATTACAAAACTGAGGAGTTTGTTTTACTAAACGCGCTAATCTGAGGAACTGGAACTGGAATTGGTTGGAATGGAAAAATTCGTTTTTGTTAGATAGTCCATTTATCGATGAAAGCTATAGGCTATATAACATTAGGTACGCTACGACCAATATGAGTTGGCCAGCGGGGGTGAAAAGTAAAAAATAAGAACACAAAGTGATTAACATACCTGTGCGGACTTTCCTTAAGATTTCAGATTTCTTATCATCACTACATTTAGTACAAATATTGAGTACTTTATCTAAAGAAGAAGGCATTATATGTCTTGCAGCAATGGCTAGAAACAACAATATTTAAATTTAGCTTTAAATCCTGTTTCCTTGGAGATATAAAACCGGTTTTTACCCGGGTAAAAACCGAAATAAGCTTGTAAATAAACCCAGTTTTTAACCCGAAAAAGGTATGATTCTGACAGTTTAGGTTATAGTTTACTTTAGACCAGGGGTGTTAAATTGCGTACCTCGGTGTCTTTGTGGTGACCATCAAATGGCTGTTAAAAGGTAAATTTCGTATTGGCTTTTGCATTTGCAATGAAACTGATAAATGTAAATGTTCCCTAAAATCAACTATTCTAACACTCTTGAAGCACCCCACTCCTCAACTTAGTCTCATAACAGGTGTCAAGCCATCCAACTTCAGATTGGCAACAGCTGGTCAGTGACTATCAAGTTAGCCAATAGCCCTGCAGGCCAAGCTGACCCCGTAGACAAGTGACGAACGATAGACGAAAACGCTTATTACTTATTATTTTTTTCTACATGGCCGATCCCGAGTAATCAGAAGAGCCATTAAGGAGTCCTTTCACAACAAACGGAAAAATCCTCACGAATTTTTTTAGATGTCTTAGAATAAAGCAATGTTGAATTAAAATACAAAACTGGGCTCACGCACATCCTCGAGCATGTGCATCGTGCAATAAGACGCTTAAGCATTGTCAAACAGACAGGCGAAGCGAACACGAAGCGAAGTGTTTTTGTTTGTAATGTATGGAATTGTTTGAAGCCTGTCACATAGACTATCGATTATATCGATATCGATTCGGATCGCATTCGCTTCGCCTGTCTGATTGACAATAATAGCTTTAATGTTTTCGTCGATTAAATAAGAGTGATTTGTTACTAACCTTTTCGAACCTTCTTGAAGACTTGAGACTTAGTGTCGCCAGGTTGAAGATTCGAAATTAAATCTTCCATGACATCGGGTGAAATTTGACCGTTCTTTATAGCTGTAATAATGTTAAGGTCAGTTCACAGTTCGCATCAAGAAGCGACGCGACGTGACACGACGATACTTGAAATGTGTATGTTTTCGTGTAGAAAACAAAGTTAGATTTTGAGTCGCAATTAAAAATTTGCGCGGTGTCTTGTTGCATCGCGTCGTTACTGAAATGTGTATCTTTTCGTCTAATAAATAAAGTTAGATTTTGCATCCTGCGTATGCATATGGATGATGGCAAGCGGACTGCTTCTGGCATCCAAGATTAGATTTCTAGACTTTATCTTGTGAAATTAGAACTAAATAATTTTCATAAAGCCTCCTGCAGACACACGCGATTAATCGCGCTGCGACAGCGAGCCAAGCTAATTTCCACTCTAAAAATACTGCGAATGGACCGAGACATGTCGCCCCGCGCGATTAATCGCGTGTGTCTGCAGGAGGCTTAACATTTAATAAAACTATAATGGATGAAG
Source organism: Agrotis exclamationis (assembly GCA_950005045.1). Classification (NCBI taxonomy): domain Eukaryota; kingdom Metazoa; phylum Arthropoda; class Insecta; order Lepidoptera; family Noctuidae; genus Agrotis; species Agrotis exclamationis. The sequence goes on along the minus strand of OX465420.1, from coordinate 6,710,647 downwards.
TAGAGATAAGGGATTTCTTATGGGAAAACAAAGTTTCGTATAAATGTTCATCTTTACCTTTTTGAACATTCTTCAAGATCATTGACTTATGACTCGGGTCAATAGGGCGCGGAGTTTTGTCACTCACATCCAGTTTTCCTAAAGTCTTCAACAGCGATGATGTTACGCGGCCGGTTTCCATAGCTGAAATGTTATGTTAGACATATCATAATGTCACCTCATCATCATTACAGCAGACCACTGCTGGCCATAGGCCTCCCCCAAGGAGCGCCACAACGCACGATCTCCCGCTTTTTTCGTCCAGTCACTGCCAGCTACCTTCTTCAGGTCATCGTACCATCTTGTCGGGGAACGTCCCATACTACAATACTACGTTAACCTGTGCGCAGTCTCCATTCAAGAACCTTCCTACTCCACCTTTCATCGGTTCTGCGACAGACATGACCGGCACACTGTACGATTGCACCATAACTGCAGTCAATGCCAAGATCAGTTGTCAGGTTTTTAGCCCACTGTGCAAAAACTTTCCAAGATTTACTAATCGCTGCCGGAACCAAAGGCCAGTGTATCGGAAACAACTGGATTGTGCGCGCTCTGCAGACAACGGTCGTACCATTTGCCACTTATATTATGATGTATTCAGCTGCATCAGGTCAGAGTCGAAGCCGACACTAACATAGTTGGAAAAACTTGACAGGCCTGTTGGTCTAGTGTTTAGTGACCCTGACTGCTATGCCGGAGGTCGTGGGTTCGATTCCCACCCAGTACAAATGTTTGTGTGATGAGCACGATCATTTTTGTTCTGTGTCTGGGTGTAATTTATCTATAATATTTATTTATTTTAGAATTATATAAGAATGTTTATCAGTTGTCTAGTACCCATAACACAAGCTCTGCTTAGCTTGGGACTAGGTGGCGTTGTGTGATAGTTGTGGAATATTATTATTATATTATTATTAAAAAGGCTAGGATGATGATTAGTTCTCTAGTCTAAACTAAGACACTCGTAGAATATCCTACTCGACATACCTTCTCGTACTTTCTTCACTCTTGTCTCCAAAACTTTGGGGCGTAAATATTCAAGAATCTCATCGATTTCTTTAGAATTCTTTTCTTTGAGTAAATTAGCAAGTGATTGACACATATTGTCGCTTTTAATTGCTGAAATTAAAAGATAATAATTTGGATTAATATACAAATCCATGTACGGTCCGCTTCATCAATGGATTGCCCTAGTAATGAATGTATGTGCTTAAACATGGTAACGCAGACTGTACGAAAATTATATGAAAGCTTAAGACATAGGGTCAGCGCACACCTAACTGCAAAATGCTTGCGGTCGTGCTGGCATATGCTGGCATATCAAAATCCAATAACATGGCATAATAAATTAATCTAGTGTTCGTGATGAAACTGAGAGATTTGTTATTTATGACATATCTTAGGTTTAAGTTCGTAAAACTTACGGGTCTTTTTCATAGCTGCGGATTCTTTTCCACGGATAAGTATGTCCATTATAGAGGGTGATAATTGGCCTAATTCTGCCGCTGAAAACGAAATGACACAAGCCTAGTTTTCAACTGGAAATCTTTGAAAGGGTCATTATTATTATCACTAAGATCAACTTTTAACTATTTAATCACGTCTGGAATTACAAATAAGTCAGCGGCACTATACATTTTCAGGTTTGGTACGAACCACAAAGAAACCACATGGCAGCGGCAAATGCGACCGAGTTGTAAGGTAAGCTTCAGAGAGAGAGCGATTCTATTTACTGCACAACACCTCACTACAATACAGAATGAGGGCTCCTACACATAAACACGATACGACGTCGCGTCGTGGAAATCTGCGATACGACGTTGAGACTCACGATGCAATCCCGCGCAGTTGTTTTTCGAAATTCAAAGATGACGGATGGTATTGAAGTCGATCATTTAATTACGCTAGTCTTGCAGCGTCCCGTACTATGGAACAGAATGCGTCTAGAGCGGTCCATTTTTCGGAATGAACTAAAACACCACCCCACTGTAACGATGTTCATCGTAGATTTCTACGACGCGACGTCGTATCGCGTTTATGTGTGGGAGCCCTGAATCAGTGTTGCGTCAACGCAACGTTGTGGTTACGACGTGGTTGCGATGTGGTCAGTATCACGCGGTAGATAATGACGACAAAATGTGGTCCGTATGAATTAAAGTATTTATTTTCAGTAGGTATTCAAAATATGCTCCTGACCACGTCGTGTGTTTGTTGCTTGGGTGTGGTACGTGTGATTAGAACCTTGAGAGATTTTCTGCTAATGAAAAAAAAAGAAATCAAAGGTAGCTCAACCCACTTCCCCAAACTCACAAGTAGGCATTGCATCCACCATCCACATACCTTTGAGAACCTTCTTCATATCTTCCATTGGGGAACGATTGCTATCGCGTAGAGTATCAAATAATTCATTAACTTCCCTTGTATCCTTCTGTTTTATCAATTTTACGAGGGTTCCGCATGTTTCCGATTCTGTTGCTGAAATCATAAATTATTTGAATCCGTACCCAAAGTTTAAAACGGGACCCTATCTTATGAACCGTAGGTAATAGTTAGTTAACAGATGATGTATTTCTGTTGCCACTTCACCAACAAATACTATAAAACAGAATAAAATACCTAAATAGGTATTGCAGGGAGCTCGCAAACAATAGATGTAGAAGACAGCACTCTTGCCCGTTTTTTTTAATGACCTCGCATTGATATGCCTTTTTAGGGTTCCGTAGCCAAATGGAAAAAAACGGAATCCTTATAGATTCGTCATGTCTGTCTGTCTGTCCGTCCGTATGTAACAGCCACTTTTCTTCGAAAGTATAAAAGCTATCCAGTTGAAACTTGGTAGTAGGTATTATGTGAACCGCATTAGGATTTTCATACAAAAGTAAATAAAAAACAAATTTTGGGGGTTCCCCATACTTTTTTTTTTCTTTAGGTGGTAAAATCATCAAATGAGTCCTCCCGCCCTGGGTGGGGCGGAAGGGACTGTCAGACTCTTACTGACTAAAATCCACCCGTGTTCCTTCGGATGCCCTTTACGTTCCGGGGCCACGGTATCCTGTGTTAAGAAAAACCCGCGACCCCAGCAGGCATTTGGCCCCATAAGGGGCCCCGTCAGTTTGCTGACAACTCCTCGAAGGCACGCGCGAAACACGACACGACGCGCCACTGACCCGGGCTTGGTCCTTGGTCGGACGGCGAGCTCCCCATTACTCACCGTCCGCAAGCCCGCTCCGCCGCTGTGCCCTCTGCTAATCAGAGGGACACGCGTTGGAGCGTCCACCCGACAGGCTATTAGCATACGGGCAAAGAGACCCCTTAGGCACACAGTGCCTAAGGAAGTCTTTGCCCGCATCCCAGGGTGCACCGGCCCGAAAAACTAGTCTTCCCCACGGACGTATCCGAGAGGGAACTCCAGTCTACGGGCGCACGTGGAGGTTTCCTGTCTTAGCTCCCCATACTTAGCTTAGAACTGAAACTCAAAAAAAAATATTTTTCAAAAACCCATACTTGTGGGGTATCTATGGATAGGTCTTGAAAACTGATATTGAGGTTAATAACATATTTTTTTTCTAAACTGAACAGTTTGCGCGAGAGACACATCCAAAGTGGTAAAATGTGTCCCCCCCTATAACTTCTAAATTAAGTGAATGATAAAACTAAAAAAAAATATATGATGTACATTACCATGTAAACAACTAGCGAAAATTGGTTTGTACGAGATCAAGTAATTAGTTTTTTTTAATACGTCACAAATCGTAAACCGTAATTTACCTTTCAAAGTTACAACCAACTACAAGAACTTTTATAGCGAAAGGGGGCTAGACGGAAAAAAAAAGATGAAAAGTTGTAACGACACTCTTTGCTAGAGTAAGCTATTGTAAGCCGTGCGGCGTGCGCATGTTTCTCTGCCTGTCTCTCTCTCTCTCTCATATAGAAAGCAAGCCAGATATTTTCGTTTCGTCTTTCTATTTCCCATTTAACAGTGTGGTGTCGCGACAATTATTTTTGTTGAGTGTATACAGTAACATCGTTCCATCCGGGTGTCCCTTGACACCTCTCAAGTTTTTTTTATGTTACTTGCTGCTACGGAACCCTTTAAGGGCGAGTCCGACTCCCACTTGGCCGGGTTTTTTTTTATAATATCATGCATGGGTCAACGTTTGGCAGAAGCCTAACTTCCTACAGTTTACCTAGTAGAAATTTATTTATATTTTAAATATTGGCTCTGGTGACAACATTTAGATTTTTTAAGAAATTATGGTGACCAATAGCTTAACAGTAGCACTATATTCACACACATTCATTTGTATTTTAGAGCAAGAGCATTATTAATTTATATTGAATGAATATTTACCAGGTTTCCCAATTTTCAAAGATTTTCTGTCATTTTGGTTCTCTTTGTCCAGTAAATTCTGGGTCGAAGGTGTTTTTTTTGGTGTTTCCAGCCCTAAAAATGATTATGTTATATAATCACACAGGCACTACAAGTTGCTGTTAATAAGGAATTTTAATTTTAAAAATACTTTTGCGCCAGTTGAGGTGTAAATCCCGACGGATCTGGCTTATAACTGTATTCAGTGAAACCTGTATACCTTTTTTTTATTGTGGTAAAATCATCAAATGAGTCCACCCCGGTCAGGGCGGGAGGCACTGTTAGACTTGTACTGACTACTATCCTGCTGACCTGCTACTGTCCCGCGACCCCGACAGGCAAACCTGTATACCTACAGTTAATTTCATTTAAAACTAATACTTAGGTACATTATAGAATGTCCATATTCTTATTAGGCCACTGAGAATTAAAGCCAAAAACACGGTGAAAAAATTACCACCACCGTTTGATTCATACGTAAAACAAGTGAAAATCTCCAAGTAAAACATTTAAATGTGTGCGAGGCACTCATTCACACATTTGTAATAAAGGGGATTCACTCAGTACGTTAATTTTTGTTTCGAACACGGAATCTGGACATTTTATAATCTAAGAATTAATATTGTTAATTAAAAAGTGTGTTCGTTTATTAATTCGTCAGCTTTGTAATATTATAAAAGCAGCAGTATAGACATAACATTTTCGAACTTACCTTTACGAATCTTCAGCATCATTGGAGACGTTTGATCCTCTTTTGCATCTAATAACTTACGAAGTGACGTACATTGTATCTCCTTTTCTGGAAGATCTATAAAAATCGAGAGAGCCTTTTTTGTTTTGTGATAAAATCATTAAATGAGTCCTTTGTGGAGCGGAAGGGACTATCAGACTTGTACTAAGCAAAATCGACTGCGTTCCTATAATAGCTCTTTACGTTCCAGGGTCGTAGCGTGTAAAACAAGACGCGCCGTTGACCAGGGTATGGACTATGATCGGACGACGAGTCACCACTTACTCGTCGTCCGCATGCCCGCGCCTACGGTGGCCGGAAATCGCCTTACGATGTGTGATACCGTGGCGTTTCCTGTGGAGGCTGTCCTCTACCTTACGCGTCCTGCCTCCCCCCTTAGCTACCATGACTTGTTCGCAGAGGGAGGTAGATCATGGTGATGTGATTTATAATGAAGGCGACTTTAAAAAAATAGTTATTTATGATACTAGTGCGGTAAGTTGGTTTTTACATATATGGAATTTTTAAAGTTTCATATGAAAATGGCGCGAATTTGCAAATGGCGCCACGTGCACGTGGTAAAAATTAGAACTACATCTTTCGTCTCATTTACTCTTTAGTATTAAAGTGAGACAACGTATTGAGTAAAAGCGCTTCCAAGGAGGTTCGATCAGTCAGGTTGTTTATTCTCATGTGAAATGTGAATCTTTGGTGGAATTCTTATTTTTTTTATGGAAATTAAAAAAAAAAGCCGTAAAGAAAACGCACGATGCTATACAACGGGGTATGCCGTAAAATATGTACTTAGGCGAGAGTAGGTACCTATTTTACTGCACGTTTCGTTGTATGGTGCGTAATTTTTAACTTTCGAACTATGTATACAGGTTTTGTAATAGTTATTTATGATACTAGTGCGGTAAGTTGGTTTTTACAAACGAGTAGACGAATGTAAGCCCGAGATGAAATCGAGGGCTTACCATAGTCACGAGTTTGTAAATACCAATTTCCGCACGTGTGTCATACAATGTTTTTCAACACATTTGCGAGAAAACAGTACAATAATGTAATTAAACAAACTTTTTTTAGAAGTTTCTAATATGAAAATGGCGCGCATTTGCAAATGGCGCCACATGCACGTGGTGAAAAATAGAACTACATTTTTCGTCTCATTTACTCTTTAGTATTAAAATGAGACAACATATTGAGCAAAAGCGCTTCCAAGGAGGTTCGATCAGTCAGGCTGTTTATTCTCATAATGTGAAACTCTTTGGTGGAGTTCTTATTTTTTCTTTAAAGGAAATTAAAAAAAAACCGTAAAGAAAACGCACGGTGCTATACAACGGGGCGTGCCGTAAAATAGGTACTTAGGTGAGAGTACCTATTTTACCGCACGTTCCGTTGTATGGTGCGTAATTTTTAACTTTCGAACAATGTATACAGGCTTCGTAAACGCATTTTTCGAGCAAATGTGTTGAAAATGCATTTTTCGAGCAAATGTGTTGAAAAATCTATTTACCTTCGTTTTGCCTTTTTTTCTTTGTTTTAGATTGCTTAGAGTACGGTATTTTAGACAATTTTCTCGTCAGCCTGCCCACAATGTTTTGCATTTTTAGTATATATGACCTTTTAGATTTAATTTTGTTTTGTTTACATTCTTCATCGTTCTCTGAAAAAAAATGTGAACCGATGGAAATATAACTTTCTCGTCTCAAAGCATCGATAGCAAAAGTTCTAAGAATGTTTGGTAAAAAATACAGCTACATAATTATATTTCACTATACACTTAAAAGGTTATTAATTAAACATATTCTGTACTCCGTAGTCACTTGTGAATAGTGTTCAGAGATACATTATACACGCACATGAAACGTATGCCCTTAATAAATTCGTTGATACGATTTGTTGTTGCCTTTTTTTCTTCAGCCCTCTTGGGTTCGAAACCCAACTAATACATTCGTCTTAATAAATCATAACTCACCATCACACTCCTTTTCAGGCGGCTTTTGTGGCGGCAACATAGTTTTTTTTCCTTTAATGCTTAATTTTAGACCTCCCAATATTTCTGGTGTGGGTTCTTGAATAAGCTTCTCGTGATCTGTAAATACATTAAAAAATAAAGAGTGTAGGTAATTAAGCTGACATGCTTTTTTTTGTATAAAATATGTTAAGATATTATCTTTATTCCAGTCAAGCTATTACAAACATCGAGATTCGATTTAATGATACTATACCTAACAGTATGGCAAATAAAATAATTAAAGAATGAATTAATATCTCGACAAAAATTGAATTTCACGTTGCCTATTTGTCCCTTTCGGATCAATATTTTTCACGATTTTTCTAAGATAAGATTTTTTGTAATTACCTTTTCTACCCGTTACGTCGATTACCGGTTTCTTGTCGAAATCTTGTTTACATTTACAATTTTCATTGATTATTTCCTCTTCGGTCGATGCATCTCCTTTTTTACACTTGCAGACCTCTCTCGTCGTTTTCGAATCAAAATCTTCTTTTCTACATTTACAGTGTTTTCTGATGAATTCGGAATCAGTATCTTCTCTACTATCTTTAGACACACCGCTGGATACTTCTGACTTTGTATGGCTATCTCTTTTTATGCATTCACAGACATCTCCAAATATTTCTGGTGTTGTGTTACAAGCATCTTTTCTTCGTTTACAAACATCTCCAAATATTTCTGGTATTATATTGCAAGCATCTTTATTTCGTTTACAGTCATCAACAAATATTTCTGGTGTTGTGTTGCAAGCATCTTTATATTGTTTACAAACATCTCCAAATAGTTCTGGTGTTGCGTTACAAGCATCTTTTCTTCGTTTACAAACTTGTCCACATATTTCTGGTGTTGTGTTACAAGCATCATTATTTCGTTTACAGATATCTCCACATATTTCTGGTGTTGTGGTACAACAAGCGTCTTTATTTCGTGTACAAACATCCCCAAATATTTGTGGTGTTGTGTTACAAGCATCTTTTCTTCGTTTACAAACTTGTCCACATATTTCTGGTGTTGTGGTACACGCATCTTTACTTCGTTTACAGACATCTCCAAATATTTCTGGTGTCGTATTACTAGCATATTTTCTTCGTTTACAGATATCTCCACATATTTCTGGTGTTGTGTTACAAGTATTTTTATTTTTTTTACAAACATCTCCAAATATTTCTGGGGTTGTGTTACAAGCATCTTTTCTTCGTTTACAAACATTTCCAAATATTTGTGGTGTTGTGTTGCCAGTACCTTTTCTTTGTTTATAGATATCTCCGAATAATTTTGGCGTCAGGCTATTAGCATATTTTCTATTTGCATAGGTATCGTCGGAAATTTCTGGCCTTGTGTCACTTTGATCTTCTGTTTGTGTATGTATATCTTCTACCATTTCTGACGTCGTGGTGCTATCATCTTTTATTCGCTTAAAAATCTCTTTGAATAATTCGGGCTTTGCATAACTGTTGTCATTTATAAGTTCACGCATATCTCCTAAATTTTCTGGTGACATAGTAAAATCTTTTTTTCGTTTACCCTCTACTTTATCTTCGAACAAATTTGGCGTTGTGCTACTGTCATCTTTAACCTTTTTTTCGGCATTAACATCTGACGTCATCTCACTTTGGTTTTTTCTTCGTTTACAGACATCTCCAAATATTTTTGGTGTTGAATTGCTATCATCTGTTCTTTGTTTGCAGATGTCGCTGATTATTTCAAGCTCCTTTTCAAAACTTGTTCTATCTTTATTGAATTCACTGATATGATCGTCTTTTTCTCCGGTGTCTTTTCTACATTCACATATGTGACCGGTTTCTCTTCTACATTCACAGATATGTCCGTCAATTTCTGGTATAACGCCGCCAACTTCTTTTTTATCTGAAAAGATAAAAAATAATGAGAAGTTTCGGTTATTTATACATTTTTGTCAGAACGTTACATGTTATGTCTGATAATTTTTGGCTTGATTCTCAGCTCTACAAAATTTTCTTCTTTAGTTTTACTTATTGCATTACTATCCTTGTCAGGGTGCCGTATGTCTGAATGAAAAAACAAAACCCTCGTAACATCATTGTTTAGCTTCGTGTCAGTATTATAATTATTATCATTATCATCATCATCAGCCGAAAGACGTCCACAGCTAACATAGGTCTCCCCCTTAGACCGCCACGCCGAACGACATTTCGCTACTTGCATCCCATAATAATTATCATAATCCACGTAATTATTATCCCCTACCTTTATTTAAATTTTTGTAATTCTTTTTATCTTTATAACCCCCTCTGCAGATATTTTTGTCTTTCGGCAGCTTCTTGACGAATTCTGGCTCATTATCATATTTTTTAGGTTTTTTATTTCTAGTTGACGGAAAACACTCCTGTGTCATTCCTGCGGTAAAAAAACTGTTTAAGAAAAGTTTTATGAAATGAGTGATAATTTAATTCTAAACAATATCGCTAGCCTGCATACCTTCATCCATTGCTTGAGTAATATTAGAGTCAACGTTACCATTGTCAATTTTCTTTATTTTATCGTGTTGTGGTGGTTTTTCAGTATCTTCATTAATCATTAATTCCAGGACCGAAAGCGATACTTGTCCTGCTTTAATGGCTAAAATAACATTACTACTTAAGTTTGTTTAACCTTTAATAGACATGTTTACTGAAAAAATCTTAATTGTCCATCAGATTTACAAAAAATAATTTGCGAATATAACATACTTAATTATAATAGCTTTCCAAAATCTTACCTTTAGTTACCTCATTCAAAATTTCAGTTTCGCCCTGTTCAGTCGCTAGTTTGGCGAGTATTTCATGGTGGCTTATTGGTTTGTTAATTCTGTTCTTTGAATATCTTTTAAGAAGCGATTTCTGTTTCCCTTTATTCAAAATATCTTGTATGACCAATGGTGGGACTTGGCCTTTTCTTATAGCTATAATTAAACAGGGAGTAAAACAAAAACGAAATCATCATCGTCATCAGCCGGAAGACGTCCACTGTTGAACATAGGCCTCCCCCTTAGACCGCCACGCCGAACGACAATTCGCCACTTGCCCGCGACTCTCACGAGGTCGTCGTTCCTCCTAGTGGGAGGCCCGCCTACGCTGCGTCTTCCGATGCGTGGTCGCTACTTGAGAACTTTTCTTCCCCATAGGTTATTATTTCTATGAACGATGTGGCCTCCCCATTGCCACTTTGGCACTGTTACCACCGGGATAATATACGTATTAGTTCTTAATCACAGTTATTGCAGTAATTATTTGTATGATAGTGTCTTACGTACCTTCACGGACTTCTTTTGCAATTTCAGCCTTGCCATAACTTGTGACTAACTTCTCATATATTTTAGCCTTAAAATATGGTTTCTGACAATCTTGGTATTCCAAATTTCTTAAAAATGATCTTGCATTTTCTTTGTTTAACATTAATTCTATAAGATATGGTGATACTCGTCCTAATTTTATCGCTGAAAAGTAGTTACAGGTATTTTTATTTATGTTTACGACCTCTTGAAATAGCATAATATAGTTTGCTCATCATTGCATTACTTTTGACATAAAATTCCAATGAACTACGATTTTCTTAAAGTTCAAACTGTTCAACTAAACCAATGGAAATTTATAAAAGTTAAATGAAAATAATTACGAATTCGGTAGAGACGAATTCAACAATGTAGTGAGCTTACCCAGATGAAGCATGTTTACATTAACTTTGAAGAGATTCAGATTGTATTCGTTCGGGAAAACAGACGCATTTGGTGAGTTTCATTCTTTTGCTGTGCGTATCAAGAAAGATTGAAAGCGCTTAGTGTGAATTAACCTTCACTACATTTACCTACCTTTTCCAACATGATCGAGAATTTCATCTATGCCTTCATCGCTGCTTAATTTGTAAAATATATCATTCTGGTCCATCGTTTTCAAGCGATTTCTAGATCGTAACCTTTCTAAAATTTTGTTTTGTTTGATTCCGATGTAAATATCGTTATTTATCACTATGTCTAGGAGCACTGGCGATATATCTCCCAGTTTAATGGCTTAAATAATTAAAAGTAAATTAGTAACAGAAACAGCCATAAAAACGGAAAAGTATACTGTTTACAATCCTAAGGCCGCTTTTATATTACGACGTTAGCAGCGCGACAGACGCTGCTAATGCGCGGCTGTTCATTTAAAATGTGAAGGAATGTGCTAATGCCGCGCTGCTGTCGCGCTGCTAACGTCGTAATGTGAAAGCGGCCTAAAAAGTATTTTCTAGTGGTGGTCCTCAGACAACATATTTATTGATATTCATCATCAGCCGGAAGACGTCCACTGCTGAACATAGGCCTCCCCCTTAGACCGCCACGCCGAACGACAATTCGCCACTTGCATCCATCGGTTTATTCATCGGTTTATCGGTTTATTTATCGATATTGGTTCAGCCTATTCAATACAAACAAACAATCAAATCTTTCCTCTTTTTAATTTAATGTAGATAGTTTTACTTGCGTATGTAAGTACTTATATTTACCATTTCGGATCTCATCCACAATTTCAGCTTCACCAACCCGGGTGCCCAACTTAGTGAGTATTTCATGCATTGTCATTGGTAATATTACTGTTTTACTTTTATTTTTCATAAACTTTAAATTCTTTTTACTGCGCTTACCTGAAATAAGCATTGTTTTAATTTGACATTACATATGTACCTACTTGAAAAAAATATAATTATATTATTCATAGACGGACTTGACAGGCCTGTTGGTCAAGTGGTTAGTGACCCTGATTGCTATGCCAGAGGTCATGGGTTCGATTCCCACCCAGGACAAATGTTTGTGTGATGAGCACGATCATTTGTTCTGTGTCTGGGTGTAATTTATATATAATATGTATCATCATCATCATCAGCCTCTAAATGTTCCCACTGCTGGGACACAGGCCTCCTCTCTCTGTGAGAGGGAGTGGGTCATATAATCTACCACGCGGGCCCAGTGCGGATTGGTAGATGTCACATGTCTTCGAATTTTTGGTTCTAGGACATGCCGGTTTCCTCACGATGTTTTCCTTCACCGTTTTGAGAGCAGTGGTGTTGAAATAAATTACACAAAGTAATGCGCCTGACGGGGTTCGAACCCACGACCTACAACTCGTAAGTCGAGGCCGATACCACTGGGCCACCACTGCTCCTATAAATAAACACTGCTCCTAAGATAATATGTATGTATTCAGAAATATATAAGTATGTTTATCAGTTGTCTAGTACCCATAACACAAGCTCTGCTTAGCTTGGGACTAGATAGCGTTGTGGATAAAGTAATAATATAATAATAATATTCCACAACTTGTGTGATAGTTGTGGAATATTATTATTATATTATTACTTTATCCATAGTTAAACACATAATATAATGGCTTCACTTATTTTGGGCAGCAACTGACAATAAATCGATTTTCCTTTTAAGTTGACTAAGCGAATTTGCTAATGACGCAATTCGGCCGATTTAACCTACAAGTGAAAATGATCCTTAGCTCCGACCGACATATGACATAAAACGAGCGGTTATCTACGTGTAGATGAAGAACAAAGCACGCTCGCCACGACGACGTAAGTCAGTCGAATTGCATTATTATATAGCAAGAACGTTTTCTTATTAAAAAATCAATATTTGGTCTTTGTTAGTTGTAAAGTGACTGGATATTTTTATTTAAGACGCGGACTGACTACGATTTTAATCGCTTATGACCGCGTAAACTATTGTCACCACTATGGAGCGTCAATAAGATTGAAAATTGAAAAAATGACATTTGTGTTGAAATGTGACGTAAGCTGCGAATGGGCATTTATTTTACTGCTTTTCTTTAGATTATTTAAAATATAGACATAAAATTAAATAATGGTTCGGTTAAAGTTTTAAAAAAATGGAAAACCTACTAAATTCTTAAAAAAAAAACTGTTGTTATCGCTGGAAATACAGAGATCTTTGACGTCAAAGTTTATTTTTGTGCTACAACTTCCCAATTTTTATTGGGAATATCAAACTCTTATTTATTATTCTGTTCGGTTTAAATTCTTCTTTATACCCTTCTCTGTTCACTGTATTTTTCGCGTTGCTTATTTTTATTACATTACGTCATACTCGACGTTCTAAGAAACCAATTTTTGGGAATATGAGATAAGACCGCGCCTTGGAGGGAAAGTACCTTGAATATTTTAGATGGAACATTTTACTGAAAGAAAACATTATTTTATTTTTAAAAACAATTTAAACTGCATTAATAGATTTTTAAATAATAACATGGTTGAACCGGGAGTCGAAACCGCTATACGAGAAAAAAAATTAACTTATAGCTTTATGATACCGATCGAAAGGCTTCATCATAAGAGTTATGTTTTGCTAAATAACATAGTGTCAGAAATAAAAAGAAAACCTCAAAGAGCTGTCAGCAATCTGACAGGCACGAGAGCCAAAACCTGTCGGGGTTGCGGGACTGTTTCATTAGATAACCGTGACCCTGGAACGTAAAGGGCTATCGAAGGATCACCGAGGATTTTATTCAGTACAAGTCTGACAGTCCCCCCATACCGCCCTGGATGTGAAGACTCATTTGATGATTTTTCCAAGAGTAAAAATAAAAACTTTTTAAAAAAAGTAACCGACTTCAAAAACAACAACAAAACAAAAAAGGGTGAAATAACCTAATTAATAACTTCTTTCGGATGTCGGTGGCTTTATTTTTTATTTCATTGATTTTTAGCCACCGACTTCCGAAAGAAGTTATTAATTAGGTTATTTCACCCTTTTTTGTTTTGCTGTTGTTTTTGAAGTCGGTTACTTTTTCGAAAAAGTTTTTATTTTACCCTTTTTAGTTTCAACATCATCATCATCTCAGCCATAGGACGTCCACTGCTGAACATAGGCCTCCCCTTGAGATCTCCACATATACCGGTTGGAAGCGACCTGCATCCAGCGTCTTCCGGCGACCTTTACAAGGTCGTCTGTCCACCTCGTTGGTGGACGTCCTACGCTGCGCTTGCTCGTCCGCGGTCTCCACTCTAGCACTTTTCGACCCCATCGGCCATCTGCTCTGCGAGCAATATGGCCTTTTTAGTTTACTTATTAAATATTCAACCCAAATTCTTGTAAAATACAAATTTTTCTTACATATGCACTAATCTTGTAATCCGTCACAACATAAAAAAATCCATATCTCTAAAACTACTGAACCGATTTTGATGAAACTTGCGGTGTACCCTAAGTTGAACAATACCTTGTACAACAAAAAAAGAATTACTTATATCGAACTTGTAGTTCCGGAGATATGCGTGCGCAAACATAAAAACATACATACATACACTTATGAAATTTGGCACATTTGTTCAGACGCTGATATAGACTAACATATATGAAAACGTGGCAGTTCTGATAATATTACATACATACGGGTCGAATTGATAACCTCCTTTTTTTTGAAGTCGGTAATAATATAGGTACTCACGCTTGTTTTTCTTTGACAAATTACCAAAGGAGTCATTTGGGGGCAAAATATTATTGACTTCAGTCTCTGATTCAATATTTGGTACACAAGGCGTCGTGTCTTCCAGTTTCTTTTTTGTTAAATCGTAACGTTTTCCTTTTCGGATTGCATTGTCTGTGCGTCTAAGTGGTGGCCTTTTTGCTAATTTGGGGAAATTATCTGAAATTATTGTTTCTTGTAGGTACTTAGTTATTTTTACACAATTCAATTATCTCCTTTATTGAAAAGGATCATAAGTTCTTCATAACTTACTACTTGAACTGTCCGATAAGTCAGGGAGTTTTGTTTCTGGTTTCAGAGGAAGTTCACAGGGATTAACTACTCGCCCTTGCTTCTTTGGTTTATATATCATCATGTGTATAAGTGAAGGGGATATCTGTCCGTTCATTATAGCTAGAAGAAGGTTGAATTTTAATTAATTACTGCAGAAATCTCAGATGTAGTGTCTTTGTAGAACAATTTTGGTAACTATAGCTACACACATCAAAAGTTATTGCAAAAATATATGTTGATCCCTAGACAGGGATCAACATATATTTTTGCAATAACTTTTCTCCTGATTGATATTAATTAAAATTTTCTTTAAGGATTCATCAAATAAAGTGTTTTCGTTTGTCACAGTAACGATAAACAAAGTCACCTTTGCATTAATAAAGAAATTTGCCATTTTCCTAATAAAGGGATTTTTGACATTTGAACCACTAACACAAAAGTTCGAAAAAAAGACTGAAATAACAGTTTTCTTTAAAATTTTATTGGGTAACTTAAACAATTAATAATCCGTGTTTCTACCGCGAACACTAACAACACAAGAACATCGGTTTGGCATACTCAAAATGAGTTCATCCAAATCACGCTGTGGAATGGCCGCCCATGTTCGTTGCAACAACAAAAAAAGGTCTTCTTGCGACTGGATACCCTCCATATTCGGCAGAGCTCTTCTCTGTAGCATATCCCATGCATGCTCAATCGGATTCAAGTCTGGCGACTGAGCAGGCCAGGGCAGGACATTAATGTTAGCTGCGGCGAGAGTCTGTCTTACAACTCTTGCGGTGTGCGGTCGTGCATTATCATGCATTAACTGAAATAAGGGACCGATTTGCACTTGTAGAGGAACGATGACGTCTGATACAATCGTCTCAGCATAAATTTGAGCGTTGAGGTTGCCTCTGATCCAAATCAACTCAGTTCTTCCGCCGATCCAAATACCCGCCCATACCATGATGGTTCCACCACTATAAGGGTGGACTTCCTGGCAGGATTTTAATCGCTGTTGGCGTCCAGGGGTTTTCCAGTGTCGTATACGTCTTGTATCCGGTCTCATACCGAAACGAGACTCATCAGAAAAGCACACGAAACGCCATTGTTCTTCTGCCCAATTTCTGTGTTCAAGAGCCCATTGATATCGAATCCTACGATTGTGCATTGCTATAGGTGGTACCCGTAGCGGTCATCGGGAATGAAGGTTCACTTCATGCAAGCGGTTTCTGACTGTTTGGTCGGTAATTAAGTTCCCTGAAGAGTGATGAAGCCTCACGGCTAACATCATGGCGGTTATTGTTGGAGCTCTTCGAGTTAAGATTTGAATGTATCGTGTGGTGCAGCGATACCGTCCTCCATGGCGCTCAGCCACGGTACCAGTGCTTCGGTAACGTGTCCAAAGTCGACTGATAACACTCTGACTTGTATTCAGAGCTAAAGCCACAGTACGTTGCCGGGAACCAGCTTCTATCATTCCCACGGCTCTGAGCATTTCTTCCCTGCTTAAATGACGTCGCCGCTCCATAATAACGTTGGTTTTAATCAGTAGTAGGGAAACAGTAGCACTAATAATGTCTTCAATGCGTTGTATGTTTTTATAGGGAAAATATTGACAGCTGATTTTCATCTTTTACTCGAATTTGATTCACAGTTCCTGATTCAAATTATGAAATGCACCAAAAAGGATCCATATAAATTTATAAAATCATAAATTTATTACAAAGCCACATCTCAATCTCAAGAAATCCGCATAAAAATGCTTGATCCCTAGACACTTTTGATGTGTGTATTTAAACGCAATTAGGCCTGCGTCGCGACTAAAATACGATTATTAATTCCAGTCAGTAAAATGACATTTCCAGTGTTCAGGTTTGTTTCATTTTGTATGTATCAGTGACAGTTGCACTTGTCATTTTACTGACTCGAATTAATAATCTTTTAGTAAATATGTTTTTGGAAAGAAAAAATTAAAGTGTATGGAGGAAGTATCGGCTGCCAATATCTTCAGAATGCTATAGTGAGTTGATACCAATTAGTTATCTAAAAGTGTTCTCACACCAGGAGCATTCCAGTATAATGAATATTTCAAATACAATTCCACCTCCTTAAACTGACAAGCATTCATGTGTAATGTTATGTTACGTAACGAGCGCATTAATGTTTCAAATTGTTTGAAGTTGTTACCCATTGTTTCATTACAAGGTGCGCATTGTAATGCTCGAATCTGTAACTCTACATAACAGACAAATGCTCTAATTGAGAGAGCATTTTTAGACAACCAACTTATTAATTAATGTTGTCATTTTTTATTTCTTTTTTTCATCATGGCCACTATCAACCGATGACAACGTTTTACAGAGTTTCTTCCTTACCTTGACTGATTTCTTCAACGATTTCAGCCTGACCGATACTAGTATTCAACTTGCTCATTATAACCTTCTCAGCGTATGTTTCTGCCTCCTCTAGAGATGTCAGGCTTCCAAACATTTCATACTGCGGAAGATCAGCATTATTGCCAACTGCCTGTTCTATTAGCGATGGAGGTACTCGACCTTTTTTGATGGCTGAAAATTTTAGAACGGGTTAACTAATTTAAAAAAAATCTAAAAGTATTTACATACTTATAGACTTTTTTCGGTTCTCGAGAAGGTTCCCAGCTTTATTTGTTTTGTATTTTTTTTTTAAGTTATTTGATATTTAACAGTCATCATCAATCAGTCAAAGGTTGGGCACCTTTCCTTAAAATTATTATTTTCGTTTCAGTGCAACAAACATTTAAGATGGAAGTTTTTTTTAGAATAGGTTTAATTTTCAATTACTCTAGTGTCTATATGGCGTTGTACAATTTTTAACCGACTTCATATTGTAAAGTGTTTTTACCTTTGCGGACCTTCTTAATGATTTCAGCATTACCATCTTCAGTACCTAGCCTAGCAATTATGTCATTCTTGGTCCACCTTTTCCTTCTACCTTTGCCTTCCAGTAATTTAATGGCTGATGAAGATATTTGCCCATTATTCACACCTGTAATTAATTCAGGAATAACGATTACCAATGTCACATGAGCCAAGTGAGATTTTACCGATTGTTCAACTACTGATCAAACAACTAGCACGGAATTAAAAATAAAGCGAAATACAACAAGATTCTTTAAAGTTAACAATGCATGCATAAGCACATAACAGGCGCAAACAAACGCATGTATAATAGCCGCTAAACAAAAGTATCCACGTGATGGGTGCCTGAAAGTGGATGATGCCGAGCTTGGCTCAGAAAGATCCACCTCTTTCTGAGCCATTGCCATTGGCCATTGCCGGTGTTTCAGATCATCGTAGTCATTCTCCATCCTTATACTAATGACTGCATTAGTATAAGGATGGAGAATTACTACTATGATCTGGTATTAATTTCGTGTCTCACCGTTTTCTATCTTCCTCATAATTTCGGCCTTACCCCCAGGAGTGCCGAGTTTATTGGCTATAGTCTTCTTGTTCATAGGAAACAAATGCCGTTTGGCCCCAAATCTTCTCAAACCTGTTTTATTCTGTTTGTTTAGAACTTTTTCAATTACTGATGGTGTTAATTCTCCTCTACATAAAGCTGAAATTTTATTTTTATTATTTAGCGATAGTTTCCGGATTTGATCACCAAACGATTTATAGGTTGTTGGTACCAATGCAGTAATGGGACCAACATAATTTCTGCATTCCCTTGGCTTTTGAACTAGGTATGTAAGTAGGTATAGGAAGGGAAGTGTATCATAAGAGCTTATTAGGTGTTCTTAACTCGTGAGGAACTCTAACGGCCCAAAGTCGTGAGACTTTGGTCTAAGCGGTGAATGATAAGGCGAATTCACCACTAGCGACGCTTCGTAGCGAGTTTCAAACACTTCTATACATTTGATGTTACCGCTCGCCGCCCCGCGCTTAGTCATCTCAGCACTGACACCGCCAAGGTCGTAAACGGGCCATTTTATTGCTATGCAGGATTTAGATTTTAGTTTTTTCATTCCTTGATGTTGTTTTTGTTGTCAACTTATGTCCGCAACAAACTTTAAGCCAAACCAAGTGCTCAGAAATGTTTATACATTTTACATAGAAGTTTCGGGCTAAGACTAATGATTCCATTACCTTTACGGATTTTACGGAGTGATCTGCTTTGCCTGATAACAATGTCTTTCTTTCCTGGACATAGGGATCCCATGCTTCTGCATTCTTCAAGCAACCCGTGTTTCTCTGATTCTAAAACAAGCATTTTCAATCATATTAGAACTATAGGTTCTTAAAGTCAGTACTTTGAAATAAATGATGATTCAGGGGGGCTTAATAAACGCTGCAAAAAAGACGGCATAATTATATTTTCCTAAAACATACCATATAACTTCTCTTTACAATCCAGCTTCCTTCCTTTTCTAGTTTTCTTAAAACTAAAAGGGGGTGTATTTTTGGAATCATTATTCTTTTTCCATGTCTCAATAATTTTGTTTATTTCTGATGAGTTCAATACATTGCCGGTGTTTTTATCAATTATCATTTTGATCATGGATAGTGTCACTTTATCTTGGGAAAACGCTAAAATGTAACAATACATAAATTATTTTATGAAAAAACTGCAATGCCTGCCCCAGCTTTGCATGAGTGCAATTATCGAAGAAAACTGGACAACAAAAAGGTAAATTATCCTCTAAAGTCTAAACAAACCTTGTGCCATACTACAAAAAAAACGAAAAAAAGAAAAAGAGTTGGCTCAGAACAGACAAAGTTTCTAATATTATGGATACAGATATCACCATAATATCAGCCGCACGACGTCCACTGCTAAACATTATGTCGGCCTCCCCTATAGATTTCCACTAAGCACGGTTGAAATCGGCTTACATACAGCGCGATGCTCTGGTTTTCATCAGACACATTAAAGACACACACACACACATGTCACATTATAGATGGACGTCCTACGCTGCGCTTACCGGTGCGTGGTGTTAATTCAAGAACCTTAAGCCCCCATTCGCCATTAACCAGATCAGATACAGATAGAAAACTATCTCAATTAACGATGTCTATAAGAATTACATTTAATTTAAATAAATAATGGATTCTTTCTACCTCTGAAAGTATTTTTTAGCTGTTTTGAATCGTCACTCCTCGAACATTCTGTGTCAGTCATCGTAAGATAAAAATCTTCCCTATTAGCAATTTTTTTTATATGTTCTTTCTTCTTGAGTTTCACATCTTGTGAAGACTTGTTGAGAAAATACCAAGATTTCAAACCAAAATCCTTGATCACTCGGCTCATTCTACTGCTCAGTGTTATAATGCTAGAGGTAGATTTTTTAATGGAAGTGCTAGACATATTGAAGCTAATTGTTTTACTGCTGTAGCTAGGTTTTTCATGACTAGACGCGGATGTACTCCTACCATATTTTCTTTTGGTTTCGCATTCTTTCGTACTCCTTTTATTATCTCTTCTTTCTAAGCTGAAATAAGTACTCGAACCTTCTAAGGAACGGAAATTAAATGCGTTCTGTTTTTCAATTCTTGACCTCCTTTTATTTAATTTTTTACTTTCATTATTGATACCACGAGCACGTGATTTTTTATTACATTTAATTGGTAATTGAATTTTATACGGTTTAATTTTTTTGGATGGTTTGGTTTTTAATTTCGCTTTTGCCATATAGTTTTTAGAATATGGCATTATAGTTTCAAGTTCTTGTTCTCTTTCTTCTAAAGCTTCAGAACTTTTCATTTCGTCCGTTGCTGCAATAGCTCTCTCCATTGCTACTTTTAATACATCGGCTTTCAAAATTTTTGATCGTCCTTCATCGACTCTTTGAATTTCTGGTTTTTGAATTGTCTCTCTTTGAATTTGATTTTCTGCATTGAGTTTTTCGGTTTGTAATGTTTCTGCATTAACTCTTTTAATTTGTGGTTTTTTGGCTCTTTCAATTTGCGTTCTTTCCTTAATAGCTCTTTCATTTTTGATCCTTTCTGCATTCATTCTTTCAATTTGTAATCTTTCAGCTTTTTCTCTCTCGGTTTCTAACATTTCTACATTGGCAGTTTCAGTTTCTAATCTTTGAGCATTAGCTTTATTAATTACTAGTCTTACTGCGAAAGCTTTTTCCATTTCTAGTCTTGCTGCATTAGCTATTGCTAATTGTAACCTATCTGCATTAGCCTTTTCCAGTTCTGATTTCAACGCATGGGCTCTTTGCAATTCTAATTTTAATGCATTTGCTCTTTTCAGTTCTAATTTTAATGCTTCAACCCTATTCATTTCTAATTTAAAAGCGTTATTTCTTTTTATATTCCCACAAACAGTTTTTAGTTGAGCAGTGCTCGTAAATACAGTGGTGATTGAGGTTTTAGATAGATGCTGATTCTTTTCGGAATGCATCTCAGAACTTAAATAAGTAGAGGAGATTTTATGTAAACTGACTTCCTCGTCATTGTCTTCTATTTTACTAGTAGTTGGCATGTCATGTTTAAATGCATCCAATTTGACTAATGTATTATTACGTTTGTAATTTTTTTGGAGCAAATAAGACGTTTTCTCTTTTGATTCTTCATCAATGTATAGGTGTTTTTTGTAACGCTTTTGTTTCCCTAAACTTAAAGTGGATTTGGGTGTTGACGTGAAAAAAGGAACATTCAGTTTATAAGTATAATGTGGATGTCCGTCTCTCTCAAGACGATCCACAGCAGTAAATAATACATGATTTAAATTAGTTCGCCGATCTTCTTTAAATGATACGCGTGAGGTTTTCTTAGAATATTTACTTTTTCCATCACCAATACTGCTTATTAAGATTCCTTCCTTGTATATGTGTGTACTAAAGGATTCTGAATCATGTAAACTTTTCCTTTTACGCATTAACTTGATTTTTTTTGGTTTAACTCTCGTTATGCTCATTGATTTTGATTTTATTGCCGTTTTTAATGTTGTTTTAGAAGGATTCTTGATTCCTTTTATTTTATTTTGATTGTAGTTACGTTCTTTTACTAAACGTGTTCGTGAAAAATCAGGGGGCATATATTTTCCTGATAAATAATATTTAAGAATTGGTGAAATTCGTTTCTTGTTACTAATGTTGCCATATTTCGAGGATTTTAATGCCAGCTGCCGTTTTTTTGTTCGATTATTGCGTTTGGGCTGATCATTCTTGCCTAAGACACATGAATCAGATCGACATTCGCTTGTGTTGTTTTTACTTCGGAAGGATCTTATCCTAGTCATTTCCTGCATGATCATTGATTTACTAGGCCCAAATACGGGCCGTTTTATTTTATGCATTCTTGTAGTTTTTAAATATTGTTTTTTAGCATTTTGACTGTATTCAATTATTGAATCAGTCATGTTGAACTTTCAATATCTTCTTTAGCTAAGGTTGTTCGTTTATGATATAACGTGAAAGTGAAAAATGCTAGGATTTTGATGATTTCCTCATAATTTCTTGAGATTTGTAAGATTTTATGAACTGGCCTTCTGAAAACAATAATATTAGTAGGTAAGTATTATTGTTTATACATCTAAATAAAGTGTAACTGATCATTTTTGAGTAATATTCTACGCATTCCTGAAGAAGGGAGAATTGATTTATGGTGAAGCCTAAGAAATGTACGTAAGAATAACTCATCGGGGTACTCATAGGGACGCGAACTTTAGGCTAAAATTACATAACCAATTAAAAATTGACTTGCGGAGGCTTAAAAATGGGTAAAAATTTGTAATAAGCTGACAAATTATAATAGAAATAGATTTTATTTAAATTGAATATTACAATAAATTTATTCTTTTATTCGATGATCGATCAGTGTTTCACTTTTTTTACGATCTGCATACTAAAAAAAACCTGTTGTAAATTTCCTAGCATGAAGCAAAATTTTAAAAAAATATGTTGGTTTGCCAGTATAATAAAATCTTTACCCATATTTCAGCTTCCTTTGAATTATTCGTCGTCATAACAAACTGCGAATACGACCGTGATTATCGTTATATTGAAGACATTATTTATTTTGACTTTGTACTTTCATAGTGTATTACAACTGCTGCAACAATGAGAAGCTGAAAACAAAATAAAAGTGAGTGTTTGACATGCAATCTAAACGGAGCATATCTTCTTCATACTCGTACCTTTGCAAAACGATATATCAACAATCTCGCGGTATCAGCCTCTGTCCAGTGATGAATGATATGGGATTATTGTGATGAATCAGATAGTAAACTAAAACTCAGGTCTGAACAATCTTAAAAGCGAAGTAACTTGCTCAAGTCTGTCATAAAAAATATTCTAACACATGCAGAAAAAATTCGTTTTAAGCGCCAAACTCACAAAAAAAACATAAATGGATATTATTCAGGAGGGATTAGTTTTCGACCTCACATTATATTGACATAATTTAGCAAGCTACCTTTATGTTTGTACACACCGAAACTGGACACATGTATAATGAATAATAAACAATGGATATTCACAGGAAGCAATAGGAGGAAGACCATTTCTTCAATCACAGAAGTGACTCCACTAACTGACGAAGGCACGGTAGCTTGCAGAAGCTTTCATAGACTCGTAAATTCTTGGGATTGAAGAGTTAATTACTATGGTGTCAATAACTGAATATCCAAACATTTATGTGAAAAGTTTATTTCTGAAATCAACAGGAAAACGTGTTTATTACTGTAATTTGAGAAAGGAATCGAAATAAATTAAAATATTGCTTACCAAATTAACAGCTAATAATTTTATTCGTTAAATTCTGATGCATTGTTTTAGACCGTAGTAGTAAAACGTGTAGTCGCCGGGTACGAGATACAAATGATACTTGTTTGCCCGTGTCGTAGCATGGAAAATAATATATTACAAATAAATACATAAAATTGTGTATAAAACACGTTTGCGTCTTACCACATTACTTAAAATGTGTCAAACTTATGAACCCCTATGAAAGTTGTCAATCTGACAATCATGTAAAACGAATAGTAAAGCTAGGTACAGATCTTTTGCAACACAACATGCAATATTACGTTTTCCAAGATCTCAAGGCGTCATCATCAACCTATAAACGTTCCCACTGCTGGGACAAAACCCTCCTCTCTGTGCGAAGGAGTGGGCCATAAATCCACAACGTTTTCCCAGTGCCTGTGCCAGTGCGTTGATGTCACAAGTCTTCTAATTTTCTGTTCTAGGACATGCCGGTTTCTCGGTTCCGGTGTTCCTTCATTTTCTTAGTAGATAACGTTTAGGGTAAAACTTGGCAATTGACAAAACGTCCCGTCTATAGCACTTACTGCGCGGAACCACACGCGAGGGTGGCCGCTGTTGGCATACAATATGGCCGAGGAAATTCTTCATTGTGTGTTTCTTGATTCACTTTTTTGTTCCATTTCAGCGCATTTTTAACGCACGTTGATTTTAACTTTGTTTTACTAATATAATCTTGTCATTCAAGCACTGCATATTTGTGCTATGGAAGTAATAAGTTGGGTTCGAACCCCGTCAGGCGCATTACTTTGTGTAATGTATTTCAACACCACTGCTCTCAAAACGGTGAAGGAAAACATCGTGAGGAAACCGGCATGTCCTAGAACCAAAAATTCGAAGACATGTGACATCTACCAATCCGCACTGGGCCCGCGTGGTAGATTACGGCCCACTCCCTCTCACAGAGAGGAGGCCTGTGTCCCAGCAGTGGGAACATTTATAGGCTGATGATGATGATGAAGTAATAAGTATCGTTAAATCGTAATCGTCAAAATGTGAAGACTTGCAACTAGGGTCGGCGCCACCAATCGTGACCTTTTGATGCAGCGCTAGTGTCTGTGTGTCATTACATCAAAATTCATTATTTTAAAAAAACCTTAAGATGCGTTACCGGTTACCGCGCAAAATTTTCCGCAGGTTCATGAGTGGTGGTGACTGGGGTCTAAAAATGCCACTTAAGCAATATCAAAATAACAATTACATTTAAATTTTTTTATTGCCTGAGATGAGTAGAGTATTTGATTTTCTTTTATTTTAAAAACGTTGCCCACACTAGGTATACCTTCTAACATGAAAACATACACCAACAGCAAGACCCGGATCAACTTGTTAAAGGCCATACAAATATTTGTTCTGTGCGGGGATCGAACCCGCGACACGCTGCGCAGCAGTCAATCGCAATTCATACTATGAATCTACTATAAAGTGGCCAAAGACATTTAACTAGTGGCCTTTGCTGTAGCTGCTTCTTCTTAAGACCTCACACTTTGAAAACTGAATTCCCTTTAAAGCTTGATTTGCGCAATTTCAGCTCATGTAAACAATCAACAATTTATTAAAATTATATTAAGAAACCTCATCTATATCAGTCTTTCTTTTTCGTTTAAGTAGCTATATTTTTACGTTTTAGACAGCTCTGCGACCCTGAGGGTCAGCTCAGACCGAACGTGACGCTGAGCGCACATATCAATAGAGCTATTCAAAATCTAACTCTATTTCCAACACGAAAAGATACACCTGTCACAACCCAGCGCGGCGCAGCGCTTAATGGCGACTCAAAATCTAACTTTATTTACTACACGATAAGATACACATTTGCAGTATCGTTGCGTCACGTCGCGCCGCGTCGGGTCTCGGTGTAAACTGACCGTGACAAGCCTTTGGCCCTCTATTGGAGCCCCGTCAGATTGCTGACAGGTTTTTGAGGCGTGCGTAGGACACGACGTGTCGCCGATCCAAGCATGGTCCATGTTCACCCATTACACACGTCACTAGAGTAGTAAACATCTCATCTAAAGGAGTAGTTTAAATCGAAACATTTTTTTTTTCAAGATGAGATTTATTTTTATTTTAAAGTAAGTAATGAACTACATTAACCTTGGCACAACATGCAACACACGAAACCTCTGCAACACTCCATGCACACTATGCATGGACTCCATACTAAAACAGCTAAAACGAATAGCAGAATATCTATTATCTGTTTCCAAACGCCAAGCAAACTCAAGCAGTGCGGATAAAACCAAGCACACTTGTAGTATACGCTGAGACAAGGTCTTTTCCTCCTAGAAGCCATGTACGGACTGCATTTGAAATCCATTGGTTCTCTCGTTTTTTTCCTTTTAATTTTCCGCATTCTTTTCTTAGGGTCTTTAGAAGCAATGTGGAGTAAATAGTTTGTCAAATTATGGGATTCCATTTTTCGAACAGTAGCCTTGGTTACCGGCATCTTCTTGACTCTCGTAGAAATTCTTTTACCAGTTGCAAATAAACCCAAATCGTCGATGCTTTGCTGCCAGCGTTTCATCGCTGTACCAGGATCACTAGTCGAGTCTTTCATTTCAATGTAAACGTCTGTTGGATGTCTAATGGCTCTAGACATAAATCTCGCAACATCACAAAATGCCTTCGATCCAAATGTGCCTAAATCTATCAATGATTCTGCAATCATTCTTATATTTCCCGCACCTTGATCTTTATTGATTGCTTTCATTTCGATTTTATCCTGTTTTTTTCTTATTTTGTCTCGTTTCTTACGTTCCTTTTCACGTTGTTTTGCACGTTTTTTTCTCTCTTTCTCATATTGTTTCTGTTCCCTTAGTTTTCTTTTTGCAATTTCTTTTTTATGGTCAGCAAGTTTCGCTTCCTCTAAGAGTACTTCGGGCATTTTTTGGGACTCTTCCTCACAGATGGGACTGCCGCAAATACATTTTTTTAGGTTCAAACCTTGTCTTAATTCCCAGTGTCTACGTTCTTGTTTTAATATATTCCATCTTTGTTTACATATTTTACTTCCGCATATGCAGGGCTCTATCTTTCGAATGTTACCTGCAATTGGCACTGCAGCCATTTGTTTTTCTTTCTTGAGGCGAGTACAAATACAACACTTACATTTTCTGCCATGTAACTTCTTTAATAATTCTGGAAACAACGAACACAATTGGAAAGAGTTATCTTTTGCAACAATGATTAATGACGCGCTTTGCACTAAAAACGAATTATCTTACTAATCCTACTAATATTATAAATGCGAAAGTTTGTGAGGATGGATGAATGAGTGGATGGATGGATGTTTGTTACTCTTTCAGGCAAAAACTACTGAACGCATTTCAATGAAAGGGTATAGAGGATTTTTGTATGGAGGGTAGGTTCTCTCGATCGCCCGCCATTTTGATTGTTTATTTATATATGTATTTAGGTAGAGGACACTCAGACAACAATTAATATTCAGGATATAGGTAATATCCTAAAAGTGTTGGGTTTCAGAGTTAGAGTCTGGCCAACGAAAGCTGTCCACGACCTATTTTCTAAACTTTTGATATGGCAATGTTTTTGGACTGTCAATATTATCAAATCACTGAACTTTCATATAGGTGAAACATCTTGATACATTTGCACTTATTTACAAAATAATACAATTTTTTTTTCACGGTTTTTTTTTTATTTTTTAAGTAATACTAACGGCGAAGACGAGGAAACAAAACTATACAGTATCAGGTGTAGAGTACTTAGAATCCGATTTCAATTATGACTCGTAACCCCTGTGTTGTGGCGATTTAACTATTGTAACTTAACCTTGTCAAAGGTTACTATTCCCTCAAATAAACGTTAAGTAAAACACTTTTTAGGGTTCCGTACGTCCGAATACAAAAACGGAACCCTTATAGGATCACTCGTGTGTCCGTCTGTCTGTTGCTTACAGTCAATTATCTCCGAATCTACTAGACCGATTGGGTTGAAATTTGGTACACATATCAATTCCTGTGACCCAAGCACATAGGTGTGACGTGAATAGATGAAATCTGTATGTGGGAGGTAATTTTTGGGGGGGAAGGGGAAAATGAAAAAAAAAGGTTTTGAAAACTGCATCGTGTGACATACCATATGAAATGCCTTGTTGAGACAATCTTAAATATATTTTTTTTGTAATTTTAAAATAAATAGTTGCCAAGTTATTCAAGAAAATAGACGAAATTTGACCATTCCCCCTCCCCTCTTATCTCCGAAACTACTGAACCTAAAATTTTGAAAAAAATACAGTAATTAGTTTTCTACTTATAGATTATAGGAAAACCTATAAGAAGTCCATATCTGTATATGGGAGGTAATTTTTGGGGGGGAAGGGGAAACTTAAAAAAAAATATTTGAAATCTGCATCGTGTGACATAACAAATGAAAGGCCTTGTTGAGACAATCTTAAATATATTTTTATTGTAATTTTAAAATAAATAGTTTCCAAGTTATTCAAGAAAATAGACGAAATTTGACCATTCCCCCCCCCTTATCTCCGAAACTACTGAACCTAAAATTTTGAAAAAAATACAGAAATTAGTTTTCTACTTATAAATTATAGGATAACCTATAAGAAGTCCATATCTGTATATGGGAGGTAATTTTTGGGGGGGGAAGGGGAAAATTAAAAAAAAAAAATTTGAAAACTGCATTGTGTGACATATCAAATGAAAGGTATTGTTAAGACAAACTTAAAAGTATTTTTTTTGTAATTTTAAAATAAATGGTTTCCAAGTTATTCAAAAAAAATAGACGAAGCTTGACCATTCCCCCCCCCTTATCTCCGAAACTACTGAACCTATAATTTTGAAAAAAATACAGGAATTAGTTTTCTACTTATAGATTATAGGATAACCTATAAGAAGTCCATATCTGTATATGGGAGGTAATTTTTGGGGGGGGAAGGGGAAAATATAAAAAAAAAATATTTGAAAAGTGCATCGTGTGACATATCAAATGAAAGGTATTGTTGAGACAAACTTAAAAGTATTTTTTTTGTAATTTTAAAATAAATGGTTTCCAAGTTATTCAAAAAAAATAGACGAAGCTTGACCATTCCCCCCCCCCTTATCTCCGAAACTACTGAACCTAAAATTTTGAAAAAAATACAGTAATTAGTTTTCTACTTATAGATTATAGGATAACCTATAAGAAGTCCATATCTGTATATGGGAGGTAATTTTTGGGGGGGAAGGGGAAAATTTTAAAAAAAAATTGAAAACTGCATCGTGTGACATATCAAATGAAAGGTCTTGTTGAGACAATCTTAAATATATTTTTTTTGTAATTTTAAAATAAATAGTTTCCAAGTTATTCAAGAAAATAGACGAAATTTGATCATTCCCCCCCTTATCTCCGAAACTGCTGAACCTATATTTTTTTTAATACAGAAATTAGTTTTCTACTTATAGATTATAGGAAAACCTATAAGAAGTCCATGATATTAAAATAACATGGTAAATCACTCAATATTGTGCGTACCAATTTGGGTCAGATTTAAAAAAAAACGTGATAGGTAACATCGTACGGAACCCTCTTCACGCGAGTCCAACTCGCACTTGGCCGGTTTTTTATTCGACCTTTCGATATACCTAATATGTCGTGCCAGGAAAGTTGAGATGTAGACTTCAATGCATGCAGAAGTTAAAAATACCATATCCTGGATTTGCTAGGGCATTATTTGATAA
This sequence comes from Agrotis exclamationis, assembly GCA_950005045.1. Taxonomy (NCBI): domain Eukaryota; kingdom Metazoa; phylum Arthropoda; class Insecta; order Lepidoptera; family Noctuidae; genus Agrotis; species Agrotis exclamationis. The sequence continues at coordinate 6,681,257 of OX465420.1, read as the reverse complement.
TATTTTTATGGTTGTAATCTAACAATATGAAATACTGATATAAATAATATCCCTTATTGGTCTTGAATAATAACAAGTATCAACTCCGTTTTGGCAGCATGTAGCCGGGGTAGCGTGGACAGCTTTCGTTGGCCAGACTCTATTCGCCGATACATAATTCATAAACAGAACCTTGGAGAAACGACATTTTTGTTTTTTTCTCCCTGTAGGGATGCATATTGAATTATGACGACATGATTACCAAACCTTCAAATCTTACTTTAATCTTAAGGCGCGGTCTTATCTCATATTCCCAAAAATTGGTTTCTTAGAACGTCGAGTATGACGTAATGTAATAAAAATAAGTAACGCGAAAAATACAGTGAACAGAGAAGGGTATAAAGAAGAATTTAAACCGAACAGAATAATAAATAAGAGTTTGATATTCCCAATAAAAATTGGGAAGTTGTGGCACAAAAATAAACTTTGACGTCGAAGATCTCTGTATTTCCAGCGTTAACAACAGTTTTTTTTTAAGAATTTAGTAGGTTTTCCATTTTTTTAAAACTTTAACCGAACCATTATTTAATTTTATGTCTATATTTTAAATAATCTAAAGAAAAGCAGTAAAATAAATGCCCATTCGCAGCTTACGTCACATTTCAACACAAATGTCATTTTTTCAATTTTCAATCTTATTGACGCTCCATAGTGGTGACAATAGTTTACGCGGTCATAAGCGATTAAAATCGTAGTCAGTCCGCGTCTTAAGTGTACTGTGGTAGTATCAAACATTCTATAATCTAAGTTGTCTGTGTAGGTACTACTACGTAGTACTATTAAGTGTTCTGTGGTAGTACGAAACATTCTATAATATAAGCTGCCTGTGTATTATAAATTCACAGACAGCATAGATCAGCTAGCCCCAGAAAGGTTTCACGGAGCCCCAGGGCTCAGCGAAACCTTTCTAGGTGCTCCGCGAGAATACAGCTACCAAAACAAAATATCGCAATAGACAGGATGCCGAACAAGATATAAGAATTAAACTCTCTTCGATCAAACCTAATATAATGATTATTGAAAAATAAAAAGTACAACCAAATTGGATGAAATTTTTATAGGACCAAATTGCAAGTATACTGCATCGAACAAAAAAGATTCACACTAATCGCACTAGAAACCTCGGAGTAATCGGTGTACATACATAAAAAAAAAATACCGACCGAATTGAGAACCTCCTCTTTTTTTTTGAAGTCGGTTAAAAATACACACACTTTCATTACAATGTTATTGAAGAATGCAGGTAACTTTTTGTTTTATTTTGGGGTTCCGTCAAAAATGTTGCTCTTCAAAAGGGTTCCGCCACCAAAAAAGTTTGAGAACGACTGGCTTAGATTATAGAATGTACAGGTTCTTAGGAAGGCCACTGAGAATTCAAGCCAAAAACACGGTAGAAAAATTACCCCCTCGCGTCGTTGGATTCCTACGTAAAACAAGTGAACATGTCCAGTCTAAACACAACATTGTTAAATCCTGACTTCGAATTTACAAAATTTCATCCCCTAATTTTATAATTTAGGGGTGGATTTTCCAAAAACAATATCGAAAAACTTACACTAGGGATTTCAACTGGGACGTGGGTGCGTTTACAAACATAGAAACTCACCTAAACAAACATACAAGACCCGGAACAACTGATTGCAGAACACAATTTAAAAAAAATGGAAGTCGAACTTATGACGCGCTGAGCAACTCACTGTCGATCGCTCAACCACTGCGAAACTAGGATGGCAAACTTCAGTGAAATCCGTGCCATGGTTTCGGTTGTGCAATGGCATTTATAAATCAATCAGTCAACTTTGCCTTTTTAAACGATTTCAAAAAAAGGAAGGTTCGAAGTTGGCTGTGGATTATCTGAACAAAAAGTGTGAAATAAAAACTTTTTGAAAACAGAGAACTGGCTCAAACGGTCGCTCTTTTTTTTTTAAATAATTATATTCACAATACAATTTACACTACAAAGAAACTACCAGTACTACATTCCACCAGCAAGTCTTTGATCAACATCTGCGTGTGAACAACCAGATGTTTATTGGTTGTTCACACAATGGTTTTTGGTAGTATTTAGGGTTAAATATATTATTTCAAATTATAGATTAAGTAATAAATTAATACATACAGTACTACATTTCACCAGCAAGTCTTTGATCAACACCTGCGTGTGAACAACCAAATATTTATTGGTTGTTCACACAGTGGCTTTTGGTAGTATTAAGGGTTAAATATATTATTTCAAATTATAGATTAAATAGTAAATTATTACATAGAATTTTTTGTTTATATTTAATTTAAACGGTTTTTCGACAATTTAAGAAAAGCCAATTCATCTTTTTATTCTTATGAATTTCTATGACTAAATATATTACAAAAATTGCCCGTTTTGTAAATCAGTCGTCTATATAAAAAGTAGTTCGTAGTAGTTGTATGTTCCCCCATTTCTCAAAGACGCCTTTACTGATTTGGAAAATTTTTGTTTTGTCTGAAAGGATATACTTTCCAGATGGTCGTATAATGAACTGGTGACCTACCATGAACTGTTAACGCGATCCAGTTTAGGCTGTGGGACAGAGACGGCGCTAGACGACTTGTTTCTCTTTCCCACAGCTTAAACTGGATCGCGTTAAGAGCTCGTGGTAAGGCCCCTGGTCAGAGAGGAAAAGAATTTCCAAAATCGGTCCAGAAACCTTTAAAGGGTGGGGAACAATTATTACTATAAAAAAAAAATACATTAGTAAACCGCGGCACAACTCGTCTCCGCTCTGCTCCGTTCCGCCTCAGTAATACTGATGCACATGGCTGGCCACGTGACACATGTGTATTCAAGCCATGTGATTGAATCGGCGCAGCTCGTCTCCGCTCTGCTCCGTTCCTCAGACGAACCGCAGCCTTAATGTCTGCCTATAGTCCAGGGCTTCCCAAACTGTGCGTCGCTACGCCCTGGTGCGTCGCAGAGACGAGAGAGGGTCGTCGTGAGACGTGAGGGTCGACCATTCTCCGGATTGATATTGCGTGGAACCAAGATTCTATATGTATAAAATGTCCACCAGAAAAAAGAGGAAAGTCTCATTGATATCTTTTGCAGCAACAAACCCAGATTCACGTGTTCTAATTTCGTGGAGTTCTGAACCAGTTATTATTGTTTTATTATTCACCTAATATCAACTATCTCGGGCGTCGCGAAAAAATTCGAAACCACTATGTGCGCCGCGAGCTGAAAAAGTTTGAGAACCACTGGCCTATACAGTTCTACGCACAAGATCTTTCGGCCGAATCTTTATTTCATAAAAATTTGTTACATCACGGGCAACTAAAATGGGCTTAGTCGGGAAATGCCCAATTCGTAAAAGGCCTGGTTCTTAAAATGCCCAATTCGTAAAAGGCCCAATTCATAAAAGGCCCATTTCTTGAAATGACCAATTCTAAAAATTGCCAATTCAAAACAGTTCTTTAAATGGCCTTCTTGGAAAAGCACTTTTAAGGTGTCGGTTCGCACGCGAGACCGCGACAGGAGACCGAGACAGGAGACCGCGACACGGCCCGCGACCGGTGATTGTTTACCGTATCTGTCTCCTGTCGTTGTCTCGCTCGCGAACTGCCGCTCATACATTGCTTAATGTTAAGTAGTGTCGCGGTCTCCGGTCGCGGTCTCCGGTCGCGGTCTCCTGTCGCTGTCTCGCGCGCGAACCGGCACCTTTACTTATAGGTATACATACATATACAAGGTTTCTAGTTAATTGCGCGACATACTGCAGGTATGACAGCATTTTTTTACGTGATTAAATCATCCAATGAGTCCTCCCACCCTGGGTGAAGTGGAAGAGACTGTCATACTCGTACCGACTTAAATCCACGGTGTTCGCTCGTTCTATGTAACGCCTGATACTATAATTTAAAAAAAAAATCGCGGTTATCATAATGTGATGGCACATTACTAGGAATTTCTCCTACTGGTAGGTCATAAAAATGAGTGTTACGTGCAACGTTCGAACCCACGACACGTTGCGTAGCAGTCGATCGCTCAGCCACTGCGCCAATCGTGACGTCATATTCTCAAAAAATAGTCAACATCTTCCTGTTCTTATCCCATTTTACTTGGGGTCGGTGCAATACGTTTTCTTCTTCCATTCTCCCTATCAGACATCACTGTATCATTTACCTACTCGTTTTTCTTTCATATCAATCCTTAGACAATCCAGCAATCTTTTCTTTAGCCTTCCTCTTCCTCTCCATCCATCAACATTCATACCATCACCCCTTTAAAAACATGAGTGTCATCCCACCTTATCACATGTCCATTCTGGATTGTCTTTCTGCTCTCTTCCAGAAGTCGGATGAACATTGTGGCGTTTCTATTCAAACTCTTCAACACTTCGATTTGTCATCGCTGGAGGGAAATATGCAATACTGCCCAGGTTTCGAATGAATCAAAGGCTTTCTCATAGACCATAAACGACATAATGGCCGATTTCACTTCTCTGTCTTCCTTCGATCAATAATAGTGGGTACTAGATTCACGATAAGCGCTTCAAATACGGCCCGAAAAATACCGCCACAAACACTTTTGTGACGGTATTTCAAATTAGTATGATCCAACCATAGCCAACGTTTAAACGTCGAAATGCCCGCAAATCGTGTTCAAAAATTGTGCATATAACCGTAACACCGATATTTTCAAAGGCTTATCTTTTTTTTTGATTAATTTATATTTTTTAGTGTTTTTCATTAAGTAAAAAAAGGATTAAATAGTAAAATAATTCAAATAACTAACGCAAGGTATGTTTGGCCAATGTTTGCTACAACGCCAACTATTGTAACAAACATTGACATACTGTGTTCTGAGCATTGAAATGTGATTCCAGGAACTTTGTCTAGTTCCAAAATAGAGTAAGCACGTAATTGTCAACACAGTGTTTTGACCCTTATTGCTTAGATTTCAAGTTTCATTTTAGAATGAGTATTTTGTACTAAAGACTGACATTTTATCTTCAAGGAACATTTTTAAATTAATGACTTTAAACCTTTCTCGGATGAAAGGACTTAAGTAAAAACATTTTGCAATGGTAATTAAACTGTATGTTTGAGTGTTAAGGTTTATAATAAACTAAAGTTGTTAATACTGTTGAACATTTTTATTATGAAATGTAGATTTTTACTCGTGTGCAAATGTGGACAAATATGCGACTTATTTTTCTTCCTGATACTTAATCTAGAGCTATTATTGATCGAAGCTGTCTTCTGTATAATCTGAAGTAGTGTCTGCCTAATTAAAAAAATTGGTCCTTTTAAGAATTGGGCATTTTACGAATTAGCCATTTTAAGAATTGTGCATTTTAAGAATTGGGCATTTTACGAATTGGTCAGTTTATGAATTGGACATTTACGAATTAGTCCATTTTTAAGCAGTTGGGCCTTTTAAGAATTGGGCATTTTCCGACTAAGCCCTAAAATGGCTTAGTCGGGAAATGCCCAATTCTTAAAATGCCTCACATGTTTTTCTTCAAATGCCCAATTCGTAAAAGGACCAATTCTTATAATGCCTAGTTCGTAAATGTATGGGAAATCAAACATTATATTTTTAAAAGACTTTTATTCATGGAAAAGGAAAAAATAAATCACATTATCCTTGGCACAATACGCAACACACGAAACCTCTGCAACACTCCATGCATAGTATGCATGGACTCCATAAACAAACGGCGAGAATGAATAGTAGAACATCCAATAATTGTTTCCAAAGGCTAAGCATACTCATACAGTGAGGGTAAAACCACGGACACATGTAATATACCCGTAAACAAGGCCTTTTCCTCATAGAGGCCATGTAAGTACTACATTGGAAATCAAGTGGTTCCCTCTTTCGTTTCGCCTTAGACTTCAGTATTCGTTTCTTAGGGTCTTTATCAGTCATGTGAACAAGATAGTTCGTAAATGAATTTGCTTCCAAACGTCTTACAGCACGCCTTGCAATCGGCATCTTTTTCATCCTTGTCTGAATTCTTTTACCGGTTGAAAAGAGACCTGTCTGTGCCAACGTTTTCTGAAAATTTTTAGCTGTTCCACCGGGATCACTGGCTGCGTCCCGAAGGTCAGTGATAGCGTCTCTTGGATGTATAACGGCTCTAAACAAAGTTTTTGTAACGTCACAAAAAGCCTTCGAACCAAAAGTTCCTAAATCTATCAATGATTCCGCTATCATAGCAACATCTCCCGCCGTTTCGTTTTTACGGATTAGTTTCATTTCAGTTTTATCCCGTTTCTTTCTCAATTTTTCTTGTACTTTACGAGCTTTCTCGCGCTCTTTAAGTCGCTGTAATCTCGCTTTCTGGTATGCTTTCTCCTTCGCTATGGCTCGTTTTGCCAATTCCTTGTCATGTTCCGCTTGCCGCGCCTCTTCTAAGAGTACTTCGGGCATTTTTGAAGACTCTTCTGCACATATGTTACTGCCACAAACACATTTTTTTAATTTTGAAGCCACAGTCCTCAGGGCCTTTTGTTCTGATAATATTTTATTCCAATCTTTTTTACATACTTGACTTCCACAAATGCAAGGTTTGGCTAAATTTTCTGGTTTCAAGTGTTTTGCTCCAAGTACTTCGGCACCTTTCTGTATTCCTCGACAAATGCAGCACTTACATTTTCTGCCGTGACCCGTCTTTTTTTTTAGAGCTGGAAAAAATGAATAGAAATGCCTTTCACTATTAACGTCGATCTTTACATAAAAACTAGCAATATATTTATATAAATAGAATAACACCAGTCAAGTAGGTATATAACACCTAAAACTGTCATTATTTAAGTAATTTAGGGAAAATCATAATTCATTTGTGCGCAACTGCTAAAAAAATCAGAATATGATGCAAAATATTTGCAATTTAAAGCAATAGTTGTCGACGCACGTACAAAAAATCTAATTTAAAACTCACAACATTAATGTCGGATAAACAATACACAGGATGAATTTTCCACTAGCGAATAGTTAAATCCGAAACTATGAGGAATAGCGAAAATTACTGAAAGGAGTCTCGAGCCCGATTTTATTAGAAATATACGTAAACCGAAAGAAGGTATTCTTTGAAATAAGAAATCAATTTTTTTCCAACTCGAATCATTGCGTATGACTGGATACAGTAAGATCGTTTAAACGTCAAATTCAGTGAAACAATGAAAACAACTAGATAAATTCAGTCATTTAACTTCAATCAGTTATGGCCAAAGATCGGAATAGGTAGAGCTGTTTTATGTACTTGCCATAGGTAAGAATAATATGGATATTCCCCGAGTCCCGGGGTTCGGAGTGGGACAAGTTACTGTTGGTAAAGAATTTAATTCTAGTGGCACAAAAAGAGACAAAAACAGGTGTGTCCTAGCGACAGAAACACCCCGCTATTGTTTTCTTTTGTTTACATAATGCGGCGACATTACGGATCTTCATCCCGTGGAATATCCATAATTATTAACATCAATGTTTGCGATCAATGAACCTAAACAGCTCTACCTATTCCAATCTACGGTTATGGCTCAATAATAGTAAAGGAGGCGAGGATGCTAAATTTGCAGTACCACGAGCGCCATGGCAATCTATTGGGTTTGAAAGATTATGTTTTAAAAAGAAAAAAGTTTATGACAAGACTATTTTAGTGGAGGGAGAGCGTGTAAACATTTTTAAAACTGTAAAAAAAACAGTTGTAAAGAAGTACTCGAGCGCGTTAGCCATTTACAGTGTAAATGCGCTTTATATTTATGATAACCTTTACATAATAATCTCACGATTAATTCAAGGGGGCTGTCCGTAAAAAGCGGTTAAAACGAAAATGAAAACGCCTTTTATATAATTAAAAGTAATTAGACAGAACGTTGATTGCTATAAGGAACGAGCAGGCGTTACGTTTTTGTTTTACAACTTGAGGACTCGCACATTTCCTAATGCCACGCTCAAATTGTCAGATTATTGAGATATACACTCTTTTGGACGTAATTAATCTACCTTTTCTTAATCTGACGCGCTCGAGTTTTTCTGAGGATCAATTTTTTTTACTAATCTGACGGGTTCCCCCCAACACACCCCACCATATGGAGGATTCATACTTGGCACAGGTACATTAAAGGGTGCGAGGATTCTCCCTACATAGTTATCTGACACGCTCGAGTCACATCAAAAATCCCTTCTCCGCCGCCCCTACTATAAGCGGTAACTATAAGATGGCTAAAAACAACTGTGAAAGATCAGCTATTTTTTCAAGTTGAATAATTCACCCTGTATCCTTGCTGAGCTTTATGAGCTCTTACCAAGTTCATCATATGAACTACACTACAAATACAATAATATAAATTGCTTTCAGGTAGCAGTACGCACAGCATGTCTTCTTCCACACTTCTCGTTTAGTCTTATTTTCAGCCGACACCTACTTTCTAGCTAGCGATATCATACGTCACACAGTTCATCCATCGTTCCTCAACGCTTCTCCTTCTTCTACATTATACTCGTGCTTAAGTAAGAGATACTGTGTATATTGCAGTGTCAAAACAGGCAACTCAGTTCTTAGAGCCTACCTATTTATCAACACCTTCAAACTTTGTATACCTACGCTTAGTTCGCAGTAGAGAAATTTGATCATGAAGATTAACAAAAAAATTAACGACCAAAATGAGAACCTCCTCCTTTTTGAAGTTGAGTGGGAGGATCATAGTAAACTGTATGAAAAATTGTATCTGTATAATATATTTTGTCCGGTTTCGTTCTGTACAAACTCATAGGGGAGAGAAACAAAAATAGCCACCATTCAGTAAGGATTGGTTTCCGACCCAACATATAGCTCCCCTTTTACTTTGTACAGACCGAAACCGGACATATTGTACAAATAGTCCAGTCAACGAGGCATATGTGTTCCGAAAAAATCCTCCGGCACAGAAATTTGGCATATGATAAAAGAAGGTGATACAGATTACAGATGCACAATAATCCAACTCTTTTTTTCGAGATGACCAAAATATGAAAATTGCTTATAACTCTCTGTGAAAAATTACTCAGCCTCAAATAATATCTGTATATGTATAAAATTATGAATGTATTAGGTAGTTAGGAAAGGTAAGTATAAAAATCCATCAAATTTTTGATTTCAGTGTCACTCCAAATTAACTTTTTACATATCGTGCTCTAACTTCTAGTGAAAAATTGCTCTACCGATTTTTTTTTATGTGATTTCTTATCCTTAAATACATTGGTTTGTTACCTTTTTCATTTTGAAACGTCAGTATTTGATTGATTTGACATCAAATAATGATGTTTAGAAAGGAAAAAGTTTTGGATTACGTAGCAAACCTACCTATGTATTTAAGGATAAGAAATCACATAAAAAAATAAAAATCGGCAAAAAAACGACTAAAAACAAAATCTGGGCCTATGAATGGGACAAAAAACATTACATAAGGTTTTTAGATCTCTGTTTCATACCTGAGTGCATTCAGAGAACTGCCATGATTGATATATCAATGCTGTGTGAGCTGTCAAAGCTACGCAAGATACTTTGGATCATGGATATTAATTCACGCAATGTTTGACTAACTGAGCGGTAGTAATGACCTTCCTTGATCATTGTCACAGCTTTAGCTTCTGTTGCAGCCAAATGACTCATTTTGTATGCAATACAATGTGAACTCACCATACAAACACCAAAAAATGAGCTAGGGCAAAAATTAACTGCAAAAACGAACTTTCAGAACAATAACACTTAAAAGCGCTGACTGCCTAAAAACACTTAAGAGGGTATAATTTCTGTTGGACTGTTAAAACCTGTCAATATGTGTCCTAATGCCGTGTATTAACAGGGTAGAAACCTAAAAAATGAAAACACTGATCGAATCAACGAAAGCTTTGACAAAAATGCGACCTTTTTTTGTGTTCCCCTAATTTTGCCGGTGTGTGTATAATCTGTATCACCTACTCTCATCATATGCCAAATTTCAGTGCCGGAGGAATTTTTCGGAAGTCTTCGTACAAAAAAATCCTCGTTGATCGGACTAAAAAGAATAAGAAACTAACTGACTGACTGACTGATTAACACACAGCTGCAAACGCTGGGTATAGAAGCGTAAAATTTTTTCACTAAAGTTCCTGGAATGACGGAACTATGCGTGCAGTTTTTACGGATTTTAGGAAATTCGTGCCCTAAGAAGGTTAAAATTAGGATGAAATTTGGTATGAAAACGAAATATCAATTGTCAAACAAATTGATAAAACACGTGTTTCAAGATTTTTGAAATCATTAGGAAAGATCGAAATCCTCGCAGACGAAGTCGCGTCTTTTTAAGTTAAGTCACTGAGACTTAGAAAATAAAGCGGTCAGAGCTAGCGCCAGAACGCTCGACCTAAACGCGCGCCCCGGGCTCTGCTGCCGCCTCTTAGTTGCACATTTCCATGTCGGACATAAACATTGTACTCTACTAATTTTTAATTCTTCAAGCGCACAAATGTATGAAGTCAAAGCTATGAGGCATATTAATCTACGTGGAATTACGCAAAAGAGTAGGTGTATCCTAAATATCCACCATTCAGCCTTTGGACACATGTTTTTTTTTCTTTCTTGAAATAATTTTGTCCACGACGAATAGAATAAAACTTTAAGGTTTATTTGGTATTTTGTTGGTTTGTTGGGTTTGTTACGAATTTCTACAAAACACTTACATTTCTGCAATATAGGCACGTTGACAGCTACAATAAATTAGTCCGTCAGCTAGAGTTAAAAATAATTAACACTTATTTTTCTTTTAGCAAATCAATGCATATTTACAAATAAAAGATTATAGCGCATCAAAATATTCCTTAAATTGGCCGTTTTAGACCCGTTGTTCCGGCCGTGGGGTACGGGCATAGTAGAATAAATGGTACCCCCCTTTTGTTCCAGGTATCGTCAGAGCCGACTAACATACCGGAATCGCCAAATGGCGGTATAACCATTCAAAATGAACGTATCCAAAATATATCAAGGAGAGAATGGGCAGCAGCATCTTCGTCACGAAGATCGGGCGTGGTTGTGATCGTGGCTGCGATCACAACCACGCCTGCCCAGGATGGTGGTAATGGGCACGGTACCTACTCTATTCCTGGTTACGATAGCGCCATGATAACGGCGTAGCAGTTTTTATGAGGGATTTGATGATGATGATGACCTATAATGGCCAGTTTCATCATTAAAAGTTACGTTTTGTGGAAGTGTTTAAGAAACTTGTTAAAGTTCCTTACGGTTTTTGGAAACATTACAACACTTGTGTTGTGTCTATTGGTTTTTAGTTAAGCTGTAACTTGCATGAAGAATCACATTTTGCTCTAAAAGCAATAATGATAACTTTGACTTTTGCTATTAATGAAGAAAGCCATACGGTGTTGACAAAAATTAACGTGGCGTCTATAGGCTGAATGGTCGATTTTCTCAAACCATAAAAAAAGTAAGTATTACCTGCTTTCTCCTGTTGTGCTGTTTGTTTGCTCACTTGGCCAAGTTTTTTGAGTACTTCATCTTTATTTACTATTTTCATATTGGTTGTGTTAAGCATCATTTCAAAACGTGGTGTATTATCTACCGGTTTCTCTTCTATCGCTAATTTTGATTCTTTGTCTGATCCGGTCTTATCTGCTAATGAAAATGGCTTTTTGCAACAAGGACACTTAGCTGGCTTTTTCAATTTGCTTTTCTTCAAGCTCTCTTTGCACATTGGACATTTGGATAAGTCCTTTGGTTTTTCTGGTTTTATTTCTTCTTCCATACATGTACATGGTAATTTATTTTTTGTTTTTATAAACTTTCCCTGAGCTTTGGCTTTGCACACGGGGCACAAACGTCTAAGGCGTGCCTCTTTATTACATAAACATTCAAATGAAGGACTTATTCGGACATCGTAATTTGGAGGTTTTTTATCGCTATGTTTGCGTGCCTCTTTGATGCTAAGCCTTGCTACTTTCGCGATATTTTTATATGTGCCAAACTTTGATATTTTCGCGATACTTTTATTTACATTTGGAGCATCTAGGGCACCTGGGGCACCTGTGGCATATCGGGCACCTGGGGAATCTATGCCACCTTTGACATCTGGGACTCCTGGGGCATATCGGGCACCTCGGGAATCTATGCTACCTCTGGCATCTGGGACTCCTGGGGCATATCGGGCACCTGGGGCATTAATGCCACCTGTGGCATCTGGGACTCCTGGGGCATATCGGGCACCTCGGGAATCTATGCTACCTCTGGCATCTGGGACTCCTGGGGCATATCGGGCACCTGGGGCATTAATGCCACCTGTGGCATTTGGGACTCCTGGGGCACCTGGGGCGACAAGCTTTGTGTGACTTTCGCGTTTTCTGTATTTTTTCTTTGAATAAGGCATAATGGTTTTCATTTCCCTTTCAGCTTCTTGAAGTCGCTTGCATTTCCTTTTTTTTCTTTTTTTTATTACTTCTTTTGTCATTCCGCACTCTTTACATATTATTAGATGTTTTTCAGAGTCTGATTGAAGTTTTATGGCTTGGTCATTTTGTTGTAAAACCTGTGTTTGATCCGTTATAGGTTGCTTAACTTCACACAAACATGTGTGTTTAGTCCTTTTTTTAGCTCCAAAAAGTTTTTGTAGCGTTGTTAATTTTTCAGGTTCTTTGACAGGTTTTACAGGGCTTATTAAATTATTTTTTGGACAGGTGCATTCCCGTGTTGTTACTAACTCTTCTTGACCTTTGACGGGGCTACTTAGATTTCTTTTGGCACAAATGCATTTTTGTGCCGATTCAAAGTCAAAGTCTTTGAGAGGTTTTACAGAGCCCGTGTCTTTTTTTTTGCTACGTGAACAGACGCATCTTTGTGACGATGCTAACTCTTCGTCTCCTATGACACGTTTTACAGATGCCTTATCTTTTTTTTTGCTACGTGAACAGAAGCATTTTTGTGGCGATTCTAACTCTTCGTCTCCTATGGCACGTTTTACAGATCCCGGGTCATTTTTTTTCCTACGCGTACAGAAGCATTTTTGTGGCGTAGCCAACTCTTCGTCTCCTTTGACAGGTTTTATAGATCCCGTGTCATTTTTTCTGGGCGATCCTAACTCATCACCTCCTTTGAGAGGTTTTACAGAGCCTGTGTATTTCTTTTTGTCATCACTTCCTATGGGAATCTGTGTTTGATCTGTTACAGGTTCACACAAACAGTTTTTGAGATTTTTTGCTCCACACAAACAGTTTTTGGGATTTTTTGCTCCACACAAACAGTTTTTGGGATTTTTAACTCCACACTTGCATTTAATTTTATTCACCGCACAAAGACATTTATTTCTTTTATTTCCTACAACTGGACCTGTAAAAGGAATTATGTATGTTGTTAATAATGTAGTATATAGTTCCACGTATGGAAGGACGAAAAGTATAAGAAAATTAAATACCACTCTGTTTTTCTACGTCGCCCTCTCCTTTTCCTTGTCCTTGTATTCTATTAGACTTAGCTGTAGACTTGACTTGATCATCTTTTATACAAGTAAATCGAGAAACAATACTTGCTCTCTTCTTTGGTGTTTCGTCTTTGTCAAATTCCCTACAATTGACGTCAGTACAAAATGTAACATTATTTTTATCTATTTGTTTACTAAGTTTCTTCTGTTTCACTGATGCACACTCCTGGCATTGAACATATTTAGTTTTCGAAGTTTCTCTTCTCTTCGGAAGTCGCGGAGTAGACTTGTACTTTGTAGGATCTGTACCAACAGCAAGACAAAAACCTGTATTAGCCTTCATTATTTTAGTAGCCCGGAGGCCAACGACAGATTTACAGCAAAGTTTACACGAACCCAACGCTGGCTGCCAGCGCTGGCTTGGTATTTGGCTTGAAAAACTGTTAACACTATAAACAGTTTTTCAAGCCAAGCCAGCGCTGGCTGCGCTGGCGAGAATAGAGCGCCCGTCTATTTTTCTAGCCAGTGACCTCCTCCCGTATACTCCTCGAACCCCGCATCAGCGCTGCGGACACGTGTTATCCTTTCGCTTTCTTTTTTCTAATATATCAATCAACTCTTCTATTAATAGTGCAGAGATATACCTTAAACTTTTCTTTTTCAACAAACTTTGCCACGAATTCATTTTTTTAACTTCAAACGTGTGCACACTCGAAGAAAAAAGCGAATGAATGGCCTCGTCTAAACAACAGGGGCCAGGCCAACACTGGCTTGTCTGCAGGACTGGTGCCAGAATTACCGGCTTCGTATAAACTTTGCATACCTGACTAATTTCCTCGCAAGCGATACTTATAGTACAATAACATTGACGCCTGAATGTGCGGGCTAGTTTGCGTTAAATCCGGTAGATCTGAATGTTTGCAGATTTGTTTATGATGTTGGCCTAATGAATAATCCAAGATTGAGACTTCGAGTGCCGAACGCAACATTGCAAAAAATAAAATAATAAACCGATTCGGAATTCATTCGGAACGACAGAATATTGCAAAAAATTGCGAAAATGATAAAATTTGAGAGTCACTTTATCCAAAAATGTTGAATCCACAAAAACAATTCTAGTTCATGTTGTAGCTTTAGTCAACTTAAAAAAACGTGCTAAGAAGAAAATTTAACGCAAACACGGATGTGTGAAGTTATTGTATTATTAGTAAAATACATCAGAAAGTTGTATCATAAAAATTCGTGGACATCGGCTACGGTTCCGTTGGTAGCCTTACAAACATGAAGAAAAAAAAATTGCATTCAGTAATTTCCTCCCAACTGAAAATTTGTTGGCATTGAAGTTAACCCAATATCACGAAGTAAACAACAATCAGATGTCTATGCCAACACATCAGCAAAATAATCAAGTCAAGTGCCTAGTGAAAATGTATTAAAACAGCATCATTATGTAGCTAAAATTACTTAAATATGAACAAGCTTTCAGTTAGAAGGACACATTGACTTAGAGAAAGGACTGCACTTTCCATGACTTACCTCCACTAAAGCTGTATGTATTTTTTTTCATCCTCTGGTGTAGATCACTTCTGACAGCCCTTTTCAACCTTACTGGGCGCCTGCTCAACCGTTTCATCATTAGTTTAATTCCTGAAGGCCTACGTTGGTGTTTATCATACAGTTGCGTATCTAAAGGCTTAGCTTTAGGCTTAATCTTGGACTTGGACCCGAAATTGCTTATAGATTCTTCCATCATCGCTCTATCCTTAGGTAAGCGACTCGCAGGTATGGGACCCGTAAAACAAATATTTCGTTTTGTTGGCTCTCTGAAAAAGTCCAAGTCAATCCGCGCATCTGATCCTATTCGAACGGCTTGGCGACGGCTATTTTTGTATGGATCTGTGTCTTTATAAACTCCCGCTCTAATTTTGAAATCTGATCCTAGTATCAGAGGTCTATCTGGGCCTTGTTTTTTCTTGGTTTTTCTTTTCTCAAATTCCTCTTTACACCTTTCATAGCAATCTTTATCCGTTTTCATATCCTGGCATGGTATTTTATTGTTAAGCTCTTCTAATTCTCTCTCTTTTCTCTTTCTTTCTTTTTTCTGCCACCGTTTCAATCGTCTATATCTCTTTGAACAATCAAGTGGATCGCATTCTTCCGGTTCGCAACCCAGTTCCCTTTCTCGTGATTTTTGTTTGTAATATTCATCTCTTCTATGTGTTTTAGGAACATGGACATTTAACGCGTAAAAGGATCGATAAAATGGATTTATCTTCTGTATATTCAGTAATTTCTTCATTTGATCAAAATTAATATCGATTTGAGATCTGATATGGCCTCGTCTTGAAAACGAACTGTTTGGAATCAGTTGAGAGTTAATATAACGTGGGTTATTCATACCGTTCTGGCTCTCAATAATGTTTTTTTTAAAAGCATACCCACGTGCTGATAACTTTGACTGTAAAGGTTCTTTTATATTATACAATGTCTTGGTAACATCGTGTCTATTTATTTTATCATTATGGTCGACTTGTACAAATTGGGTCGTTATTGGTTTTTGCCAACGAAATTCACTTTCCTGAATGTTTTGCTTTTGAAAGCCTAGTCTACAGAAGCATTTCTTGAGTATAAATCCTAAGTTAGATGCTTTGTGTTCTTTCTTCAATTTATTTTCTTGTGAAAGGCAATCTTTTATTCCATTTATACTTGAAACGTCTCTTGTATTGAACTTTTCAACTCTTTTCTTGTTATTGGTATCCAAAGCAGAGGACATTAAACGATTTCTTGATTTTTTCTTTTTGAAATGATAGTTATTATATATTACAGACTCTTCATTAACTGGTAGGCGTGAAGATGAACACGCGATTTTCTCTTTTAGTTCATTCCTCACTTTCTGGTGGTCTTTTGTTTCATATATTAATCTAGGTTGAGGAATTTTCGCCTTTGTATTACTACATAATTCGCTTGTTAAACTTTTGACCTGCTTTCTTTCACGTCTGTTTGATTTATCCAATCCATACATCTGTCGCCGCTTATTTTCTTCATAATGCTCATAAGGACTAAGCATTCCAGGAGAACAGAAGTTTGCCGTACCTTCATGACTGCTTAAATTGTAAGGGACATTACTTAACCTGCCATGATTACTTTTAAATTCGCTGTTTTGTTTTGGGAAAGTAAGCGAAGCTTTTGTTTTTTCGCTAATCACGTTATTTTTATTTTCCAAATGCAACTTGTTTGTTTTCCTTGTAAATTTAAAAATACTGGCACATTTTTTTATCAAGGATACAACAGAATTTCCCTTTTCCACAAGTTTTGCTTTTGTGTCTATTGGTGTAGGGCGGGCAGGATGCTCCAACCGTTGAGACCCTATTGTTTTAGATTTGTATTTGTTTTGGGCATGTTTATTTATGATGCCTTCAGTTGTTATAATATTATCTGTTGTCATGTAGTGTGAAGATTTCTCTTGGGAACATTCTACTTTTGGCCTCATGCTGTGCCCTCCTCGCATTATTTGTTTATTATTACGATCACACAAACTTTCATTACAACGTTGATTTATTTTATATCTTGAAGAGAACGGAGTGTACTGGAACTCAGTTGAAGTTGTCGTTTCCGATGTTTTACTAAACATTGATAAAGAACTAAGATCACTGATTTGTGAATATTTATGCTTTGATTTAGTGTGTGTGAATTTCGTAGGCTTTTCGCAATCATATGGACGATATTTTTTAGGAATACATAAGCCAGGTTCGCATTCATAGGGTAAAAGCTTTGACCTTTCAGGGTTATAACGATTATCTGCTCTGTTTTGCATGTGCATTACATATTCATCTCTATTCCGCCAAGGCGACATTTCCGCTTTCTTCTTGTTTTTTTTAAGTAATTTTAACGTACAAAGACATCTTTGCAGGAAGGGTTCAGTATGGGTCTGCTTTGCTTTCTTTGCAGTTCTGGTTGTTTCTAAAGTCTCATGACGAAGTTTTCTGGTTGTTCCTGAAGCCTCATGTCGAGGTTTTCTGGTCATTTCCGAAGTTTCATGACGGACTCTAGGTTTATAAACCTTTATTCCTTTTGGTTGCATATGACGTCTTTTCATTTGAATTGGCCTATCATATATCATTGCATTTGCAGCTACTCTATCATTAAGACGCGTCTTGGAAAATTCAACGCTAAAGTTAAAATTTGAACTTATCCGCACAGCTTGTCTTTGCCCCGATCTGTCAGATGAAACTTTAGGTTCTATTGTTCTTGGTGAGTAAGCAACATGCTGTAAATGTCGTCGTCTTCGTTTTACTTTTCTATTCTCACCGGACTGTACTTTGCTTGATGTTGATTTAGATTCAGACGGTGATGTAGAAGCTACTTTGGACTTTCTCGGGGCTTCAGTAGTACCAGCCCCACGATTCCGTTGTTTAATTCTCTCTAAGCATTCATATGTGTCACACTCGGCAGGTGTGCAAACACCTGATTCACATTTATACATTAGAAGCGAGGTTTGGGTTGATGAAGTCGGCGACACCACGTAAGCATTTCCTGATTTTTTCGTTTGTGTTCGTATCTCGCGAGCTACCACTTCACGGTCTTTACTATCCAGTGACGCCATAGTCTTCTTCGACTCATCATAGCTTATTTTTAGTTTTTTCGTTTGTATCAGTTTTTGAGTACAAAAACAACGTTTTAATTTATGCGCAATTTGGGTGCTTTTAAATGATTGTGTTGAATCCGATTGAGACGACGTATTTTGCAGAGACCGAATATGACCACTCCCATGATCTTTATACTTTCTTCGATGCTGTGTTTGTTTCATTCTCTTTCTGGGTCTTGAAGTCTTAGATAACACAATATCTGGTTGTTCAGTGACTTCCACGCAAGGATACGTATCTTTATAAAATTCAATGTCAAAACTAAAACTGGATGAAATCTTGACGGCTTGTCGGTTTGGATAGCATTCTATAATATTTTCATCTGTTTCGGGTGGGGGTTCTTTTGAAGTATATTTTCGTTTTCTTGGAACATTTTCAGCACTCTTTGACTGTTTGTGTTTAGATTTAGTACCAGATCTAGAGCTTGATTTCTGTGAAAAGGCATTGCCTACTGATTTCCGTTTTGAACGTTCCACACTTGCCATAGCAGGTTTACCTTGAGATTTTGATTTTGACAAAACATTTCTACCACGAGGTTTAGATGCCTGGCTACCAGAATCTCGCATATTGGAATGTTTGCTTGCTTTGGCTGAAGCAACAGAGAATTGCGTAAAGCTATGCTTGTGTTTTTGATGTTGTTTCGTTACATGGGTTGTTTTCATACGTTTTTCTTTTTTAGGTTTGACGTGTTCTATGGGTTCTTGTATTTCTGTTACCTGTATTTCCTGGTCTGGTTTAAGTCTAGTCTTTTGACGGCCTGTTTTATGTCGTATAAGTGAAGGGGCTGGTTCTCCTTCAGGACGTTCTAAAGTTTTGATGTTTTTAGAATTACTTTTTGAATCCTTCTCTCGTGCGACAGACGTAAATGACGAAGTTGATTTTGTGGCAGGTTTGGCTGTTAACTCCTTTACTTTTCCAACATGCCTTCTTTTTGCCTTGTATTTTAATTTACGTGCAGCCCTCTCTTCTGTCCCCTTTGCTTTCATTTCTGGAATAGAAGTCATAGAAGCAGCGGATTTAGCCAATGTTTTACCAAGCTTTCCTTTAACAGGTTTTGTTGAAACTGGAATTTTGCCTTTTAATTCCGTTTTCGAAAGTGATTTCATTTCTCGTGTTTTAAGTATCGTAGTCAATGAAGAAGAGGATTTAACTTTAGATACTTTCACCTGAGACTCTCTTTCTTTAACTTTTCTGGGTCGTATTTTCATAGAAATACGGGATTTCTGTCTGCCTATCTCAGAATGTCTGCTATGATGTTTTCTCTTTCTCTTATCTCCAACTCTTTTAGATTTAATTTTATCGATACATTCTTCAGGTACACACGTGCCAGCTTTGCAAGTTCCTGGTCTACACTCCACGTGCTTATTCTTTTCATAAGGTCGTTTTTTCAGCAGTTTTTCTTTGAATAAAATCAAAGAATCTTTTTTAATTTTATCAGCGAGTAGATATGTCGTTTCTGTCGCACTGTCTTTTGAGCTGTGGCGTTGAATATTTATTTCTCTTTTTCTTTTATGCTTAGCAGTTTTAGTTTGTTGGTATTCAAATTCCTCAGCACTATCTGTTGTTTTCCTTTTTGATCGAATTCTTTTAATAAAAGCTCTTGATTTGCTCACTACTGTAGGTTCGGATAGATTCTTTTTAATTATCAAGCGTGCGGATCCAATTTTAGAACTCAATTTTGTGCTTAATTTTCGCCGTCGTTTTCTACCTTTTATTGCTGCTTCTTCACAGTACTTTGCTATATCTTCACAAGTTACGATTTGTCTATGTACCTTAGGGTGCTTTCTATCTTCCTTTTCCATACGTTTTCTAATTTTACTCAAAGTTCCACAAGAGCAATAGCTACAGCAGCTGTTTAACTTCACTTTGCTTGCATTTGCAGATCCCATTTGCCCTCTATCGACTAAGTTAACCATTTTCAGGACGGCACTACTTTGTTCAGAACTAAGATCGTCGTCTCCTCTCTTCTTTTTATGTTTGGGAATTGTCTGATCACTTGAAGATAACAATTTATTCCGAACGTCATCATAGACATCTCGAGTTCTTATCAATTTTTCAAGCAACTTTCTTTCCCGTAACGGTAAGAATTTGCCCAAATAAAGTTTGTCGATATCAGAACCTTCTTCTAACAATTGTTGGATATTTGGTTGTTTTGATCTGCTACGATATACACAATCTGTGCAAGAGCCACATCCAGGGTCTATGGAGAGAGGCTCCATTGTATAATTCTTTACAGATCAAATAAAACATTCACAATACAAATTTAGCAGTGTTAGAACACACTGCGGACCGAAACAAAACTTCAGTACATTACAATACCATTACAAAACAATTTACCACAGACGTCACGAATCTTGCAACTGACAATACCTGTAATATAAGAACATTCAATAAGTTAGTAGGACGCATATTTTTGGTATTTCTGTGCAAGGAATTCAAGTGAACCTCACAAAACCGTCATGCAAGCATTCTGTAATTATATAACTGTAATACATATACGGACTTATCCCTTTAAATCTGTAAGTTCTATGGCCTAATAACTACTTGAAATTTTGGAAAAGATCTTGAGGCACGCTGAAAAGTTGCTCAATACTTCTACAGTTATCCCTAATCACAGAAATGCAGACGGAGCCAGACGTATATACATATAAACGATTTTCATGGCAACTGGTGGTGCCCAGCCCGTGTGTTTGACTGGAACACAATATAAATGTACCTATTTCAATCAGGCGCTACGCTTAGCGCTGACCACATAGGCACTTTTTTTTTTAGCGTGGTAGAATCATCAAATGAGTCCTCTCACCCAGGGCAGGGCAGGAGGGACTGTCAGACTTGTACTGACTAAAATCCACGGTGTCCTTCATTAGCCCTTTACGTTCCAGGGTCACGGTAAAGGTATAAGTCCCGCGACCCCGACAGGCTTTGGCCCCCTAAGGGGGGGGGGGGGGGGCGTCATCCTACTGACGCTCTTTGAGGCACGCGTGGAACACAACGCGCCGTCGACCCGGGCATGGTCCATGGTCGGGGGACGAGTTGCCCATTACTCGCCGCCCGCATGTCCGCGCCTACGGTAGCCGGAGATCGGCTGCTGCTGAGCTGGGGTGGAGGGAGGACGCTGTCCTCTCTCTCTCACGGCCCGCCTCCTCCTTCGCGAGCATAACTGCTTCGCAGAAGGAGGCGACCGCTTCTTTCTCCGTCTCGCCCCGCAGCATGGCCTTGACCAATGCCAGGCGAGAGAGGTCTCCGCCTATCGCAGCCGTGAGGACACGGCGGTGCTCTGCCCAAGCGGGGCAGTCCTGCACCGTATGCTCCACTGTGTCCTCCGGGCGATCTTCGCAGTGGTGACACCCAGGCGTTTCTTCCCTCCCTATCCGACACAGGTACCTCCCGAAACTTCCGTGTCCGGTGAGGACCTGCGTCATGCGGTAGGTCAGGACGCCGTGACGCCTTTCCAGCCACTTCTCAAAGAGGGGTCTTACGTCATAATAATGAAATATATTTTTATTTTTAAATTATTAAAATCTCATAAATACCTATTTTTTTATTAAGATCGTTAACTAATCATTGGATACATGAACTGGACTGCCGTTGTAAGACGACTAAAAAGTCACAGTGTATAATCACAAAAACATGCAGAACATATGCCACTCAGCCTAATCGAAAGTGTGTTTACAATATTTATTGGTACCCATTTGGCTGTTCTCGAGGATTAACCTATGTTATACTTCGAGAACAAACGGTGTCAGTATTTATTAAATGCGTGAGCTGTCTCTAAGAAGATGGGAGAAAAAAGGAGGAATTGTTCTTACAGCTCTGAATTATGATGCAAGCGAATTTGATTTAACTGTTGATTTATGATGAAACTGTTGATTTCTATAAAGACATGATGACATGAAATAATCTCATTTACCTCTCGCGCCCGGCACTGGTCGAGGCCATGCTGCGGGGCGAGACGGAGTGGAAAGCGGTCGCCTCGTTCTGCGAAGCAGTTATGCTCGCGAAGGAGGAGGCGAGCCGCGAGAGAGAGAGGACAGCGTCCTCTCTCCGCCCCAGCCGCAGTGGTAGACGCCCACGGCGTCGGACGTCGCAGGGCGATCTCCGGCCACCGTAGGCGCGGGCATGCGGGTGGCGAGTAATGGGCAACTCGCCACCCGACCATGGACCATGCCCGGGTCGATGGCGCGTTGTGTTCCACGCGCGCCTCAAAGAGTGTCAGCATGATGACGGGGCCCCCCTCTGGAGGGCCAAAGCCTGCCGGGGTCGCGGGACTTATCTCATTACCGTGACCCCGGAACATAAAGGGCTATTAAATGTTTTCCTTGGAGATGTCCTTGTTTTACGTAAGAATCGAACGACGGATGGGGGTAATTTTTAAGCTATTGCATAGCTTTTATCGCGAGCTCTGAGTGCGGCGCGGCGACCGAATCAAGAAATTCCCAAAAACCTAAGGAAAATACCTGACACCACGAATGGTCTAACGTCGTTTCAGTTCGGGAGACTTCGGCAATCATTAAAATATCCGTCATAAAGACAATTTACTTTTTCTTACTAAACTACAAAAGGAGTTTTCACAATGAAACCTACTTATAAAATTCTACAACAACAAAGCAGTTCTTTATTACAGTAGTGCGCCACAAACATTTTAAATAAATGATATTCTCGTTAAATATTCGCGGTAGGTAGGCGATAATTTTTTTTTTAATAAAAAAATGTTATGCTAGCTTCATCGCGGCGGTCTCCGAGTGCCACATGTATTTTTTTATACCTTGTTTTTGCCTTCAATTCTCAGTAGTCTACTTGGAATCTGGACATTGTACAATCTAAACTCATAGGCAATTATTTCCCTACTAATTAATCCTGTCCAGCTCAGGCTGCAGATTAATAATAGCATATTATGAAGCCACTAGAGCAGTGGTGGCCCAGTGGTATCGGCCTCGACTTACGAGTTGTAGGTCGTGGGTTCGAACCCCGTCAGGCGCATTACTTTGTGTAATTTATTTCAACACCACTGCTCTCAAAACGGTGAAGGAAAACATCGTGAGGAAACCGGCATGTCCTAGAACCAAAAATTCGAAGACATGTGACATCTACCAATCCGCACTGGGCCCGCGTGGTAGATTACGGCCCATTCCCTCTCACAGAGAGGAGGCCTGTGTCCCAGCAGTGGGAACATTTATAGGCTGATGATGATGAAGCCACTGCCTATCATTCAAATGGCAGTCGCTTGGAAATCAGCCTCCACAACCCAGTTATTGTTACTGGGTAGCTTTTCGAAAAACTGCTGAAAATAATAATAAAGGAATTAAAATTGAATACGTACCAACTAAACACTCCAAATATTGGAATGTCGGCTCCACTACAATTTAACATTGCAACTATCATAGTTAATTTTGTGAAACCATCTGTGAATCCTTCTCAAACAAAGGATTCAAGCTTATTCTGAAAATTCACATTACAACGCGATTTAGAATTGAATAAATATAATTAATTAATAAGTTGTATTTATTTCTTGTCATCTCATCTTGAAAAAATATTTTCAATTGAACTCCTGTCAGAGCGGCAGTGACAAGAAAAATATTTTTATTCTTTTTCTTTTGCCAGTAACAGGGAAATTGCAAATTAAATAAAGAGTTTTGTCTTCGGATATACGTATAATGTACAAAACACACAGACCGCGCGCTCTGCGCTCCCGTAGTGCCGGAAACGCGCGTTTCTATTTTTTTTCACTGAGCCAACTTTCGTATTTGCAATTGCGACAGTCGCTGCCACCAGATGCATTTTGTTTATCAAGTTTCTAGGCCATACATTTATATTTATTTTTCAGAACACAGCGCGCGCTCGGAACGCTTTTAATATCGTGTCCCATTTTTTTTGTTGCACAAGTGCTATAGGATATTGTTTTGCAATTTGATGATCTGAATCAAAGTTTATGATACTCGTATTATATTATATATGCGACATGTCAGGCTTCATGTCTCGGGCAGGGCAAGGTGCTATGTGCATGGACGCTTAACATGCTGCCCATATGCTTGAATAACCCGCACCACACAAAGTCTATATAGTTTTTTGAGATATGAGCCAGCCCGCACGCGTAGCATGGCGATTCTATCTCTATTCTACGAAGAAAAGACAAAGTTATTTCATCGTTATTTCTAAACAAATCGACTGTTTTTTGCACAAATATGACACTATTCGTACACTATTGAAGAAAAGAACGTTTATTTTCTATAGTTTTTACATTACCATGCTTAAAACGCTAAAATTATTTCTACGTTCTGTCATTTTGTCTATTCTTCCGTCGATAAAACCCCTTTCTACGGCGCCATGCTACGCCTGCTGAGGGAATGGCGCCGTAAATTACCATAACCAAAGCCACAACTACCCCCACACAATCTACATACATAGGCCCTGTTTCATTTTATGCCTGCCTGTCGGCTGTATTTTCAAGACCACGTCATAGAAACATCTCCAGCTTACAATAAACCAGTTTTTAAAGATAACAGGTAATCCAACAAGAAAGCAAATAAATTTGCAAGCTAGGTTCTGCTCTACTCTAAGCCACAAATGTGATAGATCTGGAAAAGAAACTAGGTAAATAATTTTGTTGAAAATGAATACCATAACAATATCTCAAAACATTTAATTGTCAGTTTCCTTAAGTACACATAAACATAACGTTACAACACCAATTTCTTACAATACGATTTATAAACAGTTTCTTAATGTCGTCATATTCTTATTGCAGTACATTGAATTGACATTGTACTCAATTAAATACAAATGTACTCTGTGTGTTATTGTAAAAATCCAACTTCTCCGAAGACTCATCTTCGTCAGATTTTTCTGCTATCGCTTCAATTACGACAGTAACATACGTTAAATTTGTTGTATTAGAATTAGATTTGTTGAAATTATCTTTTTCTCTATCTTTATCAAGATAAGAGATGTCTAATTCGTTTTTTATTTCTCGTTTTATAGCTCGGTGAGGTTTTTTAACACCTTTGATAAATTCTTTTGAATGTTTTTTATACACAACTTCCTCTAACTCAGAATCCTGTGAATCATGAACTCCTCTACGTTTTGATTTAACCTTCTTCATTTCAGGTACAACCTCGTTGGTTTCTCTAAGCTTACTATTGTTCTTATTTTTCCCAAATAAACACGGAATTTCTATACCGAAATATGTGGCAAAGAAATCTTCAATATAGTTGGTAAAGAGGTAGACGAGAAAAAATACTATGATCATTATGACGAACAAAACGCAACAAGAGCTGGTTCTCATAGGGTAGCAACCTGAATTATATGATGAGGTGGAGCAACATTTTTTCGTAACAAAGAAGACAATGCACATAGGGATAAGGCCCAGTGCGTGGCAGATCGCTGAGATCAAGTTATGTACTGTTATAATAATCATACGTAGTATATTTTCCATTGCAAGTATAAAAGTCATTACAACTCGCAATATTGTCTGCAGCGTGCAGAATATTGGCACAATGACCATCGTATAACACATTCTGATTTTACCACAAAGTTATTGTTGTTAATATTTTAACAATTATTTTATTAATACATAGCACGCAACTGTGTCGTGCTATGTTTTTTGCAATTTTTATCTTAGATTTTAATTTTAATTTATTTATTACATTTCAATTTTTCAGGTTTTTTTCTAAAATGACTGGATTTGTCACATTTTTTTAAATTAATGATAAACACAGAGTATATATGATAAACTTAGACCATAGATTAGGTCAACGTTCTGTACATTTTTCCGTGGAACTTTTACTGAAATCATAAAAAACTTATAAAGTATTTAAGTTATTATCATCATCATCTTTCTGCCCTCATCCCATTTTACTTGGGGTCGGCGAAACACGTTTTTTTCTTCCATTCATTCGCCCCTATCAGACATCACTCTCTTAGTCCCACTGCTGGGCTAAGTTCTCCCCCATAATTTTCCAATCTTTCCTGTGTGCGGCTTTCTCCATCCCATCTTTTATGAAGGTGTCTAGTTCGTCATGCCAGCGTTTCCCTCGACAACGACGCCCGTCCGGCACCCACTGCGTAACCATCCTAGCCCATCGATCCTGATGCATTCTGTAGACAATTAGACATGGCCCGCGCAATCTAAAGTAGCTTGTCAGAGAAAATTATGTTTTGAAAGCATAATTTTCTCTGACAAGCGATTAAATTATCGGAATTCTAATTTATTGGAACTTTAATAATCAGAATTCGTGTTTTTGATGTTTCGGAAAATTACTAAGTCGGAATTTATGATATTCGGTCTATTGAAACTCGGTATTTTGAAAATGGAAATTATAAACGTTAGGAATATTTAAATTTCGGAATTGTGAAAATAGGAATAATGATCAATCGGAGTTGTTATATCAGGAATTTTGAACCATTCGGAATTATGAAAATCGGTATTTTGAAATTCGTATTTATGAATATCGGAATAAAGTTTTTCGTATTATCGTAGTGTACCCCAATCCTGGCTTGAGTGGGAGGACTCACTGGATGATTTTACCACGATAAAATAACTTCAATAATACCCAAACAGGCAGTTTTTTTATGTGTAAAGGGTTTGCTCTTGACCTTAGTCTCGGTCAGGAGTGACTAAGACAAGGTCGACGATGGAGCGAGCTTACCCAGGAGAAGCCTGTTCACTCTAACTTTTTTTTTTATCGTGGTAAAATCATCAAATGAGTCCTCCCACCCCGGGCAGGGCGGGAGGGACTGTCAGACTTGTACTGACTAAAATCCACGGTGTCCTTCAATAGCCCTTTATGCTCCGGGGTCACGGTAATGAGATAAGTCCCGCGACCCCGGCAGGCTTTGGCCCTCTAAAGAGGGGGCCCCGTCATTATGCTGACGCTCTTTGAGGCGCGCGTGGAACACAACGCGCCGTCGACCCGGGCATGGTCCATGGTCGGGCAGCGAGTTGCCCTTTACTCGCCGCCCGCATGCCCGCGCCTACGGTGGCCGGAGATCGTCTTGCAACGTCCGTCGCCGTGGGCGTCTACCACCGCGGGTGGGGCGGAGGGAGGACATTTTTTTTTTTTTTTGGGACAAACCCACCACACTATTCCCAAACCACTGCAACTCCTGAGAGCCAGAATCAACAGTGGCAACCACCAGAAAAGCGCCAAGACAATGAAGCTCGACGTGTCCCGGAGAATGAATTTACCTGTCTTGGATCCTGCACGAAATTAATCAGAAAAGAATAGTGGAGGAGTAGGAAAAATATGTTTCCACTTCTCTCCATGCAAGCAGGAGACAGAACAAAGCAAGGCCAATAGGCACAAAGGGACATTACAACTGGGAGAAGCCCAGTTGCCTTGCACCACGGGTAAAAATGACTACTAATATTAATGGGTCCTAAATTGTGAGCTGCTATATTTGATTCCAATAATAGGTATGGCAAAAACGCTTGAACGCACGGAAGTTTGTTCGAGTTTCCACAAGGTCCGTATAATAAATGACTCCAGATGTAGTCTGAACAGTATCCAACATAATATTGCGTTCGTTCTGCCAAAGAATACACTCCCAAAGAATATGATGAGGGAGGACATTGTCCTCTCCCTCACTTGGCCCGCCTCCTCCTTCGCGAGCATGACTGCTTCGCAGAAGGAGGCGACCGCTTCCCACTCCGTCTCGCCCCGCAGCATGGCCTCGAACAATGCCGGGCGCGAGAGGTCTCCGCCTATCGCCGCCGTGAGGACACGTCGGTGCTCTGCCCAAGCGGGGCAGTCTTGCACCGTATGCTCTACTGTGTCCTCCGGGCGATCTTCGCAGTGGTGACACCCAGGCGTTTCCTCCTTTCTCCTCAGACATAGGTACCTCCCGAAACTTCCGTGTCCGGTGAGGACCTGCGTCATGCGCACAGAGTACTTTTATTAGTCATGCGGTAGGTCAGGACGCCGTGACTCCTATCCAGCCACTCCTCAAAGAGGGGTCTTACCGCCGCGATTGCGGCGTGCCCTGTTCACTCTAACTTTGAAGAGATTAGGGTTGTATGTATTATATTAACTACTTACTCGTACTTGACCGTTATGACTAACTACATAAGGGCTTCCTAAAAATACCAGGGTTAAACACTGAAGAAAATAAATAAAAAGTTTCTAACAGATTTTTTATTTTACACCAAATAATAAAGTACTGTGGTCCAATTTGATACTGTGGTCGGGTCTCCATCCACGCCGGTTTCCGTAGATGTATCTGGCCATACTTCCCAAGGGTAAGTAGTTTTTTCCTCTGCCTCACGCAATAAGTTCTTTGTAAAAAGATGGCTATATTTCTCGATCCAATCACTCATTGCCATTGTGGACACACTATCAGTAGCATTCGTATAGGTTTCATTCGCATCCCTTGAGCATTCGGTCAATTCACCAGGAGTCGGGATGAACTTCATAAAGGTTTTTGGTGGTTCATATTTGGTGTAGCCTAGACTGTAGAATACCTTGTCTAGGACTCCAGTAGCTCTGAATATGAGGAAAATGATAATGACAGCCATGAAAGACATTACGCAATCGCATGTACCGCCTCTTGCACCGACTGGGCATGGCCCTCCGCCGCCGCACATGAAACATTTCAACCTCGCCGTCAGTAAGAAGACCACACAGATTGGTATGAGTGATATCATTTGCAGCACGAATGATATGAAATTGTAGAATGTTTGCAGTAGCATTCTGATGACGTTTTCAATCATGAGGATCAAGGTCATAAAGACCCTCACTAACATTTGTATGCCGCATATTACGGTTGATAGAACTGCGTGGGCTGTGCGACACATGGTTTATGGAGTATCTGAAACAAATGTATTGCATTAAGTATTTATAAAATATATTTTACAGTATATTGCTCTATAACATTTAACTTAGTGCTCATGTACACGACGCCGCCGCCGCGCCGCTTTTATGTGTATACGGCGCCGCCACTGTACCGCCGCCGCGCCACCGCCGCACCGCACCGCCATTCGCTATTGATTGATTTTCGGCGGCGGCGGCGCGGCAGTGGCGGGTCGGGGGCGCGGTCACGGTGGTATACACAGCATTTCGACGCGGTGGCGGCGCGGCGGCGGCGGCGGCGTCGTGTACTTGAGCCCTTAGACATAACTGGCGAAATTGAAATGTACGATTAAAAGCATTTCTGCTGCAACACTTCGGGGATCATGAAATATAAGTAATACGACTATGCCCAGTCTAGATGGTCATTTTAACTGCTGACATCAAAGTCCTAGGTCGATTCGTTGTAGATTTCCAGGTCTGATTAACCACTTAGATTTTCCTTGAAGAAAAGCTAAGTAGCGGACTCACGGGTTTAAAAAAGGAATGCGATGATTTTCATAGGAGATACGATATGAAATAAAATTTTATTAAACTAGATACGCATTTTAGATACTTTAGCTTTAAAGTTCCCACTGCTAGGTAGCAGCTCTTCTTTTTTTAATCATAATCCACAACGCGGCTGTTGGGTTGGATATTTCCATAAAAATCAAATTACTTGCTCGCTTTTTGTTGAAACTGGGAAAGAGAATTTCCCGTTAGTCTCATCAGTTCACAGTATTTTATTTAGTTGATAAAATAACAATAAACACATAAAATATAAAATTAAAAAATATGTCTAAAGACACACGTAACAAAAGACAATATGGTTTGATTTATTATGTGTCTCTTTGTTTTTAATGCATTGTCTATAATTCTTGAAACGGTAAAGGAGGTTTTATTCTGAGACCTACATTCTCTGAGTTGTGGCATGATCATATCCATGTTTGGGGTGAATAGGAAACACGCAACGATACAACAGGCCAACTATAACTTTTTTTATGCTACCCAAGGCGGGACGGGAGGGCTTGCCAGATTCGTACTGACTGAAATCCACGGTGATCCTTCATAGCCCTTTACGTTCCAGGGTCACGGTTACAGGTAACAAAGCCTGCCGGTGTCGCGGGACTATCTCACTCATCGTGATGAGTGAGATAGTCCCGCGACCCTGGCAGGCTTTGGCCCTCTAAGGGGTGCCCCGTCAGATTACTGACAGCTCTTTGAGGCGTGCGTGGAACACGACGCGCCGCGCCGTCGAACCGGGCATGGTCCATGATCAGACGGCGAGTCATCCGTTACTCGCCGACTGCATTGTCGCGCATGCCAACTATAACCTGCGGTGACTGCTGAGCAATCTGGTCTTCCACCCGTGCCGTTTTTCCCACGTTTTTTTTTTATTTTTTTTTTTTATTATTTTTTTTTTATTTTCCCACGTTTTTTATTTTTTTTTTTTTTTTTTTTTTTTTTTTTTTTCCCACGTTTTTTTTTTTTTTTTCCCACGTTTTTATAAACTCACTTTTCTTGTTTGTTTGTCGTTCCGGTTGGACTTTTGCAACTCAATTTTTTTTTCCCACGTTTTTATACACTCACTTTTTTTTTTTTCCCACGTTTTTTTTTTTTTATTTTACCACGTTTTTATACATTTTATTTTATTATACACTCACTTTTCTTGTTTGTTTGTCGTTCCGGTTGGACTTTTGCAACTCAATTTTGAGGCACTTCCCGATAAGCTAGCAGGCTGAAATTTTGTACACGCTTTGAGTTCTGATGACAATACATGACTAGCTAAGAAACGTCATAACAAATCCAATATGGCGGCCTCCCCAAGATGGCGGACTAGCTGTTTGAAACCCACCCCCATGATATGGGTATCAAATGAAAGGGTTTGCTGTCAGAAATACGAAAAAAAATAGTCACGTGACTTAAATCCAATATGGCGGACGTCCAAGATGGTAGACTGGCTGTTCGAAATCCACCCCATGCTATGGGTATCAAATGAATGGGTTTACTGTCAGGAATACGAAAAAAAATAGTCATGTGACTTAAATCCAATATGGCGGACGTCCAAGATGGCGGACAGGCTTTGAGGCATTTCCCGATAAGCTAGCAGGCTGAAATTTTCAGTGTAGCTTCAAACCCGATAAACAATGATTATACAGGGTGTAAGAGACATCGAAACGGATACCATGGGTCCAGGACATGATTCTGGACCCCCGTGTATAAAAATAATAAAATAATTAATAGATTTAAAAAATCTAAAAACCCACGTTTTTAAATGTCCTAAAAATAAGAAAATAACCCTACGGGGCTGAGAGAGGGGCCACTCAAAACGTGGGGGTGTATCTTTGCAAGTTACACCCACGATCTATACACGTCATGTAAATATATCCCATAAAGAATCCCTTAAATAATAGTTTTGAGTGGCCCCTCTCTCAGCCCCGTAGGGTTATTTTCTTATTTTTAGGACATTTAAAAACGTGTGTTTTTAGATTTTTTAAATCTATTAATTATTTTACTTAGCCTTCTGTTGTTTAAATGTAGGGACCTAATAAATAAAACAGGTAGGGATATTCAAATTAATGTTATTTTTCTTCATTAAAATCGATTAAAACAATCTAACAAAGTACAATATTAAACTATTTAAAACAATACATTCACTTACAACAAAATATTAGTAATATAATTATATAGACGAAATCTAGAAAATATAATCTTCAGCAATTAAGGCCTTTACCGACAGAAAGCGATCCGTTCCGGCGAAAAGATCTGATCAAATGCCAGCTTTGTAACCTATGAATCTCCATAATTATGTGCTTTCTCACTGCTAGATACCATCGCGTTCTGCCTTTATAGAGATCGCATGGGTTCAAATCGTATCGCCAGATCGGAACGCCGCAACGGATCACTCTCTGTGGGTAAAAGCCTTTAGGGAGATTTGATATACCTAGGTACAAAATGACTACCTACATCTGGGCAGAGGGCGCTACTTAGACGAGACGTAACTGTATTGTATTGGCTCAGTGTAATAAAATTTGAGTAAGTAAACTAAGCGCACAGAGAGCGCGTATCTGTTGATCCGTGACAATATTCGACACGGAAACGCGCGTATTGGGCGCGGCAGCAGCGAACGACGCACGCGCACCTCTCATAATTGTAATAAAATTCTGCAATTCCTCACACATACTTCTAAATAATTACCTACTATTCTTTTCTTTAAATTTCACGAAAAATTTCCGAATGTAATGCAAACCCAGGAATTCGTGCTTGCATTTACAACATTTCAAAATCTGTAGCAGTATAGATCTTACAAATATTCGTTCCAAGCATGATATCCAGCTCAGTCACTGTGCTATAATTTTTTACCACTCTTCTCATCTTTCTTGTACCCTAATTTTGCAAATAGTTTATCGGTGTATCCATACTGCTTCATTACATAGTATATGATTGTTAAGGCTATTAGGGACATAATACAGTCGCAGGTACCACCTCTTTGGGCTGGGCAAGAACTACTGTTTCCACACATCAAGCATTTAATTTTGGAAGTCAGTACAAATACCAGGCAAAGTGGTAATATTGATATCATCTGTAGAATTATTGATAAGAAGTTGTAAACTGTGCTTAAGATTAGCTTAATCAGGTTCTCTATCATCATGAGGATTGCCATGAATATCCTTATCATCGTTTGGCATATGCATAAAACGCTTTGTAGTAGAACGCTGCATGTTCGGCACATGGTTGTGGTATCTGAAATATAGAAATTAAATGACTTTTTAGGGATATTATAGGTGGAACTACCTATTCTGACTGATTTCTGCCACGGCGGTCATTTTCAACGTTGATTAGCCATCTGGGCCGAACATAATTATAGTGCACAAGTGTATGCGCAGGCACAGATGCACTCTCTGTTCCTTTACTCTCATAGTTCGATGGTGCGGCCGACCGGAGAGAGATCAGGCGCAGGACCAATGGCTTAACGTGCTTTTCGAGCCACGGGGGTATTTTATACCACCAACTTCCAAACTCCTGGCTGCTACTATGAAATTCTGTTAGAAAAACTCTATTTAATCTAGGACCCCACGCTCAGCTGTCGTGCCTGCGACAACGAGATAGACCATGGGGCAGATATATGGATTGGATATTACTTATTTAAACAGTGCCAAAAATAGAGTTCTACCCACGGTGCCCAGATACAGATCACAGGCGCTGGAGGAGAGATGAAATGGCTAGAACAGCACCACAATTGACCAGACCAGCGCCGGTATTATGACGTCCTCAAACCAGGCTTGTTCCAGTGAGTTAAAGAGATACAGAACTATACAAGTCGTCTAACGCCACCTCGTTTACTCACTGGAACAAGCCTGATTTTAAGACGCCATAATACGGCTCCAGAGCAGTGGTGGCCCAATGGTATCGGCCCCGACTTATAAGTTGTAGGTAGTGGGTTCGAACCCAGCCTGGCGCATTACTTTGTGTAATTTATTTCATCACCACCACTCTCAAAACGGTGAAGGATAACATCGTGAGGAAACCGGCATGTCCTAGAACAATCAAATTCGAAAACATGTGACATCCACCAATCCGCATTGGGCCCGCGCGGTGGATTATGGCTCACTCCCTCTCACAGAGAGGAGGCCTGTATCCCATCAGTGGGAACCTTATAGGCTGTACTGTATAATACGGCCCCAGGGCGCAGTTATAGAAGCTCTCACTAGGCGCATATAATGCTAGTTATAGCACTGTATGTAAAGGCATAGTTTGTGGTAAAGGCTCTCAACTCACCGGAAGCATTTGTCTTAAATGTAACAGTCTAACTTCTCCCTAACACTAGACCAGTGTCCGTAACTAAGTACAGCAGCATACAGCCTTGTGACCGCACGGCCGCAACGCTAGGACTAAAGTTTGCATCGTCTAAGCTGCTGACAGCGACACTATCAAAACCTGCGGCGCGAACGGTGAGCTCTCGCGCTTCGCGATAAGATGATCTCAATGCCGTCGCGTTGAAGAGTCCATAGTGGAGTCCGCGATGTAATTTCTTAGAGCAGGGGTTCCCAAACTGTGCGTCGCGGCACCCTGGTGCGTCACAGAGAGTGCTAAGGGGCGTCGGACGCGAGGGTCGACCATTCTCCGGATTGATATTGCGTGGAACCAAGATTCTATATGTATAAAATGTCCACCAGAAAAAAGAGGATGGTCTCATTGATCTCTTTTGCGGCAACAAACCCAGATTCACGTATTCTGATTTCGTGGTGTTGGGAACCAGGTATTATTGTTTTACTATTAACCTGGTATCAACTGGTTAGGGCGTCGCGAAAAATTTTCTGAACCTCTATGTGCGTCGCGAGCTAAAAAGTTTGGGAACCCCTGTTATCCGATTCTGATCCGCGCGATCAACGACATCAGTACTAGGTCTACTGCTTTTATTTTATACATATCACTACTTATAAACCTAACATTTTATTGCACACTAGTTGTTGCCACCGACTTCACGCAAAAATCATCCCTCGGGAACTTAATACCGGGATACAAGGTATCATAATGTGTGTTATCCCGGATTTTTGTAACCAACCTCTCATTCAGCTGTTCATCATGAAGTTTTTAATTAATGTCGCGGGATCGTGACCCTGGAACGTAAAGGGCTATTGAAGGATACTGTGGATTTTTGTCAGCACGAATCTGACAGTCCCTTCCATCCGCCCTGGGTGGGAGGACTCTTTTGAAAATTTTAACACGTTATTAACGGTAATAATAAAATGTACTGAACCTGCTTGGGTCACTAAGTAATTTATTAAATCCTAGTTCAGCTCATGAACCAATAGTTATTATAGGTAGTTATCGTAAGCCTGAATATTAAATCAAAATATTGAATATTTATCAACAAAAATGTGACAAGTACTTATAGTAAACAAGATTGATAGCAGAAATCAAAACATGTCATGTTACCATTGACTAATGTACTCTATGACTATAGTTCTAGTCTACAACCATAACGGTTTTTAAAAAGAAACAGAGGTTTTAATGAAATCTGGATCTGGAGATCAATATAGCTGATGTGCGGTGAGGAAAGGTTTTTATTCGTAAAAAGTAAAAAAATTAAATATCGTGCCTGGCTGTGCCATGCCATGCTATCAGTTGGCACCGACCCTATACCGGTGGAACTGCCACCAAGTATACCGACAGCACTCTTAGCGTCATGATTTGCCTTCAGCAAAGATGAAATGACAAATAGGATAGCATAATATGCTATCCTACTTGTCATCTCATCTTTGCTCAATAGTGTTCAATAGGCTGCGAGCAGGGCAAGCTATGAGGGCAAATCATGACGCTAAGAGTGCTGTCGGTATACTTGGTGGCAGTGCCACCGGTATAGGGTCCGTGCCAACTGATAGCATGGCATGGCACAGCCAGCCACGATACTTAATTTCTTTACAGTCCGGATATATACCTATTATATATCCAGACTGTACACGTGTAAGCTGTACAACCGGCGAAGAATTTAGTCAGCATAGCCATTTTTAGCGTATTTGCCTTATCCTAACTAGCAAGAGCGTGACTTAAAGTATATATGTACTACCTACTATTAAAACGTACCTGATAAAGCTTGATCTCAGTAGGTAAAAATAAAACAAACAATTTGAATCAAAATAATTTAATGAAATCAACATAAATATCATACCACAGGATAATAATTTATTTATTACTAAATAAAAATATAATACTGCATTAAATTAACATTAGAAATATAAGTGCACTCAAAGAGGCCAACATTTTGATAAAGGTGCTATGATAAGGGCGATACAAGAACTTGCAAAAGTACGGGACACCGAGTTTAATAATCAAGATAAATACAATAAGTTCATTGAGAATTGTTTGTGTAATGAACTAGAAACAATAACCAAAGATAACATTCATTTTAAAGCAAACATTAACGATATCAAGGAACAAGACAGTTACAAAATAGGAATCCTAGCTCAATACAAGTTTCTGGTTTACTGTTAAAGTACGGACGCTCTAACGGACGGATGCACCAAAGAAAATATGTTCATAAAACAACAGAACCCAGAAAACATAAAACATTTCAACAATCGAATCTAAAAATCAGCATTAGAGACCCTTAATCAAAAAATCCGTTACAATTTAAAATAGTATCTATATTTTTAGATAATAACGTCTTGAGGTTGATTTCACAATCAAATTTACTTTTCAGAAAGTAAGTCTCAGGAGAAAAAAAGAAACTTAGTAATCGTCAGGTTTCGAAACTTAATAATAAACTTCGATAAATATGGTGATGACTTAAGCCTTTGGTGTGGTTTCAAATGTACGAAGCTTTGTGTCCGTACTTTAGTTGGGTGATGAAGAATTACAGCTTGTAAGCTTGACGCATCATCAGGTCGAAGTAGCAGTCATTGTCGATGGACACGCTGATACCGCTGTAGTAGTTCATGAATTCCTCCAAAGTCACCTGTGGGTTGTAATTTTTTTTTATATTTTTGGGGTATACGAAGAGTACCACACGGAGATTGGTTTGAACCGGCCCTTGCGCAGCAGTGGGACAGTACAGGGTAAGGAAATGAAAACAATGAAGTTTTAATATTAAAAAAAAAACCAGCCAAGTGCGAGTTGGACTCGCCCATGAAGGGTTCCGTAGCAGCAAGCATAGATTAGAGATATAATTATATTAAGATTAGTAAGTAATATACACAAACAATAAAAATAACTTTGTTTTTCATAGTATTTGTATGAATGGCAAAGTTATATTTGCGGTTTTTGAAAATGTACTGTATCTCAAAAACTGCTAACTGTATCTCATCCAAACCAATTTCCGTTGGTAGTTTTGGTTGAGGTCTACATTATATATTTTTTTTAGTTTTATCATTCTCTTATTTTAGAAGTTACGGGGGGGGGACACACTTTTTACCACTTTGGAAGTGTCTCTCGCGCAAACTGTTCAGTTTAGAAAAAAATGATGTTGGTAACCTCAATATCATTTTTAAAGACCTATTCATAGATACCCCACACGTATGGGTTTGGTGAAAAAAAAATTTTTGAGTTTCAATTCTAAGTATGGGGGGCACCCCCAAAATTTGTTTTGTTTTGATTTTTGTGTGAAAATCCTAATGCGGTTCACATAATACATCTTTCTACCAAGTTTCAACAGGATAGCTCTTATACTTTCGACAAAAAGTGGCTGTGACATACACGGACAGACAGACAGACAGACATGACGAATCTATAAGGGTTCCGTTTTTGCCATTTGGCTACGGAACCCCAAAAAGTATGTTAAAAGAGGTGTATTATAGTAAAGTAAAAGGAGCAGTGGTGGCCCAGTGGTCGGCCCCGATTTACGAGTTGTAAGTCGTGGGTTCGAATCAAGCCAGGCGCATTACTTTGTGTAATTTATCTCAAAACGGTGAAGGAAAACATCGTGAGAAAACCGGCATGTCCTAGAACCAAAAATTCGAAGACATGTGACATCCACCAACCTGCACTGGGCCCGCGTGGTGGATTATGGCCCAGTCCCCCTCTCTCACAGAGGAGGCCTGTGTCCCCGCAGTGGGAACATTTATAGGCTGATGATGATTATAGTAAAATGTCTTACCTTGCCATCAACCTGTCCATCAGACTCGAAGTTAGCGAGGAATTTGTTCAGAATAAGGTCCGCCGTCTCTTCGCCGCTCATGTACCTGGGGAAAAAAAGATAATGTCAACAACATGAGCAAAGACGTACTTAATATCAGGTATACTCGTAAGTGCAGTGTAGTATAACTGCCAGGCCGCAGAAGATTCGCTGTAGCCAAAGACTTTGAATTATTTACGAGCAATACATGCTAAAATCCTTCTCCCACCCAGAGTGAAGCGGAAGGGACACCCTGTTTCTTTACTTGCCCTTTACTTTCCAGTGTCATGGTTACCATTAATGGTGGTACTGCGACCCCAGCACACACTGGGTCCTCTATGGGGTCCCGTCAGATTGCTGACAGCTATTTAAGGCGCGCGTGAACGACACGCCTACGACACGGGCATGGTCCATGATCGGACGGCGAGTCACCAGTACTCGCCATCCGTATGAACGCAGTTTCTGGCCGGAAATCGCTGCGACCACGTGCGTGTCTCCCGCGGAATCCTCATACCCTTGAAGTCCCCTTGAAGTCAAAATCAATCAAGAAAATAATATTATGTTTGTTACCTAGGATGTGAAGTAACGTCGTACACTCCTCGTATATCCTCGACGGTGATGACGCCGTCTCCGGTTTTGTCCAGCTTCTTGAACGCCTGCTCCACAATGGCCCGGCGTGAGTCTGACATGGGGGGCTGCAAACATATTATTTAGTATTAATTTTAGGCAAATACTCGAAAATTATGCACATAGGGCGGACTTAATTATTGTTCTAACAACTCGTAAGTGATCCACATAGTGACTTAACCACATCAGTATTTTATTAGTCCTTCTTAGGGATTTGACATATTATACGGGGTGTCCCTGAAATTATACGTATGGATCAAATCGAATAGGGGCATAGGCTTACTTAGATTATAGAATGTCCAGAATATCGAAATAGAAATCCTAGTAGGCCACTGAGAATTGAAGTCAAACATAAGGAAGAAAAATTATCCCGTAAAATAAGTGAACATCTCCAAGGGCGTCGCCAGCTTATGACTAGGGGGGGGGGGGAATTATTCTGAATATTAAAATTGTTCTGAATATTTCAATACTTTCTACAATATACATTAAACCTTGTGAATTTATTTACGTTTTGTCATGTGATGCGGAATTTATTAATAGGTAAAGAAGTCAATTGCTCGCACTATAATAGTAGCTTTGCGGCTAGCTACTTAATCTCTAGGGGGGGGCAACTGACCCCCCTGCCCAACCTTGGCGACGCCCTTGAACATCTCCAAGGAAAAAAATTAAATGTGTAGTGGAATGGTGGTGCGTGCACATTTATAAAAAAGTGGCTTCACGAAAAACGTTAGCTTTTATTTCGAACACGGAATCTAGACATTTTATAATTTAAGGGCATGGCCAAGGACATTTCCAAACTTTTTTTTTTACCTCCGACCGAAAAATGGCACAGACATGCCATTTTCCACGGTTCAAACTAAAAAACCTACCATTAAAAAATATCTAAATGATGCTGGATACTGCATCGATCGATTCCGCTGCTTAATTTAAATCTATTCGTACTAAATAATTAAAGAATAAGGGTCGGCGCCCAGTGCCGATACGGCACGGCAAAGGATTTTATTACTAATCAAGTTATTTTGAATCTTATTGCAATGATCTTAGAGTTCATGTTACTTTGTTTCGATACCACGATGACGCGACTTGCTGCGGGATGCTGTGGCATGCCGCGGGATGCGGCGGCATGACGAGTCATGCTGTTTCTTTCCACGAGACGTATGGGTCACTTTTTGTCGAGAAATTATGATTGCTAAGCTAGTTGAAATAAGGTTGTACTTGTGCAGCGGTCCTTTTTAGGGTTCCGTAGCCAAATGGCAAAAACGGAACCCTTATAGATTCGTCTCTGTCTCGTGTCTGTCTGTCTGTCTGTCTGTCTTTTTTTTTTTTGGCTGGCAACACCACCGGTGACAGGTCGTGAAAAAACGACCTCTTAGCTTATTTATTTTAAAATATTATAAATTGTGCTTGAATTGCGTTAATACTACTATAAACATTAGAATATTTGTGTAAAGTGTCACACGTAATGTTTGTCAAGTGTTTCAATGGTGATAACTCATAAAACTCAATACTTCGCAAAGTCACCTAACGGCTGTCAACGTTTGGACTGGATTCGAATTCTTTGAATTCTTAAACGGGGGGAGTATTCCGTTTTATTTTATTTACATACTCTACAACACATAAACACTGCTCAGGACTCTGAGCCACGTCCAGTACACACCGGCTTCGTTTATGTCTCTTTTCACTTGACAAGTTGTGGAAGTGGAATTGACGACGAAAACACTTGCCCCAGACATAAATCATACCACTACAAACCTTACTCCACACATTTCATACTCTTATTTAAGCTATAATAAAAGAATTATTGCATATTCTACTGTTTTGCAAACTTTAACTGACCAGTTCATTGAACTTAGTTCCCTTTTATACTCATGTTAAATCTAAAAAATTCTTTGAACACAGTAATACAAACTTATTAATATACAATACTTATGCCTAAGGTCTTTTATTAATATTCATTGTGATAAGTTTTAGAAAGTGATATAGTTTCTTTTGGCCCCTATAAAACATTTTTTGTTTTTTTTTTCCTCTACCTTCAAATTTTTTACAATTTTCTTATTGCTTTTTCTCCACCTTTATAATAACTTCCCTTGCTATCCCTAGATTCTCCTCAAATACTCAGCTGTCTTATATCACATTCCAGGTGTTACCTGAGTAAACTTGTCAAGATGATGACCCGCGGTGCCACAGTTCGTGACATGAGTGACAAATTGAAAGCAGCGCTGAAAGAACTGGAGGCTTCAAGACATGAATGCAACCAGCTGCTACGGGAACGAGTTGAAAGTGAGGTTGAAATTGAGAAGATAGTGCACAGAAACACTCAACTCAAAAGCCAGCTTGCTGAACTTCACACCCAACATTCTGATATACTGGAACACCATCACCATCTCCGACAGCTGGTGGCAGATTTCCAGCAGTGCCATGACACTCATGACCAGGCTCTGAAACGGATATCCGAACTGGAAGAGGAATTATGCAAGGCACATAATTCAATCACCACCTTAAACTCTCTGAAAGCCAGCGAACAGGTTGCCAACACCAATAATCTGTTCAACGAGCTGATGGGAAGTGCATCGAAATTGGAGTGTGAGCAGCCCTCTGTGACCATAGACTTAACTGGGGATGATACCATTACTACCTGTCCTATTTTAACTAGTCGCATTAAAATTAAGAAGTATATTAAAATAAAAAAAAATATTAAAAAGTACAAGAAGCTTTTAAAAAGTCAAAGTGTTTACAAATATAATATTAAACTTAGGAGAGATACTATTAACTTAAAAAATCAATTAAATGTATGCAACACTAAGTTAGAAACCAGTAGGCAAATGTATGATGTTGACATACAGAACCTTCAAAAGGAATTAATGAGTAGAGAGGATTCCCTTAAGGATATCTTTTGTAAATATGAGAGTTGTCAACAAATGCTGAGTGAACGCATGCAGGAGGCTTGCGAGCTGGTGGACCTTGTGAAGTACAATGCAGAGAGGTATGAGTCGTTGACTAACAATATTACCTGTAATTGTGCTCCTGCTTCACCACCTCCCATGCCAAAGCAAGTGATTCAAATTCCTCTCCCTATTTCAGACCAATCTATAGATACTGTAAACTCACACATTCAGAGTAATATATTAGTGTTTTCAGATAGATTAGGAACAAACTTTGGATCATTGTTAAATAACCGTTCCAATCATACAGTAGTGAACCATTGTTACCATAATCTGCATTTCAGTGACTTCATTCATAAAATACAAAACACAAAATTGGATGAGCAGTCCACTGTAGTACTTCTTCTTGGAAATAGCCTTAATGTAACGAAAAGGGACATGGTTGATGGTATTGACACCCTCCTTAAATTAAAATTAGGTAAATTAATATTGTGTGCATTTCCATATTCTGATAATTTAATTGCTCAAGACAATGATTACATTTCTAGTCTTAATAACCTGATGCATTTTTTTACATGTCGTCATAGTGACCGTTTATTGTTTTTTGATACTAACAATTTTGTTAGAGATTTTGTTGTTTTTTCTCCGGACCATATGTTCCTTCCCAGACGTAGTCAACATTTGTTAGCTACTTTGTTAGCATATAATATACACGCAGTTAATATTAGTTTAACTCAGACTAGGTTAAGTGATGAAACAGAACTATCTAGGTTTTGTAAAAATATTGCATCAGACACTTTAAACTTTTAGAGCCGACAGAAGAGAAGCATTATAATAATATTTTACTCTATCACCAGAATATAAATCGCTTCTCTGGCAAAATCCTAGACGTGGAAATGTTAATAGATAAATACCACATGGATATATTATGTTTCTGCGAAACATGGTTAAAACCAGATAGGATGTTGTTTAATGTAAATAATTTTTCAGTAGCCAGTGCGTTCAACAGATCCACTATAGGTGGTGGTACCCTGATACTTTGCAATAGCTGTCTTAGATTTAAGGAACGAAAGGATATCACTGCTTGCTCTGTTGATCGCTTATGTGAGGTAGCATGTGCAGAGGTTGAGGGCCATATTATCTTATGTGTCTATAGACCACCAGCAGCTAATTTGTCATTGTTCTTAATAACAATGGAGGAGATATTATGTAAACTCTTTAGAGATAATAAAGTAGTATTTGTTTGTGGTGACCTGAATATAGATCTGTTGCATAATTCACCAGAAAAAAGTAAGCTTCTCTCATTATTCAAATCATTTAACTTAACTTGTTTATTTAACGAAGCTACTAGAATAACCGCTACTTCAGCGTCTTGCATAGATAATGTATATACTAACTGTAAAGTGAAAGACTCTTATTTAATTAGTGGCGTTAGGTCTGACCATACTGGCCAACTTGTATCTTTTGAGTCAAACAAAAAGATTTTTTTAAATAAAACTATTAAAATAAGACCTCTTCCAAAATATAAATTAAATTCTTTTAATAATAATGTTCATAGTCACCTTTCAAACGCTAGTTTTGATTCACAAGACCCCAATATTAACTATGGCATATTATTTTCAACAGTCTGCCAAGAATTCAATAAAACCTGCCCTGTAAAAAAAGTTAAGGTCAATAAAAAGTCTCAGTTTAGTGAATGGGCTACTGCTGGAATAAGAAAAAGCAGAGATGTTTTATATAATTTATACAATGAAAAATCATTGACTTCAGATCAATCCTTTCACAATTATGTTAGAAACTATTCGAAAATTTTCAAAAAAGTCTGTGCTCAAGCAAAGTCAAAAATAATTAGCAATAAAATTAGCATTTCAAATAATAAAATTAAAACTGTATGGCAGGTAATAAACAGAGAAACTGGAAAGACACAACAGCGAGATCAGAATGAATTGTCCTTAAAAATAGACGATAAAATCATTTCTGATAAGCTAGAAGTTGCCGAGACACTAGAACACTTCTTTACTGACATTCCGTTAAACGTTACGAAATCTCTCCCCTCTTCATCTAATTTAGCTGAAGAACTTCTAATAAAACATTTTACTAAAGACATACCATCCTTTGAATTTAAATCTATTTCTATTTCTACCATTATAAATGCATTCAAAAGTCTCAATATAAAAAATACTGAAGATCTTTGGGGAATATCAGTCAAGGTTCTTGGCGAAATTATTGTTACAATAGCTCCTGTTCTCACAGACATATTTAATCAATGTTTGGACAGTGGCAAATTTCCTGATTTAATGAAACATAGCAAAGTAGTGCCAATTTTTAAAGCGGGATGTAAGAATGATCCCTCGAATTACAGGCCTATATCTGTGCTTCCAGCATTGAGTAAAATTTATGAAAAAATCATGTTGGACCAGATGCTGTCTCACTTTAACTTAAATGGAATTCTGCATAGCCAGCAGTTTGGGTTCACAAGAGGTAGGTCGACGACTGACGCTGGTGTAAAACTCATCAGTCACGTTTTGGAATCCTGGGAGAAGTCCCAGGATGCCATTGGCATTTTCTGTGACCTCTCAAAAGCGTTCGACTGCGTTGACCACAATACACTCATTTGTAAATTACACCATTACGGAATTCGTGGACGAGCTGCTGGCCTTGTTCTTTCCTATTTATCCAACAGGCAGCAAAAAGTAACTGTAAGTGGGGCGACGTCCTCCGGGTCTTTAGTGAAGATGGGCGTACCTCAAGGGTCAATTCTCGGCCCTTTTCTTTTTCTAGTTTATATTAATGATCTTCCGTACATGATGGCTAACTTATCGGATATAATATTGTTTGCCGATGACACATCGCTTATTTTTAAAGTAGATAGAAAAGATACGGATGTCTTACACGTAAATGAAAGTCTAGCTGTTCTCTCGAAATGGTTCGCAGCTAACAATCTATTACTGAATGCGAACAAAACAAAATGTCTGAAGTTCTCACTGCCTAACGTACCGCAGGTTGGTCTAAATTTAAAACTTGACGGCAAAAAACTTGATACTATTGCGGAAACTGTATTCTTGGGTATTACGATTGATTCGAAATTACAGTGGGGCGCCCACATTAGAACTCTTTCGAGCAGATTAAGCTCCGCTGCGTACGCGGTAAGGAAAATAAGGCAGCTAACTGATACGGCCACAGCTAGGTTAGTATACTTTGCCTACTTTCATAGTATTATGTCGTATGGGATTCTGCTGTGGGGATCAGCAGCAGACGTAGATTCAGTTTTTATATTACAAAAGAGGGCAATCCGTGCGATATATAAAATGGGTCCCCGTGAGTCACTT
This sequence comes from Agrotis exclamationis, assembly GCA_950005045.1. Lineage (NCBI taxonomy): Eukaryota > Metazoa > Arthropoda > Insecta > Lepidoptera > Noctuidae > Agrotis > Agrotis exclamationis. Next base: position 6,636,878 of record OX465420.1, on the reverse strand, counting down.
AGAGAAAAATTTAAAGAAATCGAAGTATTGACACTGCCGTCACTTTACATATTAGAGAGTATCTTATACGTACGAAAAAACCTAGGAAATTTTAAGATTAGAAGCGATTTCCATAATATTAATACACGGAATAAACACGAAATTGTGATACCCAGATTCAGACTAGCAAAGACAAGTAAGTCGTTCGTTATAAACAGCATACGTTTTTATAATAAATTGCCCAAGTCAGTCATAGAACTAACTGACGGAAAGTTTAAAACCCACATCAAACGTGTCCTTATTAAAAAAGCATATTACAAAATTAAGGACTACGTTGAAGACAAAGATGTTTGGCAATAGTTCCTTCTGTTCATGCGGCTTCCCTGGTTCTTCAACAGTTTTATTAAAAATTAGATAGGTATATTGTCTATTAACTGCTCTGAATCACGGTACTACCTTTTTATTTTTTACTTTTATACATTTTTTTTTTCTATTGTTTTTGTGTTTGTTTTGTCTCTTTTTAATATAACTTTGGCTAATATAGCTTCTTTTTTATATAGCTTCTTTTTACTCCAGAATTGTAAATGCGAGAACATTGTTGGTTGTGTAAATTCCCAGATGCCCATTTTATCTCAATCGTCTACTTACTTTATTACGTATATATTATTATATACTTTTTTATTTTATTATTATTTTTTTTGTATTGTTTTTGATAAGAAGTTCCCTCTTCTTATCATGCCTACGATGTTCTCTCGTGTTTATGTATTCCAAACTGTAATAATGACATTGTAAAAGCAAATATTTTAAAAGAGTAACCATGGAGTTTCTTGCCGGTTCTTCTCCATGGAAACGACCAACCCGAACCGTGCCAATTTTTTTTTTTTTTTTCTCGACGTTTTATAAGTGCCCATTGAGGCCCATGTAAAATAAAATATTTTGATTTTGATTTTGATTGATTTGATTTTGATTTTGTCTGTCTGTCCGTCCGTATGTCACAGCCACTTTTTGTCGAAAGTATAAGAGCTATCCTGTTGAAACTTGGTAGGTAGATGTATTATGTGAACCGCATTAGGATTTTGACAAAAAATAAAAACAAAACAAATTTTGGGGGTGCCCCCCAAGCCCCCCATACTTAGAATTGAAACTCAAAATTTTTTTTTCACCAAACCCATACGTGTGGGGTATCTATGCTATGGATAGGTCTTTAAAAATGATATTGAGGTTACTCATATAATTTTTTTCTAAACTGAACAGTTTGCACGAGAGACACTTCCAAAGTGGTAAAATGTGTGTGTGTCCCCCCTGTAACTTCTAAAATAAAAGAATGATAAAACTAAAAAAAATATATAATGTAGACCTCAACAAAAACTTCCAACGAAAATTGGTTTGGATGAGATACTTGAGATAGAATTAGCAGTTTTTGAGTCAAAGTACATTTTCAAAAATCGCAAATATAACTTTGCCATTCATACAAACACTATGAAAAACAAAGTTATTTTTATTGTTTGTGTATATTACTTACTAATCTCATTATAATTATATCCCTAACCTATGATTGCTACTACGGAACCCTTCATGGGCGAGTCCAACTCGCACTTGGCCGGTTTTTTTTTAATGGGGAGCAGTCCGGTCGGTGCGCGGGGGCAAGGGAGGGAGAAGACGATGCAGATGTGGATGCCACGGCATGCTACGGAGCGCCGCGGGATGCCGCAGCACAATCTGCCGTGCCATGCCGGCACTGGGCGCTGGCCCTAATGTGTTTTGAATTGACAGAAGACAATGTTTTCAAAATTGTGAACGAAGAGCTAATATTTCTAGAAATCTCTTTTAGCTCTCTCGATAAGTAATGTAAGTATTCTTTTTTCTTTCCATTGTTTCTTTCCATTGAATTAAATATAAGGGTACTTACACGAATGTGTGCTAAGAACTCGTCAAGGCTGATGGAGCCACTCTTGTCAGTGTCGAACCTCTCGAACAGCTCCATTGCATCCTGAAAACAAAATGAAAAATAATGAAATATACGTTATAAAAAAAATGTCTAGTATTATTAATACGTAAATGTAAATGAGCATATCAAAATGCATTCGTTACCTATCGATATCGTAATCGCTATTACAATGCATTCGTCATTTGAATCGGTATCACCGTGGCCCATTTTTGGGTTAAATGAATTTAGATTTTCCTCGAGAAGTTGAGAAGAAGAATATAATTAATATCGTTGTAAAATAGATATTGTAAAATAGATGATGTAAAGTACTGTAGTTTTCAGATGAAAACTTCAGTACTTTTACAGGTTAACAAGCCTTGTGACTCTGTAGCTCCCTTAGATTAAAAAATGTCCAGATTGATAGTAAGCCACTGAGAATTGAAGCCAAAAACACGGGGGACAAATGTCCCGCGTCGGTCGATCCATACGTCAGTCGCATATGAACGTTCTCCGCGTAAACTACGTAACGAGCCCCTGTTGTGATATTTTAAAATGAAAGTTTGTGCTGTGAAATGGTTTTTAATTACACTCCAAAAAAGAAATATGCCATAATATTTCATTTCATTAAGTTAGAATTCAATTTCAGTATGTATTTATTTGTTACCGCATTTTAATATGTAAACAAAAAAGTGAATAATTTGACCACACTGTGACGCCATAACTGTAGGGTGTTGCCATGGGTATACATTTTTTTTACCCATTATTTAAGCTTTAAACACTTTTTTTTTACGTGGTAAAATCACCAAATGAGTCCTCCCACCCCGGGCAGGGTGAATTGTGGGTAAATTGTGTCGTTACTGCAACCCACCAGCTAATCTAAACTTACAAATGTACATTTTGGAACGCAATAAAGAAATTGAGTATTGAGTATTGAAAGTCAGACTCAGGGTCAAATACAGAGTCAGACTCGGTGAGACTCAGTCAGACTCGGTCAGACTTGGTCCGACTCGGTCAGACTCTGTCAAACTCGGTCAGACTCGGTCAGACTCGGTCAGACTCGGTCAGACTCGGTCAGACTCGGTCAGACTCGGTCAGACTCGGTCAGACTCGGTCAGACTAGGTCAGACTCGGTCAGAATCGGTCAGACTCGGTCAGACTTGATCAGACTCGGACAAATTCGGTCAGACTCGGTCAAATTCTGTCAGACTCGGTAAGACACGGCTAGACACGGTCAGATTCTGTCAGACTCTGTCAGACTCGGCAGGACACGGCTAGACACGGTCAGATTCGGTCACTCGGTCAGACTCAGACAGACTACAGTTTGGGCTACTTCAGATGACTGCCTATATCATAATAAGATACATTTACAAACAATTAATTAACTTACAAGCACTTATTGCAAAAATTCCTAACATGATAATCTATAATATAAAAATGAATCGCTGAATTTGCTGCTAAGCGATAAAGTCGCACATGACAAATTACACAAATTAAAGAAATAACGTTAAAACCACAGAAATATTAAAAACAGGAGAAGTGGCAAGGGGGCGTGTCCGCGGCCACGTCGTGCTGAGCGTATAGCTCAGCTAGTGAAAAAATGGCCGTCACCGCGAGTTAGTGTGTTGTCAACCGCGTTCGTAAAAAAAACGATTATGCCGTCTTGTTCAGTGGTTTCGTGCAAAAATAGAAGCCAAGACAAAAATTTTAGAAATCATGGCATCAGTTACCACAGGTAAGTACAAGTATTTTACAATATTTGTCTTAAAAATCACGAAAAACAACAATCCCTAAAATATATCTGACTTGTACTACTTTATTTTTGTTTTCTTGTATTACTCCGACTGTATTTAGTTTGCATTAAATACATTGCTCTTTTACAACCACCTCAGTCTGTCACTGAGTGACTGAACAAGCAATGTAAAGCTGACATCAAACATCTGCGAAACATCATTAAACCGTAATGTCGCATGGTGCCTCCGCTGCTCCGGTCCGCCGTATTTGAGTGCGACTAGTGATGTGCTCGTGCAGGTTTGACAAAGTCTATCGACAAGAAGGTCGACTGCGAATGTTTTATTACTATTTCAGATTTTTCTTCAATTTATTAACTCTTGTGACCGGTTGGAAGGCCGATGTGGTTCTATGCTTTTTTACCCATTTTTAGGGTTCCGTAGTCAACAAGGAACCCTTATAGTTTCGCCATGTCCGTCCGTCCGTCTGTCCGCAGCTTAGCTCAGAGACGCTCAGTACTAGGAAGCTGTAATTTGGTGTAAATATATGGATTTGTTGCGCCGAAAAAGTGGTAAAATAAAATCTCGTAAAATACTTTTTTTAGGGTACCTCCTGAACACGTAAAGTGGGGATGTTTTTTTTTTCTATGAAAAAATTCACAATAGTAGAACTTATAAATAACGAAGTTTAAAAGAAAATTATCATGACTAAGTAGGCTTTACAAGTTTACGAGTAATAGTCGACCAACTTATAAAATATACTTGGATAAAATATTTTCCTAAACAAAATGTATCGGAGAACATGTTCTTCAACTGCAAATGTAAGTTTGTCAACTTTATTTTTACAGCTAATGATAGTTGGGTATGTTTTGGGGAAGGTAGGTTTTTATTGTCAACTATTTTTAACTAACTTCAAAAAAAATGGAGGAGGTTCTCAATTCGTCGTAATTTTTTTTTTATGTATTTTCCCCGATTTCTCAAAGACGCCTGGACCGACTTTGAAAATTCTTCTTTTGATTTAAAGAGTACACCTTCCAATTGGTCCCATGATCATCAAGTCAGGATCTGATGATGGAATCCTGGAGAAATCGTGGGAACTCTTTAAATCATTCTTGAAGCGATGTATTCGAATTACTATGTAACGCTGGTTTTAAATCTTTGTTACAGCCGCTTCCCTCTACACGCGGTGGTACTCAAAACATCTTTTCCAAGTTTACCTGTGAAGTTGGTTTTTATAACTCCTTCTACAGTTACCATCGTCCTATGTGGGCCCGTTTTTAGACGTTATGAGTTGGCTACTGAATCACTATCACTTAGGTACCTAATAAATGTTAATGCGTAAATTAAAATCAAATTCAGCGAATCAGTTTAGTTAGTTCGCATAAGTATTTTGATGGGCAACTACGGAACCCTACACTGTGCGTGGCCCGACACGCACTTGGCCGGTTTTTTATTATTTTACAGCGTAGTAGTGCGTTACCAAAGATCGTGAAATAAGTTCATTAATGTTTAGTAAAGTAATCTATAGAATGTCCTTGGGTTTCGTCACTTGTTATGGTTATGATATTTAACTGAAGTCTTCATAAATGCACCATTAGCTTCCTATGCATTATAATAATTAGCATCAATAGTCTTATTGATGTACTATGCCCCAGAATTTCGAAGGAGGGTTTGGAGACGCTATATTGTGACGTGATGCAAGTTTTATTATCACTTGCACCCTTCTTTCATGGGGTAATGTCTAAAATGCTGTAATAAGCTACTACAAAACGTTCTTGAACTAAATGAACCTAAATTCAAAACATGCATTAAACGCACACTTTGTAACCAGGCATATTATAAACTGAGCGACTATATCGCTGATAGAAATGCTATGTACCATATAACGTACCATCTCAAAATGAATGGTATAACAAAGTATCTGTAATAATTTGGCTATCCAAAGAGAGTGTCCATGGAGTTTCTTGTCCGTTCTTCTCCATAGAGATTTACTCCTTGTAATGAGCATCTACAGTACTTTCACAGTTATTATGTCTTGTGACTAGGATTGTAGTTGTAGCACCATAATTTTGTAGTGTTTAATTTTTTTTTTTTTTGTCTTTGACAATTATTCAAAAGTGCTTGTAACTGGCCTAATTGAAATAAATGCTTTGATTTTGAACTACATGTAACTGTGTCATTTGATTTGTATTTTTTTTTTTAAATATATTGGTTATTGTTGGTTTCATATTGTTTTCATTTACTTTATTTCCAAAACCTTTGTAAAAAATTATCGATATGTTTATCGATAACACTTCGATTTAGTCAAGCACTGTCGTATGAAGTCGTATCCGCCCCCGTGTCCCGACAACACACAATGATAATTGTTTTAGTGTGAGTAAATAATACGAAAAAAGTACGCTGTGTTTTAAAGAATAAGGTTTATATTTAAATGACTGAGCTATCGAAGGCGCGTGTGTGCACTTGTTCGTAGTATTGTTGTGACAGAACTGTGTGCGCAATATTAGCGTAATGGTGGGGCAACTGTGGCTTCATCGGTTTTCTATACATTTTGAACTCCACGCCATATCTCCTTCTTTATTATATCTATGGTTAAAACTCATCAATCGTATTGATAAAAATCATGTCATTACTGTTGATGATATATTTTACGCTGAACGTAAAATAATGAAAATCTCCCACAATCTCCGCAACTGGTATTACTCGCACGTTGCACACAAACGCAAATCCCATACGTAATACACTCCCGAGCGTGGCGTTCACTCACACCACACATTAATAATAAAGTGGCTTCACTTAAAACGTTTCGTTTTGTTTCGAACACGGAATCTGCAGGGACATTTTTTAATCTAAGGTAGCTCCATTCTTTGATTGTTTCTTTAATAATTCAAAAGTGCCCGTAATGCTCAAATTGAAATTAACGCTGTGAGTTAAGTTGCATCCCTAATCTAAACCCCTCCAAGTATTCACTCTCTCGGATGAAGCAATGAAACTAAAGAAAGCGGCTAGGCCCTTCGCACTGCATTACATACTCATCTATTTATTTTTTGCTCTGACGAGAACGCTGCGAACGATGCGTCCCACATTCCTTTGTGTTAGGATGATTTTTGTGCTACCCGGGGGATTTGCAAGGCAAGGGAACAGTGCGAGGTGCTTTTGTGTGTCGGAATGCAGGTACCCTTGTCTCGCGGCTTTGTTATAGAGGGGATGTTGAGTAACTGTAGTTTCATTTTTATGTTTCATGTACAATGATATTATAAGTAAAAAAGGTGTAGATACGTTATACGCGCTCAAAAACAGACGCGCTCGCGCTCAAATGTGGTTGATTCACAAACCTTGACCTCAGTCCGACGTTGCCAGCGACAACGGTAAACTTCACGTACTACAAAGTGAGTCAAAAGTAAAAGTGACTCAAAACCACCGAAAATGCCGTCGTGTGTGATGAGATATTGTACAAATTATACAAGCAAGACTTCTAAAAGTCAAAGAATCACTTATCATTCGTAAATATATTATTTATCTTAATATTTTCACAAATAAAACATTACGTTTCTATAATATGGCGTCGTAAAAGAAAGAATGCGAGTGAGAGTGCGAGTGAGATAAAAGAGAGAGCGTCACCATCTAGCTGTCACTTTTTTTCATATTGGTTTTATCAAGCTATCCTTTTTACTTGTAGTGAAATGTAATGTGTGTGAATAAAAAGTGTGTATGTGTGCTGCCTCTCTGCGCGGTACGTTTTTTTCTGTTGTTTTGTACGTGTATAACATATCTATGACTTATAATATCATTGTTCATGTACGCATTCTTTTGAGGATGTTGTCGTGTTGTCAGTTAATTAACTCGATCTGAAGTTTACATTACTTCATGACAAGCTTCTAACTGGGGGTTTTTTATCGTGGTTAAATCATTAAATGTGTCCTCACACCCAGGGCGGGACAGGAGGGACTGTCAGACTTGTACTGAGTAATATCCACTGTGATAGCAATAACCCTTTACGTTGCAGTTCTGACTGCGGGTACGCCTGCATGCAGGTCAGAAATGATAAGATCGTACTGCCAGGATAAACAGTATGTTATTGGACGATCAGTACCAACCCGTACCGAACTCCTTCTTTATGTAAGCACCCTAATATTCGTAATCACCAGAGCGCGCGGACAAGTGAGCGCTAACTGCATAATAATAACCGACAGACAGACACTGTTGCTATGGCAACGTAAAATATTAGTGTGGATTTCTGCTATGTACTAAGATAGAAAGTAAAACAATAGCTAACCTGATGACTGAGTTCCAGTCCAGTTTCCTTGATTCCATTAAAGAATTCTTCCTGGTTCAACTGCTTGCTGCCATCGTCATCCATTGAGCGGAAGATCCTGGAAAAATATATTACATTTTACAGTAATGAAAAGCTTGACAAAGAGAGATCGGTCGACGGCAAAAAAGTTTATGAACCAAATGGGCATAAACATGGCAAATTATCGAAACATCTAGAACAACTTTTATAATGGTAATGTTCAAGACCGTTCAAGTGGGCCGCTTACCGGAAAGTGCAGCGTGGGTAGACCCCCTAAAAATGTAGACCGATGATTTGTTGAAGGTCAAAGGAAGGCCAGCCGCTGTACCGAGGCTACTTAGGGTGAAACCGTAGTGGTAACTGGTAGCCCACTAAATTCAAAGTTTTGGATTTCGGCCCCGTTAGTTAGATTTCGATTTACCTTATGGTGGGGTATAAATCTAAGTTACAGCGATGTATTGCGAAAGTCTTTGGTCAACTGGACCCACGGGTTAATGCATTTATTTAAAGGCCACTAATTGTCAAAATAAAATTTAAATAAATGATGGTGCTAAGGTCCCAGTCACAAGACATAATAACTGTGGAACTATTGTAGTTGCCCATTCCAAAGCGTAGATCTCTATGGAGAAGAACGGGCAAGAAATTCCATGGACACTTAAGTATCCACAAGCCATACCTGCCAAGTCCCAGGATACCAGAGGCTCCTCGCGACAAGCACAGCAGACGCAGCTTCTCCAGAGGATCCGTGGCAGAGGTCAGGGCGCGAGCTGACTTCTGCATCAGCTCTTCCTCCACCCGCGAGGTCCCTGACAGCGGCCTGTGCCATGCTACTGCAAGTTTGAAAATTATAAGGTTAGCAGGGTTCAAAATACATAAGTATTGCATTTTCTTGTTTTTTAGGGTTCCGTACGTCCCAAATTCCGAATACAAAAACGGAACCCTTATAGGATCACTCGTGTGTCCGTCTGTCTGTCGCTTACAGTCAATTATCTCAGAATCTACTAGACCGATTGGGTTGAAATTTGGTACACATATCAATTCCTGTGACCCAAGCACAGAGGTGTGACGTGAATAGATGAAATCTGTATATGGGAGGTAATTTTTGGGGGGGAAGGGGAAAACTAAAATATTTTTTTTTGAAAACTGCATCGTGTGACATTATCAAATGAAAGGTCTTGTTAAGAAGATCTTAAATGTATTTTTTTTGTAATTTTAAAATAAATAGTTTCCAAGTTATTCAAGAAAATAGACGAAAATTGACCATTCCCCCCTCTTAACTCCGAAACTACTGAAGCTAAAATTTTGAAAAAAAAATACAGAAATTAGTTTTCTACTTATAGGTTATAGGGAACCTATAAGAAGTCCATAATATTAAAATAACATGGTAAATCACTCAATATTTTTAGTTACCATAAACAAAGGGTCAGATTTAAAAAAAAAACGTGATAGGTAACATCGTACGGAACCCTCTTCACGCGAGTCCAACTCGCACTTGGACGGTTTTTTTTTATTAATTTATTCATTCAACAACAGTTACACCAGTTGCAAACTACATACCTAACTTCTGCCAAACTGCAGGACAGTTTGTCGGTCTTGTGTATAAGAAATTAATTAATTATTCACGTTGGTTCAAAAAATGTCTTCACTAATAGTTTTAAGTTAAAGAGTTTGTTTGTTTGCATGAACACGCTAATCTCTGGAACTACTGCTTCAAATTGATTTTTTTTTTTGTGTCAAATAGTCCATTTATCGAGGAAGGCTAAACATATTATACATATAGGCAACGACCAATAGAAGCCGAACAGCAGGGTTGAAAGTTTGAAACTACGGGGAACAACTACGTAGGTAGGTAAAACACGTGCGCGATAAATAGCTATGTTACGAAAGCATTCATTAAAGTAAAATTAACTGTCAATCTATAAATAGCATTTGTTTTCGCTCTTTAATCGGCATATCTGAAGGTCACACGAACTGGAAGTTGAGTTTTGACTAGGGTTGCCACCTTTCTTTTGAAGAAATACATACATTCATAAACACTCACGCCTACTTCCCATGGGGGTGGGCTGAAACAACAGAGCGCCACCTGCTGCTACGATCCTTACATACTCCCTTGGCCTTGTAACAGAGAGGTATCCAACCTCTTCTGTTCCTTCAACCTCTATACTTTAAGATCTATTTATTGTTTTAATAATTTTTTAAAATTCATACCTATTTCGAATTTACATTCTGTCATTGCGTCACCTTCAATTCTTTTCTAGGCACTACAATTTTTACCACGGCTCCAGCTGCACGTTCTACAGTATTGTTTTATTTTAATTGTATTTTAAATAAATAAATTATAAACTCCGTTGTGTTTTTTTCCACTTTCATACATTTGGTCATACAAGCAAGCCGATTGCTACCCGACCTTTCTGAAGCACTTCACCAATAAAGACAGTATAGGTCTTCTTAGGGCGTCCCCTGCCGGCGCGGCGGCGGCGTTTTGCAAGAATACAGTATGTTAGGGAAGTTATTAAAAACATAAGAGTTAAGAGTGCATAAAATAGTATTCGTTTCATTTTAATATTTTGTTTTTGATAAACATGGCTTATCGATGATGACGTGCGACGAATGAGTTATGTTACAAAGTTATATACCTACCTACTTTCCGCTGGTGCGATGGGTGCGTTCTAGTTGAATTAGCATATAATATATAATTTATCTTTAGTATAGTGACTAAAACATAGTATGGGTATGACACTATTTATACATAATGTTTAGTTAATAATATAGTACGGGTGGCAACCCTAACTGTTGACATCCAACCGTGTCTTGCGGGACTGTAATCGGATCCCACATATGCTAGAATCTAGAAACGCCTAGAACGTTGACGAAACGTTAGAGGGAGAATACCTAGTTTTGTTTCAGTCGCGCCACGCTTCGGCCATTGTTAGGCTGTCTATGTCTAGTGTCTATCCCAGGCGCTAAACAAAAATACATAATAGACTATAGAGTACAAAGTAGGATTATCAATAATGTTATGTGAACTTGGAATGATATGGATAGAAAGTAGGTGATTGCTGAATAACAAGTAATCTAGAAGTATGGAAGACAAACACCATGCTGTGCATACCCTAAATGAATTGGTCAAGGGACTGATGATGATACGACGCGCTGTCGACCCGGGCATTGTCCATGATCACTGATCAGACAGCGAGTCGCCCATTACTCGTCGTCCGCATGCCCGCCCCTATGGTGGCTGGAGATCGTCCTGCGATGTCCGTTTTGCTTTTTAGAAAATCGAATAGGCATTCGAATATCTTTTTCGAATATTTGGAAGCCCTAACAGGAACAGAATTGGCTGCATTGCAGCTAAGGATAAAAAGTCGCAATGCTGTATTTATTTCCTGTTCTTCCGATAGGTAATTAAGTAGGTACATACCTACACTACCTACTGCTAACTGAAATTTCGCAATTCAACTTTTTGTTTACCTACACATGCAGTTCGTTTGTACCTACAACCTATAATTTCTGTATCTGAATACTTTAATGGCACATTGCCAAACGGTGATGGATGAATGATGCCATTTATAGTTGTAAAGGCACTGTTTTTCCCCTAATTGTAACACTACTTTTGACTTAAAACACTAAGGCCGGAAACGCACAGGCCGGTGGCTTGCTTAGTGCCTAGAGCCTCAGCTTAGTATAACGAACGTGTTCGTTATACTAAGGTGACTCGCTAGGCTCTAGGCACTAAGCAAGCCACCGGCCTGTGCGTTTCCGGCCAAAGAGAAATTCGAATGAATAAGACAAGAACAAAATAAAATAAGTTAGAAACATTACCACAGAATACTTAATAGTACTATAGGTACAGAAGGACTACTCCAAAAAAAAATCAAACAAATGTAAAATCTATAAACGAGAGAATAAAGTACATTTTAACTGGCAGCCGTACCGCCCACCTACTTTTATAATAGCCTAAACTTCCCGTGCGCAAGTAAAAATGTACTGAATGATTACGCGCGAGAGTTTATGTTGGTTTATCTGACGCCAACGCGCAACGACATTAAAAGGTTACTATGGGTCAAGCTCAATAGGGTTGCGACTTGCGAGTTTAGGCACAAATAGGTAGGTACCTATGCGTATTTTATGCATTTGTTAAATTACATTATTACCATAAATACCTACCTATATTCCTCAAGGAATTTTGTTTTTATCATCAGCCTATATCGTTTTGGTTTCGTCATCGATTACTACATACATTATTGATTGTTAGCACAGAATGTTAATAGTAGGTACCTACGGCACCTTACGTGAGGAATAATATTTATAATAATATTATCTTTTCTACCTATTATTGTTATATTTTGGAAAATTTATCTTACAAAAAAAAAGAATAATATTTAAAAGATTTTTATCGTGTATGGCAAAATAGCCAGTCCTTATTATTTTGCACTCAACCTAGTAACCGACCAATTACTATCGCATACTGTCACAGGCCCCGCGTTGCGTGTCTTTGTAGGTAGGTAAAAAAGTGGCGCGCGAATTACGACTGCTGACCTTGAATGCGTAGTGTGGCCATTTTCTGAGTTAGAACTTTTAAACAACAACGCAAACATCTTTCTACTTTCTACCGATCTTAATTCTTAGTAGGTACTCAGCTTAAGGTGAGTGAGAGTGTCGTCTTTTTATCTTGGTCGTCCAGTAGGCTCACACCCCCCACCCCCACTTAGTATCTCGCCTCATTTCCAAACTTGTAACCTACCTAATCATGATCAGTTAAGCCCATACTTCACAAGCAGGGAGATAATTTTGTTGATCATTACTAAATAATGTACTATATTTTTTTTTCTTCATAATAATATTGTGTTATTAATTTACCAAAAGCACCTAAAGCAAGAAACTTGTGCGTAACTACACGTAACGTAACAAAAATATTAAGGAGACGGAGCGCGTGCGAAACGGGTGGCGCGTGGCAGCCGTAGTGAATGGGCCACGACATAATGGCCCCGCAACTACTTGCAGTTTTATGCCTACACCGCGGAGTGAGACAGGCCTGCCATTACCTACAAAGGTAGGGTAGGACCAAATAAGATTAAACAAGATCCTTCTAAACCCCCTTCAACCCCCCCAAGTAGGTACCTATCTTTATTAAGCTGAAACGAAAACAAACCATAAATTTCAATTGAAGAATGAATTAAAGAAATCTTTGTCAATCTACGGCACTTTACTGAAACATTATTGGTTAGTTTATTTACAAAACAAGGGGGTTTGTCACGCGATCGCAAACTTTCTGATAAAGTCAAAAACAGTTCCTTGTCCTGACCTACATTAAACCAGTTTGTTAAAAGTATCGCAGTTTACATCTGTTGTTATTGTTATCGTTATTTCAAAGAAAACAAAAAATAAATGCGTTTTTCAAGGAGAAGTGATCCATTAAGTTAATAATATGAAAGAAATCGTAATGCGGTTAAAAATATCGTTGCCCGGTAACAGTTTTCTGATAGGGCTTTCAATTCGAATACTTCGATTATTCGCTCCATTTCACTATTCGAATACTGACTTGGGTAATATTCGAATATTTTTCGATATTAAAAACGTCGTTGGTTTTTGCGTATAAAAGAACCCCGAGCGAACGAATAGAAGCATGATGAAGCTTAGAAGACGTTTTGATTAGGTTATCCCTCAAAAATAATACGAGATGAGCGACTGATGCAGCTCTGCCGGATCATGTTGATGGTATAGTGGGAGAGCATTGAGCTATATCAGTGTCCTCGATACATTCAAGGAGTTGCGGCCTATACTCGATGACTGGCTTGGAAGGAAGCACGGCTCCTTGAAGTGTCGAGCGACAGCGGCGCTCTCAGGAAGGACAAACGGGTGTGTCGGATAAACGGGAAAGCAGACGCTTGGTGCTATCACTGCTCCAATGCTCGGAGGATACGGTGCGGCATACACTAACCGAGTCAGCCGCATGAGACGGGTCGGGACCCTCGTTTCATAGGTACAGCGGTAGACTTTCCTCACCGGCTCTAGTTCGCTTCAAGCTCCCGCCCATCCCGCAGCAAGGCACCAAATATCGGCAAAGATGTGCACCGACCATTTTCGAACCCATAAATAGGTCCAGATACAGTGGTAGATTTGGTCACATTCGTTGCTCCTCTTCAAATTGGACTTGAGACAACGTTGCGTAGTGCTTCTCTTACAAGCGCAACGGTTAAGTCATTTACCTCACGCCTACCCTGAACGAGGCCTGCAGTCGTTACTGGTCTGGGGCAAAACAGAAGTGTCGAACAAGTGCGCGAGGGAATACCAGAATTGATTTAGCCAGTCTAGTCTAACATGCCAGTCCATGATTCACGAGCAGAGAAAGTCAAAGCCTTAGACACCTCGCTCATATGCAGCCTGACTGCGGGACCAGGCTGCGGCAGCCACGAATTCCCGGCTGCGGCAGCTAATACGACGCGCCTGTTTGCGAATGAATGTGGCTGCAGTCAGTGACCGCGTACTAGTTGTAGTATTTTACTTTTTTTTTTTGTACCAAACGTATTTTTAACCGACTTCGAAAAAAAAAGTAGCTTCTCTGTTCGACCTGTATGTATGTTTGTCCGCGATTATCTCGCGTTTGGATGAACCGATTTTGATACGTGAAGTATTCGTTACATTCTGGGGAAGGTTTTAGTATATAAAAATAATGGATATCTCTTGAAGTTGCCCGCATAGATCCGTTTTTGTTGCTTAATAGGATTATAGATTTTCAAAGACGCCGATTATATGAATATTTTTGTTGATGAATATCTAAACTAAAAAAAAAGGGAAAAATAAAAAACTTTTTGAAAAAAAGGGAACCGACTTCAAAACCAAACTCAAAAAAAACTGTAAAATAACTTTTCTTTCGGAAGTCGGTGGCCATAGTCAATGAAATAAAAACAAAGCCACCGACTTCCGAAAGAAAAGTTATTTTACAGTTTTTTTTGTTTGGTTTTGAAGTCGGTTCCCTTTTTTTCAAAAAGTTTTTTATTTTTCCAGTACAGACGCCAGCACATCAACCTACCCGAATCTTTAAAATTTTGGCAATCGAACGTAAATCTTCTCACCTTGGGATAAAGTTGAAAATCTATTGATATACACCGTGTTCTTCACGTTATCCATAAACTTTAGCAAATACTTCTATGGCTTTTACAAATCAAATCCAACAAAGGAAGTAGTACTTAAAAAGGCTTCGTTACAAAGATATTTGTAATTTCATTTAATGAAATTTAATTGAGCTATGCAGTGAGAAAGTATCTTAATTTGAAATCTATCAAATACTATTTGCATTTCATTTGTTTCAGCCCGCCAAATGTTATGAATGACGTTGCCAATTCGGATAAAGAGGCATGCATATCGGGTTATTTACGTCTAGGTATTTAGTTTGTATGAAAATTAACAAAAAATAAAAAATAAGAATTTATTAATGTGTCCATAATGAAAAATGCTTACTTCCGTGGTTTGAACATCTGGTCGAAGTTTATGTATATCGTCCGGAACACGGTGTAGATTGTGGTAGCTTGATGTGCTGGCATCTGTACTAACAATAGGTTTTTTTTTTTATTTACCGACTTGAATATAACGTTGCATTATATTCGAGCGTCTTTCTCGTCGTCACAAAATTTCTTACAAACATTAAAAAAAATACAATTATTCGAATAATATTCGAATTATTCGAATATTTGCATTTTAGAAAATCGAATATCAAATTTCAACGAATATTTGGAAGCCCTAGTTCTCTGTTATCAAAAGCTAATGGGGAAAATGTAACAAAATTAAATCACGATAAGTTCAAATATAGGTAGAGTACGTACCTAAGTACCAACTTTATTTGATTAATCTGAGCCATATACATACATATAGGTATCTACCGATTAATAACACAAACCTACTGTAATAAAACCATTTACTTACGAGTAGGTCTCCTAATTGAAACAAAACGAGGGAGAAATTCGATAAAGCTATTTGACCTCGAAAGCCCTTATTACAAGAAGGTTGAATAAACTTCCTCGAATTCATAAATCTTCAATTTCGATAGTAACAAAATCGATAAGTCGTTTGTAGTCCAAAGAATCGAGATATCGAACAAAAGTAATTTCGATAATTAATTAAACGCGTAAAACGTTCGAGACGTTATTGTGTGACGAGTAAAAGTAAATTATTAATTGGAAGTCCCGCATGACACTTTTTTTTTGCTGTAACATAGGGGTTGGCAACCGAACACAGTACTCAGTCGAATCGATATCTAGTTTATTTACAGTTACAGTTCCCAACACTGTCTGTTGTTCAATTATTAAACTGTTATCATCAAGTTTAGTGTTACAAATATTTTTTTAATCTAAGGACCTACAAATAGGAATTTTCCCAGCTGTCGTTACTAAATTAATTATTCATCCTCAATTTTAAGTGACAGTCACAAGATAAGTTCAATGGCTTAGTTCTTACACGCGTAGTTTTTTTTTTAATCTACCTATAACCTATAACAGATTTTTCGCCAATGCGAATATGACACTCTGTATGTACAAATTTTTATGGGTGAGATGGAAAGCCGGCTGCCTTCTTCGTTTTGTCAAAAAATATAGAAAGGTTCGTCTAACCGTCATTTTTGTCACTGTCACTAAAACTAAGCACATCTGTGTTTTGAAATGATGAAATATCTCATACTGAAAGGCAATGTATACAAATTCTGAATATAATAATAACTGTATACCTATTACCTAAGCCATCAATTAAAAATTTAAAATATCACGAGAGAATAAAAAGACACACGCCAGTA
Source organism: Agrotis exclamationis (assembly GCA_950005045.1). Lineage (NCBI taxonomy): Eukaryota > Metazoa > Arthropoda > Insecta > Lepidoptera > Noctuidae > Agrotis > Agrotis exclamationis. Next base: position 6,620,166 of record OX465420.1, on the reverse strand, counting down.
AACATCAATATTTAGAAGAAAATAACAAATGAACTTACTGTTAGATGCGGTCTTAATTTTGCCAAGATACATGTTTGTCCAACACTAACTCTAATAATATAATATAATAAAAATGTCACAAACACAACACACGCGAGTTCAAATCCTGACACATAACTTGTTGATAAAGACAAATATAGGAATTTACGTCTTTGAGCCTTCGACGGTCACTACTGACTGACTGACGCCAGAAGAGAGAAGCAAAGCAAAACATGAAGGCAAACAAGGTGAGGTGGCGTCGCAGTGGGACGGAGATGGAACCGGGACAAATATAATGCCAGCTCTTCACTCTCGTTGAGGTTAGGCGAGGGAGAGCGAGATCGAGAATATAGTCGGAGCCCTCGCGTCACATCGCCGCGCCGCGGCTCGCCTTGCCTCGTCTGGTCTCCGTCTGGAGTCGGTTTTTTGTTTTTGGGTGCGAGTCAAAGGACGCGAGGTGCGGCTGTTGTAGACGAGGCGAGGCGCAGCGCGCAGTTGTTCAAAATCGACGCTCCGTGGACATTGATATCAAAATTTCCTTGTGGCGATAAATAAAAATCGGAACGGCTTTATTTCAGTACTAGCTGTGCCCGCGACTTCGTTCGCGTGGATGTCGGAACTTAACAATCTATATTTTAGTGCGAAGCGGTGTTGGAGGATACCGATACAATCTTTTATATAAGCTATAGTCCCCGCCAAATAAGTCTGGAATAAAGGTCAATGATCCTAATAATGCATCGTTCAAATTTCATACCACCATCGTTCAAACAAAATAAAATATAAGGTCAAGATCGCCTCTTACCACGATACGTCGCTTTTGGTCGTTCTGCATTTTTTCGAAAGGTTTTGAAATATTGCAAAATATGGGGGTCAACGTTTTTTTATTTTATTCCACACTTATCTGGCGGAAAATATAGTGCTTCTTTAATATTAACAACATTGTGAACAAATTAACACTGTGAACCATCATTCTGGAGCGTACATAAATATCCTGTTCCATCCTGTCCCGTCCTGTTCCGACCTATCCCGTCATATCCCGTCCTGTCCCGTCCTAAGCCGTCTTGTCCAGTCCTGTCCCGTCCTGTCTCGTCCTATCCCTTCCTGTCCCGTCCTATCCCGTCCCGTCCTGTCCCGTCCCATCCTGTCTCGTCATGTCCCGTCCTATTCCGTCCTGTCCCGTCTTGTCCCGTCCTGTCCCGTCCTGTCCAGTCCTGTCCCGTCCTGTCCCGTCCTGTCCCGTCCTGTCCCGTCCTGTCCCGTCCTGTCCCGTCCTGTCCCGTCCTGTCCCGTCCTGTCCCGTCACGTCCCATCCTGTCCCGTCCTGTCCCGTCCTGTCCCGCCCTGTCCCGTCCTGTCCCGACCCTTCCTGTCCCGTCATGTTCCGTCCTGTCCCGTCATGTTCCGTCCTGTGCCGTACTGTCCCGTCTTGTCCCGTCTTGTCCCGTCCTGTCCCGTCCTGACTATCCTATGATTCCATAAAATCGCTATACTTACTTAATTAAATTAAATTACATTTTTTAAAAGATGTAAACTGATTACGATGAAAAAAAAAACAATGTTACTTCAATTTAAACACCTCTATTCCAGGTTTTCTTTTAACGCCATCTACCCCTTTATCGTTGAAGTACATATGTTTAGATGAATTATTTGAATATGTAGTTTTTCTATTCTAACGGTCAGCTCAGACCGAGACGAGACGGAGACAGAGCGATTCACCAATCGCATTGCTTGAAATCCACATCTCTTCTCCACTCAAGCCATGTGATTGGTGAACGCTTTCCGCTCTGCTCCGCTCCGCCTCAGTGAAACCGCAGCCTAAACGTACTGGCTAGATATCAATAAGCCGCGTCTATCAGCCGCGGCTTACGGACGCGTCCGATAATTTCTTCTCAGCTTTATCCAGTCCAAAAACGAAAAGTTACAAGTAGAGTAAAAAAAATTCGCGTGGTATTAAAATTAACAGTTAATACTGTTGATTTATAATGATGGCTTGATACCTGTTATGAGGCTAAGTTGAGGAGTGGAATGCCTCAAGAGCGTTAGAAGCTCAGCCGCAGTGGTAGACGCCCACGGCGACGGATGTCGCGGGACGATCTCCGGCCACCGTAGGCGCGGGCATGCGGGCGGCGAGTAAAGGGCAACTCGCTGCTCGACCATGGACCATGCCCGGGTCGACGGCGCGTTGTGTTCCACGCGCGCCTCAAAGAGCGTCAGCACAATGACGGGGCCCCCCTTTAGAGGGCCACAGCCCTGCCGGGGTCGCGGGACATACGTATACCGCGACTCCGGTACACAAAAGGGCTACCGAAGGACACCGTGGATTTTAGTCAGTACAAGTCTGACAGTCCCTCCCGCCCTGCCCGGAGCTGGGAGGACTCATTTGATGATTTTACCACGAAAAAAAAAAAAAGAGCGTTAGAATAGTTGATTTTAGGGAACATTTACATTTATCAGTTTCATTGCAAATGCAAAAACCAATACGTTTACCTTTTGTCATCCATTTGATGATCACCCTATAGACACCGAGATACGCAATAGCCCCGCTGAACGTTAGGGTTGGGTTAGAGTTGGCGTGGGACAATTGCTTTGCCCATCAGTGGGCTTTGGGACAGAATGGTAAAACAAAGACAAAAGATTTTTATCTGCCTAATAAAGTACATGAGTACATACCTGGTACTTACAGTAGTTCACGTCAAGGAAATAGTCTCATTAAAGAAGACATCAAAATGGCTTTGACATGAATCAAAACAATGGGATGAAATCATACCGGAACATCGATCTCAGTTAATGGACCGCGAAAGGAAATCTACTTATACAGATTCAATATATAATCTTATTACATAAACTGTAAGTAAATAACAGAATATGGACATGATTAATTTAATGCAGTCTGTGTTTTTGTGGACTACTAAACGTTTTTGTGCTCTATTTACGTTGAAAAGGAATGGAATGAAAGCGATATTTTGCATCGAAAGCTCACAAAGCAAAATTATTGAACTTTGCGTGGTATTTATTTTGCATCTGGTTTACAGAATGCATTGCTTATCTCCCTTAGGCGCGGGCCACATTGAAAAGGTGTAAGACGCAGACGGGGCGGAGACATTTATGTCTCTTCGGCGTCTCTTTCAAACAAAATGTATTGAAGCGTCGCGAACATGAACACACAGAAGAGACGCGTCGCGAGCGCGACTCTAATACATTTTCGCCCGTCCGCGACGCGTCCTCGTCTTACGTCTTTTCTATGTGTCCTGCTCCTTAGAATTTATCTTTCTTCCTCTTTCCATCATCTTTATCGTTATTGGCTTTTTCCTGATGCATACGCAATACTGAGTCCTACCAACATAAATGTTATCCAGGAGATCTCAATGGCCGGTTTAGCACAAATAAGATGCATGTAACAATTCGTAAGTATTGTGACCAATTGACACATTCTTCTATTAACTGCGATTAAGACTGCGAAAGCGAATCATTTGTGGCCACTGTATCGCCAATATTACAGTATCTCTAACCTAAACATGTTAAGGTTCATTACTGAAAGCGTAATTTCATCTAGTTTAGTAAGTCATTAAATGAAGAGGTAAAGTAGTTCTAAAGTACCTATTCAGTAATGCAGTCCAGTCCATCTGCACAATCTCTGCAGCCCAATTGGTTTTTCTGTGTTTGAAATCTACAAAGTTACGTAAAGTTCTCAGGGCACGAGGATCGTATCGATTTTTGGTCTCATTTGTAGTGATGAACGTTATACAACTTCTGTTTTGTGTGCCAAAAGGATGATGCAATTTTTGGGCCCACCCTCCAATAGCAACATGTAATACGTCGTTGGATAGGTAATTTTAAGCTGAACAAAAAATACAATGGCACCAAGTCTGAAATATTAGTCCGTTCTGAGATATGTTTGATTTAATATGGCAGTTTAAGATAAAACCAAATAATGTTTTTTTCGTAACATATTACATTTTGGTGCAGAGGAGGAGGAGGAGAAGCTCGGTTCTAAATAATGACAGCCGCACAAGTCGATCTTCCATGTCAAGCCGCGCTTGCCGAGGTCGGTTTATGGATGGGTGACAATCTATCCGAGTTTTCTCCGTGCCTGAGAAAGCACTTAAAAGCCGTTGATTACGGCTGTCATTTGTAGATCTATGACAGCCGTTACCGACTATAGAAGCTCGCTTTGCCGTTAACCACCTCCACTACGGAGATGGTTAACGGCAGGTTGTAGAGCGATTTAAAGCTGTTACTCCAAATATATTTCAACAATGCGTCAATGTCTTGTCGCATTCAGTCACTACACATAAGAGCTAGGTTTTTTTTAGATGGTAAAATCATACAAGAGCTAGTAGGTACAATTACTAAGGTACTTAATATTTCAAACCAACTATGGAATTCAAAACTATTGTACCTGCAAGACCTGACGTTCTTCTGAAGGCACCTGTGCGCATCATTTGGTGTCAATTCTTTGGTACCTAGGGTCAGATGCCATACCGTATGTCATGTGATTTAGAGGCGAAAGGCCTTCCAGCACTATAAGTGGCGTGTGGAGCGGAGGCACAATGCCGGGGTGGATCTCCGCTACCTCTGACAAGTGGAGGCGCTGCGGGAAGAGATCCGGCGTAATCTCATGGGATATGGAGGGTACGACTGTCGCAACCGAGGTTTGGCAACGCCGCAACCGCGGCGGTAAAACCCTTCTTTGAGGAGTGTCTGACGCAGGTCCACACCGGATGTTTCGGGAGGTTCCTGTGTCGAATTGTGCGGTAAGAAATAGGTATGCCCGAGTGTAACCATTGCGAAATTCGCCCGGAGGTGCACACGATCGACCATACAGTGAAGGTATGAATAGCGTGGGCGGGGCACCTCTGCGGAGCCAGACGCAACCGTTTATTGAGAAGTGATCACCTCCTCCTGCTCCTCTTAAGCAGTGATGCGGAGAAAGCGGAATACGTGAAGGAGAGGACAGCCTCCATCTCACGACACAACCGCTTTGGAAGATGCCTACGGTATTGGACGTCGCGAGGCGATTTTTGAACCACAGTAGTCGAGGGCCATGCGGACGGCGAGTAAAGGATGACTCGCCGTCATGGACCATGCTCGGGTCAACTGCGCGTCGTGCTGCACGCGAGCTTCAAAGAGTTGTCAGCAATCTGACGGGAATCAAACGCATGCCGAATTGGCGAGACTGTCTAAACAAGTAACTGTGACCCTAGAACGTAAAGAACTATTGAAGGGACACCGTGGATTTCAGTCAGTGCGTGTCTGGCAGTTCCTTCTGCTCCACACTGGGAAGGAGGACTCATTTGTAAATGTAAAAAAGGCCCCCCTTAAACGGCCAAAGCCTGCCGGGGTCGCGAGCCTAACGAGTAACCGTGACTTCGGAACGTAAAGGGCTATTGAAGGACACCGTGGATTTTAGTTAGTCCATGTCTGACAGTCCCCCCCGCCCTGCCCTGGGAGGGAGGACTCATTCGATGATTTTGCCATGTAAAAAAAACCTAGCTCTTATGTGTAAAAGCTTAAAATCGCTCTTCAACCTGCCGTTAACAACCTCCGTAGTGGAGGTGGTTAACGGCAAAGCGAGCTTCTATAGTAGGTAACGACTGCCAAAGATCTACAAATGACAGCCGTAATCAACTAAAAGCCGTTGATTACGGCTTCTTTCTGAGGCACGGAGAAAACTCGGATAGATTGTCACCCATCCATAAACCGACCTCGGCAAGCGCGGCTTGACATGGAAGATCGACCTGTGCGGCTGTCATTATTTAGAACCGAGCTTCTCCTCCTCCTCCTCTGCACCAAAATGTAATATGTTACGAAAAAAAAATTATTTGGTAATATCTTAAACTGCCATATTAAATCAAACATATCTCAGAACGGACTAATATTTCAGGCTTGGTGCCATGGTATTTTTTGTTCAGCTTAAAAATACCTATCCAACGACGTATTACATGTTGCTATTGGAGGGTGGTACCAGATTTCATAGAAACCCTGGCATCATCCTTTAATACTTTTCGGATCACGAGCACGTGCCAACAACATTTTCAAGTTATCTCTTAAATTACTGGCTTTGACCCTCTTGTGTATACCTACGTATTCTGGCCGAGATTCTGCAGAATTAACTAATCTGTAATCCATTTTGCAGTCACTGCAGCCAAAATCTATGCTGCATTCAAATTCTAAAAAGTGACGTGCAGCTATGCTATTCTCTAAACAATGTGTCCTGTTTCGATCTGTACAAACTTGAAGGAGAGGTAGCTTATTCAATTTTGTCACTAAAATTGTACTAGGTACCTACATGGTTACCATTTCAGTATTTTGATGGAATTGGGTTTTAAGTCCCAACTGGGGTAATTAATACACTTTTAGCAGCTGAATATAATAAAGAAAAGCTTAAATAACTCAAATATTATCAATAAATGCTTCATCATTTTGAAATAAAGGATAAAACATCAAATTTTCGACGAAATTACCTCGTTCTTTCAATTAACCAATATTATAACAAAATTCGCACTTGAGATCTTCCTTTTTTATTTACTCGTCTAATAGATGTTGAGTTACCTAAATAATTATATCAAAAACTCGTTTCTATGACACTTAGTTTAGGAAATACCTAGCATTGTTAGAACATAGGCTTGCACAATTAATGTTTGCGGCAGCAAAATGTTAATTTTGAGCCAGCCTGTACTAGGAAAGAGCTGTTGAAGTGTATTTACATTTTCTGCGATCGTTGTTATTTAAATCCGAAAATTGGTTCTAAACTATGGTAGTAATGCATTGCAGTCCATCCGCATAATCTTTGCAGTCCAAATTGGTTCTACCGTATTTGAAATTTACTGTGTTACGTACATACAGCTTTTCGGGGCACGTGGACCGTATCGATTTTTGGTCTCATCTGTACTGTTCGGCGTTATATAATTTCAGGTGTCCTACAAGTCGTCTAGCGCCCATTATCATTTCCACAGCTGATCTACTCTTGCCTTAAGACATCATGGTAGGCCCCCAGTTTTGTGTGCCAAAGTCGCCATTACCTAAGAGTCACGTGCCAACAGCATGAATGTTATGCGAAACCTCTTATCTGTCTCTACGACGCAATTCTCTGTATAATAAATGTAACCATGTATGGGATCCATTTGTGATGATCTAATGACCAAATTCAATTTAATGTTTTTAGAATTCGAATTTGTCACTATCTAAGTACATTATTGACTAACGTGTAAAGTAAGTTACCTAGATTTTAACATTAGGTCGATGAAAGTCAAGTTCATATAGTTCATAGACCAAAGTAAATAAATGAAATCACTCGCCCTTTATATGTTTATCATAAAGAAAACCCATTAGGGTTGGAATACCGTCAAATAGGTGGAAACATCGTAAACACAGCGCTTAAAGTTTAATGAATATGTTTTTGTATTTTTAAAACAGTTCATGGTAATGGATTTAGGGTTGCCACTTCTAGAATTAATTATGTATTTTTCGTTTTTCGAAACATTATAATTTATCGGCTATTTAGGTTTATTAAATCCAGGCACGCCGCAATCGCAGCACATCACAATAGCGGTTGTAAGGCCCCTCTTTGAGGAGTGTCTGAAGAGGCGCCACGGCGTCCTCACCTTCGTCCTGACACAGGTCCTTCGGGAGACCGACGGAAGACCAGACTTAGGAAGTTCCTGTGTCGGATTGGGCGGGACGAAATATCCAGATTTTTTTTAAATAAGTAATGTTTTGTTTTTAATAATGTACCTATGCGAAGGAGGTGAGGGAATGCATGTAGGGGAGAAGACCTTCAGCCCGCGCCACGAACGCCTACAGGTGCCGCGCGCGAGACCGCGACAGGAGACAGCGTCAGGAGATCGCGACAGGAGACGGCGACAGTACTTAACATTATGGCAGATTTACATTGAGTCAGTAACTGGCGTCAGTGCTGGCGCCGAAAACTGACTCATGCTCTTTATACGAGGTCAGTATTTCAAGAAATCAATTTACATTATGGCAGTGCCAGGTCAGCACTGACTCGTCAGTGGACCACAGACTAAATATCAGTGGACTGACGCCAGTTACTGACTCAATGTAAATCTGCCATTAGGCAACGTATGAGCGGCAGTTCGCAAGCGAGACAGCGGCAGGAGACAGATACGGTAGCAATCTACGGTCGCGGTCTCCTGTCGCGGTCTCCTGTCTCGGTCTCCTCTCGCGAACCGCCGACCTTAAGGGAGCTGTCAACAAACTGATGGGGCGGAAATTTCACCCTCAGTGCATCTTCGACAACCCTATTCCCCGCTATTTTGATTAACCAACTTAGAATTCTTATAAAACCTTGACGGATGGTATCAACACTGCCACCATGGGCACTAAAAAGTTTGAAAAAAATACTGTTAAACGCTTTCAACACAAAGCTTTTCGTGTTTATACGAATAAATTACTTAGAACTTGAATAAAATGTCAACACATTTTTTATTATCTTGGTTTTACTTAGAATACAAAGTTGTTTTATTGAATGTAGGTATGGTATTGTAGACTATGTCACTAACCTTTGGAAGCCTTGACAAGTCTCTGTGGAGTCATTTTAATCCTTTTTTAAGTGGTAAATTTTTAATGTGTCCTCCAGACCCGGGTAGACAGGAAGGGACTGTCAGACTCATACTGAGTTACTGACTCAAATCCATGGTGTTCCTTCGATAGCCCATTACGTTCCAAGGTCAAGGTTACCCGTTTTGACAGTACCTACCGTGATCCCGGCAATCCTTAGGTGCCTAAACCTATCCTTAGGTGCCTAAACCTATCCTTAGAATTAGGATATTTGTTTCACAATCGCGTCAAAACCCCTGAACGAATCTTGATGTATAGCTCTGATGTAGATTATAGTCTGAACTAACACACAGGCTTTTATCCTGGTAGTATAATTTCCTGGGACATAATTATATAGTCTGAAACTCTGAATTAACACATAGGCATCTAATCTTGGTAGTATAATCTCCTAGGACAATTAACAAACTCCATGCGAGCGAAACTATTGGCAACAGCAAGTCTATTTTGAAATCTAATGGCAACTGACGGAGTATAGCGATTCTGATTCTGTCACATTTTTAATAGGCGCTACACTTAGATTAAAAAATGTCGCTACATAACTAAGTTTTGATATTCGATGACCTATCGAAACTTTATCATTTCGCCGTCTATAATGATAAATCTACTGTTATTGAATTAAATATTATGACAATAGGTTACACACAGGTAAGTTGATGAATCCGTGTCTTAATCAAAACGAACAGTAGCACGTCGTCGATCGTCATGATCTTCCGAATAATTATGATAGTCTAACGGAGAAGGATTCAAAAACTCGAACTTATCAAAGAGTTTGACCAAGAATAAATATCACCTTCTTGGTAGATCTCTCTGACACAATGTAAATTTATTAAAAAATATGAATTGTAAAAGCTGTCATAATAATATACGTATCGTGCCTGTAATCACTTAAGATTTAGGCAGAGTCGTACACCCAGATGCATTATATTGTGCAGAGGAAATATCGGAAATAGGAATTGCGATTATTGGTAGTTAAATGTCAATCACAAACCAAAAGACCTCGTCCGCATAACCACGTGTTCACATTCACGGAACATCTAGCATAATTTTATGCTTGTAACGATCGCTTTAGTTAGTACAATACCTACCCAAAGTGTAATGAAATTAAAAGAGGAAACCTTAATTAATAAATCATCGTACTCCGTCTTTCATGAACAGTTACAAGTGGGTCTATAATAATCTGAAATATATGCTATGCTAGTATTTATTGAAAGGTCATTGGCCTAAACCTTTATAACCTCGTACCAGTGCCATGTCGTGGAACTTGCGTGATCCTACCCTTAACACGTAATCAAACTAACAATTAGGTACTTACTACAAGTACAGACGCCAGCACATCAAGCTACCCCAATCCGTCAAGTTTCTATAATAGATTTTGCACTTTATCACATTAGCAGAAGGTTTCTTTCAATGGAGATTTGCCAGATCGGGGCAGGTTGATATGCTGCCGTCTGTAGGTACTTCCATTAATTCTGTGCCTGTTACTTTAGTTTACCCATGGCTTAGTTTTAATTGAAAGGAAATTGTTAGTTCCGCAGCTTAAACTTAGATTAGTTTACACTGCTTTTTATTCCTGTTTTCTTTTCAACGTTTAGTCACAATCCATGGCATTAAATGTTATGAAAAATATTTAGTCCTATAGTCACCGCCAAATAAGCCTGGAATAAAGGTAATCCTAAAAATGCATCGTTCGAATTTAAAAATAAAATATAAGGTCAAGGTTGCCTCTTACCACGAAACGTTCGTTTTGATTGTGTTACGACACTATTTCTTTAAGGTTCGCGCGCGAGACCGCGACAGGAGAAGTGGTTCGATCTCCTGTCGCTGTCTCCTGTCGCGGTCTCGCGCGCCAATCTTTACATTTTTTCGACTGTTTTTAAAATATTGGAATAAATTGGTACACGGGGGTCAACTAATTTTTTTCCTCGCTTATCCGACGGAAACTATAATTCTGTGAGACCAAAACTAGGTTTGGATGCATTGCACTTTCGCCTTCATGCACATGCAGGATGCAGTTCCGGATCTGGTTGCTTGTGTAATGTGAGTTTCTACCTATTTCTGTGGTTTCTACGTTTGTAAACGCACCCACACGATACAGTAGAATTTCCTAGTGAGGGGCAACACTCTCTCCATAATGTTTCTCGTTTTAAACCTGTTTAATTAAATTCACGGGTAGGTAAATACTTATAACAGTTTAAACTGTATTTATTTAGTATTTCTCGGAAGGGTAGAATCAATCGAAAATATAGGTAACATTTATATTTTCTTGTTTGCTTATGTGGGGCAAATGTTGTTCCAACGTTCCAATGTTTACCAAAAACGAATGTACATAAGTACTGCTCGCTATGAAGAAACATTCTATCAAATTAAATTAATTATATGGCCTGTGTCACTGTGTACCTATATCTCCTTTTTTCGTGTTTGACTACCATTGACTACTATGTCGCCTGATAGTAGGTACCTTTTTCCAAAATTAAATTATTTGTGGTCGGCCTCCAGTCTAAAAGAATACCAGTATTTTTTTTTTGGAGTGACTGTCTCTCGAACCTCCACAACCCAGTCATATATTACTGTTAAATACTGTACTCTTTGGTAAGTAGTTGCTACTCAAATGAGTCCTCCCACCCAGGGCAAGGCGGGAGGGACTGTCAGACTTGAACTGAATAAAATCCACTGTGCCCTTCAATAGCCCTTTACGTTCCAGAGTCACGGTAATGAGATAAGTTCCGCGACCCCGGCAGGCTTTGGCCCTCTAGAAGGGGACCCCGTCATCATGCTGACACTCTTAAAGGCGCGCGTCGAAAACAACGCGCCGTCGACCCGAGCATAGTCCATGGTCGGACAGCGAGTCGCCCATTACTCGCCGCCCGCATGCCCGCGCCTACGGTGGCCGGAAATCGTCTGCCGACGTCCGTCGCCATGGGCATCTACCACTGCGGCTGAGAAGCTACCACTAAGGAAGGACGCTGTCCTCTCCCTTACGCGGCCCGCCTCCTCCTAAGACTGTAACACTTACGAGAAATGCCGTTGAACATTTAAAGATATATTATCGCGAAAATCAACGGGAAGTGCCATTAGTATGGTCCGCCTATAAAAGTGACGTCCAGCAGGACCTTACTGAGACACTGAGAAAACTCGGTATGTTAAGGATGTATGCGCGCGGCTTACCCTTGAAGACCGACCCTGTATTGATCGACTGTTGCCAGCCCAAATAACATCCAAAAAATTATACAGTTGAAAAAATGTTAATATTGAATACTTATCCATATTGGCTTGGCAGCAACATTATATTGCAAAAATTAGTCTGTCAGTAAGAGTTTTGAAAAATAATGATTACGTTTTTTTTCTTTTGTTGAATTGCATATTTACTAAGATATTTAAAAGCATCAAAATTCAAGAGTGGGGGCTCGAGACATCAGTAGCAAGTATATAACTGTACTTGCTTGTGCCGTATTGGCAATTTTTAAAGTGTCTTCTTAAATTTTGGTACACGTAACAAAAAAAAATCGTGACAAATAGTTTTCCATAAACTAACTGACGGACATTAGATTTAGATTTTTATAATTATGATTTATGATATATTAGATTTTTTCAGTCAAATGCCCATTTTTTTCATCAGGTAACTAGGATAAGTAAACGATATAAATCTATACAGAGAACACCTTTCCTCGTGAAACCAGTTCTTTAGTTTTCCGCAGTGCGGAAAAATCTGTCCGCAGTATAAGTTGCTCTCGAGAAAAGTAAAACGACTTAGGTGTTGCCAGGCGGTGCTTCGTCAGGTCGGATCGCCGGAACGGATCACGCTTTGTGGATAAATGCCTTCAGTACCTACCTAATTTGTTTGAAAAAGCATAGTAGAAAAAGTAAATGTCTCTGTCACCATTGACCTAGAGTAGGGTTGCCATCTCTAAAATTTGAAATCGAGGACAAGACGCGTGAAAACCCCATTTTTGAGTCCAGAACCCGGACGCGAGTCGAAGTGCGCACGGGGGGTGGGAGGACGGTGAGGTGTGCGTGAGTCGCGGGCGGCCCAACTTTAAATTTTAAACCCGGACTAGGGTCATTTCGCCTGTTTGCGTCCGTTTAGTGGAGTTGACAAGTTTGAAGGAGAAAATAAAAATGTCCCAACACCAGTTTCAATAAAAAAATTATGTAAATGCGTTCGTTATATAGTCTATTTTAATATCAGCTTTCAGTTTTGTTCGAAACTTCTCGTATTTTTTTTTTAAACAGAAAAATGTCAAAATTAGGCGTTTTACCCAGTTTGCGTCCAAAAAATCCAAATTGCGTCCACCCATGGACCATTTCGCGTCCATCAGTTTAGAGAAGGAATATAGGGGTGATCAGGGGTGATATTGTTAAGACAATTTAAAGGAAGATTGGATTTTAACAATTTCTTTATTTAATAAAAAATTAACAAAATTATCATTATAAAAATAAAATAAAAAAAACTTGTTTATTCTTCTCAACATGGATAGAAATTAAAATAAAAAAAAAACCGGCCAAGTGCGAGTTGGACTCGCGTGAAGAGGGTTCCGTACGATGTTACCAATCACGTTTTTAGGGTTCCGTAGCCAAATGGCAAAAACGGAACCCTTATAGATTCGTCATGTCTGTCTGTCTGTCTGTCTGTCTGTCTGTCTGTCTGTCTGTCCGTGTATGTCACAGCCACTTTTTGTCCAAAGTATATGAGCTATCCTGTTGAAACTTGGTAAGTAGATGTATTATGTGAACCGCATTAGGATTTTCGCACAAAAATAAAAACAAAAGAAATTTTGGGGGTGCCCCCCATACTTGGAATTGAAACTCAAAAATTTTTTTTTCACCAAACACATACGTGTGGGGTATCTATGGATAGGTCTTCAAAAATGATATTGAGGTTACTAATATCATTTTTTTCTAAACTGAACAGTTTGCGCGAGAGACACTTCCAAAGTGGTAAAAAGTTGGTCCCCCCCCCCGTAACTTCTAAAATAAGAGAATGATAAAACTAAAAAAAATATATAATGTAGACCTTAACAAAAACTTCCAACGAAAATTGGTTTGGATGAGATACATTTAGCAGTTTTTGAGATATAGTACATTTTAAAAAACCGCAAATATAACTTTGCCATTCATACAAACACTATGGAAAACAAAGTTATTTTTGTTGTTTGTGTATATTACTTACTAATCTCAATACAATTATATCCCTAATCTATGCTTGCTACTACGGAACCCTTCATGGGCGAGTCCAACTCGCACTTGGCCGGTTTTTTTTTTTTAAATCTGACCCAAATTGGTATGCACAATATTGAGTAATTTACCATGTTATTTTAATATCATGGACTTCTTATAAGTTTTCCTATAATCTATAAGTAGAAAACTAATTTCTGTATTTTTTTTTTAAATTAGGTTCAGTAGTTTCGGAGATTAGGGGGGGTATGGTCAAATTTCGTCTATTTTCTTGAATAACTTGGAAACTATTTATTTAAAAATTACAAAAAAAATATATTTAAGATTGTCTCAACAAGACCTTTCATTTGATATGTCACACGATGCAGTTTTCAAATATTTTTTTTAATTTTCCCCTTCCCCCCCAAAAATTACCTCCGATGTACAGATATGGACTTCTTATAGGTTATCCTATAATCTATAAGTAGAAAACTAATTCCTGTATTTTTTTCAAAATATTAGGTTCAGTAGTTTCGGAGATAAGGGGGGGGGAATGGTCAAGCTTCGTCTATTTTTTTTGAATAACTTGGAAACTATTTATTTTAAAATTACAAAAAAAATACTTTTAAGTTTGTCTAAACAATACCTTTCATTTGATATGTCACACGATGCAGTTTTCAAATATTTTTTTTTTAATTTTCCCTTCCCCCCCCTAAAAATTACCTCCCATATACAGATATGGACTTCTTATAGGTTATCCTATAATCTATAAGTAGAAAACTAATTTCTGTATTTTTTTCAAAATTTTAGGTCCAGTAGTTTCAGAGATAAGGGGGGGGGGAATGGTCAAATTTCGTCTATTTTCTTGAATAACTTGGAAACTATTTATTTTAAAATAACAATAAAAATATATTTAAGATTGTCTCAACAAGACCTTTCATTTGATATGTCACACGATGCACTTTTCAAATTTTTTTTTTTAATTTTCCCGTTCCCCCCCAAAAGTTACCTCCCATATACAGATATGGACTTCTTATAGATTTTCCTATAATCTATAAGTAGAAAACTAATTACTGTATTTTTTTCAAAATTTTGGGTTCAGTAGTTTCGGAGATGAGGGGGAAGGGGGAATGGTCAAATTTCGTCTATTTTCTTGAATAACTTGGAAACCATTTATTTTAAAATTACAAAAAAAATATATTTAAGATTGTCTCAACAAGATATTTCATTTGATATGTCACACGATGCAGTTTTCAAAACTTTTTTTTTTCATTTTCCCCTTCCCCCCCAAAAATTACCTCCCACATACAGATTTCATCTATTCACGTCACACCTCTGTGCTTGGGTCACAGGAATTGATATGTGTACCAAATTTCAACCCAATCGGTCTAGTAGATTCAGAGATAATTGACTGTAAGCGACAGACAGACGGACACACGAGTGATCCTATAAGGGTTCCGTTTTTGTATTCGGACGTACGGAACCCTAAAAATAACCATACATTGGTTCTGGTCCCGATTTCTTTACTCCAGGCACACCCAGGGCAGGGCGGGAGGGACTGTCAGCGTGGAAAACACCGCGTCGTCGACCCGGGCATGCTCCATGGTCGGACAGCGAGTCAACCATTACTCGTCGCCTGCATGCCCGCGCCTACGGTGGCCAGAGATCGTCTGCCGACGTCCGACGGTGTGGGGCTACCACCGCGGCTGGGGTGGAGGGAGGACGCTACCCTCTCCCTCACGCGACCCGCCTTTTCCTTCGCGAGCTTGACTGCTTCGCAGGAGGCGACTGCTTTTCACTCAAACTCGCCCCGCAGCATGGCCTCGACCAATACCGGGCGCGAGAGATCTTCGCCTATCGCCGCCGAGAGGACACGGCGGTGCTCTGGCCAAGCGGGGCAGTCCTGCACCGTATGCTCCACCGTTTCCTCCGGGCGATCCTCGCTGTGGTGACACCCAGGCGTTTCTTCCTTTCCCATCAGACACAGGTACCTCTCGAAATTTCCGTGCACGGTGAAGACCTGCGTCATTCGGTACGTCAGGACTCAGGACGCCGTGACGCCTATCCAGCCACTGCTCAAAGAGGGGTCTTACCCGCTGACGCGCTGGAGGGCAGTCACCTCCAGACTTCATTGCACTAGTAAAACTTGAATTTTAATCTCATAGTCCTAGTCAAAACTGTACTACCTATTCATTTCAAATTATTAAAAAAATATGAATAAAATATGTTTATGCTATCATTTTTATTTATTGAAAAAATGGACGCAATTTGCTATATAATATTATTCAATGCAGGTATAGTTTGCGTCCACGTGTAATCGATGTTGTCTATCTTTTACTACAATCATAATAATGTGGACGCAAATTGGCAGTTACAATTACATACTATAAGTGTTAACATAAACAAAAATCCAATTTCTCTTTCATATTTTAATCACATAAAAATAAACAATTAGAGAAAACATAAATAGACGAGTTCGCGTCCACTGTGGACGCAAATTGCACATTTTATAAATTCGGTGTTGTAATTCGCGTCCACCTTATTTTAACTGTTAACTTTAAAAAAAACAAGCAAATTCATAATTCATATTATTCGTTTTTCCATTATTAATGTCTACAAATAGCTATGTTTCCTAAAATTCACATAAAACAATAAAATATTTACCGTTAAACGCGCCGCTGCACACTATTTTTTTTTTACATTCCGCGCGTTTTCACTCTGCTGTTGAACAACCCGTGACTAAATATTTTTTTTTAACGGATTAGCGGGGCGGACAGAACTTTTGTCTATGTTATCATGTCTCATAAACGTTGAGGTATAGGCGGTCATGTCTTTCCATGTCATTAGAGTAAGAATATACTTATTTTCGAGCATTTTAAAAGGGAGATCCGTAAAATGGACGCGAACCGGACGATGGACGCGAACAGGCGAACTTACCCTACAAAATATGAAAAACCCCCCGGACGCCCTGTAAACTAGGACAAATCCGGGGAAACCCGGACGGATGGCAACCCTAACCTAGAGTCAAGATCGAATCCATCTGACAAAAAAAGCAATATAGGTAACTTACCATTATCCATGGCGTCGCTTTTGTCTCCTTTTCCTTTGTTCCCTGGGTTGGGATTGGTGTTGGAGTTGGTCTTAGAGGAGACGTTATCGTAGTTGAAGCAGGCTGTGAACAAAATATATGTTTATGTTAATAAACTTTACATACATAGAGGACAGACAGTTCGGTTAGGTAGAAACAACTTTGAGAGGGAAGCCAACAGAAGGATACAGTTGGGTTGGGCAGCATTCGGTAAGCTCCGTCAGGTCTTCTCGTCGTTCATACCACAGTGCCTAAAGACTAAAATCTTCAATGCGTGCGTCCTACCAGTAATGACCTACGGTGCCGAATCCGCTTATCATGGACACTCACAGTGAGACTTGTCCACCAATTTAAAGTCGCTCAGCGAGCTATGGAACGAGCTCGACGAGCTTACAGTGCGATTGGCCTCTGTATTGACCACATTAATGCTGATATAATGCAATTATACAATTATGTGAACCCATTTAGGATCTAAAGCCGTTTAATTTGTGCCCAAATAAGAGTTACAGTAGCCGTATAAACGTTTGTAATGTTAATATAGGACTACGTTCAAAATGCTTATACGCTACGGAAATGCTGTAAGAATGCCGTTATAATGCTTTGATGTGTTACTTGGGCCATTACTCGCCGCCCGCATGCCCGCGCCTACGGTGGCCGGAGATCGTCTTGCGACGTCCGTCGCCGGGATGGAGGGAGGACGCTGTGCGAGGACGAGGGAGGACGCCGCATCATGGCCTCGACCAATGCCGGGCGCGAGAGGTCTCCGCCTATCGCCGTCGTGAGGACACGGCGGTGCTCTGCCCAAGCGGGGCAGTCCTGCACCGTATGCTCCACCGTGTCCTCCGGGCGATCCTCGCAGTGGTGACACCCAGACGTATCTACCTTCCTCATCAGACACAGGTACCTCCCGAAACATCCGTGTCCGGTGAGGACCTGCGTCAGGCGGAAGGTCAGGACGCCATGACGCCTATCCAGCCACTCCTCAAAGAGGGGTCTTACCGCCGCGATTGCGGGGTGCCCGAAAGTTGCTGACATAGCAGAAATAATTAGTAAGCTGAAGTGGCAGTGGGCTGGCCACATCTCTCGCAGGACAGATAACCGCAGGGGTAGACGTGTCCTTGAGTGGAGACCGCGACTTGGCAAACGTACTGTGAGACGCCGGCCAGGTGGAGTGATGACCTACGAAAGGCGGCCGGCAGAGACTGGATGAGGAAAGCTCAAGACAGGGTTCAGTAGCGCACATTGGGAGAGGCCTATGACCAGCAGTGGACGAATACTGGCTGATGATGATGATGACATACATAGAGGGCTTTTCGGTTTTTGGCACATTATTTCTGTAAATAAGTACTCTAAAATCAAATATGACGACGCCTTCATAATCATCATCATATCCTTCTTCTTGCCTTCATCCCTATTTACTTGGGGTCGGCGCTAGCGCAAGCCGCTAGCTGCGACTTGCGAATCACCCATTACTCGCCATCCGCATGTCCGGGTTCTTCCCCATTACATTCTCTTTTTTAAGCTATTGCATAGCTTAGCACAAACAATTTAAATAAATTATATTCTCGTTAAATATACGCGGTAACCGATTTTTTTCTTTTAGAATAAAAAAAAATGTTATGCAATAGCTTCACCGTGGCAGTCTCCGAGTGCCACATGTATTTTTTTTTATCGTGGTAAAATCATCAAATGAGTCCTCCTGCTCAGGGTGGGACGGGAGGGACTGTCAGACTCGTACTGACTAAAATCCACGGTGATTCTTCAATAGCCCTTTACGTTCCAGGGTCACGGTTATCTGATGAGACAGTCCCGTGACCCCGGCCCCGTTACATGGGACTTAAACAAAACTGGCGAAATGTGATCCAATTAGGTACTGCTTAAACCTTCGACTGCCTTCGAGGATTACAGGCCAGAGGCCTTATGTCATGCTAAGTCTTTTCAAAGACTCACTTTGTATCTTAAACGAGTTGGAACATTTGCTCAACTTGAGGCGATCAAGCATCGCCAATCTGAGGTGACGCTTTTGGGCATAACTCTAACATAAACCAAGTTGAAGATATGCCCAAAAAAATTTACACTTATTGTACATTTTTTGACGCATGTCATTGACCTACATTTCCTATCTGTGCTTTTAAAGTAGCTTCACTGCTTCAGTGAACAGTGACACGACTGTTTCATTGTAAAACATGTGCTTTAATTTCTGCACCCCTTTGTGACCTTGCGTCCTTGCCTAGCCTTGAAGACGATCGAATTTATAGACAATACGCAGAAAACAATATTTTCACTTCAGTAGCTCAAACATGTAGGTTTTGCTGCCTGAAATCAGTGAGCAAAATGCGATTTTGCTCACTGAGTGAGACAAAGTAACTTTTTAATTTTTGTTTTCAGAAAGCCGCGAATATCTTATTCAGCCTTGGGTTAATCATAAAATTCGAATTCCGATTTTGAATTCGACCTCAAAGACAACGCTCGGTGTGTACTAACTAAAGAAATTTTGCAAAAAGATAATTATGTCAGTGTAATTGATTGAATTTTTAACTTATATGTATACGTTGTATTTGAACGAAAATAAGTATTAAATATTTATTTCTAGTTTCAATAATGTTACGTAAATATTTTGAATAATAAAATATCATGGGTGCTATAATTTCCGAACACGCCTTAATTTAAATAAAAGAGCGGGAATAAAATTTCGTGGCTGGCGTAAAGAGTTGAATAAGTTAATAGTTATTTAAATCTATTCCTGTTTATTATTTTATCTCCTAAAGTGTTCTCGCTGCTGAAGTGAAAAGTTATGTGTGTTACACGAGAGCAAAGTTTTTTGCATCTCGTGCCTTTGAATCCCTCGCCACACTCAGGATTCAACTTTAGAATCACTCGCTACGCTCGTGATTCAATCGTTGAATCCTTCGCTTGCTCTTGATTCAAAATCAGCACTCGCAGCAAAAAACGACTTTGCTCTCTTGTTGCACAAATAACTATTTCTAGACTAGAATTAAGTGAATATAATAGTGTCACAACTTTACTTAGAGAATCGACACTTTTATGCCAAACTTTTATATAGTTTTACCACAGAACACTTTAGTAGAAGTTTTACAGACTGACAAAAACCCTAAATCTATACATATAATAAATCTGTGGCGACTTAATGCCCCCATATGTCCCTACCAACCAATGTAGCAACGTCTAATTAAATTGTAAATATTTATAATTAGATCGTAAGTAGATACCAATTTAAATAATTTTTGTATAGCTTCAGTTTAATTATTTAATTTTAAGATGCACGTAGCCAGTTAGTTCTCACGCTTTGGCACGACGAATCTTTTGTATTTTTTAGGTATTATCCATCGGCTAAGAAGCTTTGAAGTAATAGATACAATAAACTATCCTTCAGGCCATTCCGACACAGCTGCAAGGTTATTAATGTTTTATTGCACGCAGCTGCAGTGTGATGTTTTTGTAAATTGCATTGTGAGCTAGCAATTAGGAAAATGTATTTGTCGGAAATGTAACATTTATGGCCTAGTGCCATAAACGAAATGCCGAATGTAATGTTTTATTGTTTTATAACGTTGGGCTTCCCAGAGCGCATCTTTTATGGTGATTTTGTAACAATGCTTACTATAGTTTTAGTTGTAAGAAGTTTGCCGCCAGCGACTGGGGAAGACAAAAATGAATTTTTTAGTGAACAGTCAACTCGCAACCTTTACACGGGACAGTCGACGCCCGACCTCCACAAGAGTCAGTTCACTCACTCTGTTATCCCGTGATTATTTAGAAAATATTGTAATCATTCCTATGTTACGTTAGTTGTTATACATCTCTACTGCAAGAAAGGACTGTTTCATTCTTTTACCTACCGGCCGACCCTTGCAATACTTACATCCCGTACTACACGTTTCTAAAACGTTTTAATTCGCGTAAGCAACGCGAAAAATCTGTAGAAGGGTCAATTCTGTACATTGAAAATATTGAAAAAATAAATAGCGGGGGGTGTTGCTGGATCGATACCAAACCCAAATATGTGATTAAAAAATTTTTGTCTGTCTGTCTGTATATGCAGGCATCACGTGAAAACTAACGGTTCGATTTCGATGAAACTTGGTATAATTATAGGTACCTTATTATCCTGGGCATAAAATGGGATACTTTTATCCTGGAAAAATACGTAGAAAAAAAATCTTATTTTTCAGTTTTATTCATAGACGTTGTTCTGTAGAACTGCGAACACACGTTGCATTACCCGCAGTGGATTCAGCACCGTAACCTGTAGCGCCGAAAGTCGGATTTGGCTTGAACCGTTTGCGGCACACGCGGGCCACGCCTTCCCGACTCCTATATCCGTTTCCGAACCGTTTTCCGCGCCGCGCGATGCATATAAATTCTGAATTTTGATGCGAGCGGACGTGTCCAGTGTGGCGAGCGGTCGTCCGTGGAATTAATATTGTATGCGTGCAATTTTAAACCGTGCTTTTCAGCGCGACCTTTTGATTACTGTTCCGATCAGTTATTTGTAAATACAATTACTATGAAAAAAATACTTACTACAGAACTCGAGCTCAACAGCAGTAGCTCAATAGAGGGATCTGCTTAATTATTATAGGCTTAACCGTATTTGGGTCCAATAGATATTTATAAGATGACATTGTCAGAGTTACTCAAAATGGAGAAATAAACCATCCACGCGAAGACCGACATCCGCGCGGACGGAGTCGCGGGCGGAAGCTAGTTAATAAATAATAGCCTATTTTAGACAAACACTGTATGAACTATCAACTTCTTGTTAGCTTTTTCCATATTATGTGCAGAAGGGGGTGAAACAGATCCTCGTCCCCGTCTAAATTCGGCATGCAATTTCTTTTATTTCAAGTGTCACATGCAAAAAAAATCCTGATGAAAAGGGCCTCGCTGTTGCGTCTTGCCCCCTCTAGAGTAGTGTCTCGCAACCATAGAGCAACACAGGCCACCGGCGGACCGGAGTGCTCTATGCTCGCAACTGATTAGTTACCTATGTGTTAAGATCCAGTATAATTTGATGCAGGTGCAGCGGCTGCTTGACCGACTTCCACAACTGATTTGTTTTCTAGATTGTAGATCTACACGTCTACCCTACCTATCCTTTTTCTTACTTTCCGAACTTGGCAGGAAAGTCAGTAAAAAAGTACGGATGGTCAGAATTATCCAAAGCTCATAAAAGATTTAACTGGAAAACGATACGTGATATACCGTCACCTTCGCATGACAGGTCACCTACACAATTATCAGATAATTATTTCACATAATTATCATAATAAGTAGGTACCTCCTTAGTACAGCCTTCAGTGATAAAAATCAAAATTTCTAAATAATAATAGAGGTACGAATAGCTAATGGGTATCATAAAACCATTGAATTCGGATCGATCATTAAACTTAACCTATATTGGTAAATAATTACCAGACAGGTAAATATTCCTATTGTAACACGTTATGGTCAGATCCCCATAGATTAGGCACGGCGAACTAAAGTACTGAAATTACCATCACAAATTATGTTGTCCTATATGAAAATAGACACACCCACTGCGGCACATTTAAATGAAGTACTGAAGGTGTGTTTTTCAGCTGATTATTATAACTACTGGCCTAGTTAACTGACTGTTGTTGGGGACACCTAGTATGCTGTCATGCATAAACGAGGTTAGACCGGACACATTTGTCGTACCTACGTCAGACTTTCTGTGGACAATGCGGTTTCCTTTGTCTTAAGGACAACTGGTTAAAATTACGACTTGGTGTTGCATAACTTGCGTAGCGTTAGCGTAGTGCCACGCAGCGTAGAGGTTCATAATATTTAATATTTAAGAATTTATCATCTGCCTAGACTTTTCCCTACCAGATGCAGCTGAATATCAGTATTTTACATAGAGCGACTGCCTATCGGACCTCCACAACTGGGTAATGGGATACCTCATGAATTGAATGACTCTGGCGGTTGAGAGTATGTCATGCTCACTCAAAAGTCTCGCTGATGGTGGCGTGTATGTCGGATCATTTAGTTCCCTTCAAAATGGTTGAGCTGAATGGTGCTGATATATGTCATGTTCGTGAACGGGCGCTGTCAGTTGGGACTGGTCATCTCTCAGCTGCTACGGTCTATTTTAATTATTAATACTTAACTTTATTTTTGAATTGTCTTTTTTATGTTTACTATGGACACAATTAACTTGCCACATCGTTCTCACATAATGTACCATCTGATGATGAATGATGTAACAAAAGTTCTGTAATAATTTTGGCGATTGAAAAAGAGTGTCCATGGAGTTTCTTGCTCATTCTTCTCCATAGAGATCTACGCTTTGGAATGAGCACCTACGGTACTTTCACAGTTTTTATGTCTTGTGACTGGGACTGTAGCACCATAACTATTTTTGTACTTGTTTTATTTTATGTCTTTTGATGACAATTCAAAAGTGCCTGTAATTGGCCTAGTTGAAATAAATCATCTACTACTGTAAGACTCTGGTTGTCTGACTTTAGGGCTTCTGACTAACAGTAAAGACTATCAAAGATCTACAAATGACAGCCGGGATCGGGATCAACGGCTACACGTGCTTTCTGAGGAACGGAGGAAACTCGCTGTGACAGATGGTCACCCATCCACAGACCAACTTCGGCAAGCGCGAATTACTGTAATCATTTCAGCCACGAGTAGGATATTTCGGAATTAATTTAGATAATTCTCACTCTCATACAAACACTGCTCATCCACGCGGACGAGCGGAGCTACTTTTTTATAAATTTCAATATATTGCACTTGGCCTCACTCTAGGCCAGAGGCAAAAATGAAGGCCTTAGATGGAAGGAGTTCATCCAGAAGGAACTAAAACTCCTGCGCACACACAGGACACAGTAAAAACTGTTTGTCAGAATCCGACAGAATGATGGTCACGTGCCAGGCGACCCTGATGAGCCTACCCTCAGGGAACGCTCCGTCAGCGATGTGCTCTTGGACGAGGCGGCTTCGAAATCGTCCGATCGTGCAGCGCGTGAAAGCTAGTGTCGCTGTCATTAAAAGAGATCTACTCCTTGGAATGGGCATCTACGGTACTTTCACAGTTTTTATGTCTTGTGACTGGCAGGCCCGAAGGCCCCTAACATGCCGATTCCTATCGGCTTCACTTTCGAAATATAGCAAATACTAATATCAATGATTTTCATTTATCATTTAGACAAATTAATTATTTACTAAGTTACATTGCTTGTGAAAATAACAATCAAAGAAAAACACTCAAACTAAAACTAACAATCAAAGAAATAATAAACATTTCTTCTTCTTCCTGCCCTTATCCCATTCTACTTGGGGTCGGCGCAACACGTTTTCTTCTTCCATTCTCCCCTATCAGTCGTCACAGTATCATTTACTCCTTTTTCTTTCATATCATTCCTTAGACAATCCATCCATCTTTTCTTTGGCCTTCCTCTTCCTCTCCATCCATCAACATTCATACTCATCACTCTCTTAGTCACATGGGTGTCATCCCTCCTCATCACATGTCCATACCAAGATAGACGATTCCCTTTCATTTTTTCTGTAACAGGCGCCACTTTCAAACTTCCCCTTATAAACTCATTCCTTACTTTATCCATTCTTGTCACTCCACACATCCATCTCAACATCCTCATCTCCGCTACATGCAATCGTTTCTCATCCATCTTTTTCACAGCCCAGCATTCCGATCCATACAATACGACAGGTCTTATCACGGATTTGTATATTTTCCCCTTTAACTTGAGGGGCATCCGTGGGTCGCAAGTTGTTCCGGTGACCTGTCGCCATTTCATCCATCCCGAGTTGATCCGGTGTGTTATGTCCCGGTCTACATCGCCGTCTCCTTGGACAAGCGACCCGAGGTACCGAAAGTCGGAACAGACTGGTATGGGCATTCCTGCAAGAGTAATGGGCACAGGACTGGAGAGACCGCCAAAATCGCAAAACAGATATTCTGTTTTGGTTCTGCTTAATTTCAGGCCAACGTTCTCCAGTCTTCGCCACCACACCTCCAATCTGCTCTGGACCTCTAGGCCGCTCTCGGCAATCAGCACAATGTCATCGGCAAACAGCATGCACCAGGGGGCCTCTTCCTGGATGTCCGACGTCAGAGCATCCATTATCAACAGGAAGAGGTACGGGCTAAGAGCCGACCCTTGGTGCAAGCCAACCGCTACATTGAAGCTGCCGGTAGTGCCCGCTGTAGACCGGACTTGGGTACTGCATCGGCTATACATTGCACGGATCAACTGTACATACTTTCCAGGTACACTTTTCTCCTTAAGGGCCCACCACAGAACCTCACGGGGCACCCGGTCGTATGCCTTTTCCAGGTCGACGAACACCATGTGCAAGTTTTTATGCGCACCTCTATATTTCTCGCACAGTTGGCGGATAGCGAAGATGGCATCCGTCGTACCCCGACCAGGCATAAAACCGAATTGGTTCTGTGAAATTTCGCTCTCCTCTCTCAGTCGCCTTTCAATAACTTTCTCCCAAACTTTCATACTGTGTGATATTAGCTTTATTCCTCTATAATTATTGCATTCCAGCACATCACCTTTGTTTTTAAAAATGGGCACTAGCGAACTATTACACCATTCGTCAGGTATGGCTTCTTCCAGCAACAGCTTATTGAAGAATAAAGCTAACCACGTCCAACCATCCATCCGCAATATTTTCCATACTTCAACAGGTATTCCGTCCGGTCCTAATGCCTTACCATTCTTCATTCCACTTACCGCATTCCTCACTTCATCCACACTTATGTTTCTTACTAATCCCTTATTTACTGGTTTACTTTCAAGCACACCACTCCAGTCATTCTCCTCATTCATCAGTCTTTCAAAGTAACCCTTCCACCTATTCTTAATTTTCTCATCTTCCGACAGAATCATTCCAGCATCGTCTTTTACGCACTTTACCTGACAAACATCCTTCGCATTTCTCTCCCTAGCTCTAGCAAGCCGATATAGTTGTTTTTGGCCTGCTGGAGTGTCCAAGGTGTCATAGAGCTTTTTTTGGGCACTTGCTTTCGCTATAGCCACAGCTCTTTTGGCTTTTTTCTTAAGAGCATCATACTCACTCTTTCTTTCAGCTTTCAAACTAACATGCTCATTTCCAATGCTCTGCCATTCCTTAAATTTCTTCTTTTTTTCCCTCAAAGTATTCTGTACCTCTGTCGACCACCACCACGTATCCCTATCTATCGTGCCCCTTCCTTTCGTCTCTCCCAAGATATCTTTTGCTGCGCTCCTAATACACTGAGCTATCTCATTCCAACATTCATTTACGCCCTTGTCGTTCATATCACCCATCTCAATCATTTTATTTACCACTCGCTCTCTTAATTCTCCAGCACAATCATTCTTCTCTAGCATATGCCATTTTATTTTAGGAGGGGGGCGCTCTTTATGTTTTAGAAGCCGTATTTGTAAGGCTACTTCCATAACCAGGAGACGATGTTGTGAGACCAAATCTTCTCCCGGTAGCACTTTGCAGTCCTTGACGTGCTTTATATTGTTGCGTCTAACAAGGAAGTAATCTATTTGTGTACTATGTGCCCCACTCTTATATGTTACTAGGTGTCCATCGGCTTTTTGGAACCAGGTGTTAGCTACTGCTAGATCAAATGCAGTAGCTGATTGCAACATAGTTTCCCCCTCATTGTTTAAATTCCCGAAACCCCGAAAAAGAAATAATAAACATTTACTTAAGAAAATAAAAATCAAAGAAATAAATAAACACCATTTTTTTCCGTGCAATTTCAACTCGCGCAAAACAGGCAAGCCGTAAGGCAAAACAGGAATCCTTCCTCTTGTAGCGATCGTGAGCTCGACGCTACGTAACACCGCTAAATTAAGGACGTTGGGAAGCCGAATGTCTCCGGCTTATTATAAGGACAGAGATATGAAATGCGTACGTCAGAACGAGATGGAATGATACTGGACTTCGTAATTCATTTAGATAGTATTATTTGGATGACAGATTCACATTAGTTTTGATTCGCGTTTATTTATAGTTTTGTATTTAATGTTTTCACCTGTCCATTTGCATTTGATTTGGTGTTATTGTTAAAATTGATAAGTTTTGCGTAGTTAGTGCAGTAACAACAAGGTTATTTCAGTTCAATGGTATCGTTTGATAAGCGGTCACATTAAATAGTGTCATGTTAGTTTCGAAGTTTTCAACTAGATGGCGTTGTGCAATTACGTCACGATCCTGAATCGCGGTGTTAAGATCTCTAGGCGATTAGTATAAGGTTTTGAGAAAATATTTTTTATTTTATTTGTAACTGTGCATGTGCACTATGTATATTACTATGAATGAAAAAGGTTACTCGATAGTCGATTCGTCCGTGTAATAATTATTATTTATTGTTTTTTTCTATGTTTGTTCGCGGGATAACTTCGTCATTAATGAACCGATTTTGATGTTTTTTTTTTGTTGAAAAGAAGATAGTTCAAAAGTAAGGTTCATGATAAGGAAATCAGGGTTTGATAACGGAAACCAGAGAAATCGAGTAAAACTTTCATAAATCGTAGGGGCGAGTAGTATGTTTGTAAGTTTTTTCATTAAGTATTTCAAAGCACTACAATTTAATAAAGGTCTGGAGAATAATATCTGATGATAGAGCCGAGTGACAGTTGAGGAAACTCCTCAACGATTCACAGCAGCTACCTTGTGTTTGAGCTTGACTGATGTAAGAAAAATATGTATTTGACAAGAATTTGAGTTGAATATTTAAACTAAAAAGGCTAAAATTAGGCCAAAGCTATAGTTACTGGAATTCACGTTTTGGTCCGGCTTCACTTTCAAGAATATTTACCCTACGCCACTGGTGACTGGGACTGTAGCACCATAATTTTGTAGTGTTTAATTACATTTTTATTTGTCTTTGACAATTCAAAAGTGCCTGTAACTGGCCTACTTGAAATAAATGCTTTGATTTTGATTTTAACAAGTGCGTAGCAAAGTTTAGTCCCAAGGTGGCGAGAGTGCTGCGGCCACGTTGCCGCTGTCACAAGGCTGTGCTTATAGAGAATAGGTAGCACTCGAGCTACAGGTAGCCTGTGGATCCCGTCCCAATAGCCTCAATAACCTCACGACTTCTTCGGCACCTCCGCTTGATTGCGTGGATGAGCGGTTTCGTGAGTTGTGCTTATATTGTGAAGAAAATCGCCTTAGAAATCGCTTAGTGGAGGAACCACTTCTTTAATATCATAATGTAGTTCGTCATCGCTCTAATGGTATTATCCTTATCTATCAACCAAAATATACATAGGTACCATAATGACCTCAATCGCCAAGTCATCAGGTAATGACGTTAATTATTTACATATTTACCATGTGTACCATATTTTTACGTCAATCACCATAAAAGTCAAGTCATCGGCATATAAAGTGTACCTAGGTACAAAATGAGTCACAGGTAAGCCCACGTTAAGAAATTAGTCTGACTAATACCATGTTGTCGCTCGAGAACAATCGAGATAATTAGGCTTTATTAGAAAATGGTCTAGACTGATCTATACCAGCTATATGTAGCTCTAATTTTAGGTATTTCTTAATTTAAAACCATTGTGTGCATGTTATAAGTAATTGGCAAACATTTTTATTTATCCACAAATCCCGACTATTTTCCACTTACGTATCATGATTTAGTTGCTTTGAAATCAATAAAAAATGGTCCAGTCATTCATTTTACAAATTAGTAACGTCACAGGTTACTTTATAGCCACATAAAATCCATAAGATCATAATTAATAAAGTATCTACTTAGGACTTAGGTATATCCATTTGATTGGTAGTGTCAACTGGTCAACTACCTTAAAAAAGAAGGATACAGATTGCCACAACAGTTCGGGATTATTTCTATAAACCTTCTTTTAACGTGTCTACCTTAGATGCTTCATTGTCTAATGCACCATGATAAAGTAGGAAGTAGGTACCTATTTTGGGCTTGACTGGTTGGACAATACATTTTAAACTGCAAATACTATTAGGCGCTGCACAAACATACAGCTTGGCAAAAAAGTCGTGAAAATAATGGTGGCGCCTCTATCGTACATATTGTAACCCTATATAGTGCGGCAATAACGATCTTGATACTTTGGTTTTTTTTTTTCAAATACTTTTTTTATTAAATGTGTTTTGACGGGTTTTATAGGAGCTCGGGGCTATAAAACAACCGCTCATGACAATCTTCAAGGTTAAGCCATGATTGAAGATTGTCCTGTATGTTATTTGTAGATTTTTACTGTGCGTTAGAAACTCAAAAATCTGAAAACGTGACTTTCCAAGTGGCATTGTATTACTCAATTGCTTGGTTGTGGAGATCAGATAGTCAGTCGCTCCATGTAACATACTAATGTTTACGCTGCATCCGGTTAGACTGGACCGACCCCAAAATGTGTTGGGAAAAGGCTAGGTAGATGATGATGTCTTTGACGGGTTTTACATTACTTAAATTAAAATAAACCAAATAAACAAATTTCTCTACTCGTTACACACGTTCGCTTTTGTATGTTAATGCGCAAGTAAGTACGTGTGTATATTGATTTTCATTATGAGGAAAATAAAAGTCAATGATTCTTTTAAGTAGTTTTTATTAATAACAAAGTAAATGTGTCTAAAGACAAAAGGTTAGTTGTTGCTGAAGCAACAACTAACCTTTTGTCATATTAAATGGTTAAAAATTCGACTTACAATCTTTTTGACAGTGTAACAGAATTGAACTTTTTGTCTGATCGCGCACAAGTCAAAATCATCCAACTGTTTTTTGGGTCGCCCTGTTTTATGTTTCCCTGGAGTGGAGAAAACGCCCTTGTTTGTTTGCCCTTCCTTAGCAATTCACCGTATGGTACTTACGGATTTACCTAGAGAAAAAAAAAACTTAGTTATTTTTATTCTGGAAGTAACACAAAAAGTATCAAAATTATATGAGCGTCCATCTTTTGCAAATAAACATAACCTCTTATTCATCAATGTTTTTCAATGTAAATAACAGTTATAATAATGGTTTATACTATCTATTGCAAGTTTGGACAAATATAATATATCAAATTACTTAAATAAAATAACATATTACCTGTCATTTCAGCAGTTCTTTCATAAACATCGTTGGTATTCGATAAAATTTGTCCGGATTCAAATTCCGCCAAACATCTGGTGTACAACTTATAAATTATCGCTCTAGCGGAGCTGCGAATGGTTTTTCTGTTCATTTTGAGCTTTTTAAGTCACCAAATTCAACACAATAATAAAAAATACACAAAAAACAGCCAGCGATAACATGAAATGACATTACATGTACTGACTAGACGTGACAGTGGGTGAAGTTGCCAACGATGAAATTTTTTAGTACCGTTTCAGGACATTTTTGCCAAGCTGTAGATACTTTATTGCTGATACGGCACGCCATTACAGGGATAGTAAAGTTCATGAGTATTGTGTTAAGTGGAAGCAACTGGACACAAAAAATGTTTACGTGTCCACATTGGATGTTTTCATACCTACTTACCTACCTAATGATTGTAAATCAAATATTCGTCTGTTACTAGTATCTAACACAAGACACAAAAGTGTCCAACGTGCGCCCTGCCTAAGTCCTACTTGCTAAAAACTAAGACTCAACTATGAATAGGCATCTAACCGAAATACACGAACTACAATAACATTAAAAGCTTGCATTATTAAATTTGAGAGTCGCCGCCTATTGCAAAACTGGCCGATGATAAAAATCCAAACATTATAGGTAACTTTTTCGCGCGAAATCACTAAAAGTTTATGGCGGCAACTAAATTCATCTATTTATTTATCAGTATCAAACACCGCCAAGTTACCAAACACCGCCGAAGTTTACTAACAAACCATGATATTTTGGTGCAAATAATAAATATTGACTCGAAGCAATTAATAAAACTTAAAAAAACGTTAAAAGTTTAAGTGTATTTGAAAAAGAAAACAAATATTTACAATAGACTTACCTAACAACTTTTACAGTGTTGACTGAAAGTGAGGCAAAGACACAAAGAGCATACAGCCAGCACCGTCGACCCGTGACTCTATAATGCTTATGGCCGTTACCTATACTTGTCACACGGCACAAAATCGATCACCTATAAATTGACTTTAATTATTTATGCTGAACGGACACGGTATGTTTTACTAATGTGTTTTATTTTATTACTTTTTTTTATAGGTAAAGGAAACATGCGGTACAGCCGAGATGAGAAGATAGAATGACGCAAGGCATTGTACGTGAGATGTCCTTGTTCCTTATTTGGGTATCTGCATGCTGGTTGCAGTATTTTACGTAACTTTGTGCTAAACATATTTTTACAATAAGGAAAACTTTTCGTTACTTTTAAGCTAGGCTAGTACCTATTCATCGATTGCGAAATAAATGCGTATAATGCTATACCAAGAAATTAAATCCCTCCACAAAATAATGGTTATTTAAAAGTACGTTAAACGACCATTCACCAATAACAGACAATAACAGAACACCCTCTAAACATTACCTGTTGTTTCTAATAATATAATTTCCCTAACGTTATTATTATTTTCCAATCGATGGAACTTCAGCGTGAAAAAGAAAACAGATATCTATTCTTATTTGGTAATAACAACGTGCCTTCTACCGAACAAATTAGATAAACCAATAAAAGTTGACAAAACCACCCATTATACTGCCTCAAAAAAAAACCAATTTGTGATTGTGAACCTCCTCAATAGTCGTTATTAACCACGCAGTAGGTAGGTAATTATAATTGGTAGCACGGTATGATACTTTATGGTTGTATCGTATCGATCGGTGGTTGTCTGTGGACAAATAGACATAAGTTTTCAAGGACGAAGCCTCTTCATGTATAATTTACGTGACAGACATATCTGGGTTGCGGCCTCTAAGACATCTGCATCGCTGCAGTAAGGTTCCTTGAAGGGGAAATGTATGCGTCTGCTTATCTACTTCCTTCGTTTCATGTTTTATTTGCTGTTACGTAGTTGAAGTACCTACTAGATATAACTAACTAAAATAGATATCACCAACAAAAAGTAAAAAAAGACTTAAAGCGCGATTTTGCGTTTTTTTTTTCATACAAAAGGTCCAGGAGATGGATGTGCTTTTAAATCATGTCAAACACAAAGTTTATTAACTAGGTATCTACATAAAGCCTACTTTAAAATTATTATTCTCTTTATTCATTCTATACACTTATTTGTTACATTTTTAAATATATTTACAAAA
The DNA here is from genome assembly GCA_950005045.1 of Agrotis exclamationis. Taxonomy (NCBI): domain Eukaryota; kingdom Metazoa; phylum Arthropoda; class Insecta; order Lepidoptera; family Noctuidae; genus Agrotis; species Agrotis exclamationis. The sequence goes on along the minus strand of OX465420.1, from coordinate 6,588,046 downwards.
AAAAAAAAAACATTTAAAAAAAATAGCAGTCCACCAGCATCGGGAACAGGGTCCGGGCTGCCGGTGGTCAGGGCTCCTGAGAGAGGAACCTCCTAACAATACGCGCCGTATCCAGAAGTACTGTCTTCTGAATCAGGCGCTTGATCCAGCTGCCAAGCGAGAGCCTCCTCAGATGTTGTTCGAGGCTCTTGGCAATTAAGCCATTGGCAGACACGACTATCAGCACAATGACTGCCGTATTCACGTCCCACATGTTAACAACCTCGCGAGCCAGATCTAGATACTTGAATTGTTTATCTTTTTCTGCCTTCACGAGGTTCTCATCATGTGGGACCGTTATATCAACAATCATTGCGCGACGCTCCGATCGATCTATCACCACAATGTCAGGCTTATTGGCAACAATAGTCCTGTCAGTGATAATAGGTCGATCCCAATATAACGAGATATTGCCATTTTCGAGAACTGGGTCGGGCGCATACTTATAGTACGGCACTTCCGATTCCACAAGATTGTACTTCAAAGCAAGTTGCTGGTGGATAATCCTGGCAATGAGGTTGTGTCTATGCAAATATTCTCCTTTGGCCAGACGAGAACACCCACAAATAATGTGTCGGATCGATTCTCCCGGACGGTGGCATGCCCGACATATGTCAACCGTGCCATCCTACACAATGTATTTCCGGTAGTTATTCGTCATCATAACTTCGTCCATTATCGCACAGACAAAACCTTCGGTTTCCCCAAACAGGTCACCGAAATGCAGCCAGGTTACGGACGCTAAAAAGTCTACATCGGGTTCATGTAGTGCCCGGTAAAAGCGTCCGTGAAGCTCCTTGCTCTGCCATACCTCTTTACGATCATTAGTGTCTAATACTTTAGGTTTGCGCCAGTTCTCATGAGCCAAGGAGAGCGGAGTAAGACCCTTGTCCACCGTGACTGCATCTCGGTGCATCCCCACGTCGGCTTCTAGGAAATATTCCCTGAAACTGCATACCTCACGGTTGTGCAGGGTCTTAGCTTTTAAGAAGCCACGACCCCCACACTTCCGCGGGATATACAGTCGCATCACCGACGACCGTGGGTGATGCATCCGATTTGCAGTCAGCAGTGAACGGACTCTCCTATCCAGGGCATCAAGTTCCGTCTGAGTCCATTTGAGTATGCCGAAAGAATACATCAACACCGGCATGACCCAACCGTTGAAAGCTCGCACCCCTATTGCCTCCTGACAAAAGACCGTTTAGCACTTTATTCAGGCGGCCAAAGAAGCGCTCCTTCAACGATTGTTTCATGTCAGCATTATTGATGCCTAATGCTTCCGACATACCCAGATATTTGTAGGTCTCTGTTGAAGAGAGGGATCTGAGGTGTATGGAATCCGAGAGGTGAGTTCCCTCTGATTCCATAATCTCTCCTCGCTTCACATGCATGACTGCACATTTGTCCACACCAAATTCCATCCTGATGGCGTTACTGAAAGTTTCCGTTACCTTCAGTAGCTTCATCAGTTGCAAGTTGTTGGGGGCAAAGAGTTTCAGATCATCCATGTAAAGAAGGTAAGATATGACCTGACCACCTCTCTTCAACCGATATTCGAATTTTTTTATTTTTTTTTAATATTCCACAACTATCACACAACGCCATCTAGTCCCAAGCTAAGCAGAGCTTGTGTTATGGGTACTAGACAACTGATGAACATACTTATATATTTCTAAATCTATATATATAATAAATTTGTAGAACAGTGGTGTCTGTACAATGTAAATATATAAAAAAAGTAGCAGGGGTTGTTATTTTATCGATGTCGAACCCGAAATTGTAATTAATTTTTTTTTGTCTGTTTGTCTGTGTGTTTGTGCACGCTAATCTTCGGAACTACTGGACGGATTTGAATGATTTTTTTGTTGTTGTATAGGTATTAAGTTCGATTAACATATACGCTATAATTTATCTTGGAAACGTGAACACCTGATGCAGAACCGCAACAGACCTGCTAAACTATAAGAGATACAAAAATGGTGCCATAGCAAAAATTGTTCCACGTCATGAGCATTTTCTGCTGAGAGAATAAATTTGAAGATTTGAAACACCTGGTGTGGAACTCCAAGAGCCCAGCTTAACTATAACATATAAAGGAATGACGTCTTAGCAAGAGTTGTTCAGCCTGATGAGCACTCTCTGTTGACGTATAAAAATTGAAGATCTGGAACACCTGATGTGGAACTCCAAGAGCCCAGCTAAACTATAACATTTTTAGGAATGACGTCTTAGCAAGAGTAATTCAGCCTGATGAGCACTCTCTGTTGAGGTATAAAAATTGGAGATCTGGAACACCCGTTGTGGAACTCCGAGAGCCCCGCTACACCATAACACATATAGGAATAACGTCTTAGCAAAAGTTGTCGGTCTGATGGGCATTTCCTGTTGACTTATAAAAATCGAAGATCAGAAACATCTGATGTGGAAATCAAAGCTATCGCTAATTTCACTATACAGGGTGAATTTTTGAACTGGACGTGGATGGCTATTTCCGAAACTATGAGGAATATCGAAAAACGTTGAAAGGAGTCTCGAGGCCGATTTTGATGAAAACTAAAACTGCATCCTTGGATTTTAGAAAAATTTATAATCCTGGCTTGGCCAGGAATCGAACCCGCTGATTTAGGAAAAAAAAATCACGCCTGTATTATTACACTATTCGATAGTGTTGATAATCAGGATCAAATTCTGGGAAGTAATCATATACGGCAAACTTAAGGAAAACGTAAAATTACAAAAAACTGAATGCTGAGAGCTCCGGCGATACGCCTCCACGCGCCACTCATAGACGCGCTAGTGGAGCCGTCGCCTCCAGATTCCAGTGCAGCAATCCAGCAAGGAGGTTGGCCGATTCGCCGGCGATCGTGCGGTATCCTCGGATCATCCGGATAGCCATGACCCTCTGGCTTGTGACTAGCTTTGCTGGTTGCGTCCGCATGCTCAGGGCCCACACGGGGGCCCCGTAAAGAGCCATGGACCGCATGATACCGGCGTACAGCTTCCGGCAGGAATGAAGCGTTACACTTCGGAAATCTTTACTTCGATGACAATTGTAGGTAATAACAACGGTTGTAATATCAATGTATAAAACTTCGCAAGCCCTCGATAGCACAATAACTAAATCAAACTTTTAAACACAGTAATAATTATTTGTCGCGGCAGACCACGCAGGAGATGGCGGGACGAACTAGAAAGATTCTGCCCGAACTGGAAGGAGGGAGCACAGTGTCGTGAAAGATAGAAAGAGTGGAGGGAGGCCTTTGAACAGGAGTGGGACAGAGCAGGCTTGGAAAAAAATAATATTTTAACAAAAATAATATTAAATTAAAACATTCATCTCTAGGGGGGGGGGGGGGGGGGCAACTGCCTCCAACTGCCCCCCCTTGGCGACGCCCTTGATAATAGCTGTAGAGTTTATTTTCGAATGACATGAAAGAAAAAGGAGTACCTAAATGATACTGTGACATCTGATAGGGGAGAATGGAAAAAAAAACGTGTTGCACCGACCCTGAGTAAACTGCGAAAGGGCAGGAAGATGATGATAGTAATTATCAATAGGTTTAGTGAAACTAGCGAAATTCGTTCGAAGCTACGGAAAACAACTGTTTGCTACAATCTGTCCTGATTACTTATCTAAATTCCCAAAATGGGTAATTGCCTAAAATGTCCACTAAATGGACTAGTAGGTAATATACAATTTTGGTAATGACTGGTGTTAAGCGAGGAGTTTTGTAGGTAGGTAGATAAATGAAGGCCACGGGTTTTATTATTATAGTGCCATTAGGTTTTTTTTTTTGAGAAAACGACGAATCCAACTCAGTTTGGTAATTTATCAAAAAAATAGATTTTTTTACTTGGGAATTGTCAAAATATGGTTGTCCTTAATAGTAATTATTAACTTATTCGCTCAAATATTATTTTTGTTATAAAATAAAAAAACTAGGCATTTAATTATAGCTACCTTACCTAACACACTTAGTTATTATTGAACGATTGAAAAGCATAAGTTACAAGTAAAATAATCCAGTCACCAATCAAAATTGTATTTTGTTTGATTCCGACAGAAAAAAATTGAACAAACATGGTTAAAAATGATATTTTCAAACTCACCCGCCATGGAGGCACTGCTCATTCTGCCGCGTGTAAAATCAATCTTGAATTATTTAACAAACGAAATCTCAATAAAATCTAGGTCAACTTAACCTATTATAATATATTTTGTTGATATGTGATTGACAGCAACCTTTTTTTTATAATTTTAATGGCGGGTTTCATAATTAAATTACGCTGCCAATAGTTTTAAAGCAATGCAATTTAAAATGTTTCAAAATTGTTTTTTTCAATATTATTTTTTGGTAAAATAAAGATATATGAACGCCTATTGTAGATACTTAAAAAAAAAGTAAATTAACTCTATTTAATTTAAAAAACAACAACAATTCAGAATGATTTGTGAAAAATTTCCTAGTTGATAAGAATACCTACACCTTCCGCGTATACTTAGTATACGTCATGCGAGTGGCGTGAAACATTCGGCTTATGGGCATTCAAAAATCAATGTCAAGCCGGAAGCTGCAGGTGATAGACCAAGTCGTAACATTTGGCAGAAAAATATAAAAAAAATTTGGTCACGTGCTTTTAAAGTACCTAATGCGAAATCGAGAAAATTTACACCATTTTTTTTAGCATGGTAATATAATCAAATGGGTCCTCCCACCCAGGGCAGGGCAGGAGGGATTGTCAGACTTCTACTGACAAAAATCCACGGTTTCCTTCAATTGCCCTTTACCATCCGGGGTCACAGTTGCTGTTTAGTCCTGCGACCCCAGCAGACTTTGGCCACCCGCCCCCTTTATGGGCCTACCTACCACACGCACAAGCTTGACTACAGTTCTGCCTGCGTAAGCCCGACCTGAGCGTACTTGTGTGTGGTTGGGCGTTCAGCGTTGCCGTCCGTGTTCTCATGCGAGAAGTTTGCGCAGGCAAAACTGTGGTGAAGCTTGTGCGTGTAGTAGGTCCATAAAGGGGCCTCGTCATTGAAATTGAAATCATTAGAACATCACTGGGTATCAATTTACTCGATTCCGGTTAGTTAGAGCTTAAAAATCGTGTGACCAATTTTTTTTGTGCTTCCGGCTTGACTTTGATTTTTGTGACACCCTGTATGTTTATGTAAATGAAAGGACAATGTCCAGAAAAAGAAAAAAAGCCCTATGCAACAAAATGTATTGGTATACACGATAATTAACTGTCTATTTTATTATATTAGTTGCAAATACTTTTGTAACACGGACTAGCTGTATGCCAAAATGAACAATAAAAAGTATTTTACGAGACTAATAACATTAATGGCCGCCATCTTCACCAAACGTCATGTCGTGTCGATAAAGAATAGTGATGGCCAATTGATTGTAATCGATCTACTGAATTTTTAATTTCCTTAAAGTATAATTTAAATCGATTCGAATCGTAAGCCAATGTATCGACTTACAAAAAAATCGTGGTCTAAAAGATCGGTTTCTAAAAAATCGATTTTATTTTTCAAGTTTACATTTATACTTAATAAAAATATTATCCATTTCATGAAAAACAAGAAAGATCATTTACTGATCAAGATGATCAGTAAATCAGATTTTTTCGATAAAAAAAAATCGATCTATTGAACCTGAAAAATCGATTCTTCGATTAATCGATTTCAGATCGTCTTCCCTAGTCACTTGTCACTGTCAGTCTACTGATGATTACAATAGCGTCGCTTGCTGTTTGTAATTGTTTGTATCGGTGTGTTTTGGTGATTTTTAAACTGCATAGGTACCTACCCAATTATCTAGGGAGGTTCTTAAAATAGCCAAATATATTATGATATTACTTTTCAGTTTCTAAAAATCACTAAGCTATGAAAAACTATGCCTAATATTCGTTGTTATGGTTCGATTATAACCTCAAAATCTGATTCTTTTTTTGGAATATATCTCTTGTGCAGCTAGTCCGCTATAAAAATAAGATCATATAGGAGTTTACTAATGATCGACAACACAAAATATAATTTTCCGATGCTCTTGGCTCCAGGGCGAACAATGTATGGGCGCAGAGCAATCTCCTTTTCAATTTGTAGAAGAGCCTTGGATACGAATATTTCAGGAATAAGAATAAAATAAAACTTTCCAAAAAGAAAAACGTGTGGCTCTCGGTGACTGTCGCGGTAAAGCTATTGCATAGCATTTTTATCAACTTAAATGCAATTATAATTATTTGTTTATTACACCTATTTATTACTGTACTAATTAGGCTATGGTCAGCCACGTCAATCAAGTGAAACGTCAAGAAACGTTCTCCTCCTCCTCCCTCTCCTCCTCCTCCTCCTCCCTCTCCCTCAATAAAATTACCCCTTGCTAGTGCTAGTAATGAGCACGTCTGTCCGTACCTTTATGATTGCCGAAGTCTCCCTAACTGAAACGACGTTAGACGATGCGTGCTGTCAGATGTGGTCAGCAAACCATAAAATTTCTCGTTACGTTTTTCGCGCGCGCCGAGGTCAGAGCCTGCGATAAAAGCTGTAGCTTAAAAAAAACAGAGAAATTAAATAATGTGCAACATGGCTCAGTAACTTTGAAATAAAACAGCTTTATTTGTAGTATTACTCTATAAACTAAAAAATCATGAACCTAATTATTAATTCTTTTAATTTAGTATGTTCAGCAAATTGGTATTTTTTTTTTTTTTTGGTAAACACAAAATCTAAAAATTGCAAGCGATGATAAAATTTAAAGGATTCAAATCAACAATATTGTTAAAGTGATGTGAAGCGCGTGATGCTGAGCCGCCGACGCAATAATACACGTTTCACTCCACGTGAATCATCACGAATTCACGACATAGCGGAGCGTAACGTAAATAGATCCTATTCTACAATAGTCTCTGTCATCTACTGTCACTGTCACTGTCAGACCATGTCAGACGGTCAGACGGACGTCAGTTTGATGTAAAGGTTATGTTTATAAAAAAGTTGTGAGTATTTTCACGTGTGAAAACAAATTTATATTGAGTTATTCTGCTTATGTACCTACTGTAAATAAATAATGGCACCAGGTAAAAAGGGCCATGTACACGGCAAACGATCAAATCATCATGTAAAGAAAGAGTACGCAGAAAGATTGAACGAACTGCGTTTAGAATCTTCAGAAGAAAGTAATTCAGATGACAGTGACTCTGAGGGCGAAGGCGTTGAACCTGAATTTCCTGTTAGCATGTGGGACTTGAACCACTGCGACCCAAAGAAATGTTCCGGAAGAAAACTTTCCCGACATAACCTCATCAAGAATTTAAAACTTGGACAGCAATTCCGGGGTCTAGTATTGTCACCTGTCGGCAAACAGTGCGTCAGCCCAAATGACAAGGACATTATTGAAAAATTCGGACTGGCCGTTATAGATTGTTCATGGGCTAAAATAGAAGAGACTCCGTTTGATAGAATGAAATCACCAAATCCAAGATTACTACCGTTTTTAGTGGCTGCAAACCCAATAAACTATGGCAAACCGTACCAGTTGAGTTGTGTAGAAGCCTTAGCAGCTGCTATGGTCATCACAGGACACAAAAAAGAAGCTAAATATTATTTATCAAAGTTCTCATGGGGCCACTCTTTCTTAGAACTGAATGCGGAAGCTTTGGAGTTGTATGCAGCATGTACTGATAGCAAAAGTGTGTTAGAAGCTCAAGAGAAATATTTGGAATCTGCTAGAAATGAGAAGGATGACCGAGATATGTGGCCACCAACGGAATCTGAAACTGAATCTGAAGAGGATGTTAAAACTTAATTTATAAGTTGTATTCCATAAATAGCAAATGGAGAGTGAGAGTCATGAGCAACGTGATGGATGCAAGTGGCGATATATTCTTTGGTGTGACGGTCTAAGAGGGAGGCCAATGTTCAGCAGTGGACGTCTTTCGGCTGATGATGATGAAGCTAAACTTAACAATGAGCACAAGTTGTTATTGTTTGTACTTGTGATTGATTAAGCATGATGCATAGCATTACAAAAAGGATAATTACCATGCACAAATTAACTGTTATCCATGATAATTACTCATACTGTTAGCCTGCATGAAACTGACAATCATCATTAATTTTGACTGCACGATTGGCACAGTGTGGCTGACTGCCATATTGTTGGGGGTTTTAATTCTTCAAAAATTATTAAATGCTTCACAAGTGGTTGTTCTGGGTCTGGGTGTTTGTGTATGTTAGTTTAAATGATTATAAACACATCCACAAAAAGTTTATGTAAAATATATAATAAGTATAGTTTAAAATAATGTATAAATAGGTTTTACCTATATATTATGTACTAAATTTCATGTGACCTAAACAAATATATTATTATGTGAATTCCTGCGTCAAAAGAATTTATATAATTATTTACCTTTTACTTATAAACAACCCACATAATGAAATGACAATAATATTGTGAATTAAAAGTAGGTATTTTATTAGCATTAAAGAGACAGAAATATACACAAAAAAAAACCTGACCCTAATCGAGTCTGTTATAATAAGTATGGGAGCCCCCTTAAATATTTATTTTATTCTGTTTTTTTTAGTATTTGTTGTCAAAGCAGCAACAGAAATACATCATCTGTAAAAAATTTAATTACTGTCGAACTATCACGGTTCATGAGATACAGTTTGGTGACAGACGGACAGCGCGCGGAGTCTTAGTAAACCCTAAAAAATAATGGGCCAAAATTAAATGTTGATTATTTATTTTGAAAAGCGCCCTCTTCTGTGACATGGTGTAATCATTGATGAAATTGGCTACGGCCAGTGAACAACGCCATCTATCAAACACTTGACAAACTGATAAAAAGTTTTGTCCTAAAGTCGCTAGAGAGAGCTACTAGTCCCCATTCAAAAGTTTGTTTTTTTTTTCTATGGGGTTCGAAGTTTGTGCGGTGCCCGCTTCGGTTAGTTTGCTTTTGCTTTCCGAGTGTGTGAGGCGGTTATTGTTCGGTGCGGTGGCTGTTTGAAACTCGCGTATAACTTATTTCTCACTTACTTTATGTGTGCAATGTTTGTGAATATAATTGTGTTGTGTTTGGTGTGTGTGTAAATATATTTGGAAGTTGGAACTTTTGGAGGCTGTTACTTCTGGAACTTCGGTAAGTTTGTCCGTTGACTTCATGCAACCTGTCACGCAGGTGTCTCGCAAGTCGCAAGTCACTAACCTCTGATGAATACCTAAATGCTGTCTTTAGATGCGTCGATTTGAACTTGATAGATGTGATTCGTAAATCTGAGGTACTCCTTAAATTTCAGTGTTGTGTGATAAAGTTTCATAGTAATCTAAACTAAGTTATCACTTATCACATCCAATTTAATACCGGTCTATGCTGATTGTTTGAATTAAAACAGCATGCCGCTGAGAGAGTTTAATTTATTACTCTGTGGTTAAACCTACTTTTTTTATTTTATCTTTACATACCTATACCTACTTTAAAACGGGGTTTGATTATTTTATATTCAGAAACGAAATGTATAAACTAAGGAGCAAAGATTCCTATCCAGCTAAAAGTTTGACACACGCTATTAATCGCGCTGCGACAATGAGCCAAGCTAATTTCCACTCTAAAAATACTGCGAATGGACCGCGACATGTCGCCCCGCGCGATTAATCGCGTGTGTCTGCAGGAGGCTTTAAGCCTCCTGCAGACACACGCGTTAAAATAGAGGTATTACCTATTCATAAAACTGTAACAGAAATTAAAAATAACTTCAGAATTCAGACACTCGATATGAATTTGATTCATATCTAAAATCGCTAATAACTGATTACGAAAATTCCCGATTTTTAGATAATTTGACGGGTTTCTTACATTTTTATAAAAGAAAACAACAAGTTAGCATGAAAAACCGAAATCGGCTAAACTAGGAGACAACGTATGGTAAGCTTCAGAGAAAAGACCCCTTTTTTTGTGACATCTCTACCAAAGTGGGTGAGATTTCTCTGAAGCTGACTGTACCTAAGCATAGAGCACATACGAATAGGTCGTTTTACTCTACCTATTTTAACCACTCTGCACGACAACATTTTGACACATGACACATCAGCTGAATCGACCGGGTGATTCGAAATTTAAGCCGACACTCAAGATTTTTTGTACATTTTCAGCATCCGATTTTCAATCAAAATTATATTGCTACAGCTATTTCATACGATAAGTTTGTGAACAATATCTATAAGAACGTGTTGAGGTCACTAAAACTGTGTGATTCTACTGTAAAATGTGTGTAACATACAAAATGCTACATCATTCCAAAAACTAGATAATTTCGATGTGCTGAAAATATGTACATAAACAAGCTTCTCACGTGATAAAAAACGGTTATACAGTGAAATAAATAAAGTAACTTACTACATGCATTATTACATTTGCCAGTGTTCATACATAATTTCATAAATAATAACGATCAAAAACTTGGTAAAAATTAGCAAAAACTATGTTGCAACATGACACTTCTTAGTGCTGACCGTAATCCCAATGTTCATATAACGATTAAAAAGATTCATTCAGCCTAATCGGTACTCGCAATATAATCGAACATGGAAAAAAAAGTAAAACAAGACATAGAGCACGGACCGATTTATCTGCTTATTTGACTATAGTTAGCTTAGTTCATGCAATACATCTATGAAACTGAACCTGAAGATTCTTTTTTATAATATTTTAAGTATTATTTCGTTTGATGATTTTTTTATTACGCAATAAATTATTTTATTTTTATTTCATGATTTTGATGGAAATAAATATGGGTATTAGTAAGTAAATGGAAATCCAATAGAATACACGGACAAATACATATACTTGGGAAAAACAATTAGCTTTGGAAGAAAAAACAACGAAATAGAAATAGACAGGAGAGTACAACAAACATGGAACAAATATTGGAGTCTCAAGGAAATTTTTAAGAGTAACTTTCCCATAAGTCTAAAAACCAGAATCATGGATTCGAACCTCTTGCCGTGTTTGACATACGGGTGCCAGACTTGGAAAATCACTGGAAAAGCCAAACACAAAATTATCACCTGTCAACGGGGAATGGAACGAAGTATGCTCAAGGTAAAGAAAATAGACAAAATACGTCACACAAAAATAAGATCTATCACAAAATCTAAAAATGCTTTGACCTATGCACAGAAGCTTAAATGGAAGTGGGCAGGCCACGTTGCAAGACTTACAGATCAACGATGGACCTTAAGAGCAACTCTATGGAAGGGCCCACAAGGAAAAAGAAAAAGAGGTAGACCAATAACACGATGGGAGGACGAGATCAAAAGAACCGCCGGCGAAAACTGGAGTCAAATAGCAAAAGACAGAGACTTATGGGGATCTTTGGAGGAGGCCTTTACCCAATCTGGGGTCCTTGCAGAAGATAAAAACTAACACAGCTAACAAAATATATATAATTTACATAAGAAACTAACCCACTAACACTTACTTCTAAGAACTTGATTTTTAAAATTGTTAACTGCAAGGAATAAAAGGCTTTTTATTATTATAAATATGGGTATTTCAATGGAGGCCAAACGTGTCTTCAAAATTTAAATTCAACCATAATAGTTTTACCCATACTGTGTCTTTGTTAATTAATTTCAATTTATCTGATTATTTCACTATAAAACCGAATCTAAAAAACGTGGAAAGACAAACACCGGGTTCGGATCAAAGCTGGAGTAAGAGATGGGAGTACCTACTTCCAAATGATTCCTTGCAGTAATAAACAAATTGAATTTCCAACTGGGCGTGAATGGCTAAATTCGAATCTAAGTATGAGGAATAGCGAAAAATACTGAAAGAAGTCTCGTGGCCGATTTTGATAAAAAATAAAATTACAGCATAAAAATTAAATTGACATATTAATTTCCAGCAATCAAACCATCAATGTTCTGTGAAGTAATTACATGCGACAAACGTATGGTAAAAGGTTTTTTAAAATAAATCGATGCAAACTTTAGTTAATGGCCATAGCTCACTACATCGTGTTCTCATTTCAATTTTTTATAATCACCTCGCGGTACAAATACATAACGAAATTTTTGAAATTCGAACTTTAAATTAATTTGGTGCGAATTTTGATCTGCGTACGATGACTAAATTATTGATTATACTTCACCGAATTTGATCCTTAACAACGACCCTATCGAATAGTGTAAAAATATAGCGTGTTCTTATTTTAATTTACAAGCTCGATTCCTGACAATCAAATTGATTTTACAAAAATCTAAAGACGCAGACTTAATTTTTGCGATTGTAGTTGCGGGCTTGCGAACGACGAGTATTGGGTAACTCACCGTCCGATCAAGAATTAGGCCCGAGACGAATACGCGTCGTGTTCCAAGCGACCTTCAAGGAACTATCAGCGAACTGACGAGGCCATAATAGTGCCAAACGCGTGCCGGGCTCACGGAATTGTATCGAAACCATTGTAAGGGTACTGCGGTCCTGGAACGCAAAAGGCATGTAAAGGAACAGGGTGGTTTTTAGTAAATAATAGTCTCTGACTTCTCC